>CM077676.1:283949615-285402740 GCA_039707655.1 Elymus sibiricus
TGGATTCTGAAAAGGACCGAAGGACTCAAAATCTGGGTATCATGATGAAGGTAGGTGTTGAAAACTCTGAAGAAGAGAGGGAACTATCACTACTGCAGGAGGGTCCTAACATGACACATGTATCGGAGACCAATCAACCAAACTATGTGCGATGCATGAATCACAAACGGTATGGTAATAAAACTGTCACCAATAAAACAAACTATGTGCGATGGCGGATCCATCAAATACGATTCAGATTAGAGTTGTGGGTGCGAATGATGGCATACAGTTAATCCATATGAACTATTTGCGATGAGCCAAAACAACATAAATGGTCGGCCAGATCAAGGTGTGTGCGATAGACAGCATACAGGTCACTCGGATGAACCATTTGCGATGATAAAGAAGAACATAAACGGTCAGCCGGATGAAGGTGTGTGCGATAGACATCATATAGGTCACTTGGATGAACTGTTTGCGATGAGCCAAAACAACATAGACGGTT
This sequence comes from Elymus sibiricus, assembly GCA_039707655.1. Classification (NCBI taxonomy): domain Eukaryota; kingdom Viridiplantae; phylum Streptophyta; class Magnoliopsida; order Poales; family Poaceae; genus Elymus; species Elymus sibiricus. The sequence goes on from CM077676.1 coordinate 283,950,103, forward strand.
AGCCAGATGAAGGTGTGTGCGATAGACGGCATACACGTCACTCAGATGAACTGTTTTTGATAAGCCAAAATAAACACAAACGGTTAGCGAGATGAAGGTGTGTGCGATAGTCAGCATACATGTCATTCGGATGAACTGTTTGCGATAAGCCAAAATAAACACAAACGGTTAGCCAGATCAAGGTGTGTGAGATAGACGGCATACAGGTCACTCGGATGAACTGTTTGTGATGAGCCAACATAACACAAACGATTGTGTTGGGAATTTTGTGCTCTAACGGGCACACATTCTAATTCAAAGAATTGTGTGCGATAGTAATAACGAGCGCGCACGGTTGATGGAACAAGTCGTGTGCTGACATCGCCGATTGCGGTGCATCCTATGATGCACACGCCACGTACGCATCCGAGAACGCGTGCCCATGTATGCCATCCGGGAATCGTTTCGCGCTTTGAAACCGGAACCATCAATAAATTTTGAGCTTGTTTGTCGTCACGTTCCAAATTACCATGCTATATTTAATTGCAAACCTGTTCACACCGATCAAAACCTAAATGTTTTCCCACTTAGCAGCTTATTACAAGGTTATAAATACTACCTACTCAAAAATGACAGCACATTCCTCCTCATCAACAAACAAACAAGTCTTTCTTCATTGTTCCTTGCATCTACCATGGCCCGGAGGAGTTCTGGGTCGAGAAATAACCAGGGAGCGGCGCGCAAGGAAGCTGAAGAAGCAGAGAAGTACCACCGCACCGAGGTAGCAAAAGAGAGGTCCCGCCATGCCACAGAAGCAGCGGAGAGATCCCGCCGTGCCACCGAAGCAGCAGAGAGGTCCTGCCATGCCGCCGAAGCAGCCGAGAGGTCCTGCCATGCCGCCGAAGCAACAGAGAGGTCCCGCTGCATCGTGGAAGCATCACAGAGGTCCCGTCGCACCACGGAAGCAGCACATGTCAAGACCTACCGCGCCGTGGTGGCCTCGAAGGATCTCTCGCGGGCAGGCAAGGCTCTCAGAAGCGCATTCATGATGACATGCGCGCTGAGATCAGTAAGCTGAAGGAGGAGATCGCCGGCTGGGCAAAGCTGCAGGAGGAGAGCAATGCCTCGATTGATAAGGTGACCGGCGTCATCCGGGGACTAATGGATGACAAGGCGAAGCTCTGCACCCAGCGCGACCTATTGAGGGAGAAGATCGCCGGCAGGGCGAAGCTGCACGAGGAGAGCATTGCCTTGTTGAAGAATACGGCTGCCATGGTCGTGGAACTTATGGACGACAAGGCCAAGCTCTGCATCGAGCATGAGGAATCCGTGGCTGCTGTCAAGCAAAGTATTGCTTACGTGAAAGAGATCATCGCCGCTCGCCATGATATATCGTGCACCATGGACGCAATGACGAAGATGGCGGAGGAGAGGCGAGAGGAGGTGAAGGTCGTGGAGTCCGTGAAGAAGGAGTTGGAGGAACTCCGCGCCCTCCAGCAACCCATCATAAAGTAGAGAGCAGCGACCCAGATCGTTATCTGCATCTTCCTTCTTGTATTGCCCCTGTGTCTTTCGGGCATTGCCGCATGCCATTTTAAATTATCTTCTTGGATATGTAAGACAATTATTATCCATTGCCATCGTCATCATATATATCAGTCTTGCTTAGTCTCAGTTGATGCTATATCCGTGAGATCTTACATCAAGATCGTGCAAAATTTTCATTTCAGATTTTGTTTTTTCTCTCTTACATGTTATGTCACTTGACTGAGACTTGGTTAAATCTCAGTCGACTGAGACCTAGCCACACCATTAAGCGCCTACAGTATAAAACAGCAGCTCAGGCACCATTAATGGATAAATTGGGAGCGAGGTGGGCAGCAGATAGAGGTCAAAGGGCTCGCCTCCCGATGAGCCTGCACAGCGGACTGCTCGCACGCCTCCCGTCTACTCAAATAGCTACCCCGCACGGCGCCTCTAGCCAATCAAAAGGGGGACGCGTGGCGGTATGTAAATGGTTAGTTGAACGCCCATGGTTTCAATAATACTTGTGTTTGCGATGGTAACGTGACAGCTCTTTGTTCCAAAATGACTTTGTTGGCTGTTAATGTGTGTGCCTTCCCAAATCGGACAATTTTTTTACCACAACATGTTGGTCCCATGTCATGACACCATGCCAAGTTTCATGAATTTCAGGCGAGTTTTGGATTTACAGGAATTTAAAAACCAAGTTTCTCAATGTTTGCGACTGAGCCACGATGCCCAGATGTTTCAAATTCATTACCATTTCTTGCATGGGACCTAAACATTCACCCAAGGACACATATATGATTTTTCAACCCATTTTGGTGCACTGCAGCATGTGCATGTGGTTCAAATTTGAATTATATGCACATTAAAATGCCTAGAAAACTCAATTAATGTATAAAAGGCCAAACGAACCCTGAATAATTCCAAATTTTAGCACAGCACTCCTATTGGTCTATGTTGCCTCTGTAAAAAAATCAAGGCGGGAAGAGGCAGCGTATGTCATTTCGCCCACAAAGGTGACACGTTCCCTATCGGAACCATGAGGCTTCTTGAGAGAAGCTCTGGTTTGTAAGAAGCTTGTACCAAAACTTGTCCCAAATCGGACAAAAAAATTTATCACAGGATGTTGGTGCCATGTCATGACACCATGCCAAGTTCATGATTTTCAGGCGAGTTTTGGATTTATTGGAATTTAAAAACCAAGTTTCTCAATGTTTTCGGCTGAGCCACGACCCCCAGATGTTTGAAACACATTCCTATTTCTTGCATGGGACCTAAACATTCACCCAAAGGACACATATATGATTTTTCAACCCATTTTGGTGCACCGGAGCATGTGCCTGTAGTTCAAATTTGAATTATGCACATTAAATGCCTAGAAAACTTAATTAATGTATAAAAAAGGCCAAAGAAACCCTGAATAATTCTAAATTTTAACACGACACTCCTATTGGTCTATGTTGCCTCTGTAAAAAAATCAAGGCGGGAAGAGGCAGCGTATGTCGTTTTGCCCACAAAGGTGACACGTTCCCTATCGGAACCATGAGGCTTCTTGAGAGAAGCTCCGGTTTGTAAGAAGCTTGTACCAAAACTTGTCCCAAATCGGACAATTTTTTTACCACAACATGTTGGTGCCATGTCATGACACCATGCCAAGTTTCATGATTTTCAAGCGAGTTTTTGATTTACAGGAATTTAAAAACCAAGTTTCTCAATGTTTTCGGCCGAGCCACGACCCCCAGATGTTTGAAATACATTCCCATTTCTTGCATGGTACCTAAACATTCACCCAAGGACACATATATCATTTTTAACCCATTTTCGTGCACTGGAGCATGTGTCTGTAGTTCAAATTTGAATTATGCACATTAAATGACTAGAAACTCAATTAATGTATAAAAAAGGCCAAACAAACCCTAAAGAACTCCAAATTTTAACACGACACTCCTATAGATGCACGCTCACTACAGATAAATGCTTTAGCAATTCAAACATCATCCTTTCGCGTCGTGACCCCATTTTGTCTTTCAAATCAAAATGAAAAATCATGTACACCTCAAACAGTTTATTAGCAAGAATCGTGTGCAATGCAGTATAAAATATCTTGGGGCTGGCTTACGCCAGAAGCTTCGTTGGCTACTGTCCACTGCCCGCGCGTCAACCACACTTGCGCACCAGTTTTTCACTTCACCGAGCGAAAAATTTCGGCAACCGCGGAAATATCAACCTCCCCCCAACCAGAAGCCATATTTCCACTGTTTCCTCCTTCCTTTCCAAGTTCAAACCTTCACTGCTTGCTTGCAGTGCCACCTCCTCGCCGGCGACGCTCCTTCCTGCTGCACGGCCTTATCGACCTAGTCAGGTAATCCACACCCCACCCCCATCCTCCTCCTTCTCCTTCTCCTACCCACATGCCCTGACTGCCGGTGCGACACCTTCCACCCAAATCACTGCCCCATCCTCCAACTAAGTGCTGCCCTAAGCCATGGTGCACACAGTATAGCCAGGAGCTCAAGGAGCATTTGGCAGCGGAGAAGCAAATCACGGTCGCATACGCGGATGAGGTCGCGATGGCTGCCATGCGTGCCGACTGCCAGATCTTGGAGGAGCACCTCGCCGTCGAGGCCACAGTCAATGCCTCGCGCGTGGACGCTGCCACGCGGTTGGCTGCTTTAAACGACAGTTCATGGTGTTTTCTCGAGGCCACCGCCGGTGCCTTCTAGTGATCTGTCCTATGTAATGTTAATATGCAATGTGATCTTCTAGTCTATATATTATATATAATGTGTAATGTGGTGCTCAGTTAACTGTTTGGTTCATTTGTTGTGATGTTCAGTTAACTGTTTGGTTCAATTCTAAAATGTGATGTTCAATTCTTGTGGGTACAATTTTGTATTGTTATGCATGTGAGAAATAAAATCGAATTTGGATATACTCTATACATGAGAAACATATACAATTGCTATATTTCCTAGTAGTTCTTAAGCATGCTTGATTTGGTTAACTGTCTGATCTTTTATTATATGTTCTATTCTGGAATGTGGTGCTCAGTTAACTGTTTGGTTCATTTGTTGTGGTGTTCGGCTAACTGTTTGGTTCAATTCTGCAATGCGATGTTCAATTGTTGTGGGTACAGTTTTGTATTGTTATGCATGTGAGAAATAAATCGCGAGAAACATATACAATTGTTATATTTCCTAGTTCTTAAGCATGCTTGGTTTGGATAACTCGCTTTTCCATGTGGCTTGAATTAATTTGCTGGATCTGCAATGTGTTTATTTTTCATCAACATATTTTACTGATAGTATGCCAACTCTCACTTAAACTCATCAATAACTACCGTATATGTGTTGCAGGGAAACAATGGGAGGCACCGATGTTTGCACATGCATGGTCCTTTGGCTAATAGCACATTATTGTGCAATTGCAGCAACCATTCTAATATTTAGGTTTTTAACTATTTGGTCTTGCACATGTAGGTCCTGCTGTCAGAGCTTTAGACCCACTGTTCGATCCATTTTGCATATGGGGAAATGAGATGTCCATGAATATCAGTCAAGTCAAGAAACTCAGAAAGATTGTTAGGATAAAGAAACTAGCGATGAATAACAACACGATCTTTGTTTGCACAATGAAGAAGACATAAGTCAACTATAGGATGGTACTAACTCTTTTACCTTGTTTTTTTCCTTTGCGCCATTTCAAAATTTAGAACAGATATGTATGCATATCTTTGTTTTCAATCCTTTCCAAAGCAGTTCACCGATGATTTTCTCTCAAACCACCTGCATGGTAAAGAGGCGAGGAAGGTATTCATTCAACACCCACATTACAATATTGAAGTCTTCCTCAAGAGGACAAAGGTTGGGCGGGCAATCATCCACATCCACTAGCCTAAAGTTGCAAGGACATTCAACATCATTGAAGGCTCAATATTCGCCTTCAGATTCACCAGTTTTCCAGATGAGATTCATCTGTCTATTTACCGTATATGATGCTTCTTTCCAAAGGTTTTAGATGTTGCATGTGAAACTCGGTGCTGTTGTGTAATGGCGTAGCTAGCTATATGCCTATATGGTGTAACTGAGTGCTGAAGCTATCTGATGTTGTACTCTGATGTAATTCAGTTATGAAATCCTGGTTGCCGTAATATGGATATGAAATATATGGTGTGTTTGATATGAAATGTCAATTTGATTACTAAATGGATTATCAATAATAGGCCAATTAGCCTGCTTATTGGGTTTCTCTATGGCAGACGATTTCTCAGACAACACCCTGGGCGATGACCTCAAACAACCCACACAGTTTCTAGAAAGTAAGCGTGTTGGATCAACAAACAATCACACACGACTTTTCGCCCAACAACTGTTTGCGTTAGGCCACCTTGCACAAACGTTTCCACATAAAAAGTTTGTGTGATGGACAGCCTATGCCATACAGTTACTTCTAGGCACCGTGCGTGATGCTAAGAATATCTCACACGATTTGTCTCGTATAATTGTTTGCGATGGCTCACCTGATCGCACACGCGCTCTTTTTGCCCCGCGTGTGTGACCGGATGACCTATCGCCGACGGTTTTTGGGTCATGTGGGATGGAACCCCCCTATCGCACACACAGGCAAGGGGACGATTTAAAACTCTGTCACGGAAAGGGGGTAAAAACCGTTTGTATAGGATGTGTCTGCAGCAGTGTATACGGGGTGCTGAAGCAAGTTCTTGAGGTCAATTACGGAGATAGATCAGTATTTTTGTTTAGATGTGATTGACCTTGATGGCCTGAAAAAGAAAAGCTTGAAGATGAAGTCTGATGAGTTTTTTCGAAGCGTGAATACTTCCGCATTCTGGTACCAGGAAGCTCCATTCATGCTGGCGTCCCAAGCTACCACATGTATTTACTTGGAGGACACAAAGCTTGGTCACCCATGGAAGTTGGTTGTGCCTATTCGGTCCAGAGGCACATATGATGTTCTAGAAAATTTTGATGGTGAACAGGACGTGACTGTACAAGTCTATCAAGAAGCCACCCATTCTTCACCACATTGTTTTGCTGCGGATGTTGAGGATGAAGTAGGGGATCATGATTCTGCCGGAGATGTTGAGGATGACGAGGAGGAAGAGGAAGTGGAGGAAGATGATGCTCTCCCAAATGTTGACCATGAAAGAGATGAATCATTAGGGGTTTCAGTTCCTGCTAGTGTTGTGGAAGAAATTCGGCATAAATTTGAGGAGGGCAATGAAGACTTCGACATGAGCGAGGATGAACTAGTTGATTAGGATGAAATAGGCTTAGATGAGATGGATAGTGATCTTGATTAAAAGTTGTGTTACTAGCATGTTGCTTGGCTGTTGAAGATGCTGATGTAATGTCGTATAAGGGGAGACTCATGTTGAATATCGCAGACATTTGTTGAATTTGCTATCATATATTTATGAAAGTGCTTTAAACTATTTCTGAATTGTATCCATTTTATTTCCAAAAGGGTTTAAAAAAGTTCATAAAGTAATCAGATCATTTTATATAATTCACCTGACGAACAACTGCAGGAGGGCATACATAAGTACACATCCACCTATGACTCATAGTGCAGCTAAATCCCTTCTCTTAATGGCATGCTTCAGGTAGACGTTTGCCACCTTCCTCTCTTCTTTCATGCAAGCTATCTACTTGTCCTTCTCCATATGTGATTTCTGTAGCACCAAATTTTCATCAGCAAGCTTGTGGATTACAGTCCTCTCTCTCCCCTTCCATTCTTCGTCCATCCACTTCAAATATCCACATGTGTCATACCCCTAGTACAGGAAAATATGGAGTTAAATTGTGGATGTAACTGATGAACACATCACATAGAAAACAATTTTCTTTTATTTCAAACCTCTTTTGGGCAGACCAGAAACCTACGCCCAAAATCAAATCCGTCAGTGCAGACTCTACGGACTGGGCTACACTAGTGCCCACATGTCTCTGTCTTCTGTATGCCGCCGAACTGAGGACTTTGCTCGGACATCGGAATACTACGGTTTAACACAGGGAGGATTTCACCGTCCTATTCACAGATATTTGTATGTTCAGTGAACAAATAACGCACCGTGTTTCATGAATGAAATGGGTGCCGGGTTGGCTAACGTGTGTTGTTTATTTCCTTCCGAACAGCAGCTCCGATGTGATCTTCCATTCGCCAGGCAGGTTGCCGCCGCCGCCTCCGCCCGTGATGCTGTCGCCGCTGGCGGTGGCGTGATGAAGATTGCTTCTCGCCCCCGTCGATCCTGCAACCCGGCGACCCTCCTTGCCTCCATGTGCGGACATCTGCTACCCCTTGACCGCTAGGGTTTCGCTCGGGGCATGAAGGTGAACGGGAAAGATAAAGATTTGACAAGGTAGTATGCGAAGGCACCACTTTTAAGGGTTGACGGGTACATTAATTGACTTACTAGTACGATATCACAAATGTTCAGAACATTGGAACTCACAACTTTAGCATAAATCGGCCAAGTTCACCAGTTTTAAATTACATAAAAACCATAAGAAAACTAATCTATTCAAAATATCTCCGACGCTGCACCTTCTCCAGTTTGCGTTGCATCATCTCCGTCTTCTTGATGTTTTCATAAATGGCCTGCATCACTCGCCTCTCTTTTGCTTCTATCTGACCTTGCTCGATGAGGTCGATTAGTCTCCATACGGCTAAGCATGCATACGCGTCCATGCATGCGTACGCCATTTGGTCATGATAGAGCTCCTCGGCCCAGCGTTTGTGATGGCCCATATCGAACAACTTCTTCTTCTCGTGGTAGAACTCATCAATGATTAATCCGGCGACTTCCCCGAGCGAATCCAAAGGCTTCTCTGCGTCATCCGGAACAACCCATTCGGCCTGGATGTCCTTGTAATTTGTGACCCTTAAGCCCAAGGGCTCCAACAGTTGTATGTCACGCAAGATGCAAAAACCTATGAATATGTACTGGTCCTTGAGGAGGAACTTCCGCAGGGATGTGATCACCCCTAGCGACTGGCATACCTAGTAAAGGAGACAACTACAGCCATCGCAAATCTAGATGAGTGCTGCATTCTGCTGCGAGGGAGTGTACTCGACGTCTATGCTGACGAAGACCAGTTCATTCGCTCACATGTACTCCTCAGTCCGTTGTATCCACATGTCGATGGCGCTAATCTCGTTGGTGTAGATGGTGCGGATGGTGCGGCCGCCATGGAGGTCGACATGGTGTTCCCGAGTGAATGGGGCTAGTAAGCCCGGCAGCACCATCCTGTCGCCGCCGAGGCTGCCAAAAGATCAGCGCGAGACATGGTGCTAGCGATAGAAAGATGCGGGGAGAGATTGAGAGTGGAATGGCGATGGAGAGGGGATTTAGCAACCGCGTAAATCATGGCGGGAGACTAGGAGGCCGCCGAAGTAGTCACGATCTGATGGCCCCCCGTTCATACGAGGCAGACAAGGAGGCACACGAACACATGACCGTGCGTTGCTTTTTTTTAACACATGAAGATGTGACAGTGCATTGCTTTTTTTGAACGCGCAAAGACTCTGAAAGTTCTCTCAGTGTATTGTGGAAGCGCTCATACTGTTTCCGAAAGCTGGTCATGGATATTTTGAAGGACCATGCAAATATTTCTGAAAGTGCTCACACTATTCACGAGAAAGCATTTGCAGAAAGTTAACAATGATACAATCACATATTTTTACATAAGCACCATGTATCTGTACATCACCACACCACTTGTTCTACATAAATAAGTATAATACAATAACACACGGCATCTTTGACCTACTACAATCATAGTTAGAACATATGTTCGCTCAATCTAAATTAACACACTAATTGAATTTAGACATCCAAAGATCTAGCAATTCACCACACGTAGTTTCCCTTCCGGTGCTTCTAGCCGCTCGATGATCCCTCATGTCTTCTTACGGGGGCGGAGCCGTTCCCTCAACGGTTGTTGGAGAAGGTGACATAGCCCATCCTTAATGATTAGGATCCTATGATACAACTCATAGCTAACGTACCCGTCTTTTGCTGCGTACTCGAGGTGCAGCGGGGAAAGCGGCTTCCACTCGGAGCTTGTCCCTTGGGAATGATTTCTTCATGTTCTTGTACGACGGGTCGATGATGGCTGCTGCAAAGTCACCCATGGAGTGCCTTTCTCCACCACCTTTGATACAGAACTTCTTTTGGATGTCGACATGGTTCTCGTCTGGAATCATGATCCATGCACGGGCAAGCATGATCTTGTCGCCCCTTGTGTCCATGCTAGCGAAAGTTATCATTTTGCATTACAGGAATTGATCTAACGCCTGGCACCACTCGGACCTGCAATAGTGGTACACGAGGACATGACCGCGCATTGCAAGTTGCACGACGGCGACCCCTTGTCGTCTATAACTACTTGAACAGGTGTACTCGAAGTCGAGGCCAATGAACTTGTTCTTCTCCTCCTGGAGCCATTGCTCGTACATGGTGATGACTCGCTCCACAGTCCTAGGCTCGTTGGTGTACACCACCTCCAGCACGGTTGTGCCATGGGTAGTGATGTGGTGGGTCTCCGTTGTTAGTTTTTGTCGTCCATGGCTGTAGGGAGGCGGTGGGGTTTTGTGGCGGATGACAAGGAACGGCCGAGGAAGAAGATGCAAATGGATGCCGTAAAAGGAATGCGATCTTTAATTTCTTGTGCAAAAAAGGTAACCGACCAGAGCAGTTTGGACGTCGCCCGGCGGTTCCTGGACACACGGGAATCATGCGTCTATTCGAGCAATTTTTTTTAGGTGGGTTCGAGCAATATATTTTGTACCGCGGCGACATTGCATGCTCGACGTGCCTGCGTTGTGCGTGGTCTTGATATGGCACGCTGCACTTGTTTTGTTTTAAAGGATATCTCAAATGATGATGTGACAACTGGCACCCCGAACTTTAATTTGTAACCAGACGTGACACTTGACACAATGAACTTGCTTTATTCAAGATACTAGCTCGAACGAAACGTATGTGCATTGCAAACCTATTGGGATCATCTTACATATGCAATGAACATCCCAACGCATGAACATTTACCCATCAATAGTACATAAGCATTAATAAAATGTCAAATGCAGATAGTTTTTTGAACATTCACCTATGGAGGCACCTTTCCACATGCTCGTGGTAGAAGCTCAAAGTATGACGTGACAACTGGCCATGCGCACTTGAATTTGTAAACAATACTTTTCACATGATAAACAAACAAAATGACTGTGCATTTTAAACCTCTTAGGCTCACCTTAAATATGTGAGGAACATGGTACCACATGAACACATAATGCCATGATCAAAATTATAGAAGCAAACATAATGTCAAATACAGATAGTTTTATGACCAATCATCTATGGCCATTATATGACACCATGCATAACCTAAGCTTGTTTGCACGCCGAAAGTCCATAGTGTGATGTAAACAATGAATAGTACTTTTTTAAAATTCACTACACTAAGTGGTTTGCATCATGATTACAAAGTATGGAGCGTGTTCGGATTCATGCTCTCTCAAATCCTTCTGATAGTGGCACCTTGCCGTGTGCAAAGTATAATCTCAAAGTGTGACGTGACAACCGGCACCGCAAGCTTGAATTTGTAAACAACCATGACACACTCACATGAGGAATGTGCTTTCTTCAAGTGACATGCATGAACAAAATGACTGTGCGTTGCAAAACTATTGGTCTCACCTTAAATAAAGCGAGGAACACGGTACTACATGAACACATTTTAAAAGCAAAGTAGAACCAACATATATGCGAGGAACATGGTGTCACATGAACTGTGGTTTCTTTTTTTCATATGAAAGTGGTCACGGCTATTTGTGAAAGTGCTGCAAGTTTATCTGGAAGAGTTTACAAAAGGTTGTTCTTGTATAATATGAAGGGAAAAAAACTAGAACTGAACAAAGCTCAGATTTATCCTTGCCTCCCCCACTAAGCGTGCCCTCAAATTTTCCCTTCGATCCACTCATTTTTGAACTGCCTGCGTGCCCACCTAATCCCAACCCTCCCCAAATACCGCCTCTTTTTTCCACACCAATCACATCTCCTTCCATAAAATGAACTATCCCCTCCGTTACCTCTCTCTCTCTCTCTCTTCGCCTCCAGATCCACCCCCCTCCCCGCCGGTAGTTCTCGCTAGCTATGGCCACAAATCGTTCAGCCAGGGAGCTGCTCCCGACGGACGGTGTTCTGCTATGCCCCATTTGATATGATGGTAAAAGTACCCCAAGATCTCATTCTAATCGATGAGTTCTCTTTGCGTTGTTGTTTTTAAACTACTCCCTCAGATCCATATTACTTCTCGCTCAAATGGATGATCTACCACTAAAATACGTCTAGATACATCCGTTGGAGCGACAAGTAGTATGGATCGATCAGAGGGAGTACAAGAATAAAAAACTTTGGGTTCTTATTCGGGTTAGGATTAGGGTTCTTATTGCGCCCCGAGTTAACACTGCATGTCATTCTATCCACGATTCATCGATTTGCAGATCGTTGATGTAATCTTTGAGTATATCTTCTTCTGATTAAGTCGGTATGTTTTCTCAAGATGCTTTTGGTCTCAACTAATCCATGTTGACAATATGTCTATTGCTAGTTCATTTCCTGGATCGTAGAACATGTACATGCTGAACCTCCCCAAATAACGCCACTTATTTATTCAATAGTCACGTCCCCTTCAAGAAACAAGACGTCCTCTCCTATCTCTCAATTATTCCCCTTGTACCCCATAAAATTTGCACGCGTGTTTACATTACCAAATCTAGTTAGTTTCCCATATGAAAGTTGTTGTTGTGTTTACAAGATATGAAATTCAGGGTTCTTATTCGGGTTAAGACTGCTGGTGAATCCAGCTAGGGTTCTTATTGCTACTTCATTACCTTGATCTAAGAGTAATTAAGCACGTGTTTACTCATTTTGGCACCAAAATTTGAAATTATCATCGCCTCTTTTTGCACCTACTGTCAACTACTGATCATCGTTATGCAGCAGATGTTGACATGTCAACAACCGAGTGGGACAAGCATACGGACCGAATGAAGAAGAAGAACATGTATTGACAGGAAAAGCTTCTCGACTTACTAGCTTGGTATTCTCGTCGTATGACAGATTACCCATCTTTATCAGATCTATGAGCATGTGGTCCTTCACATAGATGTATACACCATGAAGAACTGAATGAATGTGGCATTGAAAGTGAACAAAAAGATGCAGATCCGGCCAGGACTAAAGATGTACAGGTCAGTGTTATTGGAAACTCTTCATCTATGGTTAGAATATGTTTACTTTGTTTGTCATGTGTAACAGGATGTAAATTGTGCACTACAATCAAATGTCTTCAAGTACATTATGGCAGGAATATTATCGTCATCAACTGGAAGCGGTGACTAAGGGTCTACATGTGCTGCTTGAAGAGTTCAAACAACTCATGTCTCTTAATGCATATGTATTACCCAGCTCAAGCAAATCAAAGAGAAAACGGGTTCACCTGGTGAGTAGGCCAAATCTTTTCTATAAACACTTCCTTACTTTTGACCTTTGTTCACCCTGCCATTGTATATTGCAGCAGATGCATCTATAGCATTTAGAATTCTCCCATATGATGTAACCTGTATGTATTTTTCTGTAGGGAAACTTAGGACGCTCAAATGATAACCATACTGCAAGTCTTTCGCCCTAGAAACAACAATCTGAACCAGTCATCAGTGCACTGGCAGTGCAGCAGGAAGAACCAGAAGCAGTCGAGCACAGCCTACCAAACCAGCATGATGAAGTAGATTCTATGAAGAAATGAAGAAGGACCTAGCATGGCAGCAGCTAGAACTTGAAGCTGTCAAGAAGTCCCTGGCAGAGCAACAACAAGAACATGAAGTTGTGAAGCATCTCCTGCTAGATGCGCAACGTCAACTTGAATCTGTCAACAATACCATTCTAGAGGAGCAAAAAGTACTTGAAGATGTCAAGAATGCCCTGCCAGAGCAACAGGATGATATTGAGGATCTGAAATTGGGGGTGTTTGATCAGCACAGCCGTATTCGATCTATCAATAATGGCCTCCAAGAGTAGGAGGAAAAACTTGCAGTCATCAAGAATGCGAAGGAAGAGAAAACTACGGCTATTGAAAAGAGACTTGATGAACTTGATGTCCTGGTTAGGTACATTGTTAGGGTTGCAGTGCCAGGATGTCGTGAAACTGAGTCATGTGTCTAATTTTATACTGCGGCTCTGTACCATGGTTGGTTATTGTAATGTTTCAGACTGACAATTATCAAGTTTGCGGTTTAATAAAAGCAGCGACAACTCAATTTGCATTCAAATTCAAATTTTGGACAAATTCATATTAAAATTATCAAATATGCCCGCCAATTTTTGCAATATAAAACAAATTGACCGCGCCTACAAACTATGACAGTTATGGATGTCGTCACCGGCGTATGGTCCCACATGTAAGAAGCCACATCACCCAGGTATGGACCCCGCCTGCCAGCATCCACGTCAGCACAACAATGGGCCCACATGTCAGAATTGTTGTCCGGTCAGACGACACATCGTCATCGAAAAAACAATGCCTGGTCCGACATGTAAGCAGCCACATCAGCATCTTCTGGGCCCATATGTCAGTAGCGTTGACCGGTCAAAACTGACGCTGACTTATTACTGACGGGACAGTCGGTGATAAAATACACAGCGTACCCACATGGAAGCAGCCACGTCAACAACTGCTGGCCCCACTTGTCAGAATCTTTGATCGGTCCAACCTGCGGACCAATCACCGGTGACGGATTATCGTCGCCAAAGAGATCTTAGGCGACAGATTGGCCTATCATAGGTGACATTGTGGGTTGTCACCGAAAACGGCCATCAGTGACATTTTTTGGTTCGTCACCTAAAATGTGATCTTGCGTGACGAAACAAGTGGTACCATCAAAATTTTATTTTTTATCTCGGCGCTTCGGTGATGGTGGGGGTGACAGCAAAACCTTTGTGAGTTTATAGAGACAATGATCAAAGGAAGTGCCTTGGACAGAAAAACTGTCCATAAACACTTCGACCATTTCTCCACAAAGTCAGGAAATACTCTAGAAATGCACTTCTGAAAAGAGGGTGGCCCACTACATAAGCCAAAGGGCATTCTACGATATGCATATGTACTGTAAGGACAAGTGAACATGGTCTTCTCTTGGTCTTCAGGTCGGATAGGTATTTGTGAGAATCTAGAATATCCATCGAGATAGCAAAAATAAGAGTTGTTAGCCAATCTTTCCAATATCTCATTTATGAATGGTAGTGGGCAGTGATCCTTCTGAGTCCATTTATTTAATTTCCTGAAATCAATGCACATTCCATATCCAATAATAGCCCTAGTAGGGAGTAGGTCATTATTTTCGTTAGTTACTAAGGAGACTCATCCTTTCTGAGGAATACAATGAACTAGACTCGCCCACTTACTGTCAGAGATAGGGTATTACCCCTGCGTCAAGAAGACGTATCACCTCTTTTCTTACCATGTTCTTGGAGGAAGGATGCAATCTTCATTGACTTTCAATTACTGGTTTGGCTCCTTCACTACTGCAGGATGCTGCTAACGTGACACATGTTTCAGAGACCCTTCGACCAAACTGTGTGCGATGCATGAATCGCAAACGGTATCGTAATAAAATCGTCACCAATAAGATGAACTATGTGCGACGGCGGAGACATCAAGCACGATTCAGATTAGAGACGTGTGTGCGATACGTGGCATACAGTTGATCCATACGAACTGTTTGTGATGAGCCAGAACAACGGAAACGGTTAGCCAGATCAAGGTGTGTGCGATATACGGCATACAGTTTACTCGGATGAACTGTTTGCGATTAGCTAACACAACAGAAACGGTCAGCCAGATCAAGGTGTGTGCGATACATGGCATATAGTTCACTCGGATGAACTGTTTGTGATGAGCCAAAACAACAGAAACGGTTCAACTTAACAAGGTGTGTGTGATACGCGGCAAACAGGTTAGTAATTAGAAATGTGTGGGAAGACCAATAACAACACAAATGATTCCAGCTAATAAGCTGTGTGTGTTGTGGGCAAACGGTTGGTGGTAAATAATTGCCAGCGATTGATGAAATCATCACCGATGGGTTCCATAGTTTAGTCCATGTGTGATGTGATTTGCTCTGTCT
This sequence comes from Elymus sibiricus, assembly GCA_039707655.1. Classification (NCBI taxonomy): domain Eukaryota; kingdom Viridiplantae; phylum Streptophyta; class Magnoliopsida; order Poales; family Poaceae; genus Elymus; species Elymus sibiricus. The sequence goes on from CM077676.1 coordinate 283,965,820, forward strand.
GCACAACATCTATGCTCTGTCTACAGAACAACAACATATATACATATAAGAACATGATTGCATAACCAAATTAAACATCCAATTACATAACTGACTACAGATAGCGTTTGCACACCTAAGTAAATAATTACATGCATAATAAACTAGGAGAAATGATCAGCAAATCAACTACTTCTTGTTGTGATGCTTGCCTCCAGTGCTCTGCTTCTGGCGCGATCCCTTGTCGTCTATAGGAAGGAGGCACTTCCTCATGTCAATGATCCGCCTATACATCTCGTAGCATGTGTACGCGTCCATGGCCGCGTACTTGAGGTGATCTTCATCCAGTAGCTGGCGGGGAAGGAGGGCAGGTCACCTCGCCTAGGATGCATGCCCAGCACCGCCGCTGCCGCGGGTTAGGCGATTTGGCTTATTCTACTACCCATTTGAACAGCCGCACCGGTTTCGTATACCATTCCACAGGCATGCGCATTCTCTCCTCCACAGTCGACTCCGTGAATATGATCTCTGCCACTAGCGCCAGCTCCAAGTCGATGCGACGCTGCCAGATGCTGACATCCCTTAGCATCTCTGCCCTGAGATTGACTTGCGCCTCCGCCTTGTGCTTCGCCATGCGCAGCTCCTTCGAACATGTCTCCAATCGATGACTTGCTTCCTCGATCCGATTTGCCCTTGCTGCCCACCACCTCCAACGCAGCCCCAGCATGTCCTCCGGCGCCACCAATCTGTGAGTCGAGAGCAATGGATCCCCTTTGATAGATATGTGGGTTTCGCTCAACAGCGGCAATGCCGTTTGCCACAGCGAGAGGGAAGCCCGCAGGATGCTGGGATCTAGGGGATTATCCATGGCGGAATCCGATGGGTGAGGTGAGCATGGAAGGCCAGATTTGGGGACTGCGAGAGGAAAGAGACGATAGAGAGCGAAAGAGGAGCAGCGCAACCAAGGTGAACAGGGAGTGGGCGAGGCAAAAAAGTTGACCGCGCCAAATTGCCAATGAACACATCCCATTAATTAAGTTATTAATTGCCAGAGTTGAATCACTGCCCACTTCCTTGTCGTTTTCCTCTTCCACCACGCATGCATGCAAACATAATTAAATTTTGGAGGTAGTTGGTTGGCTCATACGTGGGAGGGGAAAAACTAAAAACTAAAAACACTTTCAACGATGAGAAAGGCAGTCGGGCAATTGGTGCTAATTAAGAAAGGGCGACTAAAATTCTTGGAAAAATCTGAATTCTCTGCACCTAGACGAAGGGAGTACAGTTGTTTCGTGTGCGATTATGTGTGTACAAAAACCTTTGAAAATGCAAACGAGTTGTTTGGAGCATCGCACACAATGCGTGGTGCGAGTACTCATGAGTGATGATTTGTAAGTTAAACATACGTTTCCTTATGTTAACACGTGTGTGATAACATGTGACACTGCATACGGTTGTGTGCTGGGAATTTTGTGCTCCACTTAGTCTTCCCGCGCTCCAGCGATGGCTTCCCGCGCAAGTGCCAGCCATAGGGGTAAATTGTAAATCCCCAATCCCCTAGCCAGCTACTAGATAACTATAAATAACCACAACAATGGCCGGCAGTGGCGACTCACACTACAAAAAAACCACTTCCGTGATGATACGTCTTTGTCACAGTAGGTCACGTTTTCTGTCATGCATGTACATCCGTGACGATTTTATGACAAAATCAAGATAGTCATGCCTGTGCTATCGTAGAAGTGTTCCATGACAATACTGAAATTATCATCATGGAAGTGTCCACTTCCATGACGATAAATGTCGCGTCATGGAAGTGTTTTCTTCAAGGGTAACCAACACGTGGCATCCACCATAACGGGTCGCCGTTAAGCTATCGGGTGCGGGTTTGGATCCGATAACCTGTTATCAGCCCGGACCAATGGCGATTTTCCACATGTAAAATTCTTATTCATCAACGGAACCACGTGTCAGCTCGGCGTTGGGACAGATGTCATCCATTCATTGGACGAGAGGCACCTATGATACATCAACACGTGGCACGACCCAATAGTGGCCCATTTAGGTTAAAAAGGCCGGCTCGTTTGACTTGGTCAAAAGTTAGCGGGCCGGCCCATGGAAAGCCTGTTAACGGCCTGTTCGCATACACCCCATTTACGGCCCGGGTACTCACGATCCGTTATGGCCTTTCAATATTCGGCCCAGCAGCGTCATGTGGGTCGTCCCATATGATTCCAGCCCGTTGTCACTTTTGGCCAATCTATGGCCCGTGACCTCTTTCGGACCATATGAGGCCTTTTGCATCTCTGGGCCCATTGACGGCCCCTGGTGAATCTGGCCCATCATGAACAGTAAACTGCTTTGAGCCCATTAACGGCCCATGATTCAGTTGGGCTGTTTCCAGCCCATGTTTTCTTTCGGCCTTCTAAGGGCCCATACATTCTTGGGCTCATTTTCGGCCCTCGATTACTTACAGTCCGTTACTGGCCTCTTATGCTAATGGGCCAAATTCAGCCCGTGGTAACAATCGGTCCGTTTGTGGCCTGTTAATCCGTTGGGCCGTTTTCATCCTGTCCTGTAATCTGGTCCATTAATGACCCGTCATGCCTGTTGATAGAATTAAGCCTATGCTATGTTCTGGCCTGTTAACAACCCGTTATGGTCTAGGCCCATAAACGGACGATTCTGATTTTGGCGCGTTTATGGTCCATATTGCGGTCCGGTTTTGACCCACGAACAGTACGGCCCATGGATCCTATGGCGCGTAGGAGGCTCATGGATCCTATGGCCCGTAGGAGGCCCATGAATCCTATGGCCCGTAGGAGGGCCATGGATCCTACGGCCCATAGGAGGCCCATGATTACCACGGCCCGTATGTGGCCCGTGGTTATTGCGGCCACTAGCAAACCGAGGAAAAGGAACTGCAGTGACTACAAGCAATAAACAAGACTATAAGTAAATAAATAAGCAAGCAACTAACGCTAGGCTATTACGGCAATTACACACACTACATCCACTGGGCATCAAAGTTCGCCAGCAGTGCAAATATAGGGAACAACAAAGCAGCATATTACAAACACTGGGCGTCTAAGTTGGCCACCAGTGCAAATAAATGCGGCAGCAAAACAAGTCCAGAAATGACACCACTTCAGAAGAGCTCAAGAAACAATATCCTAGGCACCCACCATGCTGGCCAGAAGCTTAGCAAGCTTATTAGCTTTCTCTTGTTTGGTGCTAAAATCCTCCAACTCTTGCTGTTGCACCAGAAAGTGTGCATCTGAATTCTGCAGGGACTTCCTCAGTCCTTCGGCTTCTTGTCGCAGCACAGATGATCATTGTCTTTCAACTTGTAGTTGAGACTCAAGAAGCCGAACTGATTCAGGCAGTGAGTTCAAAGAGCTTGTGCCAGCGGTAGTGGCCAGTAACTCGAACACTACATCAAGGTAGGACTTTGGGGTTGTCTCACTGTCTTCAAGATAGTTTTTATCAGCTTTCTTGGAGACCAACAGGGTTGTCTCACTATCTTGAACCTTATCTGCATTACTTCCTTTACCATTGCATAATGGGGTACTCTTCTCCAATATTCTGCCGGCATTCTAAAAGGGGAACTGGCAGACACATCACAGGTTTAGCATGTAGTATATGAAACTCATTTTGGTAAACCAGCTCAGTAGTAATGTTGACAGGATAACAGCATGAAACAACATATATTTATGTACTATGGTCACTGTATTGTCTATATCATCCTAGTTTATGTTGCCAAATCAAGATAGAAACACAGTTCAAATCATATGTGTTTAAGACAAAGCAGCATAGACTGAATATAAGTGCGGGAAACTAACAGCACTAACAACACTTGTAGTGTGCATGACATGAGAACATAACTGTTTATACAATTGAAACTGAAATCAACATAGAGCAAGAAGTTACAACAGCAAACCAGTTAAAGAAACAAGTTTAAAACATACCTGTTGCGCCATTGGAGTTTCAATTGGATCCTTCAAATTTGAAATTAGTTGGTATGAGTAAATACAGTGATGCAAGAGCAAAGGAGTATGCACCATAGCTACGGAATCTGACCTGAGAACAGTTGTTCTTCTGCTTTAAGCAATGAGTTGGGGTTCGCAGTGCTGGTCCTCATGCTTTGGGCACTGTAGTTGCCTTACTAACTGCTCGTGTTTGGGTGCTCTGTGGTGGAGATGGTAATGTGTCAAGTGGAACTGGGTTACTATCTGCTGGGGTTGGGGTTAGATGGGGTGTAGCTGGTTCTCTATCCAACTGGGTAGGGGTACAATCTGCGAGAGTCTGGGTTATGTGTGTTGGGGCTGGTTCTTGGGCAAGTACAACCGTGGTTCTATCTGCATCGACGGGTAGCATTGTCTTTTCTGAAGACTGTGTTTTTACTCCCTTAGATACTGCCATCACCCCCTCCAATTCAAATGGCTGATAAACAAGAAAAGTAATTGAATGTACAGACATTGTATGATAGACAGGTGCAATGGATAGTGGGGAATAAAAGAGGGCCAGAAATAATTCACATATATGTTGTCTAACCAAACAGGATAGCATGACACAATTTCACATATATGATGGCTAACTAAACAGGATAGCATGACACAATTTCACATATATGATGGCTAACTAAACAGGATAGCATGACACAATTTCACATATATGATGGCTAACTAAACAGGATAGAATGACATAATTCAAATATGATGTCTTTATTAAAGAGGTTGGCATGCCATAATTCACATACATGCTGTCTATGGAAACATGATGGCATGATATAATTCACGGATAGAATGACATAATTCAAAATATGATGACTATGTAAACAGGATGAGATGATATAACTATATGATGTCTTTATTAAATAGGTTGGTATGCCATAATTCACATACATGTTGTCTATGTAAACATGATGGCATGATATAATTCACATATATGATTTATATACTAAGCAAGTATGCAGATGGCAATCACATATATGATGTCTAAACTAAGTAGATGGCATTCAATATTGTGTATATGATGTCTAAACTAAGCAATGCAAGACAACATATGCATGATATGAGTAATATAACCCTGCCAAGTTTGAGCATACACCTCAGGAGGGAAATAGGACTGGTCATCTGTCTCTGAATCCTCCTCTGAGGAGCTATCTGTAACCAGCAAGATATCTGCTTCAACAGGTAGCATTGTCTGCTCTGAAGACCTTGTTTTCACTCCAGATTTTTCCATCACCGATTCAAATGGCTGATGCACAGGAAGAGTAGTTGAATAAACAAACATTGTCGACAAATGGAATACGTAATACAAAAAAGGATGGCATGATATAATTCACACATATGATGCCTGGCTAAATAGCATGGCATTGCATAATTCACATATATAATGCCTTGCAACAAGATGGCATTGCATAATTCACATATATGGTAATTAGACACTAAATAGGTGGCATTCACACAAAGCATGTCTAAACTAAGCAAATGACATCGCAATGCAAGACACCATATGCACGATATGAGCAATATAACCCTGCCAAGTAAGAGCATACACCTTGGGGGTGTAGGGTTGAGGAGATAGGTCTAGAGGGGGGGTGAATAGACTCTTAACCAACCAAAGGTGCAGTTTTTAGTTCTCATGGAATTTAGGCAGATTTTGGCGCTAGTTAAGATATCACCAAAACTTTCTACACATGCATATCTAGAGATAGAGCAGCGGAAATAGTAAAGCATGCAAATGTGCGGAAAGTAATGGGGTAGAGAAAAGAAGATCAAACGCAATAAAGACATGATGATTTTTGGCGTGGCTCCGATAGGTGGTGCTATCGTATGTCCACGTTGATGGAGGCTTCAACCCACGAAGGGTAACAGTTGCGCGAGTCCACAGAGGGCTCCACCCACGAGGGGTCCACGAAGAAGCAACCTTGCCTATTCCACCATGGCTTCCGTCCATGAAGGACTAGCCTCACTCGGGGTAGATCTTCACGAAGTAGGCGATCTCCTTGCCCTTACAAACTCCTTGGTTCAACTCCACATGATCTTGGAGGCTCCCAAATGACACCTAACCAATCTAGGAGACACCACTCTCCAAAAGGTAATAGACGGTGTGTTGATGATTAACTCCTTGCTCTTGTGCTTCAAATGATAGTCTCCTCAACACTCAATGTCTCTCTCAGAGATTTGGCTTGGGTAGGAGAAGGATTGGAGTGGAAAGCAACTTGAAGAGGCTAGAAATCAAGGTTCAAATGGTTGGATTGGAATCTCTTGATCTCAACACATGAGTAGGTGGTTCTCTCTCAGCAAATGTATAGTGGAAGTGTAGTCACGTTCTGATGGCTCTCTCTAAGAGTAAGTGGTGGTGGAGGGGTATATATAGCCTTCACCAAAAAATTCAGGCGTTACACACTTTTGACCCAAAATCGGTGGGACCGAATGTAAACTCGGTGAGACCGATTAGTGTAAAAAGTATGAACTTTAGGCTTTTCGGTGGGACCAAAGTGGAACAACTCGGTGGGACCAAAAGGGTAATGGCTAGGGCAGACCCAGTTTCAGAAATTACGATTATTTCAACTCGGTGATTCCAAAGTGAAATAATGGTGTTACAACAACTTGGTCATGCCATCTCGGTGGGACCGAGATCCTTTTCGGTGAAACCGAATTGCTAGGGTTTGGCTGTGGCAATATGAGTGATGGTCTCGGTGAGTCCGGATGGAGAAGTTTCGGTGGGACCGAGATAGAAGTTTAGGGTTTGGATAGATGTGATTGTGGGAGAATGACTGAGGATTTTTGGAGCAATACCACTAAGCACTTTGAGCAACAACCTCATCATTAACACCTCATCCCCTTTTAATAGTATTGGCTTTCCTAAGGGACTCAATGTGATCTTGGATCACTAAAATGAAAATGAAGAGTCTTGTGGATGCCAAACTTGTTCTTGACATTTTGAAGGGTTCCACATCTTCTTGTCCTTGCCATGCCATTGTTGAACTTGTCTGAAATATACTAGATAAAAGCATTAGTCCAACAACATGTATGTTGACATTGATTACCAAAACCACCAAGGGAGCAAATGTGCTTTCAGGGGGAAATAGGACTGGTCATCTGTCTCTGAATCCTCCTCTGAGGAGCTATCTGTAACCGGCAAGATATGCGCTTCGTCAGATAGCACTGTCTGCTCTAAAGACCTTGTTTTCACTCCAGATTTTTCCATCACAGTGTCAAATGGTTGATGCACAGGAAGAGTAGTTGAATGTACTAACATTGTTGACAAATGTAATACGTAATGAAAAAAAAGGATGGCATGATATAATTCACATATATAATGACTGGCTAAACAGGATGGCATTGCAAAATTCCCATATATGATGCCTGGCTAAACAAGATGGCATTGCATAATTCACATATATGATATAGAAACTAAGTAGATGGCATTCACACAAAACATGTCTAAACTAAGCAGATGACATATATGATGTATAAAGTAAGCAATGCAAGGCGCCATATGCATGATATGACCAACATCAGCATGCCAAGTGAGAGCAAAGACCTCCGGGGGTAAATAGGAGTGGTCTGCTCCCTCTGAATCCCCATCCGAACAGTTATCTTCCTCTTGATTACAATCTGGAATGGGGGGAGGGGGCTGCCATTGCGGCCACCATGGAGCGACGTCTGCATGACATTATATTGCCACGCAAGTCTCTTCTCTTTTGCTCTCCATGTTCAGTACCATTGTGTACAATAACTAACATGCATAGGAATAAACATAGTGAGATTATGTAAGAAATGGATGCAGAAATCCAGAGTGATGGTAGCAACCAGTGGATAGACCCAAAACCAATGATAGCAGGCAGATAATAGCTTCAGTTAAAAAATACAGGTAATGGCTCCTTTACAGTTTGTTTCCCACCCAACATGAAACACATAGTAGACACCCGAGATTAAGCAGATAGTTGACAGAGATACTATTCATTGCTACCCCGATATGTACCCCACAACCATTTAAAAACTCAAGTTTGATTATTAGTTTGGACCTGACTCGGAGTCTAAGAGGTGAACAGGACGATAAAGTAGCAGGTAATATTAAGCGATGCATAACGTAAGTAGACACGAAAGAGTGCAACCTCTCTTGCGGACCCATGTAGTCCTCAAGGTCATCTGCTCAGTTGATGATGGTAATGAAGTGGTGGTGGCTACCGGCGGTGGGGAAGAAGATCTGAGGCGGCGAAAGACGGACTGGAGGGGGGATCTCTACTGCGATGGACGGTTCCGTCGTTGGAGCAGCTCAGCTGGGGCGGACGATGGCGTGGCAGGAGCGGGACAAACCACACAAAGTTTTCTTTGACACCTATCTATAACAGAAGTAATTCTGTAAAGGCTCATTTGAATTGGAGGATTCTAACAATGCAGGGATAAGAAATACACAGGAATAGGATAGGAATGCACGTGCAAAATAGAGCATTTGCTAACACAGGATTTCTGTCAATCTGGGTGTTTGTTTCACAGGAATTGGAAGATCACATGAATGCAAAGAAGCATGGACATATTAAAGTCAAACCACATGAAAATGTACAGTTATAATGCTATTATGCTACTATCACTTAGTCTTGTTAGTCATGAATAGGAATTTGAAAAGGAGGGCCAAGTGGATATTAAAATTCCTATGGTTTTTCTTTGAAAGAGACACTAAAGGAAAAAATCCTACAGTTTTCCCTTGCTCCATTCCTTTGAACCAAATGCATGAATAGTAGTACCGTAGGAAACTTTCCAATTCCTATGTTTTTCCTTCACTTTTCCTTTCAACCAGTGGCGATTCTAGTAGGCAGGCTTGAACAGGCAAAATCCTACACTCCAAAAATGTTTTTGTACTACTTCTACTACTTTGGACCCAGCCCACTGCCCTACTAGCTCAACTCCCAGGCCCATCTACACATGCACAGCTCCAACGCGCAGAAATAAATAATGATGGCTTTCGAGAGAGTCCATCACGGATAGCTAACTTGCCTAGTACCTCACTGCTTGTCATATAGGAGAAACTATTCGTATTTCTCATTACTACGTGTGCTCAGTGGACAATATATATTACATGTAGAGTAAAAAAGCGATGCGACAAGTGTACAACCTCTTTGGCGAAGCCATGTCGATCTCAGCATCATTGGGTTGGTCGCTGAGGATGCTGCGGCTGATGTGGCTGTCGGAGGCGGGGAAGAAGATCTTAGGCGTCTGGAGATGGAGCCAAGGGTACTGCTCCACTGTGATGGACGGTTTTGTCGTTGGAGCAGCTCCGGTGAGGTGATGTGTACGACGGCGAGGCTAAAGCAGGACAAGTGAGACAACGTTAACCTGAAGTGGGAGTCTAATAGCATCTCCAATAGATGATGTAAAATACATCACCAAAAAGTGCTAGATGTAAAATACATCAGCCGATCATCTCTGAACTTAACTGTCGAAACGGAATTTAACTGTCGAAACTGAATTTTACTGTCAAAACTGAAATGTACTCTCGAAACTGAATTTTGTTGTTGAAACTAAATTTTACTGTCGAAACTGAACGCACTAGTAGCAGAGAAGCAATGCACTAGTAGTTTTGGCCACTCGAGCACTAGTGGCAGAGAAGCAGTGATCTTAATCGGCAGCCGCTCCAGCAGGGAACGTACTACCAGAGAGCAGCCGGGGCAGTTGGTCATGCAGCAGTAGCAGCGCCCGAAGCATCATCGCGTGCGAGAGCCGTAGCAGCAGCAGGAGCGCGAGCGAGTGCCGGAGCTGCTACTCATGCAGCAGTAGCGCGAGCAAGAGTAAAGAAGCAGCGCGAGCAAGAGCAAGAGCAGAGCAGCCGCGCGACTGAGAGCAAGAGCAGAGCAACAGCATGAGCGAGAGCAAGAGCAAAGCAGCACGGCCAGCGACAGCCGGAGCAGCAGCAGCAACAGCTCCTGCTGATGTGGACGTCATCGTTGAGGGAGCAACGCCATGGTAGAGAGACGCCGTGGAGGAAGTGGCCGGTGATGCCGCCATTGATGGAGCTGCGCCATGGCGGCTCGGGATTGAGCAGCGGCAGCACCGTGAGATCGAATCAAGGAGAAAATGCAGCGATTAGTGTAGAACCTCTTTGGTTTCACCGACTAGGCCTCATCTTCATTCGAGGAATCGGTGATGGTGTTGCGGTTCCGGTGGTGCAGGTGAAGGCGGCATTGTGGGAATGGAGGTGGCGTGATAGACAAGGTAAATGTCGGGGCAGCTCCTTGGAGGTGGAGGACGGGGCGGCTGAACCGGTGGGACGATGAGATCGACGACGGATCCTCATCCGGTGCGGTGGATGAGGGACGTCGAGCTATTGCGGTGGACGATGTCATCGGGGAAGAGGCTCCGGCTGGGCGGCGGTCGGGTGGTAGACGGAGGAGGGTGGGGTTTTGCGGGTTTTGGCGGCCTCGGTGTACGAATGGGGGGCAGAGGGGATGGGAGGGGGAACCATGGCTTAGGGACGCGCTTGTCTGTAATGTGGGGTAAGTTATGAAAGTACCCCTAATCGTTTGGACCATGGGACGTCGAGGCGGGATTTTTGGCTGAGGGATCGAAGGGGGATTTTGCGTGTCGGGGCGGCGCGACCGATTTCGGAGGAGGAGGGAGTTTTCGCGCACGTTGAAATTTCGGGATAACAAGGCGCGGGTTGAAGAGGCGGGAGTTTCGCAGAACAAGAGACAAAGAGATAGCTTGAAATTTCGGGATAACAAGGCGCGGCTTGAATTTTCGGGAGAACAAGCTTAACGTGTACAAAAAAAACAAAAAGAAAAAACAATTCGCACCACACAAGAGAGAGTCATGTCCCGTTTTACTATATGAATTACTACAAATGCCATTCAAAAACAACAACGAACAACTTAAAAATTTGGGAGAACAAGATTAACGTGTACGATACCAAATCAATTTGTACTTCCCTCAACAACAACAAAAAACAATTTTGTACCGTCTACCATATGGACTAAAATTGAGTCCATTTTCCATATTTGAATGGGATTGTTGTCAGGTTAGTTATACCATCATCTAAATATTATCTTCACAACACATGACATGAATATAGTAGTAAATTCCCATTTAAATATGAACTACATGTACATATGATCTCGAATTAAAATATGTGTATCCATTTTATGTTGAATTCAAATCATGGTACATGAAAGCTCTAGCTAGATATTCGGAATCTAAACCATGTTTGATATGTATAATGTGTTTAACACGCACAACACACACACACACACACACACACACACACACACACACACACGCACACACACACGCACGCACGCACACACACACACACAACATTTAGATATTAGCTGTGAATGCCACCCATTTTCTCCAATTTGAATAGTTGTGTCCATGCATGGATGCAATGTGGCCAAACGATGCCTGCCATCGGTATCTCAAATTCAAATCAATTTGACCTTGTTCGGTGTGTATATAGTATAGCATGCTCGATTCAAAACCACACCACGCATATCTCAATTATATTCATGCATGCATGGGTTTCAAACATCATGATCTCTTATTCAAATATTTGAATTCACTTTTATATTGATTATGATCTCACCAAGTCTTTTACACCCACACAGTCATCTTCTCTTTATAGTTGTACCACTAACTTTCTCTCGTGCATGCATGCACACACACTCTCACTCGGCATTATCCATCGCACACACACACACAATCTCTTTCTTCAGGCCTATCTCCCACGATCTCTCAAGCTAGGTAGATCTCTCCATCGCCCTCTCTTTCCCACACACACACACCGATCGATATACCCCTCTAGCTAGCAGGTCTGCCTACCACAGACACATGTACACACAGCCCTTCCCCCTCTCACCATCCATCCCTCACACCCCAGCTACGACGGGCGTGTGCACGCACACACGCACAAACACACACACACACACACGCGCGCGCGCGCGCGAGCGCGCTCTCGCCCCCTCATCTCTTATTATCGATCTCGCACTCATACAGTACCTCTAACTAGTAGGACTCTCCCACCCACTGAAAGATCGTGGATGTCACCTAGAGGGGGGGGGCTGAATAGGCGCTTTAAAATAATTACTGTTTAGGCTTGAACAAATGCGGAATAAAACTAGCGGTTAATTTGTCAGGCACAAAACCTACAACACTAGGCTCACCTATGTGCAGCAACGACTTATGCTAAGCAAGATAAACAACTAAGTGATAGCAACATATATAACATGAAATACTATGGCTATCACAAAGTAAAGTGCATAAGTAAAAGGGCTCGGGTAAGACATAATCGAGGCACGCGGAGACGACGATGTATCCCGAAGTTCACACCCTTGCGGATGCTAATCTCCGTTTGGAGCGGTGTGGAGGCACAATGCTCCCCAAGAAGCCACTAGGGCCACCGTAATCTCCTCACGCCCTCGCACAATGCAAGTTGCCGTGATTCCACTAAGGGACCCTTGAGGGCGGTCATCGAACCCGTACAAATGGCAACCCTTGGGGGCGGTCACCGAACCCGTACAATTGGCAACCCTTGGGGGCGGTCACCGGTACCCGTCAAATTGCTCGGGGCAATCTTCACAACCTAATTGGAGACCCCGCCGCTTGCCCGGAACTCTACACCACAATGATTGAGCTCCGATAACACCAACCGTCTAGGGCACCAAAGCACCCAAGAGGAACAAGCTCTAGGGTGCCCAAACACCCAAAAGTAACAAGCTTCTCAACTTCACTTCCACGTATCACCGTGGAGAACTCAAACCGATGCACCAAATGCAATGGCAAGGGCACACGGAGTGCCCAAGTCCTTCTCTCCCAAATCCCACCAAAGCAACTAATGCTAGGAAGGAGAATGAGAGGAAGAACGAAGAAGAGAACACGAAGAACTTCAAGATCTAGATCCAAGGGGTTCTCCTCACAAAGAGGAGAAAGTGATTGGTTGAAACATAGATCTAGATCTCCTCTCTCTTTTCCCTCAAGAACAAGAAAGAATCATTGGAGGGATTGAGAGATAGCAAGCTCGAAGAAGGTAAACAATGGGGGAAGAACACGAGCTCAAAGGATAAGGTCCAATGGGGAAGAAGACCCCCTTTTATAGGTGGGGAAAAATCCAACCGTTATGCACACAACCCGCACCCAAGCGGTACTACCGCTGCAGAAACAGGGGAAAGACGAAGAGCAGAGTCACGAGCGGTAGTGGCAATGGAAGTAGGCGTGGTACTACCGCTTATAAGTGGTACTACCGCTCATACTGCCGCTTCTACTGCCGCTCATCCAACCGGGCCAAAAAGGACTCAACGGTAGTAAGCCAGAGGGACTACCGCTGGATTACCGCTGAACCCGACATGAAAAATTGAGACCCGAGAAGGAGCGGTAGTACACGCGGTACTGGCAGTGGTACTACCGCCTACAAGCGGTACTACTGCTGCCAGGAGCGGTACTACCGCTGGCAGCTCTCCAACCACCCATCTGCGACACAGAAAAACTGTCCAGAAACCAGAACTGCCACAACTTCTGCATACGAAACCTGAATCCAACAAACTCAAGCTTGTTGGATAGATGACGACAAGAACTATCCAACATCGACAGTAGAAAAGAGCCTAAAGATATAGAGGTGTGAAACCTCCATCGGTGAAGAACCGGCAAAAACTCCATCATCAAAAACATCATAGAAGATGCATGCCAACTCCATTTTCTATGAGCTTGAGCTTGTCATGAAGGTCACCAAAAGCTCAACGACTCTCAAAGCAAAAAGGCCAAACAAGAACCAAGAAAGATGATGCAAGGATGCTATGGTTTGAGCTCTCTACGAACAATACGATCAAGCTACTCATACAAGAGCCCCCCTTGATAGTACGACAATCGATCCTATAACCCAGTCTCCAAACTACCACCATGAGACCGGTAAAATAGAAAACCTATCAAGGGAAAACCTTTTCCTTGCACATAGTCCACTTGAGCTAGATGATGACGATCTTGACTTCCTCAAGTTGGACCACCTTTCTTGATTGCGTTGGCTGGATGAAGACTAGTAGATTGCTCCCCCATACTCCACTATGGGTGAGCCTCTTCGGCACATCTTCACATGTCCATTGTCACTGCAATGGACGGCAAGCTTCAAGCATGTGATCTCTTCGTGATACTCCACTTGAACTTGCACACCGCAATCATGATGACGATCACCGCCACTTGATGTCATCCTCCATGGGTTATATGATATCTTCCTTTTGATGCACGCCCATGGAAACACACCTAACCCCACAAAGACACTTCACAAAGATCATGCGTTAGTACAAAAAGTGTAATGGATGATGCTCACCATACCATGAGATCACATGATCCCACTTGGTACAGCTTCTGCGCTTTGTGTGTTGATCAACTTGATTCTCTCTTTGACTTAGTCTTGATCAACCTTGAATCAAATCTTCTCTCTTCATAAAGATGATGTCTTGAAGGTAAACATGAATGTTCACACAATCTTCTTCTTCAAGACATACTTGCAATACGCTCAACACTCACATGACCAATCTTTGGATAAATCCTTGAATAGCACCTTGGTCATCATATGATCTCCTTGAACCCAACAAATGGACTTCAAGAAATGCCTATGGACAAACCCTTCAAATATAGCTCAAGGCAACCATTAGTCCATAGGGATTGTCATCAATTACCAAAACCAAACATGGGGGCACCACATGTACTTTCACCCACCCACACACACACCTCCCCCTCTTCGTCACTTCGGGCCTTCTTTAATTATCTCTCACATGCATGCGCACCGATCGATATTCCTCTCTGTATATATAGCTAGGTATTTCCCTGTTTTCCACACAGAGCGATCGATCAATATCTAGCCAGGTCTCGCCCTCTTTCCCACGTACACATCGATCAATCTACCTCTCTAGATAGGACTGGCTAGCTACCACACACACATTGTCTATCCATCGTCTCACCTCTCATCATCCATGCCTTCCGCTTCATCTCTCAGATGCGCGCAACCGCGCACGTTCTTGCCCCCTCTCTTTAAATATCGATCTCGCACTTGTACTCTCCTTCCGAGTCTCCGTCCAGTTGGCCTCTCGCACCATCTTCCAACACCCCCCTCTCCCAGTGCTTGTAGGCTCGTAGAGTTCTTCCCTCTATCTGTCTCTATCGATATCTCGCGCAGACAACCCCTCCCCTCCCTTCTCGTATATCACCCCCATGCACATACATATATGTATATAGGCCTCTCTTTCACACAAATTGCATTGACACATACTCCCTCTATATCCCCCCCCCCCCCCCACACACACACAAATTCATGAATCTCCCGTGATTTCTTGCACACACCATCTCTCTCTCTCAGACACACAGACTAGGTGTACGAAAGAGAAGAGGTGCACGCACACACTCGTTCCCACATACAAGCGCGCGGGTACATGGTGGAGCACATTTGTATAAGAAATGTGCGTGTCGAAAGGCTTTAGATGATGTGGCACTAGTACCTCCAGTATGTGCAAAAGCACGTAATTTAGAATTCCAATGGCACACTAACAAATGTCTCTCTTTTTTTAGTCAATATATTATGATTAAAATGATGTGGGGGCACCCATGAGGCCACGTGGCACATGGGGGAGGTGTTGTTGCGAACTTCTTGTGTGGATTGATCACAGTGACATGCTGCTGGTTCCAGAAGAATGTAGACATAACAGGGTACAATTAGGTTTTGATAGATGCAAATCCCAGTCACCTAGACCATTGCATCAACAGCAATCAACGGCTGATATCACGTCACACGTGAACGATTGAAAATTTCAAAGGTGATTATATAGAAAATATCCAGCAGCGGGCTCCTCGCTATCGCTACGAGAGGTTGGCGGGCGTCCGGCTCCGCCACGTACGCATCCGAGAACGCGGGCCCACGTACGCCTCCCACAAGCGTAGTAGTACTGCCCACCGCTTTGACTTTTGAAGTGTCGGGTCCATCCCATTGTAAAAAAACTCCCACGCCTCCCGCGCGGCAAAAACGCCGCCCTCCCTTTCTTAATCGGGATTTGTATCGACCAATCTCATCAAGGAGTAGGCGGTAAACTTACAGCCTGTCGCCTTCGCATCGCACCAACACACGATCGGTCCGGCCCACCGCTCACCGAAGGGACGCGCATCGGCTTGGTACATCACTGACATGTGTGACCGCATGTGAGCAAACCGACAGTCCAAGCTCCCAGCCTACCGCCAAAAGCCCGGCCTATCAGGATTTCTAGCAAACCGGCAGTTGCAAACGGTCGCGTGGCAGTTTCATGTGTAGGGAAGGGGCGTGGTGTGGCAGTAAAAAGAAATGCCTTGGAATTTCTTTTTTTAGTGCTATTTTCGTCCAATAACTTCCACCGTCGGATGCAGATCTTACGGTTATTGGGGCGTTCACCAGGAATAGGCTCGTGGCGAACTATTGACTAGCCTCTTTTTCACACGCACTGCGTTGACACATAGGTATCATCTCTCTCCCTCCTCCCCACGCACACACCTACATTGACGACTCTCTCGGGACTTCTGGCACACACCATCTCTCTATAGGTCGATGTCACACACATACACTTGTACTCTAGGTTTAGTACGTACACAAAGATGAGAGGTGCACGCGTGCACGTGTCCTCTCTCACACACACACACGCGGGTACTCTTTCCGACACACACACCATCTCTCTCTAGGTCTATGTATACCACTCTCTCTCTCTCCCCCACACACATTGGTGGAGTACGTGCACGAAGAGAAGATGTGGACGCATGCACTCATTCCCTTGCACACACACACGGGTACACAGTGGAACGCATTTTTCTACGAAGAGCCATCCCACATGATAATTTGACGCGTGTAGAGTCGTTCACTTAATGGATGGTCAATTAATACAGCGCATGCAAATTGAGTGGACGTGAGGGAGGAAGTAGTTGAGAATGACATTACTATCATCCACTACATGCATGCGAGTAGTTAAATCATGGGTTGCTAGTACTACGAGGCAACGTCATCAATTTTTGCCTCGGTTACTGTTGGTGGCCTTTGTATTTAGAAATGGATGGAGTGGAGTAGTATCTTTATCTTAGCCTAGTAGGGCTCTCCCACCGCCTACGCTCGCCTCCCCACCTCGACCATCGGATTCCGCCATGGATAATCCCTTAGATCCCTGCATCACGCGGGCTTCCCTCTCCCTGCGGCCCACGGCACTGCCGCCTTTGAGCGAAACCCACATGTGTTACAGAGAGGATCCATTGCTCTGGAATCATAGATCGGTGGCGCCAGAGGACATGCCGGGGCTGCGTTGCAGGTGGTGGGCAGCAAGGGCAAAGTAGATCAAGGAAGCGTCGCATCAATTGGAGACAAGTTCGAAGGAGCTGCGCCTGGCGAAGCACAAGGCGGAGGCGCATGTCGATCTCAGGGGTGAGATGCTGAGGGATGTCAGCATCTGGCTGCGTCGCGTTGATTTCGAGCTGGGGCTAATCGCAGAGATCATATTCACGGAGTCGACTACGGAGGAGAGAACGCGCATGCCTGCAGAATGGCATGAGAAGCCGGTGCAACTGTTCAAATGGGCGGTAGGAGAAGCCAAATCGCTCAACCAGCTGCGGCGGCGACGCTGGGGATGCATCCTAGGTGAGGTGACCTGCCCTCCTTCCCCGCCAGCGATGCAGTGACTTTCTTAGTTACTGCTGCAGTGAACACGCGGCGCCATGGCGGTTTGCAACCGTGACAATCAGTCCATCTATGTATTGTATTTCTATGAAAATACTCCATCTATATGTGTTGTATTTCTATGAAAATAGTTGGTCGTTTGGAAAAAGATGGTCATTGATTTATCACGATTTTTTGAATGCTTGGTCATGAGAACTCATCGTGAGCCGTTTTGGGCTTCGAAACCAAAACCATCAATAATTTTGAGCTTGTTTCCCGTCACATTCCAAAGTACCATGCTATAATTAATTGCAAACATGTTCACACCGATCAAACCTAAACGTGTTCCCACTTTGCAACATATTAGTACTAGGTTATAAAAAGGGAAACTAACTACTCGAATATTATTGCACATTCCTCCTCATAAGCCTTTCTTGTTCATCGTTCCTTGCGTCTGCCATGGCAGGTGGGAAGAGCTCTGGGCCGAGAAATAACAAGGGAGCGAAGACCAAGGACACGGAAAAAAAGAGAGGGCCCGCCGCGCCGTGGAGGCCTTAAAAGATCTCTCATGGGCAGGAGAGGGCTCTTAGAAGCGCATTCGCCGTGGAGGCGAACATGTCGAGCTGGCAATGCTGAAGTCGTTAGCCCGCGATGACCTGCCCGCTCAGCTCAACAAGCAGAAGGAGTTGATCGCCGGCTTGGTGAAGCTGTTGAAGGAGAGCAATGCCTCGGTTGAGAAGGTGACCGGCGAAATCATGGAACTTCAGGAGGACAAGGCAAAGCTCTGCCACGAGCTCGACCTGCTGAAGGAGGAGATCGCCGGCTGGAAGAAGCTGTGAGAGAAGAGCAGTGCCTCGGTGAAGATGCTGACCGCCGTCATCGGGGAACTTAGGGATGACATGGCGAAGCTCTGCACCGAGAGCGTGGCTGCTATCAAGCAACATCATGCAGACATGAAAGAGATCATGCATGCTCGCCTCGAGAAATCCCACGCCATGGAAGCAATGAAGAAGATGGCGGACGAGAGGCAAGAGGAGATGAAGGTCGTGGAGGCAATGAAGAAGCAGTTAGAACTCTGCGCCCAGCAACCCTTCATGAAGTAGAGAGCAGCGACCCAGACCATTGTCTGCGTCTTCCTTCTTTTTTTCCGGGTAATCTTCCTTCTTCTTTTTCCCCTGTGTCTTCTTCTTTTGCCACTGTGTCTTTCGGGCGTTTCTGCATGTGTCCTTCTTAATTATCCTAAATAGGTAAGACAATTATTATCCCTTGCCATTGTTATCATATTATTTCGTTTGTACTAGGCTGCGAGGCACGAATAAAACAGTGGTAACGATGAGTGGTGCCGTGGGATCACAAGAAAATTAGATCATTTTTTATCACCATATCGCACTGGGCTGTCGTGTTTCGCACTCCTCCGCATCGGGCTAGTACTCCAGAGAAAAACTAGAGTATACCGCACGGTTCTTTGCTCCACCTTAGGTCGTCGGCAACAATTATACTTCCTTTCGCTGACATGTGGGACAGCCAGCATCCGGGTCGACGTGTCATGTACCAGATTAGAGTGGGGAATGGAAGGGGAGACTTACCCCTCGCAGTAATAATGACTATAACAAGCAGTCAAATCACAAGGCCCCACCTTCCAGCAGTAATGAGCCGTCAAATCATAAAGCCCCATCTTTCCCGCAGTAAGTTGAATCCGCTACTCCCTCGTCCTCCTCGCCTCTCTGTCAAACCGACCAGGCGAAACTGCCCCGCCCTCGCCTTTTAAATATAGTTTTGTACGTATCGATGGATTGCTCCATGGAGCAAAACTAACAAGCCCAAATTAAAGAAAAAGGTGGTACATATACAGCACGCTCATCGCGTTCGTGTCGCACTGATGACCCACAAGTATAGGGGATCAATCGTAGTCCTTTCGATAAGTAAGAGTGTCGAACCCAACGAGGAGCAGAAGAAAATGACAAGCGGTTTTCAGCAAGGTATTCTCTGCAAGTACTGAAAGTATCGGTAACAGATAGTTTTGATAGCAAGATAATTCGTAACAAGTAACAAGTAGTAACGGTAACAAAAAGTGCAGCAAGGTGGCCCAATCCTTTTTTTAGCAAAGGACAAGCCGAAACGAACTCGTATAATAAGCAAAGCGTTCTCGAGGACACATGGGAATTTCATCTAGTCACTTTCATCATGTTTGTTTGATTCGCGTTCGCTACTTTGATAATTTGATATGTGGGTGGACCGGTGCTTGGGTGCTATTCTTACTTGAACAAGCCTCCCACTTATGATTACCCCCTCTCGCAAGCATCCGTAACTACGAAAGAAGAATTAAGATAACTCTAACCATAGCATGAAACATATGGATCCAAATCAGCCCCTTACGGAATAGCGCATAAACTAGGGTTTAAGCTTCTGTCACTCTAGCAACCCATCATCTAATTACTACTCCGCAATGCCTTCCCTTAGGCCCAAAGATGGTGAAGTGTCATGTAGTCGACGTTCACACGACACCACTAAAGGAAGCAACAACATACATATCATCAAAATATCGAACGAATACCAAATTCACATGATTACTTATGACAAGACTTCTCCCATGTCCTCAAGAACAAAAGAAACTACTCACAAATCATATTCATGTTCAAGATCAGAGGGGTATTGAATAGCATTAAGGATCTGAACATATAATCTTCCACCAAATAAACCAACTAGCATCAACTACAAGATGTAATCAACACTACTAGCACCCCACAGGTACCAATCTGAGGTTTTGAGACAAAGATTGAATACAAGAGATGAACTAGGGTTTGAGATGAGATGGTGCTGGTGAAGATGTTGATGAAGATTGGTCCTCCCACGATGAGAGGATCGTTGGTGATGTCGATGGCTTCGATTTCCCCCTCCCGGAGGGAAGTATCCCCGGCGGAATCGCTCCGCTGGATAGCAAAATAGCTCCTGCCCAGGTTCCACCTCGAGATGGCGGTGCTTCGTCCCGAATGTCTGCTCATTATTTTTTTTCTAGGGCAAATGACCTTATATAGCAAAAGGAGGGGGCCAGACGCCAGCTATGGGCCCCACAAGGCATCAGGGTGCGCCCAAGGGGGGTCGCGCCCTGTTGCCTTGTGGGCAACTGGTGGGTCCCCTTTGGTATTTCTTTGCTCCAGTATTTTTTATATATTCAATAAAAAATCTCCGTGAAATTTCAGGTTAATTGAAGCTCTGTAGAATAGGTATCTCTGATGTGGCTATTTCAGGTCCAGAATTCCAGCTGCCGGCATTCTCCCTCTTCATGTAAATCTTGCAAATTAAGAGAGAAAAGGCATAAGAAATGTACCATGAAGTGAAATAATGATTAAAAACATAATAAATAATAGTAGGAAACCATGATGCAAATTGGACGTATCAACTCCCCCAAGCTTAGACCTCGCTTACCCTCAAGCGAAAAGTCGAAATCGATAATCATGACCACATGTTTAGAGAGAGAGACGCCGATAAAACTAAAATACGGACATGGAGCATCATGATCTTTATTATAACAGCAATATATCATCATAAAACTTCTCATGAAAAAGTGACAATTCATCCATAAGTTAAAGTATGAACCATAAACCAAATTGAAAACTAACAAACTATGACCTCAGTCACTGAAGTAATTGCAATTCATCATATTATCAGAAAGAGTCTATGTAAGAGCTTTGTTTAGCAAGTTCACATACTCAACTATCATTTATTCTTCTATGATTGCTGACACTCACGTCATACTTATGGGGCAAAAGTTTCAGTCGAACACATAGAAAGATAGGGGCTTATAATTTTGCCTCCCAACGTATTTACCTCAGGGGTAATGTCAACAATAATAACTCATGATCACCCACATTCAACTGGATATATGTGCATGGATCAATCCCCACCACATGATGTTTGCCAAAAGAGAAAATAAAAACGGAATAGAGGAGAATACTATTGACTCTTGCATGAAAGTAAAAAACATAAAGTAAAATATAGGCCCTTCGCAAAGGGAAGCAGAGGTTGTCATGCGCTTTTGTTTTTGGATGTGCAAGCTCATAATGTAAAGGACCATCACTTTATATTGCCCCTTGTGATAGCCCCTTGTGATAGCGACCTTTATTATGCAGTCTGTCGCTTTTATTGCTCCACCATCACAAGATCGTACAAAGCTTATTTTCCCTTACAATAAAAGTTCATACATATTTAGGAGCAATTTTTGTTGCTTTTGCACCGATGACAACTTACTTGAAGGATCTTATTCAATCCATAGGTAGATATAGTGGACTCTCATGGCATGAAACTGTGTTTAAGGGTTTTTGGATGCACAAGTAGTATCTCTACTTGGTGCGGATTTTTGGCTAGCAAAGATGGGGGGCAAACACCACATGTTAGAGGATCCAAAACAATACAACTTCTATGTGAATATAAGAAAACATAACCCATTATGTTGTCTTCCTTGTCCAACGTCAACTAATTGACATAGAATATTTGATGGGGGCTCACAATCATAAAAGATGTCCAAGATAGTATATTTATGTGTGAAACCTCTCTTCCTTTATTACTTTTTCATGAATTGCTACAATGACCAATGCTATGTTTGTCAAGTTCCAACAAGTTTTATCAATTATACTTTTATGTGAAGTCATCACTCCCCATGGGATTAGCATATGATCTTATTTTTATTCTTTCTTTATTTCTAAGATTGGATCATCAAAAGCAAAACACTCAACTCAAACTACTCTTTATTATATAACTTTCACACATGATTACATAGATAGATAGATCACAAAGCAAGCACTCGAAACTAAATCATACTAAAACTTTATGCCTCTAAATCATGAAATAACTAAGGATCGAACTAAGATAGATAATGATGATGAAAAAGTGATGGTGATACGATACCGGGGCGCCTCCCCCAAGCTTGGCACAAGCCAAGGGGAGTGCCCATACCCGTGTACTCAAGCCTCCTTCTTCGGTGATGGTGGTGATGGTGAGGTAGGCTTGTCCTCCATCTTCCAAGGCATAGGCTCTCCATCATAAAAGGACAAACGTGTTTCCGGAGTCCTAAAATTTGCAGCTAAACTCATACCTTTGAACTTGGCCTCATACTCAAAATTTTGGTTTTGTAGATCATATATTTGGGCCTGAAGATAATCAATCCGATCATTGATCTTGAAGATGACGTCCCCAATATTCTTGCCGTCCACCTTGTGCTCACGGATGAATTCCGTGATCATGGAGTGATTAGCACAAAGTCCGCGCTCCACCATGCCCTGGCACTTGAAGATCTCTTGTTCCACCGCTTCCAGCCTGGACTTCTCGCTCCCGGTCTTCTTAGGTCCTTGAACGTCCTAGATGTGGAGCACCCCCTCACGCATCTCAATGGCTTGAGGGTGCTTCATCACCTCTAGTAGGTACGGATTGATGACCTTCTCATAGAACTTGTCCTTGGATGAGCTTGGAGACGTCATGGCGACCTAGATCTGTCAGAAAAATAGCCTGAAACAAGAACAGAGAAGAAACTTGTGATACGGTTGTCAAAACATACTGGAGTATATATAAAGAATTTTTATCTTGCAAAACAAGCATACGGGAAGAAAACGGAGTCGGGATGGTACACGTGGGGCCCACAAGGCATCACGGTGCGCCCCTGGGGGGTCGCGCCCTGTTGCCTTGTGGGCAACTGGTGGGTTCCCTCGGCTGTTTCTTATTTTTGTAATTTTTCTAATATTCCAAAACTGACAGAAATATTTTTTATGGAATTTTTGGAGTCGGTTTACTTACCGTATCACATACCTACCCCTTTTCAGGGTTCTGGAGTGTTCTGGAAGGACTCTTTGATGTGTTCCTTGTTGGGGAACGTTGCATGGGAAACAAAAATTTTCCTACGCACACACAAGATCTATCCATGGTGATGAGCATCTACGAGAGGGAGAGTGAATCTACATACGCTTGTAGATCGCTAAGCGGAAGCGTTAAGAAACACGGTTGATGTAGTCGAACGTCTCCGCGATCCAAATCGCAAGTCGTCCCTCGATTCGATCACGAACTAGTGCCGAACGGACGGCACCTCCGCGTTCAACAAACGTACGGCTTGATGACGCCTTCACCTCCTCGATCCAGCGAGCGAAGTAGTAGATGAGTTCCGGCAGCACGACGGCGTGGTGATGGTGGTGAGGAACAATCTCTGCAGGGCTTCGCCAAGCACTACGGAGATTATGACGGGAGAACTAGAGGGTTAGGGTTGCCGACACACGGCTTGGGAAATCTTAATGTGTCCCGTGTGCTAGCCCTGCCCCTCTATTTATATGTTGAGCCTTGGGGTCTAAACTTGGAGTAAAAGCCTCCTCCAGGTCGGTTTTGCCCGCACAAGGTCGGTTTGGCCCGCAGGCAAAGAGTCCAACTCGGATCCCTGCAGTACCGCGCACAAGCGGTAATACCGCTCACGAGCGGTAGTACCGCTTGAGCGGTAGTACCGCTTCACCCAAGCGGTAGTACCTCTTATGCGGTAGTACCGCTTCACACAAGCGGTAGTACCGCTTATGCGGCAGTACTGCCTTACCAGCGGTAGTACCACTTAAGGCAGCAGCAAAACTTCCTTTTGCACTTTCCAATACCTCGTGGGCTTTACCCCTTTGGCTCATATAAAGTGTTGCTGCACCCGAACACTTCGGTAAACATCCGGAACCTCTTCCGGTGAATTCCGGAACCCTTCCGGAGATCAAAACACTATTATCACATATATTAATCTTTACCTCCGGACTCTTCCGGAGACCCTCGTCATGTCCGGGATCTTATCCGGGACTCCGAACAACCTTCGGTCACCAACAAAATAACTCAACTATACTAATCGTCACCAAACGTTAAGCGTGTAGACCCTGCGGGTTCGAGAACTATGTAGACATGACCGAGACACCTCTACGGCCAATAACCAATAGCGGGACCTGGATGCCCATATTGGCTCCTACATATTCTACGAAGATCTTTATCGGTCGAACCTCTATGTCAAGGATTCAGTTAATCCCGTATGCCGTTCCCTTTGTTCTTCGGTATGTTACTTGCCCGAGATTCGATCGTCGGTATCTCTATACCTAGTTCAATCTCGTTACTGGCAAGTCTCTTTACTCGTTCCGTAATACAAGATCCCGTGGCTAACACTTTAGTCACATTGCTTGAAAGGCTCATTGTGATGTTGTATTACCGAGTGGGCCCTGAGATACCTCTCCGTCACACGGAGTAACAAATCCCAGTCTTGATCCATGCCAACCCAACAGACATCCTCGGAGATACCTGTAGAGCATCTTTATAGTCACCCAGTTACGTTGCGACGTTTGATACACACAAGGTACTCCTCCGATGTCAGGGAGTTGCATGATCTCATGGTCATAGGAACAGATACTTGACATGCAGAAAACAATAGCAATAAACTGACACGATCATATGCTACGTTCGTAGTTTGGGTCTTGTCCATCACATCATTCTCCTAATGATGTGATCCCGTTATCAAATGACATCTCATGTCCATGGCTAGGAAACCTTCACCATCTTTTGATCAACGAGCTAGTTAACTAGAGGCTTACTAGGGACACAGTGTTGTCTATGTACCCACACATGTATTTGAGTTTCCAATCAATACAATTATAGCATGGATAATAAACGATTATCATGAACAAGGAAATATAATAATAACTAATTTATTATTGCCTCTAGGGCATATTTCCAACAGTCTCCCACTTGCACTAGAGTCAATAATCTAGTTCACATCACTATGTGATTTACATTGTAATGAATCGAACACCCATACAGTTCTGGTGTTGTTCATGTTTAGCCCTTGCAAGAGGTTTAGTCATCGGATCTGCAACATTCAGATCCATGTGTACTTTGCAAATATTTAAGTCGTCCTTCTTGTTGTAATCGCGGATGGAATTGAAACGTCGCTTTATGTGTCTGGTCCTCTTGTGAAATCTTGGTTCCTTGGCTAGAGCAATGGCACCAGTATTATCACAAAACAGAGTCATTGGGTTAAGCGCACTAGGCACTACTCCAAGATCTGTCATGAACTCCTTCATCCAGACACCTTCCTTCGCTGCCTCCGAGGCAGCGATGTACTCCGCTTCGCATGTAGAATCAGCTACCACGCTTTGCTTGGAACTGCACCAGCTAACCGCACCCCCATTAAGAATAAATACGTATCCGGTTTGTGACTTAGAGTCATCCGGATCAGTGTCAAAGCTTGCATCGACGTAACCCTTTACGACGAGCTCTTGATCACCTCCATAAACGAGAAACATGTCCTTAGTCCTTTTCAGGTACTTCAGGATATTCTTGACCGCCGTCTAGTGTTCCATTCCTGGATCACTTTGAAACCTTCCGACCATACTTATGGCAAGGCTGACATCGGGTCTTGTGCACAGCATTGCATACATGATAGAGCCTATGGCTGAAGCATAGGGGGTGACACTCATCTTTTCTCTATCTTCTGCAGTCACTGGGCATTGAGTCTTACTCAACTTCACACCTTGCAATACAGGCAAGAACCCCTTCTTGGACTGATCCATTTTGAACTTCTTCAAAACTTTGTCAAGGTATGTGCTTTGTGAAAGTCCTATTAAGCGTCTCGATCTATCTCTATAGATCTTGATGCCTAATATGAAAGCAGCTTCTCCTAGGTCCTTCATTGAAAAACTCTTGTTCAAATATTCCTTCACGCTTTCCAACATTTCTATATTGTTTCCAATCAGTAATATGCCATCCACGTATAATATTAGAAACGCTATAGAGCTCCCACTCACTTTCTTGTAAATACAAGCTTCTCCGTAAACTTGTACAAACTCGAACGCTTTGATCACCTCATCAAAGCAAAGATTCCAACTCCGAGATGCTTGCACCAGTCCATAAATGGATCGCTGGAGTTTGCAAACTTTGTCAGCATTCTCTGGATCGAAAAAACCTTCTGGTTGCATCATATACAACTCTTCCTTAAGGAAACCGTTAAGGAACGCTGTTTTGACATCCATCTGCCAAATTTCATAATCGAAAAAGGCAGCTATTGCTAACATGATTCTGACGGACTTAAGCATCGCTACGGGTGAGAAGGTCTCATCGTAGTCAACTCCTTGAACTTGTGAAAAACCCTTTGCCACAAGTCGAGCTTTATAGACGGTGACATTACCGTCCGCGTCCGTCTTCCTCTTAAAGATCCATTTGTTCTGAATGGCCTTACGCCCTTCAGGTAATACTTCCAAAGTCCACACTTTGTTTTCATACATGGATCCCATCTCGGATTTCATGGCCTCTAACCACTTCTCGGAATCCGGGCCCATCATCGCTTCTCCATAGCTCGTAGGTTCATCGTTGTCTAACAACATGACCTCTAAGACAGGGTTGCCGTACCACTCAGGAGCAGTACGCGTCCTTGTCGACCTACGAGGTTCGATAGCAACTTGATTCAAAGTTTCATGATCATCATCATTAACTTCCTCTTCAGCTGATGTAGGCTCTACAGAAACATCTTTCTGCGCTGCGCTACTTTCAGGTTGAAGTAAAGGTTCAACAACCTCATCAAGTTCTATCTTCCTCCCACTCAATTCTTTCGAGAGAAACTCTTTCTCAAGAAACGTTCCGTTTTTAGCGACAAACACTTTGCCTTCGGATTTGAGGTAGAAGGTATACCCAACTATCTCTTTTGGGTATCCTATGAAGACGCATTTCTCCGCTTTGGGTTCCAGCTTTTCAGGCTGAAGCTTTTTGACATAAGCATCACATCCCCAAACTTTAAGAAACGACAGCTTTGGCTTCTTGCCAAACCAAAGTTCATAAGGCGTCGTCTCAACGGATTTTGATGGTGCCCTATTTAAAGTGAATGCAGCTGTCTCTAATGCATAACCCCAAAACGATAGTGGCAAATCGGCAAGAGACATCATAGATCGCACCATATCCAATAAGGTTCGATTACGACGTTCGGACACACCATTACGCTATGGTGTTCCAGGCGGTGTTAGTTGTGAAACAATTCCACGTTGTCTTAAGTGACTGCCAAACTCATAACTCAGATATTCTCCTCCTCGATCAGATCGTAGGAATTTAATCTTCTTGTTACGATGATTCTCAACTTCACTCTGAAATTGTTTGAACTTTTCAAATGTTTCAGACTTGTGTTTCATTAAGTAAATATACCCATATCTACTTAAGTCATCAGTGAAGGTGAGAAAGTAACGATAACCACCGCGCGCCTCAATGCTCATCGGACCTCACACATCAGTATGTATGATTTCCAACAAGTCACTTGCCCGTTCCATTGTTCCAGAGAACGGCGTTTTAGTCATCTTGCCCATGAGGCATGGCTCACATGTGTCAAGTGATTCAAAATCAAGTGACTCCAAAAGTCCATCAGCATGGAGCTTCCTCATGCGTTTTACGCCAATATGACCTAAACGGCAGTGGCACAAGAAAGTGGTGTTATCATTATCAATTCTACATCTTTTGGCATCAATGTTATGAACATGTGTATTATTACTATCGAGATTCAATAAGAATAAACCCCTCACATCGGGTGCATGACCATAAAAGATATTACTCATATAAATAGAACAACCATTATTCTCTGATTTAAATGAGTAACCGTCTCGCAATAAACAAGATCCAGATATAATGTTCATGCTTAACGCAGGCACTAAATAACAATTATTCAGGTTCATCACTAATCCCGTTGGTAATCGAAGAGCGAGCGTGCCGACGGCGATCACATCAACCTTGGAACCATTTCCCACGCGCATCGTCACTTCGTCCTTTGCCAGCCTCCGTCTATTCCGCAGTTCCTGTTTTGAGTTGCAAATATGAGCAACCGCACCGGTATCAAATACCCAGGCACTACAACGAGAGTTGGTAAGGTACACATCAATAACATGTATATCATATATACCTTGTTTGTTGTTGGCCGCCTTCTTGTCAGCCAAATACTTGGGGCAGTTCCGCTTCCAGTGTCCAGTTCCCTTGCAATGAAAGCACACAGATTCTGGTTTGGGTCCAGCCTTGGGTTTCTTCACGAGAGGAGCAACTGCTTTGCCACTCTTCTTGGAGTTACCCTTCTTACCCTTGCCATTTTTCTTGAAACTAGTGGTTTTATTGACCATCAACACTTGATGCTCCTTCTGAATTTCAGACTCAGCGGCTTTCAGCATCGCAAATAGCTCGGCGACTGACTTGTTCATCCCGTGCATGTTATAGTTCAACACGAAGCTCTTGTAGCTAGGTGGCAATGATTGAAGAACTCTGTCAGTGATAGCCTCTGGTGGAAGGGGCATCCCCAATTCAGCCAGACGGGTGGAGTACCCAGACATTCTGAGTACGTGATCACTGATAGACCCGTTCTCCTCCATCTTGCAAGCATAGAACTTATCGGAGATCTCATATCTCTCGATCCGGGCATTCTTCTGAAAGATAAACTTCAACTCCTGGAACATCTCATATGCTCCATGACGTTCAAAACGTCTTTGAAGTCCCGGTTCTAAGCCATACAATATTGCACATTGAACTATTGAGTAATCTTCAGAACGAGCCTGCCAGGCGTTCACAACGTCTAGAGACTCAACTGGAGCGGGTGGATCACCAAGCGGTGCATCAAGGACATAAGCCTTCTGGGAAGCCGTAAGGATAATCCTTAGATTACGGGCCCAGTCCACAAAGTTACTTCCATCATCTTTCAATTTAGCTTTCTCTAGGAACGCATTAAAATTCAGGGGTGCTACTGCGCGAGCCATGATCTACAACATAAATATTGCAAAGACAACTTAGACTATTGTTCAAGATAATGAGTTTAGTTAATCATATTACTTAAAAACTCCCACTCAAATTGACATCCCTCTGATCATTCGAGTGTAACATGATCCAAATCCACCAACTCAAGTCCGATCATCACGTGAATTGAGGTGGTTTCAATGGTGAACATCTTCATGTTGATCATATCTACTATATGACTCATGTTCGACCTTTCGGTCTTTTGTGTTCCGAGGCCATGTCTGTACATGCTAGGCTCGTCAAGTTTAACCCAAGTGTTCCGCACGTGCAACATGGCTTACACCCGTTGTATGTGAACGTAGAGTCTATCACACCCGATCATCACGGCGTGTCTCGAAACGACGAACTTTCGCAACGGTGCACACTCGGGGAGAACACAATTTTATCTTGAAATTTAAGTGAGGGATCACCTTATAATGCTACCGTCGTCCTAAGCAAAATAAGATGCATAAAAGGATTAACATCACATGCAATTCATAAGTGACATGATATGGCCATGAACTTGTGCTTTTGATCTCCATCTCCAAAGCACCGGCATGATCTCCATCGTCACTGGCATGACACCATGATCTCCATCATCTTGATCTCCATCAATGTGTCGTCATGAGGTTGTCGCGCCGACTGTTGCTTCCACGACTATTGCTAACTCATAGCGATAAAGTAAAGCAAAACGGCGAAAATAATTAAAGACAACTCTATGGCTCCTGCCAGTTGCTGTACTCATCGACATGCAAGTCGTGATATTCTATACAACACATGATCATCTCATACATCACATATATCTCATCATGTAATTGGCCATATCACATCACAACATACCCTGCAAAAACAAGTTAGACGTCCTCTAATTGTTGTTGCAAGTTTTACGTGGCTGCTACGGGTTTGCAAGAACCGTTCTTACCTACGCAAAACCACAACGTGGTGTAGTGATTGCTTTTTGATCTTCTAAAAGAACCCTCTTCATTGAAATCGATTCAACTAAAGTGAGAGAGACAGACACCCGCTAGCCATCTTTATGCAACGAAGTTACATGTCAGTTGAAGGAATCTGTCTCGCGTAAGCGTACGCGTAATGTCGGTCCGGGCCGCTTCATCTCACAATACCGCCGAATCAAGTATCAACTAGTAACGGCAAGCAATATGTATACACCCACGCCCACAACTCGTTTGTGTTCTACTCGAGATCTCATCTACACATAGACCTAGCTCAGATGCCACTGTTGGGGAACGTTGCATGGGAAACAAAAATTTTCCTATGCACACACAAGATCTATCCATGGTGATGAGCATCTACGAGAGGGAGAGTGAATCTACATACCCTTGTAGATCGCTAAGCGGAAGCGTTAAGAAACGCGGTTGATGTAATCGAACGTCTCCGCGATCCAAATCGCAAGTCGTCCCTCGATCCGATCACGAACTAGTGCCGAACGGACGGCACCTCCGCGTTCAACACACGTACGGCTTGATGACGCCTTCACCTCCTCGATCCAGCGAGCGATGGTGAAGTAGTAGATGAGTTCCGGTAGCACGACGGCGTGGTGATGGTGGTGAGGAACAATCTCTGCAGGGCTTCGCCAAGCACTACGGAGATTATGACGGGAGAACTAGAGGGTTAGGGTTGCCGACACACGGCTTGGGAAATCTTAATGTGTCCCGTGTGCTAGCCCTGCCCCTCTATTTATATGTTGAGCCTTGGGGTCTAAACTTGGAGTAAAAGCCTCCTCCAGGTCGGTTTTGCCCGCACAAGGTCGGTTTGGCCCGCAGGCAAAGAGTCCAACTCGGATCCCTGCAGTACCGCGCACAAGCGGTAGTACCGCTCACGAGCGGTAGTACCGCTTTACCCAAGCGGTAGTACCGCTTATGCGGTAGTACCGCTTCACACAAGCGGTAGTACCGCTTACGCGGTAGTACTGCCTTACCAGCGGTAGTCCCGCTTAAGGCAGCAGCAAAACTTCCTTTTGCACTTTCCAATACCTCGTGGGCTTTACCCCTTTGGCTCATATAAAGTGTTGCTGCACCCGAACACTTCGGTAAACATCCGAAACCTCTTCCGGTGAATTCCGGAACCCTTCCGGAGATCAAAACACTATTATCACATATATTAATCTTTACCTCCGGACTCTTCCGGAGACCCTCGTCATGTCCGGGATCTTATCCGGGACTCCGAACAACCTTCGGTCACCAACAAAATAACTCAACTATACTAATCGTCACCAAACGTTAAGCGTGTAGACCCTGCGGGTTCGAGAACTATGTAGACATGACCGAGACACCTCTACGGCCAATAACCAATAGCGGGACCTGGATGCCCATATTGGCTCCTACATATTCTACGAAGATCTTTATCGGTTGAACCTCTATGTCAAGGATTCAGTTAATCCCGTATGCTGTTCCCTTTGTTCTTCGGTATGTTACTTGCCCGAGATTCGATCGTCGGTATCTCTATACCTAGTTCAATCTCGTTACTGGCAAGTCTCTTTACTCGTTCCGTAATACAAGATCCTGTGGCTAACACTTTAGTCACATTGCTTGCAAGGCTCATTGTGATGTTGTATTACCGAGTGGGCCCTAAGATACCTCTCCGTCACACGGAGTAACAAATCCCAGTCTTGATCCATGCCAACCCAACAGACATCCTCGGAGATACCTGTAGAGCATCTTTATAGTCACCCAGTTACGTTGCGACGTTTGATACACACAAGGTACTCCTCCGATGTCAGGGAGTTGCATGATCTCATGGTCATAGGAACAGATACTTGACATGCAGAAAACAATAGCAATAAACTGACACGATCATATGCTACGTTCGTAGTTTGGGTCTTGTCCATCACATCATTCTCCTAATGATGTGATCCCGTTATCAAATGACATCTCATGTCCATGGCTAGGAAACCTTCACCATCTTTTGATCAACGAGCTAGTTAACTAGAGGCTTACTAGGGACACAGTGTTGTCTATGTACCCACACATGTATTTGAGTTTCCAATCAATACAATTATAGCATGGATAATAAACGATTATCATGAACAAGGAAATATAATAATAACTAATTTATTATTGCCTCTAGGGCATATTTCCAACATTCCTCTGGTGTAATTGTTTCAATAATATTAGTTTCAACATTAATGGGAGTACCTGAAATATAATGCTTAATTCTTTGCCCATTCACCACTCTCGGATTATTGCCTTCGGAGTTGTTTATTTTGATGGCTCCGGAGCGATAAACTTCTTCGATGACATATGGCCCCTCCCATTTAGAGAGAAGTTTTCCTGCGAAAAATCTTAAATGAGAATTGTATAGTAGAGCATGATCACCTACTTTGAATTCCCGTTTTTGAATTCTTTTGTCATGCCATCTTTTAACTTTCTCTTTAAACAACTTGGCATTTTCATAGGCTTGGGTTCTCCATTCATCCAGAGAGCTAATATCAAATAACCTCTTCTCACCGGCAAGTTTAAAATCATAATTAAGTTCTTTAATTGCCCAATAAGCTTTATGTTCTAGTTCAAGAGGTAAATGACATGCTTTTCCATAAACCATTTTATACGGAGACATACCCATAGGATTTTTATATGCAGTTCTATCAGCCCATAATGCATCATCAAGTTTCTTAGACCAATTCTTTCTGGATCTATTAACGGTCTTTTGCAAAATCAATTTTATTTCTCTATTAGTTAATTCAACTTGACCACTAGACTGAGGATGATAAGGAGATGCAATTCTATGGTTAACATCATATTTAGCAAGCAACTTACGGAAAGCACCATGAATAAAATGTGATCCACCATCAGTCATCAAATATCTAGGGACTCCAAACCTTGGGAAAATAACTTCTTTAAGCATTTTAATAGAAGTGTTATGACCAGCACTACTAGTTGGAATAGCTTCTACCCACTTAGTAACATAATCAATAGCAACTAAAATATGAGTATACCCATTGGATTTAGGAAAAGTTCCCATATAATCGAAACCCCAAACATCAAATGGTTCAATAACAAGTGAATAATTCATAGGCATTTCCTGACGTCTACCAACATTACCAATTCTTTGACATTCATCACAAGAAAGGACAAACTTACGTGCATCCATGAAAAGAGTAGGCCAATAAAAACCAGATTGTAATACCGTGTGTGCAGTTCGGTCTCCCGCATGGTGTCCTCCATATGCCTCGGAGTGGCACTTACGTAGGATTTGTTCCTGTTCATGCTCAGGTACACAACGTCTAATAACACCATCTACTCCTTCTTTATATAAGTGTGGGTCATCCCAAAAGTAATTTCTTAAATCAAAGAAGAACTTTTTCTTTTGTTGGTATGTAAAGCTAGGTGGTATGTATTTAGCAACAATGTAATTAGCATAGTCTGCATACCAAGGAGTACTACGAGAAGCATTTATCATAGCTAGTTGTTCATCAGGAAAATCATCATTAATAGGAAGTGGGTCATCAAGAATATTTTCCATTCTAGACAAATTATCATCCACGGGATTCTCAGCTCCCTTTCTATCAACAATATGCAAATCAAATTCTTGCAGCAGAAGAACCCACCTAATAAGTCTAGGTTTAGCATCTTTCTTTTCCATAAGATATTTAATAGCAGCATGATCAGTGTGAACAGGAACTTTGGAATCAACAATGTAAGATCTGAATTTATCACATGCAAACACAACTGCTAAAAATTCTTTCTTAGTAGTAGCATAATTTCTTTGAGCACTGTCTAGGGTTTTACTAGCATAATGGATAACATTTAATTTCTTATCAATTCTTTGTCCTAGAACAGCACCAACAGCATAATCACTAGCATCACACATAATTTCAAAGGGTAGGTTTCAATCAGGTGGTTGAACAATAGGTGCAGAAATTAAGGCTTTCTTAAGTATTTCAAAGGCTTCTACGCAATCATCATCAAAAACAAATGGAGCATCTTTTTGCAAGAGATTAGTAAGTGGCCTATAAATTTTAGAGAAGTCTTTTATAAACCTTCTATAGAACCCAGCATGACCAAGGAAACTTCTTATACCTTTGATATCTTTAGGACATGGCATTTTCTCAATAGCATCAACTTTAGCTTTATCGACTTCATTCACCATAAAGTGGCACTTCTCCTAATTCAAGACAAGATTAGTTTCTTCACATCTCTGCAAAACTCGATCAAGGTTGCTCAAGCAATCATCAAAAGAAGTTCCGTAAACGGAGAAATCACCCATGAAAATCTCAACAATCTTTTCACAAAAGTCAGAGAATATAGATGTCATACATCTTTGAAAGGTAGCAGGTGCATTACATAAACCAAAAGGCATACGACGATAAGCATAAGTTCCAAAAGGACAAGTAAAGGTGGTTTTCTCTTGATCTTCAGGTGACACAGGTATTTGAGAGAAACCAGAATAGCCATCTAGGAAACAAAAGTGTGTATGCTTAGACAACCTTTCAAACATTTGATCAATAAAAGGCAAGGGGTAATGATCTTTTCTAGTAGCTTTATTTAATTTCCTGAAATCAATTACCATCCTATAACTAGTTACAATTCTTTGCGGGATAAGTTCATTTTTATCATTAGGAACAACGGTAATACCTCCTTTCTTAGGAACACAATGAACAGGACTTACCCATCTACTATCGGCTATGGGATAAATTATACCTGCTTCCAGAAGCTTTAATATTTCAGTTCTTACCACATCCTTCATTCTAGGATTCAACCTTCTTTGATGATCAATAACGGGTTTAGCATCTGGCTCCATATGAATTTTATGCTGACATAAAGTGGGACTAATACCCTTAAGATCATCGAGAGTATATCCAATAGCAGCCCGGTGCTTCTTCAAAATTTTAAGTAATCTCTTTTCTTCATGCTCTGAAAGGTTAGCACTAATAATAACAGGATATGTCTTCTTTTCATCAAGATAAGCATATTTAAGAGTATCAGGTAATTGCTTTAAATCAAACACAAGATCACCCTTGGGTCGAGGTGGATCTCCCAAGGTTTCAACAGGCAAATTATGTTTCAGGATAGGTGCTTGTTTAAAGAACAGCTCATCTATTTCATTTCTTTCATTCATATTCATATCATTCTCATGCTCAAGCAAATATTGTTCTAACGGATCAGTAGGAGGCACAGCAATAGAAGCAAGACCAATAATTTCATCTTTATTGGGTAATTATTTGTCATGAGGTTGTCTATGAAACTTAAAGAAATTAAACTCATGAGACATCTCACCAAAATTAACACTAACAATTTCTTTAGTGCAATCAGTCTTAGCATTAACAGTGTTCAAGAAGGGTCTACCAAATATAATGGGACAAAAATCATCTTGTGGTGATCCAAGAATAAGAAAATCAGTAGGGTATTTGATCTTACCACACAAGACTTCAACATCTCTAACAATCCCAAGTGGTGAAATAGTATCTCTGTTTGCAAGCTTAATAGTTACATCAATATCTTCAATCTCAACGGGTGCACTATCATTCATAACTTCTTGATAGAGAGTAAACGGAATAGCACTCACACTAGCACCAATATCACATAAACCATGATAGCAATAATCTCCAATTTTAACAGAAATAACAGGCATGCTAACCACAGGTTTGTTTTTATCTTTAGGGTCTAGCTTAGCAATTCTATTTGCTTCATCACAGAAATATATGACATGTCCATCAATATTATCAACCAAAAGATCTTTAACCATTGCAACACTAGGTTCAATTTTAATTTGTTCAGAAGGTCTAGGTGCTCTAATATTACTCTTATTAACCATAGTTGAAGCTTTAGCATGTTCCTTAATCCTAACAGGGAAAGGAGGTTTCTCAATATAAGCAGTAGGCACAACTGGATCAACATGGTAAACAATTGTTTCTTCTTTAACACTAACAGGTTCTTCATTCAATTCAATAGGTGGATGATATTTAAACCATTTCTCCTTAGGGAGATCAACATGAGCAACAAAAGATTCACAAAAGGTAGCTACTATCTCAGAGTCAAGTCCATATTTAGTACTAAACTTACGAAAAGCATCAGTTTCCATAAAAGATTTAACACAATCAAACTCAGGATTTATACCAGACTCCTTACCTTTGTCGATTTCCCAATCTTCAGAGTTACGTTTAATTCTTTCTAGAAGACCCCATCTGGATTCAATAGTTCTCTACATAAAGGAACCAGTAGAAGAAGTATCGAGTATGGATTGATCATTATAAGAAAGCCGAGCATAAAAGTTTTGAAGAATTATTTCTCTTGAGAGATCATGATTGGGGCACGTGTGCAACATATAATTAAGCCTCCCCCAAGCTTGAGCGATACTTTCTCCTTCACGAGGCCAAAAATTATATATATAATTCCGATCACGATGAACCAAATGCATAGGATAAAATTTCTGCTGGAATTCCAGCTTCAACCGCTTCCAGTCCCATGTTTCAGTATCATCACATAGCCTATACCCTATCAATGCCTTTCCCTCCAAAGATAAAGGGAATACTTTCTTCTTAACTCCATCTCCGGATAAACCTGCAAGCTTAAACAATCCACAAATTTCATCCACATAGATCAAGTGCATATCAGGATGTACCGTTCCATCTCCTGCATAAGGATTAGCTAGCAGTTTCTCTATCATACCCGAAGGAATTTCATAATAAATATTTTCAGTAGGTTCAATAGGTTGAGGAGCAACTCTTATTGCTTCCGGTCGAGGTGAAGATACCCCGAACAAGCCCCTCAAAGGATTACTTTCCATAGTGACAAGCGACAATAAATTTAAGCACATAATATAAATGTTTCCTTACCAAATTCCACTCACCAAAGGCGCTTCACCCACTGGCAATGGCGCTAGAAAAGAGTCTTGATGACCCACAAGTATAGGGGATCAATCGTAGTCCTTTCGATAAGTAAGAGTGTCGAACCCAACGAGGAGTAGAAGGCAATGGCGCTAGAAAAGAGTCTTGATGACCCACAAGTATAGGGGATCAATCGTAGTCCTTTTGATAAGTAAGAGTGTCGAACCCAACGAGGAGTAGAAGGAAATGACAAGCGGTTTTCAGCAAGGTATTCTCTACAAGTACTGAATGTAGCGGTACCAGATAGTTTTGATAACAAGATAATTCGTAACAAGTAACAAGTAGTAATAGTAACAAAAAGTGCAGCATGGTGGCCCAATCCTTTTTCTAGCAAAGAACAAGCCGGAACGAACTCGTATAATAAGCAAAGCATTCTCGAGGACACATGGGAATTTCATCTAGTCACTTTCATCATCTTTGTTTGATTCGCGTTCGCTACTTTGATAATTTGATATGTGGGTGGACCGGTGCTTGGGTGCTGTTCTTACTTGTACAAGCCTCCCACTTATGATTACCCCCTCTCGCAAGCATCCGCAACTACGAAAGAAGAATTAAGATAACTCTAACCATAGCATGAAATATATGGATCCAAATCAGCCCCTTATGGAATAGCGCATAAACTAGGGTTTAAGCTTCTGTCACTCTAGCAACCCATCATCTAATTACTACTCCACAATGCCTTCCCTTAGGCCCAAAGATGGTGAAGTGTCATGTAGTCGACGTTCACAGGACACCACTAAAGGAAGCAACAACATACATATCATCAAAATATCGAACGAATACCAAATTCACATGATTACTTATGACAAGACTTCTCCCATGTCCTCAAGAACAAAAGTAACTACTCACAAATCATATTCATGTTCAAGATCAGAGGGGTATTGAATAGCATTAAGGATCTGAACATATAATCTTCCACCAAATAAACCAACTAGCATCAACTACAAGATGTAATCAACACTACTAGCAACCCACAGGTACCAATCTGAGGTTTTGAGACAAAGATTGAATACAGGAGATGAACTAGGGTTTGAGATGAGATGGTGCTGGTGAAGATGTTGATGAATATTGGTCCTCCCACGATGAGAGGATCGTTGGTGATGTCGATGGCTTCGATTTCCCCCTCCCGGAGGGAAGTATCCCCGGCGGAATCGCTCCGCCGGAGAGCAAAATAGCTCCTGTCCAGGTTCCGCCTCGAGACGGCGGTGCTTCATCCCGAAAGTCTTCTCAATATTTTTTTCTAGGGCAAATGACCTTATATAGCTAAAGGAGGGGGCCAGACGCCAGCTGTGGGCCCCACAAGGCATCAGGGCGCGCCCAGCGGAGGTTGCGCCCTGTTGCCTTGTGGGAAACTGGTTGGTCCCCTCTGGTATTTCTTTTCTCTAGTATTTTTTATATATTCAATAAAATATCTCCGTGAAATTTCAGGTCAATTGGAGCTCTGTAGAATAGATATCTCTGATGTGGCTATTTCAGGTCAAGAATTCCAGCTGCAGGCATTCTCCCTCTTCATGTAAATCTTGCAAATTAAGAGAGAAAAGGCATAAGAATTGTACCATAAAGTGAAATAATGATTAAAAACATAATAAATAACAGTAGGAAATCATGATGCAAATTGGACGTATCACGCACCTACATGGTCGGTCCGGCACGCCGCTCACGGAATGGAACGCGCGTCATCTTGCGTTTGCACTTCACACGTGGGACCGCAATTGAGCAACCAACCATAGGCACACTCCCCCGGCCCCGCGCGTCAGCTGAGTTACTACTACAGTAGAAAAGAGAGAACAACGATACTAGTACAGTATGTACGTACTACTATAACATACTACTCCACTACTAGTATGATGCTGGATGTGGGATAGCCAACATCTGGATCGACGTTTCATGCACCAAATTATGCATAGTACTACGTGCTTAGATGGGGTGCTAAAGTGTACTAAAAAATTAGCATAGCTGTTTAATTCTTTGACAACTAAACTCCTTCATGCTTTGCGTAAACTTCTCTCATTTAAGTGTTTTGCATAGGTCCGTGTGCTTCGCATTGATTCTTCCTGGGGTCACCTAACTCCTCTCTCTTCTCTTTACCTTGTCACATCAGATTTTTTTTGCATATGTGGCATGCTTAGCACCTGTACACCATGGAGGGGAGACTCGCCCGGTCGTGGTACCGAAGTAATAATGACTATAATGAGCAGTCAAATCACAAGGCCCCACCTTTCTAGCAGTAACAAGCTGTCAAATCACACAGCCCCACCTTTCCAGCAGTAAGTTGAATCTGCTGCTCCCTCGTCCTCCTTGCCTCTCTGTCGAGCCGACTAGGTGAAACTGCCCCGCCTAACACGCGGGAAAAGCCCCGCCCTCGACTTTTAAATATAATTTTGTATCGATGGATTGCGCCATGGAGCAAAACCAAAAGAAAACGGTGGTACATGTATACAGCACGCACGTCGCGTTCGCGTCGCACCCCACACGGTCGGTCTCATTATTTTTTTCAAGGGCAAATGACCTTATATAGCAAAAGGAGGGGGCCAGACGCCAGCTGTGGGCCCCACAAGGCATCAGGGCGTGCCCTGTTGCCTTGTGGGCAACTGGTGGGTCCCCTCTGGTATTTCTTTTCTCCAGTATTTTTTATATATTCAATAAAAAATCTCTGTGAAATTTCAGGTCAATTGGAGCTCTGTAGAATAGGTATCTCTGATGTGGCTATTTCAGGTCCAGAATTCCAGCTGTCGGCATTCTCCCTCTTCATGTAAATCTTGCAAATTAAGAGAGAAAAGGCATAAGAATTGTACCATAAAGTGAAATAATGATTAAAAACAAAATAAATAATAGTAGGAAATCATGATGCAAACTGGACGTATCACGCACCTACATGGTCGGTCCGGCACGCCGCTCATGGAATGGAACGCGCGTCATCTTGCGTTTGCACTTCACACGTGGGACCGCAATTGAGCAACCGACCATAGGCACACTCCCCCGGCCCCGCACGTCGGCTGAGTTACTACTGCAGTAGAAAAGAGAGAACAGCGATATTAGTACAGTACGTACGTACTACTATAACATACTACTCCACTACTAGTGTGATGCTGGATGTGGGACAGCCAACATCTGGATCGACGTTTCATGCACCAAATTATGCATAGTACTACATGCTTTGATGGGGTGCTAAAGTCTACTAAAAAATTAGCATAGCTATTTAATTCTTTGAGAACTAAACTCCTTCATGCTTTGCGTAAACTTCTCTCATTTAAGTGTTTTGCATAGGTCCACGTGCTTCGCATTGGTTCTTCCTGGGGTCACCTAACTCCTCTCTCGTCTCTTTACCTTGTCACATCAGATTTTTTTGCATATGTGGCATGCTTAGCACCTGTACACCATGGAGGGGAGACTCACCCCGGTCGCAGCACCACAGTAATAATGACTATAATGAGCAGTCAAATCACAAGGCCCCACCTTTCCAGTAGTAACAAGCTGTCAAATCACACAGCCCCACCTTTCTAGCAGTAAGTTGAATTCGCTACTCCCTCGTCCTCCTCGCCTCTCTGTCGAACCGACTAGGCGAAACTGCCCCACCTAACGCACGGGAAAAGCCCCGCCCTCGACTTTTAAATATAATTTTGTATCGATGGATTGTGCCATGGAGCAAAACCAAAAGAAAACGGTGGTACATGTATACAACACGCACATCGCGTTCGCGTCGCCCCCCACATGGTCGGTTGGTCTGGCACGCCGCTCACGGAATGGAACGCGCATCATCTTGCGTTTGCACTCACATGTGGGACCGCAATTGAGTAGCCGATCGTAGGTACACTCTCCCCCGTCCCCACGCGTCGGCTGAGTTACTAGAAGAGAGACACGAGCGATAGTACTAGAGCAGTGTTGTACACACGTCGTTGCCTGGACGATCCTAGCA
The DNA here is from genome assembly GCA_039707655.1 of Elymus sibiricus. Lineage (NCBI taxonomy): Eukaryota > Viridiplantae > Streptophyta > Magnoliopsida > Poales > Poaceae > Elymus > Elymus sibiricus. The sequence goes on from CM077676.1 coordinate 284,006,988, forward strand.
TGATAGGGGAGATCAGTTCGTCCATGCATGTGACCAGAGTCCAGCAGACGGCTGGATTGGCTATCGTCTACATATCCTGCGGGCTGTGAGGTTAGCGTTTCTTGTCATATGGGAAAATTTGGTGTTATATTAATTAGGTGCTTCAGATCAATGATGAAAACTACGCCACCGGGGTGCTGCTCCTTAGGGGCACATGCACGAAGACTCCTCGACAGTCATTGATGAGGTCAAGCCGGCTCCGGTAGGATAGCAGTGACAACGACGCATCGACGGCTCTTTCTGACTTGCAAACATTTACAATAGTCCCGGTCTCCCTCAAAAAAGGTTGCATATAGTTTATGTTCAAAATCAGAACAAATATTGATGGCTCTTACATTTTTTTTGCAAATGCTAAGATCACGAATTTTCAGAAATTTGATTTCACTTTATGTTGGAAACAATACATTTCAAGCTCTAGCTAGCTATTCGGAATGTAAATTGTGCATGTTTTATAAGTATAGCATGGTAAGCAAACAAAATGTATGGTGTTCCCCCATTTAGATGTGAACTGCAAAAGCCACACGTTACCTCAAATTCAAACTACTTAGTCCATGGATGCAATGTGTTCAAACGGTGCAATCGACATCTCAAATTCAAAAGACTTCGAGCTTGTTCGTTCTATATTTTCACCCATGATAATTTGACCCGTGTGGTTGTTCAATTAATGGAGGGCTAGGGACCAGAAGTGAACAATACAAAGTGCGACCTAGCACATACGCAATTTTAAACGATTGTTTTTATGGAGAGAGAAAAAGAAAACTACTCCACTATATGTATATAAGTAGGAGCCTCCGCTCTTGCTTGCTAGGGTTGCTCTCTTCACACACTCATCCTCTCCAGAACTAAACATGACAGCGGTGGCCACACTCTCTCTCTCCTCACCGCTGGTCACAGATCTGGCCAGATCCCCTCCGCCGGGCAAGGGGTGAAGGTGCAATGTTCAAGCGGTCCTCGTCGGCGACGAAGCAAACCCACAAGCCGGCATGTCCTGATACGTGTGCCTTGCCATTCTCTCCCACACAGCACAGGCTAGGGAGGGCCTTCGACCTAGTCCTCCTCGCTGCCGTGGTGTGGGCAGATCCGGCCTCCCGCCGCCCACCTAGCAAAATCCCGATGAACCTCAGGTATAACTTCCTTGGAAACCGGCCTTGCTCTACTGCCCCAGGTCCCCAGGTTGCTGCATGTGGATCTTTTTCTACTTCTTAGCCCCCCTCGTAGATAGGCTCGGTCGTCTGTTACAAAGCCACCTAAATTATTACTATTAGAGGTAAAGCTACTTCATGCAGTCGAATCTATGACTTGGTTCAAAGCGGGAAGAACGGGGGAAAAGTTCTAGCATGACTCTAGGACTTGGTTCAAAGAGGAAAGATTGGGGGGGTGGGGGTAGTAGAGACTGGCTACCCAACCGGTCTCTTGGTTGAAAAGGGAAATAAAGGGAAAACACAGTACAAACTCGATATAGAACCGATCTACTGGTTGAAAAAGGAAAGAAAGTGGGGACTGGGGGACAAGTCAACAGAGTATTTCCAACACTAGATTTGCTGCCCTCACATAGTAAAAGGTGGCTATAGTGTACAAAATTGGGACCAACCCAGATATCCTATTTGGATGTTTTTTTGCATCACCACTTTATGCATCGGTGGAGGTGCATGGTGCTGGTGCACCCACTGTCCGATGCCCTTATGGCATTTTTTAGCTGTTGTTAATCTAATGCCGCTGGTAAAATGCAGCAATCTCACTATTAAAGTAAGGACATGTTTAACCAATGTTGTTTTTAATGTAATGCCCTGAGTAATATGAAGCAATGGCACCATTTTAATGTTCTGCTATATTTCCCGTTAAGATAAGTAAGTTGCTTCTTTTCGTTAGAAATGCAACTGTCCTGGTCCGCCTACTGTAACATGCCCTTATACCAACTCTTTAACACCTATTAATCTAATGTAGCTGGTAAAATCAAGCAATGGCACCATTAAAGTAATGTCAAATTTAACAGTTGTCATTGTTAATATTAATGCCCCCGGTAATACGAAGCAATGCTGCAGCTTTAGAAATTGCTATTGTCCTTCTATGATTGCCACTAAGATAAGGACGATGCTTCTTTTCATTTGACATATGTTTCATCACTTGTTATTCACCCGCCTTTCTACCTATTTGTGCAAACAGAGATATACATTTCACCTCGTTGCTATTGCGACCTTTTGGTGAACTACACAAAACACTTCTTTTTTGGAAAGAGTGTCTTGTGCAGTTCTACTAAAATGTCACACGGGCAACGTCTCTTGATTTTAGTGGAACCGCAAAAAGGGTAATTGGAATTCCTAACCTTCTCGTGGAACTTTGCGGTTAATCTCCTCCAACAGTTAATTAGCCTTTGCAAGATTAGCCTTCACCGTCACCACAATGGCACTTTGCACATATTTGTGTAACGAACATGGATGCTTGATTTTAGTTGTGCTCCATAAAAGCATATCCAAATTATAGTTGCACATTCCACGAGCTTGACGACCAACCTTGATGTTGCTCATTTTTAGTGCAACTAATGAAGAAGCTGCCAGCTCATGGGACCAAGTACTTCTTGCTAACTGCATGATGCAAACATTGCTTCATTTTAGGTGAACTACACAAAAAGGTCGCATGAATATAATCATCCATGTTGGTGACTAGTGTCAACCCATCTACTATGGCGTTGACTGCAAATATGGTTCCCATGACGAGGTATGTTCCTTTTTGGTACTACCCTTTGCCAGAACGATCCTGCATGTTGACTCTGCATGCAGCTAGTGATCTTGTCCTAATGTTTTGGCACTGCCATGAGAAAGCAATAATGTTATTATTCCGCACCTTAATCTAATGCCACTAATAATTTGAGGCAATGTTTTGGCACCGCTAGTGCCACTGATAAAATGAAGTAATAATACATTTAAAATAGAGCTACTGTCTTCGCTATCATTTCATTTCCAATGTAGATAATGAAAGTGCTTCTCTTTGTTAGTATACATTTCATCAAATAGTCCCATTCTTAAAGTAATGACACATTTAAGTATTTCTGCAAACAGGGATGCTTAATTTTAGTTGAACTGCACAAAAAAAAGTGATTGGAATGACACAAGGCCCTTCCTGGTTCATCACTTGTAGAAGGTGTATCCGGGAGAATTGAGTTGATGTGCCCTATTAGGCCTACCGTTGAGTCCACTTATCAGTCCCTATGAGGCCTACCGTCGAGGTGCCGCAGGGCCCCTCTCTCCCTCGCAGCACGGCGGGCGCCATAATTTTAGTTGAACTGCACAAAAAAAGAGATTGGAATGACTCAAGGCCCCTCCTACCGCCACACTAAATTTGTTCATAGTTTTCAACGAATTGCCTTCATGGCAAGATACGGCGACCTGAAGAATAATTTGATCTCACTAAGTCATCTCACACAGGTCAGTCATGTCCTTCATCCACATCATCGTGCTTTGTCATACTGTGCTACTGTTGTATTTTCTTTTAATAAACCAATTGTATCGCAATCTTTTCCCATTAAGAAAATGAAGTTGCTTCTATTTATTAGTGTATGTTTCATCAACTAGTGCCACTATTATATTAATCACACTTTTTCATTATCTATGCAAACAGGGTTATTCAGCTACATTTTAGTGGAACTGCACAAATGTTCGGATGGAACCCGCATATGCAGAGTGTGAGTGCCACCATCTAAAATAACGTGGCTTCGAATGACACAAATGTTCGGATGGTTCCACAAGTTCTTGGCGACCCGCTTATGCAGAACATGTTAATCTGCCGGTGTTTGACATGCGTGCCCATAAACTGGACTGGTTTCAGTATTGCAACAAATCCTTGAATCAAATAGCTTACATGAATTAGGTTTATGGTTTGCTGGATATATTGGCACTTTTCCAGGGATTACTCTTTTCTCAGAGAAGCATCAATCGATTTTTCTTTACCTGTACACATTCTCAAAACTTGGTTTTAGTTTTAAAGTTAATATTGGCTCTGATCTATGAATCATTGAGATGCATAGGCATCTTTGTTGTACTTATTATGGGAATCTTATGAGTTGGTTGTGAATCTTAGAAGCTGTGAAACACGGCATGATGATGCAGGCGACAGCAACCCTATCAAGCTCTTCAATACTCCCTCCGTTTCTTTTGACTTTGACCAAATTTATATAAAAAATGAACATCTACAATACCAAAGTTATATGGTATATGAAAGTTAATTTCGTGATGCATCTAATAATATTGATTTCATATTATGAATGTTGGTATTTTTTCCTATCAAGTTAGTCCAACATTACAAAGTTTGACTTTGACCAAATTTTATATGCAAACTAAAAAGAAAGTTTTAGGGTAGTTGGCATTTTTATAAGCCTTCCATTGGTCTAGATCTAATGGTATATAAGGGTAGTACTAGGTAACGTGGGGTCAGTACTCAAGTTTATGTGGGGTCGCTTCTTAAGTGAGGGGTAAATTAGTTATTAGGAGGAATCCACTCACAGCGCGCCGCCGCTCTCGTCCAATCCAAAACCGCCGCCCGCTGCTCCTCTTGCATTCCAAGACCACTGCCGCTCCTCTCCTCTTCCATTCCAAAACCGCCGCCGCTCCTCTTCCATTCCAAAATCACCGCTAGCGAGTGAAGGTGATGTGGAGAAGTAGATCGATGGAGGAGTACAACCGATACGTGACAATCGCAGACGGCGACCCGGTGAAGCTAGCCAGGATGATGGAGATACAGTCTTGGTTTGAAAACCAGTGACAATTAGCGGCGACGGTGATGGCGATGGCCAAATATCTGAAAAAGAGCAAAAAGGCGGCGATCCACCCGGATGGAGTCGCGCGTGAGTCCATAGAGCTGCTCCTCTGGGCCATGGAGCAGACAGATTCACCGAATCCGATCGTGAGGCAGAGGTGGTGGGAGTATCGATCCAAGATCGAGCATCCAGAGGATTAAGGATCGAGCATCCACACAATGCCGTTTGTGAGGGTGCCGTGTAAGAGTGAGCCAGTGGAATCTTCGTCGACCGTACCCAACCGCAAGAGGAGGAAAGCAGTTGGCATGACGATGCTTCCCCGCCATTCTCCAAGGCTCCCTCGCCGTTCACCTCGTCTCACGGGGTGGCGGTCTGCCGCCGAGGAATAGGAGGGGAGTGCCCCGACGAATAATCATAGGAGGAGCTTAGGGTTATCAGTATTTGTAGGTTGTGAATTTGGTTTTGTGTTGTGTATTTTGGGTACTTTCATATATGAATGTCTTTTGAATTTCAAATCTTTGCTGTATTGAGCATATGAAGTATTTTCTAAATTCCAGAGATCTGTTTTTAGTACTTTCAAATATGTAGTTTCATATAAAAGTGCAGACCATGTGATTTTAAGAGAAGAAACTGTAAGTTTCAGTTTCAGATAAGAAACTGCAAGTTTCGAAGGCAGAGCATTTATATCAACACACCCTTTTCAAACAGGGATAGCAACATGTTCGAAATTTTATTCATGATCGAAAATGGAACTAACAGCAAGCTAACATCATGTTGATCAACATTCATGTATAGCACATCTTCATATGATGCACAGTCAAAAAGATATGCTATTTTAAAAATGCCCAGACAATGTTGAGAGTGCGAAAAACAGAGAAAACTAGGGACGAAATTCCGGCTAGTGTTGGAGGTGGTGTGTGTGGATGACAAGGAGGGACCCACATGTCAGTAATAGCAGAGGCAAAAAAATTGGGGATATTTCAACTGCACAAGGGGTAATCGAACCCAGGCCGAGCAGGTGCGGGGGAGGGGGTGTAGCTACTGGGCTACTGCGGCGTACTCGACAGAAAGAAGGCACGCAACCTACTAATACACTGCCGCGTCTTCCCCGGCTCTGGTTCGTTCCCATCCTGTACGTGGAGAGGCTGACAGTCGGGACCCACAAGGTCCATGGCCCTACGCAAGCAAGTGGCTCATTGGAAAAAAGCTTTCTCTCGGAAATGGATATTCGTTTCTCCTAATGGTATACTGATGTTGGGGCCCACGGGTTTGTCAACGTAGTCAATAAACGAGATAAATTTACAATGAAGACTGTCATCAGGGAGCTAGCAGGTATAATTTTTTCAGAGGGTGAACAAGTATCAGCTGGGTTGTGGCCTGCCCAGCCTAGGTTTTGTTTTTTAACATGAGCAGCACATGACATGCCGACACAGTGGTTTAAACTTATTGTTTTGAGCTCCAGCATGTATCTATTGGCCCATGGGCCTCCCAGCCTAGGTTTTACTTTGTCTTAAACATCTGCAGCCCAACTTATGTTTTTTTTGAGGAAAACACAGAACTCTTTTCTATTTTTCTATATATAAGAATAAGAATGCCAGGTCCAACTTATGTTTTCCCTTCTAACTATTTATATATATTTAAATTATTTTATGTTATTATATATTATTATTATCATATATTTAATAGATACTTATATATATCAAAAAAAGAATCCCACGTCCTATTAATTTATAAAAAATAAATGTTTAACAGAAGTTCGCAAGGAAAACCCTGTTTTTTTTACAACGAAAATCCTGGTGATTACGTACAAAAGCTTGCTCAAATTTAAGGACCAATGTAATAATAACGCGCTCATTTTTTTGAGCAATAACGCGCTAATTATCTAATTTTATATATAATAAAATGCCCAGTCCCGGTTTATTTTGTGATAACATTGCTCCATCCAACCAAACATTATATTTACAAGAAGCCCAGCAAATTCGTGTATTTCGAGAAAGTGCAAATGGGCTGTGATTTCCTAGGAAAAAAATTAAATGGACCGCTGCTACTTGTAGTCTGCGTTGGTATTTCCCCGAAGAGGAGAGGATGATGCAGTACAGTATAGATAAGTATTTCCCTCAGTTAAGAACCAAGGTTATCAATCCAATAGGAGAACCAAGCAAAATTCCGTTGAAACGCACCTGCACACACAAGAGCAAACACTTGCACCCAACGCAAATAAGGGGGTTGTCAATCCCCTTAGCGGTTACTTGCAAGGATTAAAACTTATAGAGGTAAATAGCTAAACTAAAATACTAATAAAAATAAAAGTAAATAAATTGCAGAAAGGTATTTTTGGGTTTTTAATATGATAAAGATAGACCCGGGGGCCATAGTTTTCACTAGAGGCTTCTCTCTCGAGCGCAAAAACATACGGTGGGTAAACAAATTACTGTTGGGCAATTGACAGAATAGCAAATAATTATGACGGATTCATGGCAATGATCATGTATATAGGCATCACGTCCGAGACAAGTAGACCAACTCCTGCCTGCATCTACTACTATAACTCCACCCATCGACCGCTATCCAGCATGCATCTAGGGTATTAAGTATGAAACAGAGTAACGCCTTAAGCAAGATGACATGATGTAGAGAAGCAAATTCAAGCAATATGAATAAACCCCATCTTTTTATCCTTAATGGCAACAATACAAATACGTGTCATGTCCCCTTCTGTCACTGGGATTGAGCACCGCAAGATTGAACCCATCACAAAGCACCTCTCCCATTGCAAGATAAATCAATCTAGTAGGCCAAACTAAACCGATAGATCGGAGAGAAATACAAATCTATAACAATCATGCATAAAAGAGTTCAGAGAAGACTCAAATATTTATCCTGAATAATCTAATCATAAACTCACAATTCATCGAATCCCAACAAACATACCGCAAAAGAAGATTACATCGGATAGAACTCCAAGAACATCAAGGAGAACATTGTATTGAAGATCAAAGAGAGATAAGAAGCCATCTAGCTACTAGCTATGGACCCGTAGGTCTGTGGTAAACTACTCACACATCATCGGAAGGGCAGCAAGGTTGATGTAGAAGCCCTCCGTGATCGATTCCCCCTCCGGCAGAGTACCGGAAAAGGCCTCCGGATGGGACCGCGGAAGAACAGAGGCTTGCGGCGGCGGAAAGGTTATTTCTTCTGGCTCTTTGGGGGTTTCCCAATATTTGTGAATTTATAGAAGTGGAATTAGGTCAAACGGAGTCACGTGGGCCCCACAAGGCAGCACGGCGCCCCCCCGGGGCGCGCCCTAGTGCCTTGTGGAGGCTCCGTGAGGCTTCTGGCCTCCTCCCGAAGCTTCCCAGGTTTCTTTTGTCCAGAAATAAATCTCCAAAAAGTTTCATGGCATTTGGACTTCATTTGGTACTGTTTCTCTGAAAAGCCAAAAACAAGCAGAAAACAGCAACTGGCACTGGGCACTAGGTTAATAGGTTAGTCCCAAAAAATGATATATAATTGCATATAAAAACATCCAAGATTGATACTATAATAGCATGGAACAATCAAAAATATAGATGCGTTGGAGACGTATCAAGCATCCCCAAGCTTAATTCCTGCTCGTCCTCGGGTAGGTAAATGATGAAAACAGAATTTTTGATGTGGAATGCTACCTATCATGTTTCTCCATGTAATCTCTCTCTTACGGTATGAATAATAAGATCCAAGTGATTCAAAGCAATAGTCTATAATTTGATATAAAGACATCAATACTCAGGCATACTAATAAACAATCATATCTTTCAAAATAAAAATGCTAAAGAATGTTATCCCTACAAAATCATACAATCCTGTCATGCTCCATCTTCTTAACACAAAATATTTATCATGCACTACCCCAATGACAAGCCGAGAAATTGGTTCATACCTTTTAACGCGCTTCAGCTTTTTCAGCCACACAATACATGAGCGCAAGCCATGGATATATCACTACGGGTGGAATAGAATGTGGTGGTAGAGATTAATAAGGGGAAGTCAAAAATAAGAAGATAGTCTCACACCAACGCGGCTAATCAACGGGCTATGGAGATGCCCATCAATTGATGTCAATGCGAGGAGTAGGGATTGCCATGCAACGGATGCACTAAGAGTTATAAGTGTATGAAAGCTCAACATGGAAACTAAGTGGGTGTGCATCCAACTTGCTTGCTCATGAAGACCTCGGGCATTTGAGGAAGCCCATCATCGGAATATACAAGCCAAGTTCTATAATGAAAAATTCCCACTAGTATATGAAAGTGACAAAATAGGAGACTCTCTATATGAAAAACATGGTGCTACTCTGAAGCACAAGTGTGGAAAAGGACAGTAACATTGCCCCTTCTCTCTTTTTCTCTCATTTATTTTTTTTTATTTTTTTATTTTTCATGGCTCTTTTTCGCCTCTTTTTTTTTATTTCGTCCGGAGTCTCATCCCGACTTGTGGGGGAATCATAGTCTCCATCATCCTTTCCTCACTGGGACAATGCTCTAATAATGATGATCATCACACTTCTATTTACTTATAAATCAACATTACAACTCGATACTAGAACAAAAATATGACTCTATATGAATGCCTCTGGTAGTGTACCAGGATGTGCAATGATGCTAGCGTAACATGTATAAAAATGATGAACGATGGCTGAGCCATGAATACTATGTTAGCTATATGATCATGCAAAGCAATATGGCAATGATGATGTATGTCATAAAATTGGAACGGTGGAAGTTGCATGGCAATATATCTCGGAATGGCTATGGAAATGCCATGATAGGTAGGTATGGTGGCTGTTTTGAGGAAGATATAAGGAGGCTTATGTGTGATAGAACGTATCATATCACGGGGTTTGGATGCACCGGCGAAGTTTGCACCAACTCTCAATGTGAGAAAGGGCAATGCACGGTACCGAAGAGGCTAGCAAATTGCGGAAGGGTGAGAGTCCGTATAATCCATGGACTCACATTAGTCATAAAGAACTCACATACTTATTGCAAAAGTTTATTAGCCCTTGAAGCAAAGTACTACTACTCATGCTCCTAGGGGGAGGTTGGTAGGAGTTAACCATCGCACGCCCCCGACTGCCACGCAAAGGAAGACAATCAATAACAAATCATGCTCCAACTTCCTAGCATAATGACAGATCATACGTGCATGCTTCAGGAATCACAAACCTTAACACAATTATTCTTACTAAACCACAATTATCTACTAATACCTCCCACATATTACCATCTTAATATCGCAAAACTATTGCAAGGAATCAAATTTATCATATTCAGTGATCTACATGAAAGTTTTTATTATATCCTTCTTGAATACCTATCATATCAGGACCAAATTCATAACCCGTGCATATTACCATTGCTATCATGAGACTCTCAAAAATATATAAGTGAAGCATGAGAGTGCAACTATTTCTTTAAAATATAACCACCGCCGTGCTCTAAAAGGTATAAGTGAAGCACTAGAGCAACTGCCTAGCTCAAAAGATATAAGTGAAGCACATAGAGTATTCTAGGAAATCACGAATAATGTGTGTCCCTCTCAAAAAGGTGTGTTCAGCAAAGATGATTGTGACAAACTAAAAAGCAAGCAAAAGCAAACAAACTATTTCACAAGACGCTCCAAGTAAAACACATATCATGTGATGAATAAAAATATAGCTCCAAGTGAGTTACCGATAGATTGTAGACGAAAGAGGGGATGCCTTCCGGGGCATCCCCAAGCTTAGACGCTTGAGTCTTCCTTGAATATTACCTTGGGGTGCCTTGGGAATCCCCAAGCTTAGGCTTTTGCCACTCCTTATACCTTTATCCATCGTGGTCTCACCCAAAACTTGAAAACTTCAACACACAAAACTCAACAGAAACCTCGTGAGATCCGTTAGTATAACAAACAAATCTTAAACTTTAGGTACTGTAGTAAATTGATTCATATTTAATATTGGCATAATGCTACTGTACTCCAACTTCTCCATGACTCATACCCCCCGATACGATCCATAGATTCATCAAAATAAGCAAACTATTCAACAAAAACAGAATCTATCTAAAACAGAACAGTCTGTAAAGACCTATTTAAAATCCATACTTCTGTAACTCCAAAAATTCTGAAAATTTAGGAAAACGTAAAAAATTCATATACCAATACTGTGTAAAAATTTCAGAGTTTTCTGATGCTCCAGTACAGAACCAAAATTCCAGCACTGGACGCAAAACTTTCTGTTTTCCAAACAGCGTCAATTATACTATCATCAACATCATCCCAAAGGCATTACTTGGCACAAGAACTAATTAAAACATAAAAACACAATCATAACAGAGGCTATAATTGTGAAAACACACAAAAACAGAATAAAAAATTATTGGGTTGTCTCCCAACAAGCTCTTTCTTTATAGCCATTAAGATAGGCTTGAGATTTCAATGATGCTCTCATGAAAGATAATAATTTAAACACGAAGAGAGCATCATGAAACATGTGAAAAACACATTTAAGTCTAACATACTTCCTATGCATAGGCATTTTATAGGCAAACAAATTATCAAGAAAAAAAGTATCTAGCATATGCAAGGAAGAAGAACGAAGCATTAACAATTTGAACTTCAAGAGAGGTAATTGAGTAACATGAAAATTTCTACAACCATATTTTCCTCTCTCATAATAATTACATGTAGGATCATTGTCAAATTCAACAATATAGCTATCATATAAAATATTCTCTTCATGATCCACATGCATAAAAGTTTTATAATCTTCCAAGATAGTGGGATTAACGTCAACTAAAGTCATGACCTCTCCAAACCCACATTTATCAAAAATTTCATAAGAGTGAACACTCTCCGAATATGTGGGATTCTTTTTACCTAAAGTTGACACTCTTCCAAACCCACTTTCAATATTATTAAAAACATTATTATCAATAGCATATTCATCATGAGGCTTAAATAAATTTTCAAGATCATAAGAAGTATTATCACCCCAATCGTGATCATTGCAATAAGTAGTGGACATAACAAAATTGTCATCCCCAAGCTTGTAGTTTTGCATATCATTAGCACAATTGACATTAATAGAATTTATAATAACATCATTGCAATCATGCTTTTCAATCAAGGAGCTATCATGAATCACTTTATAAATTTCTTCTTCTAACACTTCATCACAATTTTCAGATTCATGATTTTCAAGCAAAACTTCATAGAGATAATCAAGTGCACTCAACTCACTAGCAATTGGTTCATCATAATTGGATCTTTTGAAAAGATTAGCAAGTGGATGAGGATCCATATCAATAGATTTTTGCTTTCACCTTCTGTTTTTATGTGTTGTCATGAAGGCAATAAAAGCAAGCAAGCAAACAAAAATATTTTTGTGTTTTTGTAAAAAAAAATTAGAAGTGAGGGAGATGAAAACTTGAGGCAAATGCAAATAAAAGATCAATAAAGTAAATGCAAGTGAATGATAATTTTTGCGAAGGTACTTGGTAATTTTGATGATGTCTCCCCGACAATGGCGCCAAAAATTCTTCCTGCTACTTGTAGTTTGCGTTGGTATTTCCCCGAAGAGGAGAGGATGATGCAGTACATTAGAGGTAAATATTTCCCTCAGTTAAGAACCAAGGTTATCAATCCAGTAGGAGAACCAAGCAAAATTCCGTTGAAACGCACCTGCACACACAAGAACAAACACTTGCACCCAACACAAATAAGGGGGTTGTCAATCCCCTTAGCAGTTACTTGAAAGGATTAAAACTTATAGAGGTAAATAGCTAAACTAAAATACTAATAAAAATAAAAGTAAATAAATTGCAGCAAGGTATTTTTTGGGTTTTTAATATGATAAAGATACACCCGGGGGCCATAGTTTTCACTAGAGGCTTCTCTCTCGAGCGCAGAAACATACGGTGGGTAAACAAATTACTGTTGGGCAATTGACAGAATAGCAAATAATTATGATGGATTCATGGAATGATCATGTATATAGGCATCATGTCCAAGACAAGTAGACCGACTCCTGCCTACATCTACTACTATTACTCCACCCATCGACCGCTATCCAGCATGCATCTAGGGTATTAAGTATGAAACAGAGTAACGCCTTAGGCACGATGACATGATGTAGAGAAGCAAATTCAAGCAATATGAATAAACCCCATCTTTTTATCCTTAATGGCAACAATACAAATACATGTCATGTCCCCTTCTGTCACTGGGATTGAGCACCGCAAGATTGAACCCATCACAAAGCACCTCTCCCATTGCAAGATAAATCAATCTAGTAGGCCAAACTAAACCGATAGATCGAAGAGAAATACAAAGCTATAACAATCATGCATAAAAGAGTTCAGAGAAGACTCAAATATTTCTCATGAATAATTTGATCATAAACTCACAATTCATCGGATCCCAACAAACACACTGCAAAAGAAGATTACATCGGATAGAACTCCAAGAACATCAAAGAGAACATTGTATTGAAGATCAAAGAGAGAGAAGCCATCTAGATACTAGCTATGGACCGCCGGCCTCGCTACGAAGTGCTACCCCACCGCCGGCCAAGCCATCCCTCCAACCCTCCACACCTCATGTTATTCTCCACCGACTGCAGCCCCACGCCGCACCAGAACTAGTTAACCCTCGTAGTCTCTCCGTCTGCAACTCCACTGCCGCGTCCTCCCCATCTCCTGGTCGTTCCCGTCCGGGGCCTCGTCGTCGTCCACAGCCTTGGTGCGCTCGGTGTGGCGTGGTCAACGTGGTCAACAAACAAGAGTCATCGGAAGAGGACTCTATGTGGAGAGGCTGACAGTGGGGACGCACCAGGTCCATGGACACACGCATGCAACTGCCTCCTTATTACGTGAAAAAAAATTATTCCTGCCCCTGACAACTGGGACCCACCAGCTACATCTTCGCACGCAAGGAAGTGCCTCCTTATTACGCGAAAAAAAATGTTTCATCCCCTTGACAGTTGGGACCCAACAGCTACATCTTCGCACGCAAGGAAGTGCCTCCTTATTACGGGCAAAAAAATGTATTCCTCCTCCTGAGAGCTAGGACCCACCAGCTATATTTTCGCACACAAGGAGGCTGACATGTGGGCCAATAGGTCGAAGCTTACGGAAGGCGTTGTGAACTTAGTCAACAAATGATTCTGACATATGTAGTCGTTGGATGTACATCCAACGGCCGGCATGCATCTTCAATCTCTCGTCTTCTTCCTCCAGCGCTGGTGGGACCTCCTGCTCCCGCCTTCGGCGGCCAGTGGCACTGCTTCGCACGCCTCGCTGCGAAACGCTACCCCACCACCTGCCAGTCCATCCCTCCACCCCTCCTGTTATTCTCCGCCGACTCAGCCCCAGGCCGCACCGAACCAGTCAACCCTCGTACGTCGTACTCCTCTCCGTCTGCGACTCCAATGCCGCATCTTCCCCATCTCCTGGTCGTTCCCGTCTGGGGCCTCACCATCGTCCACCGCCTTCGTGCGCTCGGCGCGGCATGGTCAACAAATGAGAGTCATCGAAAGAGGACTGTACATGGAGAGGCTGACAGCTGGAATCCACGAGGTCCATGGTCGCATGCAAGGAAAGTGCCTCCTTATTACGCTGGAAAAAAAGTTTCCTTCCCCTGACAGCTGGGACCCACCAGCTACATCCTCGCACGCAAGGAAGTGCCTCCTTATTACGCGAAAAAATGATTCCTCCCCATGACAGCTGGGACCCACCAGCTATATCTTCGCACGCAAGGAAGTGCCTCCTTATCCCCCCTGACAGCTGGGACCCACCCGGTCGAAGCGTACGTAGCGTTGTGTGTCTGGTCGCGAACGTGTACATACATACTGGTCGATCGGTCTCTCTACAAGGATGAACCGTGGCCGAGTAAGTAGCAGCATGTGTCATAGTAGAGCCCCCGACGTAGCAGTTCAGGCAGTCCCGTCTAAATCGTGTACACGTATGTACAGCCACACGGCAAAAAATACGGCCACGTACGTACATATAAGGGCGGGGTCTCAAACGCGTACTCGTGCATACGTATAGCCAGGGCTCGTGTACATGGAGAGAGGCAACGGACGGCAGCAACGGCCTCCTGTTCATTGGCAGCCAACCAGCTGGGTCGGAACGGAGGAAACAGCATCGTGTTCATCGGGACCCAAGCGACTGGGTCAGAACGTGTCCTGTTCATCGGGAGCCAACCGGCTTGGACGAAACAGCTGAAACGAGGTCCTGTTCATCGACTCGGGGTCTGGCGTACCGCAAAACGGAGGAAACGCCCTTCTGTTCAACCGCCTACGGTCGAAACAGGGTCATGTTCATCGGCTGGGGATGTGGCGTACCGCAAAACGAAGGAAACATACTTCTATTCAACCGCCTAAGGTCGAAACGGGGTCCTATTGATCGGGAGGGGTGTGGCGTACCGCAAAACGGTGGAAACGGACTTCTCTTCGAGTGCCTACGGTCGAATAGGGGTCCTGTTCATCGGGAGGGGTGTGGCGTACCACAAAACGGGAATCCATGGGCTACTGTTCATCCACCGTCGACTTCCTCCAGCCTCCACCGGCTACTGTTCATCCAGCCACCACGGGGTCCTGCTCATCCAGCCTCCACCGGCTACTGTTCATCCAGCCCTCCACGGGGTCCTGTTCATCCACCCCCAACCGGCTGGGGTGTGGCGGCCTCCTTGGGGTCATGTTCATCCAGCGCAACCACCTTCACACGGCCAGGGTACTGTTCATCCACAGCCAACCCACCGGCTGGGGTGGGGCATACGAGCGGGCGGCAGCAACGGGAACTGTTCATCCACAGCCAACCAACCGGCTAGGTCAACTCACCACGTCTCATGCAAGGGGCTCAATCGATCGATGCGTCTCGACTCGTTCTACGTATCGCGCGCGCACGGCAGCAATGGGCACTGTTCATAGAGAGGCAACCCAACACCTTCTGACTAGCTATGTCTCGCACGGGGGCTCGATCGGCTACAGTAAGCAGAGAGAAGGATCGATAGGGATTAGTTAGCAGCAAAGGAATCGCTCGGGTTCAGTTAGCGGCGAAGGGATCGATCGACTTCAATACGTAGCTAGTGCGATCGCTCAGGTTCAGTAAGCGAATGCCTTGCTCGGGTTCAGTTAGCGAACGCCTCACACACACGCGCGCATACAAGAGAAACGTGCAAACCACACTGCATCGCTCGGCCCCGACCACTCACCGTAACCGGGAACTCCCCGAAAATTTCCTCGGCCTCACTTCTACCATGATTTTTTACATCATGGACGGCCCAAAGAATGTCATGCGGGTGCGTCTATGGCCCGCCCAGGACGAAAAGCCCATTTTCTGTCATAATTTTTTGTCATAGAAGTAGGAGCCCACCACATCTATGATGATACATGTTTTTGTGACAATTATCGTCATAGAAGTGTCACAACCATGCCATAAAAAGTTTTCGTTCGGGCCATAATGTCATGAATGTGTCTTTTTTTTGTAGTGTCACTACTGATCCCCTTGCTAGCTAGTTACCCACACATATCGGCATACCCGGCCCCAACGGCCGATGACCGGATGGAATTCGGCGATAGCGGAATCGAGGTTGTGGGCGCGATGGTCGGCTTTGCGGTCGACAGCCATGCCGCTGCCTCTCCCGACGACAGCCAGACGAGGTAGGAAATGTGGTATGAGCAAGCCACCAGGTTAGCCAGGGTCATCCTGAAAGTAGCTAGGGATCGCCAACAGGTGATACTGCGGGCTCGGCATAGAGTGCGGCGGATGGTGCGGACGACGGAGCAGGAACCGCGACGACACAAGGACAACTGCGGTAGTGGCGGCCGCCGCACAAGGCGCAGGCTTATGTCCCAGATGGAGGAGGGCGCAGTGCCGGGCGTCGCCGGGGCAGGCCTAGGGGTAGTGACGGCAGCCTTGGCGATAGCCAACGTCTCGTCGGCCGCCGGCACGATGTACGCAGAGCCGGTGGTCGCGGCAGCCCTGGTGAGAGCTACGCCCGAGGCAGTACCGGCGATCACCGATGTCGAGGCTGCCCTAGCCTCGATCGATCAAGGTGTAGGTCATCGACTTGGCGACCTCCTCTCCTCCTGAGCCCAGTAGGATAGACACGATAATGGACGATGGTAGCTGTGCGTGCTGGGTCCGTGTCAGGGGCAGTAGCTCTTTTGTGCGCGCATGGTTCGTTATATTGATGTAAATTAGGGAGCTAATAATGGTTTGTAAATTACTCCTCGAACTAGGCACTGGAACAATATGAGCATATATATGCTCGATTGATTATTTGTTCATGCATGTCAAATATGTCAATTGTATGGGCTGGCCTATCTATATATTATCTCATTTTGCAATATGGAAAATTTCAGAACCTGAAAAACAGCATTTGAGTAACATATAGTGGTGACACTATTTAACAAAAGGTGATACTAATAATTTCCATGAAAACCCTGAACTGAACAATTTTGACAACCATATGGTCCATATCTACATACTTAAGATAGGCCAACAACCACAACTATCCGCTGGAAGCAGCTTGATCACGGCGACTCGGCATCTCGTCAATGAAAAGGAAGATCCCTCCTATGCCTTCGTAGAGCATGAGTATAACAGTGTCTCCGATTTTCCAATGTGGATGCATTGCCAGGACAGCCGAGAACCTATTAATTTGAATGGTTCCATTTGTGCGGGAAATGTAGTACCTTGCAATCACTTTGGCGTTCTTAGCAGGCACAAGTGTAATTCGACCACGCCGGGAAATCAATTCAGGAACAGCTGCAACGGGCAATTTCTGTGGCAATGAAGAATAAAAACCAATTGTAACATATCGTTGAAGCTATATATAGTTTATGAACAACAACATACAAATAATACTTTGTACCATCATTTTGTTCAGACAATTGGTCTTGTTCAATGTGCACCATTGGTAGATTTATTCCCATCCCAAATCCAGCGTTCATATGATGTGCTAGGTCTTTCAGATTATCAACAAATTGTATGACATGCTCCAAGTCTTTCCAGTGAAATTTGGTATGCCAAGTAACATACAGTTTATTAACTATGCATCCAACATATCCTGCTTAAAGATGGAAAGGGATTATTTATTCAAAACATGGCAGAAGAATAGTGGGCATAAATTGGTAATTGGGAGTTGTTACTGGCTTGTAACAGAGTCAGAAAATGAAATCCCAATTGGTTGCTCAAATAGTGATCATTTAGTCAGAACAATTACTTTAATTTTGCTAATGAGTAATATGCCGACATGGAGAAAGTTGAAAGAACACTAACCTCGATCAGACTATGGTCGGCTGATGACGCTGGGGAAGTAAACATCCATGTTTATTTGACCAGAATGTGGTGCAAGCACTAGAATTTTATTGCCAGCTTTCAGTACATAAAACTTAGAAAAAATTCTCCAAAGCTCTGCATCAAAATAGGAGTGACCATCTTTATCAACTTTTACCCTAACTGTCATTGTAAATCCATGTTGCGTGGTCAATATGACATCCATGGAGTCATCAACAAAGTAAAGGCCAAGATTTCCTTGTACACATGTTCTTACAAAGCAAGGGATGTACCGCGGGAAATGAAAATTAAGATCGTTACATGCAAATATGGGAATAATTGAGAGAACAGAACAATAGCTGAAAGCAAAGTACAAAAATATATAATTAAATAGATAATGTAACGAAGATTTCGTGCCAATATGAGAGTAACTGAAAGAAGAATACATCATTTTTTTAAGGGAACAATACATCATTAATTTTCCTGGTTTATAAAAAAACATCTTTGTCAACGTCTATAGTGCATCTCGCACCTTTTATCCAAATATAGCAATATATGGTATATGTTCATAAAATTGGGCCATGCCAACTATGGTAGGATGAGATTGAACATACCGTGCACTCCTTGAAGTCATCTGGTATGGTGAGATAGAACTTCTTGTTCGACTGGCCGCGACCACACTGGCCTGATTTGTGCTTGCACTGTGGACACTTGAGTGAAAACCCTCGAATCAGGTATAAAAAAATGAATTCACGGCGATTTCCGCTAGGTAATTAACAAGGACAGACAGACTATGATAAGAGATGTGCTAATACTTCGCTAAATTAATTACCTTGTTCTCCATGAGAGAAACCAAAAAAACCGGCCGAAGCCCTCAGAAAATCCCGCAGAAAACACCAATCGACCAGAGTCGAGAAAATTGGTGCCGATAGGCGTCGGCGAGGGGAAGAAACAAAATGCGGTGGCATTTGTTGGCGGCAGCCGGCTGCGAGGGGCGCCGTCGAGATCAAAGATTTGGGTAGACCTATCGAGAATGAGCAACAATGACGTCTGCGCAAGTCGGTCCAGATAGGCGGCGGGAAGCGGCAGAGGCGAAATCCTGTGACGTTTGGCGCGCGGCCGAAGCCCGCTGGCGGCAGTCATCGAGCTAAGGGGTGGTCGCGGCGATAGAAGTTGACATGCAGAGTTGCAGAGGAGTGCAGTGCGAGTGAGGAGTGGGGACGAAGGGGGGAGGGGGTGAGGGTTTTCTTTTCTTTATTGATGTGTTGGTGAGGGTTTTCTGCGCCAAAATAATGCGTTGAGGAGGCAACATTTCGTAAACACAACCCGTGTGTGATTGATGTTACCAAGATTGGAAGGGAATCCAAATTTCCTTCGTCATTTGTCCTTGAGTTTTTTCTACGATGAACATACACCCTAGAATGCATCGTGTTCAAGTTTGACACTTTTCCGGGCTAATTTACTATATTTGGGCTGTTATGTGCATTTTATAGGCATTAATGCACATAATTCAATATCACACAATCAGTCCATGAAAAAGTGCACAAAATACGGTTTGGGAAATCATGCTTGTGGTATTTAGTAAATTCATGCCTTTTACGAGGAATGGGGAGAGATTTCAAGGACATGTGTGGCAAGAGTCAACCACAAACATGACGTTTATTGGTTTTTCAACTCTAGAAAATTGAAAAACATGCCTGAAAAACACGATACCTGGCATGGTGCCATGGTATGACCTCAACATGCCGTGGTAATTTTTTGAGAAGGTTCGGCTAATGTCGTTATACATGCTCTTCATAAATCGAACCATCACAAAGGAAGTTTCGTGGTTTCGAGAGGGAAATCACCAAGTTCAAAGGGGAATCCAAATTTCCTTCTTCGTTTATCCTTGAGTTTTTTTCTATGATCAACATACACCCTAAAATGCACCGTGTTCAAATTTGCCACTTTTCCGGGCTAATTTACTATATTTGGGCTGTTATGTGCATTTTCTAGGCATTAATGCACATAATTCAATTTCGCACAATCGGTCCATGAAAAAGTGCACAAAAATGGTTTGGAAAATCATGCTTGTGGTATTTAGTAAATTTTCATGCCTTTTACGAGGAATGGGGAGAGATTTCAAGGACATGTGTGGCAAGAGTCAACCACAAACGTGACGTTTATTGGTTTTTCAACTCTAGAAAATTGGAAAACATGCCTGAAAAACATGATACCTAGCATGGTGCCATGGTATGACCTCAACATGCCAAAGTAATTTTTTGAGAAGGTTCGGCTAATGTCGTTATACATGCTCTTCATAAATCGAACCATCACAAAGGAAGTTTTGTGGTTTCGAGAGGGAAATCACCAAGTTCGAAGGGGAATCCAAATTTCCTTTGTCGTTTGTCCTTGAGTTTTTTTCTATGATCAACATACACCCTAAAATGCACCGTGTTCAAATTTTGCACTTTTTCGGGCTAATTTACTATATTTCGGCCGTTATGTGCATTTTCTAGGCATTAATGCACATAATTCAATTTCACACAATCGGTCCATGAAAAAGTGCACAAAAACGGTTTCGAAAATCATGCTTGTGGTATTTAGTAAATTTTCATGCCTTTTATGAGGAATGGGGAGAGATTTCAAGGACATGTGTGGCAAGAGTCAACCACAAACGTGTCGTTTATTGGTTTTTCAACTCTACAAAATTGAAAAACATGCCTGAAAAACATGATACCTGGCTTGGTGCCATGGTATGACCACTGTATTCTGTGGTAAAAAAATGGCAAATTACGGCACAAGTTGTAACGATAACTCATTGAAACCGAGAGCATCTCACAAGAATCACTATTTCCAAACTATTTACACGGTGCACAAGCACCATCAGCCGCTAGATTTGATTTTTTGTGTGCATTTCAGTACTCGTTTGATATATTTACTCACTTTATAGCATTTACCTGACATTTAGCGCATATAAGTCAAATCCCAGCAACAGCTACACGGGTGTGATGGGAGGCATGTGGGTTGCCGTTCGATCACGGTGCATCCTATGGTGCACACGCGTGATCCGCATGGCTGGGGTTCCGGCCAATCAGAACGCAACACACAATAGGGTTAGCACACACGGTTCTCATAGGCAATCAGATCTCGAGTGCTCTAAAAAATCACCGCACTATACGGTTGTCCGGCCACTCCATCCCAGAGCTCTCTCCAAGCGTCGTCGTCCATGCCACCGCGCCGCACACTAACTGGTATGGAAGCGATGGCATCCCGGCGCGCAGAGTTCATCGCCACCCGCGACCGCACACTAACTGGTAAGGAAGCGATGGCATCCCGCCGCGCCGAGTTCAACGCCGCCCGTGACCGCACACCTACGTGGGCGGACTTTGAAGCTGCCATGGCCGAATGTGCGGTGGAGCAAGAGGAGGCCAAAGCCGCACAGAAGGAGCGAAAAAGGCAGAAAGCACTCAAGAAAAGAGAGTCCCTCCGCCGTAAGAAAGAAGCGGCCGCACGCGTTGCTGAGGAGAGCCGGGCGGAGATCCAAGCACGGTGGGCTGCCGCCGACAAGGCCGGGAAGGAGAACGACGGCGTCTGGGTCTGGCCAGCATGCGAGAAGTAGTTAGTGTGTGTGTGTGTCACCCGTACGTTTGTTTAATTAATTATGAGCATCTACCAATACTACTTACTAGTTTTTTTTACAGCAAATTAGTGCCCGGTCAAAAAAAGTTGACCCAACCGAGTCATAGCGGTCCCACCCGCAGCAACCCCGGAGCTCCTTCCTCTCTCATCTCTGCACAACCGGGTCAGAGACGAGCTCGCCGGAGCTGGTTTTCAGTCTCACCTCGCCGCACGGGGCGGACGCAGACCGGCTTAAATAGCAGCGTCGGCGGAAGGCAGCAAGCATCTCTCTTTTTGCATAGGTCGATCAATTCTCGCTATGTGAGCGAGGCAGGTTGACACTTGATTGCATTTCATAAACTTATGATTGTTCATCAAGTGTCAACTTTGCCTCGTTCATGTACGTTGATAGCCCTACTACAATGAAAGAGATTTTTAAATTTGCAGGCTGCGGCTCTAGATGCTGATAGATATTCTAATTTTTAGAACACCAGAAAACACATGGTTTATATGGCGTACCATGTGCGTTAAAGATCCATAAGTCTGTTATAAAACATCGCACACGTACCATCACGACCGCCCGTGACTGATTTAATCAACTACACGCGTACAATTTTTTGAATACGTGATCCGCCAATTTTCTCTTTTCTCGCACACAAGTATATTATCCGCTTCGTCTGCGTTGTGTGTTTCGCTCGTGTAAGTTTCGAGTTTCATAGCAAAATTTTCAGTAGGCGTGGGATTTCAGAATTTATCCCCCCCCCACCCCATCCCCACCGATCACATTTCCGCAGTATCTCCCCACCCTTCCCCCCTCCCGGCAGCTCAAACTGTCGCCGCCGCAACCACAGCTTCGACCACATCTCCATTCTGCCCGAGCCTCGTCGATCCAGTCAGGTAACCCATTGATCTCCATCACCGCCCCGGCCAGATTGCTTAGATGGCGCCTGCGAAACATCCTCATGCCTCCAAATCCCCACCCCCTACTCCAGAGCATCTCCGTGTAAGCCTAACCACATATCACACGGGAGGTCGAGGAGCTGATGGCGGTCGATGGCGCGGTGGCCGCTGTGCGTGTCGACCCGGAGAAACACCTCGCCTCTGCCGCCGCTGACTTGGTGCGGTCTCTGGCCCAGATGAAGTGCCCCAGCAACTACCCCTTGGGATTTACCAAGTACGAACTGTCCAGTTCAATTTTACCAATACCAGTTGCAATGACTATGTTTTGTACGGTCGATGTATTAAGTATGTTGTAGTAAACACGCCTAACCCGTCTTAGCTATTTTCCCTACCTTTTTATAGACAACAGGGCCATTCTCTGCTCTAGCAGCACTTGCCTTGCGATGTTTAACTCTGTCAATTTCAATTTCATCAGTACCAGTTTCAATGGCTATATTAGGTTGTCTGTACTTAACACGTGCCTTGTTTATTTCAGTAATGTACACTATGATGTTCAAGTATGAATTGTCCAGTTCAATTTCACCAATACCCTTTACAAACTTACAATGCCTGACTTAGGTTGCTCTTAAGCCTGTTGTAGCAAACAGTTCTATCCATTTTTTAATCTGTCCCTTTGCTACCATGCTACTCGTCGCAATGAAGATATCACTAGAGATGCTGTCGTTTTATTACCATTTGCTATTTTAGGTTGATGTAGTTAACATGCCTTTTCATGTACTCTTATGCAGGACCGCAATGGGCGATGCTGTTGTTTGCCATCGAGGTTAGTTGCATCCCATGTCTTATAGTATTTTACATCATTTGTGCAATTGCAGTTTAGCTTCTAACATTTACTGGTTGCTTGTAGGTACATATATCAGCGGTACTGATCCATGCTTCGACCCCTTTTGCGTATGGGGCAATGAGATATTCATGAACAAGCGTCAAGTGAGGAAACTAATAAAGATTGTTAGGCGAAAGAGATGGGTGATGGGAATTAAACTCTTTATTTACACTTTATCCAAGACAACAGTGAACTTTAGGATGGTAAGTAATATGTTGCCTTTTTTCCCTGCCCACAATGAGTTACTCTTTTAGACATGAATATCTGAAAGTTTTCTCTTTTCAGTGATTTCCAAAGAAATTTACTCATGATTACCTTGCAAACTACATTACCGGAGTGGAGGCAACTAAGGTTAAAGTATATAATTCATACTACCCTGATAATGGTCTAGAAGTCTTCCAGAAGGCAGTGAAGGATGGGCGGGCGATCGTCACAAGGGGTTGGACAAAAGTTGTGCGCGCCTTTGGCATGGAGGAGGGCACATTATGGGCATTCCGCTTCTTCAACACTATCGGCAGCTAAAATGATTTACACTTCTCTCTTCACCTTTACCGCCTCTAAATATTGTGGTTCATCATAGTTAATCTGCTGCCTAATTCTGTAATTACTGAACATATTGTACTGAGATTTTGATTTTTGGATTGGTTGTTGAACCATTGTGATGAGAATATGAAATATTTGAATTCCGCACTTCATAATTCAAAATTTGAAATTTTCCAATTCGAATAATAAATTACAGGCAAAAATAAAATTAAACTGCAGGGAATTAAACACCGTACAGACGGTTAGAAAGAAAATAGAGTGTGCGATGGTAAAATAAAGAACACACGGTTCCTTCACGAAAACGTATGCGATACTCAGCGGTCGAACGCACGGTTTATTTTCATACGCGTGTGGGATTGCCGTAAGTATCACACACATTTCCGTACAATCAGCTTGTGTGATTCTTGGTAATACCACAAACGTTTCAAACCTGTATGCGTGTGTAATATCGGATAAAAAGAAGACAGTTCACATTTAGAGACCGTGTGTGATAGGTATACCTATCGCACACACTTATGAAAATGGACACGTTGGCGATAGTGGAGACACCGCACACATTTTATAGTTTTGAACTGTGTGTGATAGTGTACGTATCGCAAACAGACCAGTTGAAATAAATGCTTGTGATATCAACCTTTTGCACACGTGGATATCTGCGTAATCGTGTCAGATGTCTCATGGATCACAAAGGTAGTGTCGGTCTCTAACGTGTGGGATAGTCCACGCCTTCGCATACGATTACTTTGCAAAAATCATCAGCAGCGGGTCGCCCTATTGCCGACGGTTTCTGGGCCGTGTGGGAAGGACCCCCCTTATCGCACACACAGGCAAGGCGATGGTTTAAAACTCTATCACGGAAAGGGGGTAAAAACCGTTTGTATAGCACGTAACGGTACCAGTGCTTCTTCAATAGGGGCAGCATGGGAATAGATAGATGGGTCTATTCCCTTCACGTCTTTCATTGAATACCCAGTACCTTTTGGTGTCTGGTCAGCACCATTAGTAGCTTCTCTTTTTCTTTTCCTGAAAGGTCAGCATTAACAATAATAGGGAATCTTTCAACATTATCCATGAACTCATACCTTAGTCCTTTGGGTGATGGTTTAAGAATAGGAGGAGGCAGTTCCTCATTTCCTTTTCTTTCGAGGACCTCGTACACTTTACTCATATGAGGGATCATACCGGAGTGGCATCCATTATCATTTCAATTTTCTCATTTTCCACATATTTAACTAGAGACTCGGGCCTCACTAGGGCCCTCTTAACTTCGCCATTTGGAGTTTGAAGATGAGTTTCAGCTAATTGATATAATTTCAGTTCTTCTTCATCTTGAGCTTCTCTTTGATACGGTTTACTTATCACATAAGAAAATGGGAATGTAATCATCTCTTCATCCCCACATCCTAGAGATAGTTTTCTTTTTGATATATGCCCCTGCAACGTTCAGAAAAGGGGTTCCAAATACAATAGGACAATCTTTATCCTCTGAAATCATTAGCACATAGATATCAATAGGATAAATGAGTGAGCCTATTATAATATTGACATCCTTTATGATGCCACAAGGTACTCTGTCGGCTTTTCTGCAAGCTTAATAACCACGTCTCGTGGAGAAATCTCATCATAAATTTTTGCATAGAGAGTGTAGGGAATAATATTAACTGGAGATCCAGAATCACATAATCCAAAGTAAGATTTGCTACCGAAGGAACATGACAAAATTTGTTTAACTGTATCTTAACCTTCGGTACACCCTTTTAGATAAGAGTTGGTGTCTCGGTCTAGATAAACTTCTTTATTAACCACTGATATAGGTGTAGCAAGTTCTTTTACAATATCAACATGCGGTGGAGTCCCGTATTGTTCTACCTTGATACTCTTCTTATGCTTAGCTGAAAGTGATTCTCCCTTCTCTTTGGCCTTCTGCTTGAAATAAGCTTCTCTCCGGTTAGCGGGTGGAGTGGCTTTCTTCATAATTGATTCTACCATGAGAATTGCTTTAGCTTCTCTGCTATTCTTTACAAACCCTTCATCTGGTAACTAAAAAAACTCAGAGAAATCTTTCAAGATGCGTAAAGTAGGGTCAGTTCCAATATTAAGATCATGAAGAAGATTTTTCATCTCCTTAGATCTAAAGAAGGATTTAATACTATCATAACCAGGATCAATCTTTGTCTTCTCTTTTGAACGTAGGTACCAACTCTCAGCATTGTGTCGAATCCTGTCAAGTAAACTCCAGGCCTGTGAAATCTCAGTTCCCGTAAAAGAACCTTGGGAAGCAATATTTAATGCTTGTTTACTTTGTGAGTCAATCCCACCATAAAATAAGTTCACAATCAAATCATCAGGGTAGCAATGTTCAGGGCATTCAGAGAGTATACCTTGATACCTTATGTAAGCATCTACCAGTTTTTCACTTGGACGTTGTCCAAAGCTACCAATCTTCCTTCTTATCTTATATAACTTTCTTTGAGGATAGAAATAAGCATAGAACATAGATGATAACTTTTTCCAATAACTCAAAGTACTTGCAGGGTGCTGTAATAGCCATTCGGCAGCCTCCTTTTCGAGTGTATAAGGAAATAATTTCGCCTTTATCTCTTCATTAGTCAAATGCTACAGCTGGAAAGTACCACATGCAAATTCAAATTCTTTAATATGTTTATAAGGAAGTTTAGTTCCATCACCTCGGAATGTGATCTTTTTCAACATTTCAAGTAACCGAGGGTTTATCTCAAATACTTTACCGGGTAGGTCAAGACCGATAGATATGAAGTTCTCTCCTCGAACTGGTCCTGCTACTAGTCGCACACCTGCATGGTAAATTTGTTCTTGAAGGGCCATGGTTGCTTGCAATCTACAAAAACCATTAGAACACAAAATAATTCAAGACTTAAGACAAGGCCCAAAAGCGCTCAACTTCCCGGCAACGGCGCCAGAGAAATCTTGATAGCCTGGAAGTGCACGGGGTTTAGGTGTAGCCTTTTCGAAGTAAGAGTATAGATCCTACAGGGAGCACATGAATCAGACTTTTGCCTCTTGTAATGATTTATGGATCTGTGCCTGCAAATAATTGTAGACTGAGGGCAGAGATAAATTATAGTGGAGTTGCAAAACAAGCTTTAAAGTAAATAACATAAAAGTAATAAGGAAATAATAGCTGAAGTGACTGATGAAATAGCAGAGGACAAGGCCGTCTCCAGGAATTCGGGGCCTCGGGGCGAAATACAAAATAGGGCCCTAAATATATTTTTTCCATATAACCAACTAATTGATATGACAAACAAACTCACCCTTAATTATATAACTTTAGATATATATTATTTAGTACAGTATTTAGGAATATATGAAATATGAATGTTGCAAAGCAAGAGTGGTACTAAAAGAATAAAATGAACACTTCTCACAAAAAATAAAGTATAAAGTGACCTCATATTCTACCACAAAAAATCACCATCTAGTATTTATTTAAATGAATACTACAATTATATTTTCTTAATTAAGATTGAACTGGCAATTTTATAGTGCAGCGGATCATATCGAAAACTTGAACCAACAATGAAGTTGTCAAATACTACTAGTTTCCCAATAGAGAAAAAATATATACGGCAGATCCTAGTAGATTAAACTTAATTTAACCTAGCCCTAGCCCTCATTCCCACTTATAATCCACTAATTGCGGAACCGACACAAGGGATACCTTGTAGTGGAGGACTGGAGGAGTCTCGTAGGTGGTCGACGGAAGTCGGCGCTGGCAGGGCAAGCGATCCGGCACCATGGCCTTGTTAGCAATCGGCGAAAGCGAAAATAGGCAAACTCCAAGCGACCGGGCGGCCAGTTGGGCAATCGACAGAGGGCAGCCGATCCCGGTTTCTTTTTTGGACTGGTGGCGGCGATCGGGCGTCCTGGGCACTTTTCTTATGATCGATCAAGGAGATGACGGGGAATAGCAGAAGTGCACGATCGATTGACTAAAGCCTAGTGGGCTTGCTTTGCTGGCTAGATTAAACCTGTACCTACCTGGCCAAATGGGGCCCCAAACTTTTGGGGGCCCTGTGCAGTCGCCCACTTTGGCTACCCTCATCAATGGGCCTGGCAGAAGAATAAGGCGTTCTCAGGGAGTCCGGAATCCCCATTTCTAGCACACCTATGCAAGGGCATAGTATGGTATGGATACTTGAGCCACTCTTGACGATTATGCTGGGCAGAGCCGGGTATAGAACACGTTCTACTCGAAATAGACTTCATGCCACGCACACCACCACCATAGTCTCCCCCATAAGGTTACAACTATGATAATTAAGGGTTTACCCCGTGGACGCGACCTCTCTAAGGGTTATCCATGATTCCCATATCAATTACAAAGGTTAGGAGTAAAGGCTTTTACTGTCACCTCAAATTACCTTCATGTCCTAGCCCTTTACAATGACAGTGATATACTTCGTGGCCATAAGGCAATAATGTTGAGTGGGGCCCCTTCCCAACATTCACGAAATTATTAAACTAAGCATTCAACAGAGGATCTCATATCCAAAGTAACGATTCAAATCCTATACATACCAAGGTTCATCCATATCCCCGAGAACTAGGGGTCTACTCACACATGGAGACAACAAACATCATGATGGGGGTTGTCAGCCCAGTGGGAACCAGGGTACCACGGGCCATCTGCCTGCGGCCCAGGAAGCAATGCCTGGCGAAGGCCCAAGAGGCGGCCCAGCCACGGGAGCCATGAAGCAAGACACCTCGCGAGGCACCGGCCTTGCGAGGACCCTCTCCACGAGGAGCGAACTCACCAAAGACTCAGTAGCAGCAGGAAGCCTCACGAGGCCCCCTCACAAGGTGGCCTCCCGAAGCCACCCGAGCAAGGTGCCGCTTGGCGCTGGCCTCGCGGTCACATGCCCACCAAGTGGATGACGCACCCCCGCAAGACGACGATAGCAGCAGAGCCGTACCAGCAGGTGCGATCAGGGGAGGTTACCTCTCTTTGGTGATAAAGAGGCAGCGCCAGCTGCCCTGTCCAAAAGCAAGTCCCAAAGCTTGCCTGTTTGGTGAAAGAAGACCAAGATGGCGAAGCGCGCCAGGGCGGGCGTCATCGCCGAGCCCACCAGTGCGTCATGGATAGCAACTTTGCATGCGAAGGCCACCTTTTGTCAGGATAAGATTGGGCGCATGTCCCCCTTCAAACTGCCGCAGTGTGGCAACCCTTCCCACCAATATTTTTGGGGGAAGAGGACCAAGGCAGCTTTAAAAGGGGCAGTGCTGCCACCGTAGAAAGGGGTCGATTCCACCTTCCTCAACCCTGTATGATATGTGGGATCGAGGAGATAGGTCTAGAGGGGGGGTGAATAGACACTTAACCAACCAAAGTTGCAGTTTTTAGTTTCTCTTGGAACTTAGGCAGATTTTGGCACAAGTTAAGATCACTCCAATACTTTCTACACATGCATATCTAGAGATTGAGCAATGGAAATAGTAAAGCATGCAAGAGTACGGAAAGTAAAGGGGGTAGAGTATGGAAAATCAAACGCAATGAAGACACGGTGGTTTTTGGCGTGGTTCCGATAGGTGGTGCTATCGTACGTCCACGTTGATGGAGACTTCAACCCATGAAGGGTAACGGCTACGCGAGTCCATGGAGGGCTCCATCCACGACAGGTCCACGAAGAAGCAACCTTGTCTATTCCACCATGGCTTACGTCCACGAAGGACTAGCCTCACTCGGGTAGATCTTCACGAAGTAGGCGATCTCCTTGCCCTTACAAACTCCTTGGTTCAACTCCACATCATGTCGGAGGCTCCCAAGTGACACCTAACCAATCTAGGAGACACCACTCTCCAAAAGGTAATAGACGGTGTGTTGTTGATGAACTCCTTTCTCTTGTGCTTCAAATGATAGTCTCCCCAACACTCAAACAACTCCTCACAGATTTGGCTATGGTGGAAGAAGGATTTGAGTGGAAAGCAACTTGGGAAAGGCTAGAAATCAAGGTTCAAATGGTTGGATTGGAATGTCTTGATCTCAACACATGAGTAGGTGGTTCTCTCTCAGAAAATGTATGGTGGTAGTGTAGGCACGTTCTGATGGCTCTCCTTACTGAGTAAGAAGTGGTGGAGGGGTATATATAGCCTCCACACAAAATCCAACCGTTACACACTTTTGACCCAACTCGGTGGCACCGATCAGAAATCTCGGTGGCACCGAACTGTGTAAAAGATATGAACATTAGGAATCTCGGTGGGACCGATTGGAACAACTCGGATGGACCGATGTGCAATGGTT
Source organism: Elymus sibiricus (assembly GCA_039707655.1). NCBI lineage: Eukaryota > Viridiplantae > Streptophyta > Magnoliopsida > Poales > Poaceae > Elymus > Elymus sibiricus. The sequence goes on from CM077676.1 coordinate 284,037,287, forward strand.
AGGGCAAACCTCGTCTCGGTGGCACCGATTGCATCAACTCGGTAGGACCGAAGTGAAGCAATAAGGCAACAAAGAGTTGGCAAGCCATCTCGGTCAGACCGATTTGCAAAACTCGATGGGACCGAAGTAAGTGCAAACGATTACAGAGAGTTGGCAAGGCCATCTCGGTGGGACCGAGATCCATATCGGTGGATCCGATTTGTTAGGGTTTTGGCAGTGGCTAAGTCCAGATGAACTCGCTGGCTCCGGATAGGAAATTTCGGTGGGGCCGAGTTGGAATGTAGGTTTTGGACATATTTGGATGGAGAAAGTGGTTGAGGGTTTTGGAGTACTGTCACTAAGCACTTGAGCAGAAAGACCATTAAGCAACACCTCATCCCCTTTTAATAGTATTGGCTTTCCTATGGACTCAATGTGATCTTGGATCACTAAACCAAAAATGTAGAGTCTTGAGCTTTTGCCAATTCATGTCCTTAGCATTTTTAAGGGTTCCACATCTCCTTGTCCCTGCCACGCCATTGTTGAACTTGTCTAAAATTCACTCGATAGAGGCATTAGTACAACAACATGTATGTTGGCATAAATTACCAAAACCATCAAGGGAGCAAATGTGCTTTCAATCTCCCCCTTTTTGGTAATTGATGACAACATACATCAAAGCTTCAAATAAAGATTTAGTAGAAGTTTGTCTGAAAGCTTTGAAGGAAAGCATGTAACATGTATGAGCTCCCCTTAAAGATATGCATATAGAATGATGATATCACACGGGAAATATACATGCACATGTATGTTGGTATATGCATCAGAGCAATATATATGGCATATAGGTGTCCACATGTCCATGATTGTCTCCTTGCAAACAATATATATTAGCAAGAGGTTAATCATGTACATGAGTGTGATGCATATACTTACCTTGAAGTTCTTGATCAAGTACCTGAAGAAATACACTTGAGAAAACAGGGTTAGATAACACAAGATAACTTCTTCAAGAAAAGTCACAAGATCAACAAGAAATCAAGATTGGGATGACATGTATAAGAGTTCACTAGGTGAATACTTCTTTGAAGCAGACATGTCCCCAAAAGAAAGAAATAGTTGTCTCCCCTTAAAGAGCTTCCTCTCCCCCTGAATCTGACATTGGATATTGGGAGTAGGTAGGGTGTGAAAACTAAAGCAACTGGAATCATGTTTCTCCCCTATTAGAAACATGTAACATACTCTCCTTTTGTAAGGTGCATCTCTTTTGTAGTGATAAGCTTTGATGTATTCCTCTCTCCCCCTTTGACATCAATTTCCAAGAAGGGACTTCAAGGTTGTTGGTCAAGTGGGTTTGGCCCTTGAGAAACACATCTAGCCATTGCGTGGCTCTAGATGCAAGTAGACGATAAGAATCATTGAGTGGAGCTGGAGCAGAAAATCTCAGAAAATATTTGACAGAAAACTCCTTAGAGCAGCAAAATCGGTGACTCCGAGTTGAATCAATTCGGTGGAACCGAGTTTGGTGCATAGGAACTTTTTGTCAACTCAGCTCACTAGGCAAAGGAATTCTCACAAGGATTTGCAATGAATTAGCTGCGAAACTAGCTACAAGAAAAGAAACACAGAAAAGAAGCAAAGAAACGTCTAGATGATTTTTTTTTGAAAAAGAAACACTCTAGCAAGAAAAGAAACATCAAAAGAAACACTAGAGAACTTCATCTAGATGGGTCGGCGACTAGGTCACCTATGTTAGAGTATATTGACTTACGAGTCAAGTGAGAACACTTGATCATAGGTCATACTCATCGTTAAGCTCAAAATGGGGTTGCCATTTTTCCTTTAAGCATGTCAATGTATTCACATCTTGTTGAGTTGCTTTAGCTCATGTCTTTGAGTAAAGCTTCTCTAAGATATGAGAACTTACATTGGGATTTGGTGGTGATGTCCATCATGTAGTTGAACTTGAAGTGGATGCTCATGAGTTGAAGTTGGAGCTATCCTATCATTTGTAGTTCATCTTCCTACATGGGTTAGATTTGCAAGGAACAACATGTATATCCAAAATGACAAGAGTGAAGCTTAACTCAAAAGTTGTCAAAGGATATGTTTAGGTGTCTTGTTCCTTGTCCCACCAACAATTGTTGATACTTGGGTTATACAAGATTGCTTATGATAGGAGTGCGATGCAATCTTGTGACATGAAGCTTGTCCAAGTACCTACAAAAGGTTAGATACAATACAAGGGAGCAAAATGTCCAAGATATAAAATGATCATGAGAGTATCATGGATTAGTCAAAAATGCTCATGCCCTTGTATGCATCCACATGAACCTCTAGTTCACGTTTGAAGCATCAATGATGTTCAACTCACTTCTCAAGTGACAAAACACTTTCTCATCAAGGGGTTTGGTAAAGATGTCCGCCAATTGTTTGTCGGTACGAACATGTTTAAGGTCAATGTCACCTTTCTCAACATGATCTCGAATGAAATGGTGACGAACCTCAATATGCTTAGTTCGAGAATGTTGCACAAGATTGTGTGCAATCTTAATAGCACTCTCATTGTCACATAGTAATGGTACATGTCTCACATGCACACCATAGTCTTTAAGAGTTTGTGTCATCCATAGTAATTGAGCACAACATGATCCCGCGGCTATGTATTCCGCTTCGGCAGTAGATAGAGATACCGAGTTTTGTTTCTTGGAGGACCAAGACACAAGAGATCTACCAAGAAATTGACATGTGCCCGAAGTGGATTTTCTATCAACCTTGTCTCCGGCATAGTCCGAATCGGAGTAGCCAACAAGATTAAAAGAAGATCCTTTGGGATACCATATGCCAAATTTGGTGTATGTAGCAAGTATCTCACAATTCTTTTCATGGCCTTAAGGTGACACTCTTTTGGTGCCCCTTGGTATCGTGCACACATGCACACACTTAGCATAATGTCGGGACAGGAGGCACATAGATATAGCAATGAACCAATCATAGACCGATAAACTTTTTGATCAACCGGTTTGCCATCCTTGGTCAAGTCAAGATGTCCACTCGTGGGCATTGGAGTTTTCATACCTTTACTTTCTTGCATGTTGAACTTCTTGAATAAGTCCTTGGTATACTTTGTTTGAGAAACAAAGGTACCCTCCTTAGTTTGCTTGATTTGCAAACCAAGAAAAAATTTGAGTTCACACATCATAGACATCTCGTACTTTTCTGATATCAACCTTCCAAACTTTTCACTAAAAGAGGGGTTAGTAGATCCAAAGATAATATCATCAACATAAATTTGGCATACAAATAATTCTCCATTAACCAACTTAGTGAACAAAGTTGAATCAATCTTCCCAATTTCAAAACCTTTTTCAAGAAGGAACTTTGTCAAGCATTTGTACCAAGCTCTAGGGGCTTGTTTAAGACCATAAAGAGCTTTAAAAAGTTTGTACACGTGATTAGGTTTCTTGGGATTTTCAAAGACGGGAGGTTGTTTAACATACACTTCCTCCTCAATTTCACCATTTAAGAAAGCACTTTTAATATCCATTTGGTAAAGAGTGATATCATAGTGATTGGCATAAGCAAGTAAAATGCGAATGGACTCAAGTCTTGCAACGGGGGCATAGGTCTCACCCTAGTCCATACCTTTGACTTGTGTGTAACCTTGTGCTACGAGACGAGCCTTGTTGCGTACAACTTGTCCATCTTCATCTTGCTTATTCCGAAACACCCATTTGGTTCCAATAATGTTTTGCTCATCTTTAGGCTTCTCAACCAATGTCCAAACTTGGTTCCTCTCAAAGTTGTGTAGCTCCTCGTGCATTGCATTCACCCAATCGGGGTCCTTGAGAGCATCTTCCACCTTCATAGGTTCAACACTAGAGATGAATGAGTAATGCTCACAAAAGTTAGCTAAGCGAGTTTTAGAGCGAGTGATTCTCCCGGATTGGATATCTCCAAGTATTTGTTCGACGGGATGATTCTTATCGATTCTTGCTCTAACTCGAGGTAGCTTTTGCTTGGGTTGTGGTGTACCTTCCTCATCATCATCTTCTTCTTCTTCGTTGATGTTGTCGTTGTTCGCTTGTGGAGGTGGAGAAGGAGGTTGAGGTGGATCATCTTGTTGCACTTCCTCATTCCCATCGTCTTGACGTGTTCCACTAGTGGATGCCTCCATATCAACTTGTTGTTCACCTTGATGTGAAGTTGGGGCTTCCACTAGAATAGACGAGGTACTCTCCTTTACTTCCACGGGGCAAATCTTGCCAATGGACAAGTCTTGGATTGCTTCCGATGGTTCTTGATCTCCTACGTCAATTGGCAATTGCTCGACTTGCGAGCCGTTAGTCTCATCAAACTTCACATCTACCGTCTCTTCAACTTTTCGAGTGAAGTTGTTGTAGACACGGTAAGTGTGAGAGTTCGATCCATAACCAAGTAGGAAACCTTCATGAGATTTAGGAGCAAATATTGAACGACGATGCTTATCAAGAATGTAACATTTTGAGCCAAATACTCGAAAGTATCCAACTTGTGGTTTGTTACCGGTGAGCAGTTCATATGCCGTTTTACCAAGAAGCTTGTGAAGGTAGAGTCGATTTGTTGCATGACAAGCTGTTTCAACCGCTTCCACCCAAAAGTGTTTTGGCGTCTTGTATTCATCAAGCATTGTTCTTGCCATCTCAATAAGTGTACGGTTCTTCCTGTCAACAACTCCATTTTGTTGAGGTGTGTACGTAGCCGAGAACTCATGTGAAATGCCCTCTTCATCAAGAAAGGTGTCCACATTGGCGTTCTTGAACTCCGTTCTGTTGTCACTCCGAACCTTCTTGATCTTCACTTCAAATTGATTTTGTGCCTTTCTTGCGAAGTTCTTGAAGATCTTTTGTACCTGCGATTTGTCATCAAGAAAGAACACCCACGTAAATCTGGAAAAATCATCAACAATGACCAAACCGAAAGAGTTACCACCAAGACTCTTATAGGAGTTTGGACCAAAAAGATCCATATGAAGTAGCTCGAGTGGTCTGCTCGTGGTCATAATGTTCTTCACGGGATGGCTTCCTCCAACTTGTTTTCCTGCTTGGCAAGCACTACAAAGTCGATCTTTGTCAAATATAACATCTTTCACTCCAAGAATGTGATCTCCTTTAACAAGTTTATCAAGGTTACGCATGCCAACATGTCCAAGTCTCCTATGCCATAACCAACCTTTAGAAGATTTAACAATTAAACATGTACGAGGTTGGGCTCTCTTAGTGAAATCAGCAATGTATAGATCACCTCTACGAATGCCGGTAAAGACCATATTATGATTATCTTGACGAAACACTTGGCAATATACTTTGGTAAATAGAATATTGAAACCAAAATCGGCTAGTCTAGATACAGAAAGAAGATTCTAACCAAGAGATTCAACAAGCATAACATTTTGTATGGAGCTATCATTGGATATGGCCACCTTACCAAGGCCAAGTACCTTACCCTTTGAGTTGTCTCCAAAAGTCACATACTTGCGTGGACCATCATTTTTAGCTAGCTCACGAAACATGTCTCTATCTCCGGTCATGTGATCGGTACATCCACTATCAAGAATCCACTCTTTTCCTCCGGCCATGTAATCTCGAAGATTTGCCATAAGACAAAGATTCTTCATGGTTTTCTCAAATTCAATATCAAATTCTTCATCCTCATCATAGTAGCCATGCTCAACATCATCATCATCATCATGTATATGATCATCACCTTGGGCAATGAGTTCATTAGTTTCATGACCATGACAATGTTCAAGTTTATGAATTCTAATGGCTTCCATGATAATGTTACTAATAGTTCTAACATCTCCTTTAGCACGCATAAGATCACGAAGCTCAAACAAGCAATCATCAAACTTAGGATCATTAGGACTCATCTTGTGAAAAGCAATAGTCTCATGAAGAACCTCATCAAGATTCTTTAAAGAGTAATCAGGATATCGCTTTTCCAAGTCATGCCATAGAGTATAAGCACACTCAAAGTTTTGCATACAACCAAGCACAATTTTAGGTAATCCTCTAATGATAAGATTGATGGTTCTAAGACTACGAAGCATGTCAATTTCCTCTTCATGAGTAGGATGCAAGGGGTCAATCGGAGGCACATAAGGATTATGAATGTACTTGCTCAAGTTAAATTCATCAAAGATATCAAGCATTTCATCCTTCCAAAAGTTATAATACTCCCCATTGAGAATAGGCACTCTACGTCTAAGACTCCCCAAAGTAGACACATCCATCTCCCTCCAATGGTGATTAAACCAAAGAAATGGAGACCAAAGCTCTGATACCAATTGTGGGAACGAGGAGATAGGTCTAGAGGGGGGTGAATAGACACTTAACCAACCAAAGTTGCAGTTTTTAGTTTCTCTTGGAACTTAGGCAGATTTTGGCACAAGTTAAGATCACTCCAATACTTTCTACACATGCATATCTAGAGATTGAGCAGCAGAAATAGTAAAGCATGCAAGAGTACGAAAATTAAAGGGGGTAGAGTATGGAAGATCAAACGCAATGAAGACACGGTGGTTTTTGGCATGGTTCCGATAGGTGGTGCTATCGTACGTCCACGTTGATGGAGACTTCAACCCACGAAGGGTAACGGCTGCGCGAGTCCATGGAGGGCTCCACCCATGAAGGGTCCACGAAGAAGCAACCTTGTCTATTCCACCATGGCTTACGTCCACGAAGGACTAGCCTCACTCGGGTAGATCTTCATGAAGTAGGCGATCTCCTTGCCCTTACAAACTCCGTGGTTCAACTCCACATCATGTCGGAGGCTCCCAAGTGACACCTAACCAATCTAGGAGACACCACTCTCCAAAAGGTAATAGACGGTGTGTTGTTGATGAACTCCTTGCTCTTGTGCTTCAAATGATAGTCTCCCCAACACTCAAACAACTCCTCACAGATTTGGCTATGGTGGAAGAAGTATTTGAGTGGAAAGCAACTTGGGAAAGGCTAGAAATGAAGGTTCAAATGGTTGGATTGGAATGTCTTGATCTCAACACATGAGTAGGTGGTTCTCTCTCAGAAAATGTATGGTGGAATTGTAGGCACGTTCTGATGGCTCTCCTTACTGAGTAAGAAGTGGTGAAGGGGTATATATAGCCTCCACACAAAATCCAACCGTTACACACTTTTGACCCAACTCGGTGGCACCGAACTGTGTAATAGATATGAACGTTAGGAATCTCGGTGGGACCGAGTGGAACAACTCGGATGGACCGATGTGCAATGGTTAAGGCAAACCTCCTCTTGGTGGCACCGATTGCATCAACTCGGTAGGACCGGCACTACTAGGGAAAACCCTAGCAGTAGCACGGGGTTTTGTAATATCAGTAGCGCGGGTGGGCGCGCTACTGCTACGGCGCTACAGCTAACTATTAGCAGTAGCGTTGTTCACCCGCGCTACGTCTAACAGAGTTTAGCAGTAGCGCGTTTAGGTGAACCTTGCTACTGCTAAAAACTGCAGCGCGCCTATTTAACATGCGCTACTGATAAAGCAACGCTACTAATACACATACCCCGCGCTACTGTTACTATTGTCTGTAATTTTTTTTCTGCAACGTTTTTTCTCTGTTTTTTAATAGGTTTATACAATAGCCTGTCATATCACACACAATAGTCTCATCATATCATACACATGCAAATATTCTCATCAAATCATGCCATCAACATCCAACACAAATGATGTCTATCATCATCATCGATCTCGAAATAGCGATACAAGTTATGATATGTCTCGAATACATGCAACTACATCGTCATCCCATACACATGTTTCATCATCCATCTAAAACGATGATATAGAAGAGAAGAGCTATCACTATGAGTAAGAGCGGAATTATGCAGTACATGAGGCGCCGGTTGTGATTCCTCTCTCGCGCTAGCGTGAACCTCAAGTAACTAGCTTCTGCTTCTTGTCTGCTATCAAACCCTTTATGGCTGCCGCCCGAGAACCGTGACACTTGGGCCTGACACTCGGGCCACTCATCGTACACTCCCGGAACCCTCCCTATGTACACGGCATAGCACTTCTTCGCCATCAAGGACCTATGTACCTGTTAGAGATGCATGTTCATCAAGCGAATTCAACAATAATATGCAACATAATATATTTAAGCAACACGAAAAGAAAGAGTTAGCTAAGAGATGCAACATATAGTAAACATAATTAATCAACGCAGGTTCACCGTACCCAAACTAATTAACTAGATGTACGCAGGTCATCGTACCCAAACTAACAAACTAGCGTTACGCAAGTTCAGCAGGACCGTTGACATCACAAAGTTTCATCGCTATAGAAACTACAAGTTCAACCGACACATCATCATCGGCATTGTCAATCACTGGAAGTTCCACCCATCCATATCCGGGAGGATGCACCCTAGCTTCGTGAACGGCGTCAGGTCTTGACGTTGCATGCCTATGCGAGTTCTGACGTCAGCTCGTGATATAGGGTCGTGGTGGAACATCCCCTTCTCTTCGACAACTTCTTTCATGATGATCGTTGCAATGTCCTTCTGGATGCGAAAGAAGTCATCTCTGATTCTATAATCCAGTTCGTGTCTTAAGGATTCTGCCCATTTGCGGATATGTTCATCATTTCTTGTTGTCATGCGAAGATGTTGGTGATCCCTTCAGTACTCCATCATGAGATGAAGGAGGTAGAATCCGTCGTTCTTGCTTGATGTCGGTTGATGGATGGAGTAGAATGTAGTTTTATGCGAGAAACCCGGCTTGTTCTTCCTTTGTTTCCTGATCAGCATGTTGCCACCCCTCATGCTGAAGCCGTGGAGAGCATCATCCAGAATATCCATTATGTGGGTGTAGTCTTTCTTCTCGAAGTTTCTGGACGAGTCAAAATACACGACGTGGGAGACTCGCGGGAAAAGAACGATAAGGATGGCGCGCCCGTTGCTGCAGAAAACCACGACACCTCAAATTAGTCTCCATATGAGCGAAGGAATGATTGAAACGTACGAAAGGGTTGTCCGGCAATGACTTACATTGGATGATAAGGCAGGAGAATCGTTTCCTTGTCCTTATTCGTTACCATGAAGTATTCGATGTAGTCCCTAGCAGCTTTACGTTCAAACTCGCCGAGACTCAAGAAGGACTCATGCATGTAGTATGGATCCGCCACCGCGATTTCCGAGATTTGTTCTCTCCTGATGACAAAGTTCATATGTAGCGCAAAAAGGCGGACGATCGTAAAATCGAGCCGGCTCATGAGAAACATCTCAAAGATGTGATCAAACCGCAGGAAGAACACCTCCGCGGGCAGTGTGTCGACATAGCAGTTGGCCTGAGGCACACGAACCGCGTAAAGCGGATATCCTGGATACTCCGAGGCGAGAAGGTTTTTCTCAGTCGACAACACATGGTCGTACAGTCTCCTGAGATCCCCTGATATGGCCTCTAGCAGCTTCGGCGGTAGGATCGGCTCGCCCGCGACATGGTACATCGCCGCACCTTTGACCGGTACACGGTCTGCAAAATCGGTCGGCTGGCTGCTAGAAGCTTTGGCAGCTTTGGCGGCAGCAGTGCCTCTCTTCGGGGGTCTCTTCCTCTCCTTTTTCTTGGGTTCACCGTCCAGACCCTTCCTTACCCCCACCACCAGTGTCGTCGGGCTAAGCACTTTACGACCCTCGGCTAGATGACCCTGTGTTGAGGCGGCATCTGGAGGCGTGTCCTGTGAGGATTGCATGAAGAGAGACTTCTTGCAATCAACTCTAGGACGTTCCTGCCTAGGCACATCATCCATCTCCTCATCCACATGCTCATAGTCCGAGTCATATGGCTGACTCATCATTTGTCCGTCGTCATAGGCGGCACCGGTATTGAGGAACCGGAGAGGGTCCTCCTCCTCCATCTCATCATCCATTCCTTGTTCCACGGGGCCGACTACATCATCCACTATTGGACCCCCTTCCTCGCGTCGTCCGTCGCTCTCACCCGGCACGAGAGGCGCTGGTAATTGCGTAGGCGGGGTGGTGGTGTTCATACCTTGCTGGTTCTCCAATCCTTGCATTGGTGTGCTCTCGGCCGCCTCGAGACGAAGAAGATTCTTCGGCCATAGCAGCATCCAACCCTTTCATTCTCCAAGCCGCATCGGGGTCTCGTCCTCCTCTCCCCCGAGCCGCACTGGAGGAGTCAAATCCTCGTGGCCCGCTTTCACACTCGACAAGGTAACCCTGAAGGTGCCAACGGGGATCGGCTGGCCGTGGAACATGAGTTCCAAGGGCTTCGTTATCACTGCCTTTCCCACGTCCACCTTCCGGCCGTTGATCATGTAGAGTACGGTGCACGGGGTTTCGTCGGCCTGCGAAGACATGTCTGCGGCGTAAGACATCCGAAAGGCAACGAAAAACAGAAGATTATATATATGTTGGTCCGACGTGTAATTACCGTGAGGGTGTCGAGGTAAGCCAAAGACGAAGGCCCGCCTAGCACGCCAGAGACAGAGGACGGGCTGCTATGAGCGGGTACGGGAGCAGGACCTTGTGCGGTAGCGGCAGCAGGTGGTGGTGGTGCGATGTTCACCGAGTTGCTCCCGACGAAGCTGGGCATGGGAAAATCCTGTGCCGTCTTGTCTGGATTTTGCTTCGTCCAGTCGATAATAGCCGGAATCAAGTTAGTAGCGAAATCATTTCTGCAGGCAGCTATAGCTGCATTGACTGCCTGCTGGACCAACTCATTTTTGTTCGCTTCTGCGGCCTCAGCTGCTTTTTTCTCGGCCTCAGCTGCATTTTTCTCGACCGCAAGCTTCACCTTCTCGTCGATGTTCAACTGACTGAACTTCTTTTTCTGCCTTTTGGCCTCCGGGCCCTCGTTGTAGTAGTACTTCCACGTGGCACCGTCTCCGACGCCGTGCACACGTCCATATTGCGGCCGCTGGTCCAAAGGGAGTCCCTTCAGTTGGTTCAAGGCCTGGTTGAGAGGGGTGTCCCACTTGGGCCTCATCGACGACTGAGACGACGAGTCGCTTTGGGCCGCAAGCCTGTGTTGCTCCTTCTGCAAAAGGAATGTGAACCGTTTACGAATGTTACTACAACGTGTAGTCCACTTGATCAGAAGCTAAATGTAAGGTGGTAAAAGAATAATTACCAGTAATCTAATCAATTTCCTCGTGATCGGGTCCGTGTACCAAACCTTCTTTTCCTTGTCCCACTTGTACCGGGCCCTGATGAAGTCACGCTCCTGCGGGTCGGTGAACTCCGCGTAGGGGTCTGGGATCCCCGCGGCTTCACGTTCCGCGTCCTCCTTATCCCATATGGGCCTCTTGCCAATGTAGCCACGGCTTCCGAGGCATTGGTTCCCCGTGTTCCTTTGCTGCATTGACTTGTATTTCTCAGACTTAATCTTGGCTGCCTCGGTAGCGGAAGTGTCCTTGAACTTTTCGAACTCCTCTGCCGTCAGTGTCGGATTGTCCGCCAAAATCTTGGACAGGGGTTCGTTAGCATCAATCGCTCGTTTCACCCTCCCTTTCCAGGCGGCCAAATCGTTGCTGAACATGCCCATGGCGTGGTTATTGATACCTTTCATGGCAGCATCATCCCACGGGTTTTCTATGCGGTCATCCCGGCCGGGGAACTGGAATCTCTTGTGCAGCTTCGTTAGGAGCAAGTGCTCCAGATGTGGTTTCTTCCTTAAGTCATTGTCGTTGATGCTCGCGGTTTCCCGTAGGATGCATCCGACTTGGTTGCCGTAGCACTTGCGAGGTTCATCCGGCGCTATTGGCTCAAATTTGCCGGGTGCATCTCTGTGACCAGGATTCTTCCGATGCCGAGTTTGTTAGGGCCTCGTGTCCTCTGCTTCTTATGCTTCTTCTTTTCGTTACCGCCTTCGGCGCCGGTACCTTCGGCGCCGCCATCGGTGCCGGTGCCATCGATGTCGATGTCGGCGGCAGTACCATCGTCCGCTATGACCAGGTCGCCCCGCAAACCTTCTGTTTGCTGACTAGACAAAAAGTCGAGGTAATCATGTTCACGGTCATATTGTATGTCGTCGGCAGCGTGGTCAGAAGGCCCAGTCTCGTCGTTGTTCGACATGTTTCCTACGATTAAGTCTGCTCGTTTAATTCTTAAACTATAATAAAATGAGTAATGACATAAAAAAAAGGCCTATTGTTTGCCGGAATGTCGTTTCATTCCCGTCCAAGCAAATGCCGGGCACTCGATATGCCTACTTTCTAGCACAAGTCATGCCGAAATTCATGGGAAATTTCGGCATGACCTTTGCTAAAAAGTGGACATATCGAGTGCCTGAAATTCGCCGGAACGGAAATGAATCAACATTCCGGCAAAACATAGGCCACTCGGATCATTTCCCTGCAAACAAGAAAAGCCAACATAGGCAACAATAGCACATCATCTCCATCATTTGGCACATCATATGGCAACAACAACAGCCAACATCATTTGGCACTTCAATTATTCAAAATATGTTCACCATCAACAGCCAACATCATGTATATCAAAGAAATTCATGCACTTTAATTATTCAAAGAAATTCACCATAAATAACCCTAGTTAAATTCCTATCTACTAGGGTTAACTAAACAAAACAATAGCTACTTCTCAAAAAACCCTAGCTAGCAATTGATTGATGCAAACAAGGAACTTCTGTTTTTTCTTTAAATAGCAACAATTGATTGAACTAAGATTTTTTAAACAGCAACAATTCTGTTTTAACTAGGGTTCATAATCTAGCACTAACCTAGCAATAATTCTGTTTTAACTAGCTAGGGTTCATAATCTAGCACAGTTGCTTTAACTAAATTTTTTTAAATAGCAACAATTCTGTTTGAACTAAAAAAAATGTAAATAGCAATAATTTTTTTACTAGGGTTCATAACACTAACCTAGGGTTCAAATGGCACCTAGGTTTCATAATCTAGCACTAACCCTAGGGTATTCATGGCACTAATCTAGCACTAATTAACCTAGGGTTCATATGGAACTAATCTAGCACTAAATAACCTAGGGTTCATACATATGGCAGAGAGAGAGAGCAGAGAGAGACAAGAGGGGAGGGGAAAGGAGGGCCTTACAGGGCGGCGAGGTCGATGGAGGAGGAGGAGGTTGGCGGCGACGTCGACGTCGAGGAGGAGGCAGGCGCGGCGAGGTCGAGGAGGAGGAGGCAGGCGCGTGGCGACGTCGAGGAGGAGGCAGGCGCCGCGAGGACGGGCTCCGGCGATGGCGCGAGGAGGCAAGGGCGACGAGGGCTCCGGCGACGGCATGGAGGAGGGCAAGGGGATGGAATGGGGGGAATTGGTGAAGAAAGGCCCGCGCGGTGCGGTTAACTCAAACATAGCAATAGCGCGTTTATGGACCCGCGCTATAGCTAACTTAGTTGTAGCGCGGGATACCTAAACCGGCGCTACAGCTAACTTAGCTATAGCGCGGGTGTGGACACACGCTACTGCTATAGCTAACTTATCTGTAGCGCCAGTTTGGGTAGCCCGCGCTACAGCTAAGTTAGCTATAGCGCGGGTCCATAAACGCGCTACTGCTATTCCTTTGATTTTTCTTTTCATTTTCTCCTTTTGCTTTTTCTCTTCATTTTATTTTTCTTATTTCCTTTCTCCTTTTTCTTTTTTTTTCATTTCCTTTTGTAATCCTTTCATTTTCTTCTTTCTTTTCTCATTTTTCTATTTCTTTTCATTTTATTTTCTTTTCCGAAAGACGACCGAGCCGGGAAGAAGGGGATTGGATACAATGTATATAACTCAGGCGACGATATATATTACATATCATTTGACCGATAACGATTAAGTGCGTACACAAAATAAATACATATATATAAATGATGGTTTCTCAGCGTCGACGTTTTCGTTTCTGAGTGAGCTTCTTTCCCTTCTTGTTCGCTATCGAATAATTGAGCCCCTCGTTGTGACTTTTCCTTTTCCATGGAGTACGATCTTTCTTAGGTAATGTAGTATTGATTCTTCTTTTGACGTATGCTTCATCGTCATCGTCATCTTCCCTCATCGGGTTGCCGTACTGGTCGTAGTCTTCCTCGTTGGCGACTCCATCCATTCCGATGATGTTCCTTTTGCCTCTCCTCACGACAACACGGTTGGGATTGCTCGGGTCGGTTATGAAGAAGCATTGTGTCACGTGCTTAGCGTGTACCCATGGCTCGTTTTTTGCGATGGCGTTCACGGTAGCGCTCTTGGCGTCGGGTATAGACATGGTAGTGAAATACCGGTTTTCTCTTTCGACGTTCTTAGCCCATCTGACACGGAACATCGTCGCATCGTGCAGTCTTGAGTAGTCAAGCTCCCAGATCTCTTCGACCCTTCCGTAGAATCTTTGAGTTGCGGCGTTGTCGCCGGTCATGCATTCCATCGTCACCCCTGAGTTCTGAAAATCACTGTTTATATCTTTGGCCTCCGTGTAGAACGTGTATCCATTGATATCGTATGCCTGATAGGTCGCGAGGTTGGCCGCGGGGCCATGTGCTAAGGCGTATATGAGCAATCCGTCCGTAGAGCCCTCTTCCGGGGGATTAGCAAGAACATGCTCTTTGAACCAAGGCAGGAAAGTGGAGTTGTGCTCTCTAATAACTTCGGCGTTCGTCTTGCATAGCCCCCGGTCACGGTACTTCTTTGCGATGGTTTCTTTGTGCAGTGTCGCGAAAGGATCTACCACGTCTAGGTGCTGTAGCACTGCTAAGTTTGCTCTGTCAAAGTCATTGCGTCGACCCGAGTGGTCCACATGCAGTTCCCTCCGGCCGTTGGTGTGACCTTCTCCTCCGAGCCTCCCAAGGTGCTTGTTAACAGGCAAACCAACAACAGGGTCTCCGCCATATAGATAATTCTCGCAGAAAGAGGTGCACTCTTGGGTCAAATATCCCTGGATGATGCTTCCATCCGGACGGGACATGTTACGAACGAATCCTTTGATGACCCTAGTCGTCCTCTCGAACGGCATCATGTTGTGCAGGAATGTCGGCCCGAGGTCTATGATGTCGTCCACAATGTGGACACACAGATGCACCATGATGTCAAAGAACGCGGGCGGGAAGTACATCTCAAGCTCATTTAGTATCACAACGATCTCTTCCTGTAGCCTTCGGAGCTGCTTCACACTGATCGACTTTCGAGAGATAACATCGAAAAAGTTGCAGAGACTAATAAGCATGTCACGGACGTGCTTGTCCATTATCCCTCTAAGGGCAATAGGAAGTATCTGCGTCATCATCACATGACAGTCATGAGACTTCATCCCGCTGAACCTTTTCTTCTTGGTGTCTAGAAATCTGCTTATCTTCCCACAGTAACCGGAACTAACTTTGATTCCGGTAAGGCAGTTGAAGAATTGATCGATCTCCTTCGGACTTAAGGTAAAGCAAGAAGGGGGGCAATAATTCTCTTCCTTCTTGTTGACTTTTTTGCCCTGGTCCCGCGCCTCCGTCTCCGTCTCCGTCTCCTCCGACTTTTTACGGGGCGGCATGTGGAGATCTGCCCTGATGTTCAAATCTTCCAAGTCTCTTCTTGCCTTCGGCCCATCCTTGGTCTTATTCCGCATGTTCATCAGTGTTGCAAGCAAGCTCTCAAGGACATTCTTCGTGATATGCATTTGATCAAGGCAATGAGGCGTGTCGAGTTTGGGCCAGTACTCCAAGTCCCAGAAAACAGACCGCGTTTTCCATACCTTCAGCAGTGGCTCCAACACCTTTTTCATCTTTCCCGGCGCGGGGCACTGTTCCTAGTTTTTCAATAGCTCATCGATTTCGGTGCCGCTCCTCTTACGTGGAGGTCCTCGATGCTCAGCCTCACCATTGAATAGATCTCCACGGTTTCTCCACGGGTCGTCCTTCGCGAGCCATCTTCGATGCCCCATGTACACGATTTTCCTAGACCCGCCATCTTTCGTTAGCTGCTGAGACGTTGTATCATCCATGCACCGCGTGCATCCATAATATTCGTGGCACACCTGGCCTGCGACATATCCGTAACCGAGATAGTCGTGCACCGTCGTCATCAGCGCGGCTCTCATATAGAAATACTCGCCTTTGCTGGCGTCCCATGTCTTGGCTGGTGTTTTCCATAACGTGTCTAACTCCTCTTGAAGTAGCCCCAAATACACATTAATATTATTTCCCAGTTGTTTCGGCCCTTGAATCAGCATGCTCATGTGTATGTACTTTGTCTTCATGCACTTCCAGGGGGGGAGGTTGTACATCCATACAAACACGGGCCATGTGCTATGGTTGGTGTTCTGGTTGCCAAACGGATTCATGCCATCGGTACTCGCACCAAGCACGATGTTCCTTGGATCACCTGCGAAAAATCGATATTCGGCGTTGAACGCTCTCCACTGGCTTGCATCCGCGAGGTGTCTCAGCTTCGGATCATCTCCATCGTCGGGCTTCACCCTCTCCGCGTGCCAGCGCATGAGCTTTGCTTCCTTAGGATCTACGAATAACGCTACAGACGGGGAGTGATCGGTAGGTACCATACAACTTTCTGGGGAGATTTCTTTCCGGCCTTCTTGTATCGAGAAGCATTGCACACCGGACAGTTGTTTTTTTTCGCGTGCTCCTTCCGATAAATGATGCAATCGTTGATGCATGCATGGTATCTAATGTGCGGCAGATCAAGAGGGCACACGATCTTCTTGGCCTCATCGACACTAGTAGGACACAGGTTCCCCGCGGGAAGAACCTTCTTTAGATACTTGAGAAGCTCATCAAGGGTTCTGTCGGTCCATTTGTTTTTAGCCTTTGTCTTTAGAAGTTTGAGCATGAAACTCAAGCGGGTCACCTCGGGATCGCTACCATCATACAATGGAGTATGAGAGTCTACTTCCAGTTGCTCCAGCTTGGCCTCCTCTCTACAAGCAGCTCTGTCGTTAGTCGTCTTCTTGCGAAGCAGGTCTCGAACATGAGGGTCCCGCACGACTGAACTTAGTAGCGACGAATGCTCCGGCGTGTCCGCGTCTTCTCTGTCATGTCCGGCCACTTCTCCGCCCCCATGTCCGGCCTCTTCTCCGCCCCCATGTCCGGCCTCTTCTCCGCCCCCATGTCCGGCTTCTTCTCCGCCGCCATGTCCGGCCTCTTCTCCGCCACCATTATCGGTCATCTCTTCGTCTGGTCCAATGTCGTCATTGGCTGCCCCATCGACGTCATCATTTTCAATTATCCACCGAGTATAGCCATCCATGAAACCAGTCATGAGTAGGTGCGCTTTCAAACGGCCTTCCTTAAAGGGGTCGAGCAAGACTCCTCCTTTGCATCTTCGACACGGACAGAAAATCTCCTTCCGGTTATTTTCATACATGTCGTGCACAGCGGATCGCAACCATCTTTCCACCATCGTTCCATTGACCTTCATGATCGCCTGCGTGGTATAATTAATAAGCAAAAGGATTATAAATGCATCCATGCATGCATGCATCAAAGTCATACAAAAATTCGGCATGACCTTCCCTAAAAATAGGACATATAGAGTTTGCCCGAAATTCGCCGAAACGGAAATAAATCGACATTTTGGCAAAACATAAGCAACTCATGTCACGCACGATCCGACAAATACACATAGGCGGCAACTCATGCCACACGCACATTCTCACCATCATAGCGCAAACACAAATATTTTCATTCTTGCAAAGCACAACTTTTTACTCACCTATCGTCCCGAGAGAGGGATCGAGCACACAAGTACGGTAGATGGCCGTTGCCGCTATCTAGCTAGCTAGGGATCGAAAGTAGTGGAAGGAGGGAGGGAAAGCTAGCTAGCTAGCATGGTAGATCTAGTTGGAAGGAGATGCTCTACCTAACTAGTGGAGAGGGAGGGAAAGCTAGCTAGTGAGACAAAGGCAAGAGTGGGGAAAGAGAGAAGGAGGGAGAGACAAATAAATTCAAGTGAGGAAGAGAAGAAGCCATTAATGGAGGAGATGGTGGATGGGGGCATTAATGGGGAGAGAAGAGATAGGAGAAGGAAGAAGTAAGTGAGGGAGGTAGAGTAGGGAGAGGGGGAGGAGGGGAGGGTGGCAGAAAAAGGTGGCTGCTACGTGTAGCAGTAGCGCTGGTACCTCACCGGCACTACTGCTCAGATTCGTAGCAGTAGCGCGTGTCGGTGGCCGAGCGCTACTGCTAATCAGGGCCCACCTTCTGGCCCCATGCACAGATAGCGGTAGCGGTGGGCCACCGACAAGCGCTACTGCTATGGATCTTAGTAGTAGCGCTGGTTTCGGGCCACCGCTACTACTAAGGGTAGCCCCGGCCGGTGGCGGTGGGAAGACTTAGCAGTAGCGCTGTCCGGCCACCCCACGCTACTGCTACTTTGGTACCTGTAGCGCTTGTTGGCACCCAGCGCTACTACTAAGTAGCAGTAGCGCTGGCCCCATAACCAGCGCTACTACTAAAATTCTATCTATAAGCTTTCTCCTAGTAGTGCGAAGTGAAGCAATAAGGCAACAGAGAGTTGGCAAGCCATCTCGGTGAGACCGATTTGCAAAACTTGGTGGGACCAAAGTAAGTGTAAACGATTACAGAGAGTTGGCAAGGCCATCTCGGTGGGACCGAGATCCATATCGGTGGATCCGATTTGTTAGGGTTTTGGCAGTGGCTAAGTCCAGATGAACTCGGTGGCTCCGTATAGGAAATTTTGGTGGGGCCGAGTTGGAATGTAGGTTTTGGACATATTTGGATGGAGAAAGTGGTTGAGGGTTTTGGAGTACTGTCACTAAGCACTTGAGCAAAAAGACCATTAAGCAACACCTCATCCCCTTTTAATAGTATTGGCTTTCCTATGGACTCAATGTGATCTTGGATCACTAAACCAAAAATGTAGAGTCTTGAGCTTTTGCCAATTCATGTCCTTAGCATTTTGAAGGGTTCCACATCTCCTTGTCCCTGCCACGCCATTGTTGAACTTGTCTGAAATTCACTAGATAGAGGCATTAGTACAACAACATGTATGTTAGCATAAATTACCAAAACCACCAAGGGAGCAAATGTGCTTTCAGGGAACACTCTCATCCACGATAATCCCAAACACAAGCAGGAGTAGGGTTTTACACCGCACGGTGGCCCGAACCTGGGTAGCTCTCGTGTCCCTGCCGTGCCCTGCGCGTGTGTGCAGTCTCGCTGTGCTTCACTCGCCGTAGCCTTGCCGTGGTCACCGTCGGGTAGTTAGGCAGCAAGCGGCCCCCAGAGTTTGAACTAGGGTCCCCGAGCCCGGATTCCGACATTTGGCGCACCAGGTAGGGGGTTGCTTCCACTCCTTCCGCGTCGACATCGCCATGGCCGATGCCCGACGCGAGCGCTCCTTGCACAGGGCGGCCAGGGTGGCCCACACGGAGCCCGTCGCCAATGACAACCGCCGTCCCCGTGCCCGTGCCACCACCGACCCCGCAGCTGTTGAGGAGGAGGCTTCTTCCCTGCACCCGTCAGTGCGGCCGCCTGGCCACACCGCCACCGCGTCCTCGCTCGCGCGCCCGGATCCATAGGTTGCGCTACTCATGGCGCAGGAGTTGCTGCGCTACCGCCCCACCGAGGCCGGCTACGACGCCTGGCTTGTGAGCAACACCGAGCTTGTCAACACCGCTAGGGCCGCTCCGGCGCCCTCACGCTCTCGCCCACCTCCGCCACCGCATGGCGCGAAGGCAGAGCATGGCGCACCTCCTCCGCCTCTTCTGAATAACGATGGCGCAGGTCATCGCCGCGGCACGCATGCGGGAGCCATCCTGCAACGCATCTTCACCAGACCCCGACGACGCAAGCTGCCAAATCGTCCGGTGTGCGCCGCCCGACGCGCGCGTGCTCCTCGAGCAGCAGCGCCAGCATTAGGACCGCACCATCCAGGAGGTTGCCGCGGCCGGGCGCCAGAACCGTGCCACCCTTGCCGGGGTCGTCGCCTCTAGCAGCGGGGGCTGCCGTGCCTTCACTCGTGAGCTGCGCCATGTGGTGTGGCCTATGAAGTTCAAGCCGGACCTGCCTCCTCGCTACGACGGCATCTGCAACCCCACGGAGTTCCTGTAGCTCTACACTCTGAGCATCGAGGCTGCGGGCAGTGATGATAAGGTCATGCCGAACTGGTTCCCCATGGCCCTCAAGGACGCCCCGTGCTCGTGGCTCATGAACCTCCCCGAAGCGTCCATTTCTTCGTGGGTCGAGCTGTGCCGGCAGTTCGTTGCCAACTTCAAGGGAACGCACGAGCGCCCCCTCACGCTCAACGACTTGCGCGTCGTGCGCCAGCAACCTGACGAGACCCTCTGCAAGTACATCCAGCGCTTCAGCCAAGTGCACAACAAGATTCTGCGTGCCTCCGACGCCGCCATCATCTCCGTGTTCTCCTCCGGCGTCACGGATGTCTGGATGCACGAGAAGCTCGCCATCAACGACGAGCTCGACACTGCGATCGAGCTGTTCGACCTCGCCGACAGGTGCGCCAAGGCTGAAGAGGGCCGCCTCTTCGCCCACAATGACTCAGACATGGCGCCTGATGCTGCCAAGGCCAAGAGCAAAGACGCCAAGCGCAAAGGCCCTGCCGTGCTCGCGACGGAGCCTAAGCAGAAGCGTGGCCGCCCCTTCTGCGCCTACCACGGCATGCACTCCCATAGCACCAAAGACTGCCATGAGCTCAAGCTGCTTCACGAGAGCCGCCAGGATGGGCGCGGCAACCGCAACGATCGCGGCACTGGCCGCGGAGGCGGCGGCAACGGCAACCGCTGGGGAGACCGCAACGGCAATGGCAACAACAACTTCCGGCAAGGCTGGCAGAACCAGCCACGGCAAGCCAACCCTCAAGCCAACGCCGCCCTGCTGCCGCCGCCACCTGGCAGGAACAACGGCAACCAACCTCAAGAGAACGCTGGGGGCTACCAGGAGCCTCGCGAAGTGGTGTGCATCCTCGGCGGAGCCCAGGCTCCCTCATCCAACCGCCACTTCAAGCAGTTCTCTTGCGAGGTGAATGCGGCCCTCCCGAGGCCTGAGGCTTCTCAGCACCTCAAGTGGTCCCAGTACGCGATCTCCTTTGACTCCACGGACCACCCCAAGTCCACGATGCCTGTGGGCGCTGTTCCCATGTTGTGCACGCCCACGATCAACAATGTCGCCATCACCAAGACACTTGTCGATGGCGGCGCAGGCCTCAACATGATCTCCATCGAGACCTTCGAGAAGCTCCAAGTGCCCTACGAGCGCCTGATGCCGACGAGGCCCTTCTCAGGTGTGACTGATGGCTCCACCCTGCCTCTGGGGCAAGTGCGCCTCCCCGTCACCTTCGGCACCCGCAAGAACTACCACACCGAGCTCATAGACTTCAACGTGGCGCACATCGGCCTACCCTACAACGCCATCTTGGGCTACCAGTACGGCAAGCGACCGCTAATGCGACACATGAATCAGAGACCCCGCGACCAAACTGTGTGCGATGCATGAATCGCAAACGGTATCGTAAAAAAACCGTCCCCAATAAGATGAACTGTTTGCGATGCCGGAGACATCAAAAATGATTCAGATTAGAGACGCGTGTGCGATACGTGGCATACAGTTGAACCATATGAACTGTTTGCGATAAGCCAGAACTACAAACACGGTCAGCTAGTTCGTGGTGTGTGCGATACACGGCATACAGTTCACTCGGATGAACTGTCTGTGAATACCCAACACAACAGAAACGGTCAGGCAGATCAAGGTGTGTGCGATATACGACATGCGGTTCACTTGGATGAACTGTTTGCGATTACCCAACACAACAGAAATGGTTCAACTTAACAAGATGTGTGTGATACGCGGCAAACAGGTCAGTAATCCGAAATGTGTGGGAAGACGGATAACAACACAGACGATTCCTGCTAATAACCCATGTGTGTTGTGGGCAAACGCTTGCTGGTATACAATTGTCAGTGATTGATGAAATCATCACCGACGGGTTCCCTAGTTTAGTTCGTCTGCGTTGTAATTTGCTCAGTCTACAGAAGAACAACATATATGACCAAATTAAACATCCAATTACATAGGTGACTATACAAAACATTCGCAGACACCTCAATAAACAATTACATGCATTCTAAACTAGGAGAAACGATCATCTAATCATCTACTTCTTGTGACGCTGCCGCCACTACTCTACTTGTGGCTCGATCCCTCGTCGTCCACAAGAAGGAGGCACTCCCTCATGTCAACGATCCACCTGTACATCTCGTAGCTTGTCTACGCATCCTTGTCCACGTACTTGACGTGTTCTTCATCCAGTCTCCGCACCCAGGCCTCGTGCCAGGCATCCTTGTTCTTTTTTGCACTCATCTTTCATGCCTCTGTAGTAGGGGTCGATGATGGCCATGGCTAGGTCAACCAGGGAGTCCTTCTTCTTCTTTCTACCCCAGACCCTGTACTGGCCTTGGATGTCGACAAGATTTTGGTAGGCCAAGCCCGTAGTCTCGAGCACCTTTAGATCGTTCATGGTGTCCACCATAGCGAACATGTAGTCGGGGCTGTTGATAAACCTGGCAAAACGCACGCAAGGCCTTGTGGCCAGGGAGTAGTGGTAAACGAGGACGTGATGGCGCACGCACAACTAGGCGATGGCAACCGTCTAATCATACCCGGCACGACTGCCGATGAACTCGAGGTCGAAGCCGACCACTTGGTACTCGTCCTCAGCAAGCAACTGCTCCATAGCGTGGATGGAGCTCTCCACCGAGACCGGCTCGTTGGTGTACACCACCGAGAGGTCCTTCCCCCTCACATGGGTGTCCACTACGTGAGGCATGGTGAACTGCCGCCCGTCGTCGTCGTCAGCCGTTGGGAGCGCCATTGGAGCCGGGTGCGCCATTGGAGCCGCTGGATATCCTCTCTGTATGTGTCATCGTGACTATGCTTATTGTGTCGTGGGGCACGAGAGATGAAGGTAAATGGCCATGGGAATAAATGAGGGCTGGGCAGCCGGGATTCTCGGCACGTCCGCAAGGTAGTTCTTGCCGCACATAACTGCGTCGTGGCGCCGCGTCCGGCGTAACCGCATGCATAAGGCACCCCGAACGTACATGATCGTGCGCCAGCCCGAAATGCTTACAGCGCACGCGGAGGGACGTGAGCAGAGCGCGCGGAGGGACGCGAGCAAAGCACGCGCGGTGGGACGTGAGCAGAGCGCGCGCGGCGTGACGCGAGCAGAGCGTGCCGCGGCCGCCTCAACCGCGAGCAACCACATGCATAGAGCAGTTGAACACACAGGGAATGGCCATCTACAAGCCGGCCGGCAGTTGCGAGCTGGCGGTGTGATGTGAAACTACGTCGCATTCCACATCACACAGTGGACGAATAATCGTTCGCGACGCTGCGTAGAGAGCGACCGTGTGCTATGTAATTAAATCACAAATGTTTTTTTATTAACCATTTGTGTACGTGTCATTTCGTCCTCCTCTCGCACGTCTTGTCACCGCGCTGCCGCAGAAGGCTTCGAGCACAAGCTTGAGCACCGCACAGGCGTTCTTTTGGCCAAACGTTAGCTCGAAGAGGCGCCAATGAATAGTCGGTGAGCCCGTTCCCACGCAACCGCACAGGTTCCCGCGCAAGCTTCCCGCCCGACTCGACGAAATCCCAAAAAACCCAGTGCTTATCGGCCTGCTATATAAACAGTCACGGTCGGCGAGTCAGCATCGCATTTTTCCCTCCCTCCCCGTAGCTTATCTCGTCTGCTTCTCCCACCATCACCAATGGCACCGGTCCGTCGTCGTCGCCCAGCCACTCCGCCGTCGTCTGAGGACAGCTCCAGCTGGGAGGCTACACCGCGGCGGCGGCGCAGTCCCCGGTAGCATGTACTACCCGTGGCGTCCCTGTTGGGTGTGCGCACAACACCCGCCACACGCTCCGCCGCCACTGCCCGACGGCAGCTGTTGCCGGCAGCCGTTGCTGCCACCCCACCGTCGGCCGCCGTGGCTGCCACGCCACCAAAGCCCACCAGGGCCATCGCCCGCTCCACCACCGCGGCCCGAAGGTGGGTGCTGGCCGTCTTGGCCGTCACCCCACCGTTAGCCGCCGTTGCCATCACCCGCTCTGTCATCGCGGCCCGAAGGCGGGAGGTGGCTGCCACCCCACCGTCGGCCGCAGTGGCCGCCTTCCCACCGTCGGCCGCCGGGGTCATCACTCGCTCCGCTACCGTGGCCTGAAGGTGGGATGTGGAGGCTCGCACGAGCATCAGTGACCTTGCTGCGCGCTACATCGAGTTCCTGCGGGAGGAGGAGGAGCGCCTGGTTGAGCACGCAAAGCGTCTTACCGCCGCCGTGGCCGCAGCAGAAGCCATCGCAGTGGCATGGAATGCGGAGATATATGAGGAGTCCCTCCGCTTTGAGGGGGATCGTCTGGAGCGGCAGAGGGCGTTCGAGCGGGGCGTCGCTAAAGGTTCAGCAGCGGCAGGCACCGGATTCCGCTTCTCCAGCTCGTCGGTAGGCTCCTCCTCCTCGGCCTCTTACTGAGTGCGCTCCGCAGAGGAGAGGGTGCAGGAAGTAGTACAAAGCCCCTCCATAGTAGTAGTATTTAGGGGCTATTTTGTTTAGTTCATCTGACTATAGATATGGTTGAACTGTACTACGTACTTAAATTTAGTTAGTATATATAGTTGAACTAGCTATTTCAGTACGTGGTTCGAAACAATTGGGTAAAAGTTTGTTCTGTTCAGCTGTTGAGTTGAACTATTTGTATAAAGAATGACTACTTAATATATGAATGAAATCTATGCTTACTGAATTTCATTTGCAAAAATTACAGTACTAGTGATTTTTAGCTGCAAAATTTGACAAATGGCAGTGTTTTTTTTCTGAGGATCACAAATGGCAGTGTTACTAGGTTGACAAATGGCAATGTTACTAGATTGACAAATGACAATGTTACTAGATTGACAAATGACAATTTTTCCATTTTGACAAATGGCAATTATACCCAATATGACAGATGCAAATCTTACCACATTGTTTGTACGTCGTTGCACACGGGTCATCATGCAAAATCATTTGCGATGAAGAGATGCACAAAACCTGTGCGCCACACTTTCCCTTGGCTTAGCTGCGAAGGAACTTAGCTCTCGCTTTGCATACGGGTGTTCAGTCTGAAACGTTTACGATGAAGAGATGCACAAAACATGCGCGCCACATTTTTCCCTTGGTTTAGCTGCGAAGGAACCCAGCTCTCGCTTTGCATACGGGTGTTCAGTCTGGAAACGTTTGCGATGAGTGTTTTATTCAGAGAAATACGTTGATTTTTTTTTTACTTTGGTAAGTCTGTACATTTAGAGAAAAAATTCTAAGTTGATCAAAACCATAGATTTCATTCAGTGACACTATGGTTTTACATTCATACGATCGGGATACAATATTAAACAAAAAAACTAATTGTAGTGGCAGCGGCGGCGTGCTGCGCCCGTGCTGTCATCGTCCAGGACGCCGTTGTTCAAGTCTTCAAGCCATCCCAGAATGTTATGGACTTCCAAATCCAAGAGCCGTTCGTCGCGCGATCGACAGGCGTGGCGCGGGGGGATGACGACTCGCGGTGCTACGAGGTAGCAGTCGACAGCGGCATCCCATGACGCTGAGGGGGGTGCGGCGGGTGCAGGCACGTGCATGGGCACGGGCGTGGCTGGTGCAGGAAAGCGCACGGGGACCAGCGCCGCGGTGGGTGCTGGGGCGCACACGAGCACAGACGGGGGCACTGGCGCTGGTACGTATACGAGCTCTCGTGGGTCTGCGGGGACCTCGCTGACGCCCGCAGCTTCCAGCTCTGTGATGGTGCTCGGCGACCAGCCCGTCAAAGCCACGGGGATGGTCGCTGGCACGGGTGCGGGGGCAGCATCCGCCGCGGCCAGCTCGTTCAGGGCCATGTCCCTGAGGTCCCATTCCTCCTTATTTTCTATCTCCTCTGGCTCAGAGTCGACTTCACCAAACCGGAAAACTAGTGACAGATGATCCTTGTGCGCCATGGAGTAGGTGGAGCTCTGGAAGATAGGATTCGGGCGAGAGGGGAATGGGAGGCGAAGAGAGATCAGTAAGGCCGCCTATTAAACAGCGGCTCGGGCGCCATTAATTGAGAAGTTGAGAGCGAGGCGGGCGGCGATGGAGGTCAAAGGGCTCGCTTCCCGGTGAGCCTACATAGCATACTACTCGCACGCCTCCCGGTGAGCCTGCGTAGCGGAGGACTGGTCGCACGCCTCCTGGTCAGCCTGCGCAGCGCAGGATTGACCGCACGCCTCCCTCCCGGTCAGCCTGCGCCACGGACTTCGCTCGCATGCCTCTCGTCTACTCAAACAGCTGCCCGGAAGGCACCTCCTTTCCATTATAAAAGTGGGACGCGTGGCGGCACGTAAATGGTCACTAGAACGCCCATGATTGAAATAATAATGTACTACCGTTTGTGATGATAATGTGACAGCTATTTGTTGGCTGTTAATGTGTGCGCCTTCACTCATATTGGACAATTTTTTTACCACGGCATGTTGGTGCCATTCCATGACACCATGCCAAGTCTCATGAATTTCAGACGAGTTTTGGATTTACTAGAATTTCAAAACCAAGTTCTCAAGTTTGCGATCGAGCCACGAAGAGCCTAGGTGTTTGAAATTCATTCCCATTTCTTGCATGGGACCTAAACATGCAACCAAGGACACATTTATGATTTTTCAACCCATTTTAGTGCACAGGAGCATGTGCATGCAGTTCAAATTTCAATTATGCACATAAAATGCCTAGAAAACTCAGTTAAAGTATAAAAGTGTCCAAACGAACCACGAATAATTCCAAAATTTAACACGACACTCCAATTGGTCTATGTTACCTCTAGAAAAAAAATCAAGGCAAGAAGAGGCAACGAATGTTATTTCGTCCACAAAGGTGACACGTTCCCTACCAGAACCATGACGCTTCTTGTGAGAAGCTCTGGTTTGTGAGAAGCTTATACCAAAACCTGCCCCAAATGGGACAAAAATTTTACCACAGCATGTTGGTGCCATTCCATGATAGCATGCCAAGTTTCATGAATTTCAGACGAGTTTTGGATTTACTAGAATTTCAAAACCAAGTATCTCAGCGTTTATGGCCGAGCCACGATGCCGAGGTGTTTGATATTCATTCCCATTTCTTGCATGGGACCTAAGCATGCACCCAAGGACACACATATGACTTTTCAACCCATTTTGGTGCACCGGAGCATGTGCATGTAGTTCAAATTTGAATTATGCACATAAAATGCCTAGAAACTCAGTTAATGTATAAAAATGTCCAAACGAACCCCGAATAATTCCAAATTTTAACACGACACTCCTGTTGGTCTATGTTGCCTCTAGAAAAAAAATGAAGGCAAGAAGAGGCAACGAATGTCGTTTCGTCCACAAAGGTGACACATTCCCCACAGGAACCATGAGGCTTCTTGTGAGAAGCTCTGGTTTGTGAGAAGCTTATACCAAAACCTGCCCCAAATGGGACAATTTTTTTACCACAACATGTTGGTGCCATTCCATGATAGCATGCCAAGTTTCATGAATTTCTGACGAGTTTTGGATTTACTAGAATTTCAAAACCAAGTATCTCAATGTTTGCGGTGGAGCCACAATGCCGAGGTGTCTGAAATTCATTCCCATTTCTTGCATGGGACCTAAGCTTGCATCCAAGGACACATATATGATTTTTCAACCCATTTTGGTGCACCGGAGAATGTGCCTGTAGTTCAAATTTGAATTATGCACATAAAATGCCTAGAATACTCAGTTAATGTATAAAAATGTCCAAACGAACACCGAATAATTCCAAAATTTAACATGACACTCCTATTGGTCTATGTTACCTCTAGAAAAAAATAAGGCAAGAAGAGGCAACGAATGTCGTTTCGTCCACAAAGGTGACACGTTCCCTACCGGGACCATGACTCTTCTTGTGAGAATCTCTGGTTTGTGAGAAGCTTATACCAAAACCTGCCCCAAATGGGACAAATAATTTACCATAGCATGTTAGTGCCATTCCATGATAGCATGCCAAGTTTCATGAATTTCAGACAAGTTTTGGATTTACTAGAATTTCAAAACCAAGTATCTCACCGTTTGCGGCCGAGCCACGATGCCGAGGTGTTTGAAATTCATTCCCATTTCTTGCATGGGACCTAAGCATGCACCCAAGGACACGCATATGATTTTTCAACCCATTTTGTGCACCGGAGCATGTGCATGTAGTTCAAATTTGATATATGCACATACAATGCCTAGAAAACTCAGTTAATGTATAAAAATGTCCAAACGAACCCCGAATAATTCCAAATTTTAACACGACACTCGTATAGTTTTATGTTCACTACAGACAAATGTTCTAGCAATTCAAACACCGTCCTTTGCCACTATGACCCAATTCCGTATTTCAAAGCAAGACGAAAAATCAAGTACATCACACACAGTTTATTATCACCAACCGTGTGAGATGCAGTACAAAATATCTTGGTGCACCGTCATATATGGCTTACGCGAGAAGGTTCGTCGGCTACAGTCCACAGCCGGCTCGTCAAGCAAACTAGCCCCCCAAATATCATTTCACTGTTCAATCGTCGTCGGTCAAAGATGGGGACGTGAACCCGCGTCGTGAGGGCAACTTCGGCGGCCCAGTCCGGCAAGAGCGCGGCCGCAGCCGCCATGAGCATGCTCACAACCTGCGTGAGCGCGGCCGCAATCTGCGACCGGGCGGCTGCGGCAGCCAAAACGGCCGCTACTGCAGCTCAAATGGTGGCAGCAACATCTGCGACGGGGATAGCAAATGGCGAGAGTGGGACAGCAGCTGTCCGTTCTGCGGCGGCCGCCTTAGCCCTGATGGAGGCCGCCCGCGCCCATGTCGAGGCCTGCCACGCCTAGCTCCTGGCGGTCACCGCACAAATCGCACAAATCACATGAATCTTCTCTGACAATGGTGGGCAACCCACGGCCGAAGAGTTGGCAATCGCCGAGAGCGTTCGAGCAGCCGTCCATTCGTTCGCGGCATACCTTGCCACGATGGAGCCCGTCCAAGCCCAGACCGCGGTCACCCACGCCCAGTTCATGGCGGCCTTTTCCAAAGAGATGGCGGATGCGGATGGCGAGATGCTTGCCGAGTATGGTGCGATGGAGGCCATGGAGCCCCTTCCCCGGGAGATCGTCGGGCGCGAGCTGGACATGGAGGACGCGACGGAGATCGACGAGGGCCAGGCGGAGTAGTAGTCTTTGTTTAGAGCGCTGGTCTTTTGTTAGAGTAATGTTTAGGTCAGCTAGCTCTGTTTAATTGCTGAACTTGCTCGATTAAGAAGTGTGGGTGTGCTGTAGGCTCTTTTGTGTACCCAAATTATGCAATGACGTGGATGACCACTGTAACCAGGGAAATTCGAACCAAAATTTGCACATTCAAACTCATCACACACGAGGTAAGCCATATGAATCGTTTGTGATGTTCTGATATCATACACAGTGTTGAATAAGGGACCGTGTCTGATGACACTTCGCGCGCCAGTTTTTCGCTGCACGGAGCGAAAATTTTTGGCATCCGTAGAAATATCTACCTCCCATGCCCCCCTCCTCCTTACCAAAAGCCACATTTCCCCTGTTTCTGCCTTCCATTCCAAGTGCAAACATTCGCTGCTTGCTTGCAGCGCCGCCGCCTCGCCGACGATGCTCCTTCTTGCTGCTCGGCCTCGTCAATCTAGTCAGGTAATCCACACCCGACCCCCATCCTCCACCTCCTTCTACATCCCACATGCCCTGATCGCCGGCACGACACCTTCCACCCAAATCACCGACCCATCGTCCAAATAAGCGCCGCCCTAAGCCATGGTGCACGCAGTACAGCCAGGAGCTCAAGGAGCGCGGCCGCACGCGCGGATGAGGTCGCGATGGCTGCCATGCGTGCCGACCCCCAGATCTTGGAGGAGCACCTCGCCGTCGAGGCCACCGTCGACGCCTCTCGCGCGGACGCCGCCACGCAGTTGGCTGCTTTAAACAACAGTTCGTGGCATTTTCTCGAGGCCACCGTCGGTGCCTTCGACGAAGACTACGAGGTGTTTTCTCAGCGTGCCCGTGCTTACCTCAACTCCAGAGCCAGCAGGTTGGTGCCCGGAGCGGCTTAGGCGACTCACCACTAAGAGGAGGGCACCCATGATGTGGAGACCTCACCCTCTTCCAAGTCTAAGGAGCCCATCATCATCGATATCTCCGACGATGAGGAGTAGCTTGTCTTTTTAGCTCACTGCAAGGCCCTATGTTCAGCTAGCTAGCTACGCCAGTTAAGCATGTTCGGTTTACCTGTTGCATGTGCTGCTCCTGCCTTTCCTTTACAAATTCTAGTGAATTGTCCTATGTACTCTTACTATGCAATCTGATCCTCTAGTATATATGTTCTATATATTGTGCAATGTGGTGCTGAGTTAACTGTTTGGTTTTTTTTTGTCATGTTCAGTTAACTGTTTGGTTCAATTCTGCAATGTGATGCTCAATTCTTGTGGGTGCAATTTTTTATTCTCTTGCATGTGAGAAATAATCGAACTTGGCTGTACAAAATACATGAGATACAAATACAATTGCTATATTTCCAAGTTGTTAAGCATACTAGGTTTGGTTAACTGTCTGATCTTGTAGTATGTTCTCTTGTGCAATGTGGTGCTCAGTTAACTGTTTGGTTCATTTGTTTTGGTGCTTAGTTAACTGTTTGATTCAATTCTGCAATGTGATGTTCAATTATCGTGGGTACAATTTTGTATTGTTATGCATGTGAGAAATAAATCGAATTCAGCTGTACTAAATACATGAGAAACATATACAATTGCTATATTTCCTAGTTCTTAAGCATGCTTGGTTTGGATAAATGGTTTTTCCATGTGGCTTGAATTAATCTGCTGAATATGCAATGTGTTTATTTTTCATCAACATATTTTACTGATAGTATGCCAACCCTCACTTAACCTGATCAATAACTACCTTATATGTGTTGCAGGGAAACAATGGGAGGCACTGAGGTTTACCATCGAGGTTCGCACATGCATGGTCCTTTGTCTAATAGCACATTATTGTGCAATTGCAGGAACCATTCTAGTATTTAGGATTTTAACAATTTGGTCTTGCACATGTAGGTCCTGCTGTCAGAGGTTTTGACCCACTGTTCGACCCATTTTGCATATGGGGAAATGAGATGTCCATGAATATCAGTCAAGTCAAGAAACTCAGAAAGATTGTGAGGATAAAGAAACTAGCAACGAAAAACAACAAGATCTTTGTCTACACAATGAAGAAGACATCAGTGAACTACAGGATGGTACTAACTCTTATACTCCCTCCGATCCTTTTTAGTCTGCATATAAGTTTTGTCCGAAGTCAAAGTATCTCTACTTTAACCAAAGTTATAGGAAAAAGCATCAACATTCAAACTGCAAAATCATTATTTTTAGATGCATTATGAAATACAATTTTATAGTTTACATATTTGGTATCGTGGATGTTGATATTTTTTAAAATAAATTTGGTGAAACTTTACAAAGTTTGACTTGATACAAATCTAATGCGCGGAGTAAAAAGGACTGGAGGGAGTACCTTTTTTTATTCCTTTGCGCCATTTCAAAATTCAGAGAAGATATTTATGCATATCTTTGTTTTCAGGCCTTTCCAAAGCAGTTCACAGATGATTACCTCTCAAACCACTTGTATGGTCAAGAGGCGAGGAAGGTGTTCATACAACACCCACGGTACAATATTGAAGTCTTCCCCAAGAGGACGAAGGATGGGTGGTCAATCATCCACAGGCACTGGCCTAAAGTTGCAAGGACATTCAACATCATTGAAGGCTCAATATTCGCCTTCCGCTTCAGTAGTTTTCCAGATGAGATTCATCTGTCTATCTACCGTCTATGATGCTAATTTCCAAAGGTTTTAGATGTTGCATGTGAAACTTGGTGATGTTGTGTAATGGGGTAGCTAGCTATATGCCTATATGGTGTGAGTGAGTGCTGAAGCTATATGATGTTGTACTCTGATGTATTTCAATTATGAAATCCTGGTTCCGTAATACGAAAATGAAATATATTGTGTGTTTATTATGAAATGTAAATTTGATTACTAAATGGATTAATAATAATAGGCCAATTAGCCCACTTATTGGGATTTCTAGTGCAAACGGTTATTGAGACAACATCGTGGGCGATGATCTCAGATAACCCACACAGTTTATAGGAAGTAAACGTGTTCGATCAATGATCAATCACACATGACTTCCTCTGGACAACTGTTTGCGTTAGGCCACCTTGCACAAACGTTTTCCACATAAAAGTGTGTGTGATGGACAGCCTATGCCACACAGTTTCTTCTAGACACCGTGCATGATGCATTCAATAACACAAACGATAAAATTATTACTATCGTCTGCAATGGCAACACTATCACAGACGATGTGATGCGGAAAATTGTGTGCTTTGTATATACGAACGGAAACCTTTGTCTGGGATTCACTATGTGGGATGTATATACGAACGGAAACATTTATCTTGGATTCACTGTGTGGGATGTACATACGAACGGAAACGATTGGGCCAGTATAATTGTCTGCGATGGCTCACCCGATCGCACACGAGCTCTTTTTGCCCCGCGTGTGTGACTAGAGGCCCTATCACGGACGGTTTCTGGGTCGTGTGGAAAGGACCCCGCTATCGCACACACAGGCAAGGCAACGGTTTAAAACTTCGTCGCTGAAAGGGGGTAAAAACCGTTTGTATAGCAGCTCGCTGTACTAGTGTACCCCGCACTCGCCAAGTTCATGGCGGTGACTCATCACGCCTACAACGTACTCAAGATGCCGGGCTGCAGCGACATCATCACCGTCAGCTGCGACGAGAAGGACGCAGTGCGCTCCCTCGAGCGCGCCTACAAAGCTGCCGCTACCACGTACCCTGCCGACGAGGATGACGTCAAGCCTCCCGAGGCCGCACCCACAAAGAAGAAGCAGCTGTTCTCTCAAGCACGTGCTAAGACAAAGAAGGTGTCAGTGGATGGCAGTGGCTTCGGGCCCTCCTATACCATCGGCAACGGCCTTGACCCCAAATAGGAAGACGCGCTTGTCGCCTTCCTCCGGACAAATGCTGATGTGTTCGCGTGGACAGCATCAGATTTGTCCGATGTGCCAAGGGAGGTGATCGAGCACCACTTAGCGGTGTGCCCTAACGCGTGCCCCAACAAGCAAAACGCACGGCGCCAAGTGCCCGAGAAGCAAGAGTTCATCATCCAAGAAGTTCAGAAACTGCAAGAGGCAGGAGCCATCCGCGAGGTGCGCCACCCCGAGTGGCTCGCCGACCCTGTCATCGTCCCCAAGAAAGGCGGCGAAAGCCGAATGTGCATTGAGTTCACCAGCCTCAACAAGGCCTGCCCCCAAGATCCCTTCCCACTGCCGCGAATCGACCAGATCGTAGACTCCACCGCTGGGTGCGAGCTGCTCTGCATCCTGGACGCCTTCTCAGGCTACCACTAGATCAAGATGGCGATAGAAGATGAAGAGAGGACGGCCTTCATCACCCCCTGCGGGACATACTGCTACATCTGCATGCCCTTCGGCTTGAGGAGCGCAGGGGCTACCTTCCAGAGGCTGATGCGTATCGCCCTGGGGCCCCAGATGGGAAGAAACGCGGAGGCCTACGTTGACGACATCGTCGTGAAGAGCTGCAAGTCCTGCTCCCTCATCGCGGACCTCGAAGAAACCTTCACCAACCTCCGAAAGGTCAACCTCAAGCTCAACCCCACCAAGTGCGTCTTCGGAGTTCCTTCCGGCAAGCTGTTCGGCTTCCTGGACTCCCACCGTGGCATCAAAGCCAACCCAGAGAAGATCAAGGCCATCAAGCGGATGAGCCCTCCCCGTAACCTCAGGGAAATGCAGCGCCTCGCGGGGTGCATGGTCTAGCTTGGGTGCTTCATCTCCAAGTTCGGCGAGCGAGCCTTGCCGTTCTTCAAGCTCATGAAGAGATCGGGCTCCTTCAAGTGGACTCCTGAAGCTGATGCGGCCTTCGAGGACCTCAAGAAATATCTGACAAGCCCTCCTGTCATGGTCGCCCCACGCCCACGCGAGCCTCTGCTCCTATACTTGGCGGCCACACCCCAGACGGTTAGCGTGGCCCTCGTAGTGGAACGGGAAGAGCCCACTATCGCCAAGAAGAAGCCTGCCGCGCCAGCGCCTCCCGAGGCCATGCCAGCGCCTGCCGGAGATCCTCTTCAAGAGGCCCCCGATGAGCCGCTTCCCGAGCTCCCCAAAAAACAAGCTGCTACGCCTACGGCTACGCGCCTCGTTGAGCACCCTGTCTACTTCGTCAGCTCGGTCCTGTGGGATGCGCGCGAGCGGTACCCCATGCAGCAGAAGCTCCTCCTCGCGCGCTTCATTGCCTCTAGGAAGCTGCGCCACTACTTCTAGGGCCATCACATCAAGGTGATCACCTCTTATCCCCAGGAGCAGGTCCTGCATAGCCCCAATGCCACTGGCCGCATCGCCGAGTGGAACATCGAGCTGCAAGCCTTTGCGCTGGAATTCCTCACCACAAGGATGATCAAGGGTGCAGCCTTGGCGGATTTCACAGCAGAATGGACGGACCCACATCAAGAAGAGCCTCGCGAGGACGAGTCCCTCCTGCCTGGGGAGGAGGCCCCTGAAGGCTCGACCATGCACTTCGACGGTGCGTTCTCCTGGCAAGGCGCAGGGGCTGGCGTCGTGCTCACTTCACTGACAGGAGACAAGCTCTACTACGCTGTATAGCTCTACTTCAAGCACGACGACAAGCTCTCCAACAACATCGCGGAGTACGAGGGCCTCATTACCGGGCTCAAGGCTGCTTCTGCCCTTGGCATCAAGCGCATCCTCATCAAGGGAGACTCACAGCTCCTCGTCGGCTTCTCCAACAAAAGCTACAAACCCAAGGACGAGCACATGGAAGCCTATCTGGAAGAGGTGCGCAAGCTCGAGAAGCGCTTCCTCGGCATGGAGCTCCAGCACATTCCTCCCGGCAACAACAAGGAAGCAGATGATATCGCCAAGCGGGCGTCTCGCCGCGAGCCTCAGAAGCCCGGCGTCTTCGAGGAAAGGCTCTTGAGGCCATCAGCCGCACCACTTGCCGCAAGCACCATGGCGCCTCATGAGGAGCTCCCTCCCGCGCCACCCATAGGTGCACCCGACTGCGGCCCATCATCAGGCGCTCGCCTGCTGCTGGCGCTGGAGCCACAAGCTGACAGCTGGGCCAACGAATTCAAGGCCTATCTGGAGGATGGCACCCTCCCAGAGAAGGACTCAGAGGCTGTAGGATCGAGGAGATAGGTCTAGAGGGGGGTGAATAGACTCCTAACCAGCCAAATTAGCAGTTTTTAATTTCCCTTGGAACTTAGGCAGATTTTGGCACAAGTTAAGATCACTCCAATACTTTCTACACATGCATATCTAGAGATTGAGCAGCGGAAACAATAAAGCATGCAATAGTACGGAAAGTAAAGGGGTAGAGAATGGAAGATCAAACGCAATGAAGACACGGTGGTTTTTGGCGTGGTTCCAATAGGTGGTGCTATCGTACGTCCACGTTGATGGAGACTTCAACCCACGAAGGGTAACGGCTGCGCGAGTCCACGGAGGGCTCCACCCATGAAGGGTCCACGAAGAAGCAACCTTGTCTATTCCACCATGGCTTACGTCCACGAAGGACTAGCCTCACTCGGGTAGATATTCACGAACTAGGCGATCTCCTTGCCCTTACAAACTCCTTGGTTCAACTCCACATCATGTTGGAGGCTCCCAAGTGACACCTAACCAATCTAGGAGACACCACTCTCCAAAAGGTAATAGACGGTGTGTTGTTGATGAACTCCTTGCTCTTGTGCTTCAAATGATAGTCTTCACAGCACTCAAACACTCCTCACAGATTTGGCTATGGTTGAAGAAGGATTTGAGTGGAAAGCAACTTGGGAAAGGCTAGAGATCAAGGTTCAAATGGTAGGAATGGAATATCTTGATCTCAACACATGAGTAGGTGGTTCTCTCTCAGAAAATGAATGGTGGAAGTGAAGGCACGTTCTGATGGCTCTCCTTACTGAGAAGGAGGGGGTGGAGGGGTATATATAGCCTCCACACAAAATCCAACCGTTACACACTTTTGACCCAACTCGGTGGCACCGAAACGATCATCTCGGTAGCACCGAACTGTGTAAAAGATATAAACATTAGGAATCTCGGTGGGACCGATACGAACAACTCGGATGGACCGAAGTGCAATGGCTAGGGCAATCCTCATCTCGGTGGCACCGATTGCATCAACTCGGTAGGACCGAAGTGAAGCAATAAGGCAACAGAGAGTTGGCAAGCCATCTCGGTGAGACCGATATGCATAACACGGTGAGACCGAAGTGAATGCAACCGATTACAGAGAGTTGGCAAGGCCATCTCGGTGGGACCGAGATCCATTTCAGTGGATCCGATTTGTTAGGGTTTGGCAGTGGCTAAGTCTTGGATGAACTCGGTGGGGCCGGATTGGAAATTTCGGTGGGGCCGAGTTGGACTGTAGGTTTAGGACATATTTGGGTAGAGAGAGTGGTTGAGGGTTTAGGAATACTGTTACTAAGCACTTGAGCAAAAGGACCATTAAGCAACACCTCATCCCCTTTTAATAGTATTGGCTTTCCTATGGACTCAATGTGATCTTGGATCACTAAACCAAAAATGTAGAGTCTTGAGCTTTTGCCAATCCTTGTCCTTAGCATTTTGAGGGGGTTCCACGTCCTCTTGTCCACGCCACGCCATTGTTGAACTTGTCTGAAATTCACTAGATAAAAGCATTAGTCCAACAACATGTATGTTGAAATAAATTACCAAAACCACTAAGGGAGCAAATGTGCTTTCAGAGGCCGAGCGCGTGGCCCGCCAGGCCACAGCCTACTGCTTGAGGGATGGCGATCTCTACCGCAGGCGCCCCAATGGCGTCGCGCTGCGGTGCATCTTCGAGGAGCAAGGGCGCGAGCTGCTTGCCAACATACATGGTGGAGACAGCGGCCACCACTCTTCATCACGCACGCTCGCCGGCAAGGTGTTCCGCAGTGGCTTCTACTGGCCCACCGCTCTTCAAGACGCCACCGAGCTGGTCCAATCTTGCGAACTTGCCAATTCCATGCCAAGCAAATCCACCAGCCGGCGCAAGGCCTCCAGACCATTGCCCTCTCATGGCCCTTCGCAGTCTGGGGGCTGGACATTCTAGGCCCCTTCCCTCGCGCAGTTGGCGGCTACCGCTACCTCTATGTCGCCATCGACAAGTTCACCAATTGGGCGGAAGTGGAGCCCGTCCGCACCATCCCGGCAGGATCAGCCGTCAAGTTCATCAAGAACCTCGTGAGCCACTTCGGCGTCCCCAACCGCATCATCACTGACAATGGCTCGTAGTTCACGAGTGGCCTCTTCAAGTCATACTGCGCCAACCTTGGCACGCAGATCTGCTACGCCTCCGTGGCACACCCGCGAAGCAATGACCAGGCCGAGTGTGCTAACGCTGAGGTCCTCAAGGGCCTCAAGACTCGAAGCTTCAAGAAAAAGCTCGACGCCTACGGCAAAGGCTGGCTCGACGAGCTCTAGTCCGTGCTATGGTCAATCCACACGATAGCGACCAAGCCTACCGGCGAAACACTCTTCTTCCTCGTCTACGGGGCGGAAGCGGTCCTTCCTCATGAGCTCAAGCATGGGTCCCCGTGAGTCCTCGCCTTCGATGAGGCTCATCAGGACGGCCCACGAGAAGCTGATCAGCTCCTCCTCGAGGAAGCACGTTGCCGGGCCGCCATCCGCGCCGCCCGGTATCAGCAAGCGCTGCGTTGCTACCACAGCCGCAACATACGCCCCCGCACACTTGAAGCTAGTGATCTTGTCCTACGAAGGATCCTCTCTAGGGAAGGACTCCACAAGCTCTCGCCCATGTGGGAAGGCCCGTTCAGGGTTGTGCACGTTTCCCGGCCTGGCGCGGCATGGCTGGAGACGGAGGAGGGTGTTCCGGTGCCAAACACATGGAACATCCAACATCTTCGCAAGTTCTACCCGTGACCTCATGGGCACGAACGAAGTGGAGCTGTAGACGCTCCGGAGCCTCTCTGTGCGGTGCTTGCTGAGGCCGTGAGAGCACCCGCCCACAACCCAGTGGAAGCCCCATGCTCAAACATGGCGGGACGATCGAACTAAGGGCGCCGCCTGGCCGCACCATCCTCAAGTTGTTCCATGTCCGTCACGGCAGCCTCATCTTTTGATTGTGGAACTGAGGGCGCCACGTGGCTGCACCATCATCAAGCTGTCTTGTGTCCGTCACGGCAGCCGCATCTTTTTGGTTGTGTAATGAACCTATTTTATGCAGCAGTAAAACTTTATTTCCTAAGTATTATGTGTGTTTGGTAAGCAATTTACTTCAGGAGGCTGTGCGCGCTCGTGATCTCCCTCCTACCTATCACGCGAGCAGGGGCTGGACACGGTGCCTGCGCTCGGGCCAGGCCCAGTAGCACCATCAACCCAAGTGATCGACTGAGCTCTGGCTCGCGGGCCTGCTCCCATGCACGCCACCTCACCAAGGTCCTTGGTACTTCGTCTCCTCGCATGATACCCATGAGCAAGCTAGTGAATGCGCGCCGCTACAATAGTTGCAAAACTTGTTGGCATGCAGTTGTCACAGGAACAAGGCACACGGAAGGCCTCGCGAGCGCTGCCTCGCGAGGCGATGCCCGGCGCATCGCCTCTTCAAGATGCCCTCAGGAAGCCTCGCGAGCGATGCCTCGCGAGGCAACCTGCAGCGCCCATCCTCACCAAGTGCCAGCGGGAGGCCTCACGAGCGAGAGCCTCGTGAGGCGCACTCCGCAAGCCACGACCCACCAAGTGCCACGCTCCATGAAAAAGCTAAGTCTAAAAATGCCTCGCGAGCTGCTCTCATCGCCTTTCAAACTCTTTCCTCCTTGCAACCTCGCTGAGTGCTGATGTTTTCTCCTTCGCGCAAGCCGCTTGCACGTCAAGGGGGGGCTTCCCGAGCATCGCGCCTCGGGAGCCCTTACCGCCTCGCAGAGCCCTACACCCTCTGGCCTTGTCTAGGCACGTGTCCTGACATATCAGCGATGGTCGTAGCTCACTCGGGGGCTGGGTCTTGATGACGTAGAGCACCAAGGCGAACAAGAAGAGAAAAACAGGCCTCACGAGGAGCACGAATTGATGCAAAATGCCAAATGCTTAATTTAATCATACAGGCCATGTCTTTACGCCCCCACGGGGCTATGTCTATTTGGATACAGAACAAAAGGAAAAGGTAAAAGGCCTAAGAGGACGAGGCATCATCGCCGCCATCATCGTCGTCGTCACCGCCGTCGCCAGCCTCGCCGGAGCTCTCGCTGCCGTGGGAGAACTTCTCGAGCAGGGCTTCCACGTGATCCTCCACCGCCTTCCCGAGGCCGTCGCGAAGCTCCGAAGGGATGGGGGCCATCACCCTGTCAAAGTAGAAGGAGGCGTTGGCGCGGAGGAAGTTGCTGAAGATGCACGTTGCCGCCTGGCTGAGGAGCTCGCGGCACTCATCCTCGATGATGTCGTTCTCCCGCTTGGCCCCGTTCTCCAGCTTCTCCACCAGCTTGGTGAAAAAGTCCAGGTAGTTGGCGTCATTATCTTCGAGGGGGCCCCCAAGCCTCTCTTGGCAGATGGCAGCCAGGGCGACACGGGCGCGGATGGAGAGAGCAAGGTACATCTTGGCGTGCTCGTGCTGGTGCCCCCGCGCCCGCGCCGCCTCGTCCTTGGCCTTCTCGACAACGTCGGAGACGCTGCCCACCTATGCCTGGAGAGTGGCCAGCTCCCCCTCAGCCTTGGCCTTGGCCTTCAGTGCGAGCTTCCTGCTGCCCTCCGCCTCCGTCAGCAGCTCCTTAAGGCCAGAGATCTCCGCCTGGACCTCCTCGCGCTTCTTGGTGAAGCGGTCCTCCTAGAACTTCAGCTTCTTAGCGTAATCCGTGGCGAGCGCTTCACGATCCCTCTTGTTCTGTGTCGGCGTCCGCCTGGATCTTCTTCTCCTTCGCCTCCAGCTGAGTGTTGGCCTTGGCCATGCGCTAGTCATAGGAAGCTTGGGCGGCCGCCACCTGGCGGTCCAACATCTCCAGGCGCTCGCGCTCCACGGCCTGCTCACCCGCCGTCCTCGTGAGCTCTCGCTCACGGATCTCAGCATCCGCCTCGCGGGCCGTGAGGGCTTCCCCGCGCTTGTCGAGCTCACCCTCGCGGGAGGCAAGCTCACCCTCACGGGCCGCAAGGGCATCTTCTCACGCCTGGAGCAACTTCACCTGGGTGGCGTGCTGCTCCCAGAGCACCTTCGTGCGGGCTTCCGCTTCCGCGCGGCGCTTGCCGGCCGCGTCGGCCTCCCGGACGGCGCTCTCGAAGATCTCCTTGGCATCGAAGGCGGCCTTCTCGCGCTTCTCCCACGTGGCTTCATCCTGGCGGCGGCCCAACTTGATGGCGACATCCAGCTAGTGCCATCCCTCCGCGAGGCGCTGGCGCTCCTCGATGATGCGCGCTTCCTATCCCTGGAGGTCCGCCTCCATCTGATTAAGGGCTGCCCTGGCGCCTTGCAGAGACCCGCGCTTAAGAACGGTGCTGTTGCTTATGAGCTACAGGGCCCAGCCGGCGTGCGCCTCAGTGCCACCTTCCGTCGTCATGGCGAGCCTCCGTGTCCGCCCCCCCCCCCCCCCCCCCCGCGGGAGCCGCATCGCCTATCAGGAGCGGGGGGCTCGCCGGGGCCTCCTCCTCATCCTGCCGCATTGACGCACTCCACGGGCTCGCCATGCCCGTGTCAGGGGCTTCTTGCGCCGGCGACTACTGGAGGCTTGGCGAGCTGCCCTCGGCGGCTTCAGCTTCCTTGGCGGGGTGTAGCTCGGCGGAGGAGTCGGCACTTCAGCCTCCTCCATCGTTGCATCGCCTCCCGCACCGGGCACCTCAGGAGGCGCGGCCCCTCCTCCGGAGGCCGCCTCCCAAGGCTCATTCTCCTCAGCCTCAGGAGCCGCATCCATGCGCGGCTCGGGAGGAGCCACTTGCTCCTCCTCCACCTCCACGTGCCCCGTCTCGGTTTCGGGGCGGCGGGTGGTCTTTACACGCTCCTCGGCGCCTGCGGTAGACGCTGAGGCCCCCTTCGAGCTGGGGGTATTCTTTTTCTTCTTCTTTCTGGGCTCCCTACGCGAGGCAAGGGTTCAGCCCCAGACTTCAGGAGGCAGAAGACAAGACTCAAAGGAAAAAGATGCAAGATGAGTAGACTTACTCGTCATTCGGAACCCACTTACTCTTCTTCAGCATCGGCAGCGGGCTGCCGCCACTGCCGCTGCCGCGCGGCTCGCTCGAGCTCCTTCCCAAAGGCTCGGTGTGGCGCTTCGCGAGGCCCTCTCCCACCGGGCCTGTGCCGGTGCTCTCCGTCGCAGGGTCGGTGGCTACATCGCCGGTGCTGGCGGGCTTGGCAGCCACGCCGCCGGCGCCGGTCTTATCCGCGGGAGGCTCGGCGGTCTCCTCACCGGCGCTGGTTCTCTCCGCGAGGGGCGCGTTGGGCTCCGTGCTGCTGCCTCCTTCACCTCTCGTGCGCCTGGGTCGGGAGGGCACGATCACGAATCGCTCGTTGTCGTCGTCGTCATCGTCACCGAGCTCGATCAGCAGCTGGCGGCGGGTTCATGAGGCCACACCACTGTCACTCTCTTCTGCGGCGCTTGCTGAGGCCTCGGCATCGTCGTGGCCTCCCGAGTCGGGCAGCACCACGAATGGGTTGTCGCGGGGCCCCTCGTAGCCCTCAGGGACCAAGCCCCACTGGTCGAAGCGTGGCATCTCCTCGACCAGCTCCGTCCTATTCTTGTAGCGGTAAAGAGGAAGCGCCTCCTGGGGCAGGGCCTCCGTGTCTTCACCAAGCAGCAGATGCATGACTTCATCCACCACCTCCGGCCTCAAGTTGTCGATGCTCAGCCTCATCGAGTCTCCGGCGCCGGTGATGGCCCACACTGGGCGAGAGCGCTTCTGGAGAGGAGCGATGCACCGACGCAGAAACTCCTTCATGACCATCGCCACCGTAAGCTTCGCGGCCTTCAGCTCCTCCATCCTGTCCCAGAGCGGCGCCAGCCTCTCGTCGCTGGGCTTGGCGTGCTCCCATCTGGAGCTCTTCATGGAGGGGGCTGCCGGCAGCTGTAGCAGGGGGCTGTACTGGCCCGCGTCCACGTAGACCCAGTGTGCCCGGTAGCCTTCCACCTTCTTCATGATCTTCATGGATATGATGTTGTCCGCCGTCCCTTCGACGCTGCGGAACGAGGCGCACCCCGAACGCTGGTTCACCACCGACAGCCGTAGGCTGTAGAAGTGGTGGAAGAGCGCCACCGAGGGCATCACACCCAGGAAAGCCTCGCAAAGGTAGGCGAAGATGGAGAGGAGGAGGACAGAGTTGGGCTGGAGGTGGAGCGCGTGGATTTGGTAATGCGAGAGGATGGCATTGAAGAAATCGGAGAAGGGCGGTAGCAGGCCGGCGAAGATGGTGTGGATGTAGAGG
Organism: Elymus sibiricus; assembly: GCA_039707655.1. Taxonomy (NCBI): domain Eukaryota; kingdom Viridiplantae; phylum Streptophyta; class Magnoliopsida; order Poales; family Poaceae; genus Elymus; species Elymus sibiricus. The sequence goes on from CM077676.1 coordinate 284,079,805, forward strand.
GGAATGGTGGTGGTGTCGAGGTCAGCGACGCGGAGCGAGCCCGGCCAGATCTGGGTGGCCTTCCACTCGTTGTGGGCACCGGCGGTCATAGGGCGCACCTTATCAAGCCCCTCCTCTGTCACGCCCAATATGCGATCCTATCCTCGAGGGACTCGGAGGCCCCACTAGGGATAGAAGCGCATATCGAAGACGCTTGCAAGGTGGATATCATTACATCATACCATGTACATAATAGATGGGGATACATACAAATACATATAGTCATCACAGGAATACATCAATACATAGCAAACACCATACAGAAGAGCAGAATCCAACTACGGATGAAACACAAACGAAAAACACGAACGACATCCACCCTGCTAGCCCAGACTGCCGACCAGGAACCTATCCCAAGATCGACGAAGAGGAAGAAGCAGAAGAAGAACTCCAAAAGCAAACGCGCATCGCTCTCGCGTCGGATCATCGCATTACCTGTACCTGCATCTGTTGTTGTAGTAATCTGTGAGCCACGAGGACTCAGCAATCCCATAACCATGGGTAGCAAGACTATCAAAGCTTAAATGGGTATGGAAGGGGTAAAGTGGTGAGGTTGCAGCAAGCACTAAGCATTATATGGTGGCTAGCTTACGAGTACAAGAATAAGAAGAGTAAACTACGCATAACGGTCGCAATCTAGTAATGATCAAGAAGTGATCCTGAACACCTACTTACGAGTCAAAAATAACCCCACCGTGTTCTCTTCTCGAACTTCCTCGAAAAGAGACGATCACGGTTACGCACGTGGTTGGTGTATTTTAATTAGGATTTAGTGTCAAGTTTTCTACAACAGGAGGTTATAAATATCCAAGTCGCCACATAACCGTGGGCACGGCTTCGCATAAGATTTAACCCTGCAGGGGTGTTCCAACCTGGCCCATCATAAGCCTACACAAGTTGCGGTGGAAATACCTCAACCTCGAGATAGCCCGAAGTATCCTCGGAATCCCGGTGCACAAGACATTTCGACAATGGTAAACAAGTCCAGCAAGACCTCCTGGCGTGCCAACACCCTGATAGTAGTTGCGCGTATCTCGTCTCAGGCCACGACCGGATGAGCTAAGCGTATAGTAACTGACGTCCCGAGTTTCCCCTGGTAGCCCGCACGGTGCTCTAGTTCGGACCAGCACCATCAGCACTGGCCCACCTGTATTATGTTGAATTAAGAATCCTCGGGTTCATGATGCCCTATGCAAAATTAATTATTTAATTCAGTATTATTATGTTGGCAAATGTTAAAACCAAAGTTGGGCCTTGCTGGAAGCGTTTATTCAAAGCGAACTGTCAAGAGGGTCCCATTCCCCTGAGCATGTTAGGAACGCTAATCAAGGATCATAACACCGGTATTACAGAAACTAGGGCGGCATGAGTGGAACAAAACACCAGGCAAAAGGTCGATCCTTCCAACCATTACCAAGTATATAGATGCATTAATTAAATAGAGAGATATTGTGATATCCCATGATATCCATGTCCCAACATGGAACAACCTGCAACTGCACCTGCAACTAGCAACGCTATAAGAAAGGGGCTGAGCAAAGCGGTAACATAGCCAAACAACGGTTTGCTGGGTAAGGGTGGTTAGAGGTTGTATCATGGCATATGGGAGGCTGACATATATGTGGTAGGAAGCGCGACATAGCGATAGCAACGAGACAACTAGCAAGCAAAGATAGTAGAGATATCCAAGGTCATGATCATCTTGCCTGAAATCCCGCTAGGAAGAAGAATGAGTCCATGAAGAAGACGAACCAACGTAGTAGAATGAATCCTCACAATCACAATGAAACCGGATCTATCGAGAAGAAGCACAACCGGAAAGAAGCAAACAACATGGTAAACAAACAAGCATAAACATGGCATGATGCACAATCAAATATGATGCATGACAAGATTAAATGTTTTTAAACATGGCAAGGGATGAAGCATAAGCAAACCATACAACTAGGCAAGTTTAAATGAGGCCGGAAACACAAACAACAATTCCGGTAAATCCCCATGTGCAAATTTCGAAATTAGTACTGATCTGAATTAAACACAATGTTAAAGTTGTTAAACAGCAAGTTAACATGCATCATGATGATCTACACGTCTTTCTAGTCAAGTTACATATGTAGATCATTTAATTTGAGCTACGGTCTAGAAGATATGAGCTAAACAAGTTTAACATGACATATGGTACAAAATGCATGGAAACATCAACAACACACTCTCAAATCAAGGATGCAACATGACAATATGAAGCTACACACAATTCTAAGCAAGTTTCATATAGGACATGATCAAAACGGAGCAACGGTTCAACACATACACTCTACACAAGTTATAATAGCAACCTGCCCAAAACAGCAACATGGCACTTTGCAAACACTAAAACAGCAATCTACAGGCACATGATGGGCACAAACTTGATATGCACTTGAAATAGACATGATATACTCCAATTTATCTTAAAGGTTCAGGTTCATAGGCATCAAGGTTAAGTCAATATGATCCATGCAAAATGCAATGTTCTGCTAAACAGGGCATATACATGAGCAGAGTTAATATGATGGCATGTTGGAGGCAAGAAACAAATATGCTATAGTGCAATAACATGGCGACAAATGGTACATCATGGAAGTATACAACATGTAGATGAAAACATACAACATGGGCATAATCATAGGAACAATAGAATCATGGAAATCATCAAGGCAATATGCAATCATGAACTAACAGAAAACTGGACATGCTGTCAACAACATTATGATGCTGACTTGGGAGGCACATAACAGCAAGCATAGCAATTTTAATATTTATTAAATTGACATGAGCATACAGTAGACATGGCAATCTTCAAATCACTCCATTGGCAAAAGTTCATAGGATGCACAGATTAATTACTATGATTATTGCAAAATGGAACATTCTGTCAACAGGCTGACAGTCATAACATGATGGCAACTTGAGAGCAACAAATAGACAAGCTACAGCAAGATTACATATCAACCAAGGGCATGGCATCAAAGTACACATTGTATAGACCAAATCACATGAAGGAATCATATGCATATGAGCTGTAGATTAGTGGCAACCATCAAGCAAAGTTGGCAAGTTTTATCACAGACAGCTTTTACTCAGAACAGCAACATTAACTAGGCATGTTTACAAGCTCATGGCACTCACATCAAGGCATATCATAGCATGAAATAAATACTAGCAGCAAGAAGACATGAAAATGCTCCAAAGTCATGTTGACAAGTTGCTTATATGGTGCATGTATTAAATCACACAAAAATGACAAAGTGACAAATATTAACAGTTTCCAGCAGTAACATTAGGATGCACTTTTGCAACAGAGATAATGACATGTAGATGACTTCTATCATGAATGCAAATGCTACCATCATGTAGAGCACGTAGAGTAGATCAATTTACATATATAAATCATCATCATAGGATCAACATGCACAAAGTTACAAGGCCCCAAACATGCATACATGAGATGACTTAGCCATTTTTTCATAGAACTGAGCGCTGGATAGTAGAACAGCGCACATGCGAGGGATAGCGGGGCGAGGCTCACATCGGGCCTGGAGGGCAGTGCGAGGCTGGGCCTGGCCAGGAGGGCGTGGACGAGGCCGGCCCAGCTGGATCAGCGATGAGGCGACCCAGGCGCGGACTTGGACGAGCGCGCGGTCAACGTGGCTGTGGCGCTGGAGATCGAGGGCGCTCTTCGTCCTCCTCTGACGAGGCCGAAGCGAGGCATGGACTTGGCGACGGCAAGCGGGGGAAGGCAGCGGAGCTTGCGGCGGCGCATGGAGACGCAGGCGAGGTCGGGGCGGCCGGGAACTCGTAGATCGGAGGCGGGGCGACCGGATCCGGTGACGACTGGGTTGGGATGAGGAGCTCCTGTCCATGGCAGCGGCGGTGGTTAGATGCATCTCGAACAGAGAGAGAGAGAGAGAGAATAGAGGGGATAGGGAAGGAGGGAAGCTGGCCTGGTCCGGCGAGCGGGCGGCGGCGGCATCGAGGGCCGGCGCGGGGACAAGACGAGGAGGCCGGCCGGAGGTGGCACGCGGGCAGGGAGCTCGGCTTCTCTCGTGGCTGCGCACGCTCGAGCGAAGCGGCGGCGTACGGGCGGCTCGGACCCAGATGGGCTCGGGCGGGCCTGCTTCGGGCTCCGCGGGCCTGCGCGGAGGAGGTTGGCTGGGACGCGACGGCGCGCCCGATCTGGAGCCGCCATGTGGCGAGGAGGCGGGGTTGGTCGGCGCCGGATTTCGAGGAAGGCTAGGGTTTCAGATTTGGAAGGGGAGCCCTTCCTTATATAGCAGGGGGCTAGGGTTAGGAGGGTTTTGGGGTGTTTTCGGACCCTCCGATCGCGATCCGACAGGTCCGGTCGGAGGGGGGGCTGGCTGGGCTAGGTGGGCTGGTTAGAAAGGCCAAGGGCTGCATGAGAGAAGAGAGAGAGGCCCGGCAACAGTTTTCGGATACCGAAAACGTCCGACGTTTATCCGGCTATAGTGTCGCTATAGGTATCCGTTGGGGCATCAAACGACCTCCGAATGGAACGAAATTTGGCAGGCGGTCTACCTACAACATAATAAGACCGCACGCCAACTTCCAACTCATTCCGATAAATTTTTTTCCCCATTTATAAAATAATATTTCGGAGTGTGTCGGGACTCGAAACGAACAACGGAAGGGACGGGGAGAAGCCGACAACTATGAACGGATGCAAGTTTTATGAAAACATGCGGATGAAATGCTCATGATGACATGACGAAGTACAACAAGCAAACGAATCACATGGCACCGACGGAAAATAAATGAAAGGAATCTGGAGCATCGGTCTCGGGGCGTCACATCCTCGTTGACGATCGTGGATCTCGTCAGGGCGGGCTCCAGCTCCACCTCCGCCATGACCGCCGACTTCGCTCAACCCTTCTTGCCAGCTGGCGCCATGGACGTGCGGGGAAGCTTCGGATCGAGAAGAGGAGGAAGTCGCAGAGGGCAGTGCGCGAGGAAGACGAAGGGAGGCGAGGAGTGGAGCTCGAAGGAAGTCAATGATGGCCCTGCGCCCCGCGCGGGTCAGCTTTATGGCAGCGCAGGCGGTTACCCAAGCATTGTGGGGGAAGTGGGGGCATCCTGCATCCCATCGTGCGCCACGCGTCCCTACCTGGGCCCGGCAGTCTGCTTAGGCCCCGCGCCATTTCGTTTCCAACGGGCGGAACATGCGCATCGCGGGCCCGGGGGCTACTGTCGTCCCAGTGGGAACCAGGGTACCACGGGCCGTCTGCCTGTCGGCGCCACGAAGCAAGACACCTCGCGAGGCACCGGCCTCGCGAGGACCCTCTCCACCTGGAGCGGACCCACCAAAGACTCAGCAGCAGCAGGAAGCCTCCCGAGGCCCCCTCGCGAGGCGGCCTCTGATACGTCTCCAACGTATCTATAATTTTTGATTGTTCCATGCTATTATAGTATCAATCTTGGATGTTTTTATATGCAATTATATATCATTGTTTGGGACTAACCTATTAACCCAGTGCCCAGTGCCAGTTGCTGTTTTCTGCTTGTTTTTGGCTTTTCAGAGAAATAGTACCAAATGAAATCCAAATGCCACGAAACTTTTTGGAGATTTTTTTCTGGATAAAGAAACCTTGGAAGCTTCGGGAGGAGGCCAGAAGCCTCACGGAGGCTTCACAAGGCAACAGGGCGCGCCCCAGGGGAGGCGCACCGTGTTGCCTTGTGGGGCCCACGTGACTCCGTTTGACCTAATTCCACTTCTATAAATTCACAAATATTGGGAAACCAACAGAGAGCCAGAAGAAATAAATTTTCCGCCGCCGCAAGCCTCTGTTCTTCCGCGATCCCATCTGGAGGCCTTTTTCGGTACTCTGCCGGAGGGGGAATCGATCACGGAGGGCTTCTACATCAACCTTGCTGCCCTTCCGATGATGTGTGAGTAGTTTACCACAGACCTACGGGTCCATAGCTAGTATCTAGATGGCTTCTTCTCTCTCTTTGATCTTCAATACAATGTTCTCCTCGATGTTCTTGGAGTTCTATCCGATGTAATCTTCTTTTGTGGTGTGTTTGTTGGGATCCGATGAATTGTGAGTTTATGATTAGATTATTCATGAGAAATATTTGAGTCTTCTCTACACTCTTTTATGCATGATTGTTATAGCTTTGTATTTCTCTCCGATCTATCGGTTTAGTTTGGCCTACTAGATTGATTTATTTTGCAATGGGAGAGGTGCTTTGTGATGGGTTCAATCTTGCCGTGCTCAATCCTAGTGATAGAAGGGGGCATGACACGTATTTGTATTGTTTCCATTAAGGATAAAAAGATGGGTTTTATTCATATTGCTTGAATTTGCTTCTCTACATCATGTCATCTTGCTTAAGGCGCTACTCTGTTTTTATTAACTTAATACTCTAGATGCATGCTGGATAGCGATCGATGAGTGGAGTAATAGTAGTAGATGCAGGCAGGAGTCGGTCTACTTGTCTCAGACGTGATGCCTATATACATGATCATTGCCATGAATCTGTCATAATTATTTGCTATTCTGTCAATTGCCCAACAGTAATTTGTTTACCCACCGTATGTTTCTGCGCTCGAGAGAGAATCCTCTAGTGAAAACTATGGACCTCGGGTCTATCTTTATCATATCAAAAACCTAAAAATACTTTGCTGCAATTTATTTACTTCTATTTTAATTAGTAGTTTAGTTTATCTATTTACCTTGATAAGATTTAGTCCTTGCAAGTAACCGCTAAGAGGATTGACAACCCTCTTATTTGCATTGGGTGCAAGTGTTTGCTCTTGTGTGTGCAGGTGCGCTTAACGGAATTTTGCTTGGTTCTCCTACTGGATTTATAACCTTGGTTCTTAACTGAGGGAAATACTTATCTCTACTGTACTGCATCATCCTCTCCTCTTCGGGGAAATACCAACGCAGACTACAAGTAGCAGGAAGAATTTCTGGCACCGTTGCCGGGGAGACATCATCAAAATTACCAAGTACCTTCGCACAAATTATCATTCACTTGCATTTACTTTATTTACCTTTTATTTGCATTTGTCTCTCATTTTCATCTCCCCCACTTCTAATTTTTTTTCAAAAAAACAAAAATAGTTTATTTGCTTGCTTGCTTTTATTGCCATGTCAACACACAGGAACAGAGAGTAAAACAAAAATTAAAGATCACTATGGATCCTCATCCACTTGCTAATCTTTTCAAAAGATCCAATTATAATGAACCAATTGCTAGTGATTTGAGTGCTCTTGATTTTCTCTATAAAGTTTTGCTTGAAAATCATGAATCTGAAAATTGTGATGAAGTGTTAGAAGAAGAAATTTATAAAGTGATTCATGATAGCTCCTTGATTGAAAAGCATGATTGCAATGATGTTACTATAAATTCTATTAATGTGAATTGTGCTAATAATATGCAAAACTACAAGCTTGGGGATGCAAATTTTATTATGTCCACTACTTATTGCAATGATCATGATTGGGGTGATAATGCTTCTTATGATCTTGAAAATTTATTTAAACCTCATGATGAATATGTTATTGATAATAATGTTTGCAATACTATTAAAAGTGGGTTTGGAAGAGCTTCAACTTTAGCTAATAATGATCCCACTACTTTGGAGAATTATCAATCTTATGAAATTTTTGACAAAAGTGGGTTTGGAGAGGTCATGACTTTAGTTGATGTTAATCCCACTATCATGGAAGATTATAAATTTTTTATGCATGTGGATCATAGAGAGATTATTGTTTATGATAGCAATATTGTTGAGTTTGATTATGATCCTACATGTAATTATTATGAGAGAGGAAAATATGGTTGTCGAAATCTTCATGTTACTAAATTACCTCTCGTTATGTTGAAATTATTGATGCTCCATTCTTCCTATTGGCATATTTTAGATATTGCTTGTCTTGATAATTTGTTTGCTTATAAAATTCCTATGCATAGGAAGTATGTTAGACTTAAATGTGTTTATCACATGTTTTATGATGCTCTTTTTGTGCTTCAATTATTATCTTTCATGAGAGCATCATTGAAATCTCAAGCCTATCTTAATGGCTATAAAGAAAGAGCTTGTTGGGAGACAACCCAATAAATTTTTATTCTGTTTTTGTGTGTTTACATGATTATAGCTTATGTTATTATTGTGTTTTTATGTTTTAATTAGTGTTTGTGCCAAGTAATGCCTTTGGGATGATGTTGATGATAGTATAATTGATGCTGTTTGGAAAACAGAAAGTTTTGCGTCCAGTGCTGGAATTTTCATTCTGTACTGGAGCATCAGAAAAATTTGAAATTTTTACACAGTATTGGTATATGAATTGTTTACGTTGTCCTAATTTTCCAAAAAAATTAGAGTTACATAAGTATGGCTTTTAAATAGATCTTTACAGACTGTTCTGTTTTAGACAGATTCTGTTTTTGTTGCATAGTTTGCTTATTTTGATGAATCTATGGATCGTATCGGGGGGTATGAGTCATGGAGAAGTTGGAGTACAGTAGAATTATTCCAATATTAAATATGAATCAATTTAAAACAGTACCTAAAGTTTAATATTTGTTTGTTATACTAACGGATCTCACGAGGTTTCTGTTGAGTTTTGTGTGCTGGAGTTTTCAAGTTTTGGGTGAGACTACGATGGATAAAGGAATAAGGAGCGGCAAGAGCCTAAGATTGGGGATTCCCAAGGCACCCCAAGGTAATATTCAATGAAGACTCAAGCGTCTAAGCTTGGGGATGCCCCGGAAGGCTTCCCCTCTTTCGTCTACAATCTATCGGTAACTCACTTGGAGCTATATTTTTATTCATCACATGATATGTGTTTTACTTGGAGCGTCTTGTGATATAGTTTGTTTGCTTTTGTTTGCTTTTTAGTTTGTCACAATCATCTTTACTGAACACACCTTTTTGAGAGGGACACACATTATTCGTGATTTGTTAGAATACTCTATGTGCTTCACTTATATCTTTTGAGCTAGGCAGTTGCTCCAGTGCTTCACTTATATCTTTTAGAGCACGGCGGTGGTTATATTTTAAAGAAATAGTTGCACTCTCATGCTTCACTTATATCTTTTTGAGAGTCTCATGATAGCAATGGTAATATGCACGGGTTATGAATTTGGTCCTGATATGATAGGTATTCAAGAAGGATACAATAAAAACTTTCATGTAGATCACTGAATATGTTAAATTTGATTCCTTGCAATAGTTTTGTGATATTAAGATGGTAATATGTGGGAGGTATTAGTAGATAATTGTGGTTTAGTAAGAATAATTGTGTTAAGGTTTGTGATTCCCGAAGCATGCACGTATGATCTATCGTTATGCTAAGAAGTTGGAGCATGATTTATTATTGATTATCTTCCTTTGTGTGGTGGTCGGGGGCGCGCGATGGTTAACTCCTACCAACCTCCCCCCTAGGGGCATGCGTAGTAGTACTTTGCTTCGAGGGCTAATAAACTTTCGCAATAAGTATGTGAGTTCTTTATGACTAATGTGAGTCCATGGATTATACGCACTCTCACCCTTCCGCAATTTGCTAGCCTCTTCGGTACCATGCATTGTCCTTTCTCACATCAAGAGTTGGTGCAAACTTCGCCGGTGCATCCAAACCCCGTGATATGATACGCTCTATCACACATAAGCCTCCTTATATCTTCCTCAAAACAGCCACCATACCTACCTATCATGGCATTTCCATAGCCATTCCGAGATATATTGCCATGCAACTTCCACCGTTTCGTTTTTATGACATACATCATCATTGTCATATTGCTTTGCATGATCATATAGCTGACATAGTATTTGTGGCTCAGCCACCGTTCATCATTGTTATACATGTTACGCTAGCATCATTGCACATCTTGGTACACTGCCAGAGGCATTCATATAGAGTCATATTTTTGTTCTAGTATCGAGTTGTAATGTTGAGTTGTAAGTAAATAGAGGTGTGATGATCATCATTATTAGAGCATTGTCCCAGTGAGGTAAGAATGGTGGATACTAATGACTCCTCGAAAAAGTGGGGATGAGGTCCATGAGACCGTTCTAAAAAGAGAGAGAGAGAGAGAGAGAGAGAGAGAGAGAGAGAGAGAGAGAGAGAGAGAGAGAGAGAGAGAGAAAAGAAAAAAAAAGAGGCAAAAAAGACCATGAAAAAAATGAGAGAAAAAGAGAGAAGGGGCAATGTTACTATCCTTTTCCACACTTGTGCTTCAGAGTAGCACCATGTTTTTCATATAGAGAGTCTCTTATTTTGTCATTTTCGTATACTAGTGGGAATTTTTCATTATAGAACTTGGCTTGTTTATTCCGATGATGGGCTTCCTCAAATGCCCGAGGTCTTCATGAGAAAGCAAGTTGGATGCACACCCACTTAGTTTTCATGTTGAGCTTTCATACACTTATAGCTCTTAGTGCATCCGTTGCATGGCAATCCCTACTCCTCGCATTGACATCAATTGATGGGCATCTCCATAGCCCGTTGATTAGCCTCGTCGATGTGAGACTATCTTCTTATTTTTGACTTCTCCTATTTATCCCTACCACCATACTCTATTCCACCCATAGTGCTATATCCATGGCTTGCGCTCATGTATTGCGTGGGAGTTGAAAAAGCTGAAGCGCGTTAAAAAGTATGAACCAATTGCTTGGCTAAAACCGGGGTTGTTCATGATAAATATTTTGTGTTAAGAAGATGGAGCATGACAGGATTGTATGATTTTGTGTAGGGATAACATTCTTTAGCATTTTTATTTTGAAAGATATGATTGTTTATTAGTATGCCTGAGTATTGATGTCTTTATATCAAATTATAGACTATTGCTTTGAATCATTTGGATCTTATTATTCATACCGTAAGAGAGAGATTACATGATGAAACATGATAGGTAGTATTCCACATCAAAAATTCTGTTTTTTATCATTTACCTACTCGAGGACGAGCAGGAATTAAGCTTGGGGATGCTTGATACGTCTCCAACGTATCTATAATTTTTTATTGTTCCATGCTATTATAGTATCAATCTTGGATGTTTTTATATGCAATTATATATCATTTTTTGGGACTAACCTATTAACCCTGTGCCCAGTGCCAGTTGCTGTTTTCTGCTTGTTTTTGGCTTTTCAGAGAAATAGTACCAAATGAAGTCCAAATGCCATGAAACTTTTTGGAGATTTTTTTCTGGACAAAAGAAACCTTGGAAGCTTCGGGAGAAGGCCAGAAGCCTCACGGAGGCTTCACAAGGCAACAGGGCGCGCCCCAGGAGGGGCGCGCAGTGTTGCCTTGTGGGGCCCACGTGACTCTGTTTGACCTAATTTCACTTCTATAAATTCACAAATATAGGGAAACCAACAGAGAGCCGGAAGAAATAACTTTTCCGCCGCCGCAAGCCTCTGTTCTTTCGCGATCCCATCTGGAGGCCTTTTCCGGTACTCTGCCGGAGGGGGAATCGATCACGGAGGGCTTCTATATCAACCTTGCTGCCCTTCCGATGATGTGTGAGTAGTTTACCACAGACCTACGGGTCCATAGCTAGTAGCTAGATGGCTTCTTCTCTCTCTTTGATCTTTAATACAATGTTCTCCTCGATGTTCTTGGAGTTCTATCCGACGTAATCTTCTTTTGCGGTGTGTTTGTTGGGATACAATGAATTGTGAGTTTATGATCAGATTATTCATGACAAATATTTGAGTCTTCTCTAAACTCTTTTATGCATGATTGTTATAGCTTTGTATTTCTCTCCAATCTATCAGTTTAGTTTGGCCTACTAGATTGATTTATCTTGCAATGGGAGAGGTGCTTTGTGATGGGTTTAATCTTGCAGTGCTCAATCCCAGTGACAGAAGGGGACATGACACGTATTTGTATTGTTGCCATTAAGGATAAAAAGATGCGGTTTATTCATATTGCTCGAATTTGCTTCTCTACATCATGTCATCTTGCTTAAGGTGTTACTCTGTTTTTATTAACTTAATACTCTAGATGCATGCTGGATAGCGGTCGATGAGTGGAGTAATAGTAGTAGATGCAGGCAGGAGTCGGTCTACTTGTCTCGGACGTGATGCCTATATACATGATCATTGCCATGAATCCGTCATAATTATTTGCTATTCTATCAATTGCCCAACAGTAATTTGTTTACCCACCGTATGTTTCTGCGCTCGAGAGAGAAGCCTCTAGTGAAAACTATGGCCCCCGGGTCTATCTTTATCATATAAAAAACCTAAAAATACTTTGCTGCAATTTATTTACTTTTATTTTAATTATTAGTTTAGTTTATCTATTTACCTCGATAAGATTTAATCCTTGCATGTAACCGCTAAGAGGATTGACAACCCTCTTATTTGCGTTGGGTGCAAGTGTTTGCTCTTGTGTGTGCAGGTGCGCTTAACGGAATTTTGCTTGGTTCTCCTACTGGATTGATAACCTTGGTTCTTAACTGAGGGAAATACTTAAATCTACTGTACTGCATCATCCTCTCCTCTTCGGGGAAATACCAACGCAGACTACAAGTAGGAGCCTCCCGAGGCAGCCACCCGAGCAAGGCGCCGCTTGGCGCTGGCCTCGCGGTCACATGCCCACCACGTGGATGACGCACCCCCGCAAGACAACGATAGCAGCAGAGCCGTACTAGCAGGTGCGGTCAGGGGAGGTTTCCTCTTTGGTGATAAAGAGGCAGCGCCAGCTACCCTCCCCCAAAGCAAGTCCCAAAGCTTGCCTGTTTGGTGAAAGAAGACCAAGACGGCGAAGCGCGCCAGGGCGGGCGTCATCGCCGAGCCCACCAGTGCGTCATGGATAGCAACTTTGCAGGTGAAGACCGCCTTTTGTCAGGATAAGATTGGGCGCCTGTCCCCCTTCAAACTGCCTCGGTGTGGCAACCCTTCCCACCAATATTTTCGGGGGAAGAGGACCAAGGCAGCTATAAAAGGGGCAGTGCTGCCACCGTAGAGAGGAGTCGATTCCACCTTCCTCAACCCTGTATGCGGGAACACTCTCATCCATGATAATCCCAAACACAAGCAGGAGTAGGGTTTTACATTGCACGGTGGCCCGAACCTGGGTAGCTCTTGTGTCCCTGCCGTGCCCTGCGCGTGTGTGTGCTCTCGCCATGCTCCGCTCGTCGTAGCCTTGCCGTGGTCACCGTCGGGTAGTTAGGCAGCAAGTGGCCCCCAGAGTTCGAACTAGGGTCCTCAAAGCCCGGATTCCGACAGGGGTGATGACAAGCATGAGTGAATAATATGAGTAACACACAAGACAATCCACTAGGGTTCTTGATATTACAATGATAAGGATGTGGATGATGGAGACAACAAACATCATGATGGGGGTGATGACAAGCATGAGTGAATGATATGAGTAACACACAAGACGATCCACTAGGGTTCCTAATGTTACAATGATAAGGATGTGGATGATGATGACGATGACAGTGGTGATGATGATGATGATGACGATGACAGTGCTCATGATGCTGTACCACCTTGTGCTTGGTGATGAAGATGGCCCCCTTCTCCTTTCCAATCCCTCCTCCGGATGGGCTCCGGAGTCTAGGGTTCTGCCTTCTGGACGAGTTTCTGGTCTCTCTGGGCATCTGATCCCCCATCCGATTTCACGGGGTGGAAGTAGTCGATCAGGCGGCGGCGCTGGCACCTCATACGACTGCCCATACGAGCGGGCGTGATCGTATGGAACGCCGTCTTTGGCTCTGGAAGCACTGCGATGACTCCTCCTTTGGCCTCCTTGCTTGATTCTTTTATGCTAGGTGATTATCACATTAAATACGTGATTCCACTACCATTTCTGGGGATTTCTTCCATAAAGTGCTAAATGGTCCAAAAAGCGTTACCTAAGGGATATCAACAAAAAGAGGTGCGTGAACGCGGTAAAATTCCACAAAACCTACCATGTAGGCAAAAAATAACTATCAAAATTATCACATAAATTGGACTCATCAGCCCCCTTGATCATTCTGTCTATGTGTTGAACTTTTCCAGTAAGGCCCAACATTGGTTTTAAAATTTGCCCACATAATAATACTGTTAATTAATTAACGCATAGGGGCTGATCACCTCGTGGATTCTTAATTCAACATAAGTAGGTGGGCCAATGTTGAGGGTGCTGGTCTAAAATTGTCAACCGCCGGTAGCCGCCTGGGCAACTCAATTTTTGGCTTATCGGAAGTTTGGACGAGACGGATGAGTCCGGGGATGGAGTGCACACGGCTCAAAGCCGGATCTGACTCACCAGGAGGTCTTGCTGGACTAGTTTTACCTTAGGTGGAGGACTTGTTACTCTGAACTCCTGGAACGCACGTGGCTATCCACGGGGGCTCTAACGGCCTATTTGAACTGGGAGGAACGGGTATGCTTATGATAATTTATAATGGAAGAGTTCGAGCACCCCTGCAGGGTTAAATCTTTCAGAAAGCCGTGCCCACGGTTATGTGGCGACTTGGAAATTTATGCCATCCAGTTGTAGAGAACTTCAAACTAAATTAACTAAAACTTGCCAACCGCGTGCGTAACCATGATCGTCTCTTCTTGTGAGATTAGGATCAAGAAGAGAACACAGTGGGTTTATGATTGACTCGTAAGTAGGTGTTCAAGATCACTTCTTGATCATTCTAGTTGCGCCCCCTTATGCGTAGAATTTATCTCATCTTGTTCTAGTACTCATAGGACTAGTTGGGTTACAAATGCTTAGTGCTTGCTGCAACCTCACCACTTAACCATATCCAATCCATTAAGTATTGTTAGTCCTGATATCCTTGGTAATGTTATTGCTGAGTCTCAATGACTCATGGATACCCCAACAACAACAGGTGCAGGTACAGGTAAAGCAATGCTTTAATGTGAGAGAGATGTGTTGTTCTATTTCGAGTTCTTCTTCTTCAACGACGATCATAGGATGGGTTCCTGGTTGGCAGCCTGGGCTTAGCAGGGTGAACGTTGCTTTCCTTATTTGGGGCCTCTTTAGGCCAATTTGCTTCTTATCCGTACTCGGATCCTGTCTTATTGTATGTTGATTGTTATGTATTGGTGGATCATCATACTTATTATGTTCCCTTCCTTTGTTGTGGTGAGTGTAAGCCAACTTAAACGCTTGTATTCTCATCTCTTTAGTTGATGTTGTATTTGTTGTGATGTCCACCTTGTTACTGACATGTGACACTTGCGTGTATGATATTAGTCACATGTTGGGGCATCTCCAATATGCGCTTCTATCCTTAGCGAGGCTTGCAAAGTCTTCGATTGGGCTAGGACCGCATGTTGGGCGTTACAGCTACCTCTCGTCGGGCCAGTTGTGGCAACTGGCATCAATGCTGCTCTACTCGGACGAGCCCCTTGAGCTCCCGTGGTCCATCGTTCCACTTTGTGTGGATTCTCGTGGTCACTTCGCGGCATGCCGATCTCTCCCCTTGTGTGACAAGTGGGGTATCAAGAAGGGCAGAGGGCCGATGCATAGGCTCTCCATCCGGAAGGGGCTGACGACCTCAGGGAGGGATTCGGCGTCGGGCGAAGACCGCCTGAGCGGGAAGCAAACCAAGTTGTCGTCTATGTCTGCAACCCTTTCATCATGTCCCTCGCCACCTCGTCGACCCCTCGTCCCCGCTAGCCAAGGCTCGAGTCGACTGTTGGGGGCAGAGGCGCCGGAGGAGGTGGCATGGATCCACCGTCTGAGGTGAACACCATGTGGGCGGCTCAAGCCATGACCATGTTGCGGGACCATTGGGAGTTCCCATCCCCGAGCAGTTGGTAAGTGACCAAAAAAACCTTCATTGTTTTGTCTCTTATGCATGCGCGTGCCCACCCCTTGGGAGAGCATGGGCTCACCAAAGAAGATGGCCCCGAGTGTCGCAACTGTGACTCACGGCCGGAGATGAGGGGGGAGGGGGCCTTGGGCCGACGAGTTGAGTGGGGAAGGTCCAGCAGGGGGCCTAGAACTTGTGCGAGGTTAAGGTCTGGCTCGAGGTACCCTTGTTCTCACCGGTGACTTGACTGTAGCGCCGGGAGCGCCTTTTGCCCTCGACGGCAGTCGTGAGGATGGGAGAGGATGGTTGGAGCGTTGCCCCCGGTTTCTAGAGACGTGGGCGAGCTCTAGGAGGTCGAGGAAGCTGCGAGAGGAGGACACACACGAGATGGCACAGGGTTGCCTGTATGCACACCTGTGGCTGCAGAACGCACGCTCTGCACTGTACAGAGCATCGTCGGAGAGGCGCCTGTCACAGGCATAGGAGGAAGAAGGCGTCAAGGGGAACCGCACTAGAGGTGGATTCTGTGTTGCGAGTGCAAGGTGGCACATGCAGGAGTGAGGGGGAGTGGCGAGACAAGCCAAGGAAGGAGGGGTGGTTGTGATCTTAGTGCATGCAAGGTGTTCAGTGAAATGCCAAAAGCTTTTGGGTGGATGAACTGGAGAGAATGGGGAGTCTAGATGGCATGGCTTGAGAGCTTGAGAACTTGAGAGGAACCAACACGCTAAGCGAGGAAGGTCCAGCAAGGGGCCTAGAACTTGTGCGAGGTTAAGGCCCGGCTCGGGGTAGCCTGGTTCTCACCGGCGACTTGACTGCAGCACCAGGAGCGCCTTTTGCCCCCGGCGGCGACCGTGGGGATGGGGAGAGGATGGTTGGAGCACTTCCCTCGGTTTATAGAGACATGGGCGAGCTCTAGGAGGTCGAGGAAGATGCGAGGAGGATGCATACGAGATGGCACAGTGTTGCCTGCATGCACGCGTGCGGCTGCAGAATGCACGCTCTGCACTGTCAAGAGTGTCGTCGGAGTGGCGCCTGTCACGGGCATAGGAGGAAAAAGGCGTCGAGGGGAACCGCACTGGAGGTGGATTCTATGTTGCGGGCACAAGGTGGCATGCCTAGGAGCGAGGGGGAGTGTAGGATCGAAAATATGTCTAGAGGGGGTGATTAGACTACTTGACCAAATAAAACCTAACCTTTTCCCAGATTTTAATTGTGGGCAGATTTTAGCAATAGTACATGTCAAGCATCACCCTACACATGCAATTCTAAGAGTATAGCAGCGGAAAGTAAGCAATTGCATATGTATGTAAAGGAGGGGATCGGAGAATTCAAACGCAATGAAGACACGGTGGTTTTTGGCGTGGTTCCGATAGGTGGTGCTATCGTACGTCCACGTTGATGGAGACTTCAACCCATGAAGGGTAACGGCTGCGTGAGTCCACGGAGGGCTCCACCCATGAAGGGTCCACGAAGAAGCAACATTGTCTATTCCACCATGGCTTACGTCCACGAAGGACTAGCCTCACTCGGGGTAGATCTTCACGAAGTAGGCGATCTCCTTGCCCTTACAAACTCCTTGGTTCAACTCCACATCATGTTGGAGACTCCCAAGTGACACCTAACCAATCTAGGAGACACCACTCTCCAAAAGGTAATAGACGGTGTGTTGTTGATGAACTCCTTGCTCTTGTGCTTCAAATGATAGTCTTCCCAGCACTCAAACAACTCCTCACAGATTTGGCTATGGTGGAAGAGGGATTTGAGTGGAAAGAAACTTGGGATAGGCTAGAGATCAACTTTCAAATGGTAGGAATGGAATAGCTTGATCTCAACACATGAGTAGGTGGTTCTCTCTCAGAAAATGTATGGTGGAAGTGTAGGCACGTTCTGATGGCTCTCCTTTCTGAGAAGGAGGTGGTGGAAGGGTATATATAGCCTCCACACAAAATCCAACCGTTACACACTTTTGACTCAACTCGGTGGCACCGAAACGATCATCTCGGTAGCACTGAACTGTGTAAAAGATATGAACTTTAGGAATCTTGGTGGGACCGATACGAACAACTCGGATGGACCGAAGTGCAATGGCTAGGGCAATCCTCATCTCGGTGGCACCGATTGCATCAACTCGGTAGGACCGAAGTGAAGCAATAAGGCAACAGAGAGTTGGCAATCCATCTCAGTGAGACCGATTTGCAAACTCGGTGAGACCGAAGTAAGTGCAAACGATTACAGAGAGTTGGCAAGGCCATCTCGGTGAGACCGAGATCAATTTCGGTGGATCCGATTTGTTAGGGTTTTGGCTGTGGCTAAGTCTTGGATGAACTCGGTGGGGCCGGATAGGAAATTTCGGTGGGGCCGAGTTGGAATGTAGGTTTTGGCAATATTTGGGATTGAGAGAGTGGTTGAAGGTTTTGGAGTACTGTCACTAAGCACTTGAGCAAAAAGACCATTAAGCAACACCTCATCCCCTTTTAATAGTATTGGCTTTCCTATGGACTCAATGTGATCTTGGATCACTAAACCACAAATGTAGAGTCTTGATCTTTTGCCAATCCTTGTCCTTAGCATTTTGAGGGGTCCACGTCTCTAGTCCATGCCATGCCAATCATTGAACATCCTGAAATCTTTAACTTGAATGGACATTAGTTCAATGAGATATATGTTGTTATGAATTACCAAAACCACCAAGGGAGCAAATGTGCTTTCAGGGAGCGGCGAGACAAGCCAAGGAAGGAGGGGTGGCTGTGAGCTTAGTGCATGCATGGTGTTCAGTGAAATGCCAAAAGCTTTTGGGTGGATGAACTGGAGAGAATGGGGGGTGGATGCAGGGGAGTGGTTTAAGAGCTTGAGAGGAGAGGGGAGGTTGGATATGATGGAAAGAGGTTGAGAGGCTCAATGCCCATTGGTGAGCATGGGCGGCGTCGAGGAAGAGGATAAGAGCAAGGAGAGGAGTGGAGCTAGCGTGTGAGAGGTCAAGGGGGTCTAGAGAGAGCTGCAGGGTTGCTGGGGGGGCCATTGGTGCAGTAGAGAGAGAGAGAGAAGAGGGATGGAAGAGGCCATCATGGCCATTGGCTTAGGGCAGGGCGCCTTGGGCTTAGTAGGGCAAGAGAGATGATGTCCACAAGTGTCAGGGGAAGTTTCTAAAGCATGGTTGCAGGGTGAGGACAATGAGATGGCTAGAAGGGACAATGAGAGGGGGAGTGGTGGAATCATGTTGTTGTCCAGTGAGATAAAATGGTAGAAATGGGGGTTTTACATTGATCTATTTGACCAGACCAAGTTACTAGAAGTATACTAGGTGAAGCTAAGGTAAAAGTTTGAGGTCAATTGAATTAAGTTTGACTTAAGTTTTGTCCAAAACAAAACTTTAGGAGAAATGAGCTTTGAAGAGTAAGGCCTAGCTAGGATAAGCATTAATTCAGAAATTTTGATAGAATGGTAGATAGGTCATAAGATTACTCTAGACAAAATTTGAGCTAAAAAGGAATTTGCTTTCTTTGAAAAAGTTTGATAACTTCAAACAAGACATAACAGAAGATAGATCATCTCGTGAGGGTAGACCATCTAAATTTGTATGAAACTTAGCAAGATCACCATTTAGGGCAATGAGTTGCTGGAATTTCCTCGATTTTTTTTAGTATATTTACTATAGAAATATTTCAAAGACTTGAAATGTCCAGAAGGGTTTTTTGGATGATTTGATCAACATAATGAACATGACCATGCGGTAAAACTCATATATGTCCATAGAGTCTCTCTGAATTTTCTCAAATAAATTTGAAATAAAAAGGTATTTTTATCCTATTAAAGACCATCTCTAACCTTAACAAAAAGCCTTTGAAATTAATACTACTGTAGATTTCAAAATATTATTTTTGTGGTTTTGGAAAGTCTTATAGCTAATGGGATTCAAATATAATTTTTGAAGGTTTTTGCCAACCTAAATCAAGCACTTGTAGTTCAAATCTTAATTTAGGGGTTTTGGAAAATCTAATTAGAAATACTTTTAGGTCAATATATTTTGGTATGAAAATATTTTCGTAACTTATGCACATGGTTGATCATTGGGCAAAGTTTTAGCTCATCGCTAGAAAGTATGAGAGTAGAGGATTTTCTATGAATTAGATCAACCATAACAAGCATTCCAAATGAAAAACGTATAAGATCCAAAAAGTTAGTTGGTCCAAAATTTTCAACCATTCAAACTCAAGAAAATAGTTTTACAAAACACATGGTGTTACAATAGAGCAGCAAGATTTCTATGAAACTATGTTGTTTGAAAAGATCCCACACTCAATGTCATGCAATATGTTGATTGGGAATATGTTGACAAGCATGCAAATCACTTTCCAATGTTGACGAGAACTTCAAGACCTAAATGTGGACAAGTTGTGTTTGAGATTCGTTCCCCTTGGTGTGAAGGGCTGATCATGTAATTTTATGACACCATTCATTTCTATCAAAATGTTGCTATCAAATGGATGACGGATGGTGTAATATATGAGTCCTTGATTGAGGAATGGGCAATCATTCTTGGACTCCCACCCAAGCAAGAAGACTTTCTGGATGTGTACCGCAAAGACAGCCTCAATCGTGATTCTATGATTGGAATGTACAAGCAGAATATGACTAAGGAAGAAAAGAAAGGATGGAATCATGGCTCAATTTACAATCTCTTACCTGGCCTAGCAACCATCAACAACATTCTGAGAGTCACTTTGTTGCCAAAATCCAGAGATTCCAAGATGATTAGAGGGTATTCCATTGACTTGCTACATCACTTTGACAGGTGTGATCAGTTCAATGTCATGGCTCTTATTGTTGAAACTGTCTAAAGGACATCTTGTGAACACAAGAGTTCATGTTGCTATGCCCCCCTACATCCGGTTGTTGATTAACTCCAAGGTTGGGGATGACAAGTATTTTCTAGACTATGCACATGAGCCCTTCAGGACAGAGTTGGAAGACACCACAGTCACCATGGACACCAACACCAACCCAAATGATGTCAAAGGGGGAGAGATGTCATAGAACTAGACTAGCTTCGAGTGAGGTCTGAGAGTTTTTGCCGAGTTACATCGCTTGCTCCTTTATTTGATTCTTATGTGATAAAACTCTTATTCGTGTGTGATGACCAAAAGTTGTACGCTACTACACTTATGCTACTCGTGTATGCTCTATTGCATCATTTGTGGTCATTGACATACCTTCTTTTTGGTGTATACACTTTATATTCCTTTTATATCTTGTGATGAGCTCCACCAAGACCCATGTTCTATAGAAGAGTTTTCCATGTACCTAATCGATTGTGCACTTGCATTCAAACATAAATATCAAATAATACACAAATTTAAGGGGAGCTCTGGTTTACCACATGCTTCTCAAAGAATTGTTTTATTCATGATTATATCCTTTATCGAAGCTTTGATCTATGTTGTTTTCAATTACTAAAAAGGGGGAGATTGAAAGTGCATCTAATCCCCAAGGTGGATTTTAGTAATTCATGCCAACATATCTCGAAGAACTAACTATGCTTCAAGTTTATTTCAGACAAATATCTTCTTTGGAACAACAATGGAATGGAAGGTGACCCCTAAAAAGCTTCAAGACAAGTGTTGGTCAAGCCATGGGATTCTTCATTTTCTATTTAGTGATCCAAGATCACATTGAGTCCTTAGGCAAGTCGATGCTATCAATGGGGATGAGGATGTGACAATGAGCTCATTGCTCTAAGTGCTTGAAGATCAAACTCCTCAAACCACCTCAAGAATTCAACTATAGCTAGCTACCCCACTTCACCTTAGAGCCACGGAAACGTTCCTATTCGAAGCCACTGAGACATTCATATAGCCAGTTGTTCCAAACCCTAGTTTGTTCGGAGCCTCCAACATTCCACTCGGAATCAGCGAAGCGATGTGGCAAACCTTCTGTTATCAGGTCAGAAATTTTGGGTCATTCCATTCGGAACTTCCGAAGTGAACACGGAGAGTGTGCCAAGGTACTCACCTCAGAGCCACCGACTGAATCCTTTCGGACCATCCAACTAAAATCAAAGTTGACACTTTTGTTCAACTCGGAGCCACCGAGAAATTCCTGTCAGAACCTCTGAGCTGTGTGAAAAGGTGTGTAACGGTCAGATTTTTGGTCTTGCCTATATACTACCTATCCCACCAGTTCTTTTCGAAGAAAATTGCACTCCTACCATATGCTCAAAGAGAGAACTCCACCCCCTTTTGCTGATTTCAAAGGGCAATCCACTCCAACCATCCATCAACCCTTTGAGATCTAATCCCCTCTGGCTTTCCACCCAAACATTTCTCCAAATGCATAGCAAAATATTGAGAGAGTTTGAGTGTTGAGGAGAGTATGTTTCTAAGTGCAAGAGCAAGGGATTCATTGTTCAAGCAACCTCCTCTTGTTACTTTTGGAGGGTGTGTGCCTCCTAGATCGGCTATGTGTGCTTGGAAGTCTTCAAGTTTGTGAATAAGCCAAGAAGTTTGTGAGGGCTTGGAGATCGCCTACTTCATGAAGATCTACCCTAGTGAGGCTAGTCCTTCGTGGGTGTAAGCCATGGTGGAATAGATTGGTTGCTCCTAAGTGGACCGTGGACCGTTCTTTGTGGAATCTCACAACTGGAATCCTTTCTGATTCTAGATCCTTCGTGGATTGAAGCATCCATCAATGTGAAGTAAAGATTGTGCCAATTATCCAAACCACAAGAAAAATCTTCGCCGGGCTTATTGTGTTTGCGATCCTCTTAACTCCACTCCTTATCTTTGCACTTGCATGTTTACTTTCTGCTGCCTATTACTCTAGATATGCATGTGTAGGGTGTTCTTTAGATTACTAGAAAAGCTTAAAATATGCCAACAATTTAAAATTGGGAAAAGAGTCCATTTTTTAGTTTAGTAGTTTATTCACACCCCCTCTAGACATGCTTATGGATCCTACATAAGCAATTGTGTCCTACATGTCAGTGAGCTTGGTTTCCCTTCTATATTTGGCTCTCAAGCTTGATATGTATGTCCTCACGTGCAACATCTTGGACAGCTTGCCTTCTGGGCCATGCAATTTTGCCAACATATGCACCATCGGGCCCGTTCACGGATTGTAGTCATGGAGAAGCCACAAAAAATGCTCTTCTTCGAGCTATATGTGATAGTGCGCTCTCAAAAACTTCATAGGTCAAACTTTTCGATGATGGGGTGACTTTGCTCGTCTGCAAACTTATCGACGTGACACTAGGCCCCTTTCATGTTCAGCTTCAAATTAGCTGGGCATTCTATCATGCTCCTCTTGTGCTCAGGCACTACTAACATTGGTTTTGGGGTGTTCTCTATCTCCTTGTTTTCTCCTACCTTGTAGAACATGAGCTTAACCCTATTGTAAGCCCATGTCTTGATATTTCGGCGCTAATCGATCTGTACCGCGAAATAGTGGAACTTTGCATACTCATGACAGTACTCGAGAGTTTTGTCAAAGTTGATGAACATCATGTCACTGTTGGGCGATGGGCCCCCCTCCTTCTTAGATTGCTTGGCCTCCCTGTTAGATGCCTCGAACTCATCCGTCATATCCGTTGACTCCGCTGCAGTTGCACTTTCAATATGTGCACTACTTGTGACAAGCTACCTTGACGACTCGGGCTGCGCTGAAACTATGGATTGCTTCGTGCATGTGGGTGTGCAGGAGCAGTATGCTGAGTCTAAGTAGACAGCCCTACATTTTTTATATGCATGAACGTAAGTTTTGTTTTCTTTAGCAATTGATATCAACATTTTAGTTCCCAGGCTTTATAGAATGACAAATTATACTACCAGTTCATGACAAATACTAGTAGTCGTGTATGGCAACTTTTACCACCATATAGTTGCAAATCATTTTCCCCACTTTCAACTTTGCTTACAAATCATTGCAATACTTACTCATCGTCCTTGGCAATTAATATAAATTGTAATGGCAATTTGCAGTACCACACAGTGGCAAATCCTCCTTTCCCCCCAATGATTTTTTTCTAAAATTAATTACAAATAAAAACACACACAGTTGCTGACAAATACACACACATCTTTTTCTTCAAAAAAATATAGCAAAAATACTCTCTATTCCTGGCAAATTGCCGCTTCTTTATAATGGCAAATTTTGCGGTACCATGGAGTGGCAAAACTAGTTCACTCATAAAAAAGTTTTGAAAAGATTGGCAATACTTATTCACAGTCCCTAGAAATTATTAGAATATGGTTATGACAAATTACATAATTTTGTAAGTTGACAATGACTTTTTCGTAATGCATGGAAATATGTACTCACAGTTCATGGCAATTAGTTTTCATGCAGCTCTTCAGAAGTTGATGAGTGTTATTTTTACACTCCTCTAACCTAAGTTTAAACCGAAATATTTCATTGAAACCGAGATATTCGCTCTGATATTGCTACTAATGACTAATGAATGCAAAGGATTCCAAATATCTGATCTTTATTTTGTTTCCACATGAAATGGTCTATTTATGGATGA
This sequence comes from Elymus sibiricus, assembly GCA_039707655.1. Lineage (NCBI taxonomy): Eukaryota > Viridiplantae > Streptophyta > Magnoliopsida > Poales > Poaceae > Elymus > Elymus sibiricus. Next base: position 284,104,145 of record CM077676.1, read on the forward strand.
AATCAAGCCAATACATGGAAAGGAGTAAAGTGGAGATAGAGGAGATCAAGTGGGAGGCGCACCAGAGGAAACAGAGCAAAATACAACCTTCCATACGACTGCGCCCGCTCGTATGGGCGGTCATATGGCGTGGCTACCGAGGCGTCTGATTTATAAAGGGCCCGACACCAAATAAGCAAGAGAATATTGCAGAACAAGCCAGTCATCATTATCTTCACCATAGCCATCTCCATCAACCCTAGCCGCCGCCATTTCCCATCTCCATAGCCACAACCTTCACCACCACCATAGTTCTCAGCAATCTAGTCATACTTGTAATCGTGTATCACACATGGCATCCATTGTAAGACATATTATCAATCAATCAATCTTCATGATATGTTCTTCGATGAGTTCTTTGTGTGATTTGATCTCCAAGTGTGAGTAGTTCGGTAAGGTCATGGGTTGAGGCAAGGGCCTTGCAACCCGGTGTATTTGTTGGAGGGATCGATGGAAGTACTTTGAATTAACGTCCCGTATGTGTAGCAAAAAAATTGTTACATAGTTGTCTCTTATCTCATTCACGTTCTTCATCCCTGCAGGTACCCAGGATCATGCAAAGGAGAGATGGAGAGGCTAAGGGTAGGGAGACCGTGAAGTGTTATTCTGAACACCAGTGACAGAAAGGTTTAGTACGGTAACATGGATCCTATCCTTGGGGATTCAAGAGATGTAGTCATTAAACGCCCAATGGTTTTTTCTGATTATTGCAATCTTAATTATCGGAGCAACCCCACGCGATGGATAGGGCCTTCGGTTGGACAACTGACTCTTGATGCAGGACGCGTGCCCGTCAAGACGTAATTTGGACACATCCCCCACTTCGATATGTAGCAAGAACATCTTGATGGATGACTTCCAGAGCATAGATTATGATCATGATGGTCCCGACACAAATATATGGTTGTAAGCATATGTCCTCATACCCATGCCTATTTTTATTATAAGTGTTTTTAGTGTCAGCTTGATTTACGATCCGGTCAAAAGTTGGAATTTAATTCTGTAGAAAAAGCTTGTTTGAGACCCTAGCTTAAAGGGCACGGTCCTCTCCTGGGTTCGATAACTCAGGGTCACCTCTGGGGAAAAAGGCGAGAATCCTTTCTGCTCCATTTTCGGATCAGTAAAGGAAGTAATCAAACCTTTTTCTGGCGCCGTTGCCGGGGAGGATTTGTGTGCCTAGTCTTTGTGTTTAGAGTTTTTGTTAGAGTTTTGTTTCAGTTTTTAGTTTACCATTTTGTTGCAAGTCTTGTCAGTAGAAAACCCAAAAAAGATTACCTTGGCTCATAATCTTGGAAGCTTTGCTACTCCTAGCAATAGTTTTCTTGTGTGAACCTATAGCACAACCTAATGTTGCTGTCGCTGAGTATGAGATAAAACTGAACCTAGTCTATATGGTTCAACATGACCAATTTGGAGGCTCTGCTTTTGAGAATGCCGGTATGTACTTGTATAATTTTTTTTGAAATTTGCAACATGACACACATTAAGGATTATGATCCTAACACTTTGAAGTTGCGTCTGTTTCCTTTCTCCTTGAGAGGAAAAGCAAATTGATGGCTTATAGCTTTGCCTAGAGGTAATATAACTTCATGGACTAATTGCTGCAGTAAGTTTTTATCTAAGTTTTACCCACCTGCAAAAATTATGCAACTTTGTTCGCAGATAACAATTTTTCAGCAGGAAGATCATGAGCCACTAGCGTGGGATCGCAAGAAGGCTATAAGGAATTGTCCTAACCATGGAATGGAAGAATGGTTAATTCTTCATATGCTTTATAATGCCTTAAGTCCTATGTCAAAAACTATGCTTGATACTGCTAGTGGGGGAACTATTATAGGTAAGCCCATCGCTGATGTTAAAAAGTTGCTTGATGAAATGCAAGAAAACCATGCCCATTGGCATGTTGGAAGGGCTACCACTAAGAGAGTTAACGCAATTGAAGAGAAGAATACGGAGTTGGCTGCTAAGATTGACGAACTCATCTCTGTCATAAAAGATAAAGAAGAGGTAAATGTGAACGCTATTACTGATGAAGAGGTTAATGATGTCAATTTCATTGCTCGTAATAGCTATAATCCCAACTGGAAAAATAATGGTTATGCTCCTAGATTACCTTATCCCAATAATAGTGGAGCACCTAATTTTTTTAATGGAAATAGAAATACTCTAGAGGAAACTCTGGAAATTTTTATTGCTAGTCAAAGTGAGCAGAATGGAACTTTTTAAAATATCTTGAAGAATCATGATAACTTACTTGGCCAATTGACCAGTAAGATTGCTAGACTCACTAACGATGTGCAGGCTCTAATGGAAGAACTAAGAGCATGGAAGCACAAGTGGCAAAAATTGCAGAAAGCCAAACTTTCATTCTAGCCAAGTTTGTAGGTAAACCGGAACCTAACCCGGTTGAAGATGTCAAGATCATGAGAAGTAACGAAGAAAGTATAGAAGAGCTTGATAAAATCCATGTGCCAAAGTATATGTATACGGTTGTAGACTTCGTGAAGATGATAGCAATGAAACACCCACTACCTGAGGTATCAAATGATGAGGCATATAATGTCTTTGTCGATCATGTTGCAGCCAAGGTACGTGAGTTGGATGATGAAAGGAAAAAGTTATTCAGTAAGTTACCTGCTAAGCAAGAAGATGCTTTTGAGCCTACTATTGAGATTGAGATTGTTTTGAATAAATTCAGTGATTTATGTGATCTAGGTGCTAGTGTTTCCACTATCCCTTATGATAGTCTCAATCTTGGTCCTTATGCTTCTACTGAGATTAGATTGAATATGGCCAATTCTACTTTTATGCAAGCAGTAGAGATTAATCATGGTGTTATCATTCAAATTAATGATTGCCTATCGTGATTGATCTTGTTATAGTTGATATGCCTGAAGATCCCATTGCTCCTATAATTCTCGGTAGGCCTTTTCTTAGGACCATAAAGGCCGTTATTAATGTGTTTGAGGGAAATGTAAGATTTGACCTTCCTGCAAAGGATCCTTTTGTGAGACATTTCCCCAGTAAAAAGAAAATGAAGACATACACCGGAGACGACATTGTTGTCAATGCTCGAAGCTATGGGCTCGGTGTATTTTTACCCAAGTGATCATCACTATGGTCGAGCTATCCGACCGAAAACAAGCGCTTTGTGGGAGGCAACCCATGCGAATAAGGTAGAAAAGTAAGTTTTTTTAGTTTTGATAAAAGAGTGTTGAAGTTTTATCGTGGAGGATAAGTTGAGAAGAGTTGCTCTAATGAGGCCTTTGTCTTGTGCAAAATTATCGTGTGTTGTATTGACGTTTGAATGCCTGGGAATATGCCTATATGTTGTCTTGGAACTAACCCCGCAGGAATTAGTGAAAAAGTGAAGTTTTGGAAGAAACAGAACAAAATACGTCCTAACGTGCGACCATAGTGGTCGTTCGGCCGGAATCCTGGTGGCTCCAACAGAAACACACCCAAGGCAATAGAGCGTTCGACGAAGTATCATGCGAGCACACCCGCTCGTATGCGCGATCATATGAACCTTCGGCAGAAACAGAGGAGAAGTCCAGAGTGTTTGACGGCGTTCTATGCGAGCATCTGCGCTTGTATGAGCGGTCGCATGACACCTTCAACCAGAAGATCAAATTCAACAGAACGAACGACGACGTTCCATACGAGCGCACGCGCTCGCATGACTGGTCATATGAGGTAAGCGTAGACAGAACTTCAGATCCAGAGTGAACGACGGCGTTCTATACGAGTGGTCCCGCTCGTATGAATGATCGTATGGATCTCTAGCGGCCACAAAGAGCCCGAGGCAAGAGGTATTTTGCCCCCATATCATCTCTTTCTTCTTCTTCTTCCTCCAAACCTCTCAAAACCCTACCATAACTTTGTCCGATCTCCCTTCTCGTTCGATTTCAGTTCAAACCCTTTCACATGATCGATCTACGGTATGTTTCTCCTCCGATCCCCAACTTATTTTTAGAGAATCCATGTTCTATGTGCCTAGCATTGCCATACCTAGGGTATGCATATTTTTGATCTAAATTTTGAGTTTGGCTTGGATTCGTTGATGTTTTTAGAGGAGCATGATGTTGTAATTGCCGTAGGATCACTATTGTATCATTCTATTGGACTGAAAAACTATTTTTTAGATGTTCACGAGGAGGTCCGCACGTGTCGCTCGCAGTGATGCACCGGGTTCATCCGCGAGTGCCGCACAACCGCAACAAGTTTTCACACAGGGGATCGCTTCACCGACCATGAGGCATTAAGGAAATACAAGAAGCTTCATGCAAGGAAGATGAAGACCACCAAGTGGGCTTGCGAGTCCACACTAACCAAATTGGGCATCGGTAACGATTTCAATTTGCTTTGTAATAATGTCGGGTTGCATCATTTTGTTTGTCAGGGATATGATACATATAAAGGTTGACACTTGAGTTTCTTAGTACTCTCTCGCACAATGTTGGTCTCATGCCAAATGCATATGAGGAAGAATGGATCACTTTCCATCTCATGGACCAAGACTTCAACATCACTCTAGATGAGTGGTGTACTCACTTTGGCTTCACCAACAACAATGAAGACATCCGCTATGTTTATGATTTTACTGAACCGCACCCGAGGCAATCCTTCTACCAGATGAGTTACCATGGTTACAAACAAAGGGGCAGTTGCATTGAAAGTCCTACTATTTGATATTTCTATTATGTTATCACTAACTCGTTGCAGGCACGAGGAGAAGTTTCTAAGGTGAATGATGAGAATATGCTAATTCTCGGGAAAGCAGCTAACCTTGACATCGATTATTCACCCAACCTAGGGGCGATACTTTTGCTACACCTCGCGCACCAAGCAAATCATGCACAAGGAGATATCGCGTGTGGATGAGTCATCACCATGTTGGCCAACTCCCTTGGCCTCAACTACAACCATCTCCGCCCCATTGTCGGTAACAACCTTGTTAATATTCGAGTTCTTTCTAGTGTTGGAATGGTAGTGGTTCACCGTGGTCGTCATTGTATTCGAATTCCTGGATTTAGGTACTTGTTACCTACTCCTATGCCTAACCGTTTCTCCATAGAAGATGGAATTTTGCATTATGTGCCACAGGAAAGAGATGCAGCTTTTGACCAAGAGGCCCCTGAACCAGAACAAGTTGATGAAGAAGATCTCACCACCGACGAAGAAGAGGAGCAGCCCCAAGAAGAACAGCCACAATAAGAAGCCTACACCACCTACACGGACCTCTACAATCTTCAGGGCTCCATCAATGACACGGGAAACCTTGCCGAGTCCCTTCGAAGCATGTCCGTATACACTAACACAAGCTTCTCCAACTGGAGCCAAGGATGGGCTCCTGACCAGCCGTCACCACAATGATCTCACCGGCTCGGGCTTACAAAAGCTTAAGCTTAGGGGAGGTCACTACCACGTCTACATCAAGATGTGGCGGTGTTATTTTTAATAAGTTGTAATGAGGTTGTACTTTAGCTCGCTAAGCTTCAAACACTCGTGTTGGTTTATTCCAACACTTTGCTTTTTATTTGCTTTCATTTTTCTTTTTGTCGTTTGTGATTTTTCGTTTGCAAGTTAGCTTTCAAAAACCCAAAAATAGAATAAATTTTGCTTTGCTCTTTTCTTTTGCCCTTGGATTTCGTTTGCATTCTTTTTTATATTGCAGAGGAGTTGATCTACGCCGGACAACGAGGAATCCAAGCTTAAGGAAGAAAAGTGTGTACATTCATGATTGTGAAGGTATGTCCTACGACTCCCGTCTTTTGCACTTGAATTACTTAGAATAGATGTAGTAGCAGTAGCAGTAGCAGTAGTAGCAGTAGCAGCAGCAGCAATAGCAACAGCAGCAGTAGCAGCAGTAGTAGCAGTAGTAGTAGTAGTAGTAGCCGTAGTAGTAGCCGTAGTAGTAGTGGTAGTAGTAGCCGTAGTGGTAGTGGTAGTAGTAGCCGTAGTGGTAGTGGTAGTGGTGGTAGTAGCCGTAGTGGTAGTGGTAGTAGTAGCTGTAGTGGTAGTGGTAGTAGTAGCCGTAGTGGTAGTGGTGGTAGCAGTAGTAGCCGTAGTGGTAGTAGTAGCCGTAGTGGTAGTAGTAGTAGTGGTAGTAGTAGTAGTAGTGGTAGTAGTAGTGGTCATAGTAGTAGTGGTAGTAGTAGTGGTCGTAGTAGTAGTAGTCGTAGTGGTGGTAGTAGTAGTGGTCGTAGTAGTAGTGGTAGTAGTAGTAGTGGTAGTAGTAGTGGTCGTAGTAGTAGTAGTCGTAGTGGTAGTAGTGGTAGTAGTAGTAGTGGTAGAACCTTCACCACCACCATAGTTCTCAGCAATCTAGTCATACTTGTAATCGTGTATCACCACGACATCCATTGTAAGACATATTATCAATCAATCAATCTTCATGATGTCTTATTCGATGAGTTCTTCGTGTGCTCTGATCTCCATGTGTGAGTAGTTCGGTAAGGTCATGGGTTGAGGCAAGGGCTTTGCAACCCAATGTATTTGTTGGAGGGATCGATGGAAGTACTTTGAATTAAAGTCTCGTATGTGTAGCATAAAATTGTTCCGTAGTTGTCTCTTATCTCGTTCGCGTTCTTCATCCCTGCAGGTGTCCAGGATCATGGAGAGCGAGTCACGGAGAGGCTAAGGGCAGGAAGACCGTGAAATGTTATTTTGAACACCAGTGACAGAAAGGTTTGGTATGGTAACACGGATCCTATCCTTGGGGATTCAAGAGGTGTAGTCATTAAACGCCCAATGCTTTTGTCTGGTTATTGCAATCTTAATTACCGGGGCAACCCCACGCGACAGATAGGGCCTTCGGTTGGACAACTGACTCTTCATGTAGGACGCGTGCTGGTCAAGATGTATGGACACATCAACCACTTCGATATGTAGCAAGCACATCTTGATGGATGACTTCCAAGCACAAATTAAGATCATGATGGTCCCGACACAAATATATGGTTGTAAGCATAAGTCCTCATACCCATGCCTATTTTTATTATAAGTGTTTTCAGTGTCAGCTTGATTTACGATCCGGTCAAAAGCTGGAATTTAATTCTCTAGGAAAAACTTGTTTGAGACCCTAGCTTAAATGGCACCGTCCTCTCGTGGGTTTAATGACTCAGGGTCACCTCTGGGGAAAAAGGCGAGAATCCTTTCTGCTCCATTTCCGGATCACTAATGGAAGTAATCAGATGTACATCTTTCTTACCAGTGAATGTTGTCGCGGGACCATACCCCGACATCACCTGATGGAACTCATGAGGGCCTCCACAAAAAAGGTTAGTTAGTTGCAATGAGTATTCAAATAGCATCTTCACTCATTTTTTTGTTGCACGGCAGCAAAAAACAATCTAAACAAACATGGCAAAAATGTAACATATGTGACCACCTAACACTTCAGTAGATATGGAACGGGAGGGGTAGCATGGGATAAGATGAGTCCAAAGCGTCGAACTATGTCACCATTTCTTGTGCGTATGTCAACAATGGCACGGCCCACGAGACATTCATCCACGGTTGGCTACGACCTCTTCTATCCATCTTCTTCTTTATTTTTGCAACTGCAAACAATCACAAAACCAAAAACATGTTAAGCGAGGGCCAAAGAATGCATATACCGATGCCGCCTCTCTCATGGCAACTTCGTTCATCAGTAATGGCAAAAGGTTCCTAACAAGTCTGTCAAATACTAGTCATTTTTTAATTAAAATATGTTCAACTTTTAGGTGGGGGTTAAGGCATCTCCAATGGGGACGCTTAAGTGGGCGCTATGGAAAACAATCCTGGTGGTTTTGCTAGTGCGGGTTTTATTTCCAATCCAAAGCAGGCATCCGACGCTTTAATTTGCCCCAGGCGCTTGGGTGCTTTATTAGTGTAATTTTGGTTGTCTAAGTGCCTATGGAATAACACTTTGCATGCCCCAGGCGCTTGGGTGCTTTATTAGTGTAATTTTGGTTGTCTAAGTGCCTATGGAATAACACTTTGCATGCCCTAGGCGCTTGGGTGCTTTATTAGTGTAATTTTGGTTGTCTAAGTGCCTATGGAATAACACTTTGCATTGGAGAGTGCGATGCTAGTGTAGGTGTTTGATTTGTTCCCCTTTGTTAAGCGTCTACTCAAGCGCCTCCCCATTGGACATGCCCTTATGGTGGCAATTATTGTACTTTTTCTTCTGTTTTCATATTTTAATGGCAACATGCCTCAGTTTCACATGGCAATATAAACTAAAAGTCATGCAAATTTACCTCCCATGGTATGTTTTACCCGTAGATTGAAATGGCATTTTCACACATTTCCATATGGCAAATCATATTTGACTGCCATGGCAAATTTATGTCCAACATACGCACTAGCATGTCATTATCATATGATAGGCTATCATGTCCTACACTTCTCTACATGGCAAATGCACACATTTACAGCAGCCGCATTTTCACAAACAATGCGATGACAATTCTGAGCAGTACAAAACACACATTTCTATGTCAATATCACATGAGAGTCTATTCATCTCATACATTTTTCTCACACAGTTTAACACACCTTTTTACACATGGCACATTTACATACATGTCATGGCATGGCAAATCACATGTGACTACCATGGCAAATCTCTGTCAAATATACTCTTGCATGTTTTGAGGTCAAATCAAACTGGGCAATCGCATGTACTGAAATCCCATGACAAATCTATGCGATTTCGCCTGGCAACTCCCCCTTAACATGCATAAATTTATTCATTCTTCATGGAAAATCCCCATGGCAAATCACTACAAGAAATTACCCTAGCAGATCCATTTATGTTTCCCGGCAATTTCACTTGTGATCGATGGTGATCGGCCGGGGGGGAGGGGGGGTGCTTATAGTTGCTTACCTCAACTATGAGGAGGGAGGTAGTGTTTGATTTCACTGAAATCAGGCGACCAATATTGGAATTGCCTGCCATGGCGATGGAGAGGGGGACAAGAAACAAGATCAACAGGAAGAAGGACATCAGGCGACCGACAGTGGAATTGCCACGGCAATGAAGGAGAGGAGGACAAGAAACAAGATCAAGAGCGAGAAGGACAATGATGGTTTTACGTGTGAAACAAGGTGAGGAGGAGAAGGGGGTTTTGTGGCAGTGAGGCGACGCGGCGATGAAGAGAAGTGGACAGCAACTCGATTTGGTCACAACTCACGTGGGCAGGTTTCTCAGGCGGACGAGTACATTCACTGTGTTGACCCTCCCATTGGGCGAACTTCACATCCAAGAATTATTGGGCCCCTGAAATTATTGAGAAAACCCCATTAACCACTTATTGGCGGGGTTTTCTTTGGAACCTCTTCGAGATGCTCTAACACGAGTGGCATGGTCTACCTGTCAGTTCATTGCATTGCAAAAAGGAAAAAGTAAATGGCAACGAGTCAATGACACACTATACATATGGATCTCTCCTGTCATCACAGGGAACAGAGCACACAAGAATTCTCCTACAGGCTGGGGTATGGCAGTTACACTAGACAGCTCCCTCAGGGACATAAGTAAGTTACACTAGACATGCTAGCTAGCTGGCCCTCCGATGTCACATGTAGGACCGACCGGAGCATGACAAAACTGGATCCTCGGCGGGGCAGGGAGAGACATAGATTGCAAGCAACGTACATGCTGTCACCACTTTGACGCTTTCCAAAGCTAGCAACGCAACAAGGGATCATCCCTCCTCCCAATCATATCCTAAACAGATACCTCAGATCATCTACAGTGAGCCGAGTAGCGTGGGCACTGGATTTGTCTTCACCAAAAGCAGAGTTGACCATGGCTCTCTTTTCCTCCTGTTAACAAATGCAGGAATAATGTAAGACAGGCAACATGGAATTATAAGCAATGGTGGCTCCATGACAAGGCAATTTCTACACCAGCTTCAAATATTTATGTATGTAATCCTATTTCAAGTTTGCTTGTCCCCAGTGTCAAAACAGTTTGTTACTGTAGTAAACCTCCGTAGAGCTGCCTGGCTGGCTGGCTTTCCGTGCACTTGGATTTATTGGTTGTCCAGCTTAATTTGTTAACCATCATTTTCGTAATGTGCCAAACCAGAAACGAATTTCGATCACCTATCAGACAGTTCTCTCACAAGAAAGATTAGAAAACTAACCTACCATGAGACGATCGCTGACATGATAAAAGGGTATCAGTGATATTCATGTAGTGCATAATTCCCATCCCCCAAAATTAACAAATAACAAGCACGTGTTCCTTATGTGGATTAGAAGTGCCCATGAACTCACATCACAAGTGTAAGACAGATAATTACCTGCAGAGATAAAATACGATCTTCCACCGTATCTGTAATGGTTAGACGAGAGACAGTGACAGGACGAGTCTGCCCAATTCTGTGTGCTCTATCAATTGCCTGGTCCTCAGCATAAGGATTCCACCAAAGATCAAGGAGTATTACATGGCAAGCAGCAACCATGTTCAGACCAAGATTACCCGCTTTCAATGACATAATCATAACTCTAACCTGAAAAAAAAAAGGCATCCATCAGCATACTGTCAAATGATTGTCCAGAAGTAGCAGGAGACAAGTTGGGGGGGGTGACCTCTGGGTCGGTGTTAAAATCCTTCACTGCTTTATCTCTTGAATTGAGGGACATTGTTCCGTCTAGTCTCCTGTACTGTATAAGATTGCTGTTCAGTGAAAACTCCAGCAAATCCAGCATGCCAGTCCACTGCGAGAAGACAATGGCTTTCACAGGGGATACTCGGCTTGGATTTGATTCAATGGTATCACTGTCTGTAAGGGCATGCGTGTTAATGATAGAATTCAGTATATCGACGGTCGCTTGTATCTTCGAGGAGATGTAACTGCTTTGACTGATAGAAGATAGCTCATCATCTGCTGATGAACTCGCTATCGCATCAGTACTGGTCTTGCCGGAGATACAAATCTTTAATGTCCCTGATGAAAATACTGATTCAGTACTTAATGTGTTTCTGCAATTAGGGACGGGGCACATGTTTTCATCAGTTGTTATCCGCTCATATATACACTGATAGCAGAAAATATGACCACACATCGCCACAACAGCATCCTCAGGTGTGTCCTGCAAAAAACATAAGTTACATTACTGCAGCCACTACAATAAGAGCAAAACGACAAGTATTCCTTGGAAATATGAATTAGACCAGTTATTACATTGTTGCGCACACTGCGCATAAGAAAAGATCGTGGCAAAATGGATGCAACCTTACCCAGGTGTCAAGATGGGCTCAGAATTTTAGCCCTGGATACGACTACCATGACGAGCAGGGCCCAACTGGGTTTTGCATTATCCCATAAAATATGTAGGGATTAGCCAGGTCAGGTATCATTCTCGTTGTGTGACTCCATGCTATGAGGTCTTATGCCAAGAGCGTGAACAAGAGAGGTAGGCATATCTTAGTGCAAACCATGGTCGAGTCAAACCATGATAACTTCCCAGATAGGCCCCCATCAATGAAGTTTGGATGGACTAGATTCATAGGGGCATGGATCACATACATGATAACTTTCTAAAGTAACCCCTCAAATGTTGGGGTAATTGTTTGTCAGGGTTAAATATCGAACGATGCTAACACATAAGTCTCATATAAAGAGGCCCACGTAAGAGTTTGCACGATTGCACTCAAGAGAAAAGAGAAAACAATGAACTTCAAAATAGTGCGGAAAGATCAAATCACTTACACGGCATACAGCACAAAGCGCTGATACTTCCAGCCTTGCAAGCAAATCTATTACCCTTTCCTTGGAAAGTTGTTTTGCCATCTCTATAGAACCATCGCCTTTAAATACTGACTGATGCCCCTTCACAAGAAGAGGATGATCACAAGCCTGCCTAAGGCGCAACAACAATAAAAGGATATTGGCATAGTTTTGTTTGACTGTTCCGGCAGCAGCATATTCCTGAAATGGATAGACAGCATATCAGGAGTCATAAATTTCACTTCCAACATTTCTAGTTTCCATAAGGGATGCCAATGTTAAGCTTCTGTTGATCTAAAGAATGTCCACGCCTCAGAAACTACGGTCCATTTACCTCCCTAGATGTAAAATAATGGTATACGAATACCAATAAAGAATTCCACAAACAAGATTTCAAAGGAAAACGGTAGGAAAACAAGCTGGGAGGAAAATCTGATTAATTAAAGCTAGACATGTTCGCTGTCGAACCAACCTTCACCAAACTGCAGTTTGGGTCACGGGTGATGTCAGGTTTAAACCACTGAACCTGTTTCCATTACAATTCCAACTCAAAAGAAGCCATAGCTGAGTTCCAGCCAAGCTTATTTTCCTCGACGGAGATGCGCCGACAGATAGTGTGGCGTTGGAAAGGGTGCTATGAAGGAAGTTGGCTGAAGAGAGCACAACAAGAGAGGGAGAGGTAAGGGAGGGCGGCAACCACTACAGGGATGGAGAGAAAAATCTAGACAGGGGGGCAAGCCTGATTTGCTCACTTTAGCACAGTGCCGCCCGATGTGCTCCACGATGTGCTCCATTAGGGATAACTCCTAACTAGAAGACAACTCAAAGGGCAACATGCCCTTCCTCTGCCATAACCTAACCTGCCCTAAGTTGGCCTAGCGCCTTGTGAAGGGTATAACCCACATAACATCTCTCCCCACCTCGGCAAACAGCTCGTCCTCAAGCTGAAATTCGAGGAACTTCTGAACAAATTCTGCCATCTTCAATTGTACCTCCCCACTGAACAAGCACATGCTTGACATCACCGCATGGACTTGCACCGAGGATCTTGGCTGGCTGGAGGATCACCTTGTTATCTTCCACACGTGGCAGCGAGGGGGTCTCAGCCGGAGGGTCACCATGGAAATTTTTTAAGACTACATGGAAGAAGTCATGTAGTTTTGCACCTGGAGGAAGTTCCAGACCGTATGCTACTTGTTAGGAAATATGCAACTTGTATTTCCAGGTGGCCATAGGCTAATATATATACACGTACAGGTGTGGTACAATATGCAGAGTATAGAACATGGAAAATACAAAGGGGCACACGGCTAAATATATATAACTCTTAACACACAAACACACACACCCTCAAACTCATGGTGGATCAACGGCACCGAGTCCGGAGAGATAGAAGCCGTGTTGTGGTTCATCTGGGGGGAGATCGAGCTTCAAGAAATTGTAAACGGTCTTATCAATACACAAATGTATAACTCCCTAGGAATTTCAATTGCGCTTATATCCAAAAAAAAACTTTCCGAGTTAAATTTCTAGTCTGGGCCTTAGTAAAGAAATCCGCCAACTGTAACTCGGAAGGCACATACTAAAGAGCATTAACCTGATCCTGCACACCAACGCGCACAAAAGAAGCATCAACCCCAATATGTTTGGTGAGCTCATGCTTCACAGGGTGGCGTGCAATACTAATAGCACCTGTACTGACAATATCATAGTAGGTGTAGTGACAGAACACCAAACTCCTGAAGTAACCACCATAACCAAGTCACCTCTACCGTCAAAAGAGCCATAGCTCGAAACTCAGCCTCTGCACTCGAACGGAAACCGCAGTCTGTTTCTTCATCTTCCAAGCAATGAGAGAACCACCAAGAAAAACACCGCAAAAAGTGAACGGCGATCCGAGGGATCACTAGCCCACATAGCATCCATGCAGAGGCCGGGTGTGTGCTCATTTTGTTTTGTATCCTTTTGATGCTCCATTTTGAGCCAATAAAATCCACCCTTTATCGAAAAAAAGCCCAAGTAGCATCCGAATAGGCCTGAAGCTGTAATGAACTATAGAGGGGAAAGCACAGACGGTGAGAGATGGAGCCACGAAGATATCAGAGAACACGAAGAAGGTTGACTATATTGAACTGAAGTGGGAGCAAAGACAAACTGACTCAAAATATGGACAGGATAGGAGACATCCGGACGAGTGACAGCTGGATAGACAAGACTACCAACAAGACGACGATAATGTGTCGGATCAAATAAAGGGGTCACCATCAATACCACGGAGGTGAACATTGAGCTCCATGGGAGTCTCAACAGTGCGCTCCATCAGTAAGGGCAACACAAGCAAGAAGATCATGGATATTACTTTTCTTGGGAAATAAAAAAAGGCATCAGAGGTAGAAGAGACCTCAATCCCAAGAAAATAGCAAAGAGGGCAAAGATCAGACATAAGAAACTGCTCACTAAGACATACCTTCACAAAGGAAATATACTCAGGCGGAGGGTCATCGCCTCGCCAGTGAAGATCATGTCATCAACACATATAGAAGAAGAGTCTGTCTGACCACGAGCAGGAAGAGGAACAAATAGTGCAGGATCATGAGCACTCGCTGAGAAACCAGCGGCAATCACTATTGGAACTAATCTTGTTATTAGTGTTAAGCGTATAGGATTAGATCATGTTTAATTTGTAGCCGTGTCGTAACACTAGAAGCCCGGCTCAGTCTCTTGGGGGGGGGGGGGGGGTATGTAGGGACGTGATCATGTGTACGCATGCAAAGCTAGTAGTGTTAATTAGTTGCATGCATTGTTAGTAGAAGTGGTGCACGTGTGCTTGCATGGATAAGCTAGTTGTTAGATAGGCTTAAGTGTGAAACTAGTGATCAGACGTGGTCTCCAGGTTGTGAGGAGATGGCCGAGTCGTGAGATCGCTAGTTGGTGACCTTTTCTATCGGCTAGTTGAGCGATTAGTGGATCAGGCAGTTGTGAGCTTGACCGTGTGGCATGCGTGTGCTATTTAAAGCTTTGTAATCGGTTCATCTAAGTGGCATGAGAAATAGAGAAGAGAAGAAAACGCTCCGGCTAAGAGGCGTCAGCCGAGCACCAAAAAATTCCAGCGTGTGTGTTCTTCTGTCCAACATTTGGTCCCAGAGCCTCGTGTGTCGAGGTCCAATTCTTCATCGTCATCGAGTTGCGTCACGACCGAAGGAGGACATGCTACCCGGTAAGTCATGCCACCGGCGGCAAGGAGGTGATTGTCATGGCATGGAGGCCATTGCCATAAGGAGTTCATCATCCACGTCGGAGTCGTCGACACGGTGTGTCACCGGGAACGAAGATGCGGCGAAGGCAGGAGGTGTGCCTCTCATCGAAGCCAACGGCTACGACAATCGGTGTGACAAGATGGCAATTGCGGTCGTCGATGAGCTGCACCAATGGGATCGACGACAAAAGGCTTCACGAGAGGAATAAATAATAACAAGATTAGGGAGGTGATTGTTGGAACTAATCTTGTTATTAGTGTTAAGCGTATAGGATTAGATCATGTTTAATTTGTAGTCGTAACACTAGAAGCTGCAGTTGTGTGCATATGTTGGGACGTGGCCACGTGTACGCATGCAAAGCTAGTAGTGTTAATTAGTTGCATGCATTGTTAGTAGAAGTGGTGCATGTGTGCTTGCATGGATAAGGATAGTTGTTAGATAGGCTTAAGTGTGAAACTAGTGATCAGACCTGGTCTCCAGGTTGTGAGGTGATGGCCGAGTTGTGAGCGATTAGTGGATCAGGCAGTTGTGAGATTGACCGTCTGTCATGTGTGTGCTATTTAAAGCTTTGTAATCGGTACAGCTAAGTGGCATGAGAAATAGAGAAGAGAAGAAAACGCTCCGGCTAAGAGGCGTCAGCCGAGCACCAAAAAATTCATGCGTCATAAGAAAATACTGCCAAATCTTTCCGTGTGCGTTCTTCTTCTGTCCACCACCCATGTGCTAATTTCCTGCACAAAGCCAACAATCACCACAGAGGCAAAACGCTCAAACCCCCGTTATCCGTATCAACGTGTCCCCGTCCCCATATCGGTGCTTCATAATTGGAGAATAGGAGCAAGTGAAGCAGCTAACCCGTCAAAAGACATGCAAACTGTCGAAACCACCCTGCCAAAACCATGTACTTGCGGGCTGGGTTGGGCTCTCATCCCAAACCACCTAAAACCGCATGCACACACCCTACATTAAGCAATGAGCCAATGATAGCAAGTAACTCCAAATAGTATGACTCTAGATCACGACAATGATCATCTACCTACATATGACACTTGAAAGTGGAGACAAGGCACATGCCACCAGTTTAGGGATCAAATAGTACAAAATTATAATACACCAAGGCCATCGACAAAGTATGGGCAAAGGTAAGTTAAACATGACGATTTAACCAACCTTGAACTGTTGCCGAGAACGTTCTTCCAGTGTCAAATAAAAAGCTCGCTCCTCCTTTGTGAAATCCACCTTTTGCAACTTAATTGTCTTTGGAGGTAAGTTTATGATCGGTTCTCCATTTATTGTAGTTTCTACATATAAAAATCAGCAACATGAGATCAGCAGAGGTAGCAAATGGAAAAGAGTCATGTCAATATGTGTTTAGAGATCTCCCAACAAAATTATACAATGTGAAACCCTATGGAAGTTCTTTCTATGAAAAGAAAAGAGAAAGGAGGTGCGGGATACTGAACACAAGTGGCTAGCAATATTAATACAGGTGCCCTAGCGTTTTCAAACAAGAAATCAAATAACCTACTATCTTCTCTGACATGTAACTCAAAGTACTGAACACAAGTGGCTACCAATATTAATACAGGTGCCCTAGCGTTTTCAAACAAGAAATCAATAACCTCCTATCTTCTCTGACATGTAACTCAAAGTTTCTGTTTTTCCAACTGTTCACACGATAATACCTATATCAATTGATTAGGAAGTCGTGGAACTAGAGAACGCCTACCCCCAAAAGATGTTGTAACCACATGCAGATTTAAACTTGGATATAATTCATCAAGTTTCCATAACTAATAAAAAGTACTAAGCGACGTGGTTGGAATTGTATTTGTTTGCAATGAAATATCCAAAGATCATATATACATGAGTACCCAGGCTCCACCATGCCGTATGTATTCCCTCCCTCGGTACATGGATATATGGAACTATCACTATTAAAACATCAGCCGGTTAATCAGTTAACTGGCGATTAATCCTTCCTCAGAGCGTCACCGAGTAGCCGATTAACTGATTTATCGGCCAATTTGCCTATTAATCCTCCACTCGCCAGACAACCGAGCAGTTACCAGTTAATGATTTCTTAAATAGGTGCAGTAAATAAACATTTTTCTCTCACCTTTTGTGCGACGCAGGAGAACTATCCTCAACACAGTTTGTAGTTTCTTATACCCATGGACTGCATTTCTAGCAATTGGGTGCTTTATCATCGTACAAAACGAGCTATATGTAGAATATGGATCATATTTCAAGAAACGGAAATAGCTGTAGAGCTCATCGATTGAATTTTGTATAGGTGTTCCTGATAAGCACCATCTCCTTTTCGCTCTTAGTCCACAACAGCCTTTAGCCACTTGAGTTCGGAAATTTTTTATCGTCTGAGCTTCATCAAGAACCACCCGAAACCACCGTACCCGGGCAACTGGGCCACTGTCAAGGTCAATATCTGAATCCTTAAGTTTCTTCTTCCTTTTCTTAGATTTGCTTGGTGGTTTTCTTTTATTACCAACAGAAGATTCTTCCCCATTCTTTTGATCTTGGTCATCATCAGCATTCTGTTTAGGCACTTCATTTGCCACAATTGTGTATGTCGTGACAACGACATCATATTTTGCCAGCTCACTTGGATCTTTGGTCCTTGCACCACCATGGTAGACTAAAACAGATAACTTAGCACTTTGACTAACCTTGTCATTCAATTCATTAGCCCACTGCTTAAGAACACTAGCAGGGCATACTACTAAAGTACCTGCAGCTGGCCTCGTCATGGATCGCATGGTCGATGATGCAGATGATGTGCCTGTTTTTGTCTTCTTGCGTTCAACTTTGCTTTCAACAATTCTATTTGGAACAATATCCATATGACTAGTAGATGGTTTAACATCACTAGTACTAGCTGCTGTTGATAAACTAGTGTCTAAATCCTTGGGTTCATCGTTCATAGACTGTTTCGCCTTATCAACAACAGTCACTGCCTCATCGTCTTCATCAAGGTTTAGCGCTTCGGATTTCAAAGGATCTGAATCAGCACACATGAACTTAGACTGCTGACTCTTCTGTTTTAGTATAAGGGCAATTGTAGACACAGTCTTCCCAAGACCCTGTAACAATAAACTACTTATCATTAAGAAGAATTTGATAAGAAGTGAGTAGTTTTTGAAAGGTTGGAAATCACAAATAACCTGATCATCTGCAAGAATCCCTCCTGCACAATGTGAACTATTCTCCTTCGAAACCATCCAAGCTAATGCCATTTTCTTTCAAGGAAAAAAAGTACACAAGGAACATGATATTCAGAATACAAGAAACTGATATATATATACACACACAGAGAGAAATATGTTACTACACCCCATGGGTTATACCCTAAAAAGCACGGACATGGCAAAAACAGCCATATCGTATTTTTTTGACATTTACAAAAACATTTTTGGCATGCAGAAGCAAATGCTCCCCTGAGCCGAATTGGATATCTGGTGTATATATAGTTTTATGGAAGAAGTATGCAATACGCAGGGCATAGGATGTAGTATATAGTCTGTAGTATGCCTTGTGCAGTAAGGAGTATATGATGTCATGAAAAGAGTATACAGTGTGATGGAGAAATGTAGTACACAGAATGTTGGATGTAGTACATAGTTTGGAGTATGCCGGCCGCGTGACGTAAGAAGTATAGTATGTCAAATACGTGAGTATGTGGTATGTCGTGTCTAGGATGAATCATGTAGGAAGCAATATGCCATTGAAGAATTCTGTAGTATGCTATACGTGGGGAAAGAGGAGACAGTAGTATCAAGTGTGTAAGTGGACATAGGATGTAGCATGTTAATTGGGAAGACGGCATTGTGCACATTACATGGAGTATATGATATTTATTCTTGATGTCAACCAATTCTTTTGTTGGCAATTTCGAAACAGGTTGAAAACAGGGTTTTGGACACTTTTTATGTGGCCAAGAAAATCGACTTACATTTGCATGCATGTTGTACTAATTTTTGGAAAATGTCGTATCCCGTGTCCCTGTATGCATATCATCGTGCCCGTGTTCCCGTATTCGTGCTTTTTAGGTTATACCACCACTAAATCTGGCATAATTCATGCTTGCGGAATTGCTAGTTTCATCATCTTCATTGCATTACATCTTAGTACAGTGCTGACATGCCCTATAACAGGGATAATGCAGCCTAAATTCGACTACCACTTAATCATTAGTTCATTTTCAATTGGACTGGTCCATCATGGAGAGTACAATGTTGCATTAACGTGGAGACATAAATATGTGAATCTCAGTGTGATCTCACGGCCCTCCAGAAGTAAAAAATCCGCACTCATATAAAGAATAGTGTACCTGGTGCTTGAGCAGAGATACTGATAAGACACCCTCATCGAGATCATCTTCCCTTTTATCCAGACTAATGTTCTGTATAACAGAATAATAAAAGCAAGTTACTCAGAGTATAGAATCAAATGTAAGAGCAATAGCCAAATAAATAACCTGGATCGCTAAAACATACAATTCTCATTGGCCGGTAAACAAGAACATGCAAATGTATATTCTCATTGATAAGTCAAAACTAGCACTTGCATTTATAATGCAGCGAAATAATTTTAAAAAAAGATTTGAAGCTCTGCAAATGCAATGGTAATGTATTTATTATTCTGACTACTGTAAGAAATATGTAGCACTATGCTTACATAAGTTTGGCATTTATGTAGTAAAATGATTAACACAGCAAATTCATATAGGTAGAACCTGTATTTTTCTTCAGAAAGATACTTTAAAAGACAATGGCACATGTTAAAGCAGCATCTTGTTACAGATTATGATTTTGAGTTCTGATAGGGATTATCATCTGTCTTTTAATCCATTATTAAGCCAAGTCAGCAATGCAATTCACAAAACTTGTCGAAGAAGAATAAGTCTATCAAAGATAATTGCCTCTGGACAAAACGTCACATGATTAGGGCAGGAACATGACTGTTGTTTATGTCTCAACGGACCAAAGATGCATACCTGAAGAGCCTCCTGATATACTGCTCTCTCGTCAGAATCCAGAAACCTACTTTCTAGATTTGGACGAGCTTGCATATCATTAACATTAGCAAGTTCATTGTTACTAGCAGAGTTATGGCCTCCAAAAGATGCAGGCAGCATCCTATGTGAACTAGGACTATCATATACATAGACATCATCTGGCAATTTTAAACAGGGAAAAACATTAGTACTTGTATTGAAATCCTGCAACCATTTCCAATGTATGGTTGAATTAGATTAATTTGAGACTAGCTACACAAACCATCATCATTTTCCATGGTATCCTTCTGGGCATTACTCACAGAGTAGCTTCGGATTGAGAACCTTGAAGATGAAGGCTGCCCAATGCCATTGGCATCATTTTTTCCCATCCTACTATCATCCAACCTTTGAGAATTTCCATTGGTAAAACGTGATGGGAGTTTACGGCTCTCACTTGCAACACTTGGATGTGCAGATTTTGACGTGCTTCCATTGGAAAAAGATGAAGGAAGAATCCTCTTGTTATTGACATTTGCATCCACTGCCAATCCATTGCGCTCCCTCACTGCGATATCAAGTCTACTGGAAGAGAGAAAGGCCCTTCCAGAATCGTTTCTTGGCCCCGCACACGAATTTGAATGTGGATAAGTTCTGTCCCCCGAACCTAGTGTATAACGGGCTTTCTCGATATCTATACCATCTGCAAAGGAAGGTGGCAGAGTTCTGTATTGGCCGTTATCATTCATATTAGATCTGGAAGAAGAGGGAGTGCTCCTCAACAAATCTTCGTCCTGAAAGCTGGCTGATTGCCCTCCGCCATTCTCGCCAGATGTGACATTTGTAGAAGTTGGATCGTCAGAGTCAGAATCAAAATCATCACCACTGTCCGATATCAAGTCAATGACATTATCATTATCGTTATTCATACTGCCAGCAAGCATGTGCACCGCGTCTGTGTTTTCAGGACTCAATTGTGCTTAGCATTACAAACCATGCATGCATGAACAAGGTCAGATCACAGTGTTAACCTATCGTTCAGCCTCCAGATTGAAAGCAAACCCACTTTGAAATTTATGCAGATGACTAGCAGTTACTCGAGTTATCCACAATTGGCCTGCAAGCGGGTCACATGAAATTGTAGCTGAGTAGATATCAAGTTATGGTGCACAGAACAGGAATAACAGCGTGAACATGTTGAGAAATTATTTTGTGAGAACCCCTCCTAAAAGTCATATGCATGCTTTATCGTCCTGCGAGTGGTCAAATGGAATTCTTCAGCATTATCTAACACACAGGAAGAAAACGGTACGAAAAAGATATCAAAATTATTTTTAGAATTTTAAAAAAAGTGGTAACACATCAATTGGAAATTATAGTAACCTAAGCTCGGAATACCGAGTTCACTGGAGACACTTTCCAGATCAGTTCAGCTCTAAAATTGGACCAATCAGACCCTACGCGCACGCTAATGATAGATGAGGGTTAGGTCTACACTGAGGACTGGACTGGATTGAAGATGGCATTTCAATACCAGAAAGCAGAAAGGACTTTGCACGAACGCGCTACCGGACCAAATTCTGCGTTAGGGAAACCATGCTTGACGGGATCAACCAATCCCCCGATCCGAGACCGCCAAGATGGCCCGGCCCGGAAAACCCCATCCCGGGGACAACCGAACAGCAACCTCGAGATCACCTGAACAAAAAGCAACCCCGAGGCGGGGAGAAAGCCACTGCACGGAACCCCCAGCAGCAACACGCACCTCTCGGGAGCAGGCGAAAATCCGCGAGATCAACCCTCGCGGCGCTCGACTCGGCGGCGGAGGAGGAACAGGCCGGCCGTTGGATATCGTGCCGGACTGGGCGGCGGCGGGATCAGGTCTGGGCTGGGGAGGTCGCCGCGCAGTTCCCTGGGAGGGGGAGGAGGAGAGGGAGGAGGGGTGACCGCACGGACAGGTGGAGAAGCGGCCTCGTGGAGGCGGAGGAAGGAGGCTTTGGGTCCAGACGTGTCGCGGATCCTATTTCCCCTCCATGTCCCATGCTGCGTGGCAAAAACGACAAAATTGACCTGAGAACGAAAAGAATTCACAAACTGAACTGTGTTTGAAAAAATTTCACCCAGCTGACCCTTTTGTGCAGCGCCTAACAGTCAGGCGCTGCACTTCACTATGCAGCGCCTAAGAGTTAGGCGCTGCACGCCTGGCCAGCGTGGCACAGCTGGGCCCCGCACCGAGCAGTGCAGCGCCTTGGAGCTAGGCGCTACACTACCATGTGCAGCGCCTAACTCTTAGACGCTGCACAACGACTTAAACCGCCGTGGCCCGCCACCCCCATCCGAACCCCCCATTAGTTCGTTCCACTAACCGAACCCCCCAGCGCGGCGGCGGCCATCTGCTCTCCCCCTCTCTATCCCCTCTCCAAAATTCTTCCGATATGAAGGTTTGAGCCGTGGATTTATTTCCTCATTGCTCGTACAAGGTAAATTCCTCCGATCCCCTTCTTTGTATTCATAAAATCGTTCACTTTGTTTTCAGATTTGTTGCAAGTTAGGGTGAAACCCTTGATTTGGTTGGATTAGAAATTTATATGATACATTGAAATAGTATTGTGTGATTTAGGATTTCGAGATGATATGCAATCTTTTTGGAACCCTAATGTTGTTGATTTGTATTGTCAATCTTGGTTCCATACAAATTTGTACGTATATATGGAAAAGAAGTCACATAGGAAGTTATATTTGGTTGTTGAGCATTATTGTTGAGTATTACATTAGTATTTAACCGTAGTTTGCGCATGTTTTGTTGTTGAGTATATATGAAAAAGAAGTCACATAGGAAGTGTTTTAGGAAGTCACATTTGAACTCTAGTGTTTAAATTTCTTTTAGTACCTAGTGTTTTAGTATGTATACATGAAAAATGCTCGCATGTGAAGTAATGAATAGGAAGTGTTTTAGTTTTGTCATGTATGTTTACTGTTTCAAAATTGTAGGATGGTTTGGCTTCTCGAAAATTACTGTGACGTTCAACACCGGGCCTACATGATGTCGGAGAAGAAACAGGTAATAATCATAGTAGTTGGTATTTTGAAATATGTGTCTACTTCAAATAGGCATGCCTATATGTAATCATCTGATTTGCGTGTTTGCAGTTCCTTCAACCTTTGAAGATTCGGTCTCACGGGGTCTCTGGTGCTGTCATGCCTTACGATAAGCGGTACACACCGTACATCAGGCAGACAGGACTCCTCCCGTTCATTCAGCTGGTCAGCCGGTCGACGCCGAACCTGAATGCTGCAGCAATCACCGCGCTTGTTGATCGGTGGAGGACGGAGACGCACAGTTTCCATCTTCGAACCGGGGAGATGACCGTGACGCTCCAGGATGTTGCCTTGATCACCGGTCTTCCTATCGAGGGGAAGCCTCTCTGTATGAGCACCGATTCTGATGGGTGGCGCCAGCAGATGGAGGCCCTTATCGGTATGGCTCCTCTAGAGGCTCCGGTAGAAGAGGGAGAGAAGAAGAAGGAGAGAGTCGCAGCCATAGCTCCTTTCACGTGGATTGTAGCAAACTTTGCGCATTACCCTCAAGGTGCTAATGATGATGTGATCCAGATATATGCTCGTGTCTACATGTGGTACGTTATCTCCAGGACTTTGTTTGCTGACGCCACTGGCAAGAACGCTCCATGGATGTGGCTTAAGGCGTTGACCGTCTTCGACAACAAATGGAGTTGGGGTTCGGCGGCACTGGCCTACTTATACCGACAGGTAGTCAGTTGTTTGTTTTTCACCTCATTTCTACATTATGAATGCAATCTTGCTCTTGAGTGAACCATGTTTTCCTTTATGTGCAGTTGGACGATGCTTGCTGTAGGATCTCGAAGGACGGATGTATTGGTGGTTGTATGCTCGTACTCTCGGTATGGAGCTGGGAGCGCCTGCCGGTCGGACGCCCGAAGGACGTCAAGTTCAATGAATGGGACGACAAAGAGGACGAACTACGGCTCCCCACTTGGGCTTACAAGTGGGATGTGGTATCCGAGATGACGAGCGATGTCACTCTCATGTATAGGCAGTACACCAACGAGTTGGACACGATTACGGCTGAGCGGGTAAACATTGACATTACATCACTCATTCTCGTGCTTTTATGAAAACTCGATATCAATGTTGCGTTGTTGTGCTATGTTTCAGGTGGAATGGGAGCCATATGGCGCCAAGGATAGTCTAGGTGATGCAGGAGAATTCATCCTGAATCCGATGTGCTTGCGGGATAGGCATCTTTGGCTTATGCGGTGCCCGCTCATATGCAACTGGGCAGTTGAGCTTCACATGCCACATCGTGTGTTCCACCAGTTTGGTCTGTTCCAGGGTCACCCGCCGGAATGGGAGGACACGGACAAAATGCTTCACGGGTAAGAGAGAATGACCCTTCTGCACTTAGCATCTTCAAGTCCTTTTTGATGGTCCTAAAATTTGGTTTGTTAACATGCAGGTTGGATAGGAAAAAGCAGCGAAAGATCAAGGACTGGGACAAACATCATAAGAAGTATGTCACCATGTTCGAGCTAAGTGTGGAGCGAGCTCAGTCGACTGCAGGATCCCAGCTTCGTGAGCACTGCCCGCTCGCCTTCAACAACTACCTTAAATGGTATCTTGCAAATACTCGTGTGGAGATATTGAAGCCGGCGTATGATGACGAGATTTTGGAATAACCCACCGTCTTTGATGAGCTAGCCCAGACCGAATACAACAAATATGTTAGGGAAGGCACCCGAGTCCCTCATGCTCCAGTGATCAACTTTGTGGTAATGTGTTCCCCTCTTCGCGTTCCCGTTGGCTCTATTACATAACTTTACTTGCCTAACATGTTTATTTCATTCCCGTGAACAGCGCAAGCAGATCAAGAAAGCAGCTGATGAAACTCAAAATATTCAGGACACAACCCCGGTTGGACAAGGCAATGAGGAAGGTGCACTTCGATCATTCATGAAGGTACATATCTCATTAAGTTGTTCATGTTACATATGTAGCAAAGTTGGATATCTCATTCACTTGTCCATGTTACAACGTCAGGGCCAAAGGTTAAGGCGGTTGGCCAACCTTATCGGTTGCCGTGACCCCGAATATTCAGAACCAGAGCTGTCTAGGTCCGCTACACCATCGGACCATGGGGCTCATCTGGAGGATGAGACTACCTCAACAACTCATTTGGAGGACGAGGGTGTGGTCACCCAAGAGGTATGACAATAGCACATATTCATATCTTTGATGCATTGGTCATTTCATTATGACGCACGTTCTTTACCATATCATTTGCTTGTATGATAGGTTGACGATGACACGACATTGCAAGACTATCAAGTTCGTTCACAATACATGTTGAAGTCTAGGAAGGGATTCAAACGCTACACGCCCAAAGACTACAACACTAGAGGCAAGAGGGCGCTCGCTGGGAGCTCGCGGATGGCGAGCTTGGAGGATGATGATGTGAACGATGATGAGGAGGAGGCACCGGAGCCGGTTGCTCGTCCCAGGAGGAAGAAGATAACCAGCAAGAGGGGAAGAGGCGGCAATACAACGCGCTGAACGAACTAGTCGCCGTCGGTTTCTTTGTGAACATTTGTCTTTGTTGAACTTGAAGTGACGTTAAGTCTTTGTTGAACTTGTAACAATCTTGTGTTCTGTCAAACTTGTAGTGACGTGTCTTAAATCCCAAACTGTTATGTTTTATGTGAGATGTCTTAGATCCCAAACTGTCATATTGTTGATCCTTACTGTTTTATGTGAGATGTAGAACTACTGAAATTGTCATATTGTTGATATGAAACTGATCTGCTTCTGCAGATAACAGATGTGCAATGAAACTGATCTGCTTCTGCAGATATCAGATGTGCAGCGCCTTGGCGTCAAGCGCTGATCTGCTTCTGCATATATCAGATGTGCAGCGCCTTGGCGTCAAGCGCTGCATTACACAGTGCAGCGTTTGAGATCCAGGCGTCACACTGTGTAGTGTAGCGCCTGATGCAAAGGCGTTGCACCCACACATAGACAAAATTTTGGACGAAAACCTACTGGAACCTTTCTGTTGCTGATATCCAGATGTGCAGCGCCTAGGTGTCAGGCTTCACACTGTGCAGTGCAGCGCCTCAGCCAAAGGCGCTGCACCAACACTTAGACAAAATTTTGGACGAAAACCTACTGGAACCTTTCTGTTGCTGATATGCACATGTGCAGCGCCTAAGAGCTAGGCGCTGCACATGGTAGTGTAGCGCCTAGATCCAAGGCACCGCACTGCTCGGTGCGGGGCCCAACTGTGCCGCGCTGGCCAGGCGTGCAGCGCCTGAGAGTTAGGCGCTGCACAGTGGAGTGCATCGCCTGACTGTCGGGCGCTGCACAAAAGGGTCAGCCGGGTGAAATTTTTTCAAACACAGTTCAGTTTGTGAATTCTTTTCGTCCTCAAGTCAGTTTTGTCGTTTTTGCCTTTGGGCGTCCATCTTCTGAGCGTGTTTAGTTGCCTGTGTATACATGGAAGATCTTTTTGAGAGCAGAGCAAGTATAATAAGATGACATAAGCGGCACATCTTCAACGGTGACTCGCAAATTTTCTCCCGCATCCATCCGTGGACGGGGACCAGTCCGCGGACACGGATGCGGGATGCCGCCATCCAACGCTGCCCGCATACATTTAGGACAGTAAAACTGAGCCTAAAGCGAGCCCTCTCAGTGATTTGCTTTTTTGGCCGTCCGTTTTCGCGATCTGGATGTTTCCGGCCGTCCGATCTAATCTGTGCACCACGTTTCTGTTTCATGGGCTCGCTGTCCTAAGGAGGGCGCTACTCCGACGGCCGAAACGCAAAATGCTGGTTGATTGGACTATTGGGCCTAAGGGACCGGCCCATTAAGCAGCGAGGGAGCGTTTGCGTGGTTCCGTGAGGATGCGATGCGAAGGCGACGGTTCAGTGCGACCTCCATATTCTCCCCCATCTACGGCGACAGTGGCACCAACAATCGGAACCCCACGATGATCCCCTCCGCCCCTCTACACCGCGCCCCATGGAAACCCTAGCCATTGGATTGCGTTGCGCCGGCGATCCTCTCAGCCACGCGCAGCTCCGCATGGTTACTCGACTGGTGGCCTCTTCGAGCGGAGGTTCCCCTGCCCCGATTTTGACCTCGAGTGGAAGTGGCCCTCCCAGAGGAACGCGCGTGGTGGTGGGAGAGGACGGCGGTAGCGGCAACTGCTGTGTGTGTGTGTGTGTGTGTGTGTGTGTGTGTGTGTGTGGTGGTGGTGGTGTGCACCATGGCGATGGCGACTATGATGTTCCACATCAACCAGTTAAGGCTACCCCTCCCCTCTCCCTTCATCCATTTTAGAAATCTGAACATCTCTGTCTCTAGCTCTAATCAACGTCGCTGCGGCGGCGGCCGCCGCGGACGACACCCCATCCTCCCACTTCCAGGCGAGACAATCTTCCCTCCTTCCTACCTCTCATCCTCCACTAATTATTCATCTGCTCTTAGAATCTATTATGATTTACGGTGTTCTCTCTACTCCAAAATGAATGCAGGTTCTCGGATTCGAGCTCTGTTGTGCTTGGTGCCTGTATGGGTTGGTTCTGCTCGGTTGGAAGGTTGGTCATCAAAAGCATGAAGCAACATTAGTATTTTTCGGTTCTTATGCAAAACTGTCACTATCGAAATTGTAAACTTAATAATTTTCTCAGTAGAATTTGCCTTTTGCGTGTACTGGATGCGAGAATGTTGTTTAGATCATAAAGTGTTTGCTTCATGTTCCCAAACTTGGCCTGAATAGATGTTGGTCATTGTATTGTAAGAAGTGTACACTAATTGTTGGACAAAGTTCTTTCCATTTCCTATGAAAATTCAACTTTTTGCGTAGCCCAGTGTATTATTGACTGCGGAAGAGATGTACCTTACATTCAGTATTAATAATAATGAACACTCAGACCTTGCCGTTAATGGTTGCCGGTGCTATAAACTTGAGATTCTCCGCATAACATTCTCCTCCCTGCATATATGTAGCACTGAATTTGTAGGTTGAGCAATCATATAGCAGAGAAAGATTAAAGCCTGAGTGTAGTCATGTTGAACGTTATATAGCAATCTTTGCATAAGCTCAGCCTGAAGACCAATTGATCAGTATGTTTTCTTCCTATACCATCTCCGATTAGTATACTTTCTTAAATACTTTATTTGCTAATATCTCCTTTCTACGATGAGAGATGTTGACTAGGCCTGTTATCTCCGTAGGTATCTATGTAGATATGTTAATGTGAGGTTTAGCATTGCAAAGTAAACTTCATATTTATATCTTTTATTTGTAGTGGACTGTATTACAACTAAGTCTCAACAACCTGAACATGATAGCGACAACATATGCTTTGCTCTCTCCCCGTGGTGGCGTCCAAGTTAACTTCTAGGGCATGTTAACCGAGGGTGCGACTTGTAGGTGAGGGAGATGATGGCAGGCTTTTGTTCCCCTTCTATTGAGCCTTTTTTCTCCATGAACGGCATCAATACCACGTACCCGCAATCTTCTTTTGTTTGGAGGTGGACCCTATATCAGCATTTTGCTGCCCTATACAATGTTTCGTTTTGTTCGACCAATTCCTTTTTTCTCTATTTTCCTTGATTAATCATCATGGATTTGGTTATGGATGTGCATGGGCATCTACAATTTTGAAGCAGTCTGGGTTCATGGTTGTGGAATTGTTCTCATTAGTTTGGAGGAACATGTCTTAGCCGTGATTTAATCATTCGACCAACTATTACAATCTGAATCCAATGGGACTCCATACTTTGGCATTCAATCTTCTTACATAAGATCTGGTGCAGGCCTCTCTTCTCTGGTGCATGATCCGTTGAGGCTTTGCTTTCCTGTCAATGAGTACATTCGGTGTCAACCATTTGCTCTGCTCCAGTAACACATGTTGCTCACTCCACGATCTAATAGTTCAGTATTTTGCGGAGCCAATTAAACCTCCATGTTCAGTTGTAGTTGTACAATAGTAGTGCATGGTTAAATTGTATGAGCATATCACACTGACCTCTCCTTGGAAGCAAGCACATATTTTTGGCTGTGAGGTGTAACTTGTTTTTCTCTTACAAAATTTCAAAAATGACCCCCATCTTATAAGCTAATGTAGGGGTGTTAATATTTTAATAAATAATTGCACAAATAGAACCAAACTTCAGTTACAACTTATTAAAGGATTTTATTTACTATATTGGTTTGCTTTTTAAAATTGGTCTCTTTTGTTATCGAATAAAAGACTTAAGTTTGCTCTTCTCCTTTCCTTCCATCAAAATAATCCGTCATATGCATATTTCTCTCGGAGCCTTCCCTGGGAGATAATGCTCACCCGTCTTCTGGTGGAACCATAGGATAGTATTCCATTCTTCGATGAAATATTGCCTATTGAAAGTGTCGTCTTTCGAGCAGGTTGTAGCTTTTGGCTGTTTATATATGTTGATTTATAATTCTTATCTGGTGTCCACAAATAATTGATGTGTTGCATATTTTCCAAGATGCTAATTATGTAGATTATCAACCTTTTTTATTACCATGGAACATGTGTGCCTTTGTCTACACAAACATAACTTTATTTTCACAAGTCCATGCATTACAAAAGTTCCTATCATCAAGTGAAAAAATAGACGGGCGCTGTTCTAGTTTCAACAACAATTGGAACCAACCAGACGAAATTCGTGCAAACTGGGTGAATTTTGATATAAACATGCCGGATTTCGTATAAACATGACGGATTTCATATAAACATGACGGGTTTCATTACAATTCGGACATATTTCAACTAAAAGTGGTGCTAGTCCAGCTCTGGAGGTATAATTAATACCTATTCTAAATGGTCGCCGGTGCCCGCTCCCCGTGTCCGGCCATGAGCCCCGAGAACTGAAGCTTCGCCTTCTCCAGTTCCGTCCCGACGCTCTCCAGCTCCGCCTCCGTAACCTCCTCCTCCTCCGGAGACCCAGGAAGTGAAGTTGTCCGCCTCCACGTCACCGCCAAGCGGCTGATCGGCCGACGATGTTTAGCCCACCAAGCTTGGCTTCAACGGAAAGGAAGGAGCGGTGGCCTTCTTGGGACCCAAGCGACGGCGACCTACCGTGCTCTACTCTTCCTCGTTGCTAGCGGCACCCGCGAACGTTCCGGCTTCGTGGTCGTGGTAGCGGGGCGCGGCCTCGGCGGAGCCGGCGATGTCATCCTCGTCGTCGATCTCGCCGAACAACACCTCGTCCGCTGCCTCGTCGCACTCCTTGTAGGCGGCCGCCAGTTCCGTCGCCCGCTGGCGGTATCGCCAGTGGACGAGGCGGATCTCGCGGGCGGAGTGGTAGGACTCAAGCAGCGCCGCCTGCTCCTCCAGGTCCGCTTCTGGCGCGATCGTCCTGCCGGCGGTGAGCTGCTCATTTGCTTGCTGGTGCTCCTGAAGGACCTGGTGGTTGTAGGCGACATCGGCCTGCGCCTCCCAGAACTGCTCCTCCCGCTTCTCCCGCACCATGTCCATGTAATGGGCACGAGCCTCGCCGATGGTCATGGTGCAATGCACCGGCGAGGGTGGCACGGACGAGGAGGGTGGTGCCGGCTCGTCGTCGGCCATGTCCTCCATTGGGACATCGCCGTCCTCCGGCTGCCTGCCGCCCTGCCAGCCGGCAGCAATGGCAGTCATCTCCTTCTTCTGCTCCGGCGTCAGCCCGTCCCAGAAAGCTTTGGTGTGGGAGGAATCCATGATGGGACTGGTGCAGAGAGGGATCAGAGGTTAATGACGGCGGCTATGGCTGGGGCAGCAGTTTATATAGCAATGGTGGGCGACAGAGGGACGGATGGTTGGCGCCGGAGTAGCTGCCTCGGCAACCGCGTGTCATTAATGCGGGCGGCAGACGAACGGACGGGCGACCGTCATGTCGTTTGAATGCGGAGCAGTAGCCTGCACCGGGAAGCGGCGCGGGCGACACTCTCTCGGCCGGCGCGCCGCTTCACTGCTGGCGCCAGTGAGCGGTCGCATCCGCTCTGGCCGGGCATGAATGCGGGCACTGACGCTCTGGAATGGTGATACGTCTCCGACGTATCTATAATTTTTTATTGTTTCATGCTATTATATTATCATTCTTAGATACTTTATATGCAATTTTATATCATTTTTGGGGACTAACCTATTAACTCAGTGCCTAGTGCCAGTTGATGTTTTCTGCTTGTTTTTGGTTTTACAGAAAATCTATACCAAACAAAGACCAAACGCTACGAAACTTTTTGATGATTTTTTTTCTGGACAAAAGAGACCCTAGAAGCTTCGGGGGAGGACCAGAAGACCTACGAGGAGATGGCAAGGCAACAGGGTGCCCTGGGGGGTAGGCATGCCCTGATGCCTTGTGGGCCCCTCGTGGCTCCGTCTGACCTAATTCCAGCGCTATAAATTCTCAAATATTTCAAAAACCCAGAGAGTCACCCGAAACAATTTTTCCGCTGCCACAAGTCTCTGTTCTTCCGCGATCCCATCTGGAGGCCTTTTCCGGTACTCTGCCGGAGGGGGAATCGATCACGGAGGGCTTCTACATTGACCTTGCTGCCCTTCCGATGATGTGTGAGTAGTCCACCACAGACCTACGGGTCCATAGTGATTAGCTAGATGGCTTTCTCTCTCTCTCTCTTTGATCTTCAATACAATGTTCTCTTCGGAGATCGATTCGATGTAATCTTCTTTTCCGGTGTGTTTGTTGGGATCCGATGAATTGTGGGTTTATGATCAGATTATTCATTGAAAGTAATTGAGTCTTTTCTGAACTTTATTATGTATGATTGTTATAGCTATGTGATGCTTTTCGATCTATGGGTTTTCTTTGGCCAAGTTGATTCATTGATCTTCAGTGGAAGTGGTGCATAGTAGTAGGTTCAATCTTGCGGTGTCCTCACCGAGTGATAGCAGGGGTAGCGAGGCACGTATTGTATTGTTGCTACTAAGGAGAAAACGACGGGGTTTAATCATATTGCTTGGTTTTATTCTATCTACATTATGTCATCTTACTTAAAGCGTTACTCTGTTTGTCATGAACTTAATACCATAGATGCAGGCAGGAGTCGGTCGATTGGTGGAGTAATAGTAGTAGTTGTAGCCAGGAGTCGGTCTACTTGTCACGGACGTAATGCCTATATACATGATCATGCCATGAATAACATCATAACTATGCGCTTTTCTATCAATTGCCCAACAGTAATTTGTCTACCCACCGTATGCTATTCTTATGAGAGAGATGCCTCTAGTGAAAACTATACCCCCCGGGTCTACTTTAGTCATATTACTAAAACCAAAATCACCTTGCTGCAATTTTACCTATCTACGACTATCAGATTTGATCCTTGCAATTAACGAGTTCAAGGGGATTGACAACCCTCTTGCCCGCGTTGGGTGCAAGTATTTGCTCTTGTGTGTGCAGGTACTGTTGACGGGTGTTTGCGTGGTTCTCCTATTGGTTCGATAACGTTGGTTCTCTACTGAGGGAAATACTTATCCGCTACTATATTGCTTCACCCTTACTCTTCGGGGAAAATCCCAACGCAGCTCACAAGTAGCAGAAAGAATTTATGGCGCCGTTACCAGGGAGATAACATCAAACAACTCAAGGTCCCTTCACACACACATTAGCATTTACTTGTTCTACTTTTTATTTGCCTACACTACAAAAAAACACTTCCGTGATGATACATGTTTGTCACAGTAGGTCACGTTTTCTGTCATGCATGTACATCCGTGACGATTTTATGAAAGAATCAAGATAGTCATACATGTGCTATCGTAGAAGTGTTCCATGACAATACTCAAATTATCATCACGGAAGTGTCCACTTCCATGACGATAAATGGCGCGTCATGGAAGTGTTTTCATCAAGGATGACCGACACGTGGCATCCACCGTAATGGGTCGCCGTTAAGCTATTGGGTTCTGATTTGGATCTGATAACTCGTTAACAGCCTGGACCAATGGCAATTTTCCACGTGTAAAATTCTCATTCGCCAACGGAACCACGTGTCAGCTCGTCGTCGCGATAGGTGTCATCCATCCACTGGACGAGAGGCGCCAATGGAACTGTGACACATGGCATGGCCCAACAATGGCCCATTTAGGTTAAAAAGGCCGGCCCAGTCAAAATAAGCGGGCCGACCCATTTACGACCTACTTGTGTCTGACCCATTTACAACCACGGCCCATACAAGTTGTGCCAATTCGGCCCATCAAAGGCCCGTTAAATATTTGACACCACTGTGGCCCATCGTCAGTTCTAGCCTGTTAACAGCCTGATATGTCTTTGGGCTCATTTGCGGCCCAAGCTTCTTTCGGCCTGTTAGCGGTCCATTCTAAAGATGGGCCAATATCCATGCGGTAAGACTTTCGGCCTTTTACCGGCCCATTCTGTAGTTGGGCCAATTTCTGGCCCGGTGTTTCTTTCGGCCCGTTAACGTCCCGCGCTATAGTTGGGCCATTTACGATCCGCCCTTACTTTGGGTCCATTAGCGGCCCATGTTCTCCATGGCACAATTCCAGCCCAGTCTGACTTTCGGCCTGTTAAAGGCCCTGTTGTAAATCGGCCCGCTTTTGGCCCGGTAGTATTTCGGCCTTTTAACGGCCCGACATAGAAATGGGCCAAGCTTTAACTAATGTCTATTTTGGCTTGCCAGTGGACCATGGGCTTGTCTCCATTATTGCGGCCCAATCGAGCTTTCGACCTATTAATGGCCTGGTAAGAGACCTTGTTAGGATGGGCCCACATTCAAGCAGGAAATCCATTTCTGTCACGTGATGGCCCATGATTGTAACGGGCCTCGTAGATTGGACCATCCGAGCAAATATGGGCCCTTGTAGATTAGGGTCCACTTATTATTAGTGGGCCAACCCAATAACAGTCCACTTTAACTACCCATTTTCTATCTGTTCTGATGGCGTCCAGCTAACGTCCCCATTTCAACGATAGCATAGAAACTTACACTATACAATCCCCTCAAAAAAACCTACACTATACAATAAACAAATTGAGGCATAGAAACGAAGAATAATCCTACACTATACAATAAAGAAATTACGGCAGATTACATCCACTGGGCATCAAAGTACGCCACAAGTGATAATAAAGCGTAAACAAACAGCAAATTACATACACTGGGCACATACACCTCATACATCATGGACGCGCATCAACACAACTTACCATTTGAACTATGATCTCTTCAGAAAATAGAATTTGCCGGATTCAGATAGCACAAATTTCAGTCTGCAAAATCTCCACTTTCTTTGTGATTTCCTCAGTCTCTTGTTTCATTTTGTCGACTGATGCATCTGATTTCTGCACCTCCCTTCTCAATGTGTTGATTAAATCTTGAGACTCATATGCACGCTGTCTTGCCGCCTCTAGTTGATGCTCTAGAACATCAGCATATTCCAATTCTAATCCATAATTATTTGGTAACAGCCACGCCGCACTGCTCTGAGAGCTTTGTGTTGATGTCACTTTACCCTGAAATGTTTCTGTAAGTACACATGACTAGGGCAAAAATATAGTTACAACAGTGAAGCGAGCAAGACAGACTATCTTGTACATGGCAGACAGGACTAACAATAATGTTCACGTCATGAAGCATAAGCAGGTGATATTTTAAAAATTATAAAGATGGTAGTCTGTGCAGCACGCGTACAGAAATCTCTCTTCGCTCACCAAAGGAGCATGATGTTGGGGCCAAATCCAAAACAGTGACAGGTTACAAATTTAAACCACGCGCAGCTACTGAACATTAGATATATCATGCGTATAAGTAAGCAAGCAGTTAGCCATTGTGTAGCTCGTATTAACTAGCTGGAACATTGTGTGCCATGTTTCAAAAGAGTCTTAGGGAGCATAATGAGCTGCAAAGGATTCATACAAACCTACCACAGAAAGAAAAACTATGCAATCATTAGCCTCGTATAAACTAGATTATGAGCCACATGCAGTAATAGTTCGTTAATGGACTTCAAAGCTTCAGGCACACTTCGCCAGAGTAATGAAATGGTAAGGCATTTAATTACGTCAACTAGTAGTTATACAAGTACCTTTTTATATCAGGCATTGTTTGGGCATCTCATTGACTGAGGACAAATAAAGCAATTGAAAAGAGCAATTTAACTATGCCTGAAGCAAACAAGCAATTGAACTGTTGGCAGCATGCATACATGCATGCCTCAATAACATCCTTGGCCTGGTTACATTTGAATCAACTGATATATCTTCTATATAATGGAACAAGTAATGTAACATTGTTTTCCCCCTATGAAGTATCTCGACTAGTATGTACTCAAGATCCTAGTAATGATAGGGAGGCTAATGATGGGAACATGCGTTTGGTTATGACATTTATGAGATCGAGAACTCTACCATAGCAGGAAGGAGTTTCTCCCTCTATTCACTAATATAAGATGTTTTAGATATTTAATTGTAGACTACATCCGTACTGAAATGAGTGAACAGGCACATTAAAATGTGTTTACATACATCTGATTTAGAAAAAAGTTAGAACATCTTATAACAGTGAGCTGAGGGAGTATTAATCAATGGCCCAATGACTGGGTTACAGGTGAAGAACCATATGCAAGCACAATGTTAGACAAATACGATGTCCTAGTAATTGTAATACAATGACTTACCATAACTGGTTGTACAGGCTCAGCGCTGCTCCTCCTTCTCTTGCAAGGCTCCTTCCTAACATCTTGTACTTGGAAATCCTGAATCTTTGCTTTGTTATACCCCCTCTGCAAGGTGAGACAAACTAGTTACAAGTCTCCTTACATGGAAGATAAATATGCATATTTTCCAGTCTCTGGGCAACACCAAAGCATGAGTTTATAACAAAACGACACCACATAATGAAACATGCCACATCTCTTGCACACACTCAAATGAGCATTTACTATGTGTATGCTATGTATAAACTAGGCGTACCTTCATGAATTGGACCTCCACGTACTCTTGGGGAGCCTAGTTTAGTGTATAGGCAAACCTTTATGTCACCTATGAGTTATATAAGCCCCCACTACAGCAGCCATTAGTGTTTAAATCATTGACAAGCTCCGTTAGGTCATGAACAACAAGTAATCAAAGCAAACAGTTCTAGTATGGTTGGCTGATACAAACAAGCAATTTAACACATGTGTGAGCAAATCTTGCACAACACTGAATTACATATCAAGAAAACAAGCATAGAAGGAGGCTTAAAGACCATCACTTGACTGACCAGATTTAGGAGGCATTTAAACATCATGTGCAACGTATGAACTACCATAAACATTGCATATTGTAGATTCTATAATGAAATGCACATGTATTAGGTTATGCCATGTATGATGCCTAAATCTACACTATAGCAGGCAGGAGTGATTCATCATTGCACGCACAATTGAATTGCAAGGTTAAGGGCCAGTTATTTTCCACCTTTTGAGAGCTTATTGTCAAAATAAGCCATAAAAGTTGTAAAGAACTCGTTTTTGAGTTATGGGCTTGGGCTTAACTTATTTCCACCACCCATTCCTTCACAACAAGAAAAAGCTTGGGCGGAGGGGGGTGCTTCCCGTAGAAGCTCACTTAAAATTGAAGGGGTATAGCGAAATGACTCTGTTGTTTGCCCATATTACACTAAAAATGCCACTGCCCAGGCCCGCGTCACACCCGACCCCCAAGTAAAAACAAACACGCAAGCGTTCGTTTCCTTGCCCGCTCGATCTCCTCTCCCCTTTCCCTTTGCCTCGATCCCCTGCCTGCAGCGCTAGGGTTCCTCCAGCGAGCCGCCGCCACCGGTCCCATCTGCCCTGCTCCTCAACGATGCTCTTTCCAGCAAGGCTACATGGCTGGCGGGTAGGGCACCATCTCCCCGGTTGCTCCTCCCTTTGGCGCCGCCCCTCACTCTCCTGGTCTCCGGCAGTTGCTCCGCTATGGTCCGTCCAATGCTCCACTCCGGCATCGCCGCCCAACTACGGCCGACGCCCCACTCCGGCAGAAGGCCCCTCGTTCCTCCTCCCCTCCTCCCAGGCCATGGCCATGAGGTGCTGTTGCGGGATGAGCTCATCCAACAAGGTGCGGATCTCCTCTGATTTTTTGCCAAATTTTCATTATGATCTGCTATATGATGAATTGCTATGAGCTGCTGCTACTGCTATATGATGAATTGCTATGAGCTGCTGCTGCTGCTATATGATGAATTGCTATGAGTTGCTGCTGCTATATGATGAATTGCTACGAGCTGCTGCTGCTGCTATATGATGCTTTCAGGTGGTGCTGCTATATGATAAAAACCAGCCACTTGGACCATGGAATTTTGATAAATAATGGTTACTCATATAAATTTAGGCAATTATCCTCTGTTTGGAAGACATTGACCAGAGTAGATTGTGCCAAGTAGATGGTATCTTTGTATTTGCATTTTGAACAAATAATGATGGTATGTTTTCCTATCATATTAATTACTGCGATGGGTTCAATTCGTGATGTTTGCAACTCAAATTTATTTTCATATGGGCAGCAAAATGACAAAATAGAATGCAATATAGACATTTCACTGATCATACAACAGATAAGCTGAAAAAGCAGGCAATGAAAAGAACCGGTTGGCTTATTATCTGGAGTTTATATTCACAGGAGCTTATTTTCATAGGATAACTCAAAATAACTGGCCCTAAGAACCCTGGCCAACAGCAATGCCAAACAAATAACATGTCACGATGATTGCAATGGACTGACTTACCATACCACGCTGTATAGGCTCACCGCTGCCCCTCCTTTTTTTGCGATGTTCCATGAAAATGCCCCATACATCTTGTACTAAGAAATCTTGTACTTTTTAATTGTTGCACCCCATCTGCAAGTTGACACAGCTAATTTGAGATATCTCTACAAGAGAATACATTGCATATCCCTTGCACATAATTAAACCACCAATTAACGATTGTGTGCATCGCATAAACTAGCCATGACTTTGTACTGGACTTGCAGACACTCTAAGGGAGCCTAATTTAGTGCACTGGCATTCCTTCATGCCACCTATGACTTTGTGTAATGTATGACGTCTATATCTCTAATTTAGCAGCCAGTAGTGGTAATTATTGGCTACACAAAGGAATTACTGGTCGAAAATCCTAGCAAAGCAGGCTCGCAGGCACATAACATACAAGAGAGAGACGCACTTACAAGATCATAGCAATGCTTCAGTCCAAGATTTTGGTTGGCCAAGGTGTTAGATCTAGAAGAAACGTCGTCCTTGTAGCTCTTGCCAGCTCCATAACATGTAACAGCGACCTGTTAGTATATTTGAAGTACATCTGGCAGGTGATGCTGGACGGGTTTAAAGGTGACATGTACCTAGGTTGTGGCGGGTGCTTGGCATCGTGCCAGACGGTGGGAATCAGGTTAGAAACGTCAAGGGTGATGATGCTGCGATGACTATCAGGGTCCGGTAAGGAGATCTAGGACCGTGGACGAGGGTGTTTGTGAAGCGCCTCCGGTAGTATGGACGACGGTGTGGATGAAGCGGATCTGAGGCCGTGGACGAGGGCGTCGGTGAAGCTGCTCCGGTGGTAGGGTTGAGGATGGTGTCGACGATGCGAATCTGCGGCCGTGGGCGAGGGCGTCAAGAAGCTACTCCGGTAGGGTGGACGATGGTGTCGACGAAGCGGATCTGAGGCCGTGGACTTGGGAGTCGGCGAAGTGGCTCAGGTAGGGTTGAGGATGGTGTCGGCGAAGCTGCTCCGGTAGGGTTGAGGATGGTGTCGGCAAAGCGGCTCCGGTAGGGTTGAGGACGGTGTCGACGAAGTGGATCTGAGGCCATCGACGGGGGCGTCGGTGAGGCGGCTCCGGGGTGTGGACGAAGCGGCTCCGGTGCGGTGTAGGAAGGAGCCATTGCAGATGCGCTACGGTTGACGAGAGCACCGGCGAAGCAGATCCGGCGTGGTGGACAAGGCCGGCACTGAATGGGCTGTGGTACAGTGGTGGATGAGCAGTCTATGGTTTCTAGGGGAGGTGGGAGGGGTAGATGCGGCCGTAGAAGCAGATCCAGCGAGGTGGACGACGCCGACAGTGAATAGGCTCTGGTACGCCGGTGGATGAGCAGTCTAGGGTTTCGAGAGGGAAGGGGTAGAATCGCCGATGAAGTATGGACGACGTGATGTAAGATGCTCTGGTGCTGTGGAGTAGTCGTTTTTGCGGGAGGGGAGAGGAAATGGGGGTGCCGTGTGGTGGGGGGAACCGGAAGTTATCAAAGCAACCCCGACCTACTATGTAAATGAGGGCCGTGTTGTTCTCCGTGCACCAAGGACAGAAGGGGAATTTCGCATGCTCCAGACTAGGTCGCGGGAATTTTAGTAGGAGTTGGGAGATTTTGCCGCCCCGCGGGATCGTTCGTATCCAGTTTCAACAAATTTTGGACAGTGCTAGCGGGAAGCCGGTGATGCGCGACTGTGTACACGGCGCCCACGTGAGCAATAACTCGTGTGAAGTCGACCCCAGAAAAAAAGACAATAACTCCGGATGATGCACGGATAACTTGTTACGATCACACGGGTGCGGCCGATCGTACGGGTGTAACTGAGGCGCGTTCATAAAGAACGGAGAAAACGCTCAGCCTATGTATTTCTCATGTAAATATATAATTTTGTGCCATTGGTTATTTATTTTAAACACAATGCATTGACGTGTTAATTTCAATTATATTGTACAGTAACAAATGGATAATATAGATGCGCAAAATAAATTGATATTATAGTTCCCTACTTAAAAGTGTTACATCATATGATTACATGGCCTCCATTTCATAAATTGCAGTACTCGTTGAATTCATATATGAATATTATCTATATTACTTCATTATAGGACCTTAAATCATCC
Organism: Elymus sibiricus; assembly: GCA_039707655.1. Classification (NCBI taxonomy): domain Eukaryota; kingdom Viridiplantae; phylum Streptophyta; class Magnoliopsida; order Poales; family Poaceae; genus Elymus; species Elymus sibiricus. The sequence goes on from CM077676.1 coordinate 284,144,116, forward strand.
AAAACTAATGAATTTGAATGCAACACTAACAATGGTGCATGTACATGATAACTACAGTGGTTGTTTGAAGAAATATCACTATAACTTTGGCATGCACGATTGAAAAAGGCTATTTGAAAAGAAAAGTATAACTTATGCGAAATGTGAGTGCCCAATCTTTATAGAGTTGAATCGATATTGTATCTTCGGCCACGATACGAAGTAGATATTGATTATGTTCAAGCGAGGCACGTCCTCGATCGTTAGATAGTGATACGTGAATGAATTGTGTAATCTCTCTCACACACATACAAAATCTTCCTTCTCCATGGGCATCTCAATCACACACGCGCGCTCCGTCTATTTCTCTCCATCCGTCAAGGCTAGAAATCGTCTTTCTACCTCGTCCTACAAGTCTCTCACACAAACACACACACACACACACACACACTCTGTCGAACACGCCCACCCCTTTAATTCCGCCCACCCACCGCCACTCATGTCTCAAAGTATAACTACGTCTCACACACATATCCCTAAGGTTAACTCGAGTCCCCAGAACCATATGAATCCATACAATGGGATTCCAACTGAGCACCTTTTGTTTTGAGATTTCGAGAAGAGTTCGCTCACACACACACACACATACATTGTTTCTCTCTTCATTTATTTCGGGCATTTGCATGCACACCCGCTTGTTTATCTCCCTGATGTTTTAGGTATGCCTCACACACATGCTATCTACCTATCCCCTAATATAGATATGTAACACACAAACTCTCTCTCTCTCTCTCTCTCTCTCTCTAAGTGTCTCTGGTACCCTCCCCCCTCCCAACACTGACAGGACCAGGGTGACACCTCGATCTTGATCTTAATCTATCTACTGGCTTCTCTCTCAAACACACACACACACTCGCTAGTTGTGACTCTGTGCCTAGCACACGCACACTCTCGATACATCTTTCTCTCCCTCTCCCCCACCCCAACAAAGACAGGTGCAGGGTGACACCTCGATCTTGATCTTAATCTATCTATTGGCTTCTCTCTCAAACACACACACACACTCGCTAGTTGTGTCTCTGTGCCTCGCACACACACACACACACACACACACACACACACACACACACACACACACTCTTGATACGTCTTTCTCTCCGTAGCCCCGGTCGACGTAGATTTCTCGGTGGTCGTTGATGGTGGGGTCGGAGTCACGCGCGCAGAGGTGTGATGATGATGACGCCGAATTGCAACCTCGACGGCGCTTTTCTCTTTGACAACATGTGTGCGTTCTTGTGTGTGTAGCCAGCTCGCCCATTGTGCCTTGTTTTTACGGGCCTAATGTGATGGTTTTCGCCCGGTTTTCTGTCAATTAATCGGGCAACTCTTTTCTTTGTTATTAATGAATTCGAGATCCTTCAGGACAGGCATAAAATATATCACTTTAAACCAATTATCACAGTAACTATATAAAAAGAAAGATATCTCATGTTTGTTCGAGAAAGAACATCTGGTGGAGTGGTTAGCGCCCGATGCTCGCAACGCGTTGTCCTGAGTTCGAATCCTGTCAGAAACTTTAGTTTCTTATATGTTTTAATATATACTTCTTTCTCTACCCTACTGACAGTGGAACCCACAGATAAAACGAGAGCGGGTACCATGCTACGTACGCGGAATTAACAGAGAGTACTTAGAATACAAGTTTAAGGATGGAATATTCATTTCTGAGCCCAGGCCCATCTGCACCCGTGTTGGAAAAAAAATTGAAAACAAATACTAGAAAAATTCAAACAATTCCAATTTTTTGCATGGTAGATAATTTGGTGCGTGAGGTCCGCTCCAATTTTCAGATCATTTAGACATCTGAGTAGCTCTCGGCAAAAAAGACAAATTTGGGGTGTGTAAAAAAGTTTACTGTTCAGACCCAATTTGTCTTTTTTTGCTGAGAGCTACTCAGATGTCCAAATGATCTGAAAATTGGAGCGGACCTCACGCAACAAATTATCTACCATGCAAAGAAAATTGGGAATTTTTTGATTTTTTTTGAATTTTTTGTGGATTATTTCTTGACCGGGTGTAGATGAGCCTGGGCACCGAATCGCTGCACTAATTTTTTAAGGATTGATTTGTTTCATTTTTTACTTTTTGTATGAATCTGTACCCACCGTGCAAGTTCATGTACTGTACAGGCAATTAACTATTTATTTTTGAGAATCATACATGCAATTAATTCACGTGGATTTGACGTGACTCTATAATTTCCAGCATAAGGGCATCTCCAACGGCAACTAGCAAATTTCCTCCCGCATTCGTCCGCGGACACGGATGCGGGAGGACGACATCCAACGCTAGCCGCATACATTTTAACCACAACTCGAACCAACCAGACGAAATTCGTGCAAACACGGCCAGATTTCATATAAACATGACGGATTTTCATATAAACATGACGAATTTCATTACATTTACATCAACTAACCGATGCTAGTCCGGCTTTGGAGGTATAATTAATACCTAATCTAAATGGTCGCCCGCGGATCCCTTTGTCTTCCTCATGTCCGGCAGCCCAATCAAGACACTTGCGGGGTCGACGATGGTCCTCGCAAGAGAAGAACCGGGCAAGACACCGACTGTGTACGCCATCGTCTCCTCGGCGGTGGCCTTCATGGGACCCAAGTGGCGGCGGCCTCCCGTGTTCTACTTCTCCTCGATGATGGCGGTGGACGCGGACGCGCTGGCCACCGACTCGTCACTCTCTGTGCACCCGGCTTCTGTCTCTACCTGCATGGCATGGCCGCAGGCACGGGAGGCGCGGTTACAGGCACGGGAGGCATGGCCACAGGCACGGGAGGCGCGGCCACAGACACGGGAGGCACGGTCACAGACACGGGAGCGACGACGCCCGTGCTGGCGTGGAGCAACTTGCCACTCCTCATCGAGCTGGCCTAGAGCGGCAAGTTGCTGAACCACGTGCCGGCTTGGGGTGGCAATTGGTTCCGCCGGGCTAGGAGAGGGAGGTGGAGCAGCGAGCTGACTCGCTCGTATCTGGTAGGCTCGACGGGCCACCCAGCCGGCTTGTATGCCGGAGAACTGCTCCTCGGAAGCCATCGGAAGAGTGGAGAAAATGGTGAAGGAGGAGATGGGGGAGCGGCGGAGGGGTGCAATTCTTGCCCGGCGTCTAGCCTCAGTTAAAATAGAGGGCGGATGGGAGGAGCTCGGCCGGCGTTGCGTTTAATGCCTGCCCGCTCATGAATGGACGTGTGGCCGGAGTAAGTTTCTAAGCTTCCACGCGGGTTTAATGGAGGCGTTTGAATGCGGCGAGGAGGCGTGTTCAGCCGGGCATGCAGCGCCCTCGGCCGGCGCACCACTTTACTAGTACTTTACAGCTAGTAAACCAGGACGATAATTTATTTTTTTGAGAAATGGACGGTAAACTAGTAAACCAGGACAGTTCCCGATACGGCTTGAATGCAGACGAGGGAGAGGGTAGCGGTTCCCGAAACGTTGAATGGCCAAAGATGCATCCTCCTTCAATTAGCATGCTGAGGGAAATAATTAATGGGAGAAGCAGAAAGGAGGCAGCACGATGTGAATGCGACGCGGTTTGCACTCATATAAAGGTGCCCCTCCACTCCAATGCATCTACCAGATCGTATGTACCTACGCACCTACACTAAACGCAACAGTGCTCACTCCAATTCCCAAACCAAGTGACCAGAAGCCAGACCCATGGCGGCGATGTGCGCGAGTGGCCTGCGTCTGTGTCAGATGGTCCAAGACACCGGCCTGCGGCACGGCACCGCGGATCATCTCGAGCCGGTGCTTTGGACCGGCTGGTTAATGGCCCGCATCGACGCCAGCTACGACTCTCAGTTGGACAAGATGATCATCGACACCATCAACAAGTTCACTGTCGTCAAGAAGCTCGCGGACGACATCGCCGAACTCCTCCAGCCTGCGCGCCCAGGCTCCTCGTTGCCTGCCACCCTATTCAGCCTCCATGGTGAGAACCTCTTTCAAGCACTGGTGGCCCCGCGACTGCCCGCCGATGCGACAAAGAATGTCCACATCGAGGTCGCGCTCGCCGCTAGGCGCCTCGCCCTGCAAGCATTCATCGACCTAAACATCCACGTGTACGAGCTAGTCGTGTACGTAGGCCTCTACAAGGCCAGTGAGGACGCTACGACGTTGGCCTTCATCTACCGGCTGGAAGCCTTGGACGCCTTTGTTCAGAAGCACCTTGACCTCACCACAAAAGTTGCTCCTCCTCAGCTGCCTGTCAGTGGCCCGACGCACTGAGTCGAGGAGGAGGTGGTCGTTGATGGATGCATCTTTCTTCTTGCCTCCTGTAACCACCACTGCAATCACGTCGTCGTGGCCTTAATTCTTATTGTATCGCAGTCTCATTCCAGTCAATAAAGACATGTGTGATCCCTTTGCTCGCATTTGGCGTCAATTATGAATCACGGTAACTAGTAGTACCTCCGTCCTGGGTTATTGGTCACCTTCGTGTGTTTGTGCCAAATTTTGACTTTAGATTTAACTAACAATATGTTAATGCATGTCACAAAAAATAATATCATTGGAAACTATGTTCAAGTACGAATCCAACGATATATTTTTTTGGTGACATGAATTAATTTTTTGTTAGTTAAATCTATGGTTAAAATATGGCACAAAGGGGACCAACAAACCAGGACGGACGTTGTGCTTACCTTTTGCACCAACTTCGTAATTTACGTACGATGCTTGACCCAACCTACCGAACTACTCGTAAATTCAAAACTACGACCGAACTTATAAATTCAAAACTACTCGTGCAGCACGCCTGTCCCGTTCGCAAATTCAAAACGAGAAACTGGAATGCGTACAGCAAGCCTGTCCCGTTCGCGTCGCATCTCACACTATCGTTCCGGCCCGCCGGTCAACGCGCATTGGCTAGGCATATATCACTAACATGTGGGACAGCATGTTAGAAAACCGACGATGCGCCAAACTGGCTAACTCCCCCGGTTACCGCGCGGGAAAAGCCCCGCCCTAGCGTGTCGGAGTCTAGGATCTGCGTCCAAGAAACTTCCCCAAGAACTTAGGATTCGAACTCTGGGGGACTTTGCTTGGCGACCTACGACACGACGGCAACTACGACGGGATCACGACGGGCTCACTGGCTCTCACTGGACACGAAGGGGATGCGTGAGCTACCGAGGTTCAGGCCACCGTGCGGTGTAATACCCTACTCCTGCCTATGTTGGATTGCTCTGTGATGGAGAGCTTGTGGCTCGAGGTACACGAGGTGTGGGGGAGAATGAATCGATCCCCTTACATGGAAGCGGCCCTGCCCCTTTTGTAGTGCCTTGGTCCTCTTCCCCGAAAATATGAGTGGGAAAAGGTGGCCACAGGGCGGCAATTCAAAGGGGGACAGGCGCGCAAGTCTATCCTGACTAAAGGCGGTCTCCGCCTGATAAAGTAGTCTTCGTGACGTGCTGGTGGGCTTGGTGATGACCTCCGTCCTGGCATGCCGATCCGTCCTGATCTTCTATCACCAAAGAGGAAACACTTTGGGACTTGCTTTGGGGGAGGCAGATGCCACTGCTCCCTTATCACCAGAATGGAAGCTGGGCTCGGTCACGCCCCGCTGTCCTTATCCTGACAGCGGGTCGTCACCCATGTGCTGGGCGCGGAGCCCCGCGGCTGACGCCATACGATCTGCTCCATGAGAAGGCCTCGTGAGGGGAGCCTCGCGAGGCAGCCTGGTGCTTGGCGACCTCGGCAGGGCCTGACCTGGTGGCGAGGGGCCTCGCGAGGCTCGCCCCTCGTGAGGCGGCTTCCTCCGGAGCGGCCAAGGCAGGGCCACCCTCATGGGCCGGCCCAAGCGTTGTCCTCTGAGCCAGAGGCAGACGGGCCGTGGTACCCTGGTTCCCACTGGGCCGACAGTAGCCCCCGGGCCTGCGGCACGCACATTCCATCCGTTAGGGACGAAACGACGCGGGCCCCATTGAGCTGTCGGGCCCAGAGGTGACGCGTGGCGGCCTCTGTGGGGCGGGTCGCCCCCACTCACCACGATGCCTCAGTAACCGCCGTCCTAGCGATAAAGCCTACCCGCGTGGGGCGCAGGCACATCATTGCTCCCCTTCTCCATCTCGTCCTTCATCTCGCGCGAGCAGCTCCTCTGTTCCTTCTCCTCCAACTTCCAATCTCCACCGCAATGGCCCCAGGCAAGAAACCCGTGACCGCCGAGGACTCCTCCAGCAAGAGCTCCCCGGCGGCAGAGCTCAGTCCGGCTCTGCTGCCGGCCAGCATCAACGAGAACGGGCTAGCCAAGGCCCGCCCCCTGTTGGCCTCCGCGCACTTCGAGGGAGGCGCCACCAAGATCTGGCCGGGCTCGCACCCACGATGCGAACTCGGACACACGGTGGTCCCCGTCTTCTTCCACTCGCTCTTCACCGGGCTGGTGCCGCCCTTCTCCGACTTCCTCCTTGCCATTCTTGAGCACTACGAGATTTGTCTTCTCCATCTTCACCCCAACTCCATCCTCGTCCTTGCTCTCTTCGCGTACCTCTGCGAGGCCTTCCTGGGGGTGATGCCGTCTGTGGCGCTCTTCCAAACCTTTTACAGCTTGCGGGTTTTCTCCTTGGGAAACCATCGCTCCGGAGGTGCCTCCTTCCGCATCGATGACGAGATGCGCAAGGTCTTCATCGACATGAAGATCTTGAAGAAGGTGGAGAACTTCAGGTCGCGCTGGGTTTACGTTGATGCCCTGCGGGCCAGTCCTTTCCTGGCGGTTCCCACCGAGTCGGCCGAAAAGATCCCCCACTGGGAGCACAAGAAGCTCAGCGGTGTTGTCCTGCGGCCGATCCTGGCGAGGCTGGCGGAGCTGCGTGAGGCCGGGCTCACGGCGGGCATGATCGCCAAGGAATTCCTCCGCCACCGCATCGTGCCCTTGCAGAAGCGCTCGCACCCGGTGTGGGAGATCACCGGCGCCGAAGACCGGATCTGGCTAGTGCAGAAGTCCCTCTCGGCCGAAGCAGTGGCCGAAGCTTGGGAAGTTTTATTTCTAGGGGAGACAGAGGAGATGCCTTATGACGCGCGCCCGGTGCACCGTTGGTCCAACAAGGCTGAGCTGGTCGCGGCGATGCCCCAGTTCGACCAGTGGGGGCTGGTCCGGACGGATCTCGAGGAGCCCGAGGAGCTTCTCGAGGATTCTTCGGAGACGGGGTCCTCCTCGGGCGACCACGAGGCCTCCGACTCAGGGAAGGAGAGCACTGAGGAATCGTCTCCGCCACCCCCTCCGTCTCCGCCGGCGCGTCGTTGGCTTCGACTGGGCGAGGACGAGGGCGATGACGGGGATGCGTTTCGCGTCGTGCCGGCCAAGCATGTGCCAGCTAGGGAGGGAGGAGACGGTGCCGCGGAGACCGACGAGCCCCTCGAGGAGAGGGCGGAGGGGACCACCGTGCCCGCCGACTTCGACGGGACTCACGCCGCGCCCTCGGGCGGCCGCCCAGGCGCGCCACGTGAAGGAGGCAGCAGCAGCGGCGGCGCCATCAAGGAGCAGAAGAAGAGGCGCTGGAACCCCAAGGATGAGTAAGTTCCTCCGCCCCTCCTATTGATCCCTGCTTCCTGGCTGCCGCGGCCCTGACGAGCTTTCGCCTGCGCAGGAGCCTCGAGCTGGCCGCCGAGGAGGAGGAGAAGGCCAAGAGGAGGAAGGCCGAGGTCGAGGGGCCCTCCCTTCCTCTGAAGACCGCCTCACCTGCCGTGCCAGCGCACCTGGCGGCGAATCCGGTGGGAGGCAGTGAGGAGGCCGAGCGGCGGCCTGAGAGCGGGGGCGAGGCCGCCGATGGCCAGGGGGCGCTTCCCCAGGGGCGCGCGGAGGCGACCCCCCGATGTGGGGCGACGCCTCCTAGGCCTGCTGCGGCGGTGCCTCCTGAGGCGGCTCCTATTGCCGGCGTCGAGACGGCGGGAAAGGGGGACGAGGCGCCAGCCTCTTCTCAGCGCACCATGCCCGCTGTGGTAGAGCTCACCATAGCCCTCGCGGGAACTGTCCCCGGGCCCGAGCGCCCGGCCCTCGAGCCATCCAAGGCGACGCCAGAGCGCGGGGCTACGCCGCCGGTGCCGGGGGTGGCCATCCTGGGCCCTCCACGCCAGACGGTGATCGCGACCCCTGCTGGGGGCGACAGTGCGGGGCTGCCGAAGGGGCCCGAGATCATGCCTTCCCGTCCTTCGACGCCCGTAGGTGACGAGGAGGCCCGGGCGAGTCGCGCCTTGGTGCTGGGGGAGAGCGGCACTGCGCCCTGGGGCGGGGCCATCAACCGCGTCAAGGAGGCCCTCGAGGCCCTCGAAGGCAAGCTCAGGAAGGAGGCGGAGCTCTGCGCGGAGGAGCGGCGGAGGCTGACGGAGGGGTGGAACCAGCTCCGGGAGGCGGCGAAGCTCGACCGCGAGCGGGACGAGGAGGCGCAGGCGCAGCGCAAACAGCTCGCCAAAGACGCCCAGGCGTCCATCGCGAAGGCCCTCGAAGATGCCCAGGAGGCCAAACGGCGGCGGGAGGAGGCGGATGCTTACGAGAAGTCACTCCAGGAGCAGGCTGCCTCGCGTGAGCGCCGGCTCAAGACGCGGGAGGAGGCCGCGGAGGCCCGCGACGGCCGTCTCGCATCCCGCGAAGCTGAGCTCCTGAAGCGCGAGGAGGAGATCCTAAGGCATCGGGAGGCGGTCGCTACCCTCGAGGCGAATGCCAAGGCCCGGGAGCGCAAGCTCGCGGCATCCGCGTCCGCGCAGGAGACAGAGCGGGAGCGCGTACTGGCGAAGGAGCATGAGCTGGCGGCCGCCCAGGCCGCTCTCGACGAGCAGAGGAGCCTCGCGGCCAGGCGGGACGAGCTCCAGGCCGAGGTCGACGACCTCAAGAAGTAGCTACTCGATACGGACGCCACCGTCAAGGAAGCGTGCCGTGACCTGCTGACCCAGGCGACAACGCGACTCTTCAGCAACCTTCTCCACCTCGACGATCGCTTCGACTTCAGGCGGGTGGTGACCCCTGTCTCGGCGGATGTCCGCGAACCCCTCCAGGAGGTTGTGAGGGAGCGCGTGGCCGGCTTCATCAGGCTGTATGCCTTCGAGCCTGAGGTCAGCGGCGGCGGTGGCGAGCCCCCTCGCGACGATGGCGGGAGCGGCAATGGTGGCGCCTCGCGCGCCTAAATTCTCCATGACCTGTTGCTGTAATAGGGTAGACGCGGCCCCATGGGGGCGTGAAAACATTTGCATGGTACTTTTGCTTTGAGCACTTAATGATTTATGCGATTTCGTTTTCCTCCCGAGGCCCTTATTTCCTTTTTACATTGCCTTCGTGCCCTGTGTCGCTGGGACCCAGCCCCCGAGGCGGGCTACAACCGTCGCTGGTATGCCCAGAGCGTGCGCTCGGCAAGGCCAGAGGGTGTAGGGCTCTTAGGGCTGGTAGGAGTCCCTGAGGCACGATGCTCAGGGTCCGCCCTTGACGCGCAGGCGGCTCGTGCCAAGGAAATCAGGATGCCACGAGAGAGAAACGAGAGGGAAAAGACCCGAGGGATGCTTTAGACTTAGCTCCTTCAAGGCATGCGGCTTGGGGCGAGTCCTTCGCAGGGCGCGGCTCATGAAGCGTGGTCCCTCGTGAGGCCTTCTGCCCGTAGGGCGCCGCTCGCGAGGCCTCCGGGGGGGGGGGGGGGGGGCTCCTGAGGCCTTCAGTATCCTGCACCAGAGAAACTGCCAAGTTTTCGCAAGTAGTGCAGTAGGGCACGCTCGCGAGGTCGCCTGTGGGTGTTATGCGAGGAGACAAGAGCACCAAGGACCTGGTGAGGTGACGTACATGGGAGCAGGCCCGCGAGCCAGAGCTCAGTCGCTTGGGTTTTTCAGTGCTGCTGGGACTGACCCGAGCACAGGCACCGTGCCCAGCCCCGCTCACGTGACAGGCACGGGTGAGACCACGAACGCGCGCCCCTACCGGGGCACCCTCAGCTGCAAGCACACAGGGTTTTGGAGGAAATAAGCTTTACTGATGCATGAAGCAAGTTCATTACATAACAAAAAGATACACGCTGCCGTGTTCGACACGGGTCAGCTTGAGGATGTGACGGCCGAGGGCCCCTCAGGTAAGTAGGCCGCCAGCGCGGAGCATGGGGCATCCGCCAGCGTTGAGCATGGGGCTTCCACGAGAGTGGGAAGGAGCTCTCATGTGCCGGAGGCAGCGTGGGTAGAGAGAGCCCCGGAGCGTGTACAACTCCATGTTGCTCGTATCCATGGGGCACGGATAGAACTTACAGTGATGGCGGGCGTTCCATGTGTTTGGTACCGGAACACCCGCCTCCGTCACGAGTGGGGCCGCGGTGGGCCGGTGGGCGGCTGTTAACCACCTCCGTATTCCTTGCGATGTGAGACTCCAGGCTCATGCGCATCAGCCTCGCGAAGGTGGCTCCGGCACCCTCCAGGCCGAACAGCATACGCATGAGCCAGGGCGAGCCCGCGGCGATGCGCGGAGGAGGGAAGGGGCCCACGGGACGAGCCTGGTTGAGGGCGATGAAGTCGACGCACATGCGCGCGCTACTGTGCGGCCTAGTGACGGGGGTGAGGCTGGCGATCCACTTGGGGTGGGGGGCTTCACGGGCGATTCCAGCATCCTGGGGCTTGTTGACTTCCTGGGTGATGACTTCCTGCTTCTCGGGCGCCTGACACCATTCCTTCTGCTTGACGGGCCGCGCGCTCCGGCACGCGGCTGAGTGGTGCTCGATCACCTCCCTCAGTAGACCGGGCGCACCTGATGCTGTCCAAGCCAATGCATCAGGGCTTGCCCGGAGGAAGGTGACGAGCGCGCCTTCCTATTTGGGGGAGGGCCCGCCGCTGACGGCGAGGGAGGGGCCTGCTTTGCCCCCATCCAGCGACGCCTTCTTGGACTCGGCCCGCTCCTGAGAGAGCAGGGGCTTCTTCTTCACGGGCGTTTCCTCGGCAGGCCCAGGCATGTCCTCATCGGCCGGGTACGCGGTGGAGGTAGTCTTGTAGGCGTGCTCGAGGGTGTGCAGTGCATCCTTCTCGTTGCAGCGGACGGTGAGGGTACCACTGCAGCCGGGCATTTTGACGAGGCCGTAAGCGTGGTGGGTCGCGGCCATGAACTTGGAGAGCGCTGGGTAGCCCAAGATGGCGTTGTAGGGCAGGCCGATGTGAGCCACATCGAAGACGATGAACTCTATATGGTAGTTCTTGCGGGTGCCGAAGGTGGCGGGAAGGCGCACCTGCCCCAGGGGGACAGTAGAGCCGTCGGTGACGCCCGAGAAGGGCCTGGTAGGCATCAAGCGCTCATAGGGCACTTGGAGCGTCTTGAAGGTCTCGATGGAGATCACGTTGATGCCGGCGCCTCCGTCGATGAGAGTCTTGGTGACCGCGACATTGCTGATGGTGGGGGTGCACAACAGGGGGACGGCGCCTACGGCCTTCGTGGACTTGGGGTGGTCGCTGGCGTCGAAGGCGATGGGGAACTCAGACCACTTGAGGCGGCCGGCGGACTCGAGCGCCGGGAGGGCCGCGTTCACCTCCCGAGAGAACTGCTTGAAGTAGCGGTTGGATGGAGGGGCTTGGGCCCCGCCGAGGATGCAGGCCACCCTGCGGGGCTCTTGGTAGCCTCCAGCGTTCTCAGCGGGAGGGGAGTCGTAGGCATGCATTGGGGCGGCGTTGGCTTGAGGGTCAGCCTGCCGTGGCTGGTTCTGCCAGCCCTGACGGTTGTTGTCGCCGGCGCCGTTGTTGTGGTTGTCGCCCCAGCAGCCACCTCCGCTGCCGCCGCCGCGACCCTTGCCGCGCTCCTTGCGGCTGCCGCGGCGCTCGGTGCGGCCCTCGCGAAGCAGCTTGAGCTCGTGGCAGTCCTCTGTGCTGTGGGAGTTCATGTTGTGGTAGGCGCAGAAAGGATGGTCGTCCTTCTTGGCCTCGCCACGGTCGTGGCCGCGCTTGTAGTCCGGCTCCGCCGCGAGCACGGCAGGGCCCTTACGTTTGGTGTCCTTGCCCTTGGGTTTCGCCGCGTCAGGCTCAGCGTCGATGTCGTTGTGGAGGAAAAGGTGTCCCTCCTCGGCCTTGGCGCAATGGTCGGCGAGGACGAACAACTCTGCTACGGAGTCAAGCTAGTCCCTGACCGAGAGCTTCTCACGCATCTTCACGTCTGTGACTCCATTGGTGAAGGCGTAGACGATCGCGACGTCGGAGGCCTTCAGGATCTTGTGGCGCACCTGGCTGAAGCGCTGGATGAACTTGCGAAGGGGCTCACCAGGGTGCTGGCGCACGTTCCGCAGGTCGTTGAGAGTGAGGGAACGGTCGGTCATGTCCTTGAAGTTGGCGACGAACTGCTTGCACAGGTCCTCCCACGAAGAGATGGACGCCTCGGGGAGGTTCATGAGCCATGAGCGCGCAGCATCCTTGAGGGCCATGGGGAACCAGTTCGCCATGACCCGGTCGTCCGCCCTCGCGGCCTTGATGCTGATGGTGTAGAGCAGGAGGAACTCCGTGGGGTTAGCGCTGCCATCGTAGCGCTGAGGGAGCCTTGGCTTGAACTTGTCGGGCCACAGTACGCGACGTAGCTCGGGGCGAGGGCTAGGTAGCCCCCGTTGGTGACGGCGCCACCGTCAAGGGCCGCACGGTTCTAGCGCCCCGCCATGGCAACGTCGTGGAGGACGCGGTCCTGGAGGTTGCGTGCCTTCTCGAGGGCCACGCGCGCGTCCGGGGGCGCGCGGTGGACGATCTGGCAGCTATCGCTATCGCTCGGCCACATCGCGGTCCGAAGGAGGCGGAGGAGGCGCGTCGCGCCCGCCCCGGTCGGTGCAGGATGGCGGAGCAGGCAAGGAACGAGAGGGCGCCTGGCCATCGCACGCGGCATCGACGAGCTCAGTGATGCGTCCAAGCCAGGCGTCGTAGCAGTCCTCGGTGGGACGGTAGCGCAGCACCTCCTGCGCCATGAGCAGCGCGGCGTGCGGAGCGGGAGGGTCGCGACGCGCAAGCGAGGAGGTGGCGGCGGAGCGGCCGTGCGCCTACTCGTTCACCGATGGGTGGGCGGAGGAGGCCACCCGCTCCCCGACGGGCTTGGTGGCGGTGCGAGGGCGCCGCCTAGGGGCACCTCGGGCGGCGGGCGCCGCGTGGACCCTGGCGGCGGCTCGGCGCGCAGCGCGTTCCCGGCGAGCAGCGACATCATCCATGTCGATGCTGACGTCGAGGTCGAAGGCACGAAGACGGCAAGTCCCCCTACCTGGCGCGCCAAATGTCAGAGTCTAGGATCTGCGTCCAAGAAACTTCTCCAAGAACTTAGGATTCGAACTCTGGGGGACTTTGCTTGGTGACCTACGACACGACGGCAACTACGGCGGGATCACGACGGGCTCACTGGCTCTCACCGGACATAAAGGGGACGTGCGAGCTACCCAGGTTCGGGCCACCGTGCGGTGTAATACCCTACTCCTGCCTGTGTTGGATTGCTCTGTGATGGAGAGCTTGTGGCTCGAGGTACACGAGGTGTGGGGGAGAATGAATCGATCCCCTTACATGGAAGCGGCCCTGCCCCTTTTGTAGTGCCTTGGTCCTCTTCCCCGAAAATATGAGCGGGAAAGGGTGGCCACAGGGCGGCAATTCAAAGGAGGACAGGCGTGCAGGTCTATCCCGACTAAAGGCGGTCTCCGCCTGATAAAATAGTCTTCGTGACGTGCTGGTGGGCTTGGCGATGACCTCCGTCCTGGCGCGCCGATCCGTCATGATCTTCTATCACCAAAGAGGAAACACTTTGGGACTTGCTTTGGGGAAGGCAGATGCCACTGCTCCCTTATCACCAGAATGGAAGCTGGGCTCGGTCACGCCCTGCTGTCCTTATCCTGACAGCGGGTCGTCACCCATGTGCTGGGCGCGGAGCCCCGCGGCTGACGCCGTACAATCTGCTCCATGAGAAGGCCTCGCGAGGGGAGCCTCGCGAGGCAACCTGGTGCTTGGTGGCCTCGGCAGGGCCTGACCTGGCGGTGAGGGGCCTCGCGAGGCTCGCCCCTTGCGAGGCGGCTTCCTCCGGAGCGGCTGAGGCAGGGCCACCCTCATGGGCCGGCCCAAGCGTTGTCCTCCGGGCCAGAGGCAGATGGGCCGTGGTACCCTGGTTCCCACTGGGCCGACATAGCGTTTTCAATCGTCATTTCTATCCCTTTCAAAAAAATTGTCATTTCTATCTATCGATCGGGCCAAGGAGCAGAACCAAGTGTTAAAAATTTATACTCCCTCGGTTTCTTTTTAGTCTGCATATAAAGTTTGGTCAAAGTCAAGCTTTGTAAAGTTTGACTAACTTTATATTAAAAAATATCAAGATTCACAATATCAAATCAATATTATCAGATGCACCATGAAATGTATTTTCATACTATATAGTTTTAAAAGGAAAAGCCTGTCGCGTTCGCGTCGCACGCCCACACGGTCGGGACTCAGGAGTACTCCACGGTCGGTCCAGCACGCCGCATAGCTTGGGAAGGCGTGTTTCCTAGCATTTTCACTGTCATGTGGGACCGCAGTTGAGCAAACCGACTATCGGCAAAACCGCACCCCTCCTGCCGCATGTCGACTGAGTTTGAATTGGAAGAGAGAAACAAAGAGGGGAAGAGCTAGCTGTAGCACGGGTGCCAAAAAAATTGGTGTCAGATGGGAGTCGTGTTGATAGAGTAGGAGCACTCTGTACTAGTTTGTACTACTACCACTATACAACTACTATTGTACTAAAGTTATAGAGTACTAGTACTCCGGTACGTGCACGACACAGCTTCGTAGGAACAAAATTCGGGCAAGATCTTGTTTCGGGTGATTTATCTCTTTTCCCAGTCAATGTATTTGTAACATCCCAATTTTCAATTTGGATGTTTATAAATAGATCATTCATATGCATCCATGATTTATGCATTTTTGCCCTCCATTTGTTTTATTTGAGTTTTGATCCAAGGAACTTTGTGCAATTCAAGGACCAAAAGAGAGAATTGGAAGTTTCCTTAAATCCATTTTTGAAAATTCTTTGAATTCAAAATTTGGAATTTGGATCAAATTTGGTTTCACTAAATTCATTTCCTTTATTTCTAAAAATAAAAATATAGAGAGAAGATAAAAGGACTTCTTCAAAAACAGAAAGGAAATATTGGAAATTGAATTTGAAATTTAAATATATTTATTTGGTTCTATTTGCAAATTATTTTAATGCAAATTTTATTAGCTTAGCAAAAATATTTATTTTAAAAATATTGCATTTAGGACAGAAAATAGTTCACATGGTCTAGTATATGACCAAGTATTTATGTGAATTTTCTGAAATTTTCTAGATTTATTTTTTTTAGATTTTATTTGGAGTGTTTTTGTCTCTCTAAATTAGAAATACAGAAAAGGTTAAAAAAAATCCACCGCGCACCGCCGGCCCAGCCAGCCAATTTCGGCCCAAGACCTCGCCGCGCACCGAAACCTCTTCGGTTCGGTCGCCCGCACATTCTCCCTTGCCCCGCTGCCACTGACACCGGGCCCCACTCCTTTCTTCCTCCCCACGCCGCGCCTGGAGTCCGCCTCCGCCACGAGCCCGCCGCCCGAGTTCAAATCCCGTTCGGGATTCTATCCCCAAAGCCGCCCCCTCCTCCAAGTTGATGTCCTATAAATACCCGACCCTCCTCTCTCTCGATCCCCTCCAAAATCCCTCGCCAAAACCCACGCCACCGCCCGCACTCGCCGTTCGGATCTCCGCCGGAGCCGAAGCCTTCCGCCGCCAATTTCGTCTCCGGTGAGCCCCCTTAGCTTCTCAACTTCTGGCCACCGGCCCCGTTACACCTTGCGCACCCGTTTGACATGTTTGCGCGCCTCCCTTCCATCTACAACCACCACCTGGAGCTCGCTCGACCGTCGCCGGAGCAGGCAGAGCACCGAAGCTCCGCCACCTCACCTCGCCGCCGTCCGTCGTCCCCAACGCCCTCCGACACCACCCCTGAGACCGCCTCGCTCCGGCACTTCGCCTTGACCTCGCCATCGCCACCGACGACCGCCGGAACCGCTGCCACCGTCGAACCCGAGCCGCTCTCGCCGTCGTCCTCTTCGTTGTAAGTCGCCGTCGCTCCCCTCCTGCTTGCAACGGCCAGGATTAGATCACCTAGTTTTTTTATTTTCGAATCGGTATGCTTTAAATTCCAGACGTTCGCCACTTAGGCTATGCGGCGAACACAAGCACAACCGTCCGATCGGGATCCGACCGATCGGAGTAGATCTGTTGTTTTTTTTTTCTCCGAGCTGTTTTCGCTACGGATCGGCCACCCGCCCGCAACAGACAACTGCAACCACTCACCGCTCGCCACATGGCACATCTGCCATGGTCGGCCGAGATCTAAGCTTTTCAGTTTTTTTTTCCAATTTCAGATTCTATTCTGTTTTTTCCTTTTAGCATATCTTTAATTCTACAAATCCAATTTCATTGATTCTTTTTCCTACGGTTTCATAAAAATCCCATCTATCCAGAGAACCAAACCAAAAATATTTTTGACAATTAAAATTTGAATTTGATCAAATTCATGTTCAAACTTGTTTTGGCTATAATTTAAAATCTATAACTCTGATTTAATTGATTCTTTTTGCAAATTGAAGCTTGTGACAAGTACTTTCTGTTAATATCAAAATCATATAATTTTGCTACTGTTAAAATTACGTTCTGTACAGAAACTTTATTTGGTTGTTTTTGGAGTTTTCCCAAGTATTTTTCTTCGTTTTCTTTTTGGATCTTGCTTGATTTCTTATGTGTGTCAATGTTTGCTTCGTTAGATCATCCGGAGTGCAAAGCTTGCTACTAGGAATCCTTAGAGTTCAACGATCGTCAGCAAGGCAAGTTCACACCTTGATCATATTTTTCTATACCCAGTTTTTACTATGCATTAGTTACACCCTTAAAATTTGCATGAGTAGGATTGGGAAATTGTGGCATTGCTATGTAGTTCATGAGGTAGGAACCTATGACCTTTGACCACTCCGGGAATATTCGTTATGTCATATATTGCTTAGCCATGCTCGTAGACGGGGTTGGTATGTGTGATTCAAGCAAGTTGCGAGAGATATAATAATTTGGGTTAACTTAAGGTGGCAACATTAACACATATCTGGGTGGATTGATTGGGACACCTGGAGAAACCAGTGCTTGCCCAAGGGGATACCGGAGTACCCAGAGAATCACCCTAGGATTGCCACCCAGGCTCAAAGGGATCATACGACACTTCATGACTAGAAACTTCCATGTGCAGCCACAAGCCATTATGGGCTCTAGCATAGTTGAGTAAATTGTGTGACCTCATTCTGGGTAGGCTAGCAGATGTAGGGGAATGTAGGTGTACCGGTCTACCCAGGGTTAAGGGGAAATGCTCCTGAAAGATTGTGTCTCGATCTTCCGATCATGGAGGTGGTCGAGTCTTGTGGGGAAAAGTGCACAAACCTCTGCAGAGTGTAAAACTAATCATGATTAGCTGTGTCCCCGGTTATGGACAAATTTGAGTATCTAGAAGTGAATTATTGGTTGATCTCATCACTTTATTTTAATTAATGAATTGGGTTATTGAAAACTTTGGTTAAGGGATTGAGTTGGAGGAACCTTCTCAATAATAGCATAAACTTGGTAGTAAATAAAATTAATTCCTTTGTTGTAGGGAAAAATTAGCTTTATGCAAAAAATTTAACTTAGAGCCTCCACCAACCAAATATGCATATAGAGATAGACATTTTCATTATTTCTCTATGGTGTGATTTTGCCAGCATATTCCATGTGCTGACCTACACGGCTGCAACGTCTCATGTTACAGAGTTTTCCGATGAGGATTAAGGTGCGATAGGTCGTTGTTCTGCACTCAGTTTGCCGTGGAGTTGATGGACTCATTTACCTTCGAAGCTTCCGCAGTTATTTTATTTAGATGGCCTTCAGCCATATTTATGTAATAAATACTCTTTTGAGGACCTCGATGTAATAAAGTGTGTGATTGAACTCTGTTATAAATCCTCGAGTACTGTGTGTGTCAGCATACCGATCCAGGGATGATACTTGAGCACAGAGACTCCGATCCATTTGGGTCGGGTCGCTACAAGATGGTATTCAGAGCACACGCTGACTGTAGGACGCGACCACTAGGAATGGAAAAGCCTTAGAAAAAAAAGTATTTTATAATTTCCCTATATATCCGTTGGTCTTATGCTCTTCTTTATTCATTTCTAATCCTTCTCTATTTCAACAATATAGATGTCGACCTCCAGGACCATGTTTGCCCAGCCCGATGAGACCATGCCTTTCGGACAACGCCTGAAGAACGTCGTGACGTACCTGAACATCGCCCTGCCCAATTTCACTGGAACCTTCACCGCAACATTGCCAGAGGAGAAACGCTGGAGAATTGACGTCCACATTCCCGGACGTACCTTTGGAAATACCACCAGGGATATTGATTTTTTCTTCAATGCGCCAACCTGGACCTTAGGCAGGAGTATTGCCGCACAAAATACCTTTGGACGCATTTGTGAGGAATACAACCAGGATCTCGAGGGAACCATCTACAGGATATGCGGACGCAGGGATCGCCATGGAGAAGTAGTCCGCACCAGGGAAGATGAGTCGATCGCATCATACATACAAGATCAGGAGTAGCACATCCACCGAATGGAGAACCAGATGTATGACAGCCTGAAGAACACCAGGAAGCTGATAACTCGGAATATCGAGCTGGAGGATGAAATCAAGGCAACTCGCGATGGATATGAGGAGGAAATCAGCGTACTACTGGAAAGGTACGAAAAGCTGAAGAAGAAGCTGGAAAGAGCCGAGGAGAAGCTGGACCAGGGAGAAAACCTTCACAATGATGACAGTGATGCAACCTTCATCAGCAACGATGCCGATTATGAAGATGATGATGATTAGAACATGATAGAGTCTTCTACCGATTAGAACTTTTAGCCGACCACCATTTTTAGATATTAGTATTCCAATTTATTTTCGATTAGAGTTTTCCGAGTAGTTCGATGTCGTTCGTGAGATTTTGTAATAGTTAGCTTAGACCCGATTGTGTGAACCTTGATTGAAATTGAATGGTGTGATTTGGAGTTTTATTTGTCTCATTTGCATATCGATAGTGTGATTTTCTCATTAGGCCCTTATTCTATTCTAATTTCCCATCCACTCCAAACCCATCAGATGCCTCCGAGACGTGACCCGGGATTTCCACCAGAACTTACTCAGTTGATCCAGAACCAGAATGCCCTTATGCAGATGCTCCTCCAGAACCAGAACCAGAACAATAACAACAACAACAACAACAACAACAACAACAACAACAACAACAACAACACGCCACCCCAAGCTGATAACCTTACCCATTTCTTGAGGTTGAACCCACCCGTGTTCTCAAGCAGCACGGAGCCGATCGTCGCAGATGACTGGCTTCGCAAGATCGGAAGGGAGCTGACCACCACAGGATGCACTGATGTTGAGAAGGTGCGCTTTGCCGCACATCAACTGGATGGACCAGCAGCTTCATGGTGGGAGAACTACACCACCACATTCCCCATAGCCAATGTGACTTGGGATCAGTTCCAGCAAGCATTCCGTATCACACATGTTTTAGTTGGAGCTATGAGTCTGAAGAAGCATGAGTTCCGCAACTTACGCCAGGGAAATCGTTCTGTTGGTGATTATGTGGAGGAATTCAGCAAGTTATCCAGGTATGCTCCCGGAGACATGGCTGATGATGCCGCTAAACAGGAGAAATTTCTGGAGGGACTGAACGATGATCTGGGACTTCAATTGACCGTGGCTACCTTCAACAATTATCAAGAGTTGGTTGACAAATCTCTCATTCTAGAAGGCAAGCAACAACAGATAGAGAACCGCAAGAGGAAGTACGGTCAGGGAAAGTACAACTCTGGAGTTCAGCAGAAGCCCCGCTATACCCCGTACTCGGGAAATAATGGATCAGGATCCAGCAGGTATGGTGGACACAATCACCATAATCATGGAGGACATTCTCATCATGGAGGAAATGGACATAATCATAATGGCCATAGGAATGGCAATGGGAATGGAGGAAATGGCAATCAGCATCGCTCCAACCCCGCTACACCGGCGAAGAAGGATCTGAGCCACATCACCTGTTTCAAGTGCAAGAACATAGGACACTACTCCACCGATTGCCCTGAGGCCAAGAACGGGAACGGCATTGGAAGCTTTGGAGGCAAGAAGCCCTATCCTTTCACCAGAGGTCAGGTGAACCATGTTGATGCGGATGAAGTTTGCGATCAGCCTGACGCCGTTGTTGGTAAGTTCTTAATTAATTCATTTATGGCCCTTGTTTTTTTAACACTGGTGCATCGCATTCATTCATATCAAGGGGGTTTGTGGATAAGTTTAAGTTGCCGACCGTAGCCCTTAAAACACCCATGTTAGTGAGTTCCCCAGGAGCAGAGTCTACGGCTAGTCGGGGATGTTTTCAGTTGCCGTTGACCATAGGGAGGCATGTTTTTCCCACAGACCTCATCATCCTAGAATCACAAGGATTGGACGTAATTCTGGGCATGGACTGGTTATCCAGGTATGAAGGAAATATTGATTGTGCACATAAGTCGATTCTTCTCACCACCCCAGATGGAAAATGGATCAAGTATGTGTCGAGGCATATGCCAAGGAGGATCAGATGAATTCTTTTTCGGGAGTTGTTCAGGAGGAAGTACCAGTTGTGAAGGACTATCCCGATGTGTTTCCATAGGAATTGCCCGGCATGCCACCGGATCGAGACATTGAGTTTTTGATCGAGCTATTGCCAGGCACTGGACCGATATCCAAGAGACCGTATCGGATGCCCGCAAATGATTTGGAGGAAATTAAGAAGCAGATTAAGGAATTACTGGAGAAAGGGTATATCCGACCGAGTTCATCACCTTGGGGAGCCCCAGTTCTTTTAGTGGAAAAGAAGGATGGAACCTTGAGAATGGTTGTGGATTATCGTTCGTTGAATGAGGTGACCATCAAGAACAAATACCCCTTGCCGATGATCAATGATTTGTGTCGGGCCTATTTTCGGAATATATCATGGAATAGCCTCAAGTCACACCAGCCCCAAGATCAGAAAAACTGGTGGACTCCCTTGATATAGATAACCAGTACATACATAATATTACACAGGGTTGAGCCAGAGTGCTCAACATTTATTACAAACTTGTCAATATATGACAGTGGTGGAATATGACAGTGGTGTGGTGACATTACAACTTTGATACAATAAAGTAAAGCCAAGCATCAGTGTGAGGATTGACTATTTTATTTGTGAAGCAGAAGCACTGCGGATGATACACGTGGTAGACTCCAAGACCACAAGTTGACTAACTGGGAACACCTCTAAGCGTCGGGCTCGCTAGCACACTCTTCCTCCACAAGCTCGTCTTCCTTCGGGTCTAGCCAAATTAACAAGCCAGGGACAAGCCTATGAGTACGTTGGAATGTACTCGCAAACATTATGAACAAAAGATATACCGAATGCATATGTTCATGATGGATTAAACTTTATGCATATGCTGACCAAAATTAAAGCATGGCATGATAGATATTAATACAGTGTGGATGAATAAATATATTATTTTAGTAATAAACCAAGAAAATAAATTGAACATTGGGCGCTGGACCGCCCAAAGAATTCCAAGAAAAATGCCAAATGGGTGTCTGAAAGCGACACCACGAGAGGTCTTGAAAAGAAATGCCAAACGGGTGTCTAAAAGCGATGCCTCGAGAGGTCTTGAAAAGAAATGAGTATCCAGGTGGACTAGCCATCCCAAGTGATACCCAGAAAAATAGAAATGAGTATCCAGGTGGACTAGCCATCCCAAGTGATACCCAGAAAAATAGAAATGAGTATCCAGGTGGACTAGCCATCCCAAGTGATACCCAGAAAAATAGAAATGAGTATCCAGGTGGACTAGCCATCCCAAGTGACACCCAGAAAAATAGAAATGAGTATCCAGGTGGACTAGCCATCCCAAGTGATACCCAGAAAAATAGAAATGAGTATCCAGGTGGACTAGTCATCCCAAGTGATACCCAGAAAAAAATAGAAATGACAGGGTTAGTCCACAACAATATTCATGATAACAATAATATTTATGTTGGCATCAATAGTGACAATAATTATCCTGCAAAAAATGGAGCATGCTCAATTTTAATTATTTCCTCCGAAGACCGACACCGTGACCGACACTTGACCCTTCCCAGCTAATGTCCTTGACCGTGGACATGGCTATACTAATAGGTATAACTCTGCAGAGGGTGCACTCTTTACCCATGTGTATAGGATTTCTTTAGCCAACACCAAGACGCTGACTAATTCCCATTACGGTTTTTGGGTTGGAAACACACCTGACCAACACACACCAGATTAACTTTCCGGATGCTAGGAATCACCCAAAGCATCGTTCAGGAAAAACTCTAAGACGGGGAGACCATCGTCTCGAATAGCATGGGATCATTATTATAACACACGGATTACAAGGGGTGTCCCCCTCTCGGCCCAGCCGGATACACCCATGCCCCCTGACCCGATGACTGGCATTAGTCCATGGACATGGAACCCTCATCATGGCCCCTCTATGTAGTGTGCACTCGGAAAGGGGTTAGCAACTTACTAAGCCATACTCCCCTAGCGGGAAGACAAGTGGTAGCACGAGATTTTAGCTAGGCATGACGGAACAAGACTCTAAGGTGATCGGGCGCACGATTAGACTAAGGGTGCATTGTCATCATCAGCAAAACCCTAAGGCGGGAAATGCCCTAACACCCTGTTTTGGGTATTGCCTAGCATAATGCCCCTCTGCTCCACAGGCATAACATGTGATGCCAGGACGGAATATTGCTTCCTTGGCCCTGTTGTTGAAGGTACTGCAGTTTTGTTGTGGTCGTGGTGTTGGAATTGCTGGTCGAGGTTCCACAAGCCTCTGAATTTCATTTCGGGGCCTGTTGTTATGAACCTGTACTGACTGATTCATGCAGCGCTTGCAAATCTCATACATGTTGCGGAGCTCATTTTCCAGGATAATAGCCTTGTCTACCAGTGTCTTGAAATCCGTAAAAGTATGGACCACCAGTTGGCATTTTAAAGATGGAACAAGCCCGTCAAGGAATTTTTCCATTCTTTTGCTTTTTGTCATATATTCATTATTGGCATACCGGGCTAGCTGAGTAAACTGGTCGAGGTACTGAGTTACCGTTGTGCCCCGTTGCTTGAGATCCTCAAATTCTCTTTTCTTCAATTTCATGATGCTGTTGGGGATATGTGCCCCCCGGAAACTCTCCTTGAATTGCTCCCAGGTGATGTCTTCTCCATTTGGATGCGTGTGGCGTAGATTTTCCCACCATGATGCTGCTGTTCCAGAAAAATAATGCGGAGCATATAATACTTTTTCCTGGTCCGTACACTGAGCAATGACCAATTTTCTTTCAATATCCCGCAGCCAGTCGTCTGCCTCCAAAGGTTTATCTATGTGAGAAATGACAGTTGGATTGGTCCTCTGAAGTTCAGATAATTTTGATCTGGGTTGGTGCTGTCCTTGGTGATTTCCCATATTTATCAAATGCTGCATCATTTCTTGGTGCTACTGCTGACTTTGTTCATAAAGACGGCACACTTGTGAGAATGCTGAATCATTGCTTTGTTGGCTTGTCTGTCCTGGTGTGAAGTTATTTCCCATCTGTGCAAAGTTGTCCTCTAGCGGACTGGGCATGGAACGGGTCCAGGGATGATGCATTTTCTTTCTGGGGTATTTGTGTGAACACCGATGAGGAAAGAAATTATGAAGGAAAGAAATAAATTTTAAAGAGACTGAAAATAATCCCCCCCCCCCCAAAAACGTAAGTACATAAAAGTAACAAGTTATATTATACATGCAAGATTTAATTATACATGCAAGATTTAATTATACAACACTCTCGTCGTAGCCGTGATGCTTACATGACCGTTTATTTAGACTAGTGCACCACTCCATCCTCTTAGCATGCTGCGATCCAAGTCTACTACTCGCTATCTTACAAAAAAAAGAAACAGAAAATAAATATTTTACAGCTACACTCTCATAAAAGGCGACTGAGGTGCTGATGCCTAGTCTGCTATCACGGAGTGTCTGGAACGTCGTAGGCCCTGCTGAGGGTAAGTCCCAGACGGGGTGCTGAAGACTCGACCTCCTTCTCCTCCTCAGGTATGGTCTCCTGTCGGGCAGCTGTCGGTGCCATGCCTGCTTGCGGTGGTACTGTGCTCGTAGGCGGTGAAGCTCTAACCAGAATGGGAGCAGCCAAAAGACTAGACTCATCGCTCGGGGATGCGTGTCGAACCGCGGAACGAGTAGGAGGATCGTATGGTGGAGTCAGAATGCGAGGAGCGCGTGGTGAAGGAGTACGGAACTCACTCCTGCGAGGAGCCCTCGCACGAGCCAAGTCCATCCGTGCAGTGAGATAGTCGTCCACCAGTGAGGTGAAGACTGACTCTGAAGCCATGATGTACTGAACAAGGGGCTCAATCGCCTCGTCCCTTTCTCCCGCAGTGCAAGAGAAAGCATAGTGACTAGTTTATGGAACATGGCATGGAAGATAATGATAGGGACATGTCTGCATGACTGGAAGAATGTCCCTAAGATGAGCGATGGCCTCTCGGGCAGCCATCTGGATAGCATGCCTCTCAGTAGGCATGAATCTCCCCACAAAACGATAGTTGCGATGAGGCGCGGCATCTCCACCCCGAATATATACCAAGGCCTGGTACATAGTCAGGGTGTCCGATATCCTGTCGGGAAAGACTGTGTACTCCGGATGACTCAGAGATCCCATCGCGACCCTGGCGATGTAGACGAGAAGGCGGGAAAACCCCGCAGGCTCGTTGGCGAAAATCTGGGTCGGGCAGCTGCCGCTAGACATCTACAATAGTAGACAAAAAATCCAAATAGTCATATCATAAGTATATGATGACCAAGGAAAATTTGCTACAGTGCATGAGATGCATGCTAAAAATTGTTAGGACTGACTCTACTATTAGCAATCGCACCTAGGGCTTTTTACAATCAGCCTGGCTCTGAAACCAAGGTTTGTCGGGCCTGTTTCCGGAATATATCACGGAATAGCCTCAAGTCACACCAGCCCCAAGATCAGAAAAACTGGTGGACTCCCTTGATATAGATAACCAGTACATACATAATATTACACAGGGCTGAGCCAGAGTGCTCAACATTTATTACAAACTTGTCAATATATGACGGTGGTGGAATATGACAGTGGTGTGGTAACATTACAACTTTGATACAATAAAGTAAAGCCAAGCGTCAGTGTGAGGCTTGACTATTTTATTTGTGAAGCGGAAGCACTGCGGATGATACACGTGGTAGACTCCAAGACCAGAAGTTGACTGACTGGGAACACCTCTAAGCGTCAGGCTCGCTAGCGCACTCTTCCTCCACAAGCCCGTCTTCCTCTGGGTCTGGCCAAATTAACAAGCCAGGGGACAAGCCTGTGAGTACGTTGGAATGTACTCGCAAACATTATGAACAAAAGATATACCAAATGCATATGTTCATGATGGATTAAACTTTATGCATATGCTGACCAAAATTAAAGCATGGCATGATAGATATTAATACGGTGCGGATGAATAAATATATTATTTTAGTAATAAACCAAGAAAATAAATGGAACATTGGGCGTTGGACCGCCCGAGGAATTCCAAGAAAAATGCCAAACGGGTGTCTGAAAGCGACGCCTCGAGAGGTCTTGAAAAGAAATGTCAAACAGGTGTCTAAAAGCGACGCCTCAAGAGGTCTTGAAAAGAAATGAGTATCCAGGTGGACTAGCCATCCCAAGTGATACCTAGAAAAATAGAAATGAGTATCCAGGTGGACTAGCCATCCCAAGTGATACCCAGAAAAATAGAAATGAGTATCCAGGTGGACTAGCCATCCCAAGTGATACCCAGAAAAATAGAAATGAGTATCCAGGTGGACTAGCCATCCTAAGTGATACCTAGAAAAATAGAAATGAGTATCCAGGTGGACTAGCCATCCCAAGTGATACCCAGAAAAATAGAAATGAGTATCCAGGTGGACTAGCCATCCAAGTGACACCCAGAAAAATAGAAATGAGTATCCAGGTGGACTAGCCATCCCAAGTGATACCCAGAAAAATAGAAATGAGTATCCAGCTGGACTAGCCATCCCAAGTGATACCCAAAAAAAAATTTAGAAATGATAGGGTTAGTCCACAACAATATTCATGATAACAATAATATTTATGCTGGCATCAATAGTGACAATAATTATCATGCAAAAAATGGATCATGCTCAATTTTAATTATTTCCTCCGAAGACCGACACCGTGACCGACACTTGACCCTTCCCAGCTAATGTCCTTGTCCGTGGACACGACTATTCGAATAGGTATAACTCTACAGAGGGTGCACTCTTTACCCACATGTATAGGATTTCTTTAGCCAACACCAAGACGCTGACTAATTCCCATTACGGTTTTTGGGTTGGAAACACACCTGACCAGCACACACCAGATTAACTTTCCGGATGCCAGGAATCACCCAAAGCATCATTCAAGAAAAACTCTAAGACGGGGAGACCATCGTCTCGAATAGCATGGGATCACTATTATAACGCACGGATTACAAGGGGTGCCCCCCCTCTCGGCCCAGCCGGATACACCCATGCCCCCTGACCCGATGACTGGCATTAGTCCATGGCCATAGAACCCTCATCATGGCCCCTCTATGTGGTGTGCACTCGGAAAGGGGTTAGCAACTTACTAAGTCATACTCCCCTCGCGGGAAGACAAGTGGTAGCACGAGATTTTAGCTAGGCATGACGGAACAAGACTCGATCTAGGTCGACTCAGGAGGTGTTATTATTATGACTGGCATGCCTCACATGCCACAGTGACACCATCGTGTCATGATGTGACCCGTGCCCACCGGCACGACAAAGGCAGGAGGTACACCTCCTGACTCCTCACAATTTCTTCTAAGTTACCAAGACTCTTGTATGCATGAAATGCACAAAATGATATGACCATGCATGCACATGCTATCCCCTACATATCCGGTGATATTTCGAACTTTTGCAAACATACATGCAAACACCATATCCCAAGTTCAAAAATGCTTGCCTTGATCAAAGTAGGCAGAAGGTGATCCCTCGAAATTTTCGACAAAGTTCCCCTCCTCGTTTTCTATAAAATGAAAATTCAAATTCAAATCAAAATTTTGTAACAGTACAAAAAGTTGTCTCAAAATATTTTTAAATAAATACTAAAAAAAACGAGAGTGAAAAAGAAGATTTCCAGAAAAAGAATCAATTGAAAATGATTTGTGGTTTAAAAGTTATAAAGGTTTTAAAACCAGGGACCTCTCTATAAATAAAATAACTGCTAGCGGGTCCCTGTGGTAATAACTGAAAGCGCTTCGGAAAGAAATACGCTTTCCAGTGTAGAAAGCGTAAAGAGGCAGAAGGCGCTTTCGAATATAACAGAAAAGAATAAAACGCTGACGGGTGGGCCCCACCCGTCAGGTTTGAAATTCAAACGCGCCTCGCGCGTGTGTACAGAGGGGATGCAGCGGTCACCGGCGGCGATCGCCGATGTTTCAGGAGGTGGCGATGGTGGGGATGATCTCGGGGAAGTATTCCGCGTCGGTGGGTGGTGGTGGTGGTCGCCGGCGAGCATCGTAGCGACGGCGAGGTTAACTCCGGCGGACAGTGGCGTCGGGTGGTGATGGATCTCGTTGGAGAGACCTGCAACCATCAAATTGACATGCGGTTCCGATGAGAGGGAGCACTAGGAGGTTACTGGCAAGGTTTTAGGGGTGGAGATGGAGTAACGACGATGTGAGGTTCTCGGTGGCAATGGCGGATCGGGCGGCCGGAGTCGGGGAAGACGACCTCCCCGAGGTCGTCCGACTCCTCTGGGGGTCGATTGGGAGTGCGTGGAGGCGGTGCGAGTACTGAACGGAGCTCGAGAGCTCCTTTTATAGGCAATCTGAGGCGATCCGAGGCAGTGCGGATCACGCCAGAGTGATGGTGGCCGGCGGGGGTAGTTGGAGGCGGTGGGCGAGGTTGGTGAGCATCAATGGCGTCGGGGAAGCCTTCTTGAAGCGCCAGCGCGGACGGGGTCATGCTCTATCCATCTCCTCGTCGATGAGCTCCCGTACGGCCATGGCAGGCGGCGGGCGGCTCCAGCGACTGATAGGCGGGCGCGGGGTGGTTTGTACGGCGCGTGGAAGTGGAGGGGGTGCTGCCGCGTGGAGAGAGTTAGGCGAGGGAGCAGTGGAGGGAGTGATGGCGGCCGTGCTGATCCCCTCAGCCGCCGCGGTTGAGGGCAGCTTCCGTTGCACCGGCCTGCTCCTGTGCTGTCGGCGGCGAGAGGCTGGCGAGAGGGTCCCCAGCGATGCATTGATGATCACCAGAAGTGTGGATGAGGGAGAGGTGGAGTGGAGTGCACCGCACGACGCCGATTCCTTCTTCTCTGAACTTCTCTGTTTTTCTGAATTTTTTTTCGACAGTAAGCTACAGTGCACACCAAGTGCTTGATGAAATGCTAGATGGCCACTGGCATTTTTGGAATTTTTGAGAATTTTTGTGGTGAGGCACTGATGCATAAAAGAGGCGCTGGCAAAATTTCAGAATTTTTGGAGCAATTAAAATTAGGTTTTGAGCAGAGAGTTTGAATCTGGTCCAAATTTCAATTGAATGAAATTTGAAAATTTTGAACTATGGAACAGAATGTTTTTGGTGAAATGGAGTATGGGTACTGTCATGTAGTTGGGATAATTTTTGTGGGTGCAGAAAAGCTAGGAAAAATATAGTTCCTTTGTAAATCAAAGGAACTAGGAATAAATGAATTTCAAATTTTGGAATTTGTTAAATATGATAAAAATATTTTTGTGGAGAGGAGAGGTATTGGGTACTGTCCTAGGGTGTGAGAATGACTTGGATGATAATTTAAAATGGCAGAATAATTTTTGTGAGAATTTTCTATGTGTTAGAAGAAAAATGAAATGGTTCATTTCATTGAAATAATTTAATTATTCAAAAACTTTTCTAAAAGAAAATATATTTTTGATCCTTCAAAAATATTTACTCAAATAAGAAACCATCAAATTAGAACCATTTTAAAATTTTGAAACCCAATTGAAAACTCAAAATGATTTTCAAAACAGAAGAAAGAGAAATAGGGCCATAGTGAACCAAGGAATTTTATTTTAAAGAAAAGATTTTGAAAATCAAAAGAAAATATTTTTTGGGTGTTACAACTTGTTTGACCAGCTATTCGGAGCTAGTGTTTTCTCCAAGATCGATCTTCGATCAGGATATCACCAGTTGAAGATTCGAGAGTAGGATATACCCAAGACAGCTTTTACCACGAGGTATGGGCTTTATGAGTATACGGTCATGTCTTTTGGTTTGACTAATGCCCCTGCCTATTTTATGAGCACGATGAACAAGGTATTCATGGAGTTTTTGGATAAGTTTGTCGTCATGTTCTTTGATGATATATTGGTTTACTCGAAGAATGAAGAGGAACACAAGGAACATTTGCGCTTGGTGCTGGAGAAGCTCAGGGAACATCAGTTATACGCCAAGTTCTGCAAATGCGAATTTTGGTTGAAGGAAGTCGGATTTCTCGGACATGTTATATCAGGAGAAGGAATAGCAGTAGACCCTTCGAAGATTGAAGCCGTCACCGAATGGAAGGCACCCACCTCAGTCGGAGAGATTCACAGTTTCCTTGGACTTGCAGGATATTATCGGAGATTTATTGAGAATTTATCCAAGATCGCGAAGCCCATGACGGAGTTATTGAAGAAAGACACCAGGTTTGTTTGGACTGACGAATGTGAGGCCAGCTTCCAGGAGTTGAAGAAACATTTGGTTACAGCCCCAGTGCTAATTCTTCCGAATATACGCAAGGATTTTTAGGTGTATTGCGACGCTTCACGTCAGGAACTTGGAGGCGTTCTTATGCAAGAAGGAAGAGTTGTATCTTATACCTCACGTCAGCTACGACCTCATGAGTTGAACTATGCCATGCATGATTTGGAGTTAGCAGCCGTAGTGCACACGCTCAAGACCTGGAGACATTTTCTTATCAGAAATAGTTGTGATGTTTACACGGATCACAAGAGTTTGAAATACATCTTCACGCAGAAGGATTTGAACCTCAAGCAGAGGAGATGGTTGGAGCTCATAAAAGATTATGACATGAGATTGCATTATCACCCAGGAAAGGCCAATGTTGTGGCAGATGCATTGAGCCGGAAGAGTTATGTTAATACTCTCACAGCAGGAGGATTACCTCAGGAGTTAGCCGACGATCTCAGAGATCTCCGATTGGAGATAGTTCCACGAGGTTTTGTTGCCACAATAGAAATTCAATCCACCTTGTTGGGAAAGATCCGAGAACCCAGAAACTAGATAAAGGCATTGCGGAGATAAAGGAAAGGATGAACTAAGGAAACGCAAAAGGATTTGGTGAGGATGAACACGGAACCTTATGGTTTGAGAAGCGTATTTACGTGCCCAATGACCCAGAGATCAGGAAGTTGATTCTTCAGGAGGCTCATGATTCGCCTTACTCGATGCACCCAGGCAACACCAAGATGTATTTGGACTTGAAGGAAAGTTTCTGGTGGACAGGTATGAAGAAGGATATTGCCGAGTATGTAGCAGTATGCAACGTATGTCAGAGGGTTAAGGCAGAGCACCAGAAACCAGCAGGATTACTTCAGCCTTTACCGATACCTGATTGGAAGTGGGACAAGCTTGGCATGGACTTCATCACCGGATTACCCAGGACCCGATCAGGTTATGATTCTATTTGGGTAGTGGTTGATCGCTTGACCAAGGTAGCTCACTTCATCCCCGTGAAAACCACCTATACGAGCGCTAAGTTGGCCAAGATATACATGACCAGGATCGTATGTCTGCATGGAGTTTCGAGGACCATTGTATCAGATGGAAGAACACAATTTACCTCAAAGTTTTGGCATCAGTTACACGAGACCTTGGGTACCAGGCTGGAGTTTAGTACAACTTTTCATCCGCAGACAGATGGACAGACGGAGAGAGTCAATCAGATTCTGGAGGACATGTTGAGAGCTTGTGCGCTGGATTACGGATCCAGTTGGGATGATAATTTACCTTACGCAGAGTTCTCATACAACAACAGCTATCAAACCAATTTGAAGATGGCCCCTTTTGAAGCTTTGTACGGAAGGAGGTGCAGGACACCATTGATGTGGGATGAAGTTGGAGACCGTAAATTATTCGAACCAGATTTAATCAGGGATTCAGAGGCGAAAGTCAAGCTGATCTGTGACAGACTCAAGATAGCCCAGTCCAGGCAAAAGAGTTATGCTGACACTAAACGCAAGGAGGTAACCTATGAAGTCGAAGACAGAGCATACCTTCGTGTGTCGCCACTTCGGGGAGTTAAACGATTTGGAGTCAAAGGAAAGTTAGCACCACGGTTTGTGGGGCCATACAGAGTTTTAGAACGCATGGGTGAGGTTGCCTACAAGTTGGAATTACCCGAAGCTCTGTCAGGAGTTCATGATGTGTTTCACGTTTCCCAGTTGAAGAAGTGCCATGCAGAGATGGCCGATATTCCTTTGAGAGATATGGTGCCATTGGAGGCAATATAGTTGGATAGTGATCTGACTTATGAGGAGAAGCCTGTCAAGATTCTCGAGACTGCAAACAGGGTTACCCGCAGCAAGGTCATCAAGTTCTGCAAGGTTCAATGGAGTCACCATACCGAGGAAGAAGCCACCTGGGAACGAGAAGAAGATCTCCGGCAAGACCACCCACACCTTTTTGCTGACCAACCCGAATCTCGAGGGCGAGATTCATCTTAAGGGGGATAGGTTTGTAGCATCCCAATTTTCAATTTGGATGTTTATAAATATATCATTCAAAAGCATCCATGATTTATGCATTTTTGCCCTCCATTTGTTTTATTTGAGTTTTGATCCAAGGAACTTTGTGCAATTCAAGGACCAAAAGAGAGAATTGGAAGTTTCCTTAAATCCATTTTTGAAAATTCTTTGAATTCAAAATTTGGAATTTGGATCAAATTTGGTTTCACTAAATTCATTTCCTTTATTTCCAAAAATAAAAATATAGAGAGAAGATAAAATGACTTCTTCAAAAACAGAAAGGAAATATTGGAAATTGAATTTGAAATCTAAATATATTTATTTGGTTCTATTTGCAAATTATTTTAATGCAAATTTTATTAGCTTAGCAAAAATATTTATTTTAAAAATATTGCATTTAGGACAGAAAATAGTTCACATGGTCTAGTATATGACCAAGTATTTATGTGAATTTTCTGAAATTTTTTAGATTTATTTTTTTTAGATTTTATTTGGAGTGTTTTTGTCTCTGTAAATTAGAAATACAGAAAAGGTTAAAAAAAATCCACCGCGCACCGCCAGCCCAGCCAGCCAATTTCGGCCCAAGGCCTCGCCGCGCACCGAAACCTCTTCGGTTCGGTCGCCCGCACGTTCTCCCTCGCCCCGCTGCCACTGACACCGAGCCCCACTCCTTTCTTCGTCCCCACGCCACGCCTGGAGTCCGCCTCCGCCACGAGCTCGCCGCCCGAGTTCAAATCCCATTCGGGATTCTATCCCCAAAGCCGCCCCCTCCTCCAAGTTGATGTCCTATAAATACCCGACCCTCCTCTCTCTCGATCCCCTCCAAAATCCCTCGCCAAAACCCATGCCACCGCCCACACTCGCCGTTCGGATCTCCGCCGGAGCCGAAGCCTTTCGCCGCCGATTTTGTCTCCGGTGAGCCCCCTTAGCTTCTCAACTTCTGGCCACTGGCCCCGTTACACCTTGCGCAGCCATTTGACATGTTTGCGCGCCTCCCTTCCATCTACAGCCGCCGCCCGGAGCTCGCTCGACCGTCACCGGAGCAGGCAGAGCACCGAAGCTCCGCCACCTCGCCTCGCCGCCATCCGTCGTCCCCAACGCCCTCCAACACCACCCCCGAGGCCGCCTCACTCCACCACTTTGCCTCGACCTCGCCACCGCCGCCGACGACCGCCGGAACCGCCGCCACCGTCGAACCCTAGCCGCTCTCGCCGTCGTCCTCTTCGCTGTAAGCCGCCGTTGCTCCCCTCCGTCCGATCTGCTTGCAACGGCCAGGATTAGATCGCCTAGTTTTTTTATTTTCGAATCGGTATGCTTTAAATTCCGGACGTTCGCCACTTAGGCTATTTGGCGAACACAACTACAACCGTCCGATCGGGATCCGACCGATCGGAGTAGATCTGGTGTTTTATTTTTATTTTCTCCGAGCTATTTTTGCTACGGATCGGCCACCCGCCCGCAACAGACAACCGCAGCCACTCATCGCTCGCCACATGGCACCTCTGCCACGGTCGGCCGAGATCTAAGCTTTTCAGTTTTTTTTCCAATTTCATATTCTATTCTGTTTTTCCTTTTAGCATATCTTTAATTCTATAAATCCAATTTCATTGAGTCTTTTTCCTACGGTTTCATAAAAATCCCATCTATTCAGAGAACCAAACCAAAAATATTTTTGACAAATAAATTTGAGTTTGATCAAATTCATGTTCAAACTTGTTTTGGCTATAATTTAAAATCTATAACTCCGATTTAATTGATTCTTTTTGCAAATTGAAGCTTGTGACAAGTACTTTCTTTTAATATCAAAATCGTATAATTTTGCTACTGTTAAAATTACGTTCAGTACAGAAACTTTATTTGGTTGTTTTTGTAGTTTTCCCAAGTATTTTTCTTTGTTTTCTTTTTGGATCTTGCTTGATTTCTTATGTGTGTCAATGTTTGCTTCGTTAGATCATCCGGAGTGCGAAGCTTGCTACTACGAATCCTTAGAGTTCAATGATCGTCAGCAAGGCAAGTTCACACCTTGATCATATTTTTCTATACCCAGTTTTTACTATGCATTAGTTACACCCTTAAAATTTGCATGAGTAGGATTGGGAAATTGTGGCATTGCTATGTAGTTCATGAGGTAGGAACCTATGACCTTTGATCACCCCGGGAATATTCATTATGTCATATATTGCTTAGCCATGCTCGTAGACGGGGTTGGTATGTGTGATGCAAGCAAGTTGCGAGAGATATAATAATTTGGGTTAACTTAAGGTGGCAACATTAACACATATCTGGGTGGATTGATTGGGACACCTGGAGAAACCAGTGCTTGCCCAAGGGGATACCGGAGTACCCGGAGAATCACCCTAGGATTGCCACCCAGGCTCAAAGGGATCATATGACACTTCATGACTAGAAACTTCCGTGTGCAGCCACAAGCCATTATGGGCTCTGGCATAGTTGAGTAAGTTGTGTGACCTCTTTTCGGGTAGGCTAGCAGATGTAGGGGAATATAGGTGTACCGGTCTACCTAGGGTTAAGGGGAAATGCTCCTGAAAGACTGTGTCTCGATCTTCCGATCATGGAGGTGGTCAAGTCTTGTGGGGAAAAGTGCACAAACCTCTGTAGAGTGTAAAAGCTAATCATGATTAGCCGTGTCCCCAGTTATGGACAAATTTGAGTATCTAGAAGTGAATTATTGGTTGATCTCATCACTTTATTTTAATTAATGAATTGGGTTATTGAAAACTTTGGTTAAGGGATTGAGTTGGAGGAACCTTCTCAATAATGGCATAAACTTGGTAGTAAATAAAATTAATTCCTTTGTTGTAGGGAAAATTAGCTTTATGCAAAAATTTAACTTAGAGCCTCCACCAGCCAAATATGCATATAGAGATAGACATTTTCATTATTTCTCTATGGTGTGATTTGGCCAGCATATTCCATGTGCTGACCTACACGGCTGCAACGTCTCATGTTGCAGAGTTTTCCGACGAGGATTAAGGTGCGATAGGTCGTTGTTCTGCAATCAGTTTGCTGTGGAGTTGATGGACTCATTCACCTTCGAAGCTTCCGCAGTTATTTTATTTAGATGGCCTTCAGCCATATTTATGTAATAAATACTCTTTTGAGGACCTCGATGTAATAAAGTGTGTGATTGAACTCTGTTATAAATCCTCGAGTATTGTGTGTGTCAGCTTACCGATCCAGGGATGACACTTGAGCACAGAGACTCTGATCCATTTGGGTCAGGTCGGTACAGTATTACGAATAATATGATGTGGGGGCACCCAAGAAGCCACATGGCACATCTGGAGGTCTTGTTGCGAGCTTCTTGTGTGGATCGATCACACTGTCGCGTTGCTGGTTCGAGAAGAATGTGTCTGGGTACAATTAGGTTATAGTAGATCCGAATCCCAGCCACCTGGACCATTGGATCAACATCAATCAACGGTTTATATCGTGTACGTGCAAATGCACGCATTGACTATATAAAAATAATGAATATATAATAAATAATAAATAATACCGCATATTAGGTTTCTCTAAAGTCAAACTTTGTACACTTTCAACAAGTTTGTAGAAAAATATATTAACATATACACCACCAAATATATATCATTTGATTCATCATTGCATATATTTTCGCATCATGTAAATTTGTTAGTGTAAATGTTCACATTGTTTTCTATGAACTTGGCAAGGTTTATAAAGTTTGACTACAGTCAAAGCTATATGCAGAGTAAATAAAAACGGAGGGAGTAGTATAGATATAGATATAGAAATAAAAAATCTAGTACTATAGTCTATAGATATAGATATATAGCTACCTTTTTTCTATATTAAAACTCACGTTTTTGTTTAGACATTGTTTAGCTTCGCTACAATTTGCATCTACGAGATGTGTAGGACTACCGGCTTGTTCAGATCCTCTATTAGGAACCCCACCATTATCCGTAATTAATTCATATTATAAATTTAGATTGCATTATCTTAGTTCTTGTCGGTTCTTCGGTTGCTTGCAGGAACTCGATCTCGTTATTCAGGTTGATCGTGCATACGACAAGATCAGTGACCATGGGAGATTGGTTTAATTAGCGATTGTCGATTTATTGCGTACGATATAGTTGGATCATTAACGTCAAAATCCACCAAATCAATAGTTATCCCCACTCTCATCAAAAGACTGGGTCGCCATCACATGACTACCAGCTAGACAATTCCTTCTCTAAAACATACACATGAACACCCATCTCAGTATCTAGGTCCACGCCCCCTCTCTCTCTCAAAACACACACACACACCTCTCCACACGATTCATGTCTAT
Organism: Elymus sibiricus; assembly: GCA_039707655.1. NCBI lineage: Eukaryota > Viridiplantae > Streptophyta > Magnoliopsida > Poales > Poaceae > Elymus > Elymus sibiricus. The sequence continues at coordinate 284,180,362 of CM077676.1, forward strand.
TGGTCTCTCTCCCATCCCATCAAAAAATAGGCACACCGCCATTCTCTCCTTCTCGCGGCCCCTATCTATGTAGTTAGGTCTCTGTGTGATACACAAGCATTGCTCTCTATCTCTACTATCTCTCTCTCTCCCACACATAACCTTATCCTCCCCCCCGCGAGCTATGCTGACGAGCTCTATCTAGCTCTCAAACACGAAAACGGACGATGTCAGTGTGTCCCTTCATCGCACACACACTATCGCTCGCCCAATATCCCCGCCCCTGTAACCTTGTCGATCCCCTCTATGTCTACATCCTGTAACGGGTTGACGTTACACGCACCCCCTCACTCTCTCTTTCTCTCACCCACATGCACACACCCTCTTCCTCCCTTTCGGACACCCCTCTCTCTCTCCGACACACACACACAATCTTTCGAGCACGCATATGCCCCCTCTCTCTCTTTCTCTCACGCGCACGCACACACCCTCTTCCTCCCTTTTGGACACTCCTCCCCTCTCTGACACACACATAGTCTTTCGAACACGCATATGCCCCTCTCTCTCCCTTTCTCTCACGCACACGCACACACCCTCTTCCTCCCTTTCGGACACTCCTCTCTCTCCAGCACACACACACACATCAGTCTTTCGAACACGCATATGCCCCCCTCTCTCTTTCTCTCACGCACACGCACACACCCTCTTCCTCCCTTTTGGACACTCCCCTCTCTCCGACACATACACGCATCGAACACGCATATACCCCTCTCTCTTTAGGTCTCGCTGCCACCTCCGCCCCCTCTCGCCCTGCGTCTTTGTGACACAAATATTCTCTCTATATCTAGCTATCTCTCGCAATAATACATGGATAGTCTAAATTGGAATCAAGCAAAGGACCACACTTCTCTTGATTCTCTCTTGGAAAAATGAGCTCCAATTACAAAAATCTAATCCACTCTCAAACATAATATATGAACATAGGGTGAAATCTTCCACACAAATGTTTGTTGCGTGCATGCATGTCAATGATATGGATGTAGTACTACTCGTACATCCACACTGACCCAATTCACACAAATTACATTAAACCCTTCTCAAAATATGGTGTACATGTGATGTTTATTGTACTGCTCCTACTAGCCAGCCCCCGACATGTTCCAACATATTGTGCTACTTGAGATTCTATTTTTCTTAGTCAAACGATGTGTAAGTGTAACCACGAAAAGGTCAACCCCCGCCCCCATTGGTACTGTAGCTCCAAGCTCCCATACGGACACAACACCCATCGAAGCACGCAACCGTTGCCAAAGTGGACGGCGCGGTGGCCTGTGAAGACAACGGAGTCTCCGACCTCGCCGAGGTGGAGCACCCAATCGACGGCTGCGAGTATCGCGCCCTCACTGGCAACGCGCCCACGCGGAGGATAATGTGATCCAGTGGCTCACCCTCGTCGGCGACGAGATGAAGCACGTGCTCCAGCAACACACCCTGGTCGGTCACGAGGAGGTGTGAAGACTTTCAGGTAGAAGAAATCACCTCAAAGAAGAAAACTGCTATTGCCAAGGAGTATGGCAATCCTCAGAAAGAGAGACAAGTTGCAAGGAAAGTTTCTGCATCCACTGTTGCCAAGAGAGGCATCACCACAGAGAATCCAAGTGGATCCCTGCAAATGCAAGGCAAGCCAATGCCAAAGACTGCAGGAAAGAAAAGGGAGAGGAAACAATCTGTGCAAGTGGTGTTCAAGCCCACATCCATGAGGAGGGAGGATGAACCAGTTGCAGATGAGCAAACTCCCCCCAAGCAATAGAAATTGATGGCTGATGCTATGAGGACATTCACCTCTTCCAAGGCCAAGCCAGCTGCTGCTCCCAAGCCCAAGAGGACCACCAGAAATGTTTCTGGAGCTGAGAAGATCAAGGCCCCAGTGCCTGAGAGAGATGCTGCTGCTGATGATGCCACAATGCTAAAGAAACTCAGACCTAGGCTGCCAGATCATGATGATACACATCCAGAGGCAGAAAATATGAAGGAAAGGAAGGACAAATGATTGAGAAAGTGGAGGGAATCAGATCCCTATGCCACCAGGAGGAGGACTGTTGTGGACTACCGCTTTCACACCAAGGAACATCAGGACTTCTATGAGACAGTGTTGCTAGACAAGAAGCCCAGTGTGAGTAATATGAGATGGGTTGATTGGAAGTTCACTAATGCGAATGAGGACAACTTCCCAAATGTGCATGAAAACTTCAAGACCATAGGCATAGATGAGTTCATAGGAACTAAGTTGACAGCATGGATAGATGAGCTCATCATTCAGTTTTATTCCACTTCACACTTCTATCCCGATGGGAGGATTGTTTGGATGACTGAGGGCACTAGATTCCAGTCAAGTATTGTAGAGTGAGCATAACTGTTGAATGTGCCAGAAGCTGAAGAGAATGACATTGATGTTTATGCCAAGGGCAAGAAAGACCACAACTCCATGAAGGACATGTATGGAGAGATCCCTGAGAAGTACAAGGAGTCTCACAAGCTTGGATCTGTCTATCATCTCCTACTAGGACTTGCCGCCATATACACAATTCTGAGGCATACTTTGATGCCCAAATCATGTGATGAGAAGATGATTAGAGGACACTGAATCAACTTGCTGCAATTGGTGGATGGATTCACAAACTTCAGAGTGATGGATTTGATTGTGGAAACAATCAAGAGGACTGATGCAGATCAGAAGCGCTCATGTGGCTTTGCTCCACACATTCAAGTGCTTATCAACTCCAAAGTTGGTAGCAAAGTCTACTTGCTTGATCGTGAGCACTTGCCACTTCAACCAGAGCTAGAGGATTGCACCGTGACTATGGATGAGGATCATCCTACCTCAGCTACAGCTCAGGCGAAGGCAAAAGCTGCCAAGAGTGTTGGACCCAGCTCTTCCACAATTCGAGTTCAAAAGACAAAGACTGATAGACGCTATATCTTCTCTGTGCTACTCAGAGGATCGAACGGAGGCTGTCCAACATTGTGAAGAACCAAGAGAGCTTCGAGAGGATTATAGAGACCAAGTTCCATGACCTTGATGTCAAGGTAATTGAAGTGCAGACCATAGTTGAGAGTCTGAAGAAGGAAATGGATGAAGCTAAGTTGCATTCTAGCAGTGATGATGAGTACCAGGGCACATTACTTCCCACGACTACTCAGTTCCAGAGGATGCCTAGGTCAGCAGCCGTGCCAGTCACCGACCCCAAAGCCATAGTCTCTGCTCCTGTTGCTGCACCCACTATTGCTCCATCAGTTCCACCAGCTGTCTCCACTCCACCAGTCCAGCAGACATCATCCAAGGCATTTGCAGATGCACTTCTCTCCATGCCATCAGTGTAGAGGACTTCTTCACCAGGAGCCGCCGGAGATCGAGCCCAGAGCGACGTTTAGCTCTTTACTATTTTGATCTTTTTGGTACTTGTTGCCAAAGGGGGAGAATTAGTATAGATCATTAGGGCTTCGAGAGAGAGAGAGAGAGAGAGAGAGAGAGAGAGAGTGTCTTGATTTTTCTCGTTTGATTTCTTTGATTTTTGTGCTACTTCGTGAGTTTTTGTGCTCTTCGTGATACTTGTGCTTGATGCTTGTATGAGACTACGTTACTTTGTGCTTGATCATACCGTACTTCATTTGCTATGCATGCTTAAATATCTATCCATATGCTCTTTGTATGATCATTCACTTGTTTGCTTGGTGATGAGTGCTTGTTACATTGCAATCATATCATTTTGAGCGCTCCACCAAGATGTATGTGACATGGAAGAGTGACGCATGATCCTAATCGATTATGCATTTGCATTCAAACGCAAATCTTTCAATAATGCACAAATTTAGGGGGAGCTCTTGCTTATCACATACTTCTCAAAGCGACGATGTATTTCATTGATTATATCATTTGTCAAAGCTTTGATCTATATGCTGTCATCAATTACCAAAAAGGGGGAGATTGAAAGTGCAACTAATCCCTGGGTGGTTTTGGTAATTAATAACAACATATAAGTAATTGAACTAATGCCTATTCAAGATAAGATTTCAGGAAGTTCAATGTTGGCATGGCAAGGACATGATGGTTGTGGACCTCTCAAAATGCTAAGGACATGAATTGGCAAAGCTTCAAGACTCTACATTTTTAGTTAAGTCATCCAAGATCACGTTGAGTCCTATAGGAAAGCCAACACTATTAAAAGGGGATGACGTTTTGATGATGAGTTTGTTGCTTAAGTGCTTGAAGATATTGTTCCAAAACCCTCAACCACATTCTCCAAAACCCATCGAGTCCAAACCCTAAAAGTCCATCTCGGTCCCACTGAACCTATTCCATCCGGACCCACCAAGATGATCCCATACACTATCACAGCCAAACCCTAACACTTCGGTACTGCCGAAATGGATCTCGGTCTCACCGAGATGGCGTGACCAAGTTTCTGTAATGCCATCACTTCACTTCGGATTCACCGAGATGAAACGATCAGAATTTCTGAGACGAAGTTTTGCCCTAGCCATTGCACTTCGGCCGTTCCGAGTCGTTCCGTTTGGTCTCACCGAAAATCCTAACGGTCAAGCCTTTTACACAAGTCTGTCTCACCAAGATTTCTAATCGGTGTCACCGAGTTGAGTCAAAAGCTTGTATCGGTTGGATTTTTGGTGCTGCCTATTTATACCCTTCCACCCCCACCTACTCTCTAAGAGAGCCATTAGAACGAACCTACACTTCCACCATTCATTTTCTGAGAGAGAACCACCTACTCATGTGTTGAGATCAAGTCACTTCATTCCAATCATTTGAACCTTGATTTCTAGCCTTCCCCAAGTTACTTTCCAATCAAATCCTTCTCCTACCAAAGCCAAATCTGTGAGAGAGTGATTGAGTGTTGGGGAGACTATCTTTTGAAGCACAAGAGCAAGGAGTTCATCATCAATGATACATCTATTACCTTTTGGAGAGTGGTGTCTCCTAGATTGGTTAGGTGTCACTTGGGAGCCTCCAAGATCATGTGGAATTGAACCAAGGAGTTTGTAAGGGCAAGGATATTGCCTACTTCGTGAAGATCTACTCGAGTGAGGCTAGTCCTTCGTGGACATAAGCCATGGTGGAATAGACAAGGTTGCTTCTTCGTGGACCCTTCGTGGGTGGAGCCCTCCGTGGACTCGCGCAACTGTTACCCTCCGTGGGTTGAAGTCTCCATCAACGTGGACGTAAGATAGCACCACCGATCGGAACCACGCCAAAAATATCCGTGTCTTCATTGCGCTTGATTTCTCCGATCCCTCCTATACGTTCATATGCAAAGTCTTTATTTTCCATTGCTCAACTCTTAGACTTGCATGTGTAGGGTGTTGCTTGACTTGGTAGAATCACTAAAACTTGCCTACAACTGAAATTGGTGAAAGGATAAGTTTTTATTGGGTCAAGTAGTCTAATCACCCCCCTCTAGAGATACTTTCGATCCTACAAGTGGTATCAGAGCTTTGGTCTCCATTGCATTGGTTTCACAACCTAGGAGAGTATGGCGTCTAGTGAGGGTAATTATCACTGTAGAGGTCCATATTTTGATGGTACAAACTTTGCTAGTTGTAAGCATAAGATGAAAATGCATATTCTTGGTCATAACCCCGCTGTTTGGGCTGTTGTTTGTGTTGGCTTGCAAGGTGAATTCTTTGAGGATGGAAAAGAACCGGATCGTGAAGGAACCGCAGAAGAATTGAAGATGTTGCAATACAATGCCCAAGCATGTGACATTCTCTTCAACGGTTTGTGCCCCGAGGAGTTCAACAAGATTAGACGCCTCGAGAATGCCAAGGAAATTTGGGATACTTTGGTTGATATGCACGAGGGTACCGAGTTCGTCAAGGAATCCAAGTTGGATGTGCTCCAAAGTCAACTTAACAAGTTCAAGATGAAGGATGGTGAAGGAGTCGCCGAAATGTACTCTAGGCTCACTCTCATCACAAATGAGATTGCCGGCTTAGGAAGTGAAGAGATGACCGACAAATCCATCATCAAGAAGATCCTTAGAGCCTTGGATGGAAAATATGATACCGTGTGCACATTGATCCAAATGATGCCCAATTACAAAGATCTCAAGCCAACGGAAATCGTTGGAAGGATTGTTGCTCATGAGATGTCACTCAAGGACAAAGAAGAGCTACACAAGAAGTCAAGTGGTGCTTACAAAGCCTTAAGTGATGCTCCCACTACATCAAGTGAAAAGATTGTTTCCAATGAAGAGATAAGCCTAATGGTGAAGAGATTCAACGAGTTCTACAAGAATAGAAGCAAGGAGAGAAACTCCAACTCAAGACACTATGAGCAAAGATCATCAAGTCGTGACCGTAATTGCTACAATTGTGGAAGACCTGGACACTACTCCAATGAGTGTATGGCACCTCACAAGAAAAGAGACGAATCACCAAGAAGAAAGAATAGAAGAGATGAATCACCTCATAGAGAGAGAGAAGGAGTAGAGATGATCGTTATGAACGAAGACCTTCTCGGAGAAGCAAGGATTCAGAAAGGAAGGACAAGTCATCCAAGAGCTACTCTAGAAGAAGACATCAAGCTTATGTTGGTGAATGGATTTCCGGCTCTGACTCCGACAACCAATCCGAGAGAAGCTACCACTCCGACTCCGACTATAGTCAAGATGAAGGTGTTGCCAGACTTGCACTTGTATCCTCCAACTCCTATGACGTATTTGATTCACCAAATGAGGGAATTGGAAGATGCTTCATTGCAAAAGGCCCCAAGGTATCACACCCCGAATACCTTGACTTTAATAGTGATGAGGATGATTTACTTGGTGATGATGATTTGCTTGTTGATAAAACTAGTGATGTGAGCTATAATGAACTTGCTAGTAATCATGATAGTCAAGATGAAACAAATGACAATGCTATGAGGGATATTGAGCGTCTAACTAAAGAACTAAACACTCTTAAGTTAGCTCATGAAACAACTCAAGAGGATCATAGAGAGCTCCTAAGAACTCATGAGAAGCTATGCTTCGAGAAGCTAAATTTAGAGCAAGAGCATGAGTTTCTAAAAGCTATCAATGATGATCTTTGAAAGAAGAGTTCCTCTTACATTGCCAAACGTCTCCTCTTGTCTACTTTTGTCGGGGTGAAATCACGACAGATGCCATAGGATGGCTAAAAGTGGGGGCAGCGTAAGGACGCCAGTGGGTTTCGAAGGCAAGATCGGCACGAGGAAGTGCGATACACGAGATGTACCCAGGTTCGGGGCCCTCCGAGGGAGGTAACACCCATAGTCCTGCCGAATGCACTAGAATGAATCACAAGGTTTACAATGGTGCTCCTGGAGCTGTTGGGGTGGAAGAGGAAGAAGGAGCTAGCTCTCCTCTCGCCTCATGCGTGTGTGTGTGTGTGTGTGGAGTGATGTAATGGCTGAACCCCTTTCCCGGGGGGCTCCTGGGGGGTCTTATAGCCTGACCCCTCAGGGTACAATGGTAAATCTAAGTGGGGGCGTGGCCTTGCTGTCATCGTCTGGAGCCGACAGTGGGGCCCGCCGGCTGCTGGCACCCGCCGGTTGCGGGGCCTGCCGGCTGCACGGCATTGTAGCCCGTCGCCTCCTGCATCATGGAGTGGTTGGCGTTGTGGGGCTACAGTGCTAGGCCGCGCTGACGTCGGTCGCCCGGGTCAGCGGAGTTGGCGACACTATAGCCACGCCCTCCCGTCGTGGGAGAACGGTCTTGTCCTACGGTCGGATGGGACGGGCGCTGACCCGCCGAGGTCCGGTTCGAGGCTAGCCAGCCCGGGCGTGAACCGTGCCTAGCCGGACCACTGCCGAGCGGTCGGCTGGAGGTCTAGCCGGATTGAGGGGCGTGGGCCGCCCCGATGTGTTGAAAAATGCTTTGTACTCCTGAGCCTACCAGGGGGTCACCCCCCCGACAGTAGTCCCCGATGTTATTGAGGCCCGCCGGTTCCAAGCAGGGGGCCTCTATAGCTTACCCCCCCTGGAGAAGGCGGTTGATGATGGTGTAAGCGGACCTGGCCGGAAGGCATCTCCCGGTCGGCAAGCGCCCAGCTGGCGTGGCGATTCGCGTCCGTTGCGGGCCTGCCATGTGCAGCCCGGCAGAGGGCGAGGCCCTGCCAGGCCACGCACGTGACGGGACGTCGCAGCGGGCCGGGACCCACCAGGCCGGGGCCTCGGCCCGGGCGCAGGATCTGCTGTGGCCACGCACGTCGATTGAGCTTCTCGGGGCAATTACTGCGCCCGTGCATCACTGAGGGGAGTGGGGAATCATGCGTGCAAACAATCCCACTCCTCCCACGATCCCTGCGGGGGTTTAAAACGGAGGGAAGGGGAATGGTCAGGGCATTCCCGCACTTGCCCCCGCCCCTCTGCTTCGTTGCCCTCTCACCTTCCTTCTCTCGCACGCGCATGCAGAGCTCCGCCGTGGCGCCACTCGCCCGAGCCACCACCGCGCCGCGCCGGCGACCCACGGGAGGGGGCCTCTTCAGTCACCACCGCAACGCCGCCGCGTCCGCGCCCCCGCCGGACCCGACGAATGGCGCAACCCAAGGGCTCTTGGGAGGGCTTCGACGTGAACGACGAAGACATCGAATACCTCCGCCGCACGTGGAGGATGCCGCCGGCGAACGAGTTGGAGGCGCTGATACGTCTCCGTCGTATCTATAATTTTTGATTGTTTCATGCCATTATCCTACAATTTCTACATACTTTTGGCAACATTTTATATGATTTGTTGGATTGACATATTGATCCAGTGCCCAGTGCCAGTTCCTGTTTGTTGCATGTTTTTTGTTTCGCAGAATATCCATATCAAACGAAGTCCAAACGCGATAAAAATTTATGGAGATTTATTTTGGAATATATGTGATTTTTGGGAAAAAGAATCAACGCGAGACGATGCTCGAGGGGCCCACAAGCTCGAGGGGCGCGCCTGGCAGGTTTGTGGTGCCGCTGTAAGGCGGTTGGGGCCCTTCTTCTTCCACAAGAAAGATAATATCTAGAAGAAAATCCCCTCAAAATTTCAGCCCAATCGGAGTTACGGATCTCCGGTAATTTAAGAAACGGTTTTCGGCCAGAAAACAGGAACGCGAAACAGAAGAGAAACAGAGAGAGGGATCCAATCTCGGAGGGGCTCCTCCCTCCGGGAGCCATGGCGGCCATGGACCAGAGGGGAAACTCTTCTCTCATCTAGTGGGGAGGCCAAGCAAGAAGAAGAAGGAGGGTGCTCTCTCCCCCTCTCTCCCGGTGGCGCCGGAACGCCGCCGGGGGAACCAACGTGACGGCGATCTACACCAACAACTTCGCCGCTGTCAACACCAACTTTCTCCCCCTCTATGAAGTGGTGTAACACCTCTTCTCCCCGCTGTAATCTCTACTTAAACATGGTGCTTAATGCTACATATTATTATCCAATGATGTGTTGCCATCCTATGATGTTTGAGTAGATTCGTTTTGTCCTATGGGTTGATTGATGATCGTGATTGGTTTGAGTTGTATGTTTTATTTTGGTGCTGTCCTATGGTGCCCTCCGTGTTGCGAAAGCATGAGGGATTCCTGTTGTAGGGTTTGCAATACGTTCATAATTCTCTTATAGTGGCCGGCTAGAGTGACAGAAGCTTACACCCGAGTAAGGGGGTTGTTCCGTATGTGAGTAAAGAGGACTTGTTACTTAATGCTATGGTTGGGTTTTACCTTAATGATCTTTGGTAGTTGAGGATGCTTGCTAGAGGTCCAATCATAAGTGCATATGATCCAAGTATGGAAAGTATGTTAGCTCATGCCTCTCCCTCATATAAAATTGCAATAATGATTACCGGTCTAGTTATCGATTGCCTAGGGACAAATCCTTCTCTTGTGTTACAAAAGCTTTCTACTAAAAAACTAACTTTTATTATCTTGCAAATTACTCATAGTTTTATTCTCACTAAGAACTCCTAGTTTTATTCTTGCGAAGTAGTTCTAGCATTATACCTACAAAGTACTTCTAGTTTCATACTTGTTCTAGGTAAAGCAAACGTTAAGTGTGCGTAGAGTTGTATCGGTGGTCGATAGAACTTGAAGGAAATATTAATTCTACCTTTATCTCCTCATTGGGTTCGACACTCTTATTTATCGAGAAAGGCTACAACTGACCCCCTATACTTGTGGGCTATCAAGACCTTTTTCTGGCGTCGTTGCTGGGGAGCAATAGCGTGGGGTTGATATTCTCGTGTGTGCTTGTTTGCTTTATCACTAAGTAGTTTTTATTTTGTGCTCTTGTTTTCTATCTTTAGTTATGGGTAGGAAACGTAAAATACCAAAAAAAATTATTTGTACTTGCTAAACGAATGGTTGAAGAACCACCTAAAATCTATCATACTGTTGAAGCTTTCTACTTGGATCATCTTCGATCCGTTTGTGCTCGTGCTGAAAACCCAACTAGCTTAGTTGAGGGAAAATCATTAGATGAGCATGCTTATTTTGTGTGACACCGCTTGTCTCAAAAAGGGAAACTTTTATTGGATCAAATTAATCGTTTGCAATGCTATGCTTGGAATTTATGCGAATATATGATTTACTTGTTGTTCTGAAAACCCTAAAAAACACCTTCAATACCAATGTGAGTTTAAGGATAATGGAATCTTATCTTCTTATGCCAAGGGTGTTTATAGTTACTATGATATTGAACAAATTGAAGAATTTGTTGCTTTTAAGGGTGCATATGAAATTGCTTCTTTGATTGAAAAGTGTGATGCTACTATTTACAAATCTGAAAATTTTGCCATACTTAAATATTGCTATGAAAACTATGCTTCTAATGCTTATGTTAAAGAATATATTGAGGACACCTCCGCTGTCCAAGAAGAGACTAATGTTTTGCAGGAATCTATGGAAGAAGAAATTGCTAAAACTATGAGCTCATTAGATGAAAAAGATGAGGAGGAGAGCGAAGAACAAAGGGAGGAAGAGCGGATTGATCACCCGTGCCCACCTTCTGATGAGAGTAACTCTTTATCTCATACATTGTTTAATTTCCCTTCGTGCTTACCGAAGGATGAATGCTATGATAATTGCTATGATTCCTTGGATTCGTCTGAAATATCCCTTTTTGATGAACTTGATGCTTGCTATGCTCGTGGCCATGATGCCAATATGAATTATGCTTATGGAGATGAACTTGCTATAGTTCCTTATGTTAAGAATGAAATTGTTTCTATTGCACCCACACATGATAGTCCTATTATCTTTTTGAATTCTCCCAACTACACTATATCGGAGAAGTTTGCGCTTATCAAGGATTATATTGATGGGTTACATTTTACCGTTACACATGATGATTTTGATGAATATAATATGCATGTGCTTGCTGCTCCTAATTGCAATTATTATGAGAGAGGAACTACATCTCCACCTCTCTATGTTTCTAATACGATAAAATTGCAAGAAACTGTTTATACTATGCATTGGCCTTTACTTGATGTGCATGAATTGTTCTTTTATGACATGCTAATGCATAGGAAGAGAGTAAGACTTCATCATTGCATGAAATATGTTGCTTTGTGCTCACTACTAAATTACAAATCATTGTTAATTAAAATTGGCTTTGATATACCTTGGGATCCGGGTGGATCGATTACTTGAGCACTTTATGCCTAGCTTAATGGCTTTAAAGAAAGCGCTGCCTGGGAGACAACCCAGAAGTTTTAGAGAGTCATTTAATTCTGTTGAGTGCTTTTAAAAAGTTTAAAAACAAAAAAATATAGAGGGGAACCTAAAACTTTTCAAAAAGAAAAGTGAAAGTGAGAAAGACGAGCACCGTTGAAGTGGGGGATATCCTTGAACTTTGTTCATGCCCATGGAAACTTTGTGAATCTTGAATTACAAAAAAAATTCAACAAAAATAATTATCCCCTTGTACAAATCCATTGTATTATAAAAATAATGTGCCAAGATTTACCTTTAGGATGTTTAAATTGCTTGTTTGGTGTGTGCTGTGCAAAAACAGAAACTTTTGCCGTAGTGTTTGAATTTCTATATTTTACTAGAACATGAAAAAATTCTGAAGTTTTTACACAGTACTGCTATGCAATTTTTTTATTTTTTCCTAATTTTTCAGAATTTTTTGAGCTACAGATTTATATGTTTCATTTGCTTCTTTACAGACTGTCCTGTTTTCACAGATTGCTGTTATAGTTTCTTTATTTGCGTATGTTTGAAATCTTGTTGAGCCCCATTGACCTGGGAGCCATAGAATTGTGATAGCATACGGTGGGTAATGTTTGATTATAATTATACAATAATGTTACAGCAGGACATGATGGGATTTGATGTTATATGTACTAACCCCTCTAATGAAAAGTTCGGTTAAGTTTTGTGTGGATGAAGTGTTCGAAGATCGAGGAGGTATCGATATGAGGAGAATAAGGAGAGGCAAGAGTTCAAGCTTGGGGATGCCCAAGGCACCCCAAGTAAATATTCAAGGAGACTCAAGCGTCTAAGCTTGGCGATGCCCCGGAAGGCATCCCATCTTTCTTCGACAATTATCAGTATGTTTCGGTTTTTGTTTTGTTCACATGATATGCGTAAATTCTTGGAGCGTTGTGTGCTTTTCATTTTTCTTTTAATAATGCACCATTCTGGTATGAGATAGTCCTTGGTTGATTTATAGAATGCTTCATGCACTTCACTTATATCTTTTGAGTATGGCTTTGTAGAATACTTCATGTGCTTCACTTAAATTATTTGAAGTTTGGATGCTTGTTTCTCTACATATAGAAAATCGTTATTTGTAGAATGCTCTTTTGCTTCACTTATATTTTGTAGAGTGTGGGCAAGTCTTTTGTAGAAAGAATTAAACTCTCATGCTTCACTTATATCTATTTAGAGAGTCAACAGGAATTTGTCATTCACATGGTTAGTCATAAAATCCTACATAAAACTTGTAGATCACTGAATATGATAAGTTATGCCCTAGCTCTGACTTCTCTTTTAAGCCGCCACTTGCCCGTCTCTTGGGCCTTTGTCTCTACAAGGTATTTTATCCGGGTCAAACATTGCCGGGTCTTGTGATCCTTGCACACTTAGCAATTTCTGCCACTTCATCTCATGTCGTCACCTTACTAGTTTCTGAAATATTCGCATGACGTCACAACGGATCTTTGAGTGGATATGTCAAATCTTGTATATGCAGGAATCGAGGCAACCTTTGGGCCTAAAATTACTGTGCCCCTTGGGGTTTCACCCCTGCCGTTTTGGGTTCCTCTTTGCCTATAAATGGGCTGGCGCCCCTCGAGGCTCACCTTTTAATCCTTCTGATCCCTACTCATCTTCTTCCTTTCGTCTCTGACGCACAGCGCCACCTCGAGCTCGCCGCCCTTCGAGACAGCAACAACACCAATGAAAGCGCCATCGCCAGAGCTCACCGGAGACACCGCAACTATGCCAGTGATCGTCAACATCTCCAACCCTTCCTCACAGATCTGTAAGTGCTGCACTTCTTATCCACTCCATTTCACCATTGCAGTTCATCACGAGTTCATCGGAGTTCTTCAAAAAAGCATAGCCGTAGATCCAACTTATCTCCAAACTGCTGTTTAAAAGATGTGAAAGTACCTCCGCTGCATTCTTGACACATTTTTAGATCGCCTCTATCGCGGGGATAAATTTCCTTTCATAATAACCTTATAACCACCGCCGTAGCTAGGTCTTTTTTATTTTCCTTTTGTGGCTATTTTGTAGATCTTTCTCGCCATTAAATCTGAACAGTACTGGTTTTGGATGCCTTGACTCGGATTCTGCCTCATAGCTCCTCCTGGGTCTCCATTCATAGTAAAATTATACTAAGTCACACCCATGCCAATTTGTCGGCTCTTAGGTCGCAAACCACTGTTGTTTTGCGAATCCCCAGACCCGGCAATTCTACCTTAGCAGTACAAGTAAATTATACCTTTAACCATCTAGCCGGGTCATCTTTGATCCATAGTTGCCGCTGTTATAATTGTTTGACCCGGTAATGTTGCCTTGATACTCCAGCTGGGTTACTCTTCCAATAATGTTTTGCCGACTCTCAGCCATTCCAGCCAATCCTTAGACTGTAATAATCCATGACTGCTCCATACTTTGTAAATATCAACTCCGCGCTCACAACTCACATGTTAGAGCCGACTTGTAATTTATTTCCTTGATTTTTGTAGCTGAATTCTTGCCACTACGGCTCCCAAAGTGAATAAAGCCGCCAACTGGATCAAATCATGCATGACTGAGCTCATGCTTGAGGATCTGGTGAATACTGGGTTGCTCCCACCTAAGGACCAGATACAATGGCGAGCCGCCCATGAAGAGACCCGGCCAGTTCCAGGTCCAAATGAGACTGTAATCTTTGGTGATCAACTGGACAGAGGCTTTCGGCCACCGGGATCTAAATTTATCATGATATCCTTCACCACGTTGGCATCCGGCCACAAGACCTTGCCCCCAACTCGATTCTTAATCTGAGTAACTTCTAGGTTTTCTGTGAAGTGTATCTACAGATTGAGGCAATAGTCAGTCTATTCCAGGAGTTCTTTTATTGCAACCGTCAAACAGAACACAAGAACAGACCAAGTCTGGTGTGGCACCCCATCTCAGAGAGACCGAAACACCCCGTATTCCAGCCCAGAGATCAAGTCTTCTGGAATACGACACTGCTTGGCATAGAACAAATCAGCTCTTTATTTCGAATAAACGGGGTACAAGGGTCCGACATTACAAAGGTTACAGCGACACGGCGACACTTCGCCTGCTCAGATAGCTCCATGCTAGCAGCGAAACAACTCGAAGCGGAATAAATCCTAACAGCGGAACAACGACGACGGTGATGAACTCCACTCCGCAGGGACTCTGGCTGGGACGCATCCTAGAGCGCAACCTCGGGATCCTCGACAAACAATCAATCACGGCATGACCTGCAAGCTGGCATGACACGCCAGGTGAGTACTTTGAATGTACTCGCAAGCTCACAGCAACCAAAGCAATCAAGACATACAACAGCATGGCATTTACAGGTTAATCATCAAAGATGAGCATGATACTACTAGAACAACATGAGCATGGCAATGACATGAGCATGGAAACAACATGAGCATGGCAACAACATGAGCATGGCATGTACATATAATTCATGATATGAACAAGATGATACTAGCACTAGCATGCACGGGGGTCAACATTTAAGGTCTCATGGACCAACTTACTCTGCTCGGAGGTTATTCCGTAACCACAAACTTACCATCGTGATCATCACTCGATCACCTCAGGATCAACCAAGCTCGGTATCAACCATACCATCATGATCATCACATGACCACACGGAGCTTGATCTCTACCTGTGATCATCGCATGACCACATAAAGATCAACCAACTTCTTTCCTCATCGAACCAGGGTTGTTATTATTCAGGTTATTATTTCTGTTGACCCATAGTGTGACCTACTATGAACTATGTCCATGACCGAGGACGCGGCTATCGATAGATTATACACTCTGCAGAGGTTAGTACACTGTACCCACACCACGGAACTCATGGCCTCGTGCTCCCATTTGGGTGGACCAACGACGTTCCGACAAAACCAGTCTATTGCATGACACTCTCTCGGCCACTCCGACAAACTCCCCTTTGGGCTATGTCCTGGGTTACCCTGATGTCAACATGTGACATCTGCCACCTCTGTGGCTGCCACCGTCGTGGCCAAACCAAAACTGTCCCAAACGGGGACCTGAGCTCAGAACCAAAACTGGGTACTCAAGGCTTATGGCCGCCTACCTGATCAGGGTAGCGCGCGCACATAACCTTCCCTAGTATGAGGCACCGGCAAGAGGCATGACAATAGACCGCATTAGGGCCCCCATAAGGCAAGTGTGGCTGCACTGGTTAGCTCGATTCGGTGGCACCATGACTCAGCCAACAGATTTGTTCAAGTTCGATTAATGTCAGGTTCAACTTGACTGGTGATGAGCTGAGTCACAACAACATAACGAAACAGCAATGCATATGAGCATGATACCAGTGTAACCATGGAAGGGCAGCATAACCATTTAACATCATGACATGAACGATGATAAATCATTTATGCTACGGAATGCAAATGAGCATGGCATAACGATGATCATGACTATGACAAGTATTTTCATATCAAACCGTAACTACTCATGTGAGCATAACATTATTACTAGCATCGGAAATAATTGCAAGAATAAAACATGATAAGAATGTCCTTAGCAATTAATCATAGCACTTACTAGATGAAAATGAACATGGCATAAGCAATGAGCATGGATTCACAAGCATATACATAGCATTCACAAAATAATTAAATGAGCAAACAATTATTAAATATTCAAGTGGAAACCATGGCTATTGCAATGCCATCATGCAAGTGGCTGTTGTGGCTTGCTTGGGGATGGAGGAACAATCGGGAGGGGTGCGATGAACTCGCGAAAAGAAGCGCCGGAAAAGTTTCCCTCTCGGCGGAGCTGTTTTAAGGGCAAGGGCAAAATGGTCGTTTTCACAGTGTGAGAACCTCATGAAAATGATATCATCGGAACGGGCTCGACGAACTGAGATCGTGGGCTTTGGAATCACCTGAATCGGAGTTACGGTCGCGGAGTTACGGCCGTTCGTTCATTAGGCAGAAAAAGAATTTAAAACTATTCTTTTCTGGCCTTAACGGACGAACGTCTGCTATTTAACTGTTTCGGCCGGCGGAAAAAACAGAAAGCGCAATCCAGCAAAATGCCCTTTCAGTATACTGAAAACGCCTTTTCAGCCGAAGCGCACGCAGAGTACGCTTTCATAAAAACGAAAACACACTTTCCCAGAGTACGCCTTCACTTATTCCGCGCGGGCCCGAGGCTGGGTCAACGCAAGACGCTGACAGGTGGGGTCGCGAGGAGGTGGGGCCTGCCAGGACTGGTCAACATCTTCAACCTCCATCGCCCGCTCCTGGCCGTGGACAGGGCTGACTCCGGTGACGGTTGCTGGCCACTCCGTCCGTCTCCCGCTGCGCACGGCCTACCAGCGTGCTCGGGAACTCACGCCGCATCCATCCCGGGGTAGCACGGGCCACGAGGAGGTCGGAGTAGGGCGCGCCCTTGACGGCTGCGGACGGCGGCTTCGGGCGGTTTCGGGCACGGCGCCACGACCACAGAGAGGAGAAGGAGCAGAGCGCCCGAGCTACGCCGGGTCCTAGCGGTCTCGCTGATGAAGAAATGAAGAGCGGAGGGGCTCGGGCATGCTCGAATTTGAGCGAGGCAGTGCGGCGGCCATGGCGGTGGTGGGAGGCGAGGAGGGGTCCTCGAGCTCGCTGGAGAGGTCGGGGTGGGTGCTGGGAGAGAGGGATAGAGGTTGGTGATGCCGAACGGGCTCGGGCAGGGCTATATATAGCCAGGCGACGATGCCCTCGCCGGAAGCCGACGAGAGCTCGCGGTTGATGCTCTCTGGCACGACCGCGTGCACGAGCGCACGCGCGGAGGGGGGAGAGAGGTCAAGGGGAGGTGTATTCGGTGCAAAGGTGCCGCGGGGAGGAAGAAGACAACGGCAAAGCGACGACGGCCGCGGGCATCCCGGGACGGCATGCTCGCCGGAGAGGAAAGATGATAGGGGGAGGGGCCCAGAGAGGACACGCGGATGCAGGAGAGTGGGAGCAACTCAGAGGACATGGTGCGGTGGCGGGAGCTCAGCGTTTGGGCGGCGGCAGAGGGACCCGAAGTCCAGAGCGTGCTTTCGGCGCGCCAGACCGTGTGGTCACCGCGTGCACAGGCGCACGCGGTGCACTCTGGCCAATCAAACGATGTCTAGCGTGTATTCCTTCGTAAGTGGGTCCTACATGAGGTGATAGATCGAAGAAAGGCACTGTGGGTGGATGGGAGAGGTCGACTGAACTTTGCTGTAGCCAACTTGGTCATGAAATAGTGATCAAATTAGAGGGGATATGATCTAACCAAGATGTCTCAGGGGTTTAGGGTATGAAGGACTATGATCCTGTGGATTTTGAAGGGATTTGGACCAATATTTGTCATGGTTGCTTTACAACTGCAATAACTGGTCTAGAAACTTGATCATGAAGTAGCATTCATATGGAGTGTTGTATTGGGCTGAAATTTGGTGTAGGATGATCATTTGGGCATATTAAGGTAACATATAATTTTCATCCCATTTGGATAATTAAAAATGGTACTTCCTTCACAATGCTCCTCACTGCACAGAAACTTGGGAGAATTTTTCAGAGAAAATGGCTTGGCAAAATAATGTGAGTTTTGGCATACTCACATTACTTAGTGATATTTAGGTCCTGGATTAATTTCAGAATTTTTGAAGCAATATAAAATATAGTTGCTTCACAGACTGAAATTGTGACTAGAAATGAAGATTTGAAGTTGTGCTCACATAGTTAGTTGGATGGAGATGAAATTTGGTGGAGAGTCGTGATTTGATCATATGAATGATCTCCCAAAATTTCAACTTATTGGATAATCCTAGCTAGTACTTCCTTCACAAAGCTTCCCTCTGGTCAGAAACTTTGGGAATTTGCAGAGGAAGATTTACTAGGCAAATGAAGCTGAATTCTGGCATGTCGCAATTATTTGGATATGAGAGAGTGCACAAAAATTTTGAAGGCAATCAAGAAAATATAAAGAGCACTTCCTTCACAAAGTGCCATACTGGACAGAATAGGAAATGAATATTCCTGAATTATTTTTGAACTAGGCAAGGATGGGTTTTGACATATTTTTGTAATATATGTCCCAAAGAATTTATGAGAATTTTGTGGGAATTTTTGGAATGTCAGAAATATAGGTTGCTTCACAACCTATGGCAAACAGGGTTATTCCTTTAATAGAAAAAGGAATATTCCCAAGAAATAAAAATTAGGGTTGGGCTAAGATGGAAATGACATGGCCTAGGGATAGATTTGAGAATGACAAGCCACTTGGAAGTGGCAGGAGAGAAGATCCTCCCAGGTTTCAAGACCACATAGCCACGGAAAAAGGAACTCCAAATGCAAATTCGAAGAAATCCAAAAGAAAAAGAAAGGGCCAAAAATCGGGGTGTTACAAACCTACCCCCCTTACGATAAATCTCGTCCTCGAGATTTGGTTGCTCAGGGAACAATTTTGAATATTCTGACTTAGGAAACCGTTTCCAACTCGGGTATCCTTTTCCTTTATAAATTGTTCCCACTGAATTGCATCTGACTGACTGCCTTGCTCCGGGGTGGTTTGCTTCACTGTATCCCACATTCTGACAGGTCTTCCTTCATATGTTCATCGTTACTCTGACTTTAATTCTTTTATGTCTGCTGGCTTGTCTGATATTATCATGACCGGGATTTCCATAAGTCCGGGAGTGACTTCCATTCGACGTGACATTCTTCGATCCAGCACTGATAGTATTCAATGGAGTTATGAACAAATTTTCTCAGTGGACATGAATCACTTAATCATTGCATTGGGTTACTAGATGCATGTCCTTCGCGTTCAAAACAATGCTAAGAATCACGATGTTTCTCTTGGCGGAATCTGACTACTTGTAGGGAGTTCTGAATCATCTTGGCTGACTTCTTTGCCTCAGATCCGTACCGACTGTTCCACTGTCACCTGGATATGAGGTCCTTACAAACAGAGTAGACCCCTTGGGTGTGTGCTCATGGTGATCAATACGGAGTCAGACTGTCTTGGGTATCCGTACCATGTTTTTCATGTGACAATTATCATACCGGTATTGCCGGTCTTGCTTTTTCATTATCGTTCTCTTATCGTGAACTATTTTGCTGAAAGAGCTTGGCCATATACATGCATAATTCTTCGTGTGACCATAGGTACTGTCAGGTGCAATATTCCAGCAATCATACCTTATCCTTATCTTCAGGCAGGGCAGCAATGTTTAACTGGCAAGTTTATCCTTTCTCGAGCTTTAACTGTAGGGCAATGATCATCCGAACCTTTGCATGAAATCGGCAAATAAATCAGTAGCCACCAGAACGGTCTTTAAAACTCAGATCTGGGACATTACTGAAATAACTCAACCCTGGGCTCACGACGGCTGAAAAGCAGCTCAGAGCATGAGACAGTGTTGATAAGAAGAATGTAGCAGTTCCCTAAGACGGCCGAAGAACAGCTCAGAGCATAGGGTCACTGCTACCAAAAGAAATTCAGCAGCTGCCCGAGACGGCCGAGAAACAGCTCAGAACATGGGTCAGTTGTTGAAAAGAGAAATATAAAGGCGGCATCCACCCTGGACAACCGAAAGTAGCTCAGAACACAGGCGTGGTGCCGTTACCAGGAAAAGGTAAGCCAGGGTTCATCATGATCATATACCAGGTTCACAGTTACTTGTATAGAGCTCACTGCTGTGGTCAGTCATTCATGATAGTGACAGATGTTAATGATATCACTTTGTCGGGTGTGAGGAAGCTGGCCTTGATATCCACTGTCAGGATTGTTGTCCCAACATTGTTTTGCTTCATAGTTTGTCAGACATTGCATCACACTGAGGTGTATAACTTGCTTTCTTTTTCTTACATACTCACGGATTTGTTGGATTCTCACCATGCTGGTATCATCATATGAGTGACTTGAATGACCTTGGCAGCATGTTCAGAATATATATGGAAGCATATGTACCTGAGCATTTGATTCCCGAGGCAGACACTTGTGTCTTGACTGATTCTTGCTTCTGACAAACTGTTGCGGATTTGATTCTTGAGATGCACTGCCATATGCTGCCAACTCACTGTGTAATATCTTGTACCACTGTCGATGGCGGTTTGTAGTGCCGTACTGACGAGGACTGAATAGCTTGTGTTGGAAGCCATCAAGAGTAGCGTGCTGAGGAAGACTGAATAGCTTATACTCGAAGCTTTTGCCGGGGTAGCTTGCTGAAAAAGACTGAGTACCGTACCTCAGAAGCTTCTCCTCCTGGTTGCTTGCTGAGGAAGATTCGGTGCCTTATGCCAGAAGATTTCTGCGGTGGCTTACCAAAGAAGACTAAGTATCTTACACTGAAATTCACCCACATATCGTACTGAGGTATATCGTGTAACCTTGCGTCGTAAGCTTCTCTGGTTGCGTGCGGAGGAAGACTGGGTTGCTTACTCCAGAAGCTTTTCATTATAGTGTGCGGACTGAATGCCATATATATATATCCTTGGTATTCTTTTGACTGGGAATGTACTGTTGTCTTGCACACAAATTGTCTTCCAGCTGGTTCATTGCGATTGTGATGGTTGCATACTGAGTCAGCCTTGATGCTGATAGTTATTCCAGAATATCATTTGTATTCATACCGAATGTTCTCAATATAATGCAGTCGGCTAAGAGTTTCATAATGTTTAGCTGAGCTTCAAAATATTTGAAATCCTTACTGATTCTTCAAGTCCGGTGTCGGTTGATGAGCAACTTTCATAAGGGGAAATAAGGTAACACCGAGGGCCCAAAGAAAGAAGCCAAAAGAAATGACTCAAACAAAAGCACACACAGCATTAAGATTACATACAAGCAACATCACATTTTACAGCTATTCACCTCACTATGCATGCCTACTTAAGCACACAATTCTCGAGGGAACTCCGGTACTACGATCTAATATGCCGTGGCGGTGTGCACGAAAATGGATCAACGTGTGGAGGGGTTGGTGTAAACAGAGCTACACCAAACGTTGGCTCAGCACCGGTTGCATCTGGACGGGCTTAGCGGTGAGGACGGACTCGGTGATCATGCAGCGAGGCACGGATGTCACGGCCACATCATCATCAAGCGTACGGAGGGGACCGTACTTTTCCAGGGAATGGGTGATAGGGTAGGATAGCGATGGAAAACAAGATTTGCTAGCATTGCCCTTTTCTGGTAACAAAGACCAGTGAGGGTTGCCAAACGGCGGTTGGATGGCAAGATCCGGGGTAGAAACATGTCTACCACCGAAACGATAGGTGTGGCTGAAGAGAAAATATTGGTGCAATACCTGTGCATCAATCCTGCAAGTGATCGACACCACTAGGTACCTTGGCATCACTCCGCTGGGACAGAGATGACACCAAACACCAAAGAGCAAGTAAGCAAAACTAGAGGGTGCAGGTAGTGGATCGAAAACGATGCCACCTACGCTCACAAGATCAGCCGTTAGTGACAATATAATAAGTCTATATGCATGCTATGCAGCAAACAAATGCAACAACCAAATGCAACAAACCGACTAAACTCTAAACTATCGGTTTCTAACGCTCACACAGATTAGGGCGTCCTATAGCCCGACCTGCTCTGATACCAATCGTTGTGGCACTCCGGCTCAGAGAGACCGCAACACCCCGTATTCCAGCCTAGAGATCAAGTCTTCTGGAATACGTCACTGCTTGGCATAGAACAAATCAGCTCTTTATTTCGAATAAACGGGGTACAAGGGTCCGACATTACAAAGGTTACAACGACACAGCGACACTTTGCCTGCTCAGATAGCTCTATGCTAGCAGCAGAACAACTCGAAGCGGAATAAATCCTAACAGCGGAACAACGACGACGGTGATGAACTCCACTCCACAGGGACTCTGGCTGGGACGCATCCTAGAGCGCAACCTCGGGATCCTCGACAAACAATCAATCATGGCATGACCTGCAAGCTGGCATGACACGCCAGGTGAGTACTTTGAATGTACTCGCAAGCTCACAGCAACCAAAGCAATCAAGACATACAACAACATGGCATTTACATATTAATCATCAAAGATGAGCATGATACTACTAGAACAACATGAGCATGGCAACGACATGAGCATGGAAACAACATGAGCATGGTAACAACATGAGCATGGCATGTACATATAATTCATGATATGAACAAGATGATACTAGCACTAGCATGCATGGGGGTCAACATTTAAGGTCTCATGGACCAACTTACTCTGCTCGGAGGTTATTCCGTAACCACAAACTTACCATCGTGATCATCACTCGATCACCTCAGGATCAACCAAGCTCGGTATCAACCATACCATCATGATCATCACATGACCACACGGAGCTTGATCTCTACCTGTGATCATCGCATGACCACATAAAGATCAACCAACTTCTTTCCTCATCGAACCAGGGTTGTTATTATTCAGGTTATTATTTCTGTTGACCCATAGTGTGACCTACTACGAACTATGTCCATGACCGAGGACGTGGCTATCGATAGATTATACACTCTGCAGAGGTTAGTACACTGTACCCACACCACGGAACTCATGGCCTCGTGCTCCCATTTGGGTGGACCAACGACGTTCCGACAAAACCAGTCTATTGCATGATACTCTCCCGGCCACTCCGACAAACTCCCCTTTGGGCTATGTCCTGGGTTACCCTGATGTCAACATGTGACATCTGCCACCTCTGTGGCTGCCACCGTCGTGGCCAAACCAAAACTGTCCCAAACGGGGACCTGAGCTCAGAACCAAAACTGGGCACTCAAGGCTTATGGCCGCCTACCTGATCAGGGTAGCGCGCGCACATAACCTTCCCTAGTATGAGGCACCGGCAAGAGGCATGACAATAGACCGCATTAGGGCCCCCATAAGGCAAGTGTGGCTGCACTGGTTAGCTCGATTCGGTGGCACCATGACTCAGCCAACAGATTTGTTCAAGTTCGATTAATGTCAGGTTCAACTTGACTGGTGATGAGCTGAGTCACAACAACATAACGAAACAGCAATGCATATGAGCATGATACAAGTGTAACCATGGATGGGCAGCATAACCATTTAACATCATGACATGAACGATGATAAATTATTTATGCTACGGAATGCAAATGAGCATGGCATAACGATGATCATGACTATGACAAGTATTTTCATATCAAACCGTAACTACTCATGTGAGCATAACATTATTACTAGCATCGGAAATAATTGCAAGAATAAAACATGATAAGAATATCCTTAGCAATTAATCATAGCACTTACTAGATGAAAACGAACATGGCATAAGCAATGAGCATGGATTCACAAGCATATACATAGCATTCACAAAATAATTAAATGAGCAAACAATTATTAAATATTCAAGTGGAAACCATGGCTATTGCAATGCCATCATGCAAGTGGCTGTTGTGGCTTGCTTGGGGATGGAGGAACCATCGGGAGGGGTGTGATGAACTCGCGGAAAGAAGCGCCGGAAAAGTTTCCCTCTCGGCGGAGCTGTTTTTAGGGCAAGGGCAAAATGGTCATTTTCACAGTGTGACAACCTCATGAAAATGATACCATCGGAACGGGCTCGACGAACTGAGATCGTGGGCTTTGGAATCACCTGAACGGAGTTACGGTCGCAGAGTTACGGCCGTTCGTTCATTAGGCAGAAAAAGAATTAAAAACTATTCTTTTCTGGCCTTAACGGACGAACATCCGCTATTTAACTGTGTCGGCCGGCGGGAAAAACAGAAAGTGCAATCCAGCAAAATACCCTTTCAGTATACTGAAAACGCCTTTTCAGCTGAAGCGCACGCAGAGTACGCTTTCATAAAAACGAAAACGCACTTTCCCGGAGTATGCCTTCACTTATTCCGCGCGGGCCCGAGGCTGGGTCAACGCGAGACGCTGTAGGTGGGGTCGCGAGGAGGTGGGGCCCGCCAGGACTGGTCAACATCTTCAACCTCCATCGCCCGCTCCTGGCCGTGGACAGGGTCGACTCCGGCGACGGTTGCTGGCCACTCCGGCCGTCTCCCACTGCGCACGGCCTACCAACGTGCTCGGGAGCTCACACCGCATCCATCCCGGGGTAGCACGGGCCACGAGGAGGTCGGAGTAGGGCGCGCCCTTGACGGCGGCGGATGGCGGCTTCGGGCGGTTTCGGGCACGGCGCCACGGCCACAGAGAGGAGAAGGAGCAGAGCGCCCGAGCTACGTCGGGTCCTAGCGGTCTCGCTGATGAAGAAATGAAGATGGGAGGGGCTCGGGCACGCTCGAATTTGAGCGAGGCAGTGCGGCGGCCATGGCGGTGGTGGGAGGCGAGGAGGGGTCCTCGAGCTCGCTGGAGAGGTCGGGGTGGGTGCTGGGAGAGAGGGAGAGAGGTTGGTGAGGCCGAACGGGCTCGGGGAGGGCTATATATAGCCAGGCGATGATGCCCTCGCCGGAAGCCGACGGGAGTTCCCGGTTGATGCTCTCTGGCACGACCGCGTGCACGAGCGCACGCGCGGAGGGGGGAGAGAGGTCCAGGGGAGGTGTATTCGGTGCAAAGGTGCCGCGTGGAGGAAGAAGACAATGGCAAAGCGACGATGGCCGCGGGCATCCCGAGACGGCGTGCTCGCCGGAGAGGAAAGAGGAGAGGGGGAGGGGCCCAGAGAGGACACGCGGATGCAGGAGAGTGGGAGCAACTCAAAGGACATGGTGCGGTGGCGGGAGCTCAACGTTTGGGCGGCGACAGAGGGACCCGAAGTCCAGAGCGCGCTTTCGGCGCGCCAGACTGCGTGGTCACCGCGTGCACAGGCACACGCGGTGCACTCTGGCCAATCAAACGATGTCTAGCGTGTAGTCCTTCGTAAGTGGGTCCTACATGAGGTGATAGATCTAAGAAAGGCACTGTGGGTGGATGGGAGAGGTTGACTGAACTTTGCTGTAGCCAACTTGGTCATGAAATAGTGATCAAATTAGAGGGGATATGATCTAACCAAGATGTCTCAGGGGTTTAGGGTATAAAGGACTATGATCCTGTGGATTTTGAAGGGATTTGGAGCAATATTTGTCATAGTTGCTTTAGAACTGCAATAACTGGTCCAGAAACTTGATCAGGAAGTATCACTCATATGGAGTGTTGTATTGGGCTGAAATTTGTTGTAGGATGATCATTTGGGCATATTAAGGTAACATAAAATTTTCATCCCATTTGGATAAGTAAAAATGGTACTTCCTTCACAATGCTCCTCACTGGACAGAAACTTGGGAGAATTTTTTAGAGAAAATGGCTTGGCAAAAGAATGTGAGTTTTGGCATGCTCACATTAATTAGGGATATTTAGGTCCTGGATTAATTTCAGAATTTTTTAAGCGATATAAAATATAGTTGCTTCACAGACTAAAATTGTGACCAGAAATCAAGATTTGAAGTTGTGCTCACATAGTTAGTTGGATGGAGATGAAATTTGGTGGAGAGTCGTGATTTGATCATATGAATGATCTCACAAAATTTCAACTCATTTGGATAATCCTAGCTAGTACTTCCTTCACAAAGCTTCCCTCTGGTCAGAAACTTTGGGAATTTGCAGAGGAAGATTACTAGGCAAATGAAGCTGAATTTTGGCATGTGGCAATTATTTGGATATGATAGAGTGCACAAATTTTTTGAAGGCAATCAAGAAAATATAAAGAGCACTTCCTTCACAAAGTGCCATACTGGACAGAATAGGAAATGAATATTCCTGAATTATTTTTGAACTAGGCAAGGATGGGTTTTGACATATTTTTGGAATATATGTCCCAAAGAATTTATGAGAATTTTGTGGGAATTTTTGGAATGACAGAAATATAGGTTGCTTCACAACCTATGGCAAACAGGGTTATTCCTTTAATAGAAAAAGGAATATTCCTAAGAAATAAAAATTAGGGTTGGGCTAAGATGGAAATGACATGGCCTAGGGATAGATTTGAGAATGACAAGCCACTTGGAAGTGGCAGGAGAGAAGATCCTCCCAGGTTTCAAGACCACATAGCGACGGAAAAAGGAACTCCAAATGCAAATTCGAAGAAATCCAAAAGAAAAAGAAAGGGCCAAAAATCGGGGTGTTACATCTGGAGTGTGGGGGAGTCACAATACAACGAAGAAGGAACTTTGCATTTCCTGAAGTGGCTTTGGCAAGTCATCCGAAGAACTGGCACATGACCTAGTTCTACTTCAAAGATACATCTCCAGCTCAGCAACACCCTCTGCCGGGTTATCGAGCAGAACGACATGCAATTTGATTGAACTTTGACGCATATGCTTCTGCTGAAGAAAGAGCGGCTCTAAAGCCCATATACACAAAGGTCAATGTCTGCTACTTGTAGACTGCGTTGGTATTTCTCCGAAGAGGAGAGGATGATGCAGTATAGTAGAGATAAGAATTTCCCTCAGTTAAGAACCAAGGTTATCAATCTAGTAGGAGAACCACACAAAACCCCTTTAGGAGCACCTACACACACAAAAGCAAACACTTGCACCCAACGCAAATAAGAGGGTTGTCAATCCCCTTAGCGGTTATTTGCAAGGATTAATTTTGATAGTGATAGATAAAAAGTAAATTTCAAAATAAAATAAAAGTAAATAAATTGCAGCAAAGTATTTTTGGATTTTAATATATGATAAAGATAGACCCGGGGGCCATAGTTTTCACTAGATGCTTCTCTCTCGAGCACAGAACATACGGTGGGTAAACAAATTACTGTTGGGCAATTGATAGAAAAGCAAATAATTATGACGGATTCATGGCAATGATCATGTATATAGGCATCATGTCCGAGACAAGTAGTCCGATTCCTGCCTGCATCTACTACTATTACTCCACCCATCGACCGCTATCCAGCATGCATCTAGGGTATTAAGTATAAAACAGAGTAATGCCTTAAGCAAGATGACATGATGTAGACAAAGTAAATTCAAGCAATATGATTAAAACCCATCTTTTTATCCTTAATTAATGGCAACAATACAAATACATGTCATGTCCCTTTCTGTCACTGGGATTGAGCACCGCAAGATTGAACCCATCACAATGCACCTCTCCCATTGCAAGATAAATCAATCTAGTTGGCCAAACCAAACGAATAGATCGGAGAGAAATACAAAGCTATAATAATCATGCATAAAAGAGTTCAGAGAAGACTCAAATATTTTTCAGGAATAATCTGATCATAAACTCACAATTCATTGGATCCCAACAAACACACCGCAAAAGAAGATTAAATCGGATAGAACTCCAAGAACAGCAAGGAGAACATGGTATTGAAGATCAAAGAGAGAGAAGAAGCCATCTAGCTACTAGTTATGGACCCGTAGGTCTGTGGTAAACTACTCACACATCATCGGAAGGGCAGCAAGGTTGATGAAGAAGCCCTTTGTGATCGATTCCCCCTCCGGCAGAGTACCGGGAAAAGGCCTCCGGATGGGATCGCGGAAGAACAGAGGCTTGCGGCGGCAGTAGGGTTTTCTCATCTGGCTCTCTGATGGTTTCCGAATATTTGAGAATTTATAGAAGTGGAATTAGGTCAAAAGGAGCCACGAGGGGCCCACAAGGCATCAGGACGCGCCCTCCCCGGGGCCGCGCCCTGTTGCCTTGTGAAGCCCTCGTGAGGCTTCTGGCTTCCTCCCGAAGCTTCCAGGGTCTCTTTTGTCCAGAAAAAAATTGTCAAAAAGTTTCGTGGCATTTGGACTTCGTTTGGTACAGATTTCCTGAAAAACCAAAAACAAGCAGAAAACAGCAACTGGCACTGAGCACTAGGTTAATAGGTTAGTCCCAAAAAATGATATATAATTGCATATAAAACATCCAAGATTGATACTATAATAGCATGGAACAATCAAAAATTATAGATACGTTGGAGACGTATCAAGCATCCCCAAGCTTAATTCCTGCTCGTCCTCGAGTAGGTAAATGATAAAAATTGAATTTTTGATGTGGAATGCTACCTAACATGTTTCATCATGTAATCTCTTTACGGTATGAATATTAAGATCCGAATAATTCAAAGCAATAGTCTATAATTTGTATAAAGACATCAATACTCAGGCATACTAATAAACAATCATGTCTTTCAACATAAAAATGCTAAAGAAAGTTATCCCTACAAAATCATATAATCCTGTCATGCTCCATCTTCTTAACATAAAGTATTTATCATGCACAACCCTAGTTTTAGCCAAGCAATTGGTTCATACTTTTTAACGCGCTTCAGCTTTTTCAACCCCCACGCAATACATGAGCGCAAGCCATGGATATAGCACTATGGGTGGAATAGAATGTGGAGGTAGAGATTAATAAGGGGAAGTCAAAAAGAAGAAGATAGTCTCACATCGACTCGGCTAATCAACGGGCTATGGAGATGCCCATCCATTGATGTCAATGCGAGGACTAGGGATTGACATGCAACGGATGCACTACGAGCTATAAGTGTATGAAAGCTCAACATGAAAACTAAGTGGGTGTGCACCCAACTTGCTTGATCATGAAGACCTCGGGCATTTGAGGAAGCCCATCATCGGAATATACAAGCCAAGTTCTATAATGAAAAATTCCCACTAGTATATAAAAATGACAAAATAGGAGACTCTCTATATGAAAAACATGGTGCTACTTTGAAGCACAAGTATGGAAAAGGATAGTAACACTGCCCCTTCTCTCTTTTTCTCTCATTTTTTTGTGGGCTCTTTTTGGCCTCTCTTTTTATTTATTTATTTCCTCACTGGGACAATGCTCTAATAATGATGATCATCATACTTCTATTTACTTACAACTCAAAATTACAACTCGAAACTAGAACAAATATGACTCTATATGAATGCCTCTGGCAGTGTACCAGGATGTGCAATGATACTAGCGTAACATGTATAAAAAATGATGAATGGTGGCTAAACCACAAATACTATGTTCGCTATATGATCATGCAAAGCAATATGACAATGATGATGTGTGTCATAAAAACGAAATGGTGGAAGTTGCATGGCAATATATCTCGGAATGGCTATGGAAATGCCATGATAGGTAGGTATGGTGGCTGTTTTGAGGAAGATATAAGGAGGCATATGTGTGATAGAGTGTATCATATCATGGGGTTTGGATGCACCGGCGAAGTTTGCACCAACTCTCGATGTGAGAACGGGCAATGCACGGTACCGAAGAGGCTAGCAAATTGCGGAAAGGTGAGAGTGCGTATAATCCATGGACTCACATTAGTCATAAAGAACTCACATACTTATTGTGAAAGTTTATTAGCCCTCGAAGCAAAGTACTACTACGCATGCCCCTAGGGGGGAGGTTGGTAGGAGTTAACCATCGCGCGCCCCCGACCGCCGCACAAAGAAAGACAATCAATAATAAATTATGCTCCAACTTCTTACCATATCGACAGACCATGCGTGCATGTTTCGGGAATCACAAACCTTAACATCAATATTATTACTAAACCACAATTATCTACTAGCACCTCCCACATATTACCATCTTAATATCACAAAACTATTGCAAGGAATCAAACATTATCATATTCAGTGATCTACATGAAAGTTTTTATTATATCCCTCTTGAATACCTATCATATTAGGACCAAATTCATAACCCATGCATATTACCATTGCTATTCATTAGACTCTCAAAAAGATATAAGTGAAGCTTGAGAGTGCAACTATTTCTTTAAAATATAACCACCGCCGTGCTCTAAAAGATATAAGTGAAGCACTAGAGCAACTGCCTAGCTCAAAAGATATAAGTGAAGCACATAGAGTATTCTAACAAATCACGAATAATGTGTGTCCCTCTCAAAAAGGTGTGTTCAGCAAAGATGATTGTGAAAAACTAAAAAGCAAACAAACTATTGCGCAAGACGCTTCAAGTAAAACACATATCATGTGATGAATAAAAATATAGCTCCAAGTGAGTTACCGATAGATTGTAGACGAAAGAGGGGATGCCATCTGGGGCATCCCCAAGCTTAGACGCTTGAGTCTTCCTTGAATATTACCTTGGGGTGCCTTGGGCATCCCCAAGCTTAGGCTCTCGCCGCTCATTATTCCTTTATCCATCATAGTCTCACCCAAAACTTGAAAACTTCAGCACACAAAACTCAATAGAAACCTCGTGAGATCCGTTAGTATAACAAACAAATCGTAAACTTTAGGTACTATTGTAAATTGATTCATATTTAATATTAGCATAATTCTACTATACTCTAACTTCTCCATGACTCATACCCCCCGATACGATCCATAGGTTCATCAAAATAAGCAAACTATGCAACAAAAACAAAATCTGTCTAAAACAGAACAGTCTGTAAAGATCTGAATTAAAGTCATACTTCTATAACTCCCAAAATTCATAAGGTTCTGACGCTCCAACAAAAAATCAAAATTCTAGCACTGGACGAAAAAGTTTCTGTTTTCAAATAGCATCAATTATACTATCTTCCAAATCATCCCAAAGGAATTACTTGGCACAAACACTAATTAAAAGATAAAAACACAATCATAACAGAGGCTATAATTGTGTAACACAAGAAAGTAGAAAAGAAAAGTATTGGGTTGTCTCCCAACAAGCTCTTCCTTTATAGCCATTAAGATAGGCTTTGAGATTTTAATGATGCTCACATGAAAGATAATAATTGAAACACTAAGAGAGCATCATAAAACATGTGGCAAACACATTTAAGTCTAACATACTTCCTATGCATAGGCATTTTATAGGAAAACAAATTATTAAGACAACAATTTCTAGCATATGCAAATAAGAAGAATGAAGCATTAATAAATTTAGCACAAAGAGAGGTAATTTAGTGACATGAAAGTTTCTACAACCATATTTTCCTCTCTCATAATAATTACATGTAGGATCATAATCAAATTCAACAATATAGCTATCATATAAAATACTATCTTCATGATACACATGCATAAAAGTTTCATAATCTTCCAAGATAGTGGGATTAACATCAACTAAAGTCATGACCTCTCCAAACCCACCTTTATCAAAAAATTCATAAGATTGAACACTCTCCAAATATGTGGGATACTTTTTTCCTAAAGTTGACACTCTTCCAAACCCACTTTCAATAGTATTACAATCATTATTATCAATATCATTTTCATCATGAGGGTTAAATAAATTTTCAAGATCATAAGAAGCATCACCCCAATCATGATCATTACAATAAGTAGTGGACATAACAAAATCATCATCCCCAAGCTTGTAATTTTGCATATTATTAACACAATTGACATTAATAGAATTTATAATAACATCATTGCAATCATGCTTTTCATTCAAGGAGCTATCATGAATCACTTTATAAATTTCTTCTTTTAACACTTCATAACAATTTTCAGATTCACGATTTTGAAGCAAAACTTCATAAATATAATCTAGTGCACTCAACTCACTAGCAATTGGTTCATCATAATTGGATTTTTTGAAAAGATTAGCAAGTGGATGAGGATCCATATAAATAGTTTTTTTTACCAAGCAAAGATGCAAGCAAATAGAAGGCACATGGAAACACAAAGAAAGATAGCACACAAAATATTTTTGTATTTTTGATTTTTTTAGAGAAGTGGGGGAGATGAAAACGAGAGGAAAATGCAAATAAAATAAATGCAAGTGGATGATAGTTTGTGCAAAGGTACTTGATAGGTTTTGGTGATGTCTCCCCGACAACGGCGCCAGAAATTCTTCCTGCTACTTGTAGACCGCGTTGGTATTTCCCCGAAGAGGAGAGGATGATGCAGTATAGTAGAGATAAGTATTTCCCTCAGTTAAGAACCAAGGTTATCAATCCAGTAGGAGAACCACACAAAACCCCTTTAGCAGCACCTACACACACAAAAGCAAACACTTGCACCCAACGCAAATAAGAGGGTTGTCAATCCCCTTGGCGGTTATTTGCAAGGATTAATTCTTATAGTGATAGATAAAAAGTAAATTGAAAAATAAAATAAAAGTAAATAAATTGCATCAAGGTATTTTTGGATTTTAATATATGATAAAGGTAGACCCCGGGGCCATAGTTTTCACTAGAGGCTTCTCTCTCGAGCACCGAACATACGGTGGGTAAACAAATTACTGTTGGGCAATTGATAAAAAAGCAAATAATTATGACGGATTCATGGCAATGATCATGTATATAGGCATCATGTCCGAGACAAGTAGACCGACTCCTGCTTGCATCTACTACTATTACTCCACCCATCGACCACTATCCAGCATGCATCTAGGGTATTAAGTATAAAATAGAGTAACGCCTTAAGCAGGATGACATGATGTAGACAAAGTAAATTCAAGCAATATGATTAAACCCCATCTTTTTATCCTTAATGGCAACAATACAAATACGTGTCATGTCCCTTTCTGTCACTGGGATTGAGTACCGCAAGATTGAACCCATCACAAAGCACCTCTCCCATTGCAAGATAAATCAATCTAGTTGGCCAAACCAAACGGATAGATCGGAGAGAAACACAAAGCTATAACAATCATGCATAAAAGAGTTCAATGAAGACTCAAATATTTTTCAGGATAATCTGATCATAAACGCACAATTCATCGGATCCCAACAAACACACCGCAAAAGAAGATTACATCGGATAGAACTCCAAGAACATCGAGGAGA
This sequence comes from Elymus sibiricus, assembly GCA_039707655.1. Lineage (NCBI taxonomy): Eukaryota > Viridiplantae > Streptophyta > Magnoliopsida > Poales > Poaceae > Elymus > Elymus sibiricus. The sequence continues at coordinate 284,213,699 of CM077676.1, forward strand.
ACATGGTATTGAAGATCAAAGAGAGAGAAGAAGCCATCTAGCTACTAGCTATGGACCCGTAGGTCTGTTGTAAACTACTCACACATCATCGAAAGTGCAGCAAGGTTGATGAAGAAGCCCTCCGTGATTGATTCCCCCTCCGGCAGAGTACCGGAAAAGGCCTCCAGATGGGATCGCGGAAGAACAAAGGCTTGCGGTGGCAGTAGGGTTTTCTCGTCTGGCTCTCTGATGGTTTCCGAATATTTGAGAATTTATAGAAGTGGAATTAGGTCAAAAGGAGCCACGAGGGGCCCACAAGGCATCAGGGCGCGCCCCCTAGGGCCACGCCCTGTTGCCTTGTGAAGCCCTCGTGAGGCTTCTGGCTTCCTCCCGAAGCTTCCAGGGTCTCTTTTGTCCAGAAAAAAATCGTCAAAAAGTTTCGTGGCATTTGGACTTCGTTTGGTAATGATTTCCTGAAAAACCAAAAACAAGCAGAAAACAACAACTGGCACTGGGCACTAGGTTAATAGGTTAGTCCCAAAAAATGATATATAATTGCATATAAAAATCCAAGATTGATACTATAATAGCATGGAACACTCAAAAATTATAGATACGTTGGAGACGTATCAATGCACTAATAGCTCATGGCTTGACTGTGGTTGATCTGACCCGGTACTGGATGAACTGGCGGATCTAGCCACTCAGCCTCAGGACCCGGCTCATGTACACATACACCGGCGAGACAGACGACGATTTGCATTTCAGCAAGTAGAACTTGTCTTCTAGTGATTTTCTGAAGGCCACCAAAAAGCTTCTAGGTGAGACCCGGGACAAGATTGTCATTGAAGGCCTTGCCCGTTTCTTCGCTGGCAACCGACTCCAAATGTAAGTCATCTTTTTCTTCTATACTTGATCACTTGTTCTATTTTTGATTTTATCTGATAAGCCGGCTTTCTGCCTCAGGAGGATTCTAATTGGTGGAAGACTGAGCCGCAGAACCCCACTCCTCCTAAGGACCGGAACCAGGAAGATACAGAAGATGACGACAAAGATCATGAGGTAGAACTTGACTCCCTTGGCCATCTATTTATCGAACTTGCTGACGCTGACTTATCCCAGGATCAAGCTAAGACGAGCAGAGCCGGCAGAGCAGAGGTAAACTTGCTTTCATGAGACTCAGACTCAGAAATAGTTGGTCAAAAGAAAACCCGTCTTGCGGTCCGCAAAGTTCCATTTTCCCATCCATCTGCTCACTTGGACCGTCATTTATCTTTGAAGAAAATGCAGCACACTACAAATTTGAAGCAGAATACCTGGAGCAGTTCGGGCGAGTTGTCTGACGGGTTATCTTATGAAAGATCTCCCCGTCGAGCTCGTCATGATATTCCAACAAGTCTCACGCCCAGTCTCCCGCAAGCCGGCCTTTTTAAGCAGCCGCTTCCTCAGGATGACTCGGCTTATCTGACCTCCCCCTCGTCTGACGAATACAGCGCCACCCAACTGCAAGCTTTCACCATCAACAAAGGGTAAGAGCACCAAAGAACTTGTCTTTATTTTTGATCATACTTCAGTGCCTCTACTGAGCTGTTGTATCTTTCCTTAATTCAATGCCAAAGCCATAAAAAAGAAGACAGCTGGTGAGTCTTCTGCTCCCATGATAGAGACTGAGGAAAACCCATCTCCCGATATTGTGATGGACAATCCTGAGATCCGAGACAACCAAATTAGTCAAGATGAGCCGCCTATTCAAGATAACCCGCCAAGTCCTATCCATGCCTCCACTCCTCCAGTTGCGGAGGAGGAGAAAGATGCTTCTGTTGGAAATATGCCCTAGAGGCAATAATAAATTGGTTATTATCATATTTCCTTGTTCATGATAAATGTTTATTATTCATGCTAGAATTGTATTGACCGGAAACTTAAATACATGTGTGAATACATAAACTACACCATGTCCCTAGTAAGCCTCTACTATACTAGCTCATCGATCAAAGATGGTTAAGGTTTCCTAACCATAGACATGAGTTGTCATTTGATAATGGGATCACATCATTAGGAGAATGATGTGATGGACAAGACCCAACCATAAGCTTAGCATTAGATCGTTTAGTTATTTGCTACAACTTTCTTCACGTCAAGTATCTGTTCCTTAGACCATGAGATCATGTCACTCCCGGATACCAGAGGAATGCCTTGTGTGCTATCAAACATCACTTCATAACTGGGTGATCATAAAGGTGCTCTACAGGTATCTCCGAAGGTGTCTGTTGGGTTGCATGGATCGAGACTGGGATTTGTCACTCCGTATGACGGAGAGATATCTCTGGGCCCTCTCGGTAATACAACATCATAAAGAACTTGCAAGCAATGTGGCTAATGAGTTAGTCACGGGATCTTGTATTACAGAATGAGTAAAGAGACTTGCCGGTAACGAGATTGAACTAGGTATGGAGATACCGACGATCGAATCTCGGGCAAGTAACATATCGTCAGACAAAGGGAATTGTATACGGGATTAATTGAATCCTCGACATCGTGGTTCAACCAATAAAGATCTTCATTGGACATGTGGGAATCAATATGGTTATCTAGATCCCGCTATTGATTATTGACCGGAGAAGTGTCTCGGTCATGTCTGCATGTTCCCGAACCCGTAGGGTCGCACGCTTAACGTTCGGTAGTGCTAGGGTAGTATTGAGATATTAATAGAGGAAAGTCCGAAGGTTGTTCGGAGTCCCGGATGGGATCCGGGATATCACGAGGAGCTCCGAAATAGTCTGGAGGTAAAGATTTATATATGGAAAGTTGTTTTCGGGGTTACAGAAAAAGTTCAGTTTTTTTGGTATTGTACCGGGAAGTCATTGGAAGGTTCCAGAAGGTTCCGGACGAGTCCGGGAGTCCACGGAAGGTTTCCACCAGCCCCTAGGGCGTTCATGGGCTGTGGGGGCGCCCTGACCTTATTGGGCCAAGGGGACCAGCCCCACATAGGCCCATGCGCCTGGGGGGCAAACCCTAGGAGGTGGGGGCGCCTGCTCTTGGCTTGGGGGCCAAGTTTCCCCCCTTGGCCGCCGCCCCCGCCCTTGGGGGAGGGGCTAGGACCGGCGCCCCCTCCCCCTTGCCCCTATATATAGTGGGGAGAGGGAGGGCTGCCTCACCCTTTCTCCTGGCGCCTCTCTCTCTCCCGTATACTCCTCCACGTTCCGTCAGCGCTTGGCGAAGCCCTGCCGGAGTTCCGCTGCTGCCACCACCACCATACCGATGTGCTGGTTCTGATCTCATCTACCTCCTCCTACTCACTTGCTGGATCAAGAAGGAGAGGATGCCATCGAGCTGAACGTGTGCTAATCTCAGAGGTGCCATCTGTTCGGCACTAGATCGGATTGGATCGCGATTGGATCGTAAAGAGTACGACTACATCAACCGCGTTACGACGCTAACACTTTTGGTCTACAAGGGTATGTAGACACACTCCCCTCTCATTTCTTTGCATCTCCTAGATTAGATCTTGGGTGTTTCACAAGATTTTTTTTTGATTTTCATGCAACGTTCCCCATCAGTGGCATCATGAGCTAGGTCTATGCGTAGATGTATTTGCACGAGTAGAACACAAAGAAGTTGTGGGTGTTGATGTTCAAATTGCTTACTTCCTTTGTCTTATTTGGATTCGGCGATATTGTGGGATGAAGCGGCTCGGACCAACCTTACTTGTCCTCGCACAAGAGACCGGTTCCACTGACTGACATGCAACTTGTATTGCATAAAAGTGGCTTTGCGGGTGTCTGCCTCTCCCACTTTAGTTGAATCTGATTTGACAAGTGCGGTCCTTGTAGAAGGTTAAAAGGCAACTTGTATATCACTATTCTGGTTTTGTGTAGATAAGAACGGTTCTTATAGTTTGCCCTAGCAGCCACGTAAAAATTGCAACAACAAAGTAGAGGACGTCTAACTTATTTTTGCAGGGCATGTTGTGATGTGGTATGGCCAAAACGTGATGTGATATATGTTGATGTATGAGATGATCATGTTTTGTAGTAGGTTCACGACTTGCATGTCGATGAGTACGGCAACCGGCAGGACCATAGGGCTGTCTTTAATTTATTGTATGACCTGCGTGTCAACTATTAACCACCATGTAATTGCTTTACTTTATCGCTATGCGTTAGCAATAGTCGTAGAAGCAATAGTTGGCCGAGACAACTACATGACGACACGATGATGGAGATCATGGTGTCATGCCGGTGATGATGGAGATCATGCCGGTGCTTTGGAGATGGAAATCAAAGGCATGAGATGATAATTGCCATATCATGTCACATATTGCTTGCATGTGATGTTTATCTTTTTATGCATCTTATTTTGCTTAGGACGACGGTAGCATTATAAGATGATCCCTTCACTTAATTTCAAGATAAAAGTGTTCTCCCTAAGTATGCACCGTTGTGAAAGTTCCTCGTTTCAAAGCACCTCGTGATGATCGGGTGTGATAGACTCTACGTTCGCATACAACGGGTGTAAGCCAGTTTTACACATGCAGAATACTTGGGTTAAACTTGATGAGCCTAGCATGTACAGACATGGCCTCGAAGCACGGAGGACCGAAAGGTCGAACATGAGTCATATAGTAGATATGATCAACATGGAGATGTTCACCATTGATGACTGCCCCATCTCACGTGATGATCGGACATGGGTCAGTTGATTTGGATCATGTAACACTTAGACAACTTGAGGGATGTTGATTTAAGTGGGAGTTCTTTAGTAATTTGATTAACAGAACCAATTATCATGAACTTAGTCTAATTGTCTTTGCAAATTAATGTTGTAGATCAATGGCTCACACTGTAGCTCCCCTGAATTTTAATGCGTTCCTAGAGAAAGCTAAGTTGAAAGATGATGGAAGCAACTATGTGGACTGGGTCCATAATTTGAGGATTATCCTCACTGCTGCACAGAAAGTATATGTCCTTGATGCACCGCTTAGTGATGCACCCTCTCAAGATTTGCCTGCAGATGTTATGAACGTCTGGCAGACATGTTCTGATGACTACTCGATAGTTCAGTGCGCCCTGCTTTACGGCTTAGAACCGGGGCTCCAAAGACGTTTTGAGCACCACAAAGCATATGAGATGTTCCAGGAGCTAAAATTGGTATTTCAAGCTCATGCCCGGGTCAAGAGGTATGAAACCTCCTGCAAGTTCTTTAGCTGCAAGATGAAGGAGAACGGCTCCATTAGTGAGCACGTACTCAAGATGTCTGGGAACTTCAATCGCTTGAATCAGTTGGGAGTTAATCTTCTGGATGAAGTAGCGATTGACAGAGTTCTCCAGTCACTGCCACCGAGCTACAAGAGCTTTGTGATGAACTATAATATGCAAGGGATGGGGAAGAGGATCCCTGAGCTCTTCGCGATGCTTAAGGCCGCGGATGTAGAAATCAAGTGTTGATGGTCAACAAGACCACCAGTTTCAAAAAGAAAGGCAAGGGAAAGAAAGGGAACTTCAAGAAGAATGGCAAGCTAGTTGCCGCTCCTGTGAAGAAACCCAATGTAACATCCCAAAATTTTAAATTTTGGAATGTTATATTAATTAAGTAATTATGATTGTTTGATTGATTGATTGAGTGAAAGTGAGTGGAATTTGAAACTTCTGAAAGTTGAATGAGAGGGAATAAAAGGACTTTCCCAAACTTTCATTTTTTTGCATTTGGGTTCCATGAATTCAAATTCATTTCAATACAAACCCTAGAGTGAAGATGATATGACTTCTTCCATTTAAAGAAATGAAAAGGGATTTGAAAAGATTTGAATTCCATTTGAAAATATTTTCAAACCAGAAACTTTATGCCACTCAAGGATTTTCACGAGGGAAGATAACATGACTTCTTCACATTTTGAAATTGAGAGGGAAGTAATGAGGCCACTTTCAAAATGGCATTAGAGCCACTTTTGAAAATACTTCATATGGGTTTCAAAATCTTTTCCATGTATTCCAAAAATAAATAAAGAGAGAAGGTAATAGGACTCCTTCAAATATTGGAAATGAATATGGAAAATGAATTATGGAACCAATTCAAAGTGGTTTGAAAAAATATTGGAATTAAAATTTAATAGCTATTTCGTAATTTTATTTGAATTTTGCTTTATTAAGTTTTTATGCCAATTATTTTCTCCTATATAATAAATATATGGAAATGAGGGTAAAATGATTCCCTCCAATGGAAAAATAGGAGAAAATTCAATTTGAATTATTTAAATGGCTACAAAATGCATTTGCATTTATTTAATTTTTTTGTGGACTTTATTTGCCTGTGAAAAATATTTCATGTTTTAGGAAATCTTTTTCTAAACTTTTTTATATATAATATGGCTATAGGATACTTTTAATTTCTTTTCTTTTCTTTTCTTTTCTTTTCTCTCTCTCTCTCTGCTAAATTCAAAAATAGTAAAAATCCTTTTGTTTAGAAACTTCCTCAGCAAGGCCCACTGGCCAGCGGCCCAGCTACTTCCTCGTGCGCCTGAATCCCTTCGAGATCGCCTGACCGATCTCTTTCCCATCTCTCTCTCTCTGACGCCTGGGGCCGACTGCCCGATCGTATCACCCCGCGCTCACCTTCCCTCTTCGCCGGAGATTCGCCGGAGCCGAATCCCCTCGCCGCTTCCTTGCCGTTCTGCTACTTCCCCCTCGCCCACGCCAACACCCCTATAAAGCCCTCCCTCCCCTCGTCTGTTTCTGCCCTAAACCCCTCCCAACCCTTTGCCCTCGACAGAATCCCTCGCCGGAGCACACTACGGCCGCCGCGACCTCGAGCTCGCCCCACTCGCTACACACCTCCCTGACCCTCACCGACGCCACCCACGCACTCACCGCCCTCGTCCACATCTCCACAGCCCCTCATCTGAGCCAAATACTCACCAGAGCATCGCCATCGATGAATCACCAAACGCCGCCTCCGCCCCGAGCTCGCCGCCGTTCGTCTCCATCGTCCCCAAGACCGCCTCCCACCACCGTTGAGCTCGCCGTCGAACGCCGCGTCGCCTCATGCCCTCTGACCTCGCCGCCGACAATCGGAGCGCCGCCACTGTCGACTGCTGATGCCATCACCGCCGAAGTGAGATTCCCCGCCCCACGATCTAGATCCAATGGCCCAGTTTAATTCTGTTTTTATCTTCGCGCGAACGGTTTTTCTGTAGACTTCGGTCGCCCGCCCGTATGCATCTTTCAGCCACCGCTCTTGCCCAATCCCGTCGCGCCACGTAGCCCCCTGTCCGATCCGTAGTATTTTTCTTTTTCTGTTTTCTTTTTTGTTTTTTAGAATTTGTTTTTGTTTTAGATTTGTTATATATTTTATGTTTTAAATTATTTTTGAGTGATTCCTTTTGCATTAGGATCACAAAAATATGTAGTTTCTGTTTGTGCCTTTAGTTTTCAAATTTGAATAGTTTAAATTTGAATTTGTTCAAATTTGCTCAAATCACTAATTTGGCAATATCTTGAGTTTAAAAATAGATTTTTATGTGATTCCTTTTGCTAGTGGTCACTAGTTGAATTGTTTACACAGTAGTATTTAGTGATTTGTTTTTAGTATAATTTAAATTAGGATTTTACTTAAAACAGTACTGTTTTGCTTATATAGTTGTTTTAGTCATTAAATTGTTGTTTTAATTATTTTTAGTTAGTTCTTTTTGTAGATTTTAACATGTTGTAATATGCTTCTGTTAGACAATAGTAGATAGAATTTTATAATTAATTAATATTGTTTTACTACTGTTTTGTATTAATAGTTGTTTAGCTCATAATTATAGTTAATAGAATTAGTTTTATTTGTTTCAAAAGTAATTCTTTTTGCCACTTTAATATAGTTAGTTGTTTTTTCTGCTTAATAGCAATAATTTAGTTTTTGTAACCATTTAATATGGTGTTAGTTATTTTTGTTGTTATTATAACTGTTTTAGTTATAACTAGATAGTGAAAATAGCTATTAAAGTATTTTCTTTTGCTAGCAAATTATTTAGTAAGTTAATTGCTGTTTAAATTTTGATTTGTTATTCTCCTTGCTGTAAATTATTTGCTTAGGACTTTTAGTGTTGTTGTGTGTTTGTTTGATGTTAAGTATTTCCCCTAGTTTTCTTTTGGTTTTCTTTGAAGTTTTACTTTGTTTGTCATTTGGTTTTCTTTGATTTCTTTATGTGATCTCTTTATTGTTTTATTTGCTGATTTTATTGTTGATTGCTAGAATGCTTACTAGTTGTGATTGCTTATGTGAATGCAATGTTTGATTAATATAGATTTCTTCGGAGAGTGACGAATAATTCTATCAAGTTTTCTGAGAGCGATATTATCTTCGTCAACTATATCAGGCAAGTTCACTTTGACCATATTATCATACCTATGTTTCAATTGCATTTAGCGTCACCTTTTCAACATTTCCTCCAATAGTATATTGAATCTTGTAGTTGGGTAGAAGCATGAGGTAGGAACCCACAGCCCTGTTACTAAGCCCGGGAACGTTATTTATTCTAAGGCTACGCTTCAGTAGACGGGGATGGGTATGAGTGCTCGTGAGTGGTGTGAGAAGGAGGACTCTATGTCAATGACGACAACCTCAAGATGGAAACTGCAAGGCCTACATCTACAAGACCTCACGACTTCAAGACTCGAGGCAAGAATTCAATACACACTACTGGGTGGAGGATGGACTGATGGGCACCCTGGAGCAACCAGTGGATGACCCGGGATGCATGGAGAAGTGCCATGACATCTTGCGGAAAGCTTCACCCAGACTCAAAGAGACGAAAGAATACTTCATGCCCGGAAGCTTACCTGTGCAGCCACAAGTCAATATATATGGGCTCTGGCTTGGTTGACCTTAGTTGTGACTCTGGCTGGGACTGTGCTAGCAGATGTAGACGAACGGTAGGGTTGGATGGGCACCGGACAGTGGTCAGGGGAACTCTTTGAAAGACCATGTTTCATTCGTCCTGTTCTCAAACACCCGGCAGTGCGAGGACTTAAAAGGAGGGAACGATTCTTGTGGGTAAAGTGCACAACACTCTGCAGAGTTAAAACCTAATCGATTAGTCGTGTCCCCGGTTACGGACAATTTGGGCCTCTGGACTTGGATCTATCTCTGAACTCTCAACACCAGACTAATAACTAATTGTGGGCAACTTATGATACTTGTGGGCTATGAGACATCGGTTGGCGGAACCATGTCATAGTAGATAAATCTGCAGTGAAGACTCCTGATATTCCTTTGTTGTAGGGAAAATAAAACCAGCTTTTATGCAAAAACTAAGACACGGAGCCACAAAGCCATGCTGCATATAGAATAGTCTTTATCATCTGTGTGATCTTGCCGGTACATTCAATGTACTGACCTACACGGCTGCAACGTATCATGTTGCAGGTATTTCTACGACGAGTAAGAGTTATGTCGTAGGGTTATGGTCTACACTCAACTTGCCGTTGGCGTTGATGGGACTCCACACCCTTATTGCTTTGTTTCCGCTGTGATAAATAAGGTATACTCTGGATCTACGGTATTTATTTTACATGTGATGTTATGGTATTTCATCGCAGTACTATGTGTGCCAGCATACTGATCCAGGGATGGCACCGAAAGCACAGAGACTTGACCGTATTGGGTCGGGTCGCTACACCCAAGGCTGGACCCAAACCTGAAACTGAGTGCTTCTATTGCAAGGGGAATGGTCACTGGAAGCAGAACTGTCCCAAGTACTTGGCAGATAAGAAGGCTGGCAACGTCAACAAATGTATATTTGATATACATGTTATTGATGTGTACCTTACTAGTGCTTGTAGTAGCGCCTAGGTATTTGATACTGGTTTGGTTGCTAATATTTGTAACTCGAAACGGGAGCTGCGGAATAAACAGAGACTAGCTAAGGACGAGGTGACGATGCGCGTCGGAAATGGTTCCAAGGTTGATGTGATCGCCGTCGGCACGCTCCCTCTACGTTTACCTTCGGGATTAGTTTTGAATCTGAATAATTGTTATTTGGTGCCTGCGTTAAGCATGAACATTATATCTGGATCTTGTTTATTGTGAGACGGTTATTCATTTAAGTCAGAGAATAATGGTTGTTCTATTTATATGGATAATATCTTTTATGGTCATGCACCCCTTGTGAATGGTTTGTTTCTGTTGAATCTCGATCGTAGTGATACACATATTCATAATATCGATGCCAAAAGATGCAAAGTTAATGATGATAGTACCACATACTTGTGGCACTGCCGCTTAGGTCATATTGGTGTAAAGCGCATGAAGAAACTCCATGCTGATGGACTTTTGGAATCTCTTGATTATGAATCATTTGAGACGTGTGAACCATGCCTCATGGGCAAGATGGCTAAAACCCCGTTTTCTGGAACAATGGAGCGGGCAAGTGACTTGTTGGAAATAATACATACCGATGTATGCGGTCCGATGAGTGTTGAAGCACGCGGTGGATATCGTTATTTTCTTACCTTCACAGATGATTTGAGTAGATATGGGTATATTTACTTAATGAAACACAAGTCTGAAACATTTGAAAAGTTCAAGGAGTTTCAGAGTGAAGTAGAGAATCATCGTAATAAGAAAATTAAATTTCTACGATCTGATCGTGGAGGTGAATATTTGAGTTACAAGTTTGGTATGCATTTAAGACAATGTGGAATTGTTTCACAGCTCACACCACCTGGAACACCACAGCGTAATGGTGTGTCCGAACGTCATAATCGTACTCTATTGGATATGGTGCGTTCTATGATGTCTCTTACCGATTTGCCACTATCGTTTTGGGGTTATGCATTAGAGACAGCTGCATTCACTTTAAACAGGGCACTGTCTAAATCCGTTGAGATGACACCATCTGAGTTATGGTTTGGCAAGAAACCTAAGCTGTCGTTTCTTAAAGTTTGGGGATGCTACGCTTATGTCAAGAGGCTTCAGCCTGATAAACTCGAACCCAAAGTGGAGAAGTGCATCTTCATAGGATACCCTAAAGAAACCATGGGGTATACCTTCTATCACAGATCCGAGGGCAAAATCTTTGTTGCCAAGAATGGGTCCTTTCTAGAGAAGGAGTTTCTCTCGAAAGAAGTGAGTGGGAGGAAAGTAGAACTTGATGAGGTAATTGTACCTTCTCTCGAATTGAAAGTAGCACGTCACAGAAAGAAGATCCCATGATGTCTACACCAGCCAGAGAGGAAGCTAATGATGATGATCATGAAACTTCGGATCAAGTTACTACTGAACTTCGTAGGTCGACCAGGGTACATTCCGCACCAGAGTGGTATGGTAATCCAGTCCTGGAAGTCATGTTGTTAGACAACGGCGAACCTACGAACTATGAAGAAGCAATGATGAGCCCGAATTCCGACAAATGGCTTGACGCCATGAAATCCGAGATAGGATCCATGTATGAGAACAAAGTATGGACTTTGGTGGACTTGCCTTATGATCGGCAAGCCATTGAAAACAAATGGATCTTTAAGAAGAAGACAGACGCTGATGGTAATGACACCGTCTATAAAGCTCGACTTGTCGCAAAGGGTTTCCGACAAATTCAAGGGGTTGATGTAACACTCCAAAATATTTTCTTTGGATTTCCAAAACCTTTTATTTAAAAGAAAATACTTTGAATTATTATGACCCTTTTTCTTCTTCTCTTTCTTCTGTCCTGAAAACCATTTCTAATTTTTAATTGGGTTTCAAAATTTTAAATGGTTCTAATTTGGATGGTTTATTAATTGGGTAATTATTTTTGAAAGGACAAAAATATTTTTTCTTTCAGAAAAGTTTTGGATAATTAAAAAATTTCCATGGGAATGGCCATTTGACTCCTTTCTAGCACTCCTAAATTCTTAGAATAATTTTTCTGTCACTTCTAAATTATCCCTCAAGTCATTCTCACATTCTAGGATAGTGTCCAATATTTTTCCTCTCCACAAAAATATTTCTCCCATTTTAAATAAATTCCAAAGTTGGAATTTATATTTATCCTAGTTTCTTTGGTTTACAAAGGAACCATATTTTCTATAATTCTTCTGCACCCACAAAAATTATCCTAGCTACTAGACGGTACCTACAACCCATTTCACCAAAAACATTGGGTTCCAGAGTTCAAAATTCTCAAATTCTATCCAGTTCAAATTTGGACCAGATTCAAACTTCCTGATCAAAACCCAATTTAAATAGCTCCAAAATTTCTGAAACTTTGCCAGACTCTCTTATATGCTTCAACACCTCACCACAAAAATTGTCACAAATTCCTAAAATCCCTAGCACCCTCTGGCATTTCATCATACACATGGTGGGCGTACTGTTCACACTGTCGAAATTCAGTTAACTGAATTAGTTCAGAGGCGGGGGCGATCGATGCCGTGCACCCCTCACCTTCCTTCTCCTCCACGGCATCGCCGTTGCTCATCAATGCTTCGACCCCTGGCCCACTCCCCAGCCTCTCATCGCCAATGAGCTGGCGGCAAGCCGGTGCAACTGCCACCGTGCTCATCCACGGCGGACCGAAGAACCACCACGGCCACCGACGAGCATTCACTAGCCGCCCCACCCAAGTCTACCTCTCGCTCCACGCGGCACCTCCTCCGCGACACCGGAGCAACGACCAAGCCACCCAGGGCCCGCTGTCAGTCGCCGGAATTGGACGGCGTCCGCCATGGCCGTACCAAGCTCATCCGTGGAGGGAATGGATAAAGCTCGGACTCGTCGCGCTGGCGTCTCCAGAGAGATCCATTTACCTCCTTGATCATTCACAGAACCTCGCCACCGTCCTTACCTACCTCGTCGGCCGGATTAACTCCAGCGTAATCCAGTCCGCCTCGGCCGTCCTCGGATCGCCTATAAAAGGCCTCCCCGAGCCTCGCTGAACACCCGCACCACTCCACCATCATCTCAATCGACCCCTACGCCACTCCCTTGACCTCGAGGAGGTCGTATTCTCCATCTCTGACCACCGATCCGCCGCCACCCTCCCCGATTAGCACGAAGCCGTTAGGCCACCTCCACCGCTCAAATTTTGCCAGTAGCCCTCTAGTGCAAACACCCATCGATCCCGCAATTCAATTCGACGTCTAAAGCCTTCTCCGGCAAGATCCAATCTTACCCGACGCCGCCGTCCGCCGGAGACGACCTCGCCGTCATTCTGGTGCTCGTCGGCGACCACCACCACCACCCACCGATGCGGAAGACCACCCGTCAGCGTTTTTTTTCCTGGTTTTAAACCGAAAGCGTATTTTGCTCTGTTACGCTTTCTGCGCTGGAAAGCGCATTTTTCCCCGAAGCGTTTTCTGTTTAAACCGCACAGGGACCTGCAGTTTTGCAGAAAAGCCCCTGGTTTTAAAAGTTTAATAACTTTTTAACCACAACTCTGTTTGAGTTGATTCTTTTTTTGAAATTTTTATTTTTCACTCTAGTTTTTTTAGTATTTATTTGAAAATATTTTGAGACAAATTTTTGGTACTGTTGCAAAAAAAATTAATTTGAATTTGTATTTTTCCAGAAAAAGAAGAGGGGGACTTTGCCGGGAATTTCGAGGGATCACTTTCTGACTACTTTGATCAAGGCAAGCATTTTTGAACTTAGGATATGGTGAATTGCATGCATGGTTGCATCGGTTTGGAATGCATCGTATATGTAGTATGTCACTAGTGCATGCATGCATGGTCATATCATCTTTGCACTTGCTTGCATTCCACTCAAGAATCCTTCTGGCATGGGTGAAAGCTGTGAGAACCTAGGAGTGCAGCTCCTGTCTTGGACGTGTTGGTGAGCACGGTCATGTTATGACACGACGGTGTCACTGCGGCATGTGAGACATGACAGTCTTAATAACAACACCTCCGGAGTCGACCTAGATCGAGTCTTGTTCTGTCACACCTAGCTAAATACCGTGCTGCCACGGGTCTTTCCGCGAGGGAAGTACGGTGTAGTAAGTTGCTAACCCCTGTCCGTGTACACACCACATAGAGGGCCATGATGAGGGTTTCCACGGCCATGGACTAATGCCAGTCATCAGGTCAGGGGGCATGGGTGTATCCGGCTGGGCCGAGAGGGGGGCACCCCTTGTAATCCGCGCGTATGAATAGTGATCCCATGCTAGTCGAGACGATGGTCTCCCCGACTTAGAGTTTTTCTTGAACGGTGCTTTGGGTGATTCCTGGCATCCGGAAAGTTAATCTGGTGTGTGCTGGTCAGGCGTGTTTTCAACCCAAAGACCCTAATGGGAATTAGCCAGCGTCACGGTGCTGGCTAAAGAGATCTCATACACGTGGGTAAAGAGTACACCCTCTGCAGAGTTATATCTATTCGAATAGCCATGTCCACGGTCAAGGACGTTAGCTGGGCAGGGTCAAGTGTTGGTCTCGGTGTCGGTCTTCGGAGGAAATAATTAAATTGGACATGTATCATTTTTGCAGGAAAATTATTGTCACCACTAATGTTGCCATGAATATTTTTGCTATCATGAATATTATTGTGGACTAACCGTTTCTCTTATATGAATTTTCTGAGTGTCACTTGGGCTGGCTAGACTACCCGTGACACTCGGTTTTATTTTCTTTTCTGAGTGTCACTTGGGCTGGCTGGACTACCCGTGACACTCAGTTTTATTTTATTACTGAATATCTCTTGGGATGGCTGGACTACCCGAGATATTCATTTTCTTTTCTGAGTACCTCATGGGCTGGCTAGACTACCCGGATACTCATTTCTTTTCAAGACCTCTCATGGCGTCGCTTTTAGACACCCGTTTGGCATTTCTTTTCAAGACCTCTCGAGGCGTCGCTTTTAGACACCCGTTTGGCATTTCTTTTCAAGACCTCTCGAGGCGTCGCTTTTAGACACCCGTTTGGCATTTCTTTTCAAGACCGCTCGAGGCGTCGCTTTTAGACACCCGTTTGGCATTTCTTTTCAAGACCTCTCGTGGCGTCGGTTTTAGACACCTGTTTGGCATTTCTTTTTAAGACCTCTCGAGGTGTCACTTTTAGACACCCGTTTGGCATTTCTTTTCAAGACCTCTTGAGGCGTCGCCTTTAGACACCCATTTGGCATTTCTTTTGGATTCTCGGGCGGTCCTGTCTCGCCCGATTCTCCACTTTATATTTTTCTATTGGATTCTCGGGCGGTCCTGTCTTGCCCGATTCTCCACTTTTATATTTTCTTTTGGATTCTCGGGCGGTCCCGTCTCGCCCGATTCTCCATTAACTTTCTTTGTTGTCACTAAAATTTTATTTACTAATTCTTCTACACATGCTAACGTTTATCATGCCATGATTAAATATCCGTCAACATATGCATATCATTAATCCAGCATGAGCATATGCATTCGGTATATCTTTTGTTCATAATGTTTGCGAGTACATTCCAACGTACCCATAGGCTTGTCCCTGGCTTGTTAATTTGGCCAGACCTGGAGGAAGACGAGCTTGTGGAGGAGGATTGCGCTAGCGAGCCCGACGCTTAGAGGTGTCCCAGTCAGTCAACCTGTTATCTTGGAGTCTACCACATGTATCATCCGCTGTGTTTCCGTTACACCAATAAAATAGCCAAGCCTGACACTGACGCTTGACTTTATTTTATTGTACCAGTGTTGTACCACCACCACACCACTGTGTTATTCCACCATCGTAGTATATTGGCAAGTTTGTAATATTTGTTGAGCACTCTGGCTCAACCCTGTGTAATATTATGAATGTACTGGATATCTATATAAAGGAAGTCCACCAGTTGTTCTAATCTTGGGGCTGGTGTGACTTGAGGCTATTCTGTGATTTATTCCAGAAATGGGCCTGACAAACCTTGGTATCAGAGCCAGGCTGACTATAGGAAGCCCTAGGCACGAACGCTAGTAATAGACGTCAGCACCGCAGTTACCTTTTATGAGAGCGCAGTTGTAAAATATTTTTTGTTTCTTTTTCTTTTTTGTAAGATGGCGAGTAGTAGGCTTGGACCGCAGCATGCTACGAGGATGGAGTAGAGCACTAGTTAAATATGCGGCCATGTAAGCGTCACGGCTATGGCGAGCATATTGTATAATTAAACCATGCATGTATAATTAAATCTTGCATGTATAATTAAATCTGCATGTATAATATAACCAGCTATTTTCGTGCGCTTACGTTTTGGGGGAAAATTATTTCCAGTCTCTTAAAAATTTATTTCTTTGCGTTATGATTTCTTTTCTCATCGGTGTTACACAAATACCCCAGAAAGAAAATGCATCGTCCCTGGACCCGTTCTATGCCCAGTCCGCTCGAGGACAACTTTGCACAGATGGGAAATAATTTCACACAAGGACAGACAAGTCAGCAGAGCAGTGATTCAACATTTTTGCAAGTATGCCGACTATATGAACAAAGCCAGCAGCAGCACCAGGAAATGATGCAACATTTAATAAATATGGGAAATCACCAAGGACAGCATCGGCCCAGATCAAAATTATCTGAGCTCCAAAGGACCAATCCAATTCTCTTCTCACACACAGACAAACCGCTGGAGGCAGATGACTGGCTGCGTGATATTGAGAGAAAATTCGTCATAGCTCAGTGTACGGACCAGGAAAAAGTGCTATATGCTCCGCACTATTTTTCTGGGACAACAGCATCATGGTGGGAAAATATATGCCACACGCATCCAAATGGGGCAGATATGACATGGGAACAATTCAAGGAAAACTTTCGGGGCGCACACATCCCCAACAGCATTATGAAGTTGAAGAAAAGGGAATTTGAGGATCTCAAGCAGCGGGGCACCACGATAACTCAGTACCTGGACCAGTTTACTCAGCTAGCCCGGTACGCCAATGATGAGTACATGACAGAAATCAAAAAGATGGAGAAATTCCTTGATGGACTCGTTCCATCTCTAAAGTGCCAACTGGTGGTTCATACTTTTCCAGATTTCAAGACACTGGTAGACAAGGCAATTATACTGGAGAATGAGCACCGCAACATGAATGAAATTCGCAAACGCCGTATGACCCAGTCAGTACAGGTTCGCAACAACAGGCCCCGAAATGAATTTTAGAGGCCTGTGGCACCCCGGCCAGCAGTTTCAACACCACGACCACAACAGAGCCGCAACACCTTCAACAACAGGACCATGGACTCAATGTTCCGTCCTGGCATCACCTATTATGCCTGTGGAGCAGAAGGGCATTATGCCAGGCAATGCCCAAAGCAGGGGAATAATACCCCCAAGCCCAACAACAATGGCCGCAGTGCTAATACAGCTCCGCGACACAACAACTTCAACAACAATCACAAAAAGGGGCAGGTTAACCATGTGACGTTTGAGGAGGCACAGAACGCACCGGACGTCGCGTTTGGTACGTTTCCTGTCAACACAATTAATGCTACAGTTTTATTTGATTCTAGAGCTTCCCATTCGTGCATCTCTAAAAGATTTGCCTCGAAGAATCAATTTTCTCTTTCGCCCTTGAAAAATTCAATGGTTATTCAGTCCCCGGGATCAAAGCAAAGTACACAATGGTACTTTAAGGATGTGAATATTGAAATACAGGGGATGAAGTTTTTAGCAAATCTTATTGTATTGGAAGCAGTCGATCTGGATGTTATTTTGGGAATGGACTGGTTGACCACAAATAAAGGTTTTATAGACTGCTACAACCGCATAGTGACTCTCATTAATTGTCAAGGGAAGACAATAAAATTTGGCACAAGGAAGATTTCTACTTCACAGGGAAAATTAAATCAAGTGGATATGACAGAGTTATGGAAGGTTCCGGTGGTATGCGAATACCCCGATGTATTTCCGGAGGAGCTACCAGGCATGCCACCTGATCGTGAAATTGAGTTTGTTATTGAACTAGCACCCGGGATGGCACCCATTTACAAGAAGTCTTATCGAATGGCTCCGACAGAATTGGCTGAACTAAAGAAACAAATTAAGGAATTAATGGAAAAATGTTATGTCCGACCCAGCTCATCACCATGGGGGTCACCGGTTTTATTTGCCAAGAAAAAGGATGGTACCCTAAGGTTATGTATTGATTACAGGGCACTTAATATGGTTACCATCAAAAATAAATATCCACTACCACGGATCAATGACCTGTTTGACCAACTGGCAGAAGCCAAGGTCTTCTCAAAAATAGATTTGAGATCAGGCTACCATCAATTAAAAATCCGATCATCAGATATACCCAAGACTGCCTTCACCACCAGATACTGATTGTACGAGTTCACGGTGATGCCCTTCGGTTTGACCAACGCTCCTGCTTATTTTGTACATCTCATGAACAAGGTTTTCATGAAATATTTGGACAAGTTCATGGTTGTGTTCATCGATGATATACTTATTTATTCCAAGACACCAAAAGAACATGAGCAACATCTTCGAATAGTCCTGGAAGAATTGCGGAAAAATCAACTAGATGCCAAATTTAGCAAATGTGAATTTTGGTTACGAGAGGTTGGTTTTCTGGGACATGTACTGACACAGGATGGAATAGCAGTGGACCCGAGTAAAGTAAAGGATGTCTTAGGATGGAAGTAACCCACCAACATGACTGAGGTCAAAAGTTTTCTTGGTTTGGCTGGCTACTATCGACGATTTATCGAAGGATTCTCCACCATAGCCAAACCCATGACTCAGTTACTCAAGAAAGATAAAGAGTTTGAATGGACCGAGGCTTGCGAGAAAAGTTTCCAGGAATTAAAGAAGAGATTAACCACATCACTTGTTCTGATCGTGCCAGATGTGCACAAGAATTTTGAAATATATTGTGACGCTTCCAGGAAGGGACTTGGATGTGTATTAATGCAAGATGGGAAGGTCGTAGCATATGCTTCAACACAATAACAATGGCACGAAGAAAATTACCCTACCCATGATTTGGAGTTAGCAGCAGTAATACACGCACTCAAGGAATGGCGACATTACCTCCTTGGCAATCGATGTGAGGTATACACGGATCATAAAAGTCTCAAGTATATCTTCACCCAGCCAGAATTAAACTTGTGACAGTGTCGATGGCTTGAGTTAATTAAGGATTATGATGTGGGAATTCATTACCATTCGGGTAAAGCAAATGTTGTGGCAGACGCTCTCAGCCGAAATCCATGCACCGACAATGACAGTGTGCAATTCTCTCAGCATGAATTCAACCGAGATTGTGCCAAACTTAATATGGTTCTAGTCACGGAAGGAACCATTGCCTGTTTAGAAGTAAAACCAACTCTGGAAGATCAAATCAAAGAAGCTCAGAAAGGACACCCCAGTATTGAGGGAATTAAAAGAAAGGTAAATTTAGGCAAGGCATCTGAATTTACCATTAACACCCAAGGAACTCTGTGGTACAGGAAAAGATTATGTGTACCCAACAAGGAAGAGCTGAAGCAACAAATTTTGGCAGAAGCTCATACCACTCCGTACTCCATTCACCCAGGAGGAACCAAGATGTACAAGGATCTACAGGAAATTTTTTGGTGGCACGGGATGAAAAGAGACATAGCCGTATATGTCGCACGCTGTGATTCTTGTCAACGGGTAAAAGCAGAACACCAGAGGCCAGCAGGATTATTACAGCCACTTAGAGTGCCTAAATGGAAATGGGATGACATAGGGATGGATTTTATTGTGGGTTTACCAAGGTCACGACATGGGAATGATGCTATCTGGGTTATCACGGATTTATTAACCAAGGTGGCACACTTCATTCCGGTAAAAACAACGTATTCGACACAGAGGCTTGCTAGGTTATACCTCTCCCGAATTGTTTGCTTACACGGAGTACCCAAGACCATAGTCTCTGACAGAGGCACTCAGTTCGTCTCTAGGTTTTGGGATCACCTGCAGCAAGCCTTAGGGACTCAACTGGTATTCAGTACAGCGTATCACCCACAGACAGGAGGGCAGACTGAACAGGTAAATCAGATATTGGAGGACATGCTGAGAGCTTGTGTTCTTACCTATGGAGTCAGCTGGGAGGACAGTTTGCCACATGCAGAATTTTCATATAACAACAGTTATCAGGCCAGTCTAAAGATGCCACCCTTCGAAGCCCTATACGGACGGAGATGCCGTACCCCTCTCAATTGGTCTGAGACCGGAGATAGCCGAATCATCGGCCCGGAAGTTCTCAAAGAGGCAGAAACAAAAGTGAAACTTATCCAAGACAGACTGAAGGCAGCTCAGAGCCGTCAGAAGAGCTACTACGATCAGAAACACCGCCAGATCAGTTTTGAACCCGACGAATATGTGTACCTCAGGGTATCCCCAATGAGAGGATTACAGAGGTTTAAAGTCAAAGGAAAATTGGCACCGAGGTTTATTGGACCATTCATAATAATTGCAAGGAGAGGCAAGGTTGCCGACCAACTGGAGCTACCCGCAGAATTATCAGATGTTCATGATGTATTTCACGTGTCACAACTAAGGAGATGTGTCAGTAACCCAGAAAAGCAAGTTCAGCATCAAGACCTGGATATCCAACCAGATCTTACATATAGGGAACGTCCTATAAAGATTTTGGAGGAGTCTGAACGGAGAACCCGACAGAGCATGATAAATTTTTACAAAGTTCAGTGGAGTAATCACACTGAAGAGGGGGCAACATGGGAAAGAGAGGATCACCCGAGGACTGAATATCCGTACCTGTTTGAGAGACAGCTGAAATCTCGGGGACGAGATTTTTCTTAAGGGGGGTAGGTGTTGTAACACCCCAAAATATTTTCTTTAGATTTCCAAAACCTTTTATTTAAAAGAAAATACTTTGAATTATTATGACCCTTTTTCTTCTTCTCTTTCTTCTGTTCTGAAAACCATTTCAAATTTTTAATTGGGTTTCAAAATTTTAAATGGTTCTGATTTGGATGGTTTATTAATTGGGTAATTATTTTTGAAAGGACAAAAATATTTTTTCTTTCAGAAAAGTTTTGGATAATTAAAATTTTTCCATGGGAATGGCCATTTCACTCCTTTCTAGCACTCCTAAATTCTTCCAATAATTTTTCTGTCACTTCTAAATTATCCCTCAAGTCATTCTCACATTCTAGGACAGTGTCCAATATTTTTCCTCTCCACAAAAATATTTCTCCCATTTTAAATAAATTCCAAAGTTGGAATTTATATTTATCCTAGTTTCTTTGGTTTACAAAGGAACCATATTTTCTATAATTCTTCTGCACCCACAAAAATTATCCTAGATACTAGACAGTACCTACAACCCATTTCACCAAAAACACTGGGTTCCACAGTTCAAAATTCTCAAATTCTATCCAGTTCAAATTTGGACCAGATTCAAACTTCCTGATCAAAACCCAATTTAAAAAGCTCCAAAATTTTTGAAACTTTGCCACACTCTCTTATATTCTTCAACACCTCACCACAAAAGTTGTCACAAATTCCTAAAATCCCTAGCACCCTCTGGCATTTCATCATACACATGGTGGGCGTACTGTTCACACTGTCGAAATTCAGTTAACTAAATTTGTTCAGAGCCGTGCACCCCTCACCTTCCTTCTCCTCCACGGCGTCGCCGTTGCTCATCAATGCTTCGACCCCTGGCCCACTCCCCAGCCTCTCATCGCCGATGAGCTGGCGGCAAGCCGGTGCAACTGCCACCGTGGTCATCCACGGTGGACCGAAGAACCACCACGGCCACCGACGAGCATTCACTAGCCGCCCCAGCCAAATCTACCTCTCGCTCCGCGTGGCACCTCCGCGACACCGAAGCACCGACCAAGCCACCCAGGGCTCGCTATCCGTCGCCGGAATTGGACGGCGTCCGCCATGGCCGTACCAAGCTCATCCGTGGAGGGAATGGATAAAGCTTGGACTCGTCGCGCTGGCGTCTCCAGAGAGATCCATTGACCTCCTGGATCATTCACAGAACCTCGCCAGCGTCCTTACCTACCTCGTCGGCCAGATTAACTCCGGCGTAATCCAGTTCGCCTCGGCCGTCCTCGGATCGCCTATAAAAGGCCTCCCCGAGCCTCGCTGAACACCCGCACCACTCCACCATCATCTCAATCGACCCCTACGCCACTCCCTCGACCTCGAGGAGGTCGTCTTCTCCATCTTCGACCACCGATCCGCCGCCACCCTCCCCGATCAGCACGACACCGTTAGGCCACCTCCATCGCTCAAATTTTGCCAGTAGCCTTCTAGTGCAACCACCCATCGATCCCGCAATTCAATTCGACGTCTAAAGCCCTCTCCGACGAGATCCAATCTTACCCGACGCCGCTGTCCGCCGGAGATGACCTCGCCATCGTTCTGGTGCTCGCCGGCGACCACCACCACCACCCACCGACGCGGAAGACCACCCCGAGCACGTTCCGACCATCGCCACCCTTTGGAACCCCGGCGATCGTCGCCGGTGATCGCCGCTTCCCTTCTGTACACGCGCGCGAGCGCGCTCAAATTTGAACCTGACGGGTGGACCCCACCCGTCAGCGTTTTTTTTCTGGTTTTAAACCGAAAGCGTATTTTGCTCTGTTACGCTTTCTGCGCTGGAAAGCACATTTTTGCCCGAAGCGTTTTCTGTTTAAACCGCACATGGACCTGCAGTTTTGCAGAAAAGCCCCTGGTTTTAAAAGTTTAATAACTTTTTAACCACAACTCTGTTTGAGTTGATTCTTTGTTTGAAAATTTTATTTTTCACTCTAGTTTTTTTAGTATTTATTTGAAAATATTTTGAGACAACTTTTTGGTACTGTTGCAAAAAAATTTAATTTGAATTTGTATTTTTCCAGAAAAAAAGAGGGGGACTTTGCCAGGAATTTCGAGGGATCACTTTCTGACTACTTTGATCAAGGCAAGCATTTTTGAACTTGGGATATGGTGAATTGCATGCATGGTTGCATCGGTTTGGAATTGCATCGTATAGGTAGTATGTCACAAGTGCATACATGCATGGTCATATCATCTTTGCACTTGCTTGCATTCCACTCAAGAATCCTTCTGGCATGGGTGAAAGCTATGAGAACCCAGGAGTGCAGCTCCTGTCTTGGACGTGCTGGTGAGCACGGTCACGTTATGACACGACGGTGTCACTGCGACATGTGAGACATGCCAGTCTTAATAACAACACCTCCCGAGTCGACCTAAATTGAGTCTTGTTCCGTCACACCTAGCTAAATACCGTGCTGCCACGGGTCTTTCCGCGAGGGAAGTACGGTGTAGTAAGTTGCTAACCCCTGTTCGTGCATAGAGGGCCATGATGAGGGTTTCCACGGCCATGGACTAATGCCAGTCTTCAGGTCAGGGGGCATGGGTGTATCCGGCTGGGCCGAGAGGGGGGCACCCCTTGTAATCCGCGTGTATGAATAGTGATCCCATGCTAGTCGAGACGATGGTCTCCCCGACTTAGAGTTTTTCTTGAACAGTGCTTTGGGTGATTCCTGACATCCAGAAAGTTAATCTGGTGTGTGCTGGTCAGGCGTGTTTTCAACCCAAAGACCGTAATGGGAATTAGCCAGCGTCACGGTGCTGGCTAAAGAAATCTCATACACGTGGGTAAAGAGTACACCCTCTACAGAGTTATATCTATTCGAATAGCCGTCTCCATGGTCAAGGACGTTAGCTGGGCAGGGTCAACTGTCGGTCCCAGTGTCGGTCTTCGGAGGAAATAATTAAATTGGACATGTATCATTTTTGCAGGAAAATTATTGTCACCACTAATGTTGCCATGAATATTATTGCTATCATGAATATTATTGTGGACTAACCGTTTCTCTTATATGAATTTTCTGAGTGTCACTTGGGCTGGCTAGACAACCCATGACACTCGGTTTTCTTTTCTTTTCTGAGTGTCACTTGGGCTGGCTGGACTACCCGTGACACTCAGTTTTATTTTATTACTGAATATCTCTTGGGATGGCTGGACTACCCGAGATATTCATTTTCTTTTCTGAGTACCTCATGGGCTGGCTAGACTACCCGGATACTCATTTCTTTTCAAAACCTCTCGTGGTGTCGCTTTTAGACACCCGTTTGGCATTTCTTTTCAAGACCTCTCGAGGCGTCGCTTTTAGACACCCATTTGGCATTTCTTTTCAAGACCTCTCGAAGCGTCGCTTTTAGACACCCGTTTGGCATTTCTTTTCAAGGCCTCTCGAGGCGTCGCTTTTAGACACCCGTT
The DNA here is from genome assembly GCA_039707655.1 of Elymus sibiricus. Classification (NCBI taxonomy): domain Eukaryota; kingdom Viridiplantae; phylum Streptophyta; class Magnoliopsida; order Poales; family Poaceae; genus Elymus; species Elymus sibiricus. The sequence continues at coordinate 284,237,811 of CM077676.1, forward strand.
TGGCATTTCTTTTCAAGACCTCTCGTGGCGTCGCTTTTAGACACCCGTTTGGCATTTCTTTTCAAGACCTCTCGAGGTGTCGCTTTTAGACACCCGTTTGGCATTTCTTTTCAAGACCTCTCGAGGCGTCGCTTTTAGACACCCATTTGGCATTTCTTTTGGATTCTCGGGAGGTCCTGTCTCGCCCGATTCTCCACTTTATATTTTTCTATTGGATTCTCGGGCGGTCCTGTCTCGCCCGATTCTCCACTTTTATATTTTCTTTTGGATTCTCGGGCGGTCCTGTCTCGCCCGATTCTCCATTAACTTTCTTTGTTGTCACTAAAATTTTATTTACTAATTCTTCTGCACATGCTAACATTTATCATGCCATGATTAAATATCGGTCAACATATGCATATCATTAATCCAGCATGAGCATATGCATTCGGTATATCTTTCGTTTATAATGTTTGCGAGTACATTCCAACGTACTCACAGGCTTGTCCCTAGCTTGTTAATTTGGCCAGACCTGGAGGAAGACGAGCTTGTGGAGGAGGATTGCGCTAGCGAGCCCAACGCTTAGAGGTGTCCTAGTCAGTCAACCTGTGAGAGTCTACCACATGTATCATCTGCTGTGTTTCCGCTACACCAATAAAATAGCCAAGCCTCACACTGATGCTTGACTTTATTTTATTGTACCAGTGTTGTACCACCACCACACCACTGTGTTATTCCACCATCATAGTATATTGGCAAGTTTGTACTTTTTGTTGAGCACTCTGGCTCAACCCTGTGTAATATTATGTATGTATTGGATATCTATATCAAGGAAGTCCACCAGTTGTTCTGATCTTGGGGCTGGTGTGACTTGAGGCTATTCTGTGATTTATTCCAGAAATGGGCCTGACAGTTGACTACGATGAGACCTTCTCACCCATAGGGATGCTTAAGTCGGTTAGAATTATGTTAGCAATTGCCGCATTTTATGATTATGAAATCTGGCAGATGGACGTCAAAACAGCGTTCCTTAACGGGTTTCTTAAGGAAGAGTTGTATATGATGCAACCGGAAGGTTTTGTCGATCCTAAGGATGCTAACAAAGTATGCAAGCTCCAGCGATCCATCTATGGACTGGTGCAAGCATCTCGGAGTTGGAATATATGCTTTGATGAGGTGATAAAAGCTTTTGGTTTTATACAAACTTACGGAGAAGCTTGTATTTACAAGAAAGTGAGTGGGAACTCTGTAGCATTTCTAATATTGTATGTGGATGACATATTGTTGATTGAAAATGATATAGAATTTTTGGAAAGCATAAAAGGTTATTTGAACAAGAGTTTTTCAATGAAGGACCTAGGTGAAGCTGCTTACATATTGGGCATCAAAATCTATAGAGATAGATCAAGACGCCTAATAGGACTTTCACAAAGCACATACTTTGACAAAATTTTGAAGAAATTCAAAATGGACCAGTCGAAGAAAGGGTTCTTGCCTATGTTGCAAGGTGTGAAGTTGAGTAAGACTCAAAGTCCGACCACGACAGAAGAAAGAGAAAGGATGAAAGTCATCCCCTATGCCTCAGCCATAGGCTCTATAATGTATGCCATGCTGTGTACTAGACCTGATGTGTGCCTTGCCATAAGTCTGGCAGGGAGGTACCAAAGTGATCCAGGAGTAGATCACTAGACAGTGGTCAAGAATATCCTTAAGTACCTGAAGAGGACTAAGGACATGTTTCTCGTTTATGGAGGTGACGAAGAGCTCGTCGTAAAGGGTTACGTCGATGCTAGCTTCGACATAGATCCGGATGACTCTAAGTCTCAAACTGGATACGTATTTATATTGAATGGTGGAGCAGTCAGTTGGTGCAGTTCCAAGCAAAGCGTCATAGCGGGATCTACATGTGAAGAGGAATATATAGCTGCTTTGGAAGCAACACAAGAAGGAGTCTGTATGAAGGAGTTCATATCCGATCTGGGAGTTATACCTAGTGCATCGGATCCATTGACTATCTTTTGTGACAACACTAGAGCTATTGCCATTGCCAAGGAGCCTAGGTTTCACAAGAATACCAAGCACATCAAACACTCCATCCGTGATTACATCAAGGAGGGTGACGGTGTCCTGGACTAGGGGGTACTCGCTACGTCGTCTCCCGACCAGGTGGATCGGGCCGAGGACCCCCATGGCAGTTCACTGACGGGCCACTTCGGGCAGCCCATGACATATACAAGGAAGACTCCACAAGACTTGGCGCCCAAGACGAGGACTCTCCTAAACCCTAGGCCTCTGGTGCATTATATAAACCGAGGCTAGGCTAGTCGATAGATCAACTCATATTCATTAGAACAATCTCGTGGTAGATACATGTACTCTGTACTACACCCCATATGAATACAATCAAAAGCAGGACGTAGGGTATTATCTCTTCGAGAGAGCCCGAACCTGGGTAAAATCCTATGTCCATGTTACCATCGCTCCGAGACGCCTAGCATAGGACCCCTACTGCGAGATATGCCGGATTTAGGACCGACATTGGTGCTTTCATTGAGAGCCTGCTGGGTAGTCGCCGCGGTGCGATGGGAATTCGGATCGGCTCCACCGCGATCTACGCGTCAGAACCGAGCTACATCGTCAACGTCGGCATCTTCCTCGCCGGCTCGACTGGTCACCTCGGCTAGGCCGAGGACTACACTCCACGTCGGATCGTCAAGATCGGACGGGTGTCTTCATCAACATCAACTCCAATCTCAACCAAGATCATAGAGGAACCCTCCATGGTGCTCGGGGGCTCAACGTCAACATTGCCCTCGTGCGATCATGCAGTTTTTTCTGGACAGCGGATTCGTGTTCGCCGTCCCCGTCTCCTCGAGCGTCGCTTTGACGATTGCTTCGATGTAATTGTGCGGAATTGAGTCTAGAACAACCCTGCAAAATTTCATCGCGTTCCGAGGGAGGAATCTCCGGCGATCTCCGATATACCGGAGCCCTGTCGAATCTGGACGGGAATCTGGACGAGTTTAGGGCGAGTAGTCCAGCAGTCATTTCGGACGTCCTTTGGAAGATCCAACCGTTCATCGGGTGCGGAATTCCCATATCTACCACCCCTCAAAATTTCAGCTCGATCCGACCGTTCAAACTCCGGGAAGCGTCCGATGAGTGAATCAATTTTCGGATCTATTTTCTGTGCGAAAATGAATCCGGCCCGAGTTCATCTTTTTCATGCACAGATTATCGGGCATCCTTTTTGAAGGAATTTTTTTATAGGGTATTGTGTTTTGTTTTCAAGCACGTGCCTGCAAATTTTAAGCCTTTTCCGAGGCGATCTTCGTCCTCATGCCGGTGTCAAACCAGCCTGGCCACGTTGCTCCATGGCTGCCGACCTGCGCCAGCATCGACTGCGCCGTCGCTTCATCGAGCCGACGACAACCACCTCAGATCATCACCTCGGTGAGCCGACCAAGAGTTCGGCACCGCTCTCCCTAATGATCGTCAAAATAACATCGTCACCTTACGGATTGTACGGGTCGGGCGCACCAGCATCGCCGCGCGGTCACTTCTCAAGCCAGCATTGACCGCGTCACAAGTTCCGACCTGCGTCGGCATCGCCGCGCCGTTGCTTTTTCAAGCCGATGTCCACCACGCCGACCTGCTTCGACACCTCGGCTGGCATGGGGGTTACAACGTCACCTTACTGACCTGCTCCGACACCTCGGCTAGACCGGGGGCTTCGCCATCTCTTCATCAACCTACTCCGGAGACTTCGGCGTCACCAGTCGATCAGCTTCGTCACCTCGGCTGGACCGGGGGCTTCGCCTCGCCACATCGACCGTACTGTGTCGCTACTTCGGAGTGCCGAGCTCCTCGCTCGGCCACCTCGGGCTTGGGGTCTGGGACCTCGATCAAGCCGAGGACTATGCGTCTTCGTCCCGCCACAAGCCCACACCACGTCATCAACGCCGAGCACATTAACCAGCTATGTTGCTTTCATGCTCAACTTTTTTAAATGTTCAATTTTTGTTCGGTTCGACCAAGCATTATATTTATGTTAAAATCTGTTTGTTAAAAATGAGGTTTGTTAAAAACCGCTTCTTTTTCCCATGTTAACTGGAGGCTCTTAACTTTATATGAGTCTTTGCAAAGTCTTTTTCTACCACTCCTTTCTCGACACGAGTGTGTGGTCAATAGCCGGATAGCCTAGTTTCTCTCTAAAGCCGCTCGAGTTTGGTTCGCTAAACTAGCCTGAGAAGCACTCCGCCTTCGGGAATAGGAGGTTGAAGCCGAAGGCTGACTCACTTGAAGTCTTGAGATCGGATGTGTCATGTTAAAGCACGACGAAAGCACAAACTAATTTTAAGACCAATTTTCGGATTGGCACCAGAAAACTTGATTTAGTTCGGACGTCAAGTTTTTACATAAGTTTTTTGGCTTTTCGAGCTTATGGCACTTTTAAGCTATTTGTATGTTTTTCTTTCAGGAGGCGGGACATCCTCTTGACCAAGGTGACGTGCATAATAATTCGGCTCGGGAAATCTTTTCCGACCCGTAGTTCGGCAACTTCCCTGCCGAGCTGCACCTCGGCACGCCCGAACACTCCAAACACCAGGGGGCTGCGACTAGAGCCGAACCCACCAAACGCCAAGGTACTCCATGGAGTCCTCGGTAAAACTTTCTCGGATATTGCTTTATATGCATCGGTTTCGAATCGTGTCTTTGGTCAATAGTTGGGTTGCCCGGCTCCTGTGCTTACCCTTACGTCTCCGATTGTTCGGCTAAGGGTAAAGGGAGAACCGCTGCGATTGTGCTTCCGGTTTAGCTGGTCAAGCGCCTCAGTGGAGAAAGCCGAAAACTGACTGTCACAATAAGCGTAAACTGGTCAGCGCTCCGATGACTGTGTCAACCTATAGATCGATAGAGGTCACCCCATGTTAAACGATGTGCCTTTCATACAGTGGGCCGAAGTGCTAACGGTTTGTCCTCGGCTGACACCGAACACTACCGGGGGCTAGTAACTGGCCTCCTAACGTTAACCTCCTATGACTAAGTGAAAATTATAAAGCCTGCATATCTGATTGCCTCGTTTCCGCTAACACAACCGCCTCCGGGCACCGAGACGTCGGCTAAGGGTTGTCTTGTTATTGTGGAAACACTCTGCGTAGCATCTACAAAGGGGGGGGGGAAGCCGACGATGGGCCACTTTTAAATTATAAACAGTCGCAACGGAGTCACAATAACATATAGCATTTGTATTTAATATACGAACGCTGCCTTCCAATAAATCGTTATACAGCCACAATATGCATCAATTTGACTTGAGTTCTGGCCAAGCTGGGTTGCCTTGCTCCTGTACTTACTCCCTATGTTCCCGATTGTTCGGCTAGGGAGTAAAGGGAGTACCTCTGCGATTGTTACGTCCGGGTAACCCGGGTGCGTACCTCAGACGGGTGAAGCCGAAAGCTAGCGATCTTAAGAATATAATCGGTCAGCCACGATGGAAGTAAAAATAACTGGTAGTTATGACCAGATTCCGGGGTTATTTTCCTGAAGTAACTGTCACCTGTATAGTTCGGGTACTCAGTGATACGCTCATGGTCACCATGACAACCCGAAGAAAGGAACCGATAGCGGGACTATTTTCTTTGGAAGATGTTTCTTACGTTAAATAGTAATATAACATATCTCTCTGCGTACCTTTGTTTATAAAACCGTATGGCCGGATTGCCTTGTTGTCCGTAAATCTTTGCCCTTATAACGGCTTTATAAAGTAGGAAAACACTCCTCAGCTACTGGCCGAGGAGGTTGAAGCCGATGGTCGGTCAACAAAGTTTGTACAATGCAGATCCGAGCACTAATGATGTACAGTACTTTGATACATAGAATCATTACACATACTGGACAAAGTTGATTTACTTCACGTCATCTATTAAAAAGTCAAGGGCACAGTCTTGTTGAGACAGCCGAGCAGCCGGAATTGAATTTTGTTTCAAACAAATAACGATCCTTACTTCGGCCACCCGTGTCCAAATTAAGGCTCGGGGGCTACTGCATTTATGATTCAATGCAGAAAATATAAGTGCACAACAGTTTCCGAGGAGATTACGATCCTCAGGTTGGTCGGCCGCACCCAACCTGAGTCTCGAGGACTATGCACCACACGTTTCTGTTCCTAAGTGTGCTGCCGAGCTAGGAGTTGATCCTCAGGCCGATTTCGCGAATCGACCTGAGTCTCAGGGGCTACTGGGATCAGCGGTTTTATGTCATCCTTCAGGTGCATCTGGGGTTTTAGACCGACACACACCTTGAGGGCTACTGGCTATACATCTCGTCAGAGAATAAATTGCACCAATCGGAAAAATTCCGTAAATAAAAATCAGCCCAAGGCCGTGGTGGTGCACCACCTCGGAAGCAGTTCGGTACAAAGCTCGGATATGAGTGGTTGTCTCCTTAGAGGGCTTTTCCGACGTTAAGCTCGGCTGAACTCATTTCAACTTTTTCAAGACCGAGGAAATCTATGACACCTCGGATGCCGACCAAGCGTTGGAGCTCGGCTGCTAAAATGTACCTCGGATACAGACCGGCGTTGGAGCTCGGCTGCTAAAATATACCTCGGAAGCAGTCCGGCATAAAGCTCGGCTGCGAGTGGCTGGCTCCATAGAGAACTTTTTCGGCGTTTAGCTCGGATAACCTCCTTCAAACTTTTTCAAAGACGAGGTACTATATGCCTCCTCGGATGTAGTCCAGCGTTGGAGCTCGACTGCAAGAAGACACCTCAGACGCAGTCCGGCGATGGAGCTCGGACGCAAGAGGACACCGCCACACTGGAAAAACTTTGAACCCGAGGTGTGGCGTAAAAAATAACAAGGCATTTATAAAGGCCGAGAACTTAAAAGACTCCTCGGATATCCGATGTATGAACTCTTTGGATACACCTCGGCGATCCTCAAGATTGGAGATGGGAAGATTTGTTGAACCAGTTTTCAAGACCGACGACCGAAGATGAAGAACAGTTCGGAAGAACCGAGGAGCGTCCCCAACTTGAAGACCGGTTCAGGGGGCTACTGACGGTGTCCTGGACTAGGGGGTACTCGCTACGTCGTCTCCCGACCAGGTGGATCGGGCCGAGGACCCCCATGGCGGTTCACTGACGGGCCACTTCGGGTAGCCCATGACATATACAAGGAAGACTCCACAAGACTTGGCGCCCAAGACGAGGACTCTCCTAAACCCTAGGCCTCTGGTGCATTATATAAACCGAGGCTAGGCTAGTCAATAGATCAACTCATATTCATTAGAACAATCTCGTGGTAGATACATGTACTCTGTACTACACCCCATATGAATACAATCAAAAGCAGGACGTAGGGTATTATCTCTTCGAGAGAGCCCGAACCTGGGTAAAATCCTGTGTCCATGTTACCATCGCTCCGAGATGCCTAGCGTAGGACCCCTACTATGAGATATGCCGGATTTAGGACTGATAGAGGGAGACATAGAACTTTGCAAAGTACATACGGATCTGAATGTGGCAGACCCGTTGACTAAACCTCTTCCGCGAGCAAAACATGATCAGCACCAGGACTCCATGGGTGTTAGATTCATTACAATGTAACTAGATTATTGACTCTAGTGCAAGTGGGAGACTATTGGAAATATGCCCTAGAGGTAATAATAAATTTGTTATTATCATATTTCCTTGTTCATGATAAATGTTTATTATTCATGCTAGAATTGTATTGACCGGAAACTTAAATACATGTGTGAATACATAAACTACACCATGTCCCTAGTAAGCCTCTACTAGACTAGCTCGTTGATCAAAGATGGTTAAGGTTTCCTAACCATAGACATGAGTTTTCATTTGATAACAGGATCACATCATTAGGAGAATGATGTGATGGACAAGACCCAACCATAAGCTTAGCATTAGATCGTTTAGTTATTAGCTACAGCTTTCTTCATGTCAAGTATCTGTTCCTTAGACCATGAGATCATGTCACTACCGGATACCAGAGGAATGCCTTGTGTGCTATCAAACGTCACTTCATAACTGGGTGATCATAAAGGTGCTCTACAGGTATCTCCGAAGGTGTCTGTTGGGTTGCATGGATCGAGACTGGGATTTGTCACTCCGTATGATGGAGAGATATCTCTGGGCCCTCTTGGTAATACAACATCGTAAAGAGCTTGCAAGCAATGTGGCTAATGAGTTAGTCACGGGATCTTGTATTACGGAACGAGTAAAGAGACTTGCTGGTAACGAGATTGAACTAAGTATGGAGATACCGACGGTCGAATCTCGGGCAAGTAACATATTGTCGGACAAAGGGAATTGTGTACGGGATTAATTGAATCCTCGACATCGTGGTTCAACCGATAATGATCTTCGTTGGACATGTGGGAATCAATATGGTTATCCAGATCACGCTATTGATTATTGACCGGAGAAGTGTCTCGGTCATGTCTGCATGTTCCCCCTGCCCCAGGAGGAGGGGCTAGGACCGGCGCCCCCTCCCCCTTGCCCCTATATATAGTGGGGAGATGGAGGGCAGCCGCACCCTTTCTCCTGGCGCCTCCCTCTCTCCCGTATACTCCTCCACGTTCCGTCAGCGCTTGGCGAAGCCCTGCCGGAGTTCCGCTGCTGCCACCACCACCATACCGCCATGCTGGTTCGGATCTCATCTACCTCCTCCTCCTCGCTTGCTAGATCAAGAAGGAGAGGACACCATCGAGCTGAACGTGTGCTAATCTTGGAGGTGCCGTCCGTTCGGCACTAGATCGGATTGGATCGTGAAGAGTACGACTACATCAACTGTGTTACGACGCTAACACTTTTGGTCTACAGGGGTATGTAGACACACTCCCCTCTCGTTGCTTTGCATCTCCTAGATTAGATCTTGGGTGTTTCATAGGATTTTTTTTGATTTTCAAGCAACGCCCCCCATCAGCTTCGACAACGGGGCAGCCAACAGGAAAAACCCAGGATGACGTGGTCGTCACTAGCGAGACCCGGAATGTTCCTCCGGAAACTTCGACCATCTTAGCTAAAATTATAGCGAAAGACAAGTCACCAATAAGAACAAGGGCAAGACCAGTCTTGAGTTCCAGCCTTTTGAGGATCAAGACGTGGATGCATTGCACCAGACTTTTTTGACCCGGCTGTCTGAGAGCCGGGAGACTGAAGCAGCTATAATCAATAGCTTAAAAAGGAAGTATGAGGTAAATTTTACTGCTCCCTCATTTACTTGCATACATGTAGCCTCCAAATCTGAAGTATGAAGTAATGATTTACTTTGAGATTTGCTTGAACTGAAACTCAATCCAAATTGCCAATTTTTGACTCGCCTTTAGACACAACTGTAATCAACCGTAGCCCCCAAGCGCCGGGTCACTATGTCATAGTGGGCTGGAGCTTGCTAAGCATGTAGAGCTTTAACTTAGGTCAGATGGTAGCCCCCAAGGGCTGGCTCATTAATGAGTGATGGGTCGGGTCTTGAATAATTGTAGTTCAATTGCTGATGCATTATCCCCCAAGTGCTATGTTGCATGCTTGCAGCGACATGGGACTTACTTTTGCGAGCTTTGAAATTTTATAATGTAGCCCCCAAGTGCCGGGTCATGCGCCTACGGTGATTTGGGACTTAATTTTTTCTGCAGCTTGTACTGGAAGAAGAAACAGATATTCTGTAGCCTCCAAGTGGCGGGTCAGCCTCCTGTGGCGACTTGGGACTTTGAGTAAGTGTTTGTAACTTGCCCTATACTTGTGCAGGATATGCTGAAGCAATCTGAACTCCAAATTACTGACTTAAAAGAAGAGGTGGCAGCAGAGAAGAAATTACGAGAAGAAGCTGAAAAGCTATCCTCAGACTTTGAAAAATCTCTGATTACCTGCACCGACAACTTAGAGAAGGCCAAAACTGAATTTGCGGATGAGAAAAATGCCTTGCTAAAGCGTGCAGAAGAGGCCGAGTCAAAAGTTGAGCCAGTGACCCAAGAACTGCAGACACTTAAGGGTCACATTACTGATATGTGCATCACCATCTTTGGTAAGCAATACGCTTCTTTGTGTCAACTCGCCCAATATAATCCGGGTTATTGATATGTTCCCTTTGTATTTGTCAGGCAGGAGAGGTCACAACATTATGGGTCTTCCACTCATCAAACTGAAGGCCATCTACAAGTTCCTTGAGCAACTTTATGTTGGCGACGCCAAATGTGTTATGGCGGTGAAGAATAGCAAGGCTCCTCCAACCCAGATCATGGAGATGATTAGGGAGTTCTCCACCATGCCAGAGTGCATTGAGGAACTAAAAAGACCGGCTTGCAGGCAAGGAGCAATGTACTCACTGATGCGCGCCAAGGCATATCACCCGGAGATGGAGATGGCTTCGCTAGCAGACGGGTTCCCAGAATTCAATGTGGACAACACGCCCTTTACGGAAAAAGACTACGTGCATTGTGCAAAGGAGACCCGGGCAGTAGCAACAAAGATCGCCGAGGAATTAGATTTAACGAAATTTGAAGCTGGCTATTCTGAAGCCGGCAAACGCATAGAGATGCCCAATCCGAAGCCTGTCGAGCTTATTCCTCCACGTAAGCAATCCTTCCCCCTCGACGTCAACACTTCAGCTTTGATCAAGGAAGACATGGTGTTTGAAGCATTGTATTCGATTCAGTGGCTCGACGAAGAGGAAAAAGACGATGAGGCGGCTGCTGACGAGTCGGCACATGTCAACCCGGCATCAACTGGAGGTCAAGACGAGCAAGGCAACATTAATCCTGAAGCTCCAGCTGCCAGCTCACAGCCATCCTCCTCGCCGCAAGTCTGAACTTTCTGGCATAAACTGTATGAAAATAGCCTGATGATGGCTTGTAAGAACTTCCTTTGTATTGCTGCCAGTGCCATCGAGCACTTAATACTTTGAGTGCAAAACTTGTGTATTTCAATGAATGACAAGAAGCCCTTTTTGTGCTGGAAACCCAAGTACAAATCTTGCTTTGAAGTTATAATCAGGCAACCCGGATGTTGTGTCAACCCTGGCACGTGTGATTGCAGTGCAACCCGCCATCCTATAATAGCGACGTATATCTTTACACGAGTCCTGAGACACGGCAAGTATGGCGACTTGTTTTACTTCTTCAAAAACTGTTGGTGCTTGGTTACATAGCATAAGTTGTGGTTTTAGTGCAACCCGGAAAATCATGTTGCCATTATATTAACATCAGAATTAAGGAGACCCGGTCTTTCTGAAAATAAGGCCGGTTTCTGCAAAAAGATGTAATATGTACAAATGATTGTAATATAATTCAAAGTATATAACATGGGAAATATAACAATGCAAACTAGAAAGATAAAAGCCGGCTTTCGAGGCATGACATAAAGACCGGCTTTCGAGGCTCGAGTTTGCTTTCTAGAGGAAGCAGGCTTTATAGCCTCTTTTGGTTTATCCTCGCTCTCTGATAGTCGGCTCTGACGTGACTTAACCAGTGTTTTAACTTTGATGAGTTCAGGGTCAACAATGTGATTAACTCATCAAGCGTTCAACCGGGTCACCTTTTGTGAGTAGCATCTTGCTAACATGCAGGTTTAACCAAGTATATAATGGCATATGCCGGGTTAAGAGGGATGTTAATAGCTAAACTCGATGAGTTGGAAGCCCCCAAGTAACCAATGATCAAAGAATAAAGACTCCACACACAACTTTTGAGGCAAAACGACAAACTCTATTATCCAGAGATGCCGGCTTTTGAGTAGCACTATTCTAATCCTAGGATCAGAATATTATTCTGATCACAGCTCGCCCTATAAGGAGCGCGCACGGTGTTCCCGAACTCCCGAACCAGTACAGCAAAAAAACACCCCACGTATGGTCAACCTCCCACCCCTGACCCCCACAATTCCCACCTTCCTGCACCCCCGCCCCCAACCGGCACCACCGCCGCCGCCCCGCCCTCAACCGGCGCCGCTGCCCTCGCCCCACCCCACACCTAGCCGCCGCCGCCGCCCTCGCCCCGCCCCCAGCCGACGCCGCCTCCTCCCCGACCACCGGCACCTCCTCATGCGGCGGCCAGCTCCCCCGCTAGGGATCTGCTGGGGACGGCGGCGACCCGATCCCCTGCCGCGGCCAACCACATCCCGCTCTGCCCTCCACTGTGGCAGCCGCTACCGGCCATCCATCCGCACTGGAGCTGCCCCGTCACCTAGATCTAGCCCCCGGCGCTGCCCGACGCCTGGGTCCGGCCGCCGCGCTGCACCCGTCCCTCTATCCGGCCGACGTCAGCACCCCCCTCCCCGCACACGAGCGCCTGCGTCCACTGCCAGCCCCCAAGCACGCTGCCCAGGGGCCCACGGCCCCATCCCCCGACACCGCCCTCCCTAGCTGGCGCACCATGGACGTCTTCCTCTTCTGCCTAGAACTTCTTCTCCAAGCTCTTGCCTCGCCATCTTGCCAGTCCATCTTGCAGATGCAGGTGAACCAGAAGGTGCAGGTGGGGAGCTACCCCGTGCAGAAAGGAGGAAAAACGGCAAAAAAAGGGGGTTGGCGGATCCAGTCGAGGAAGCTGTGGAAGAACAACTCTGTATTTGTTTGATGTAATGCCTGAGAACTAGACCTAAGAATAGATGCAGCTTGTGGCTGGTGTTTGTGCAACTTTTAGTCAAAAAAAGATTTTTTTTGATGAAATGCATGTAGTTGTTGTTCGGTACTGAAATTCATATTGTCTTTGCGCTACCTAGTTAACATTTTTGAAGTTTTATATTGTCAAAAAAATGAAAGTAAATATACTATATTTTGAAAAAGAAAATGGAACTCCGAAATCATATGGTGCAGTTCATATATAACCGACAGAGGAGTTCAAAGAATATTAACTTTGCCCAAAAATAAACTCTAGAAATTCACAAAACCCCAAAAGCCTATAAGTTAAAAGACAAAACAGTAGGCAATTTTTTCCGTCTCTGAAACTAAACCAAGAAGTTCAAATTTAAGATACATAGCAGGTTAATGTGTATAAAAAATAAGAAATTTTTGTATCTAAAGAAAAGCAAGAAGTTCAAATTAACATAACACATGACTTCAATGTTTATTTTTTTAAAAAAGAACATTGTTTTACCGTTTCAAAAAATGGAAAAAGAAAGTATTTCAAATAAACCAAGAATTCCAAATTATAAAAATAGAGAAGTTTGATATTTATAAAAAAACACAGGTTTTCCTCATTACTGAAGAATAAAATTAAAGAAGTTCAAATTAAAATAAAGGAGTAGTTCGATGTATACTGAAACTCAAATTCTTTCCATTTCTAGGAAAAATAAAAGTATGAAGTTCAATTTTAAAAAAATGTTTGATGCTTATTTAAAAACATATTTTTTTTCTTCTAAGAATAAGACTAAGAAGTTCAAATTAAAATAACGTAGAAGTTCAAAGTATATAAAAAACTCAGATTTTTCCTCGTTACTAAAGAATAAAATGAAGAAGTTCAAATTTAAATAACAGAGCGCTTCAATATTTATTACAAAACTAGGATTTTTCTGTTACTAAAAAAACGAGAAGTACAAATTACAAAAATAGAGCAGTTTGATATTTATAAAAAACTTAGATTTTCCTTGTCACTAAAGAAATAAAATCAAGAAGTTCAAATTGAAATAACGGAGTAGTTCGATGTATACGTTTATAGAAAAAATAAATGTATGAAGTTCAATTTTAAGAAATTTGTTTGATGCTTATTTAAAAACCATATTTTTCTCCAAGAATAAAACTGAGAAGTTCAAATTAAAATAATAGAGAAGTTCGAAGTTTATAAAAAATTCAGATTTTTCCTCGTTACTAAAGAATAAAACGAAGAAGTTCAAATTAAAAAAAAAGGAACAACTAAAAAAAAGTTTAAAAAGCGTTATTTAAAAAACTAGAAGTTCAAACTAAAATAACGAAGTGGTATGATGTTTATTAGAAAATCTAGGATTTTACCGTTTTTAAAAAATAGAGCATTTCAAAAAATATGGAGATAATGGATTTTTCTCGTTTCTAAAATAACCTAGAGGTTCAAATTTAAATAACGGAGAAGTTCAATATTTATTAGAAAGTTGGGAAGGTGAAACTAAAAATATAGTGCAGTTTAAAATGTTTCCCCGTTTCGAAAAAACCTAGAATTTCAAATTCAAATAACGGAGCGGTTTAGTGTTTATAAGAAAACTTGGATTTCTTCAGTTCCTAAAGAATAAAACCAAGAAGTTCAAATTAAGATAACAGCAAAGTTCGATGGTTATATACCATGAAGAAAAACAAAGCTTCAACTACAAAAGTGTTAACTTGAGAAGTTTAAATTTGATAAAATAGAGAGTTCGAAGAAAATGTTATCGCTGTACTAAAAAAATTCCCATGGATTTTCCCATTATTGAAAAAGGATAACTAAAAAGTTCAAATTAAAATAACAAAGCCGTTCAATATTTGTAATAGAAAACATTTTTTTCATGGTTTTAAATAACCCTGAGAAGGTCAAATTAAATTAACAGAGCAGTTCAAAAATAGTTTATAAAAAACAGGTTTTTCTCCGTTTCTAGGAAAAACCTAGAAGTTCAAATTTATAAAATGAAGTGGTTCAATGTTTATTTACAAAAAAAGAATTTCCTTGTACCAAATAATAAAGCCAATAAGTCCACTTTAAAAAAAATGGAGGGTCCGATGTATAAAAAAAATATCAAATTCTTCTCGTTTCTCGAAAAAGTAAAGTATGAAGTTCAATTTGAGAAAGTAAAGTATAAAGGATTTTCACGGTTTCTAAATAAAAAACTCTCGAAGTTCAAATTAAAATAACGGAGCGGTTCGATGTTTACTAAAAACAAGGTTTCTTCCCATTACTAAAAAAAAGAAGTCCAAATTTAAAAAATGGTGAAGTTCGGTGTGAATAAAATACTCAGATTTTTTCTCGTTACTAAAGAATAAAATGAAGAAGTTCAAATTTCAATAAAGAAACAACTAAAAAATTTAAATAGCATATGGAAAGTGCGATATTACATTGCATTAAAAAAATAGAGGTTTACAAAAACTTATGCGGATTTTCCCCTTTGTAAAAAAATCAGAGAAGTTCAAATTAAAAAGAGAAACATTTTAAAATAATTTATAAAAATTATTTTCCACGTTCTAAAAAAACTAGAAATTCAAATTAAAATAACGGCGTGGTTCAATGTTTATAAAAAAGGATTTTCCCGCTAATAACAAATAAAACTAAGAAGTTCAAATTTAAAAAATGGTGAAGTTTGATGTCTATAAAAAATAAAAAATGTGGAGGTCAAATTGAAATAGCAGAGCTGTTCAAAAATTTATTAAAAAGGATGTCCCCATTACTAAAGAATAAAACCAAGAAGTTCAAATTTCAAAACCTCTGCAGTTCCAATTAAAATAGCAGAGCAATTCAAAGTTTATACAAAAACAGATTTATCCCACGCCTAAAAAGTAAAAGCCAAGAAGTTCATTTTTTAAACGAGAGCAGTTCGAACATTAGAACAAAAATTGGATTTATCAATTTTCTTAGAAAAAACAAGAAGTTCAAATTTATAAAATGGATCGGTTTGATTTATATAAAAAAAATCAAGAAGTTCAAATTACAAAAATGGAGTAGTTCAGTGAATACAAAAAACTCAAATTGTTTTTGGTTCTAGGCAAAATAAACATATGAAGTTCAATTTTAAAAAAAGTTGTTCGATGTTTACTTAATGATCATTTGTTTTCCTTCCTGAGAATAAAACTAAGAAGTTCAGAGTTTATAAAAAAACCTAGGGTCTACATGCTCAATTTTGATGTGTGCTTTAGGAGTTAGCGCAAAAAAAACAGAGAGCAGTTCAAAGTGATAACAATCAGAAGTTCACGTACTGCATGGTGTGTGTTTCATATGAGAAAAAAGAATAAAAAGGCAAAGTCTAAAAATTTTGTTGCTAGAAGTTCAGGTGCTCAGCGCGGGAAAGTTCAACAATTCTTGTGAGAGAGGTTCACCATGTATTTACATGTTCAAAAACTCAAAAAGGAACTTGTTTTTGGTGTTTTAAAATAATTCTCTCATTCCATTACAAATTTAGAACAAAATGCTCTACATGAAATTTCAAAATAAACGGTTAAAACAAATCGGTGTATGTTGTTCGAAACAAAAATTTAACCGTATTAGGAAAAATTGTGTATTTTCAACAGGTTTCTAAAAAGGTGTATCATTTGTGCAACTCTGACGAACAGGTGAGGAATTATGAACAAAAATATGTGACAGAAGTTCAATGTGAAAATAACGAGTAGTTCAACTACAACACGAAATGCGTTTCAGATGAGAATAAAAGAATAAAAAACTAAAAGCCCCAAAAGGTTTGTTGCAAGAAGTTCATGTGCTCCTCCATGCACGGTTTAAAATTTATATTGCGAGACGTCCGACCTTCAATTACATGTTAAAAAAAGAGGCAAAAACGACGTTGTTTTGCCATTTTTATAACTGCTCTCAAACAGAAACGAATTTGTCATGAAAAAGTTGCTCCTATTTATTAGCTTTCCAACGGTATATTATATGCTACATTCCGATAAATATTTAAAAGTTTCATGTATGCCGTTAAAACACGTTTTTACGTATTCAGAAAAAATATTTTAAAACTTCGCGAGTATGAAAAAATTATCAACACGGGAAATTTGTGTGTTTTCAATAGCTTTCCATCGGTATGTCATTTGCTCAATTCCGGTAAGTGGTTGGGGAGTTACGGGCAAAAAACAGCACGTGAAAAACAGAGTGAAATTCAAACAGAACTGCCCCAGAAGTTCAACCTCTTCACGCAATGCATTTCCGGACACTGTTTTCGCAATGAAGGCAAAACACATGATCTCACCATTTTCAAAATTACTTAAAAATGGCTAGGAATCAGAGAAAACTTTATATACGAAAAAGTTTCGCATTTTTGATAGCTTTCCAACGGTATATTATTTGCCCAATTCCGACAAAGTTTACGAAAATTACGGCCAAAAAACGTTTTTAACCATTTTCAAAATTGACTTAAAACCATAAAGAATTGGGAGAAACATTATATACCAAAAAGTTTCGCATTTCTTCAGGCTTTCCAACGCCGTATCATTTGCTGCATTCCGACAAACCATTTAGAAAAAAAGCCAAAATTACGAACTCAGACGAACTTCGACCGTTTTTTAAATTACTTTTAAACCGATCAAATTGAGAAAAACTTTCTATATGAAAAAATCGCATTTTCATAAGCTTTCCAACGCCATATCATTTGCGTCAATCCAAATTGCCGTTTTCAAATTATGCCAGAAAACGAGCTCGACTGTTCGGTTTGAGAAAATCCGTCATTTTGCAAATTACCCTTTAACCGTATGGAATTAGGAAAAAAATTATATATGTGAAATGAGCGGATTTGCAGCAGCTTTCCAACGTCGTGTCATTTGCCTCATTCCGATAAACGGTTTAGAAATGGGCTGGAAAATACGTGTCACATTTTTTTGTATGAAGAAAAACGATTTGCAAAATTGCTCTTAAACCGTGTTGATTTTGCAAAAACTTTAACATAGGTTGTGATCCACGTGTCCGTAGCTTTCCAACGGTATATCGCAAGCCCCATTTGGACAATGTTTGCGGAAGTTCAACCTTTCCCTGGGTGAAGTTCAAGTACTACTGCTACGACGGGTTGACCAGTTATCAGAATATTATTCTGATCCCGTGATCAGAATAGTGTTTATGTATATACACACACACAGCCGGTCTGCAGAGAATAGTTATTCTGCCCACACTTCCGAACTGCACGCTCAACGCGAGGGCACTGCACTTTCTGAAGCAAAGGTACTGCAATACAGAGACTAGTGAACTTCGCGTCGTAAAAAACTGCACGCGGTATTTTTCGGTACTATTTTCGAGCCAATTTTTAAACCGTTTGTCGAAACGAGGTGTGTAATATGCCATTGGAGAGCTATGGATTAGGCGCAACTTCGCCATGTTGAACACTTCTTGAGATTCCTCGCGGTTTAAGAGCAGTTTCTAAAATGGTGAGCGCCCGACGAGTGGCAGCGAGCGTATTTTCGCGTATTTTCGCAAACCGCTTGTCGGAATGAAGCAAATGATACGCCGTTGGAAAGATATCGCGAGGTGCAACTTTTTCATATATATTACTTTCTCTAATTCCTTACGGTTTAAGAGAGTTTCAAATTTGCTAAATCGCGGAATTCTGTTTTTTCAAAATTTTGCAATTTTTCGGTACTGTTTTCGCTCCAGTTTTTTAACCGTTTGTCGAAACGAGGCGTGTGATACGCCGTTGGAAAGCTACGGACGAGGCACAACTTTCATATGTAGAAATTATTTTGAGATTTCTTATGATTTTAAATTCATTTTGAAAATGGTGCGGCGGACGACGAGTGGCAGCGGCCGTTTTTTCACGAATTTTTACAAACTGCTGGTCGGAATGATTCAAATGATACGCCGTTGGAAAGATATCGACGAGGCGCAACTTTTTCATGTAGAACACTCTCTCTAATTCCGTACGGTTTAAGAGCAGTTTTGATTTTATCGAAATGCGGACACTCTGTTTTTCGCGACAACCAAATCGACGGGTGAACCGCATCGGACAGAAAACCGCACTGCTTCTGACAGAAAACTGTACTGCATCAGACGGGCAAACGAACTTCATGATTTCTTTTTTTCTAGACGAGAAAATGGACCGCCCTTCACATCGGGCGTAAGTGAACCATAACTCTATCGAAAAGTAAACCGCGTTAGTTTTTTTTGTCATTTCCGTAACATTTTTCTGCACTTCATATCGAGAGTAAGTGAACCGCGACACTACCGAAAGTGAACCGCATGAGTTTTTGTTCTCCTTTTTCTAACTTTTTTACTCGAAAGTGAACCGCATGAATTTTTTGTTATCCCTTTTCTAACTTTTTTACGATTGAGAGTGGACCGCAAACACGATGACAAGTGAACAACAACACTATCAAAAAGTGAACCGCATTATTTTGTTGTTGTTGTTTCCCTAACAATTTTATGCACTTCACATTGAGCGTAAGTGAACCGCAACACTACCAAAGGTGAACCGTAGCACTCTCAAAAGTGAACCACATTACTTTTTTGCTAGTGAACTTCGAAACCTCTTTTTCAATCATCCCACAAATAAAAAAAGTGCATTAGAAAGAGAAGTGAACCTCTCGTGAGAAATTCTTTTCTCTTTTTAACAAAGTAAGTAAACCTAGCACTCGACACAACACACACAGATCACATGACACAGTAAAAGAACTACAAAATAACATGCATCAGGTGGCTACTGAACTGCACACTGCTAGCTGCCAAACCATGCGTACTGCATGCCGGGGACGCCTGGGACCTCGTCGGGCACTTGGCGGCGGATAAGGCACTGATCAGCGACGACCTAGATCAGCACGGGCAAAAAAAAGTACCACAACCATTTGTTGGCACGCATGCGACCTGCACAAACAAAACACCAATCTACACAAAAAGTTCTGAACTGCAAGATCTGAAGCGAACAGCACGGAGAAAGTGTCAACATGGCGCAGCACCACAACCGTTTTTCTACGGGCTCCGGCAAGCTCCCTTCTCTACCACCGAGGCGTCGCCCCCCCCCCCTTGTTGTTCTCTACAGCGCTCTCCCTTGGTTGTGACAATGGACTGCATGGAGAGGAGGTAGTGGGGCACGCCTGTGACATCCCCAGATTACTAAACCATGGTTATGCTAATTAGTCATGCTAAGTCATCATCATTAAACCCTAAGAAAAACAATTAAGTAATAATCCAACGCCAATTTCAAATTTCAATTGGAAGTCAAATAATTACTTCTTTAGATAATTAAACAAAATAGTTCATAATATTGTAAATAATCCCAAAGCAATTATAAAAATAAAACCAATATTATTTGAACTAGTGAAATGCCTCTAACCTATTTAAAACAGTACATAAGTAGTCTCTCTTAAATCATTTCTATTTTAGCAAAATTCAAATGAAATCTAAACTGCCTCAAACTTTTTGTGCCAGCTCAGAATATTGCAAAGTGATTTATGTGGTCACCTATGCAATTTACAAAACTCCTTCAGTGGGAAAATAATAGGCAAAACAGTGGCTAAAAGCTAAAGCGGAAAAGAAATAAAAAGAAAAGAAAGAAAAGGGGGGAAGCCTGCTGTGCAATCCGGCCCAACTGACCGAGCCGGCCCAGCCCACCTCCTCGTCTCCTACCTGCTCCCCCCCTCCGTGTCATCTTACCCACGGCCGAGAGTGCCCACGCCGGCCACAGCCCGCCACGGTTACGTAGCAGGTGAGCCGCGGATAAGGCCGCGCCTGCTCGACCCCAGGACCGTCCCGGCCACTTCTTCCTCTCCCTCGCGCCGTTCCCCCCTCTCCCTCACCTCACCCGAGAGCCACCACCGCCGTGCGCCGCTCGTACCCGTGGCCACCGCCGTCCCCGAGCGTCGCCTGGATGTCCAGGAGAGCTGCCGCCTTCACCTACGTCGTCTCCGCCCGCATGTTTGAGCCGGGAAGCCGTCAAACGCCGCCATTGACCCGTCTTCCTCTGCCACGGCCGCCGCACCTTGCCGATCGATCTACTCATCTCCGACCACCCCGCGCCTCCCCGAACTTCTCCCCGGCCCCACTGTGAGCATACGCCCATTCCGCCCCTAGTTTTGAGCTCGGCTCCGAGCTCTAGCCGCTTTAGCGCCGTTGCTTGGCTCCGGCCATCGCGGGAGCTCATCGTTGCCGTCGATCCCGGCCTCCCCAGCTTGCATCGCTAGTATAGCTCGACGCAGCACGTCGTGCTTGACTCGTAGATCACCGCGCCGGGCCAAACTGTGGCCGGGAGCACCGTCCCCGTGCGCCGCCTCCGCCCTGTAGCTCGCCGCTGGCGGGCACGCACGCGCGCGCTCTGTTTAAAACCGGCTAGTGGGCTCCCCAGGCCATTTAGATTAAGTCTAATCTAGTTTAAGTGTTAATCATCCACTGACAGTAGGGCCCCACCGCAAATAACGTTTCAGTTAAATGTTACACTGACATGTGGGACCCAGTGCACTGTAGCTATGTTTAACTCTAATTGTTTCCTGTTACACTGACATGTGGGTCCATTGGACCCAGTTGACCAGTCAACTGCTGACTGGGCTGGCCCCAGTCAATGACATGTGGGCCCCCTTTGACCCTGTTGACCAGTCAACTCAACTGTTGACTGCTGACTGGACCTGCTGACTGGGCAGTTGACCTGGTTAACTGGCCCCACTGTCAGCCTCACATGCAAACAGCTGGGTACACTTCTGTGTACCCATAGCATTTTACTGTTTTAATTCAAATTAATAATAATTCTAGAAAATGTTTAAAACTTTGAAAAATCATAGAAAATAAACCGTAAGTCAGATGAAAATAATTTATATATGAAAAATGATCAAAAAATCTAACGAATCCGAATATGTCATCTGCATTCATGTTAGAACCCTCTAAGTAGATGAACATGGAACTTTTTGCCTGTTTCCGATAAATTAATAGTGCATGACTTTGGTAAAATAATTCCAAATAAATTCCTAAAACATCTAACATATTTAGAGATGCAATATATCACCCCTGCATATCATTTAGGCATGTCATGCATAGTGATTGCATTTGAATGCTTGTATTTATCTATTTCTTCCCCCTCTTCTTCTTCGGTAGACCGCGGGACCGTTGATGATCCGGTGATCGTCCACTACGCTGAAGATCCGTTTCTGTCTGTAGAGCAACCAGGCAAGCAAAACCCCTTGATCATTCCTATATCACCCATTCTTTCTCTACCATGCTTGCATTAGATTTTGCTACTGTAATTGATTGCTCCTATTCTGATGCATAGCCTGATTTTGTAACCTGCTATTGATACTTTACCTGTTGTCCTAAATGCTTAGTATAGGCTGGTTAGTGATCCATCAATGGCCCCACACCCTTGTCCTTGTTGCCATGCTTTACCACCGGTGACTCGATCAGTTTGATCGATGTACAGAGACCGAACACAGCACCGCACACCCCCTTAGTTGTACGACTCTACAGAGATACTATCGAGTGCCGAGGGTGATACCTCCTACCTCACTCCTGATGATATCTCTGTAGCATAGCTAGTCGATTGTGGGTTACCGACGGTGATTCCTCTTTCACCACCTCCGATGAAGCCTCTGTTGTGCAATCCCTCAAGTGTGAACTTATCGAGGGTGATTTCTCCGAGTTCACCCTGACGGGTACATTGAGTAGGAATCCAACGAGGGTGATTCCTCGGATTTCCTCCTTGATGTTATGGACACACGGATACTTTGACTTTACCTCAGAAACTTGGGGAAGTTGGGTCGACCCCGAGGGGTACCCGCGAGAGATGTGGAGTCGGGTTGACCGTGAGGGTACCCGCGAGATAATTATGTGGCACGGCCGGGCATTCCTAGCCCTTGCCATAAGTCCATGAGATGGGGCAACGGGGTCACATGATCGTGAGTCTCTGCTCGTCTCCGCGAGCTCCTAATAAATGACTAACGGATTTGGGTATTTGATCTGAGTTGGCCACTGGCCTATACGCACTACCACCACGCGGGATAATGGTTTAATGGGCCCCTCTGCGCCGTATGTATCAGCTGAAAGCTCTGTCAGATGTCCAGTTCAGCATTGTGGCACGGTCGGATCGTGCCATCCAGGAGAGGGATGGCGCTGGTATTCACCCTGCTCGCAACGACCCGGAGTGCAAAGGGCGATGCGTCCAAGACCCCTGAGCACTTAGGATGTAGACCGGCAGGGACCTCTCTGCTGAGCCTAGGTAGGACTACGTCGTGTCGATCAGCCGAGGCCGGGCATGACCAAGAAAAGTGCGTCCGGCCAGAGTTAATCGAGCGTGTTGGGTAACAGTAGTGCACCCCTGCAGGGAAGATTATCTATTCGAATAGCCGTGTCCACGGTAACAGGACGCTCAGTGTAGTATCCCGATCTACTACAACTTGAACTGGAAACATGTTAATCAATTGTAAGCTCCGGGATTGCTTTCTCGCAGGGAGTCGAGGAAGGATCTCTGGGCATGGCTACTATTATACTTGTTGCTACTATTATATTTATATACTAATCTGCACTCTTCTAATGCTGCAAGACGCTGAAGATGCTAGTCTTTGATAGGCTAGGCCTTCCCTCTATTCTGGCATTTCTGTAGTCTTGTCCACAGATATAGCCCTTTTGTTTGATACCGATGCATGATTAGCATAGTTCTGATGTAAGTCTTGCGAGTACTTTGGATGAGTACTCACGGTTGCTTTGCTACCTCTTTTTCCCCTCTACCCGATTGCTGTGACCAGATGACGAAGCCCCGGAGCCAGCTGCCCCAGTCGACGACTACTACTACCCCTCGGGAGGAGCCTGCTACTATGTGGAGACCGCCGATGACCAGGAGTAGTTAGGAGGCTCCCAGGCAGGAGGCCTGCGCCTTTTCGATCTGTGTCATTATTTTGCCCTGCCTTCTTAAGGCATATCTGTTTAACTTTTATGTCGGTACTCAGATATCTGATGCTTCCGCTGATGCTTGTATGACTCAAGCTTATGTATTCGAGCCCTCGAGGCCCCTGGCTTGTAATATAAAGCTTGTATGTCTTTTATTTGTGTTTAGAGTTGTGTTGTGATATCTTCCCGTGAGTCCCTGGGCCTGATCGTGCGCATTTGCGTGTATGATTAGCGCACGGTCGGGCCGGGGGCGTCACAAGTTGGTATCAGAGCCGACTGCCCGTAGGAAGCCCCTTTCCAACTCCTTGGCCAAAGTTGAGTCTAGACTTTGAAAAATTGTTTTACTAACATTGTTGTGTGGCTTACGGGCCCACATCGCAAATGGGTGGGATTAGGATCTTTTATTCCTCTCCTTTACTCTGGGATTCTGTTCTCTCTTCTATTCGGGTTAAAGTTTTGGTAACACTAACATTAGGTTCTCGTGTTCACATCCACCCGGAGAGCTGGATTGTCTGCAAGTATTCCTTTCCATTGGTCTGTTTAATCTGATAATCACATTTTCCTTTCCATTGGTCTGTTTAACCTTTCTTGTAATCTAGCTTTTATCTGAGCATTGATAATTCCCTGCTTAAGTCAACACCCCCAAATAAAACCTTGTTACTATTGTTGATGACATTCCGGTAACCACCGATGGACGAGAACCTTGCCTATTGGTCCACCTCGTTTTAACGAGCAGGAAAATGGTTTTCTTTGTTCCCCGCCCATGGTACCGACGTGTTGCCGACATAGCTGACAGACTTTCCTCTGACACGCCTTGTTGTCGTGACCGCGCAAGATGTCACCGCCCTTCCTACTCTTACTCCACACTCACCGCAGTCCACAGGATCGAAAACCTGACTCTCCTATACATCCTTGATTCTGAAGTATCCGTTGCTTTGGCTTCGTATGTAATTCGCGAGCCATCTTCCTAGAGGTGATCTATTCTAGTACCAGACGCAAGAATTCATACTTCGTCACCCTGGACTTTTCTTACATCCTGGATCAAGCTGAATGTCGGGCCCGTCAGAAGGCAATCAAGTTCCTTAAAATTCAGTGGTCGAATCATTCTGAAGATGAAGCCACTTGAGAACGTGAAGATCGCCTACGGGAAGAATACCCCGACCTTTTCCCTTCTACCTCCTGAATTCTCGGGACGAGAATTTCTTTTAGAGGAGGAAAGTTGTGACATCCCCAGATTACTAAACCATGGTTATGCTAATTAGTCATGCTAAGTCATCATCATTAAACCCTAAGAAAAACAATTAAGTAATAATCCAACGTCAATTTCAAATTTCAATTGGAAGTCAAATAATTACTTCTTCAGATAATTAAACAAAATAGTTCATAATATTGCAAATAATCCCAAAGCAATTATAAAAATAAAACCAATATTATTTGAACTAGTAAAATGCCTCTAACCTATTTAAAACAGTACATAAGTAGCCTCTCTTAAATCATTTATATTTTAGCAAAATTCAAATCAAATCTAAACTGCCTCAAACTTTTTGTGCCAGCTCAGAATATTGTAAAGTGATTTATATGGTCACCTATGCAATTTACAAAACTCCTTCACTGGGAAAATAATAGGCAAAACAGTGGCTAAAAGCTAAAGCAGAAAAGAAATAAAAAGAAAAGAAAGAAAAGGGGGAAAGCCTGCTGTGCAATCCGGTCCAACTGACCGAGCCGGCCCAGCCCACCTCCTCGTCTCCTACCTGCTCCCCCCCTCCGTGTCATCTCACCCACGGCCGAGAGTGCCCGCGCCGGCCACAGCCCGCCACGGTGACGTAGCAGGTGAGCCGCGGATAAGGCCGCGCCCGCTCGACCCCAGGACCGTCCCGACCACTTCTTCCTCTCCCTCGCGCCATTCCCCCCTCTCCCTCACCTCACCCGAGCGCCACCACCGCCATGCGCCGCTCGTACCCGTGGCCACCGCCATCCCCGAGCGTCGCCTAGATGTCCAGGAGAGCCGCCGCCTTCACCTACGTCATCTCCGCCCTCAAGTTTGAGCCGGGAAGCCGTCAAACGCCGCCATCGACCCGGCTTCCTCTGCCACGGCCGCCGCACCTCGCCACTCGATCTACTCATCTCCGACCACCCCGTGCCTCCCCGAACTTCTCCCCGGCCTCACTGTGAGCATACG
The DNA here is from genome assembly GCA_039707655.1 of Elymus sibiricus. NCBI lineage: Eukaryota > Viridiplantae > Streptophyta > Magnoliopsida > Poales > Poaceae > Elymus > Elymus sibiricus. The sequence goes on from CM077676.1 coordinate 284,263,414, forward strand.
CCCGTTCCCCCCCCTAGTTTTGAGCTCAGCTCCGAGCTCTAGCCGCTTTAGCACCGTTGCTTGGCTCCGGCCGCCGCGGGAGCTCGTCGTTGCCGTCGATCCCGGCCTCCCCAGCTTGCATTGCTAGCATAGCTCAACGCAGCGCGTCGTGCTCGACTCGTAGATCACCACGCCGGGCCAAACGGTGGCTGGGAGCACCGTCCCCATGCGCCGCCTCCGCCCTGTAGCTCGCCGCTGGCGGGCACGCACGTGCATGCTCTGTTTAAAACCGGCTAGTGGGCCCCCCAGGCCATTTAGATTAAGTCTAATCTAGTTTAAGTGTTAATCATCCACTGACAGTAGGGCCCCACCGCAAATAACGTTTCAGTTAAATGTTACACTGACATGTGGGACCCAATGCACTGTAGCTATGTTTAACTCTAATTCTTTCCTGTTACGCTGACATGTGGGTCCATTGGACCCAGTTGACCAGTCAACTGCTGACTGGGCTGGCCCCAGTCAATGACATGTGGGCCCCCTTTGACCCTGTTGACCAGTCAACTCAACTGTTGACTGTTGACTGGACCTGCTGACTGGGCAGTTGACCTGGTCAACTGGCTCCATTGTCAGCCTCACATGCAAACAGCTGGGTACACTTCTGTGTACCCATAGCATTTTACTGTTTTAATTCAAATTAATAATAATTCCAGAAAATGTTTAAAACTTTGAAAAATCATAGAAAATAAACCGTAAGTCAGATGAAAATAATTTATATATGAAAAATGATCAAAAAAATCTAACGAATCTGAATATGTCATCTGCATTCATGTTAGAACCTCTAAGTAGATGAACATGGAACTTTTTGCCTGTTTACGATAAATTAATAGTGCATGACTTTGGTAAAATGATTCCAAATAAATTCCTAAAACATCTAACATATTTAGAGATGCAATATATCACCCCTGCATATCATTTAGGCATGTCATGCATAGTGATTGCATTTGAATGCTTGTATTTATCTATTTCTTCCCCCTCTTCTTCTCCGGTAGACCTCGGGACCGTTGATGATCCGGTGATCGTCCACTACGCTGAAGATCCGTTTCTGTCTGCAGAGCAACCAGGCAAGCAAAACCCCCTTGATCATTCCTATATCGCCCATTCTTTCTCTACCACGCTTGTATTAGATTTTTGCTACAGTAATTGATTGCTCCTATTCTCATGCATAGCCTGATTTTGTAACCTGCTGTTGATACTTTACCTATTGTCCTAAATGCTTAGTATAGGCTGGTTAGTGATCCATCAATGGCCCCACACCCTTGTCCTTGTTGCCATGCTTTACCACCGGTGACTCAATCAGTGTGATCGATGTACAGAGACCGAACACAGCACCGCACACCCCCTTAGTTGTATGACTCTACAGAGATACTATCGAGTGCCGAGGGTGATACCTCCTACCTCACTCCTGATGATATCTCTGTAGCGTAGCTAGTCGATTGTGGGTTACCGAGGGTGATTCCTCTTTCACCACCTCCGATGAAGCCTCTGTTGTGCAATCCCTCAAGTGTGAAGTGGGTTACCGAGGGTGATTCCTCTTTCACCACCTCCGATGAAGCCTCTGTTGTGCAATCCCTCAAGTGTGAACTTATCGAGGGTGATTCCTCCGAGTTCACCCTGACGGGTACATTGAGTAGGAATCCAATGAGGGTGATTCCTCGGATTTCCTCCTTGATGTTATGGACACATGTAGGATTGAAAGTATGTCTAGAGGGGGGGTTATTAGACTACTTGACCAAATAAAAACCTAACCTTTTCCCAATTTTAGTTGTAGGCAGATTTTAGCAAGTATACAAGTCAAGCATCACCCTACACATGCAATTCTAAGAGTGTAGCAGCGGAAAGTAAACAATTGCATATGTAAGGAGGGGATCGGAGATTTCAAACGCAATGAAGACATGGTGATTATGGCGTGGTTCCGATAGGTGGTGCTATCGTACGTCCACGTTGATGGAGACTTCAACCCACAAAGGGTAACGGCTGCGCGAGTCCACGGAGGGCTCCACCCACGAAGGGTCCACGAAGAAGCAACCTTGTCTATCCCACCATGGCTTACATCCACGAAGGACTAGCCTCACTCGGGTAGATCTTCACGAAGTAGGCGATCTCCTTGCCCTTACAAACTCCTTGGTTCAACTCCACATCATGTCGGAGGCTCCCAAGTGACACCTAACCAATCTAGGAGACACCACTCTCCAAAAGGTAATAGACGGGGTGTTGTTGATGAACTCCTTGCTCTTGTGCTTCAAATGATAGTCTTCCCAACACTCAAACAACTCCACAGATTTGGCTATGGTGGAAGAAGGATTTGAGTGGAAAGCAACTTGGGAAAGGCTAGAAATCAAGGTTCAAATGGTTGGATTGGAATATCTTGATCTCAACACATGAGTAGGTGCTTCTCTCTCAGAAAATGTGTAGTAGAAGTGTAGGCACATTCTGATGGCTCTCCTTACTAAGAAGGAAGTGGTGAAGGGGTGTATATAGCCTCCACACAAAATCCAACCGTTACACACTTTTGACCCAACTCGGTGGCACTGAAACCATAATCTCGGTAGCACCGAACTGTGTAAAAGATATGAACGTTAGGAATCTCGGTGGGACCGACTGGAACAACTCAGATGGACCAAAGTGCAATGGCTAGGGCAAACCTCATCCCGGTGGCACCGATTGCATCAACTCGGTAAGACCGAAGTGAAGCAATAAGGCAACAGAGAGTTGGCAAGCCATCTCGGTGAGACCGATTTGCAAAACTCGGTGAGACCGAAGTGAGTGCAAACGATTACAGAGAGTTGGCAAGGCCATCTCGGTGAGACCGAGATCCATTTCGGTGGATCCGATTTGTTAGGGTTTTGGCAGTGGCTAAGTCCAGATGAACTCGGTGGCTCCGGATAGAGAATTTCGGTGGGGCCGAGTTGGAATGTAGGTTTTGGACATATTTGGATAGAGAAAGTGGTTGAGGGTTTAGGAGTACTGTCACTAAGAACTTGAGCAAAAAGACCAATAAGCAACACCTCATCCCCTTTTAATAGTATTGGCTTTCCTATGGACTCAATGTGATCTTGGATCACTAAACCAAAAATGTAGAGTCTTGATCTTTTGCCAATCCTTGTCCTTAGCATTTTGAGGGGTCCACATCTCTAGTCCTTGCCATGCCAATCATTGAACATCCTGAAATCCTTAACTTGAATGGACTTTAGTTCAATGAGATATATGTTGTTATGAATTACCAAAACCACCAAGGGAGCAAATGTGCTTTCAATCTCCCCCTTTTTGGTAATTGATGACAACATATAGATCAAAGATTCGACAAATGATTAAATGAATGAAATACATCGTCGCTTTGAGAAGTATGTGATAAGCAAGAGCTCCCCCTAAATTTGTGCATTATTAAAAATTTGCGTTTGAATGCAAATGCACAATCGATTAGGATCATGGGTCACTCTTCCATGTCACATACAACTTGGTGGAGTGCGCAAAATGATATGAGTGGAATAGTAGGCACGCATCACCAACACAAGTGAATGATCATACAAAGATAATGATAAGCATAAGCATTACATAGAGCATAGGATGATCAATCACATAAAGTAGTAGCTCACAAACATAACGATCAAGGTACTCACAGACATAGTATCAAGCACACACATCGAAACAAAGTACCATAAAGCAAATTGTAGCAAAAGAACTCGAGAAAAATCCAACGGGCAAAGCAAAGCAAGACTCTCTCTCTCGAAGCTAAGATCTATACAATTTCTCCCCCTTTGGCAACAAGTACCAAAAAGATCGAATAGGTATAGTACTATTACGGCACTCTAAGCACGATCCTCGGAAGCTCCTGAAGGCGATCTCCTGCTGGCAGCTCCGGTGTCCGTAGATGGCGTCGAGAGAAGAGCATCTGCGAAGGCTTCGGCTGATGTCTGCTGGGCTGGTGGAGTGGTGACCGGAGGTGGCACTGTAGTAGCAGCAGCAGGTGCGGAGACTGTGGTCCTCGGATCCACAACTGGCACTGCAGCAGATCTGGCTGCTCTGGGCACTGTCTGAAATCTCTCTGTGGTTGGTTTGTCATCTCCACTATCATCAGAAACGGCTGTCCTGGTTGCATCAACGTCGTCCTTCAGCTTCTCAACTATAGTCTGGACCTCAGTGATCTTAACATCTAGATCATGAATCTTAGTCTCGACTATCCGCTCTAAGCTAGCCTGGTTCTGGGTGAGGTTGGCCAGACTTCGCTCAATCCTCAGGGTGGCTTCAAGTAGATAAGTCATTTGGTCCTTTGGAGTCTTGAGGTTGGCAATAGGTGCATTTGGAGTAGATGCCTCCTTGGCAGCTTTTGCTTCCGCAGCTTCTCGAATCTTCTGTTTGGCTTGAGCAGAGGTGGGATGTGAAGGATCCATCACTATGACATTATCCTCAAACTCTAGACGCAGTGGGAGATGCTCACGATCAAGGAGATAAGTGCTCCTTCCAACCTTGGAATTGATGAGCATCTGGATGTGTGGAGCATATCCGCAAGATCTCTTCTGATCAGCTGCAGTCCTCTTGATTGTCTCTACGATTAAGCTCATCACCTTGAATTTCTGAGGTGTGTCAAAGAGGTGCAGCAGGTTGATGGAGTGGCCACGTATCATCTTATCATCTCCTGACTTGGGCAACAAAGTGTACTGCAAGATAGTGTTTGTGTTGGCCAAACCAGGCAGCAGATGCTTCACTGATCCTAGCTTGTGAGACTCAATGTCCTTCTCAGGTATAGCTGTATACATGTTGGCCATGGAGTTGTGATCCATCTTGAGCTTGGCATAAATGTCAACATAATCATCTTCTTCTTCTGGAGCACCAAGAAGAGTAGCCCACTCAGAGATGGTCGACTGATACCTGGAACCCTCAGTCATCCACACAATCCTACCATCGGGATAGAAGTGAGCTGTGGAGTAGAACTGCATGATCATCTCATCATTCCACTTGGTCAACTTCTGTCCAACAAACTCATCAACACCAGCTATCCGGAAGCTCTCATGAACATGGGGGAAATAATCCTCATTGGCATCAATGTACTTCCAATCCACCCATCTCATGTCGCTGACAATTGGCTTCTTATCAAGCAGAACTGTCTCATAGAAGTCTTGCTGTTCTCTGGTCTGGAAGCGGTAATCAACAGCGGTTCTCCTCCTGGCGGCATAGGGATCTGACAGTCGCCACTGACGCAGTCCTTTGTCCTTCCTTAGCATCATATTCTCTACTACTGGGTGTGCATTGTCATGGTCTGGAATCTTGGGTTTCAACTTCCTGAGCACTAGTGGCTCCTCATCAACATTAGCTTCAGGCACTAGGGCCTTGTTCTTCTCAGTTGCTGGAATGTTTCTTGTGGATCTCTTTGGTGCTGACACCTTTGGCTTGGACTTGGGGGTAGCAGTCCTGATAGCATCTGACATAAGCTTTTGTGTCTTGGCATGAGGTGCATCGGCAGTAGGTTCCTCCTCCTCCTCCTCATCAGTCCTCATGGAGGGTTTGCCAACAACCTGAGCAGTTGTCTTCCTAGCTCTCTTCTTCTTTCCTCCTACAGCTGTTTCAGTGTCACTTGGATCCTCAAGAGTGAATGTCATGGTTTTCTTGGGAACCTTCTTCACAGCTGATCTCTCTTTGGCAGAAGATGGTTTGGTGCTGTATTCCTTTGCAATCACAACTCTCTTTTTCTTTGTTGCTGCTTCACTAGCAACAAAATCCTCATCCTCACTGTCTGAGGTTCTCTTCTTCCTGGTTCTAGTTGCAGCCTTAGGAAGATCTGAAGAGCTTCTCTCTCCCTCATAGAAACTTTCTGCAGGACTAGAGCCTGCGCTGAGATCTGTGTGCTTCTCTGACATGTTCTGGCTATCACTTGCATCAGACATCTTGTAAAGCTGATCCTGTGAATAGATGGGTTTGGGCAGAGTAGATGAGTCATCACAAAAAGCAGAAGTTTTTCATAAAATTTTGAGTTCAAATCTTAGTTTCAAGTTTTCACAGAAGGCATTTCGGATGGACCGAGTTGATCATCTCGGTGATACCGAAGCACTCAACAGAAACCTTACACGCCATTTCGGTCAGACCGAGATGGGTTTCGGTGACTCCGAGATGCTAGGGTTTCACAGAGATTTTACTTTCGGTCTCACCGATTTGTACAACTCGGTGGCACCGAGATGTACTAGTGCTATGGCCTGGGGCCAAATTGGTGACTCTGAAAATTTCTAATCGGTCGGTCCGAGATGCATTCGGCGGAAACTTAAACCTAAAATTTTTACTCGAATCTAATCTATGGACAATGCAGTGTAATGGGAGTTCTCAATCCGTGGCAAGAATCATGGCAAACCAATCGTGCATTGGATCAAAAATTGGAGCACGAATGGGGTCGAATCTCACCCTAACTCGGTGGAGATCCTCTACGGCGGCAACGGCGGAGCAGATTGCCGTTGACGGCGGTGGAATCCGGCGGCGAGGGCGCGCTGGAGACGAAGGCGACGATCCGGAGACCTGGGCGACGCAAGCAACGGGGTGCAGGAGCGAAAGAGTCAAGAAATTTCAACCGTTCGAGCCCGCGAGATATATATACCCGTACACTGTCGGCGGCTCCGAGTTGGACAACTCGGTGGCACCGATATGTGTAACTGCAAGCAGATTAGCACATCGGTGGTGCCGAAATAGTTCAACTCGGTGGCACCGAGATGGAAAACCTAGATCAATCTAAATGATTTCGGTTGGACCGAGTTTGAGTGAATTGGTTCGGCCAAAATCATAAAGAAGGTTTTGGAGGTTCATCCCTTTCAGATCGGTGGCTCCGAGTGCTCCTCACCCGAAGGGTCCGAAAATGACTTGTTCAATTTTTGTGATGTAGCAAGAATAGAATTTGAGACAAGAAAGCATAGATAACTAGAGAAGGTACTTAGGCATTCTTGTACATCCACTTGGCCAGAAAAACCAAGACAATCAAAACAACAAATGGATGTCCTCGAATGAAGAAAACATGCAAACCAACATGCTCACACAATAAGATAGCAAATGAATATGTGTCAAACATGCACAACCAATTCTAGCATCTATCCAGCAATGGCGATGACTAGGTCATCTATATATGAGTATATTGACTTAGGAGCCAAATGAGAACATTTGATCATAGGTCATACTCATCGTTTAAGCACAAGTGGGGTTGCCACTTTTACATAAAGCATTGATGTGTTCGCACCGTTAGAGTTGCTTTAGCTCAATTGTTTAGAGCAAAGCTCCCCCTAGATGTGATATCCCCCCAAAGAGGGATGAACTAACCTTGGGTTTTGTCAATGATGACTTCATGTATATGTTGAAGATGTGGATGCTCAATGTTGATGTAGACCATCAAGAGTTGGGAGCAATCCTTTGGAGTTTTGTGCTTTCAATACCTACATGGGTTAGTCCCACACAAGGAACATACAAGGATATTCATAGACATGGAGTGAAATACACATATATGATGTCCATGAATTGCAATGACTACCTTGTCCCTTGCCTTACCAACAAGAGGGTTTGTGACTCCATGAACTAGTGCAAAATGTGGAAGTTGGTTGCACAAGTTCTTGCCATAATGAATATGAGTGAAGTTTGTTGGCGGAGTCACCCTCAAGAACTCTCTAGTTCTTCTTCTTTTGGACCCACATCAACTTGATGGGAATCTTTAGAGTTGTAGTAGCACTTGATGAAGTAGAACTTGATGAAGTCTTGGGAACCCACTTGACCAAGGCTTGAGGAGCTTCTTCAAATGAATCAATCTCTTCTTGAAGCTTGTCCTTGCCTTTTAGCTTGTGGTCTTGTGGTGGAAGATCTTCTTGAGCTTGTGTTCCCTTGAAGGAAGTAGGATCATACTTCTCTTGTTGAGGAACAAACTTCGTCTTGGGATATTGATCTTCTACCCACTCAACTCCATTGGCATTGAACTTCCGTTCAAAACCAACACCTTGGTTCTTCCGGTGCCTTCCTTGCTTGCGTACAATTTCCTCAAATTGCTTACTCCCGGCAAGGCTCTTGTAGACACCTTTTTCTATAATTCCTTTCAATAGCATATTTTCTTGCTCAAGTATAACTTGGCTAAGAGAATCATTAGTGGAATCCATAGAACTACTAGAAGCAACAACATTGGATTTAGCATTGTTATTGTTGCTACTAGAGGTAGAACCATTTTTGCCCTTGTTGTTAGTTTGCTTAGGTTTAACTTGTGGCATAAAGGTAGACAAGAGTAAACGCTTGGCAAGATATGAAGAACTCTTCTTTCAAAGATCATCATTGATAGATTTAAGAAACTCATGCTCTTGCTCTAAATTTAGATTCTCGAAGCGTAGCTTCTCATGAGTTCTCAGAAGTTCTCTATGATCCTCTTGAGTTGTTTCATGAGCTAACTTAAGAGCATTTAGTTCTTTAGTTAGACACTCAATCTCCTTCATAGCACTGTCACTCGTTTCCTCTTGACTATCATGATTACTAGCATTTTCATTATAGCTCACATCACTAGCCTTATCAACAAGTAAATCATCATCACCAAGCAAATCATCTTCATCACTATTGAAATCAAGATACTCGGGGTGTGATACCTTGGGGCCTTTTGCCATGAAGCATCTTCCAATTCCTTCATTTGGTGAGTCAAATAGATCATAGGAGTTGGATGACACAAGTGCAAGTCCGGCAACACCTTCATCTTGACTATAGTCGGAGTTGGAGTGATAACTTCTCTCGGAGTGGTTGCCGGAGTCGGAGCCGGAAACCCATTCACCAACATGAGCTTGATGCCTTCTTCTTGTGTAGCTCTTAGATGACTTGTCCTTCCTCTCCGAATCCTTGCTTCTTCGAGAGTGTCTTCGTTCATAACCATCATCTCTACTCCTTCTCTCCTTATGAGGTGATTCATCTCCTCTATGTCTTCCTCTTGGTAATTTGTCTCTTTTCTTGTAGGGAGCCATACACTCATTGGAGTAGTGTTCGGGCTTTCCACAATTGTAGCAATTACGGTCATGACTTGATGATCTTCTCTCATAGTGTCTTGAGCTAGAGCTTCTTTCTTTCCCTTTGTTCTTGTAGAACTTGTTGAATCTTTTCACCATTAGGCTTATCTCTTCATTGGATACTAGCTTGTCACTTGGAGTTGTTGGAGCATCGGTTGAGGCTTTGTAAGCACCACTTGATTTGTTGTGTAGCTCCTCTTTGTCCTTGAGTGACATTTCATGAGCAACAATCCTTCCAATGACTTTCGTGGGCTTGAGATCTTTATAATTTGGCATCATTTGGATCAATGTGCAAACGGTATCATATTTTCCATCCAAAGCTATAAGTATCTTCTTGATGATGAATTTGTCGGTCATCTCTTCACTTCCTAAGCCGGCGATCTCATTTGTGATGAGAGCAAGCCTAGAGTACATTTCAGCAACTCCTTCACCATCCTTCATCTTGAACTTGTCAAGTTGACTTTGAAGCACATCCAACTTAGATTCCTTGACGGACTCGGTACCCTCATGCATATCAACCAAAGTATCCCAAATTTCCTTTGCATTCTCGAGGCGGCTGATTTTGTTGAATTCCTCCGGACACAAACCGTTGAAGAGAATGTCACAAGCTTGAGCATTGTATTGCAACATCTTCAATTCTTCCGGGGTTGCTTTGCGATCCGGTTCCTTGCCATCCTCAAAGAAATCACCTTGCAAGCCAACACGAACAACAGCCCAAACGGCGGGGTTATGACCAAGAATATGCATTTTCATCTTATGTTTCCAACTAGCAAAGTTTGTACCATCAAAATATGGACCTCTACGGTGATAGTTACCCTCACTAGACGCCATACTCTCCTAGGTTGTGAAACCAAGGCTATGATCACCAAAGCAATGGAAATCAAGGCTTACGGAGACCAAAGCTCTGATACCACTTGTAGGATCGAAAGTATGTCTAGAGGGGGGGTCATTAGACTACTTGACCAAATAAAAACCTAACCTTTTCCCAATTTTAGTTGTAGGCAGATTTTAGCAGGTATACAAGTCAAGCATCACCCTACACATGCAATTCTAAGAGTGTGGCAGCGAAAAGTAAACAATTGCATATGTAAGTAAGGGAGGGGATCGGAGATTTCAAACGCAATGAAGACACGGTGATTTTGGCGTGGTTCCGATAGGTGGTGCTATCGTACGTCCACGTTGATGGAGACTTCAACCCACGAAGGGTAATGGCTGCGCGAGTCCACAGAGGGTTCCACCCACGAAGGGTCCACGAAGAAGCAACCTTATCTATCCCACCATGGCTTACGTCCACGAAGGACTAGCCTCACTCGGGTAGATCTTCACGAAGTAGGCGATCTCCTTGCCCTTACAAACTCCTTGGTTCAACTCCACATCATTTCAGAGGCTCCCAAGTGACACCTAACCAATCTAGGAGACGCCACTCTCCAAAAGGTAATAGATGGTGTGTTGTTGATGAACTCCTTGCTCTTGTGCTTCAAATGATAGTCTTCCCAACACTCAAACAACTCCTCACAGATTTGGCTATGGTGGAAGAAGGATTTGAGTGGAAAGCAACTTGGGAAAGGCTAGAAATCAAGGTTCAAATGGTTGGATTGGAATATCTTGATCACAACACATGAGTAGGTGCTTCTCTCTCAGAAAATGTGTAGTAGAAGTGTAGGCACGTTCTGATGGCTCTCCTTACTAAGAAGGAAGTGGTGGAGGGGTATATATAGCCTCCACACAAAATCCAACCGTTACACTCTTTTGACTCAACTCGGTGGCACCGAAACCATAATCTCGGTAGCACCAAACTGTGTAAAAGATATGAACGTTAGGAATCTCGGTGGGACCGACTGGAACAACTCGGATGAACCGAAGTGCAATGGCTAGGGCAAACCTCATCCCGGTGGCACCGATTGCATCAACTCGGTAAGACCGAAGTGAAGCAATAAGGCAACAGAGAGTTGGCAAGCCATCTCGGTGAGACCGATTTGCAAAACTTGGTGAGACCGAAGTGAGTACAAACGATTACAGAGAGTTGGCAAGGCCATCTCGGTGAGACCGAGATCCATTTCGGTGGATCCGATTTGTTAGGGTTCTGGCAGTGGCTAAGTCCAGATGAACTCAGTGGCTCCGGATAGAGAATTTCGGTGGGGCCGAGTTGGAATGTAGGTTTTGGACATATTTGGATAGAGAATGTGGTTGAGGGTTTAGGAGTACTGTCACTAAGCACTTGAGCAAAAAGACCATTAAGCAACACCTCATACCCTTTTAATAGTATTGGCTTTCCTATGGACTCAATATGATCTTGGATCACTAAACCAAAAATGTAGAGTCTTGATCTTTTGCCAATCCTTGTCCTTAGCATTTTGAGGGGTCCACATCTCTAGTCCTTGCCATGCCAATCATTGAACATCCTGAAATCCTTAACTTGAATGGACATTAGTTCAATGAGATATATGTTGTTATGAATTACCAAAACCACGAAGGGAGCAAATGTGCTTTCAACACATGGATACTTTGACTTTACCTCAGAAACTTGTGGAAGTTGGGTCGACCCCGAGGGGTACCCGCGAGAGATGTGGAGTCGGGTTGACCGTGAGGGTACCCGCGAGATAATTACGTGGCACGGCCGGGCATTCGTAGCCCTTGCCGTAAGTCCACGAGACTGGGCGACAGGGTCACATGATCGTGAGTCTCTGCTCGTCTCCGCGAGCTCCTAATAAATCACTAACGGATTTGGGTATTTGATCTGAGTTGTCCACTGGCCTATACGCACTACCACCACGCGGGATAATGGTTTAATGGGGCCCTCTGCGCCGTATGTATCAGCCGAAAGCTCTGTCAGATGTCCAGTTCAGCATTGTGGCACGGTCTGATCGTGCCATCCAGGAGAGGGATGGCGATGGTATTCACCCTGCTCGCAACGACCCGGAGTGCAAAGGGCGATGGGCCCAAGACCCCTGAGCACTTAGGATGTAGACCGGCGGGGACCTCTTTGCTGAGCCTAGGTAGGACTATGTCGTGTCGATCAGCCGAGGCCGGGCATGACCAAGAAAAGTGTGTCCGACCAGAGTTAATCGAGCGTGTTGGGTAACAGTAGTTCACCCCTGCAGGGAAGATTATCTATTCGAATAGCCGTGTCCACGATAACAGGACGCTCAGTGTAGTATCCCGATCTACTACAACTTGAACTGGAAACTTGTTAATCAATTGTAAGCTCCGGGATTGCTTTCTCGCAGGGAGTCGGGGAAGGATCTCTGGGCATGGCTACTATTATACTTGTTGCTACTATTATATTTATATACTAATATGTACTCGTCTAATGCTGCAAGACGCTGAAGATGCTAGTCTTCGCTAGGCTAGGTCTTCCCTCTATTCTGGCATTTCTGCAGTCTTGTCCACAGATACAACCCTTTCGTTTGATACCGATGCATGATTAGCATAGTTCTGATGTAAGTCTTGCGAGTACTTTGGATGAGTACTCACGGTTGCTTTGCTACCTCTTTTTCCCCTCTACCCGATTGTTGCCCCGGAGCCAGCTGCCCCAGTCGACGACTACTACTACCCCTCGGGAGGAGCCTGCTACTATGTGGAGACTGCCGATGACCAGGAGTAGTTAGGAGGCTCCCAGGCAGGAGGCCTGCACCTTTTCGATATGTGTCGTTGTTTTGCCCCGCCTTCTTAAGGCATATCTGTTTAACGTTTATGTCTGTACTCAGATATCTGATGCTTCCGCTGATGCTTGTATGACTCAAGCTTATGTATTCGAGCCCTCGAGGCCCCTGGCTTGTAATATAAAGCTTGTATGTCTTTTATTTGTGTTTAGAGTTGTGTTGTGATATCTTCTCGTGAGTCCCTGGGCTTGATCGTGTGCATTTGCGTGTATGATTAGTGCACGATTAAGTCGGGGGCATCACAACGCCGTTGTGCGATGTGGACTGCAGTGCCGCATCCACCAGGCCGAAGCGGCTTCATCGGAGGCACCGCAATGCCCGGGGCCGCGGTAGTGGCTGGTGTAGGCACCCCACCCCAGATCGAGCCCGCGACCGTGGTGGCTGCGTGGCCAGCCATGGCGCCCGACAGAGGGGGCCGTCCCGGTGCTGTGGGTGGGGTTTGGCGGCACACTCCAGTGGAAGAAGGTGGTGCGGTGACTGGCTGCAAGCTCCGGGAGAAGAGCGGTGCAGAGGCTATGGCGGCTCGGGCCCCCGGTGGTGAATCAACGTAGAAGGTGTGAGGGGTTGGGGCGTGAGGTGGGAGGGGACCGGGGAGGAGTGCGGGGCGGATCCGGAGACGGCGCATCATGGAAGGCCATAGATGGCTGGATCCATCGGCGGCCACTCGCGGGAGCCCGTGGCTGGCCGAATCCGGCGTTGGCTCTTCGCGGGGAGGCCGTGGATGGCTTCGTCGGCGCACAGGGATGGACGGGGGAAGCACCAGGGAAGAGAGGAGGGGGCGGTCGGGGTCGGGAGCGCCCGTGGGAGTGGTGGAGGTCGGCCATGGCACCTCCGTGGAAGAAGGTGGAGGGGATGGTGCTCCGGCGGCGGCGGCCACCGCACCTTTTTTCCCCCTGCACTTGGATCCGGCGACCTCGAAGCAGCAACGGTGGGGAAGAGTTTGCCCACGTGTGGATCCCGTTGATCCATGGCGGCGCCGGAGGAAAGGTGGGACGCGGGGGGTGGGGGTGGGAGCAAGGATGCTCGGATCCAGCGCCGGAATGATTGGGAGGTGGGCGGGGTTACTGATGCTGGGCGGGGTGGCGCGGGGAGGTGGCTGGGCTGCACGGGTGCGGCGGCGCGTGTCCCTGTCGGCCATGGGGTGGGGTGGGTTAACGAAGAAGGTAGTGGGGATTGGGGGTGCGACTGTGTGGAGGAGAAGGTGAAATCGTGGGGAGGGGTGGGTTCATTTTTTTCCTTTGGGTGCGTGAGGATGGTTGCGTGGTGCGCGTCAGGAGGTGTTAGCAGAATAAGCAGTTTTGTGGGCAGAATAAGGTCTTAAGGGTGTTGTTAGAATAGACCCACCTTATATATATAAAGTCTATTCATCACCCAGGGTGCAGAATAAGTTATTCTTCACCCGAGGTAATCTTACGATCATTTCATAAATAAATTACATTTGAAATACAAATAATTACATTCATATTGATTCAATGCGTAAAATTTGGCATAAGGGAAAAAAATATAGGTCATAAGACCAAAAAAGTTACATTTTATGTACATTTTACACTATGTTTTTACATTTGTAATTTTATGAAACATAAAAAAATTACGGCGATTATATATTTTCTTACGTTCTCTTTTTACGTCTGAAATAAGACAAAATTTACGGAACGTAAAATTACAGTGCATTGACGTTAAAATAGAGGGGGTGAAGAATAACTATTCCTCACCCAGGGTGACAAATAGTCAATCCCTATATATAAACACTATTCTGATCACGGGATCAGAATAATATTCTGATAACTGGTTGAACTTCAGTACGTGTAAGACCTAGACTGCCGGTGGTAAGAACCCGACCTTCTTTCGATCTTCACAATCGGTGCTTCCCGCGCGATTAAGGGTGGTTTGTCATGTTCCTGGGGACCTTAGCGTAAATCTTATACACTTAATAGCATCTAAATTAGAGTTTTGTTTCACAATCTTCGTTGAAGGCGGATTTGTCCTCGGCACGTGACCAACGCGCGTTCGTGAGAGTCCACGTGGATGCAGTAATCACTTGTGAGCGCCTAAAAAGGTCTTAATTGAGTTCTGGGGTTGCCTTCGTGTGTATTTTAAGGTTATTTGTCGCGGATTTTGATTTGTTGGTCTGTTCGTCGCCCGCGGGTCGCTTCTGTAAACTTTCCTTTTTCTCTCAAAATTGGCGGTCGATCTGCGCACTATAATGAAATTAGAACTATCATAATCCGTTAATTTTGGTTGGGCGTTGACGTACACTCATTTTTTTGGCGGATCTGTTCTTGTTCCGCCCGCCATGGGTTGCAGCCTCTGTTCTTCCAGTGAACAGAGTGGTGGCGCATGAAGTAGATGTTAGCAGGGAGTACGATGGCGTTGGAAATGTGGGCGGATGTGTTGTAGTACACGCAAATGATTAGAGCTGTGAAGCGAATTCGATCACGGGTATTTTTCCGATCACTTACGGTATGTTGTAGAGGTTGGACTTCTATATCATTTGTATTAGAACATCTGTGTTTCACAATATCTTTATGTGATGCGGCAAAATGATATCTTCTATTGTTGTTGTCATAAAAAAAATGTATGTCTGGTTTTTTTCCCAGTCCTGACGTGTCCAATTGTGGAGCTGGCCCATATACACACGCATCTTCTTTTTGTCTAAGCTATTTTCATACTTCGTATAGTATTAGAACTTCCTGGTTTGTTCTACCTGAACTTCCTTATCCGATAACCCGAACTTCGTCCTATCTTCACAACCATGGCTACCTGCGCGATTAATTCTGGTGCGTCGTGTTCTTTGTGGTCTTAGTGTAAACCTGATAGAATTTTTAGCATCTAAATGGTAGTTTTGTTTCAGAATCTCGCTTGTTGGCGGGTGTGCTATCGGGACACAATGACCGCGTGTTTGTTATAAGTTTAACGCATCCACTGAATGCTCTCGGACCTCTAACACGATGGGAATTGACAGAGTGGTGCCGCATTATTTTTTGTTGTGAACAGGGTTGGCAAAGCTTTCGAAATGTCGGCGGATGTGTTTTAAGCAGACGCAAAGGATTGTATGTTTCAAACGAATTCGATCGTGGCTAGTTTTTGGACTAGTCACGGTCTGATGTAGAATATGGACTTCTATATCTTTTATACTTGAACTTCTGTTTTTTGTTCGCATTGTAAGGTAGTGCAGCATTTTTAGTCACGGTCTGATGTACAATCTAGACTTATATATCTTTTATACTTGAACTTCTGCGTTTTGTTCGCATTGTAAGGTAATGCAGAATTGTGAACTTTTTTCTTTGTTTGCTTTTTTCGTAATTTTTATTAATGAATTGGTTTTGATATTTTTTACTTTGTCCTATGAGGAATCGTGGAATTGGCCCATAGATACGCGCATCGTTTATTTTTCTAACATACTTTCATACTTCGAACAGTAGTAGAACTTCAGTGGGTATGTATCCTGAACTTACGGAATATTTTTTAGCGTGTGGACAGCTCCAGTATTATGGCTTTTTATTTAACATGTTCATCTGAGGTTTTCAAAACTTTTTGGACTTCTGTGTCTCTATAACTTGAACTTCTTTTATTTAAATTTTGATTATTATTTTTTGGATTTAAATATTTTAATCATCGAATTTATATTTTTAAAAAAACTTTTAACTTCATTATTTAAAAATTCTCTATGTTTTTTTAGATTCGACCCATATTTTTTAAAAAACTTTTAATTTTGAAGTTTTTTTGTTAAATATCTGTTCTTCCCTTTTATTTTATTTTTAACTTCTAACTTTTATTTTGTTTTTAAACTGATAAACCGGTTTTTTGTAAATTTATTTTATGACCTTCTCTCTTTTTTCCTTTCGCAATGAACTATGTTTTTGTAATTACCATTGAACTTCTCTAATATTTAAATCTGCATTGCACCTGTCAACCAAGCGCACTGCCGCGTTAGCGCGAGGCCGAGCCGGGGGGGAGGGGGGTTGGGACCCCCCTCCCCTCCCCCGGCGAGGCCGAGACAGGAACGAGCCGGAGCAGGCGACGACGCGGCGTGCCGCGTCGTCGCATGCGGAGGCGAGTCCGTCACATCCGTGACCCCACTATCTATCTTAGGGGTGTGGCTCTGGGGTCCGTGCGTGGGGGGGTGGAAACAGAATAACCGCATTGCGCCTGTCAACCAAGCGCACTGCCGCGTTAGCGCGAGGCCGAGCCGGGGGGGAGGGGGTCGGGACCCCCCTCCCCTCCCCCGGCGAGGCCGAGACATGAACGAGTCGGAGCAGGCGACGATGCGGCGTGCCGCGTCGTCGCATGCGGAGGTGAGTCCATCACATCCGTGACCCCACTATCTATCTTAGGGGTGTGGCTCTGGGTGCGTGCGTGGGGGGTGGAAACAAAATAACCGCATTGCGCCTGTCAACCAAGCGCACTGTCGTGTTAGCGCGAGGCCGAGCCCGGGGGGGGGGGGGGGAGGGACCCCACTCCCCTCCCCGACGAGGCCGAGACAGGAACGAGCCGGAGCAGGCGACGACGTGGCGTGCCACGTCATCACATGCGGAGGCGAGTCCGTCACATCCGTGACCCCACTATCTATCTTAGGGGTGTGGCTCTGGGGTGCATGCGTGGGGGGGTGGAAACAAAATAACCGCATTGCGCCTGTCAACCAAGTGCACTGCCGCGTTAGCGCGACGCCGAGCCGGGGGGGGGAGGGGGGAAGGGTGGTTGTTGCATGCGGAGGCGAGTCCTTTATTTTATTTACTTTCTATTGAGAGTTGGACTTAGCGTGTTGGTGAATTCGAACTTCTCTTTTTGTTATATGTGGACTTCCTTTGTTTGTGTACTTGAACTTCTTTTTGTTTCTAAATTGTTTTTTCTTTTGTTCTTTGTTTCTAAGTTTTGTATTTTGTTATATGTGGGCTTCCTTTGTTTCTTTATTTGAACTTCCTTTGTTTCTAAATTGTTTTAACTTTTGTTCTTTGTTTGTAAGGGTTGCCACCAGTTGTATTTTGACTATGAGTCATTGCGATGCTGTGTAAATAACGGGTTGGAGCAGATGATTTTTATTGCGATGCATGTGGATGTAAGTCTAAGGTTTTTTTTTAATTTGTTTTTGGTATCTTTAGTAGTACATACATAATCTTTTTATATTTATTAATATGGTCCTTTTTGTCCATGACGTTTGTGACATCAAATACTTGTATATTGTGTTATTTAATATTTTCTTATGACATGTATCTTTTATTTTTGTTTTAATTTACTTTTATTGAGTGTTGAAATGCTACATTTATATTGTAGTGGTGTTGAAATGTTGCATTTATTCTGTAGTGGAGGGTGTTACTGTATTTATTCGCCGTCACAGCCCCCACCCTGTCAGAAAACTCCCCCTGCCTCGCGCTCTCTCTCTCTCTCTCTCGTCTTCCTCACGCTCGCTCCCGTATCCTCTCTTGCCCTCCGGATTCATCGCCACTCCTCTCCTGCCGCGAGTGGGTTGAGCAACCGGCGCCGCATCCCCACGCCCCGCGCCCCGCGCTCCCTCCCGTGCGCTCTTTTTCTGCCCGAAATCGAGCTAGCAACCGCCTGTGTGCTAAGGAACTGCTCCTGGCGTTGTGGGGAGGAAGAACCATCGCGGCGTCGTGCATCAGGGCCGTCTGGATAGGTACAACTACTGCCTCCCCCCAGCGCCCACTCTTATTATTCTCCAGATCTAGGCAGTGTCTCTCATGTGCCCCCTGCGCTCTCGCATCCGCCTCCCCCCTTTCTTCTGATGCCTGCATCCAAGGGTAGGTAGTGTTCTTCTAGAGGATGCGTAGATGGTTTGATTTCCTCTCTTTGTGTAAGATTTTGCTTTAGTCTTCTGTGAATTGCATTTCTCGTGGGTCTGTTAGTTGTATTCATGACCATGTAGCTAGTGGTTCCTGCGATTTAGTTCTTAAAATCTAGGGTTCTCTCCTTGTTTGAGTTGGTTTAGTACTGTGGTTTGTTTGTAGATGCATCTTCTTCTGGTATATGCTTTCTTATGTATTTTTTGCTGTTATTTGTGTTTGTTATTTTTAGGTGGATCTAGGGTTTCTACCATCCTGCATCAGGGAGGGGTGTTCTGATGGCTTCAGGCCCTTCATCAGGTGAATCTTGTTCTTTTTTGTTTTTTACTTTGATGTTGTATCATAGTGCATATGCATCATTTAGTTTTAGTGGCTTGATTTCCTATAAATCAGGTACTTTTAATGATTGGTTGTGCTTGAAGTTGTAGTAATGTCTCTTTTATTTTTGTATGTATGTGCATCTTGTCTTATAAATAGGAGTTTACTTTTATATGACTGCCCTGATCTTCACTTGTATGTCATGTTGAACTGACCATATTTGACAGTGTGAACTTCTTAAATATTTGATATGTATGCATTTTACTTTGTAGTTGAAGTTAGCAGTGTTTGTCTTAGTGAATTTTTGATGTATTAGTAATGAACTATCTCATCAAGTGTGTTTGGACTTCGCATTGTTTTAATTTTAGTGTATATCTTTGTATTTGTGTTACCATTTTCATGGTAATGAAAAGTAGTTGGGCTTTCTGGTTGGACATTGTTGAACTTGTGGCTTTTCAGTGAAATAGATTGTTTTGCTCATGCTCTATTTTTTTATGTAGTACTGCCTTGGTCACATAGTTGAACTTCTGGTTGTGCATTATTTTACTTCTGGTTGTGCATTATTTTACTTCTGGTTTTTATATTTTATAATCGTGAAATTTATTTGAACTTCTGGTTGTGCATTATTTTACTGCTTTGTTAGTTTCTGCTGAACTTCTGGCTATTCAGTGTTATGGATTGTTTCTCTGATGCTCCATCTTGTTTATGTAGTACTGCCTTTGGTGTACATAGTTTTATTTTTTTGTATATATCTTTGGCTTTGTGTTTTCATTTCTAAGGCCATTTCTTTGTATTGAATTAAAACTCAGCTGCCTTTTTTCCTTTTTGTAGTTGGTGATGACATTAATAATTCTGGAAAAAACTACTTCTGATCAAGATGGGGGTTCAAAAGTTAATGTTGATGTTCCAAAGTCTGATGCAACTAAATTGCCAGTGCCTTTGAGTTTAGTTGCTGAGTTTGCTTGCAGTCTTGAGAAAAATTTAAATCTCGGAGATCTTGCGTCTGCAACTCTTGCTTCACCTAGTATGTGCAACTCCTTTTTATTTTTTTAATTCTAGAGCCATGTTTTTGAAGTTGTTCCTATCATGTGTTTTGTATTTGTTCTTGACTCTTTTCCTTTGTTTTGTTTTTGTGTTTTTTCAGATGCAGCCAGTGAAGTAGATGTTAATACCATCAACGATGTTCTGTCAGACTTGGGTGGGGCTGAGAAGATTGCTGATGCTGAGCAGGTGGCTCCATCAGCTGAAGATTGCGATCCCATTCAGGAGCCTTTGTGCTCTCTTCAGTTGTCAGAGACGCAGTCCCAATCTGTTGATGGCACTGAACCTGTCACACAAGCTGATGATGTGCCTTTGCAGCTTCTTCTAGAGGATGAACGCAAGAGGAAAAAGCTAGAAGCCTTCGAGAGGAAGAAGGCGGCCCGCCTAGAGAAAGGTTCTAATGTTTATGAATCTGGTGATCTTGCTGAGCCCACGCTTGGGCATGTGTCCGGTGCTGAAGAAGACGTGGCGCGTGCCAGTGATAACATGGTTGTCCCTGTGAAGAAGAAATTCAAGCGAACCGTAATGAAGAAGCATCTCGTTGGTGAAGTTACTCCTCGGATGTAACACCCCGATTTTTGGCCCTTTCTTTTTCTTTCGGATTTCTTCGAATTTTATTTGGAATTTCTTTTTCCGTGGCTATGTGGTCTTGAAACCTGGGAAGATCTTCTCTTCTGCCACTTCCTAGTGGCTTGTCATTCTCAAATTTATCCCAAGGCCATGTCATTTCCATCTTAGCCCAACCCCAATATTTATTTCTTGGGAATATTCCTTTTTCTATTAAAGGAATAACCCTGTTTTCCATAGGTTGTGAAGCAACCTATATTTCTGCCTTCCAAAAAATTCCCACAAAATTCTCATAAATTCTTGGGATCATATCTTCCACAAATATGTCAAAACCCATCCTTGCCTAGTTCAAAACTAATTCAGGAATATTCATTTCCTATTCTGTCCAGTATGGCACTTTGTGAAGGAAGTGCTATTTATATTTTCTTGATTGCCCTCAAAATTTTTGGGCACTCTCTCATATCCAAATAATTGCCACATGCCAAAATTCAACTTCATTTTCCTAGTAAATCTTCCTCAGCAAATTTCCAAATTTTCTGATCAGAGAGAAGCTTTGTGAAGGAAGTACTAGCTAGGATAATTCAAATGAGTTGAAATTTTGGTAAATCATTTATATGGTCAAATCATTACTCTCCACCAAATTTCATATCCATCCAACAAACTATGTGAGCACAACTTCAAATCTTGGTTTCTGGTCACAATTTCAGGTTGTGAAGCAACTATAATTTATATTGCTTCAAAAATTCTGAAATTAACCCAGGACCTAAATATCCCTAAGTAATGTCAGCATGCCAAAACTCACATTATTTTGCCAAGCCATTTTCTCTGAAAAAATTCCCCCAAGTTTCTGTCCAGTGAGGAGCATTGTGAAGGAAGTACCATTTTTACTTATCCAAATGGGATGAAATTTTTATGATACCTTCATATGCCCAAATGATCACCCTCCACAAAATTTCAGCTCAATCCAAGAACCTATGTGAGTGCTACTTCCTAATCTAGTTTCTGGACCAGAATATGTGGTTGTGAAGCAACTATATTAAATACTGGTCCAAATCATTCCATTTTTCACAGGATGGTAGTCCTTCCTACCCTAAACCTCTGTGACATCCTGGGTAGCTCATATCCCTTCCAATTTGATCACTACTTCCTGCCTAAGTTGGCTACAACAAACTTTCTCTGATCACTCCCATCAAACCACAGTCGATTTCTTCGACCTATCACCTCAGGTAGGACCCACTTAGGAAGGACAAGACGCTAGACATCGTTTGGTTGGCCAGAGTGCACCGCATGCACCTGTGCACACGGTGACCACGCGGTCTGGCACGCCGAAAGCGCGCTCTGGACTTCGAGTCCCTCTGCCGCCGCCCAAACGCCGAGCTCCCACCACCGCACCATGTCCACTGTGTCTCCCCCACTCTCCTGCGTCTGCGTGTCCTCTCTGGACCACTCCCCCTCTCCCCTTTTGTCTCCGGCGAGCACGCCGTCCCAGGATGCCCGCGGCCGTCGTCGGTTTGCCGTTGTCTTCTTCCTCCCCGCGGCATCCCAGCGCCGAATACACCTCCCCTGGGCCTCTCTCCCCCTCCGCGCGTGCGCTCGTGCACGCGGTCGTGCCAAAGGCATCAACCGCGAGCTCTCGTCGGCTTCCGGCCACGGCATCGGCGCCGCGGTTATTTAAGCCACCCCCAAGCCTGTTCAACCTCGCCAACCTCTCTCCCTCACTCCCAGTATCCTCCCCAGCAACTCAAATGAGCTCGAGGAGCTCTCCTCCCCTCCCATGGCCGCCATGGCCGCCGCTCGGCCCCTCTTAAATTCGCTCAATGCCGAGCTCCTCTTCCCTCCTAGCCACCACCAAAGAACCCACCCGAGCCCCCCTAGAGCTTCCCCGCCCTTCCTCTTTTCCTCCCGTGACCCATGGCGCCATGCCCGATCTCGCCGTGGCCGCCGTCCACCGTGGTCGTCGTCCCGCTCGACTCGGTGCCCCTCGGTGTCCGTGCGGTGAGGGGATGGACGCGGCTCGGTCCCCTGAGCGCGCCGGTGGCCGGAGCATCGCCGGGGACGGCCGGAGACGCCCGCGCCGTTCGCCGGAGTAGCCACCTCCTTTTCCGCACGGGCGCCAGCGAGAGGATGAAGACGACTGGCTCGACCTGCAAGCGGGCCCCACGTTCCAGTGACTCAGCCAGCACAGTGACGTGGATAAGTGGAGGCGGATTTTCTAAAATACGCCTTCGCTTAAAGAAAACGTACTTTGGTGCTTCTTCGGGCTAAAGTACGTTTTCTCTGTTTGAAAGCGTAATCCCAGAAGTACACTTTCTATTTTAACTCGCCGGCTGAAACCTCTAATTTGCGGACGTTCGTCCGTTAAGGGCAGAAGTGGACAGATTTTTATTCTTTTTCTGCCTAATGAACGAACGGACGTATCTCCGCAACCGTAACTCCGATTCAGGTGATTCCAAAGCCCACGATCTCAGTTCGTCGAGCCCGTTCCGATGGTATCATTTTCATGAGGTTGTCACACCGTGAAAATAACCATTTTGCCCTTGCCCTTAAAACAGCTCCGCCGAGAGGGAAACTTTTCTGGCGATTCTTTCCGCGAGTTCATCGCACCTCTCCCCGATGGTTCCTCCATCCCCAGGCAAGCCACAACAGCCACTTGCATGATGGAATTGCAGTAGCCATGGTTTTCCACTTGAATATTTAATGATTGTTTGCTCATTTAATTATTTTGTGAATAATATATGCTTGTGAATCCATGCTCATTCTTATGCCTTGTTCATTTGCATCTAGTAAGTTAAATGATTATTTGCTAGTATTATTATTATCATGTTAGTTCTCAGATTTATTTTCTGATGCTAGTGATAACAATATGCTCAGTTGAATAGTTAGGGTTTGTTATGAAAATACTTGTTATATTCGTGATCGTCATTATGCCATGCTCATTTGTATTCCGTAGACTTCATGATTTATCATTGTTGATGTCATGATGTTATATGGTTATGTTGCCCATCCATGGTTACACTGATATCTTGCTCATATGCATTGTTATTTCATTACATTATTATGACTCAGCTCATCACCTTTCAAGTTGAACCTGACATTAATCGAACTTGAACAAATATGTTGGCTGAGTCATGGTGCCACCGAATCGAGCTAACCAGTGCAGCCACACTTGCCTTATGGGGGGGCCTGATTCAGTCTATTGTCATGCCTCTCGCCGGTGCCTCCAACTAGGGAAGGTTATGTGCGCGCGCTACCCTGATCAGGTAGGCGGCCATAAGCCTTGTGCCCGAGTTGTGTTGTACCGGGATGTCCCCGTTTGGGACGAGTTTGTTTTGGCCACGACGGTGGCGGCCACAAAGGTGGCAGATGTCACGAGTTGACATCGGGGCGACCTAGGACATAGCCCAAAGGGGAGTTTGTCGGGAGTGGCCGGGAGAGTGTCATGCAATAGACTGGTTTTGTCGGAACGTCGTTGGTCCACCCGAATGGGAGCACGAGGCCATGAGTTCCGTAGTGTGGGTACAGTGTACTAACCTCTGCAGAGTGTATAATCTATCGATAGCCGCGTCCTCGGTCATGTACACAGTTCGTAGTAAGTCACACTATGGGTCAACATAAATAATAACCTGACTAATAAACAACCCCGGTTCAATAAGAAAAGAAGTTGGTTGATCTTTATGTGATCATGAGAGGATCACGCTGGTATCGTGGATACCGATGTTGGTTAACTATGAAGTGATCTCGTGGTGATCACGATGGTAAGTAAGTTGATATTCATGGTGGTTACGAGTTAACCTCCGAGCAGAGTAAGTTGGTCCATGAGACCTTAAATGTCGACCCTCATGCATGCTAGTGCTAGTATCATCTTGTTCATATCATGAATTATATGTACATGCCATGCTCATGCTGTTGCCATGCTCATGTTGTTACCATGCTCATGTTGTTGCCATGCTCATGTTGTTGCCATGCTCATGTTGTTCTAGTAGTATCGTGTTCATCTTTGATGATTAACCTATAAATGCCATGCTGTTGTATGTCTTGATTGCTTTGGTTGCTGTGAGCTTGTGAGTACATTCAAAGTACTCACCTGGCGTGTCATGCCAGATTGCAGGTGATGCCATGATTGCTTGTTTGTCGAGGATCCCGAGGTTGCGCTCTAGGATACGTCCCAGCCAGAGTCCCTGTGAAGTGGAGTTCACCACCGTCATCGTTGTTCCGCTGTTAGGATTTATTTCGCTTCGAGTTGTTCCGCTGCTGGCATAGAGCTACCTTAGCAGGCGAAGTGTTGTCGTGCCCCTATAACCTTTGTTATATCGGACCCTTGTACCCCGAGTATTTGTAATAAAGAGCTGATTTGTTCTATGCCAAGCAGTGCCGTATTCCAGAAGACTTGATCTCTGGGCTGGAATACGGGGTGTTCTGGTCTCTCTGAGCCGGGGTGCCACAGCGATTGGTATCAGAGCAGGTCTGGCTGTAGGACGCCCTAGTCAGCGCGAGCGTTAGAAACCGGTAGTTCAGAGTCTAGCTTGCTTGTTGCATTTGATTGCTGCACTTTATTTTTGCATAGCATGCATATAGACTTATTATATTGTCACTAACGGTTGATCTTGTGAGTGTAGGTGGCATCGGTTTCGATCCACTACCTGCACCCTCTAGTTTTGCATACTTGCTCGTTGGTGTTTGGTGTCATCTCTGTCCCAGCGGAGTGATGCTGAGGTACCTAGTGGTGTCAATCACTTGCAGGATTGATGCACAGGTATCACACCAATATCTTTCCGCCAGCCACCTATCGTATCGGTGGTAGACATGCTTCTACCCCGGATCTTGCCATCCAACCCGCCGCCTTGGCAACCCTTACTGATCTTTGCTATCAAAAAAGGGCAATGCCAGCAAACCCTGCTTTCCACCGCTATCCTACCCTATCACCCATTCCCTGGACGAGTACGGTTCCCTTCCGTATGCTTGATGATGATGTGGTCGTGACATCCGTATCACGCTACAGGATCACCGAGTACGTCCTCACCGCTAAGCCCGTCCAGATGCAACCGGTGCTGAGCCAGCGCTTGGTGTAGCTCTGCTTACACCAACCCCTCCACACGCTGATTCACTTTCGTGCACACCGCCACAGCATATCAGCTCATAGTACCAGAGTTTCCTCGAGAATTGTGTGCTTAAGTAGGCATGCATAGTGAGGTCAATAGCTGTAAAATGTGATGTTGCTTGTATGTAATCTTAATGTTGTGTGTGCTTTTGTTTTAGTCATTTCTTTTGGCTTCTTTCTTTGGGCCCTCGGTGTTACCTTATTTCCCCTTATGAAAGTTGCTCATCAACCGACACCGGACTCAGAGAATCAGTGAGGATTTCAAATATTTTGAAGCTCAGCTAAATAGTATGGAATTATCAGCCGACTGCATCATATTGAGAATATTTGGTTTGAATACAAATGATATTCTGGAATAACTATCAGCATCAAGACTGACTCAGTGTGCAACCATCACCATCGTAATGAACCCGCTGGAAGACGATGTGTGTGCAAGGCAACAATACATTTCCAGTCAAAGGAATATCAAGGATATATATACTTATATGGCGTTCAGTCCGCATATCACGGAGAGAAGCTTCTGGTATAAGCAACCCAGTCTTCCTCCGCACGCTACCAGGGAAGCTTACAATGCAAGGCTCCTCAATCTTCCTCGGTACGATATGTGGATAACCTACAGTGTAAGATACTCAGTCTTCTTCTGTAAGCCACTGCAGAGAAGCTTCCAGCATAAGGCACCAAATCTTCCTCAGTAAGCAACCAGAGGAAAAGCTTCTGAAGTACAATACCCAATCTTCTTCAACAAGCTATCCCGACAAAAGCTTCAAGCATAAGCTATTCAGTCTTCCTCAGCACGCTACTCTCGATAGCTTCCAACCCAAGCTATCCAGTCTTCGTCAGTACGGCACTACCAACAGTCATCGTCATTGGTACAAGATATTACACAGTGAGTTGGCAGCATATGGCAGTGCATCTCGAGGGTCAAGCCCACAACAGTTTGGTCAGAAACACGAGCTAGTCAGGACACAAGTCTGCTTCAGGAATAAAATGTTCAGTTACACATACCTTCATATATGTTGTGAACATGCTGCCAAGGTCATGCAAGTCACTCGAACGATGATGCAAGAAGGGTGAGAATCTGACAACCACATGAATTATGTAAGAAGAAGAAAGCCAGTGTACACCTCAATGTGTTGCAAGGACTGACAAGCTATAAAGCAAGACAACATGGGAACAGCAAATCTTGACAGTGGATATCAAGGCCAGTTTCCTCATGCCCGACGAGGTGATATGGTTAACCCTCATCACCAGCTTACATGATTGACCACAGCAGTGAACTTTATACAAGTAACTGTGAACCTGGGAACTGCTACATTCTGCTTATCAACACTGCCTCATGCTCTAAGCTGCTTTACAGCCGTCTTGAGTCGTGGTTGGGTTATTTCAGTTATGTCCCAGATCTGAGTTGTAAAGACCGTTCTGGTGGCTACTGATTTATTTGCCGATTTCTTGCAAAGGTTCGGATGATCATTGCCCTACAGTTAAAGCTCAAGAGATGATAAACTTGCCAGTTAAACATTGCTGCACTGCCTGAGGATAAGGATAAGGTATGACTGCCGGAATATTGCACCTGACAGCACCTATGGTCACCCAAAGAATTAAAGATATTTATGGCCAAGCTCTTTCAGCGAAAGATTCGGACAAAAGAAAACAATAATGAAGAAGCAAGACCGGCCATATAGGTAAGATAATTGTTGCATGAATAACCTGGTACAGACACCCACGACAGTATGGTTCCGTATCGACCACCATGAATATACCCAAGGAATATACTCTGATTGTACGGACCTCATACCAAGGTGACAGTTGAATCGTCGGTACGGATTTGAGCCAAAAAACAAGAGTCAGCCAAGATGATTCAGAAATCTCTGCAAGCAGTCAGTTTCCGCCAGGAGAACGGTTATGATTCTCAGCATTGTTTTGAACCCGGAGGACATACATCTTCTCGAGCAACCTGATGCAAGGAGTAAATGTTTTGTGTTCACCAAGGGAATTTGCTCATAACCCCGTTGAATAATATTGGTGCCGAATAGAATAATGTCACGTCGAATGGAAATCACCCCCGGACTTATGGAAATCCCGGACAGATAATAATAGATAAGCCAGCAGACCTAAAAGAAAGTCAGAGTAAGGACGAACATATGAGGTAAGATCTATCAGAATACGGATACTGTGAAGCAAACCACCCCAGCGCAAGGCAGTCCGTCAGATGCAATTCAGTGGGAACAAAGGAAAAGGATACCCGAGTTGGGAACGGTTTCCTTAAGTCAGAATATTCATACTTGTTCCCTGAGCAACTAAATCTCGACGACGAGATTTATCGTAAGGGGGTTAGGTTTGTAACAACCCGATTTTTGGCCCTTTCTTTTTCTTTCAGATTTCTTCGAATTTTATTTGGAATTTCTTTTTCCGTGGCTATGTGGTCTTGAAAGCTGGGAAGATCTTCTCTTCTGCCACTTCCTAGTGGCTTGTCATTCTCAAATTTATCCCAAGGCCATGTCATTTCCATCTTAGCCCAACCCCAATATTTATTTCTTGGGAATATTCCTTTTTCTATTAAAGGAATAACCCTGTTTTCCATAGGTTGTGAAGCAACCTATATTTCTGCTTTCCACAAAATTCCCACAAAATTCCCACAAAATTCTCATAAATTCTTGGGATCATATCTTCCACAAATGTGTCAAAACCCATCCTTGCCTAGTTCAAAAATAATTCAGGAATATTCATTTCCTATTCTGTCCAGTATGGCACTTTGTGAAGGAAGTGCTATTTATATTATCTTGATTGCCCTCAAAATTTTTGGGCACTCTCTCATATCCAAATAATTGCCACATGCCAAAATTCAACTTCATTTGCCTAGTAAATCGTTCTCAGTAAATTTCCAAATTTTCCGATCAGAGAGAAGCTTTGTGAAGGAAGTACTAGATAGGATAATCCAAATGAGTTGAAATTTTGGTAGATCATTTATATGGTCAAATCATTACTCTCCACCAAATTTCATCTCCATCCAACAATCTATGTGAGCACAACTTCAAATCTTGTTTTCTGGTCACAATTTCAGGTTGTGAAGCAACTATAATTTATATTGCTTCAAAAATTCTGAAATTAATCCAGGACCTAAATATCCCTAAGTAATGTGAGCATGCCAAAACTCACATTAGTTTGCCAAGCCATTTTCTATGAAAAAATTCCCCCAAGTTTTTGTCCAGTGAGGAGCATTGTGAAGGAAGTGCCGTTTTTAGTTATCCAAATGGGATGAAATTTTTATGGTACCTTCATATGCCCAAATGATCACCCTCCACAAAATTTCAGCTCAATCCAAGAATCCATGTGAGTGCTACTTCCTAATCTAGTTTCTGGACCAGAATATGTGGTTGTGAAGCAACTATATTAAATACTGGTCCAAATCATTCCATTTTTCACAGGATGGTAGTCCTTCCTACCCTAAACCTCTGTGACATCCTGGGTAGCTCATATCCCTTCCAATTTGATCACTACTTCCTGCCTAAGTTGGCTACAACAAACTTTCTCTGATCACTCCCATCAAACCACAGTCGATTTCTTCGACCTATCACCTCAGGTAGGACCCACTTAGGAAGGACAAGACGCTAGACATCGTTTGGTTGGCCAGAGTGCACCGCATGCACCTGTGCACACGGTGACCACGCGGTCTGGCACGCCGAAAGCGCGCTCTGGACTTCGGGTCCCTCTGCCGCCGCCCAAACGCCGAGCTCCCACCACCGCACCATGTCCACTGTGTCTCCCCCACTCTCCTGCGTCTGCGTGTCCTCTCTGGACCACTCCCCCTCTCCCCTTTTGTCTCCGACGAGCACGCCGTCCCAGGATGCCCGCGGCCGTCGTCGCTTTGCCGTTGTCTTCTTCCTCCCCGCGGCATCCCAGCGCCGAATACACCTCCCATGGGCCTCTCTCCCCCTCCGCGCGTGCGCTCGTGCACGCGGTCGTGCCAGAGGCATCAACCGCGAGCTCTCGTCGGCTTTCGGCCACGGCATCGGCGCCGTGGTTATTTAAGCCACCCCCAAGCCTGTTCAACCTCGCCAACCTCTCTCCCTCACTCCCAGTATCCTCCCCAGCAACTCAAATGAGCTCGAGGAGCTCTCCTCCCCTCCCATGGCCGCCATGGCCGCCGCTCGGCCCCTCTTAAATTCGCTCAATGCCGAGCTCCTCTTCCCTCCTAGCCACCACCAAAGAACCCACCCGAGCCCCCCTAGAGCTTCCCCGCCCTTCCTCTTTTCCTCCCGTGACCCATGGCGCCATGCCCGATCTCGCCGTGGCCGCCGTCCGCCGTGGTCGTTGTCCCGCTCGACTCGGTCTCGGTGTCCGTGCGGTGCGGGGATGGACGTGGCTCGGTCCGCTGAGCGCGCCGGTGGCCGGAGCATCGCCGGGGACGGCCGGAGACGCCCGCGCCGTTCGCCGGAGTAGCCACCTCCTCTGCCGCACGGGCGCCAGCGAGAGGATGAAGACGACTGGCTCGACCTGCAGGCGGGCCCCACATTCCAGTGACTCAGTCGGCACAGTGACATGGATAAGTGGAGGCAGATTTTCTAAAATACGCCTTCGCTTAAAGAAAACGTACTCTGGTGCTTCTTCGGGCTAAAGTACGCTTTCTCTATTTGAAAGCATAATCCTAGAAGTACACTTTCTATTTTAACTCGCCGGCCGAAACCTCTAATTTGCGGACGTTCGTCCGTTAAGGGCAGAAGTGGACAGATTTTTATTCTTTTTCTGCCTAATGAACGAACGGCCGTATCTCCGCAACCGTAACTCCGATTCAGGTGATTCCAAAGCCCACGATCTTAGTTCATCGAGCCCGTTCTGATGGTATCATTTTCCTGAGGTTGTCACACTGTGAAAATGACCATTTTGCCCTTGCCCTCAAAACAGCTCCGCCGAGAGGGAAACTTTTCCGGCGATTCTTTCCGCGTGTTCATCGCACCTCTCCCCGATGGTTCCTCCATCCCCAGGCAAGCCACAACAGCCACTTGCATGGTGGCATTGAAGTAGCCATGGTTTTCCACTTGAATATTTAATGATTGTTTGCTCATTTAATTACTTTGTGAATAATATATGCTTGTGAATCCATGCTCGTTCTTATGCCTTGTTCATTTGCATCTAGTAAGTTAAATGATTATTTGCTAGTATTATTATTATCATGTTAGTTCTTAGATTTATTTTCCGATGCTAGTGATAACAATATGCTCAGTTGAATAGTTAGGGTTTGTTACGAAAATACTTGTTATATTGGTGATCGTCATTATGCCATGCTCATTTGTATTCCTTAGACTTCATGATTTATCATTGCTGATGTCATGATGTTATATGGTTATGTTGCCCATCCATGGTTACACTGATATCATGCTCATATGCATTGTTATTTCATTACTTTATTATGACTCAGCTCATCACCTTTCAAGTTGAACCTGACATTAATCGAACTTGAACAAATCTGTTGGCTGAGTCATGGTGCCACCGAATCAAGCTAACCAGTGCAGCCACACTTGCCTTATGGGGGGCCCTGATTCAGTCTATTGTCATGCCTCTCGCCGGTGCCTCCAACTAGGGAAGGTTATGTGCGCGCGCTACCCTGATCAGGTAGGCGGCCATAAGCCTTGTGCCTGAGTTGTGTTGTACCCGGGTGTCCCCATTTGGGATGAGTTTGTTTTGGCCACAACGGTGGCGGCCACAAAGGTGGCAGATGTCACGAGTTGACATCGGGGCGACCCAGGACATAGCCCAAAGGGGAGTTTGTCGGGAGTGGCCGGGAGAGTGTCATGCAATAGACTGGTTTTGTCGGAATGTCGTTGGTCCACCCGAATGGGAGCACGAGGCCATGAGTTCCGTAGTGTGGGTACAGTGTACTAACCTCTGCAGAGTGTATAATCTATCGATAGCCGCGTCCTCGGTCATGTACACAGTTCGTAGTAAGTCACACTATGGGTCAACAGAAATAATAACCTGACTAATAAACAACCCCGGTTCAATAAGAAAAGAAGTTGGTTGATGTTTATGTGATCATGAGAGGATCACGCTGGTATCATGGATACCGATGTTGGTTAACTATGAGGTGATCTCGTGGTGATCACGATGGTAAGTAAGTTGATATTCATGGTGGTTACGAGTTAACCTCCGAGCAGAGTAAGTTGGTCCATGAGACCTTAAATGTCGACCCTCGTGCATGCTAGTGCTAGTATCATCTTGTTCATATCATGAATTATATGTACATGCCATGCTCATGTTGTTGCCATGCTCATGCTGTTGCCATGCTCATGTTGTTACCATGCTCATGTTGTTGCCATGCTCATGTTATTGCCATGCTCATGTTGTTGCCATGCTCATGTTGTTCTAGTAGTATCGTGTTCATCTTTGATGATTAACCTGTAAATGCCATGCTGTTGTATGTCTTGATTGCTTTGGTTGCTATGAGCTTGCGAGTACATTCAAAGTACTCACCTGGCGTGTCATGCCAGATTGCAGGTGATGCCGTGATTGCTTGTTTGTCGAGGATCCCGAGGTTGCGCTCTAGGATACGTCCCAGCCAGAGTCCCTGTGGAGTGGAGTTCACCACCGTCGTCGTTGTTCCGCTGTTAGGATTTATTCCGCTTCGAGTTGTTCCGCTGCTGGCATAGAGCTACCTTAGCAGGCGAAGTGTCGCCGTGCCCCTGTAACCTTTGTTATATCGGACCCTTGTACCCCGAGTATTTGTAATAAAGAGCTGATTTGTTCTATGCCAAGCAGTGCCGTATTCCAGAAGACTTGATCTCTGGGCTGGAATACGGGGTGTTCCGGTCTCTCTGAGCCGGGGTGCCACATCGGAGGAGCCCACGTGTTTCTAAGGTTGCAAGTCCAAGTGTAGTTGAACTTCCTAAAATTAGTGGTGAAGCTGCTGGTGTTACCCCACTTCGTAGTCCTCGTGTTCTTGGTTGTGCGAAGCCTACACCGTCTTCGCTTGGTGCTGGTGTATCTGGGAATGGCAAGAAATGTGGCGTTAAGCGCAAGGGTGGGCCGGCAAAGGTTAACAAGGGTTGCAAGAAGCGTTCTCGTGTTAATGCAGATGGCCAGGATGATGTTGATTTCGACGCTGATGATGAGGATGCTGATGATGAAGATGTCGATCAGGTATAAACCCGTTATATTTTTATTGTTGTTTTTTGTTCCTTATGTTAATATTTTTATTTTTCTTAGTTGTTTTGTCTGCATGCTCTATATTTTTGTATGTAGTACTGCCTTGTTCTACATTATTGAATTTCTGGTATATTATTGTTAACATGGAAAATAGTTGAACTTCTGGTTATACATGCTTGAACTGCCTTGTTCTGCATTGTTGGACTTCTGGTATATGCAACGAGAAGTTCTACATTGTTGAACTTCTGGTTGTACATGGTTGTACTGCCTTGTTTTACATTGTTGAACTTCTGGTATATTATTGTTAACATGGAAAAAGAGATGAACTTCTGGATATAGATGATTGAACTGCCTTGTTCTGCATTGTTGGACTTCTGGTTATTCATTGCTATACATTTTTTTTCCATGCTCTATTTGTTTAAGTAGTTCTTCCTTGTTCAACATTGCTGAACTTCTGGTTTATTTTCATTAACACATTGTTCTGCCATGTTTTCTTCTATTGTATTTTTTGCAGTATGAGCTAGTGAAGAGGCCTGTGAGAAGGAAAAGAGGAAGCAAAGCAGTGGAAGGAGATGTTGAAGGAGAAGACGATGTGAAATGTTTTAACAAGACTGTTCGCTGCTCACTGAAAGAGGTGAAGGTGTGCGCAAAATTGCTTGAGACTAGGCACAAGGAGAGGGTTGTCAAGCATGGTTTTGGTGTTGTGTTTGATTGGAAGATTGATTCGAACATTTCTCGTCCCTTGATGGGCCACATCTACACCAAGATTGACCCTTCAACTATTATTCTAGACATGGGCGAGCCAAATAAGAATTTGCGTATTACAAGTGATGTTGTTCACCATCTTTTTGGTTTCCCTCAAGGTGATCGTACCACTCCTAGGCCCTCAGAGGATGGATTCAATGACGCAGTTATGAGGCTGAAGGCCAAACTTGGCTATAAGAGGAGTGATGATATCAAGACAAAGGATCTGCGGAAGATCCTCGAGGATCTTGTGAAGGATGACAAGAAAGATGAATTGGCTCTGCAGGTGTTTTACCTGATTCTTTTCATGAAGGTTGTTATTCCTGGTACGTCTACACGGGTTTCCAAGGAGGCAGCAATGGCTGAGAATCTTGTTTCTGAAGATATGGCAAATATGGACTATTGCCAGTTGCTTGTTGATGATCTTCGAAGGGCTGTAATTAGGTATCAAAAAGGGACTAGCAGTGGAAAAGCTGTTACAGGCTGTGGCATTGCGCCGCTTCTTATGTATATGGACTGCCTTATCCTTGGCAAGAAGCCTGTTGTTGATTTGACAACTCCTCGCATCAATTTCATGGACCAGGCCAAGCTATCTGAGCTTGCTGCTGCTGACTTGGTTAAGAAGGGTGATGATGACCCAGCCAACTGGGTTTTTGGGAATCTGCCTGTGAGTCTTATTATGCATTATTCTTTCCTGTATAGTATAACTTGAACTTCTGATATTATCTTCACTTTTGTTTCTTGTCCCTTCATTATTTTTTGACCCGTTTGACTTTTATTTGCGTGTAGTGGACGACACAGGCTGAGGTTGTGTTCTTTAGGCATATTGAACGACCTGTTCTTACCATGCCGCGTGCCACCGGTCTTGGCAGTGAAGCTGCCCCCAGAATTGAATGCTCCCAGGATGTGAACACTGGTGCTCCCCCTGAAGTACCTGGAGGTTCTTCTGCACATACGGATGCTGCAGCTGGCATTTCTTCAGAGTCCGCAAAGGGTTTCTTCGATGCTGCTAGTGTTTCCCTTGGTAGGATCGATGGTCTTTTGAGCACTGTTTGTGGGGAGATTGCCCGTGTTCCGACGACGGTTGAGCGTCTTAGTCGTGTCGATGGGATTCTTCCACCCGGTCATGGTTTTGATGCGGAGTCTTCGAAGGAGGCTTTGTCACTTGAATCTGAAATTCTTGCTGAGATTCGTCAGAGCACGGTCCACCTCCGTACTAGCTTTGGATTGTTCAAGAAATTGCAGGATGCTCGTTGCAAGCCTTTTGAAGATGAGGCTAGTGTTGTTATCAGACAGATCGAAAGGCATGATTTTGTTGATGTGGGTCTTGACAAAGGCAACAAGGAGCGTGCTGAAGAGGTTTGTTTTCTTGTTTTTTTAGTGTTTTTAATAGGTGACCTTCTTGTTTTCATGTCTCTGAACTTCTTTTTTATCAGTATTAGTGTTCATAGCTGACCTTATTTGTTTACAGTATCTGAACTTCTTCCTTGATATGTACAGCTGACCTTCTTTGTTTAGTTAATCTGAACTTCCATAATATGTTTGTGGTCAAAGCTGGCCTTCTTTATTTACAGTATCTGAACTTCTTGTTGAGTGTTAGTGTTCATGGCTGACCTTCTTTGTTTACACTATCTGAACTTCTTCCTTGGTATGTTAGTGGTAAATAGCCGACCTTCTTTATTTAGTGAATCTGAACTTCTATGATATATTTGTGGTCAAAGCTGACCTTCTTTATTTACACTATCTGAACTTCTTTTCATGATATGCCAGTGGTAAATAGCTGACCTTCTTTATTTAGTGAATCTGAACTTCTAATTACACATTTTTCTACGTTGTCTTCTAGTCTTTTTATTTTTATGTTTTTGTATGATTTTTGTAGGCTGTTATTGAAGGTGTTAGAGACGATATTACTTTACCTGAAAGTGCAACTGTTCCTCTGCATGAATCTTCTCCTGCAAGTGATTTTGTTGTGGCTGGGGTTCATGGCAATGTTTCTAAGGTAGTATCTTTTCTTGTCCATTTGTTTCCTTTTTCTTTTACTTCATATTTTTGTTGCTATGTGCCCATTTTTACTGAGTTTTGTTGTTGTTGCAGTTTGGAGATGTTAATATTGCTTCAGAAAAGCTTCCAGATAAAGATGTATCAGGCATTGGCTGCTCCGATGGGCTGGATCGAACTGAACATCACTTGTCCATTGGTGATGGGGTTTTTGATGCTGAGCAGGGCAAGTCAGCTGGAGGTGATACCATCATTAATGCCAGCAGTTCTGAGAAAGATTCCATTGAGGCAGCTGTTGAGACTGGTAGCGCTCATGCAGGACCGGCGAAGTCTCTTGCGGCAGAGCCATCAGTTGGTGTTGTTTCAGATTCTCCAGCTACTACTGGTGTACGTGAAGATGATATTGTAATATCTACTGGTGATGGCAATGATTCAGAAACTGAAACTGATAGTTTGGGAAAGGAGGAGGATCTGTCCAGTTCTGCTACTGCTTTAGGCAAGAATCCATAAAAGAGAGGAGCATGCTTCTCTCTTCTCTCCCCATCCCCATGTCTTTTGTTTTTGTTTTGCCTCTTGATATCCCTATGTACTGTCTGTGTGCTACAAGTTGAACTTCTGGTTTGTCCTAAACTTTGAAATGTGTCATGTTAATGTAAATAAAGTGAAGTGCAGTTGTTTTTATGTGGGGGGAAGGTGTGTATTGCATGGGTTGTGATGTTTTTAATCTTGTGTGTTCTCTTTGATGTAGCAGCTGAATGTGTTTGTGTTGTTTGTAGCTCCTGTCATGATCTATGTGTTTGAAACTGATATTTGTTAGTTGAGTGCATGGCAATATCTTCATTTTCAGGTAACACTTGTGTCTATGTGTTGTATGGTTTTTCCCATACCGGGAAATCGTTTATATATATTTTTGTGTTTTGTGTTTTATACCCAACCCTTCTTCCTAAATCCTGTGTATATGCAACCATTATTCCTATGTATTTTCAACCCTTCTTTCTTGTATATATTTATGTATGTTTTGTATCTTGCTCTTATTCTATTGTTTGCTGAGCAGATAGTGAACTTGCGGCCGTCAAAAAGAAGGTTGATGACTTTTATTTCAGTGTAACTAGGCTTAGGAATGATCGTTCTAAGAGGTGAGTCCAGCCAGTCAGAATTTCTGTGCATCTAACTTATGAACTGCCTGTGGTTTTATATCTAAACTTCTTGACTTCTTATGTTGGTACTCTCTATTAGTTAATAAAGCACACTTTGAATATAATGGGAGCTTCATAGTTGAATGAATCCACATTTGATGCAATTATTTTTTGTTTTAGATCAAAGCTTATGTTCCGAAACAATGAGTGTGAAGCTACTGTTGAAGATGTCGCATCGTCTTTTGCTTCTCGCGGAATGCTTCGATCTGCTATTGCTGAGGTTGCCCTTTATTGTCTATGTTGCAAATACCAGGGGTCAGACAAGCTTATCCTGCCATATTGAATTTGTGTAAGTCAACCCCTATAGTTTTTTCTTTTATCTTGTTCTTTTCCAAATTAGTTAAACTTGTCGGTCTCATTATATCTATATGTACCTCTTTTATTGCCCCTTATCTGTTTTTTTGTTGTTATCTGTTTATTAGGACAAGATTTACAGAGGGCAATTTGATTCCCGTGTGAGGAAGTTTTTCAATGCAACTGGTCCCGATAGCATGGATGCCCACGATTCTGTAAGCAATTTTTTGTACTTGTCTCTATATTTGTTTCCACTATGATCCTCTCTGTTTGTATTTGTTTTATTTGTGCTCTTGATATTAATATCCGTTTTAATGATTGTGTGTTTATCTTGCGTCAGGTTATTTTCCCTACTTTTGACCCACCTGAAATTCCTGCTCACATGGGTGGTGTTGGGCATTGGGTTTCTATATTTCTTGACTTGAAGAATGAAAGGTTTCAGCTTCTCGACTCCTACCATGGACCAAGTGATGAATGTGCAGTGCGTCTCTTTCGGCGTATGACTGATAACATCAATAAGCTTTGGAGCGATGCCAGCAATGACAGGGAGACACCCTTCAGTCCACTTTCTATTGAAAACTTCCCTTTGGATTGGATTGATGTCCCCCAACATAATAACAAGTATGACTTCCAGTTTATCTCTATTATTTTTGTTTATATGTATGAGTACGTAAGCTGCAGCATTTTATTATGCTTTGGCTTTCTTTTCTTTTTACAATGTTTCTTTGTTTGATGGCAGTATCAACTGCGGGTTCTTCATGCTTACGAACATTAATTCGTTTCATGAGGGGGTTCTTACGAATTATTCCCATGAGAATATCTTGGATATCAGGAAGGCATGGTTGTATTCAATTGCATCTTCTAACCTGTTTGAAACAGATTTCATGGATCTATTTGGCTACTATACATGTAAGTCTTGAAACTTACAGTTTTGGCTAATTTATATCTCTTTTTGTTATTTGTATCCTGATACATTGTCTTTTATTTACTTGTATATTCTGTTTTAAAAGTTTTTCATGTCATTGCTTCCTTGAACTGTAGCTTTTATTTGTACATGAACTTCAGTGATGATACCTTCCTATGTTTTGGTAGCTGAACTTGAATGATTTTCATGTCATCAGTTTTTCTTGAACTGTACCTTTTGTTGCAACTGAACTTCATTAATTTTAAATGCAACACTTTCTTTTAGCTAAAGATTTTTATTTTTGTAGCTGAACTTGAATAGCAATCATGTCATCTGTATTTGTTGGACTGAAGCTTGTGTTGTACCTGAACTTCAATTGTTTTTATGGTCTTTTTTTGACAGTGGAGCAGTTGGATTTGACCGACTACCATTATGCATTCCTCGGGACACAGGAATACCAGCCTAGGGAGGAATTGATGAGTACAAGTCCAAAACATGATGAGAGTGCTCGAACCCTTGTTCCTTCCAAGGTTGGCAAGCAGCATGTCGGTATTGGAGTGTCTAAAGCCCCAGGGAGTGCCGCTCCAAAGACCCCTTGCACTGTGAAGGTGGATGCAGTCCAAGCTGAAGAGATTTCATCGGATGATGATTTCGAGAAGATTGCTGGCATGAGGAAGGGTAAATCTACTGCTGCTATTGTTGTTGGGAGAGGTGGCAAGAATGCTGTCATCGCTAGGAGGAATCCGGCACTTGAGTCTGGAAACATAACCTCCTCAAAGAGAGCAGCAAGATTGCCTCTGAAGTGGCGTTCTCCTGTCTGTCCCCTAAAGAAATACAGATACCCTCATCTATCTGAGGCCCGAAAGTTGAAAGAGTTTGTGCTTTAGTGAAAATGGTCTGAAGAAGTATATGGAGTGAGTTTTCTTCTTCTGTTTGCTCCCTGATATGCTCTAATGTGAACTTCTATTGTGATAATGTCTGAACTTCTCTTCATTTTTTCTCTTTTTCTTTCTTATGTAGTTGCGCTTCTAATATTTTCCCATCATTTCTTCTACAGGACAACCTACTGCTTGTTTACTCTCCCTGGCAATGTGATTGACCTCATTGGACGTGTCCTTCATAGTCTTTTTGGTGAAGGGCAGCAGATGGAAGGAGACGTAATGGACTTTCTCATAAACCAGTGGAAGGATTTGCCAGAGACCTTTGAGATCTTCTCTTGTGCTGACAGGGTTGTTCTGAGTCCCTACTTCATACAGGTTTTTGTTTTTGTAACCTTATCTCCCTATTTTGCGCTAGTTTTGGTTAAGGGGTATTGTGAGGTATTTTTATTTGTCGTCTTTTTATGTTCTTAATTTTTGTTGATGGTGTGTTTGTAATGCAGTACTGCCTGGATTATGATGTGTTCTCTTCACCAATTCCAAAATTCGATGCAAAAAAATCGGCGGGTCTGCTTCGAATGTTTGTTCGTAAGGAAGAAGACCTTCTTAATGCAAAGCTGGTTAGGTTTTTATAACTATTGCTTTTTAATTATGCATATCCTTTCCTGAGTTTTCCAACAAGTTATTGTTCATCTGTGTTGTTCACTACTTATGGTTTATAGTTTTTGCTCACCGTCTTTTGTAATGTTTGCAGGTTTTTTTGCCATTTTTCAAGCCCATTGATAAAGTAGCGCACTACAGTGTGTATGTGCTGAATAGATATTGTGGGAGCATTAACATCCTTGACTCACTTCCTTACTCTAAGAAGGGCATGTCACGAACCCGGTTCCACGAAGACTGCACAAATATCATGAGTTTTCATAATTGAACCTCCATCATAGGCTTTTTTGTCATAAATTTCATTCCGCCTTCCTTTGACAAACATTTTATGCATGGTTGGTAATACTGCATCAAAGTTGTGTGGTTGAACTGAGTATCATTTTGATAGTTGAACTTCTGATATCTTTTAGTTGGATTTTATGCAAGTCTCAATATATGTACCTGAACTTAGCTATTTGTTCAATATGTTTTTGATTTTAGTGTTCGTGTCGTGTCTGGCAGTTCAAGAGATTCGTTGGGTTGCTGGAGGAGGTGCACGGCAAGGCTGAGTACAAAGCGAGCAAGCAGCCAAATTGGGTGACTATTGCAAAGAGGCCGACTTTTGTTGAAGTTCCAAAGCAAGGCGCTAATGAGTGTGGTTTCTTCTGCGTGAAGTTCTGCTCTACATATGATGGCGATGACCTTATCGAAGATTTTGGTGATGTGGATGTATGTTTTCTACTTATTTTTGTCTCGTCATCTTTTCATGTCTTAATTTGTTTTTGCCCACATGCTCTTGTTGTGCTTTAGTTTGTGTTCTTCTTTTTTAGCCTTACGCTTTTTTTGATTCTTCATTCTTTTGTTTGCAGGCTGACGTACATGATTGGAAGGCCAAGTACATGCACACTCTAGTCTTCAGCCCAAAGAATGAAATTCTGCGTGGAGAGCTTCCAGCTGAGATCCAGAACTTGGCGCCGTGAATTCTGCATTTAGAAACATTGGTTTAGTATAGATTTGGTTTCGTATAGATTTGGTTTGGTAATGGTTGGAACGATTTGTTTGCGTGAGCTATTGAAAATTGGGTTAGTAATTTGTATATTTTATAACTGCACTGTTTTCTTGTGATTGAGGACCAATGTATCTGGAATAAAAAATGTTTGGTTTGTAATTTTCTTGTTATTGTATGGGTTCAGTATTTTTTCCACACAATCCAGTGTGATTTCTTTGCCCCCTATGTGTATTTGAACTTCTGCCTGTTCTCTGGTTGAACTGCTGTTTTAACCCAGATAGCATTTTTCCCCACACAAACCAGTGTGGTTCCTATACCCCCCCTATATGTATTTGGACTTCTGCCTGTGCTCTGGTTGAACTGCTATGTTAACCCATACAGCATTTTGTGTTTTAAAATGTACTAGTACGACACCATCTTTGTTTGTAATCACGCTGGCATTTATTTTTGACGTGGATGTAGTTTAGGGCGTAGGCTTTTCCGACGTGTTGGTTGGTAGCGTTGTCTCTTTTATTCTTTTTCAACTCATTCAAATTGTAGCTTTTTGCATAGAAGCTATATGTCCTTTGTAATACTTGAACTGCATATAGTATTCAAGTAGAACTTCACATAACGAAATTCTCTTGCACTCCTTTATGGTTCTATTTATTTATTTTTTGTCGGCGTTCTAGTGAACTTCTCCAGTGTGGTTCCTATACCGCCCTATATGTATTTGGACTTCTGCCTGTGCTCTGGTTGAACTGCTATGTTAACCCATAGAGCATTTTGTGTTGTAAAATGTACTAGTACAACACCATCTTTGTTTGTAATCACACTGGCATTTCTTTTTAACGTGGACGTAGTTTAGGGTGTAGGCTTTTCCGACGTGTTGGTTGGTAGCGTTGTCTCTTTTATTCTTTTTCAACTCATTCAAATTGTAGCTTTTTGCATAGAAGCTATATGTCCTTTGTAATACTTGAACTGCATCACTACTGGAATCAGGATCTTTGCCGTCTGCCGTGGCTGATGGCAAAGGCATGCATTGCGGACGGCAAAGGTCTTTGCCGTCAGCCAGCAGACGGCACCACATCCGGCTGAACAAGCCACGGTAAAGGGCACTTTGCCGTCTGCTGGCAGACGGCAAAGATGCAAAGGTCTTTGCCGTCTGCCAGCAGACGGCAAAGGGCATGGACGGCACACGCGGCAGCTTAGGTCCGTTAAGGGGTTAACGGCGTGCCCAGGTTCCCCCCAGATAGCTGCCACGTGGCTCGCTATGCCGTCTGCTGGCAGACGGCAAAGATGCAAAGTTCTTTGCCGTCTGCCAGCAGACGGCAAAGCAACCACATAGGCCAGCCCAGTGCCCCCCAGGTTGCACAGGTAGCTGCCACGTGGCAGCTTTGCCGTCTGCTGGCTCATGGCAAAGCTCTTTGCCGTCTGCCAGCAGACGGCAAAGAGCCTGTATAGCCCCTGTTTTTTCTGTTTTTTCTTAAATTCATTCAATTTCACAGAATTTCATAGATATATATATATATATATATACACATTTGAAAATACTTTCAACAAGCATACCAACACATATCCAACAACAAGTTTCCAACAACATATCCAACAACAAGTTTCCAACAACATATCCAACAACAAGTTTCCAACAACAAAGTTCATCGTACAAAAACAAAACAAAAAGGAAGCACAATGAGAAGAGTAGACTCCATCAATGCAAGCTTCCTCATCTAAAGCAAATCTGCAAATTGGTAAAGAAGAAAGTGAAGAAGAAGAAGAAGACTAGCTAGAAGAAGAAGAAGAAAAAGAAGAAGAAGAAGAAGAAGAAGAAGAAGAATTTTTCTTCTCTTTCTTTTTCTCCTCTCCTCTTCTTTATCTTCTTCTTCTTCTAACTAAGGTAGGTAAAAATGCCATTTTTTAGCTAAGCTAGGTAAAAATGCTAAGTGTAGGTCATTTTAGAGCTAAGCTAGGTAGTTATGCCATTTTTGAGCTAACCTAGGTAGTTATGCCATTTTTGAGCTAACTAAGCATATTTATAGCTATCCTAGGTAAAGTATGTCAGTTTGGAGCTAAGTAAGGTTATTATGTCATTTTCGAGGAAAATAAGCTAAGTATAGGTCATTTTGGAGCTAAACCAAGGTTATTATGCCATTTTTTACCTAAGTGAGCTAATTATGTCATAAATGAACTAGCTAAGCTAAGTATAGATCATTATTGAGCTATCCTAGGTAGTTATGCCATTTTTTAGCTAACTAAGCATATCAAGTCATTTTGGAGGAAAAAATGCTAAGTATAGGTCATTTTATAGCTATCCTAGGTAAAATATGTCATTTTCGAGCTAAGTAAGGTTATTATGCCATTTTCGAGGAAAATAAGCTAAGTATAGGTCATTTTGGAGCTAAGTAGGTCATTTCTTAAGCTAAGTATGCATTTGTTAAGCAAAACACTTGGGAAAACTTACCATCATCACGGAGGTGAAGGACCGGTCGGGCTTGCGCCAGTGTGAGACGGAGAAGGACCGGTCGGGGTTGCGGCAGACGCAGAAGGATCGGTCGATGTTTGTCGGGAGGCATGCTGCACCAAAGATCATTTGCAATGTCTCGTTAGCATGATGCAACTCAAATGTGAATACTAGTAATTAATGACCATTCAAATGAAACTCACCATGGGCGCTATACCAATCTGGGGCATCGGCGGAGGGGTCTGACCG
Organism: Elymus sibiricus; assembly: GCA_039707655.1. Lineage (NCBI taxonomy): Eukaryota > Viridiplantae > Streptophyta > Magnoliopsida > Poales > Poaceae > Elymus > Elymus sibiricus. The sequence goes on from CM077676.1 coordinate 284,306,418, forward strand.
TTGTTCTGGCACACGGTCTGCACATTTTGTTTTCACGAGTCAGTCATATTAGTTAGTGATGAAACGAACATTACGTGCATGATTTGTCTAATATGCAGGAGAAACTTATCACGAGGAGCTCGTATAGGGCCCGGTGAGACGCGTCGTTCCGGTTCCTCTCCTCCTCCACCAGCCAAGCCGTCCTCTCCTCCATGTCCCTCTCCCTCTCCGCCGCCTGCCTGTTTGCCTCCACCAGAAGCTCCTGGGCCCTAGCCTCGATGGCGAGCTCCATTGGCCGTGGACGAGGCCTTATCTCAGGATCGGAGCTCGTCTGGCGCTTCTTGATCTCCGGGAGAGTTCTAGGACAACGTATCAGTCCATCCCCAATGGCTATCGAGCCATGGGGCCTCCCGCCACCAGATATCATCACGAGCTCTGGATCAAAAGGACTCTGGCTCGGGTTGAAGTCCTCCCCTTTCCTCGTCTTCCCCTCATCTCAGTACCTCACGAGCTTGTTGTGGGAGGAGATGTTGCTGAAGCGTCCTGGATGATCGAGGTCATCCTCAGAGAATGCCTTGGCCTTCTTGTACGGGGCAGTATGGGCCATGGCATAGAGGTCGAACAGCGGTGGCACCTCCTTCTTGTTGTGTCGCGCCTAAAAGAGAGGAACAAAATATTAGTTAAGGGCTCAAGCTAGCATGAAGAATGAAATTGCTTGAATCATGAAGCAAACCACATACCCAGTGATCCCCGAACTCAAACAGGTTGGAGCTCCCTTGAGGGTGTGGCACACCTTTCATTTGGGCACGCTTATACTTGGCCTTGTTGTGGACGGCTAGCCATTGGGGAGAGCACCACTCATCCACCAACGCCTCCCAACAGTCCATCCTATCCGCACACCATCTCGGGGGCACCTAAGTTAGACAAGAGAAATTTCAGCGCTACGCCTACGAATCAAATCAAGGAAACTAAGTACAAGGCCTTAAGAATAGGTAATTACCTTCATGTACTTCTCCTTACTCAGAAACTTGGCGCGGCACTTCTTCTTGGCCCTCTTAATGTTAGTCGAGGCGTAGTAGTCTCGAACAGCCTGCACCCAAGTCTCGTGCCGTAAGTTCTGAAATAGGCGCTTGCACTCGGCTACGAGAACAATAGCCGCGTCCGCCTCGTGTTCCTCAAGACACCTATAGAAGGTCTGCAATCAAACAAGACAACACTGATTAGTACAATCACTAGGTGTTGTTGATTTTTAATTCTGTAAAGGAGAAATTACCCAAAACCGCCGGATCACAATGTCGGCCACCGTCTCGCACAAGACACCGTCGACCCTCTCCTCCGGCGGGGCCGGGGCAGCCACGTACAGCTCCCAGCTCAGTGCTAGCTGTGGAACCTCACCCTCACCGGGCAACTTGACCCACCCCGGGAAGTGGTGCCGGAGAAGCACACCAAGGACCTGGTTGGGCCTGCGGACACCAGGGGCGTGTTTCCAACCCCTGCAGTATGACAAGGCCAACACATTAGATATTAATTTGAAGAAACATGAAGGCAAAAGGTTAAAAAAGAGTAAATGCACTTACTTCTCCCCATTAGGCACAATCAACCACCTCTGATCGCGGGTCGCCGGCACGGGCGGGAGCTTTGTACCACCACGCTGGTAGACCTTCTTGCCCTCCTCAACCAGCTTGCCCTCGCTATAGCTATCCTCAGAAAAGCTGTCCTTGCCACCATCAGCATGGCCACTAGCCTCCGGAGTCACGTGGGACGAAGACTCTGGGACCGGAGTCTCCTGGGACGAAGACTCTGGGACCGGAGTCTCCTGGGACGAAGGCTCGGCGACCCGAGGTTCGTCAGCCCGAGGCTCGTGGACCGGAGTCCGAGACGGGTCCAAGTCAGACGGGTCCACCTGAGACGGAGCACTCCTGTGGTCGGGAGAATCAGCTGGGGGTGGCGGCGAGGAAGGCGCAGCAGCCTTCCTACCTCTCCCGCCTCCACGTCCACCTCTAGCACCCCTCTTCGTCTTCCCCCGACCTCTCCCGGCCGAAGAAGAAGCGCCCGCCGGTGTCTGCATACTGTGTACCAGCGCTATCCGGAGGTGCCCGGGTGGAATAATAGCACCCCTCCCAGCACGCGCCGAGGAAGGAGGCTCGGAGCGCTCTCGACCCGCGCCCACCATCTGTCAACACCTGCAATGACAAAGAGTAAACGAAATTAGTACAACATAAAAAAATTGAATACCTAATAACATGAAGTAATTAATAATATATATGTACATAATAATAATTGAATACCTGACATTACTAATATTAGGTGTGGTGTCGGGCTGTCGGGGTGTCGTGGTGTCGGGGTGTCGGGGTGTCGGGTCGGGGTCGGGGTGTCGTGTCGGGGTCGGGGTGTCGAGGTGTCAGGGGTGTCGTGTCTGGGTGTCGTGGTGTCGTGGTGTCGGGGTGTGGTGTCGGGCTGTCGGGGTGTCGGGGTGTCGGGGTGTCGGGGTGTCGGGTCGGGGTGTCGGGTCGGGGTTGGGGTGTTGGGTCGGGGTGTCATTTTCTTCTTCTTCCTCTTCTTCTTTTTTTCCTCTTTTTTCCTTTTCTTCTTCTTCCTCTTCTTCCTTTTCTTCCTCTTCTTCTTCTTCTTCTTCTTCTTCTTCTCCTCCTCCTCCTCTCCTCTTTCTTCTTCTTCTTCTTCTTCTCCTCCTCTTCTTTTCCTTTTTCTTCTTCTTCTTCTTCTTCTTCTTTTCTTCTCCTCTTCTTCTTCTTCCTTCTTTTCCTTTTTCCTCTTCTTCTTCTCCTTCTCCTTCTCCTTCTTCTTCTTCTTCTTCTTCTTCTTTTCCTTTCTCCCTCTTCTTCTACTTTTTCTGTTTTTTTTTTCATCTTTCTTCTTCCTCTTCTATTTATCTATACCTACTAATAAAGCAAGGTGATATTCTTGGTTTCGTCCCGCTTAGATAATTTTATTAATAGGTAATAGATACGCGAGGTGGTACTAATTCAGGATGATGCATCAAATTATCGGGCCTACGCATAAACAACCGACCGACTGGGCCAGCCCAGTAGCATCCACGGTCAGGACGTCGCTGCTTCATCCATCAAAATAAACCAGGCGTATCATAGATTTGATGCATCGTTGTCTGGCGTGTTGAATAATTCTGAACCGTGTTGAATAATCCCACCTTGCTATCTTAAATCGATTCACACTAATTTATATATACGTGTAGCATCGTTGTCTGGTGTGAGCTAATTCAATAAGATATAATTGACATGCAAGGTAGGCTGGGCTTTGCATGCTTTGGTGGCTATGTAGAAAAACTGTTAGACAGTTTGAATTGTCGGCTTATGAATGAACATGATTTGTGGGCTGTGCATATAAGAAAGGAGATGGTCTCTGGATAGAGAGAAGGAGATTGTGGCTGGATAGAGAGTAACTGGTCGGAATTTGTGGGCTCTGATGAACTGGATATAAAAGTCGGACAGAAGGAGCCATTGTCCAAAGCAAAGAGTCCAGGAAAGTTTGAAGAGACTATTCAAGAGGCGGCTAGCCATAGCTTGCAACGCACGGGTGACTTGGGACTATAAACATGCATTGTTTGAAGAATTTGTGTCCAAAGCAAAGAGTCCAGGAAAGTTTGAAGAATTTGTTTTTATTTCATTCTCAGAATTCGTTATCAAACTAAATACCAAATTCTCACCAGCTCTTTTTTTGCAAAGGAAATCTCACCAGCTCTTATACAAATATATACGCGGGGTTTGTTAGTGGAAATGAGGCGCTGCAATTATGAATCTCTACGAGAGTCCAACATTCTATGTGAATAAACTCTTTCCCGCTGGAGCGAGCGACTCAATCAAATGGGATGCGCAGTCGACAATATTTATTTGTTGGGGCCCTCCACGTGGATGATTCATGCGCGTGCAGACGGGAGGCCCAACAAACCAAAATGGAGGAAGATTTTGATCCCATTTTTGAGAAAAAAGAAACTTATATAGGTTTTTTTTGGTGGCAAGAAATACATTTAATTGATTGTTGACATTTGTGACATAGGGCCAACAAACCAAAATGGAGGAAGATTTTGTGATATGAATAAAAAAGTATCATATACTTTTGTGACATAGGGCCAACAAACCAGATTTAAGGCACATTTGGTTATTTTAATGCACCAAAACTACTTCTCATATGATATTTGATAGTACCAGTTGTGAATGATAGGTAATCTAATGGTTTTACTACACTTTGATTTATTCATGGATATTGTGGTCAGAATTGATGTACAAAAATTATTCCAAAGTGGCATATGCGTAGCATGGTTCTTAATGTGCGGCGGATATGCATTTCCGCTAGAATTCGATATGCAGATCCCTGCATCGCTAGGTGGCACCATTTGAATGTTGTCTTGTCGTGTTCGTAGACATACAAATTGTTTCAGCCGTTGCAACGCACGGGCATATGTGCTAGTCTAAACCTAAACCTAAACCTAGCATTAAACCTAAAACTAAACCTAAACCTAGCACTAAACCTAGAACTAAACAGGAAATAACGGAAAAAACAGAAAAAAATGGAGCTCACCTTGCTCCGGCGGCCGCGGGGAGGGGGCCGCTGGAGGAAGGCCGAGGGCTCCGGCGGCGGGGCGGGGCGGCGCAGGGGCCGCGGGGAGGGTTCCGGCGGCGGGGCGGGGCGGCGCAGTGACCTCCGGCGATGGGGCGCGGCGGGGTGGCCGCCGCGGCCTGGGTCCGGTGGGCGGGACGGGCGGGCTGGCCGGCGGCGGGGCTGGCTCCGGGGGCGGGGCTAGCCGGCGGCGGCGACTGGCGGCGGTGACAAAAGGAGGAGAGGGCGCGGGAGGGAGAGAGAGAGAGGGGGGAGACGGCCGCCCGTTAAGTGGCCCCTCTTTGCTGTCTGCTAGCAGACGGCAAAGAAGTGACGTGGGGCTCGCTCTTTGCCGTCTGCTAGCAGACGGCAAAGGAGGGACATTGCCATCTGTCCCCTCTTTGCCGTCTGCCAGCAGACGGCAAAGAAGTTGACCTAGCCACGCCGTGCCCCGTGGGGCCCACCTGGCTCTTTGCCATCTGCCTTTGACCTTTTTGCCGTCAGCTGGCAGACGGCAAAGAACCAGCTGATGGCAAAGAGCCTCTTTGCCATGAGCTGGTTCTTTGCCGTCTGCTTTCCCCAAGCAGATGGCAAAGAGCCTCTTTGCCATGAGCTGGCAGACGGCAAAGAGCTCGCAGACGGGAAAATGCCAGATTCCAGTAGTGCATATAGTATTCAAGTAGAACTTCACATAACGAAATTCTCTTGCACTCCTTTATGGTTCTATTTATTTATTTATTTATTTTTGTCGGCGTTCTAGGTGAACTTCTCCAGGTATCCAAATAGAACTTCATAACCGCACGCGTGACCTTCGGCTTACTAACTTAGTTTACACGGCAATACCTTTTTGTCAAGCATATTTTTTTCTGCATCGATTCTTATACTAGAACTTCTCCAGTATGCTTATTTGAACTTCATTGTTTTTTCTTTTTTACTGCTTACTCTTTTTATGTAATAATATAGCACGTGCTAGTATACCAGAACTTCTACAGTAAGCTTATTTTGAACTTCTGCAATATGACTATTTGAACTTCTCCATACATACTGTTTAGTAGTGGAATAACATAATATGTGCTGACATGACATAAGATTTTTTGTTTAATTGACCTAGTCTAATTGTTCATCAGCCTTGTGCTCCTCCTAGGCTTTGCTGCTTGCGGTTTATGTTTGTCATGTACCTCTTCCTTTTCCTCTTGCTCTTCGTCTTCGTCTTCATCTTCTTCTTCTTCTTCTTCTTCTTCGTCTTCTTCTTCTTCGATGAGGTCTTTGCTTTCCTCTTCGTCGTCTTCAACTTCATCTTGAAAGTCTTGCTCATCTTCATCTTCCACCACTTTCTTTGTGCTGGCTCTAGGTTTTGTTTTCCCTTTCTTTTCTGGCTTTTGACTCCTCTTTTCAGCTTCTTCTTTGCGCTTCGGGCATGTTCGTGCATTGTGTGGAGCATATTCCTTGCATATGCTACAAAGCCTACTGCTAGCTTTCTCTGGGTGTGGTCCCTTGTTATGTTTTTGAGCTTTGTGTTGGTTGACTTCCTCGGCATCTTTTCTTTCTAGAAGTGTTGGACAAGTCAGTTTGTTGTGTCCTGCAACCAGTTTGCATACACTGCATTGCCTTTGTCCAAGTGGCACTCCATTCTCATCCAGCTTGACCACTCTATTTGCAGGTGGTGCCTTTATTTGAGCTCCCTGTTCACTTTTCTTTGCTGCAGAATGTTTCTTCCTACCCTTTGTTTCAGAGTACAACGGCGGTTTCATCATCCCTTGCTGCTACTGTTGTTGGTTATGCTGCTGCATTGAATGACCTGCACCCTCCTGACATTGCATGGCTTGAGCAGCGGTTTGGAGCATTTCAGCTTCATAATAAGCAAGGTCATCAGCTATTTCAACATCCTCTTCAGCCATTCTTTCGTCAATATCTGTTTGATTTGCTGAATGTATGGCGTCAAGTTCTTCTACGAGCCTCTTGAAAACATAGAAGGCTCTATTGTATTGTTGTTCACATCTCATTGCTTTCTTGTTAACCGTCAAATTTAGCTGCAGCAGGATGTCTTGCTTGGAGATTTTAGAGCTGCCATCGAACACTATTGTGTTGTAGTCCCTTGTATCAAATGTTGGTTGCGATTTAGCAGTCTGGGTGTACCGTTTAAGGATATATTTGTCCGAAAACTCGTCAGCCCTCAGGTAGTCCAGAATGTTCATGATGTGAAGGCAGAACAGACCTGCAGTGAGATAAATGCACAATTCATTGTTTGTGAGCCAGCAATGAGTTACCATATAGTGATATCATAGTAGTAGTTTAGCTGTTTATTTATTTATTTCTTTTTCCACTCACCTGTGTGTGTCCAAAGCTTGCATTCACACTCATATATTTTATTCACTGGATCAGCTACAACCTGGAATTCATGCTTTGACCATGCAAATACTTTTTCCTCATGCTTCCCTTTGTTATGGTAGTACACAAGGTACTTATTTTTCTCTGTTGTTTTGTTTGCACGAAAGAGTGTGCTCTTTCTCATCCTATCCCTCATCTCACTGTATATGGCTCTCGTGTACTTGATAGCCATGTCTTCCTCATAGCCGTGATTTGTTTTTGTCACTGGATTGTTCTGCATATGTCAAAAATAATAGATTAGTATTGCAGAGTAATTGATTTTTTATTTATATAGCAAGTGCACATGTTCAAGGTTCTGAATAAGAGGGTGTTTTTTGTCTTAATACCATGCTGGCCATCGTTTGCTCGTTCTCCTTCTGCAGCCGAGTTTGTATGCAAGCATTTACCCGCCTAGCAAACTTGTGTAGGTTCTGGGTCCCCTTGACAAACCCTCTCTTGAGCACATGATTCATGCTCTCGCTTCGTTGTGTAGAAGTCATTCTAGCACAGAAAATGTTCTTGTAGTATGATGATATCCACATTTTCCGGTCACTCCACAGTTGCATCATCATCGGGTCGTTATGCAGGTTGTACTTCTGCACGAGTGCAACCCAGGCAGCTTCAAACTCTGTTGGCATTAGCGGCCAGTTTAAGATAGACGTGAACTCCTCTTTGAATGTTGGATACTTTTTGTACAGGCATGCGAGGTATTCCTTGAACTTCTTGAGGATGTGCCAATGGCATAGCTTGTGGACGGTATTTGGGAATGCTTGTGGTATAGCTTTTGCCATTGACGGGCACTGGTCTGCATGGATATAAAATGTAATATGCAGTGTTATTGAACTTCATTTGATCTTATATGCAGTGTTGTAAAATGTAAATTGCTTCTTACACTATTGGTGGACTTCTATGCTACAAGTATTTGAACTTCACAACCAGCAGTAGGTATGTCTAATCATGTCACATATATTTTTTCTTATTGCATTTTTGGTGAACTTCTATGCTACAAGTATTTGAACTTCACAGCTAGCACTATATCTATCTAATCATGTCACATATATTGTTTCGTATTGCAGTGTAGGTGGACTGCTATGCTACCAGAGTTTGAACTGCATGGTTGTTTACTTTCTTTTTCATTATCACCAATATACCCAATATAGCCAGAACTAAAAAAATGATAAAACCTGTAATCTTTTTTGATTTTACCTGTGAGAATACAAGTTGGGTGTTTGTTGTTCATGCATCGTACGAATGTATCGAAGAGCCACTTGAATGATTTTGCATCTTCGTCTCTGATGAGGGCAACAGCAATTATCGTTGACTGCAAATGGTGGTTGGTTCCAACAAACACTCCCAGAGGCATATGAAATTTGTTTGTTTTGTAAGTTGTGCCGAATGTTACGCAATCGCCAAAGTCTTGATACGCTCCCCGGCAGCTTGCATTGGACCAGAAAATGTTCTTTATTGCATTGTCGCTGTCTACTTGTATGTCAAAGAAGAACTCATCATTGATTGCCTTCATTTCTTTAAAGAAAGATACAAGTTTCAATACATCATCCAAGTCATCTTTCCTTGCATTCATAGCTTTCCTACAAAATATATACAAATATGCATTTGTTATTTTTTAGCAAGGGTAGTGACTTAGGATGCTATGTGCATTGCAGTATGTTCATCTTTCAATACTTACTGGTTTAGTAGGTCTCGTCCGGTCATGCTCAGGAAGTAGCTTCCATCTTCATTTTCTGATAGCATGGACATAATTGTTGTATGTTTGACATCATGGTACTGCAAGAGCTCTACGTACTCCAAAAGAGTGGGGTCATAATTCTTGTGCGAGTGCAAGAATACCAGCATGTCAGCAGTTTGGATGAGGTGGTGATTATGATTGTATTGAATGTCCACCACCACACATGTGTTATCCTCTTGCACCTTCACCCTCATTCTAGCATTGCAGGTTGTCCTGTGCGAGGTTTTGTTTCGCTGCCTATCAGCTTCATAAATAGTAGGATTGTGTTTCCCTTGGCATGCGCAGACAAAGTACTTGTGATTATCATTTCCACCCGTCTTCCTGATGCCAAAACCAGCGTGCCTGGCGTATCGGTTGTAAAATTCCCAGGCTTTATCTACATTCTTGAATGTCATCTTCAGTCTTGGTATTAGATAATCTGGGAGATCCGGCTTCTGCAGAAAGAAAAAAAAACGGTATGTTAAAATGCACCTTAGAAATATGTTAATCCTGGTGCAAAAAAAATGGCAGATCAGACCAGATGCATATATAAATATGTTATTTTTGTTCACTTACGTGTTTGTATGATCGCAACTCCACCGGAGTCTGCTGCTGGCCCGTTGGGATGGGGCAGGGCGGAGTTACCATAGCAGGGTGCAGGAGTGGATCACGAGGAGGTAGGAGGGTTGAAGATGGCCTCTCTCTTGTTTGTGTCCTTTTGGCTTGGGGTGGTTGTGGAGGTATGCCAATCCTGGTTTTAGGTTGCTCTTTTCTTCTATGAAACAAACCATCAATCCCATGTCCCGTAAGATCATGAGTTGTAGCAGCAGCATCAGGATCCCTCGGCGGTAGTGTGCAGAGCACTTTCCTCCGTGTGTGTGTGTTCCTGTTGTAATTGTCCTGGCATTTGGTTTACTTGCTGCTCGTTCACATTGACGATCCACACCAGGATAACCTCCAGAGTTATATGCAGAACCTGAGCTAACGTCCTCCTCCATCGGTGTGCTTGGAAGTCTGCTGGTGGATACAAAGAATCCGCGGGGGATTTCCGGTGTCACCCAATTAGGTGGATGTGCGTACTGGTGAGGATGGGGGTTTAGGTTTTCGGGCGTCACCCATTTGGGGTGTGGAGCAGATTGGGAATGCTGAGGGTGTGTTTCAGGTGTCACCCATTCAGGGGGAGGCGCAATGCGTACAGGCTGAGGGTTGTATACTTGCTGATGGGAAGTTCTACCCCTTTTTCTACGTCTCTCGTCCTGAAAAGATTACATTCGCATGAAATAATTTCGTTAGCACAAGTAGCATCTATCTATATTGGTGTAGCTGAATTGAGCATTTTTCATAGTCTGAACTTCCTAGCAACATCTATCTATATTGCTGCAGCACAAGTAACCTCCTGTATATATATACTTTCTTTTGTAGTTGAACTGAGCATTATTCATAGTCTGAACTTCTAGTGTGCAAAAGGGGAAGGTTAAAATAATAGTTAAGTGGGATCCCATTGTTGGACTTCTAGATATACAAGAGGAACATCAACTAGATATATACCAACTAGAACTGAGGCTCATTTACTAGTTGAACTTCACATGGTGTTTTGTATCTCACTATTATTATTTAAATATAAAATGTAAACAAGCAGACAATTTTTTTGCAGCCTGAACTGAGCCTCAGTCACTAGTAGAACTTCACAGTCACTAGTAGGAATTCACATGGTGTAGAGAAATAACATACATGATCATGCAGGAGAAAACAAAGAAAATAGAACAGAAGTCCAACCATACCTTCGCTAGAACTCCAGCTATTCTTTTTCCTGCAGCAGATAGGCCACCTTGAGAGCAAAGCGCCGGCGTGTTGGAAGAAGAATCCCAAGACATTGCATGGCTATCAGAAGGCACCACGTTCATCTGGTTTTTGTTTTGGATCAAAGGGATCAGCAAGAAGTTCAAGTGCAGCAGAATTTCATCAATGACAGTAGGAGGCAGCAAGAATTCATCAATGGCAGTAGGAGGCAGGGGTGAAATAGTACCTGCGGTGCTACGTCCCTTGTTGTATGTGTTAAATCCGATGGCTCCGCTGTCGACCTGTTGTCGCGGCCAACCTTGCTCTGGCCTTCGTCGTCATTCCCTTGGCCACGCCGTCGGTAGGAGTCGAGGAGGGAAGGAGGAAACCTCCGGTTGTCCATGGCGCCCGTAGAAACTCCGGTCGACGCGGGCTCCCTCGCTCCGGCGTCCGCCATCGCTCGCTCTCCCGCGCTGTCGGTAGGAGGGGGAGGGCGGTAGGATCCGGCGGGGGAGAGGAGGTAGGATCCGGCGAGCGGAGGGGTAGGAGGAGGGCGGGGGGGTCCGGCGAGCGGCTGGGTAGGTGGAGGGTGGGGGGATCTCGATCGGGATCGGGTTCCCCAGAATTTTCGGGACGTGGTCTGGCACCTGGTCGCCGCTAATTTTGGAGTCCAGGAGGATCCTGTCGGCTCCTATATAGGGGAGGGTTGGATCAGAATATTATTCTAATCCTGGGATAAGAATAGTGCTACTATATATATATATATATATATATATATATATATACATGAAGGTATGTACACAAGATACTTCCAAGTCTGTGACTTAGGTAAAATAGGGCCGAAGATGTGCAATATTAATTCCAGGGTCGGCCGCCCTCCTCCTCAGAGGTACGTGACTTGTTTGCTTCACGTATGTCAACAAGGTAATACGATCCGTTGTTAAGATTCTTGCTGATGACGAAGGGTCCTTCCCAAGGAGGGGAGAGCTTATGCATGCCTGTCTGGTCTTGTATCAGACGGAGCACTAAGTCACCTTCCTGAAAGGTACGGCTTCTAACTCTACGGCTATGATAGCGACGTAGGTCTTGTTGATATATCGCAGATCAGGAAGCTGCCAGATCGCGTTCTTCCTCCAAATCATCAAGAGCATCTTGGCGAGCTTCTTCATTATCAGCCTCCACATAAGCTGTTACTCTAGGGGAATCATGACGAATATCGCTTGGAAGCACCGCTTATGCACCATAGACCAGGAAGAACGGCGTATAGCCTGTTGACTTGTTGGGAGTAGTCCGGATGCTCCAAAGTACTGCAGGTAGTTCTCCTCCCAGCATCCTAGGGTCCTCTCAAGAGGCACCATGAGTCTGGGTTTAATCCTGTGTAATAACTCTTGATTAGCTTGTTCTGCTTGTCCATTGGACTGAGGATGTGCAACTGACGCCAAATCAAGCCGGATATGTTCTAGCTGACAAAACTGCTTCATAGCGCCCTTGGACTGATTGGTGCCATTCTCAGTGATGATGCTACGTAGATAGCCATAATGATAGATCAACTTCTTCAAAAACTTGACAGCAGTAGCAGCATCACAATGACTAACAGGCTCGGCTTCAACCCACTTGGTAAATTTGTCAACTGCAACCAACAAGTGAGTATGTTTATTCTTGGATCATTTGAAAGGTCCAACCATATCAAGCCCCCAGACTGCAAAGGGCCAAGTAATTGGAATCCGTCACAATTCTTGAGCCGGCACATGGGCTTGCCGGGCAAATTTCTGGCATCCATCACACTTGCGAACGATCTCCTCTGCATCTGCATGAGCTGTAAGCCAGTAAAAACCATGCCGAAAAGCCTTTGCAACTAGAGACCTTGAACCGGCATGATGTCCACAATCACCAGAGTGGATCTCATTAAGGATCTCGCGGCCGTCCTCAGGAGAAACACAACTTTGAAAAACGCATGTAACACTTCGTCGGTGCAACTCGCCATTAACTATGGTCATGGACTTGGACCTCCGGATAATCTGCCGAGTGATGATTTCCTCTGCGGGGAGCTCGCCACGGGTAAGATACGCCAGGTAAGGTACTGTCCAGTCTGGTGTAGCATGAATAGCGGCTACCAGTGCTGCTTCTGGGTCAGGGATAGCAAGGTCTTCCTCCATCGGTAACTTGACTGGCGGGTTGTGTAGAACATTCAGGAAAACATTAGGTGGAATAGGCTTGCGCTGAGACCCCAAGCGAGACAGTGCATCTGCTGCCTCATTAAGCCGGCGATCAATATGATCAACCCGGTATCCCTTGAAGTGCCCAGCAATATTTGTAACAGCATGCCTATAAGCCGCCATGAGAGGGTCCTTGGAATCCCAAGTTCCAGAGACCTGTTGAGCCACCAAATCTGAGTCACCCAAACATCTGACCCGGCTTAAGTTCATCTCCTTAGCCATACGTAGCCCATGAAGCAGAGCCTCATATTCTGCTGCATTGTTAGTATAGGAAAACATAAGTCTCAAAACATAATAAAACTTATCACCTCGAGGGGAAGTTATCACAACTCCAGCCCCCGAGCCCTCCAACTGCCTGGACCCATCAAAATGTATCGTCCAGTATGTGGTATCCGGCTTGTCTTTAGGAGCTTGCAATTCGGTCCAGTCATTGATGAAATCAACTAGAGCTTGAGACTTAATGGCGGTCCACGGCACATATTTGAGATTATGTGGGCTAAGTTCAATGGCCCATTTTGCAACCCGGCATGTCGCTTCCTTGTTCTGGATGATATCTCCAAGAGGCGCAAAACTGACGACAGTAATGGGGTGCTCCTGAAAATAGTGCTTCAATTTGCGACTCGCCATGAACACGCCATAGACCAGCTTCTGCCAATGCGGGTATCACTTCTTGGATTCTATTAAAACTTCGCTGACATAGTACACAGGTCACTGGACTGGGTATTCCTTGTCTTCTTCCTTGCGTGTTCCACAACGAGTGCAACACTGGCAGCTTTGTTGTTGGCAGCAATATATAACAACATCGGCTCCTTATCCTGAGGAGCAGCAAGGATGGGCGGCTCAGACAACTGCTTTTTTAAAGACTCAAAGGCCTGATCAGCAGCATCATTCCTGACAAAGTTATCAGTTTTCTTCAGAAGCTGGTATAAAGGGATTGCTTTCTCGCCCAGACGGCTAATGAACCAACTCAAGGCTACAACACAGCTTGCCAACTTCTAGACAACATTGATACTGGCCGTCTTTTTCAGAGTTGTAATGGCCTTGATTTTTTCTGGGTTAGCTTCAATGCCACACTCAGAGACAAGGAAACCAAGCAAACTTCCCAGCTGGAACACCGAAGACACACTTGGGCGGGTTGAGCTTCATCTGGTACACGCTCAGGTTATCAAATGTCTCCTTCAGATCATCCAACAAGGTTTCTTTCTTGCGAGATTTGACCACGATATCATCAACATATGCGTGAACATTGCACCCGATCTGCTTGTGAAAACAATTCTGGACATAGCGCTGATAAGTCGCCTGTGCACACTTTAGACCAAACAACATTGATGTATAACAGAAAGCTCCAAAGGGCGTGATAAATGCTGTCTTTTCCTGGTCCTCCTCCTTCATCTTGATCTGATGATAACCAGAGTAAGCATCCAGAAAACACAAACACTCGTAGCCAGCCGTGGCATCAATGATCTGGTCAATACGGGGCAGAGCAAATGGGTCACTGTGACAAGCTTTGTTCAAGTCCGTGTAGTCCACACACATCCGCCAAGTCCCATTTTTCTTCAGAACAAGTATTGGGTTAGCCAACCACTCAGGGTGAAACACTTCGACAATGAACCCGACAGCTAAGAGCCGGGCCACTTCTTCTCCAATAGCCTTGCGTCTCTCCTCGTTAAAACGACGGAGGTATTGCTATACATGTTTAAACTTAGGATCAACATTAAGGGAGTGCTCAGTGAGTTCTCTCGGTACACCAGGCATGTCAGAAGGTTTCCATGCAAAGATGTTCCAATTCTCACAGATGAACTCGATGAGCGTGCTTTCCTATTTAGGATCCATATTCGACCCAATGGTGAACTGCTGAGAAGGATCACCAGGGGTGAAGTCCACTTGCTTGGTGTCTCTGGCCGACTTGAACTTGAGCAGAGGATCAGTTTCAATCGTGGGCTTTTTGAGGGACGTCATATCAGCCGGGTCAACATTAGCCTAGTAAAACTTCAATTCCTCGGTCGCGCAGGCTATCTCAGCATAAGCCGCATCTCCCTCCTCGCACTCGAGGGCAATTTTCCTATTACCATTGACGGTGATAGTGCCTTCCGGCCCAGGCATCTTCAACTTCAGGTAAACATAACATGGGCGTGCCATGAACCGTGCATAAGCCGGCCTCCCGAAGAGGGCATGATATGGACTCTTGAGCTTGACCACCTCAAACGACAAGAACTCCGAGCAATAGTTGAAATCAGTGCCAAAAGCGACTTCCAGAGAGATTCTACCAATAGGGTAAGCCAACTTGACGGGGTTAGCTGTTTCTCGGACAAGTTCATCCACCTGAAAGTATCGTAATAGAGTATATTGATACTGCTTCCTCCTTCCATGAGCACCTTGGTTAACGTATAACCACCGAGTTGCGGAGCAACCACCAATGCAAGACCCCCCAGGATTATCGATCCATGGGGGGTGATCTTCCCGACTCCAAGTCACTGGCTGCTCTGACCAGTTTAAGTAATAAGGGACTGCCAGCTTAATTGTATTGACAGCTCGTCACTAAAGCTTTCGGTCACGTTTACACGTGCTTGTGGTGAAAACGTGATATTGCCCACTGTTCAACTACTTAGGATTGCTCTAAAATCCTGACTGACCTCCCTGATTCTGATTGCCTTGGTTATTGCGCTGATTGCTTCCTCCACCATTACCAGCCCCTTGAAACCTGGGATTTTGACTATTGTTCCCCTGGAACCCGGCACCCGCATAATGCCCTTGCGAGCCGGCTCCCTGGAAGCCACCCCCAGAGCTGCCGGGTCCAGAATTGACTTGATGTACAGCATTGCCGCCACCATTGTGATTATTCTGAAAGATTCATTTTGAAAATTCTTGCATGATGAAGCAGTTTTCCCACGAGTGATTGGCCGGCTTACCATCAAAGCTGTGCTTTGGACACGGACCTTTGAGAGCCTCCTCATAACTGCGAGGGCGATTACCAGAAAAGGGCTTCCTGGAGCCGATGTTCTGACGCTGGTTTTTAGGACCAGTGTTGGTGTTGGCAACAAAATCAGAGCTTCCCTCGTGATTCTTACGCTTGTGATTGTTGTTGTTATTGTCGTTACCATTATTCTGCTGGTGACCTTTGCCACCATTTTTCTTGCCTTTGCCAGACTTTTCATCATCAGAGGTTGGATCCTTGGTATTATCTGACTCGGCATACCGAGTTAAGACATCCATGAGATCACCCATGTCCTTGACCTTCCTCTTGAGACGCCCGAGCCTCTGTACCAAAGGCTGAAATTTATAGTTCCGTTCCAAAACAAGGACCGCTTGCTAAGCTGTGATGCTATCTGAAGAGTGGATAATTTCTGCAATCCGGCGCGACCAATGATGCGCGGATTCATCATCATGCTGAACACAATGCTCTAGATCAATAATTGTGGTTGGGCGTTTGCAGGTTCCCTGGTTTTGTCACGACAGATGTCCTCGTGAAAGGACTTAGTCGTGAGGCCATAGCAGTTGTGTAGAAGCTTGAACGGAGTTGAACGGAAAAGAGAGACACGGGTTTACCCAGGTTCGGCCCCTCACGGTGGAGGTAAAAGCCTACTCCTGGTTGATTCATATTGCTCTGGATCTCAGTTACAAGGGTGCGAATTCGCAAACCTAGCTTTCGAGAGATTGCAACTTCCCTTTTCGTCCCAGGGGCTCCCCTTTATATAATAGGTCAAGTCCCTGGTTTTACAGAAGATTTCGGGTTGTACTGTTAACACGTATCCTACTCTAACTCTTGTCCATCTTGCCTTCCAAGTTAGGTTTCCTCCGTCTGGACCTTCTACATGAATCGGCTTGTCCGGCTCTTGAGAGCCGCCCACCTGCCAGGTCTCACCTTGGGCCTTCAGCCCATCTCTGTTCATCTTCAGTTAACCCGTCAGTGGGATGACCCACTTTGCCTTAAGGCTTAGGGCCGGGTCATTGACGTCTACTACGAAACTTTATTCTTGTAGACTCTGTTGGGCCTCCAAGCGTAGAGTTTTGTAGGACAGTAGCAAATTTCCCTCAAGTGGATGACCGAAGGTTTATCAATCCATGGGAGGCGTAGGATGAAGATGGTCTCTCTCAAACAACCCTGCAATCAAATACAAGAAACCTCTTGTGTCCCCAACACACCCAATACAATGGTAAATTGTATTGGTGCACTAATTCGGCGAAGAGATGGTGATAGAAGTGTAGTATGGATAGTAGATATAGGTTTTTGTAATCTGAAAATATAAAAACAGCAAGGTAGCAAATGATCAAACGGAGCACAAACGGTATTGCAATGCTTGAAAACAAGGCCTAGGGTTCATACTTTCACTAGTGCAATCTCTCAACAGTGCTAACATAATTGAATCATATAACAATCCCTCGACGTACAACAAAGAATCACTCCAAAGTTCCTAGCAAACGGAGAACATAAGAAGAAATTGTTGTAGGTAGCAAAACCACCTCAAAGTTATCCTTTCCGATCAATCCACTGAGCCATCCCTATAAGTGTCACAAACAGCCCTAGAGTTCGTACTAAAATAACACCATATGATATGCATCAACCAACTCTAATGTCACCTAGATACTCCAATGTCACCACAAGTATCCATGAGTTGATTATTCGATATGCATCAAAACAACTTCAGATTCATAATATTCAATCCACACAAAGAACTTCAAAGAGTACCCCAAAGTTTCTATCGGAGAAAAGAAGATGAAAACGTGCAACCAACCCCAATGCCTAGATTACCTCAAGGTCACGGGAATCCGCGAGTTGATCACCAAAACATACATCAAGTGACTCAATAGAATACCTCATTGTCACCGTGGGTATCCACATGCAAGACATACATCAAGTGTTCTCAAATCTGAAATATTCAATCCGACAATAACGAAACCTCAAAGGGAAAGACTCAATTGATCACAAGAAGATGGAGAGGGAAGAAACACCATATGATCCAACTATATTAACAAAGCTCACGATACATCAAGATCGTGCCAAATCAAGAACACGAGAGAGAGAGAGAGAGAGAGAGAGAGAGATCAAACACATAGCTACTGGTACATACCCTCAGCCCCGAGGGTGAACTACTCCCTCCTCGTCATGGAGACCGCCAGGATGATGAAGATGGCCTCCGGTGATGATTTTCCCCTTCGGTAGGGTGCCGGAACAGGGCTTCAGATGAGTTTTCTTTGGTACAGAGGCTTGCAGCGGCGGCGTCGAAGTTCTAGGTTTATTTCTGGGGGTTTCTCTATTTATAGGAATTTTCAGCGTTGGAATCACGCGAAAAGGAGCTACGAGGAGCCCACAAGGCAACAGCACACGGTCCCCCCAGGCCATGCCGTGATACCTTGTGACCTCCTCGTGCGGCTTCTTGTCCTTCCATGAAGCTTCGGGGGTCTCTTTTGGTCCAAAAAAATCGTCAAAAAGTTTCGTCCAATTCCGAGAACTTTTATTTCTGCACAAAAAACAACACCACGGTAGTTTTACCGAAAACAGCGTCAGTCTGGGTTAGTTCTATTCAAATCATATCAAAACCATACAAAATTGTTATAAACATGGCATGAATACTTCATAAATTATAGATACGTTGGAGACGTATCAGCATCCCCAAGCTTAATTCATGCTCGTCCTTGAGTAGGTGAATGATAAAAGAAATAATTTATGAAGTGTGAATGCTAGCATAGTGCATAAGTTTGATCAATGATAATTCTAATCACTTTTTCTAGCATCATTATATATCATAAATAGTAGCTCATTTCTCATAAAAACTTCTCATGATCAAGTAGCAAGCTACTCACATGTTAAAGTATAAACCATAAACTTTCTTGAAAACCAACAAACTATGTTCTCAGTCATCAAACAATTACAATTCATCTTATTTTCAGGAAGGGTCTATGTAAGAGCTTTGTTTTAGCAAATTCCACATACTCAACTATCATTTAGTCTTCCATGATTGCTGACACTCAAAGCATATTTTTAGAACAAACCGTTTCAGTCAAACACATAAGAAGATAGAGGCTTAACGTTTCGCCTCCCAACTTATTTATCTCAGGGATAATGTCAACAATAATAACTCATGATCACCTATATTCAACTGGATATATGTGCCTGGATCATTCCCTAACACATGATGCTTGCCCACTAGAGAATAAATAGAGCAGAATAGGGATGAACATTACTGACTCTTGCATAAAAGTAAATACAGAAAAGTAAAAGATAGGCCCTTCGCAGAGGGAAGCAGAGGTTGTCATGCGCTTTTTATTTTTTGGATGTGCAAGCTCTTAATGGAAAGGAACATCACTTTATATTGCCCCTTGTGATAGCAACCTTTATTATGCAGTCTGTCGCTTTTATTTCTTCACCATCACAAGTTTGTACAAAGCTTATTTTCCCTTCCAATAAAAGATCATACATATTTAGGAGCAATTTTTATTGCTTTTTGCACCGATGACAACTTACTTGAAGGATCTTATTCAATCCATAGGTAGATATGGTGGACTCTCATGGGAAGAAACCGGGTTTAAGGGTTTTTGGATGCACAAGTAGTATTTCTACTTAGTATGAAGTTTTGGCTAGCAAAAGATCCTAAGCAAGCGCCACATGTTAGAGGATCCATGACAATATAACTTCTATGTGAATATAAACAAACATAACTCATTACGTTATCTTCCTTGTCCAACATCAACTACTTGATCAAGGTTGAAAATAATTAATGGGGGCTCACAATCATAGAAGATGTCCAAGATAGTATATTTATATGTGAAACTTCTCTTCCTTTAATATTCTTTCATGAATTGTTCAAGTGACCAATGTTGTGTTTGCTAACTTTCAATAAATTTTACCAATTATACTTCTTATATGTGAAGTCATTACTCCCCATGGGACAAGCATATGAAGCATATATAATTTCAGATTTATGATATTCAATTCATTAAATAATTCACTCTTAGGATATAAGTGAAGCACGAGAGTGAATGACAAACTACTCAAGAAGATATAAGTGAAGATCAATGAGTAGTCAAACAATTAAGTAGCTATGTGAAGACTCTCTCCAAATAAAGATTTCAGATCTAAGTATTTTATTCAAACAGCAAACAAAATGAAAATAAAAGGACACTCCAAGAATAGCACATATCATGTGAACAAGTAAAAACTTAGGCTAACCGATAGGTGTTGATGAAGAAAGGTGGGATGCCTACCGGGGCATCCCCAAGCTTAGTTGCTTAAGACTTCTTGGAATGTTATCTTGGGGAGCCTTGGGTATCCCCAAGCTTGAGTTCTTGTGTCTCCTTAATTCCTCTCATATCATGGCTTCTCCTAAATCTTAAAACTTCATCCACACAAAACTCAACAAGAACTCGTGAGATAAGTTAGTATAAATCAACTCAAAACCTTAACATTCTCTACTGTAACAAATCACTAAAATTATAATTAAACATTTCATACTAAATGCCTCTGCATTTTTAATACTCCTATCCACAAATAGAAACACTAAACAAGCAAACATATGCAAACAATGCAACTATAACCGAAATCTGTCTAAACAGAACAGCCTGTAAAGGAGGAATAAAAATTCATACTTCCCTAACTCCAAAAATTCTAAAAAATTACCACATGATAGAGAACTCATGCATTCTTACTTTGTAAAAATTTCAGATTTTTATCATGTTCTGACAATTCACACAAATTCAGGACATAACAGAAAACTTTCTGTTTTCAAACAGCAACAGATAAACTTGCAAACTGAGCATGGTAAAGGCTACAATTGGCATTTTTATTTAACTAAAAGATACAAAACATGATTATTGATAAAATAAAGCATAGTAAACAAAAATAAAATGATGCTCCAAGTAGAACACATATTATCTGATGAATAAAAATATAGCTCCAAGTAATATATACCGATAGTGTTGAAGACGAAAGAGGGGATGCCTTCCGGGGCATCCCCAAGCTTAGACGCTTGAGTCTTCCTTGAATATTACCTTGGGGTGCCTTGGGCATACCCAAGCTTAGGGTCTT
This sequence comes from Elymus sibiricus, assembly GCA_039707655.1. Classification (NCBI taxonomy): domain Eukaryota; kingdom Viridiplantae; phylum Streptophyta; class Magnoliopsida; order Poales; family Poaceae; genus Elymus; species Elymus sibiricus. The sequence continues at coordinate 284,327,080 of CM077676.1, forward strand.
GCCACTCCTTATTCTGCTCATATAGATATCTCACCCAAAAACTTGAAAACTTCAATCACATAAAACTTAACGGAACTCCGTGAGATAGGTTAGTATGATAAAAATAAATCATCCACTTTGGTACTGTAAAGACAAGATTCATAATTGTTCTCACATAATTCCTAATGTATTATATCATTTCCACAATTTATATTACTCAATATAAGCTATGGAAACACTAAAACAAGTAAACAATGCAATAAAAACAGAATCTGTCAAAAACAGAACAACATGTAGTGAGCGAATTAAAAAGCATACTTTTGTACCTCCAAAAATTCTGAAAAATTAGGAAAACGTAACAAATTTGTAAAAAAATACTGTGTAAAAATTTCAGAATTTTATCACGCTCCAGTACAGAACAGAAATTCTAGCACTGAACGCAAAAGTTTCTGTTTTTGCATAGAATCAAATCAACAAGTATCCACACTATCCCAAAGGCTTTACTTGGCACATTATTGAAACAAAACATATAAAACATGATTAATACAGTAGCTTAATAATATGGACACACAAAAACAGTAGATATAAATATTGGGTTGTCTCTCAACAAGCGCTTTTCTTTAATGCCTTTTTAGCTAGGCATAATGATTTCAATGATGCTCACATAAAAGTGAAGAATTGAAACATAATGGGAGCATCATGAAGCATATGACTAGCACATTTAAGCCTAACCCACTTCCTATGCATAGGGATTTTGTGAGAAAACAATTTATGGGAGCATGAATCAACTAGCATAGGAAGGCAAAACAAGTATAACTTCAAAACTTTCAACATAAAGAGAGGAAACTTGATGTTGTTGAAATATATATAAGCATATCTCCCTCTCTCATAATAATTTTCAGTAGCATCGTGAATGAATTCAACAATATAGCTATCACATAAAGCATTCTTTTCATGATCCACAAGCATAGAATTTTTATTACTCTCCACATAAGCAAATTTCTTCTCATCAATAATAGTGGGAGCAAACTCAACAAAATAACTATCATGAGATACTTGATTGGCATAATCAAATTGAACATTAAAATTATGATGACAATTTTCATGGTTATCATTACTCTTTATAGCATACATGTCATCACCATAATCATCATAGATAGCAACTTTATTGTCATAATCAATTGAAACCTCTTCCAAAATAGTGGAATCATCATTAAATAAAGTCATGATCTCTCCAAATCCACTTTCATAATTATTGCCATAAGATTCAACATCCTCCAAAATAGTGGGATCATTAGTACCTAGAGTTGACAGTCTTCCAAACCCACTTTCATCAATATAATCATCATAAATAGGAGGCATGCTATCATCATAATAAATTTGCTCATCAAAACTTGGGGGGGCTAAAAAGATCATCTTCGTCAAACATAGCATCCCCAAGCTTATGGCTGTGCATATCATTAGCATCATGGATATTCATAGAAAGCATACTAATAACATTGCAATCATGCTCATCATTCAAATGACTCACAATAAACATTTTATTAAATTCTTCCTCTAACACTTTAGCACAATTTTCCGATCCATCATTTTCAAGAAAGACATTATAGAGATGAAGTAATTGAGGCAACCTCAATTCCATTTTTTTGTAGTTTTCTTTATAAACCAAACTAGTGATCAAACAAGAAACTAAAAGATTCAATTGAAAGATCTAAAGATATACCTTCAAGCACTCACCTCCCCGGCAACGGCGCCAGAAAAGAGCTTGATGTCTACTACGCAACTTTATTCTTGTAGACTCTGTTGGGCCTCCAAGCGCAGAGTTTTGTAGGACAGTAGCAAATTTCCCTCAAGTGGATGACCTAAGGTTTATCAATCCGTGGGAGGCGTAGGATGAAGATGGTCTCTCTCAAACAACCCTGCAATCAAATACAAGAAATCTCTTGTGTCCCCAACACACCCAATACAATGGTAAATTGTATAGGTGCACTAGTTCGGCGAAGAGATGGTGATACAAGTGTAGTATGGATAGTAGATATAGGTTTTTGTAATCTGAAAATATAAAAACAACAAGGTAGCAAATGATCAAACGGAGCACAAACAGTATTGCAATGCTTGAAAACAAGGCCTAGGGTTCATTCTTTCACTAGTGCAATCTCTCAACAGTGCTAACATAATTGAATCATATAACAATCCCTCAACATGCAACAAAGAATCACTCAAAAGTTCCTAGCAAATGGAGAACATAAGAAGAAATTGTTGTAGGTAGCAAAACCACCTCAAAGTTATCCTTTCCGATCAATCTATTGAGCCATCCCTATAAGTGTCACAAACAACCCTACAGTTCGTACTAAAATAACACCATATGATACGCATCAACCAACTCTAATGTCACCTAGATACTCCAATGTCACCACAAGTATCCGTGAGTTGATTATTCGATATGCATCAAAACAACTTCAGATTCATAATATTCAATCCACACAAAGAACTTCAAAGAGTACCCCAAAGTTTCTATCGGAGAAAAGAAGATGAAAACGTGCAACCAACCCCTGTGCTTAGATTACCCTAATGTCACGGGAATCCACGAGTTGATCACCAAAACATACATCAAGTGACTCAATATAATACCCCATTGTCACCACGTGTATCCACATGCAAGACATACATCAAGTGTTCTCAAATCTGAAATATTCAATCCGACAATAACGAAACCTCAAAGGGAAAGACTCAATTCATCACAAGTAGATAGAGAGGGAAGAAACACCATATGATCCAACTATATTAACAAAACTCATGATACATCAAGATCGTGCCAAATCAAGAACACGAGAGAGAGAGAGAGAGAGATCAAACACATAGCTCCTGGTACATACCCTCAGCCCCGAGAGTGAACTACTCCCTCCTCGTCATGGAGACCGTCGGGATGATGAAGATGGCCTCCGGTGATGATTTCCCCCTCTGGCAGGGTGCCGGAACAGGGCTCCAGATGAGTTTTTTACGGTACAGAGGCTTGCGGCGGCGGTGTCGATGTTCTAGGTTTATTTCTGGGGGTTTCTCTAATTATAGGATTTTTCAGCGTTGGAATCACGCAAAAAGGAGCTATGAGGGGCCCACAAGGCAACAGCACATGACCCCCCCAGGCCGCGCCGTGATACCTTGTGACCTCCTCGTGAGGCTTCTGGTCCTTCCACGAAGCTTCGGGGGTCTCTTTTGGTCCCAAAAAATCGTCAAAAAGTTTCGTCCAATTCCGAGAACTTTTATTTCTGCACAAAAAACTACACCACGGTAGTTCTGCTGAAAACAGCGTCAGTTCGGGTTAGTTCTATTCAAATCATACCAAAACCATGTAAAATTGTTATAAACATGGCATGAATACTTCATAAATTATAGATACGTTGGAGACATATCAGTCATGCCCCTGCCGTGTCTCAACCTCAGGTAATATCCCCAACACGCCCCGAGGATGCCGAAGCCGGTGGGTCCGGCCAAGCTGGTGAGTCCCTGACCCAAGATCCCTTGCGCGAGTGGACTGATGACGACGCGGATGACCTTAGCGGTGCGCGTGGTGCAGCGCAACCGACCGCGGAGGCGGACGCTAGCGTCGCCCCAAGGAGGCGGCTGCGGAGGGCGGCTGGAGCCGCTCCATCTGGAGAGTAGGCGGCCACGGGGCGGCCGCACGGGAAGCAGGCAGTCGAGCCATGGTTAGCTGGGAAACGACTGGTTGTGGCGCAGCCGGGGGACACGAGGAGGACCGTGAAGAAAATGCGGCGGCTTGCCATGTCAGTGGGCCCTAAACGAGGGGTTCCGGTTAGCACCGGGTGAGTAGCTCCTTCGAGTCTTGTTTTGTGCTTTGCTTTTCTTCTGTGTTTGCGTTGGTTTTCCTTCCCCTCTCACATCTTCTATACGCCAACCAGGGCCGCTCGCGAGCTGTCGGTGGCGGCCGCGCCGGCTGCACCTGGAAGCGCGGCTGGTCAGCAAGAAACCCGGAGCGGCGTGAACGAGCCCGGGCCGGACGAGACCGTCGAGGAGGAGCTCGCGGCCCGGCAGGGCGGCGTCGCACTGGAGGAGGCGGAGCGCACCACACGGAGGGTGCATGCGGTGGCCATGGGGGAGGAGGAGGAGGCCTCTGCCAAGGCGTGGGTGGATGCTGCAAGGGCGTGGGAGGACGCCGTGAGGGCGCGGGGGGACGCCGCGGAGGGCCCTGGGTGGCCGACGTGGGAGGCGAATTCGCCGCCGCCGCCATCGGAGCACGGGGCGGCCCCGAGCTAGTCGTCGCCGAGACGAATTCGCCGGCGGGAATTGAGATGGGGACGCCGAAGGCGCGATCGTCGCGACCGGAGGAGGAGCGCCGCAGGCGAACACGGGAGCCACGCCCGAGGGGCCCGGTGCCATCATCCCCGCACCTCGGCTTGCTGGGTGAGGGAGCAGCACCGGCTCCGCGGCCCAGGTGCAGGGGGATTGGGCGAGCGCCAGCGTGTCCACCAGCGGGGCGGCCCCAAGCAGCCCGTCAAGCGCGGTGAACGCGGTGCGAGTGCGGTTCACCGACTACAGCGGCCAGCTACAGGAGTACGCCCAAGGGACGTAGGGCCAGCTGCTCTAGCTCGAGCAGGTCATTGCAGTGAGTGTTTTCCTTCTTGCTTTCGCCTTAGTTTCTTCCTTTGGATTCTTTCTGCCGAGTGGCAAGGCCATTTTCTAGTGGGGGCGCGCCAGCGCACCCACTGGGTGTAGCCCCCGAGGCTCGTGTCGGCTGCGAGGCAGGCGGGCCGAGCCTTCTTGCGTCAATTTCTCCTAACTTTTCTTTTTGCAGGCCCTCAATGACCAGCTTTTGATGGCTTTCAACAAGCTGTTGCACCTGCACAAGGAGACCAAGGCCAAGCTCGTGGTCGCGGAGGCGGAGCTGCAAAGCGCAAAAGGTATGCGACTTGCGTTTTTCCAGTGGGGGTGCGCCAGCGCACCCACTAGGTGTAGCCCCCGAGATTCGGGCCGGCCGCGCAGCGGGCGGGTCGAATCTTCTTGCGTTCTTCTTTTTCTTGTTTTTATTTTCTGTCCGGCTACTGACCAGGAGCTCTGTCCGGCTGCACAGCTACCAACATCAACCCGGCCGAAGTGCAGGAACTTCGGCGCCAGCTGGCCGAGGCCGGCCGGCTGCGCGACGAGGCGGCCGCAGAGCGCGACCGTCTGTGGGAGCAGGCGGACCGGCTGGCCCGGGAGAAGGACGTGGCGGCGACCGCCCACCGGACCGAGCTGGACTGGCTGGGGGAGGAGCACCACGAGGTGGCGGCCCAGAAGGACAAGCAGGTGGCCAAGGCCGCCAAGGAGGTCACCCTGCTCAAGGCGGACTATGATCGCCATGCCAGCAAGTGGTCGGTGAAGGAGCACAGAATGCTGGCGGAGGCGCAGCATATCGACGAGCTCCTCGCCCGTAAGTTTTTTGCTTGCTTTCTCGTTATGCCGTGCCCGGTCGGCGATTGCAGCCGCCTAGGTCTTTGGTTCTTCTCTTACTTCTTATTCCCCCTGCCTAGAGGCCTTCCCCGAGATTCAAGCGTCAGACGAGGACGCCGTGAACACCTACCGGGAGGAGCACAGGGAGGCAGGGGTCCATATTGGGATGCATGCCGCCTGGACGGTGACGGAAATCGGCATCGCCGCCGATGTCCGGCTGAAGACGGTGGGCCGCGTCAGGAACCGCTTCGCGACGCCGACTTGTTGGTGGTGCACACCTTCTGGCCCAACACCGTGCAGCCCCAGACCATGAGCCGGCTGGCGTGGTGGCCGGAAGCCGGGTCGGCGCGGATCGATGTGTGGAGGGCCTCCGCGGTGCAGGCTGGCGTGGAGATGGCGCTGAGCTTCGCGCTGTCTTGGTACCCGGGAATCCAGCTGGAGTAGCTGGCCACTCGGCGGGCCGGGGCAGAGGAGGACTTGGTGCGGCGTGCGGCTCCGCTCACCGCGCGGGCCAGCGAGATTGCATCCTTCACCCCATACGACGAGTTCGTCCTGGAGCGGGCATCCGACGGCATGACAATCCCGGAGGACACCTTCGACCTATCCTTCGAGGACCCAGACGGCAGCGGGGGCGAGACGGGGGACGAGGGGACCGGATCGAGCGCCAGAGCCTATGCCGAAGGCGACGCCGAAGCAGACACCGGTTCCACGGAGGAGCCGGCTCGGCCTGGAGCCAACGCGCCCGTAGCATAGGATCCTTTACTTTTTTCTGTCTTTTTGGCACAATCTCGAACTGCTTGTTAGCTAGCAAGTCCACCCACTGGGGGTGTAGTTTTAATGTAATGAACACCTGGCCATGGGCCTTTTGCTGTATATATGCTTATGTTTCTGTTCACATGAGTTTTCTGCCGGTTGGCGGCTCACCTTTTTCCTTTGCCCCTTGTCCATTTTTCTTAATCGCCCCCTCCCCCCCCTTCGACCTTCCCCTCGCCAGCCGGACAGCCGGGAGCCGGTCTGTAGCTAGGATGGGGAGTCGGCTTCAAAGGAGAGCGTGCAGTACTTAGGTCTTAGGACTTAGGTTTGAGCGAACACCCATAGGGTCGGCTGGCTGCAGGCGGCGGAGCCGACTGGAGCGCAGCCGGTGAGTGCGGAGGACGCAAACGAAGTGCAGCCGGGTCGACCAAGCCGGACACTCCCTCTTAACCATTTTCGTGTGCGGACGCTTTCAACCTTTAGCTCTTGCCAACCGGACAACCGGGAGCCGGTTTGTGGCTGGAGACGAAGAGAGGGCCTTGGCGTTGCGCACACTACTACGCCGGTTGCAACGGAGCTAGGTGCGGACTAGCCGGCGAGCCCCCGAGCCGGACTTGCCGACCAGGAAGGCGGAAAAGGTAAAATGCGGTATAAACTTGCACGGGCGAGCCAGCGAGCCCCCGAGCCGGTCTTGCCGACCCAGGAAAAAAAATGAAAAGTAGCGAGGCATGCAAGTTGCTCGATAGAAATAAAAAGGTAGCCCCCGAGTGTCGTTCAGGGGACCTGCTGCTTTCATTAAACCCAAAAGGTAGCGATACATACATACACTGGTTCAACTGTAAAACGGACGGAGGAGCTCCGCGTTCCAGGGGCGCTCCGTCTCCTCGCCGGAGGCGTCTCTCTTGTGCTTGTTTGCCTTCTGCGCATCGATGAGGTAGTACGCGTTGTTGCACAAGGCCTTGCTGATGATGAAGGGGCCCTCCCATGGGGAGGACAGCTTGTGCTGGCTGGCTGGCCCCTGGACGAGCCGGAGCACAAGGTCGCCCTCGCGGAATGTGAGGGGTTGAATCTTCTTGCCGTGGTAGTGGCGCAGGCCCTGCTGGTATATGGCCGACCGGCTCAGGGCCAGCAGGCGCGCTTCCTCGAGCAGATCAACGCCGTCTTCACGCACCTCCTTTGCGTCCGCCTCCGTGTACAGGGTGACCCGAGGCGAGTCGAACTCAAGGTCCATGGGGATGACCGCCTCGACCCCGTAGACGAGGAAGAAGGGGGTGAAGCCGGTTGGCCGGTTGGGCGTGGTCCTGAGACTCCAAAGTACAGCCGGTAGCTCGTCGATCCAGGAGCCGGGTGAGCGCACGAGTGGCTCGATAGCCGGGACTTGATGCCGGCGAAGATCATGCTGTTTGCCTGCTCCGCCTGACCATTCAACTGGGGATGTGCAATGGATGCCAGGTCGAGCCGGATGCTGGAGACGGAGCAGAAGCGAGCCAGCGCGCCTGTCGCGAAGTTGGTGCCGTTGTCGGTGATGATGCTGTGGGGGACGCCATAGCGGACTGTGATGTCTTTGATGAACTTGACAGCTGTGGGACCGTCAAGCTACTTAATCGGCCTCACCTCGATTCACTTGGTGAACTTGTCGACGGCCACCAACAGGTGTGTCATGCCGCCTCGAGTAGTCTTGAATGGTCCCACCATGTCAAGGCCCCAGACGGCAAAGGGCCACGTGATGGGGATGGTCTGGAGAGCTACAGCCGGCTGGTGACTCCGCGTGCTGAAGTGCTGGCAGCCCTTGCACTTGAGGACCAGCTGCTCGGCGTCCTTCGGAGCCGTTGGCCAGTAGAAGCTGTGGCGGAAATCTTTGGCCACGAGGGACCTCGAGGCGGCGTGGTGACCGCACTCGCCCTAGTGTATGTCTCTCAGGATCTCGAGCCCCTTGGCCGGCTCGACGCAGTGTTGGAACACGCCGATTGTGCTGCGCTTGACGAGCTCGCGGTTGATGATGCTGTAGGCGTTGCACCTGCCGGGCCGCGACCTCGTCGTCGGGGAGCTCGCCGCTCACCAAGAAGGTGAGGATTGGTTGTGCCCAAGATGGTGCCTCCACCACCGTCAGGACAACAGCTTGTATGAGGCCGGCCGGGTCGGGAGGCGGTGGGCCAGAGCCGGCAGCCCCCGAGCCGGAGGTGGTAGCCCTCGGGACCAGGTCAGAGCCGGTAGCCCCTGAGACTGAGCCGGCTCCCCGGGACCGGGCCGGAGCCGGCAGCCGTCGGGTCAGCTGGGATGAAGATGGACTCTGAGTCAGGGGAAGGCTTGATGGAGGGCTTGTGCAGGTGCTCAAGAGAGACGTCGGATGGGATGGCCTTCCGGGTGGAGCCGATCTTGGCTAGGGTGTCCGCCGCCTCGTTGTCGGCTCGAGGGACATGGTGGAACTCGCAACCCTTGAAGCTGCCGGTCAGCTGCTGGACCTGGTAGCAGTAGCTGGCCATGTTGGCGTCCCTGGCATCCTACTCACCAGAGACCTACTGTACCACCAGGTCGGAGTCGCCATAGCAGAGGATGCGCCGGATGCCGATGTCCTTGGCTAGCCAGAGGCCGTGGACAAGGGCCTCATACTCAGCCACGTTGTTGGAGGCGGCGAAGTGGATCTCGAGCGCGTACCACAGCTGGTCCTTCTTGGGAGAGGAGAGAACGATGCCGGCTTCCAAGCCGGTGCGCATCTTCGAGCCGTCGAAGTGCATGCGCCAGTGCGTCGAGTCGGGAGCCGGCCGCAGCCAGGGCCTGGGACTTGATGGCCGTGCGGGGCTCGTAGAGGATCGTGTGGGCGGCTAGCTCGATGGCCCACATGGCAACCCGGCCAGAGGCATCCCGGCAGCTAATGATCTCTTCGAGGGGAGCTGTCCTCACCACGGTGACGGTGTGCACTTGAAAGTACTGCTTCAGCTTCTTAGCAGCCAGGTACACGCCGTAGCACATCTTCTGGTAGTGGGGGTAGTTCTGCTTCGAGAGGGAGAGCACCTCGCTCAGGTAGTACACAGGGCACTGGACCAGCTGCGCCTTGCCCTCCTCAGGGCGCTCCACCACTAACACCACGCTAACCACGTAGGAGGTGGCCGCGATGTACATCAGCAAAGGCTCCTTCTCAGTCGGCGCGGCCAAGACTGGTGTGGTGGAGAGCATGCACTTGAGGTCGCGGAAGGCCTCATCCGCCTGGTCAGTCCAGTCGAACGCCGTCATTTTTTCATCAGCTGATATAGGGGCAGGGCCCTCTCCCCCAGCCGGCTGACGAGCTGGCTGAGAGAGGCCAAGCAGCCGGTGAATTTCTGGACATCGCGCAGCCGAGCCGGCTTGTGCATGCGCTCTATCGCCTTGATCTTCTCCGGGTTGGCCTTGATGCCGCGCTCCGAGACGAGGAACCCAAGGAGTTGGCCAGCCGGCACGCCGAAGACGCACTACTCCGGGTTGAGCTTGATTTGGAACCGACGCAGGTTGGCAAACGTGTCCTTGAGGTCGTCCAGGAGGGTGACGTGCTGCTTGGTCTTCATCACGATGTCGTCGACGTAGACGTGCACGTTCCTGCCAATCTGTGGCAGGAGGCACTTCTGCATGCAGCGCTGGAAGGTCGCGCCGACGTTCTTCAAGCCGAACGACATGGTGATGTAGCAATACGCCCCGAAGGGGGTCATGAAGGACGTCTTGAGGGCGTCAGCCGGGTCCAGCTTGATCTGGTGGTAGCCGGAGTAGGCGTCCAGGAAGGACAGGAGCTTGCAGTAGGCGATGGAGTCGATCACTTGATCGATCCGGGGCAGAGCAAACGGGTCCTTGGGGCATGCCTTGTTCAGGCTTGTGTAGTCGATACACATGCGCCAAGTACTGTTCTTCTTCAGGACAAGGACTGGGTTGGCCAGCCACTCGAGGTGGAAAACTTCCATGATGAAGCCGGCTGCGAGTAGCCGGGCGATTTCTTCACCAATGGTTCTTCGCTTCTCCCCGGAGAAACGGCGGAGTGGCTGCCGGACCGGCTTGGCATCCGGCCGGACGTGGAGTATGTGCTCGGTGAACTTCCTCGGAACACCCGGCGTGTCTTTGGGGGACCATGCTAGGATGTCCCGATTCTCACGAAGGAAGTCGACGAGCTCGCCTTCCTATTTGCTGTCGAGGCGGGTGCTCACGACAACGTACTGCTCGGAGTTGGGGTTGGCCGGGTCGAGCGAAATCTTCTTGGTGTCCTTGGCCGGCTGCTTGAGCGGAGCCGGCATGGCCGGCTGCTCGCTTGCCAGCGCCATGAGACGGTCGAGCTGGCGCCTCTCCTCGGCGATGATGAGTGACTTTGCCAACTTGGAGCCGGCTTGGGCGCATCCAGGGACTTCTTGTAGTCGCCGACTATGGTGATGATGCCCTTGGGACCCTGTAACACCACAAAAATTTAACCATATTTTTATTTAATAAAATTTGGCCAGAAATAAAATTTTGGAATTTTATTAGGTCTTTTATTATTTTAGAGTATTTTCTGTTTCTGTTTTCCAAAATTCTTCCCTCCATTTAGAAATTTTTGTAAAATATTTTGGGATTTGGTAGTTGTCTTAAATCAATTCAATTATCTTTTAAATAACAAAAGGAAATATTTTCATAATAAAATTTTGCCCAAGATAATCATTTTAACAACATTTTCAATTCTTAAAATGCTTCTGTTGCACTACAACCTTTTTAAATAATTCTTTAAAAATTCCACAAAAATTATGAGGAGTCATGTGATGCCTATAAATAACTTTTATGCAAAAAAAACAATTTGGTCTTTTGAAAATTTTGAGTAAAACATCCTCTTTTCTTTTCTGGTCCAGTTTCCGCTTTGAACTACAACCCTATTTTTCCTTACTCCAAAAATTCTGAAATTATTCCAGCTTATAGTCCTTCCAACCAAACCCTTAAGTCCAGAAGAACAGCTCCATTTGCCTCATTTTGGTTCACCAACTAAATCCTCCAAGTTTCTGTCCAGAACTAAATTCTGGTAAAACTTGCACTATCAAGTTTCTCTCTTTGCCAAAACAACTCCACCACCATCTTTATCATCCAGTGAGACATCACTCTGATAATTTTCATAGCTAACAAAATTTCCTAGGATACCTTAGCATTTTATCAAGCAGGTTGTGTGCATGACAAAAATTTGGCCTCTATCCTAACTGCATTGCAGACTTGCTCTTTTGGCCAAAACAACATGTCCACCAGCCTTGCCATCTCCAGGAGCATCACCCTGCCAAATACCAACTTAATTGGAGCACTGTAGCCTCAAGGGCATTTTGTCGAGCACATAGCGTGCGTGCACTGGGCGCACGCGTATTGCAGCCGTGGCAACGAGCTCCTACCACTCCTCCTGCTGCTCCTCTCGCTCGATTCTACTCTCACCTGGCCTACCCCGCTCCTCTGCTAGTCGCCTGCACCAGGATCAGCCCTCCCCCCACACCGGAGCTTCCCCCCTGGCGCCGCCCTCCACCGGCCAGCGCCGCCGCCGACATGCGCCCGTCGCTGTCACTCACCGGCCAAGCCACCTGGCCGCTCCCGAGCCAGCCAGCGCACCCTAGCTCTAAATGCCTACTGGTCGAGGTCAGCCGCCCTCAAACCACCTCGCCGCCGACCACTATTCGCCATGAATGGCCGCCGCTGCAGTCAGCTCGGGACGGCGCCGCCCAAGCCGTCGGAGCCCTCTTATCCAACCAGCTCATAGGGAGCATAACTGCGGACCACCTACCTCTCCACCGGCCTTAGCTACCCAGCCACCGACCACGGTGCCTCATCAATGGCCGCCGCTGCCCCACCGCTGTCGTGTCCACCTTCTGTTCATCGCGAACCGCCTCCCTGGTGCTATAAGAGCCACCCCCGGGCTCTCCTATCTCATCACTACTCCTCCTCCTCCCTCTGAGAACCTCCCCAAGCAAAAGAACGACCGGAAGAGGTCGTCTTCCCCGTTTTCGGCAGAGATGACCGCCGTCACTTCCTCGTTGATTCCGACGCCACCCGGCCCCCCCTCTCCTCGCTTTCTTCACCAATAGCCCTCTGGAGCACCCACGAATCCATCCCCGCGCTCAATTTTGCTCAGGAGCCACCGTAGGAGAAGGCCCCTTCCTGCCCGACGCCGCCGTCCGCCGGGAAGGTCGCCGTCGGCGACTCCGTCCACTCCGGCGACCAAGACGGGTACTCAGAGGACCGTCGTGATCCACTGAGCTCGTAGATGGCCTCCATTCCCCGAGAGGTGCCGCCTACCTCCGGCAATCGCCGCCGGCGTGCGCTCTGTCCACACATGCGCGGGAAGAAGACGACGAGGACCGGTCAAACCTGACAGTGGGGCCACGGGGCCCACTGTCAGTGACCCGGCGCCCGCTGACTCGGCCGTAAGTGGAGATGTAATCCTCGAATACGTCTTCGACGTCTCAGCGTCTGCGCAGTTGATCAGCTGGGCCGGCCCAGTAGCGCCAGGCGGCTATATAGCGCTCAGGGCGCACTTCTGCTCTTTTCCTTTTTACTTTTCCAGAGAGTTTCAAATAATTCCACAGCACCCATTTCAAAACCAAATTTGATGATTCAAATTTATAAATACTTCTAAACTCAATATCTATTAAACTAGCTAGGGTGAACATTTTTGATAAGTTTAACTCTGCTGGATTTATTAAATAAGTCCAATTCAGTATTTATCTCAGCTTAGAAACTCTCTAGGAAATTCATATGAACTCCAAATAATTTTATTCTTTTCTGTAATTCATCATTTTTCATCTAGTTTATTTTAGCATTTATTTAAAAAAAATCCAAACAACTTTTTATTACTGTTTTTGCTTTGTGTGGTAATTTCTATATTTTTGAAAATAGGAAATGGAGGGAAGATAAAATTTTCAAACTTTTGGAGTACACCCAATATTTCTGCATGCTCAAGGCAAGCATCTTGAACACTTGATATGGTGATTGCATGGTTAAATGTTTGCAAGAAAAATTGGATCATGCATATGTTGTATTCAAATAAAAATTTGCATATTGCTAGTTATGCCTGCATGATCCCTTGAAAATATTTTATCTCCATTTAAATATGAAGTATGAGTGAACATGGTTATTTTTCACATGCCCATGTTGGTCCGGACTAATCTGCAGGAAAGAATCAGTCACGAGAAACGTGACCGTGAAACTGAAATCTCGGTGTGACGAGAATGATCAGTGAGGGCATGTTGGGACATGCCCGATGGTGACCCTGTTGGGTATTACCGAGGAAATATGTTGTGCTAACAACCGCAGGAAAAATTAAACCTCCTAAGTCGACCGTAGATCGAGTCTTGTTCCGGTAACCCCCATACTTGTTTCGTGCTACCACTTGTCCCTACCGCAGGTAGGGTATGGTTTAGTAAGTTGATAACCCCTTTCCGTGCACACACCGTACAGAGAGGCCATGGTGAAAGATACCAGAGGCATCTGGTAGGCATGTCACCTGGTCAGGGGGCATTGGTGTATCCGGCTGGGCCAAGAGGGGGGCACCCCTTGTAATCCGCGCGTATGAATAGTGATCCCATGCTAATCGAGATTGTAGTCTCCCCGACTTAGAGTTTTTCTTGGACGATGCTTTGGGTGATTCTTGGCATCCGGAAAGTTAAACTAGTGTGTGCTGGTTAGGTGTGTTTTCAACCCAAAGACCGTAATGGGAATTAGTCAGCGTCTCGGTGCTGGCTAAAGAAATCCTTTACTTGTGGGTAAAGAGTACACCCTCTGCAGAGTTATATCTATTTGAATAGCCGTGTCCGCGGTTAAGGACTACAGTCTGGGTTGGTCAAGTGTCGGTCTTAGTGTCGGTCTCCGGAGGAAATAATTAAATTGAGCATGAATTATTTTGCAGAATATTATTATTTCATCACTAACGCTGCCATGGATATTTTTGGTTATCATGAATATTATGGTTGCGAATATTATTGTTACTATGCATATTATTGTGGACTAACCCGTTTCTCTTATTTTATTTTCCTGAGTGTCTCAGGGGCTGGCTAGACTACCCCGGGTACCCAGTTTTATTTTCAAGACCTCTCGTGGCGTCGCTTGAGTTTTCGGGCGGTCTGTCTCGCCCGATTCTCTTTTAGACACCCGTTTGGCATTTCTTTTCAAGACCTCTCGTGGCGTCGCTTGAGTTCTCGGGCGGTCTGTCTCGCCCGATTCTCTTTTAGACACCCGTTTGGCATTTCTCTTGGATCCTCGGGCGGTCTTATCTCACCCGATTATCCACTTTTAACCTTCTTTGTTTGTCACTAACATTTCATTTTTATTCTTCAGCACCATATTATTATTCATCATGCCATGCTTTAATTTCGTCAGCATATGCATATAAATTAACCCATTATGATCATATGCATTCGGTATATCTTTTGTTCATTATGTTTGCGAGTACATTCAAACGTACTCACTGGCTTGTCCCTGGCTATTTACTTGGCCAGGTCAGGATTTCGACAAGGAGTATCACCACGACGTCCATGCGGAGCCTAGGATAGCAGCCACGCGGGATAGGAATTATCTTGGTCAGCCGTTCCTGTGGGAATGGAGCCCCATCGACGTTTGGAGAACCACGAGTTGCTTCCGTCATCCTCACTAGAAATCATTGTTGTATCATTAGACCTTTATGGTCTTGTATCCAATTCTTGTAATTGCTTGGTAATCTGTAACAAGGACGTGTCCACCAATAACAGTAATCCTGGGCTGGTGATGACACGAGGGGTTAATCTCTGGGATATCATGTCCCGGAAAACCGGCCCCGACAGCCTTGGTATCAGAGCCAGGCTGACCATTGGCTAATCCTATCTTAGCCTGGTCATTATCCTTAGGTTTCCACACCGTCCAAATCTTTTCCTGTCCGTAGCCAAGCCCATCTCATCCGGTAAGCCTACACAGTGACCACCCGACACCTTTTGACAGTCGGTGCCCAACCTATTAGCCCTGTCCATAGGCCGTGTGCCTGTGGCCGACACCTGAGTTGTCCCATCCACAAGAGTGCGATGGAAGGCTCCACTGGCTTATAAAGGAAGCCTTGCCCCAACTCAGCACATCACTGTCTCACTCTCAGTTCGATATCCAACCACCGAGATGCCTGGCCCCATCGTTCACAACGAGAACACTGCAGTCGAGCTTGGTGACTTTGTGGTCATCCTCGCCAATCTCACCCATCGTGCTTTCGGCATCGAAGAGCCTCCTGAGTATGTTGTGTACCAGGAGCACACGAGTGATGCCATCCACCACTTCTGGGCCACGGTGCACATCTATGGGAGGGGCACCGCATCGGAACGCCCCTACCGGTTCACCAGGAGGACGACCTCCGACGAGCCCCAAGCCATCCAACTTGCAGCCCTAGAGGCTGTCGTTCAACTCCGGCATCTGTCGCCGAGAGTTAACATCCGCCCCTTCTACTACTACCCTAGCCGTGAAGGCTATGGTAGCCCGACCCAGGTCGCCAATGGAGACCATGAGTCGGATCCTGCCCTGGTGCATCTGGTGCGCTACCTGAGAGCGCAAGAGGCACTATTCGATCAGGTCACCATTGATCTGATTGCGACCCGCGGGACGCTTGCTCTCCTGACCCCGGTGAGAAGTGAAGCTGCAACCGACACCGACACCCCGATAGTGCTGCTTGGGAGGCCTGTTGAACCCCCAAGTTCCGCCCCTGTTATCTTCCCGGGCAGTGCCTTCGCCTCCCCCGAGGAACTCCGTCGTCTCTTGGAGACCCACTCCAACGGGACGGTGACCTCAACACCCCACGAAGGGCACCACCGCTACCCCAGCCCTATAGCTCCCCATCCGACCCCGGTCAACTCCGACACTAAAGCTCACGGAGAGGCCTCGACATCTACAAGACGCGCCCGGCTAGATGTCGATGAGGTGGACTGAGTCCACCAGTATTGTTGTAGGGCCTTAGTGGCCCTGTTACCCTGCATTTTCGTGGTAGCGGTTGTATGGCATAGTAAGTTTGTAAACCACTTGTGTGCCAATGGTAGTATGCGTGCCCTGTCATAAATTGTTGACGTGTGGTGACTGAGTAAATTCTAGACGTGACTGCCGAACCCCCTAACCGACATGCACAGTAATACGTCACATTCCTTGTTAGGATCGAGGTCTGAGTTTTTGACCAGACAGCCCTGCGCCGGAACCGGTGCACAAGTTGTACTGGCACCGCTTCATGTTTCCTCACCCAGGCACTCTATAAGAGGCCATATCCGCAAACCACACCAGCCATCTTCACCTCGAGCACTGCTTTTCCCCATCCACCCATGTCTCACCCCGGAGCTTACCTGAGAACCCCCGATGCAAGCCCTGGTAGTTTTGTTAAGATATTGTGGGATTTTACCCGCAATACTCTTGGCTCCACCCACCCACCCCAGTATGAGCTGTTCAAATCGAGGATCACTCCTGGTCTCTCAAAATACTGAGCAGCTGTGCACATCCCACCAGCAGATTTAAACCAAGGCCCTCCATATGTTATCTTCATCGGGAGATCCATGCCAACCTCAGGCATGGCCATTGAGTTTGCTGCTCATGAAGCAATTACCCGTCTTCAATCCGTGGTACCCTGTGCCAGCGGAAGGGAATATTGCTATTTTCCGAGCCGCGCAAATTTTGGAGCAGAAGCTACGTTCCACTCTGAACGTATGGAGAGCGATCCAGCCCTGGTCTATCTCATTCAGTATGTGATGGCCCAGGAGCGTTTCACCCAGCAACTACTGGAGTATCTCCACTATCTTGCTATTCTGAATCCCCGGATCGCCATTGGCGGACCCCCTCTGCCGACTCAGGAGGGACGCGTTCTTCGTCTGCTTCCCCCACTTCCTCCACTCCCTCCGGAAGAAGAAGAATGTGCTCCAGCACCCGGAACCCTTCCGCAAGACCCCGTAGATCTTACCTTCGAAACGTAGACGGTTATGAGCGTGGTTGCTGCTGCATCCAGCACTTATTTTTGTGATGTAATTTTTGCGACGTATTTTAGGGCGTATGTCATAAGAGCATTGCTATGTTGCATCCTGCATATGATCATTTGTTGTGATATGCATTTAATTCTTCCACCCTTAACAAATCTCGAGGACGATATTTTCTTAAGGGGGGTAGAGTTTGTAACACCCCAAAAATTTAACCATATTTTTATTTAATAAAATTTGGCCAGAAATAAAATTTTGGAATTTTATTAGGTCTTTTATTATTTTAGAGTATTTTCTGTTTCTGTTTTCCAAAATTCTTCCCTCCATTTAGAAATTTTTGTAAAATATTTTGGGATTTGGTAGTTGTCTTAAATCAATTCAATTATCTTTTAAATAGCAAAAGGAAATATTTTCATAATAAAATTTTGCCCAAGATAATCATTTTAACAGCATTTTCAATTCTTAAAATGCTTCTGTTGCACTACAACCTTTTTAAATAATTCTTTAAAAATTCCACAAAAATTATGAGGAGTCATGTGATGCCTATAAATAACTTTTATGCAAAAAAAACAATTTGGTCTTTTGAAAATTTTGAGTAAAACATCCTCTTTTCTTTTCTGGTTTAGTTTCCACTTTGAACTACAACCCTATTTTTCCTTACTCCAAAAATTCTGAAATTATTCCAGCTTATAGTCCTTCCAACCAAACCCTTAAGTCCAGAAGAACAGCTCCATTTGCCTCATTTTGGTTCACCAACTAAATCCTCCAAGTTTCTGTCCAGAACTAAATTCTGGTAAAACTTGCACTATCAAGTTTCTCTCTTTGCCAAAACAACTCCACCACCATCTTTATCATCCAGTGAGACATCACTCTGATAATTTTCATAGCTAACAAAATTTCCTAGGATACCTTAGCATTTTATCAAGCAGGTTGTGTGCATGACAAAAATTTGGCCTCTATCCTAACTGCATTGCAGACTTGCTCTTTTGGCCAAAACAACATGTCCACCAGCCTTGCCATCTCCAGGAGCATCACCCTGCCAAATACCAGCTTAATTGGAGCACTGTAGCCTCAAGGGCATTTTGTCGAGCACATAGCGTGCGTGCACTGGGCGCACGCGTATTGCAGCCGTGGCAACGAGCTCCTGCCACTCCTCCTGCTGCTCCTATCACTCGATTCTACTCTCACCTGGCCTGCCCCGCTCCTCTGCTAGTCGCCTGCACCAGGATCAGCCCCCCCCCAACAACGGAGCTTCCCCCCTGGCGCCACCCTCCACCGGCCAGCGCCGCCGCCGACATGCGCCCGTCGCTGTCACTCACCGGCCAAGCCACCTGGCCACTCCCGAGCCAGCCAGCACACCCTAGCTCTAAATGCCTACTGGTCGAGGTCAGCCGCTCTCAAACCACCTCGCCGCCGATCACTATTCGCCATGAATGGCCGCCGCTGCAGTCAGCTCGGGACGGCGCCGCCCAAGCCGTCGGAGCCCTCTGATCCAACCAGCTCATAGGGAGCATAACTGCGGACCACCTACCTCTCCACCGGCCTCAGCTACCCAGCCACCGACCACGGTGCCTCATCAATGGCCGCCACTGCCCCACCGCTGCCGTGTCCACCTTCTTTTCATCGCGAACCGCCTCCCTGGTGCTATAAAAGCCACCCCCGGGCTCTCCTATCTCATCACTACTCCTCCTCCTCCCTCTGAGAACCTCCCCAAGCAAAAGAACGACCGGAAGAGGTCGTCTTCCCCGTTTCCGGCAGAGATGACCGCCGTCACTCCCTCTCCTTGCTTTTTTCACCAATAGCCCACTGGAGCACCCACGAATCCATCCTCGTGCTCAATTTTTCTCAGGAGCCACCGTAGGCGAAGGCCCCTTCCTGCCCGACGCCGCCGTCCACCGGGAAGGTCGCCGTCGGCGACTCCGTCCACTCCGGCGACCAAGACGGGTACCCAGAGGACCGCCGTGATCCACTGA
Organism: Elymus sibiricus; assembly: GCA_039707655.1. Taxonomy (NCBI): domain Eukaryota; kingdom Viridiplantae; phylum Streptophyta; class Magnoliopsida; order Poales; family Poaceae; genus Elymus; species Elymus sibiricus. The sequence goes on from CM077676.1 coordinate 284,346,143, forward strand.
GCTCGTAGATGGCCTCCATTCCCCGAGAGGTGCCGCCTACCTCCGGCAATCGCCGCCGGCGTGCGCTCTGTCCACACACGCACGGGAAGAAGACGACGAGGACCGGTCAAACCTGACAGTGGGGCCGCGGGGCCCACTGTCAGTGACCCGGCGCCCGCTGACTCGGCCATAAGTGGAGACGTAATCCTCGAATACGTCTTCGACGTCTCAGCCTCTGCGCAGCTAATCGTCTGGGCCGGCCTAGTAGCGCTAGGCGGCTATATAGCGCTCAGGGCGCACTTCTGCTCTTTTCCTTTTTACTTTGCCAGAGAGTTTCAAATAATTCCACAGCACCCATTTCAAAACCAAATTTGATGATTCAAATTTATAAATACTTCTAAAATCAATATCTATTAAACTAGCTAGGGTGAACATTTTTGATAAGTTTAACTCTGCTGGATTTATTAAATAAGTCCAATTCAGTATTTATCTCAGCTTAGAAACTCTCTAGGAAATTCATATGAACTCCAAATAATTTTATTCTTTTCTGTAATTCATCATTTTTCATCTAGTTTATTTTAGTATTTATTTAAAAAAAATCCAAACAACTTTTTATTACTGTTTTTGCTTTGTGTGGTAATTTCTATATTTTTGAAAATAGGAAATGGAGGGAAGATAAAATTTTCAAACTTTTGGAGTGCACCCAATATTTCTGCATGCTCAAGGCAAGCATCTTGAACACTTGATATGGTGATTGCATGGTTAAATGTTTGCAAGAAAAATTGGATCATGCATATGTTGTATTCAAATAAAAATTTGCATATTGCTAGTTATGCCTGCAGGATCCCTTGAAAATATTTTATCTCCATTTAAATATGAAGTATGAGTGAACATGGTTATTTTTCACATGCCCATGTTGGTCCGGGCTCAACTACCCATCGGGTATCCCTCAAGAGGACTCCGACATCTGGCCGACAGAGTGGTTTTACATAGAAGATGTTCTACTGTTTGATCCAACTCGGCCCGGGCTCCCGGCGTATTCCTCGGAGCCCCCGAAGAAACGCTACAGCTGGAGACCTAGAAGCGTTGCCCAGGAGGACGATGTCAACATAGTCCGCCTGGCAGCTCAAGTGAAGCAGCTATCTGACACTGGCCTCACTATCATAGATGTGATGGCTATGACGATCAAGCGAAGAGTCCAGCCACTTTAGCAACGCCAACATCTATTCTGCATGTATAATGGAACTAACGATGCCTCCCGGTCAATAAAGGAGGACATCGATGACCCGGCGGCGCTCGGGGCCGCATTAGTTGGTATCTATCAAGGTTTAGCAGAGTATTTTGCAAGGCGGCAGTTCCGCGATGGGCTGGCTAGTTACAATCCTGCCGAAATTGTATGTTTTTCATGGATTTCCATATTTATCAGACATGCTTCATGGTTTAATCCTTTCTGACCAACCCTTTACTTGATATGGATAGAGATGGAGATAGTGGGTCGACGCATTGAGCAGCCCTGCACCAGAACCCGAGGTTCATCATCGAGCCGAAGACCCCCTTTTCCATGAAGATGAAGAGATGTCTCTCATATATGAGGAGGGAAAGTTCTATATGGAGAGCCTTGACAGCTCAAGAGTACCCGTCGCCCCCAACGTGCCGGGGACTCGGCCGGCCTCATCGGTAAAGCCCCTCATTTCGACTCGAAAGAGAACTTCTCGTCCCGAGGCCTCTAGACCTCTGACTCCTTCTCAAAAGGGCCGACGTTCAAAACGTTCACGCGGGGAGCCAGTTCCCCCCAGGCCTCCTCCATTGGGGGCGCGCGGAGCTCGGCCATCGGTGGTGGCCATGGAGGCAAACCAAGACGACTCCGTAACCAACAGGTAATGCATTTATCATTATATCCTCCGGGAGCAAAGTCCCGGACTTCAATTCCTTTGATTTTATGTGCAGGCCGTCAGTTCCTCCTCCCATAATGGAGGACACCAGGGCTGAGGGGACCTCGGCTCCGGGCAGCGACGCCGGACCTCGCCCCAACTTGGAGGCCACTCACGAGGTACCCCAATCAGAGGACTCAGGGACTTGTTCAGCCACGCCATCCGAGGTTGAAAGTGCCATGAACCACTGACGACGGAAAGCCTCTTTAAGGAGTTCTGCTTTTACAAGTCAGGAGTTTAATGCTCTGAGTTCGGTGGACGCATACCTTCGTGCGACTCGCGATGTCTTTGAAAGGGAAGTGAGTGTCCTCTCGGAAGGCTTGCAGGTAAGGCCCTGCTTTTAGTTCCTTTTGGAAATGAATTGTACCCATTGTACTTTGTTTGCTTAACGGCAAACTAAACTGCTGGTGCCGGCAGTAGCCCCTAAGGCTCGGTACGGGTGCTAGCGACCGTGGCGAGGCTTATTAGCATAAACTCTACATTCTTTGACAGGGTGCTCGGGAGAAAAATGAGCACCTCGCCGAAGTGCTTTCCCAGAATGAAGGGAAACTAAGCGCTGCTTTAGCCGAGGTAGAGCAAGTAAAGACCTTCACCAGGGAGGTGCATGGTAAGTGTTATCATTTGATAAGTTACTTTCTTTGTGGAAATGTGTGGGTTGTATAACACCGAGGTGTACTTTAGCAGCGGAAGCCCTTGGCCATCTGGAAAGGGATCTGAAACAGGCCCGTGAAGAGCTGCTCTACACGGAGGCGCAGCGGCAGGCCAGCCAGCATGTGCTCTCCCAAAGGAGGGAGAACTTGAACGCACTGAGGGCGGAGAATGTTTGGCAGGCTCAGGAGATTGAGGCCCTGAAAGCACATCTGGCCGCCGCCGAGGCGAAGAACCAGCAGATGAGCGAGGCGATATTTGGTAATTTTTGCGTTTCCATTTGAATATGGTTCTCAGTCGCAGGATTGCTAGAGTTAGTCAGCAGACTAACATTTAATTCCTGGCAGCTTCGTTAACAGGACAGCCCTTGGAAGCCCCTGGCGTGTTGCCCGAAGACGCCGCCACTCGTCTAGCCGAGGTGCATGAAAATGCACGGACGTCTATGAAGGTGGTGTTCAATGCCTTATGGCCCGAGGAGGAACATGTGCCCGAAGACATGGCCGTACTGGCTGAGCGTCTAAAAAGAGCTCGGTGCAGGATTCAAGCCTGGAAGGTATCGGCGTCCCGCGAGGGAGCCAGAGAGGCCTGGGCCATGGTGAAGACACGGTACACCAATGTGGATACAACACACCTGGCCAAGGTAGGGCCCTTAGGACCTAACGGGGAAGAAATTCCCACCAACTTGGCGTATGAAGACGTCATGCAGACAGCTCGCTACTCTCAAAAGGATTGTACCCTAGATACCTTGATAGATGGGCTAGACCGAGCATAGTTAAGTTTTTTATGACTCTATGTATCGAAGTACTTTAACATCATGAATCAATCTGCACATCCAAACCCTGTTTAACCAGCCATCGGCTTTGACCTCCTCATCCCTTGGCCGAGGAGTGTCCCTTACTACTGGCCGAACTAGTCGGACCAGATACTTCGGGCGACCAGGCAATCCGGCTATGTGGTTCGAAGGACATGGGTGGGGTAAAATGTTATGTTATATTACTTTGTAACGTAAGAAACATCTTCCAAGAAAAATAGTTTTTCCAACAGTTCCTTTTCTTGGGTCAGTGTGTCGAGCACTTGTGTCCGAGGAGGAGCGACTTCGGGGATAAAGCCCCCGGTCGGGGTGTAAAGACCCATTCCACTATTTTCCGAAGTTGTGGCCGACCAATTTGTACGTTTAAGACCGCTAGCTTTCGGCTTTGTCCGTCTGAGGTACTGCTCCGGGTGACCCGGGAGTAACAATCACAGCGGTGCTCCCTTTGCCCTTTAGCCAAACAATCGGGAACATAAAGGGCAAACACAGGAGCCGGGCAACCCAGCTTGGCCAAATCTTAAGTCAAATTTGGTGCATACGTTGGCTTTACTGGCAATAGGATAAAGGGAGTGGAAACGACGCATGTTGTAAAGAGCATGTGGCATGTTAGTATGTTCCGTAGGGAACGATATGCAAAAAATGTCACTGAGGTGAGCAGAGGATAAAATAAGGCTTGAATGCGGGAAAGGAAAAAGGTATGTACATGGGAAGAAGATGCTCGGGCGTTTATCCATAGAAATGCCGAAGTAGCGCGGCATTCCAGGGGTTGGGTTCTAGACGTCCATCCGTTGGATCTCGAATCCTATATGCGCCTCCACTTAGGACCAGGTCAATGATGAATGGGCCATCCCATTTGGGCGAAAGTTTATATTTCTGCTTCTCTGGGTGGCGCCTCATGACCAGATCCCCGACATTGAAATCCTTTCCGCGAAACTCCCTATTGTGATAGCATCTTGCTTGCTGCTGATATATTGCAGAGTGCGCCCTAGCTACGTTACGTTCTTCTTCCAAGGCGTCCAATGCATCCTGTCGATCTAACTCGGCCTCCCGTTCCTCATGCATGCATACCCGAGGTGCATCATGTATTATGTCGCAGGGGAGTACTGCTTCAGCGTCGTATACCATAAAAAACGGGGTGTACCCCGTGGATCAGTTTGGTGTGGTGCGTAGACCCCATAGGACAGAATCAAGTTCCTCCACCCATTTGCAGTCTACCTCTTTAAGGGAGCATACTAGGCTTGGCTTGATGCCGCTGAGAATTAATCCGTTAGCACGTTCTACCTGTCCATTTGACTGCGGGTGGTAGACTGACGTGTAGTCGAGCTTTATGCCCATCTTTACGCACCATTCCTTCACCTCCTTGGCAGTGAAATTTGTCCCGTTGTCCATTATAATGTTGTGGGGGATGCCGTAATGGTGCACCACTCCAGAAACAAACTCGATTACTTGGACTGCCCCTGCCGAGGTGACTGGTTTTGCTTCGATCCACTTTGTGAACTTGTCTACCATGACGAGTAGGTATTTGTTTTTGCGTGACCCTCCCTTAAGTGGGCCAACCATGTCTAGCCCCCAGACCGCAAAAGGCCAAGTGATTGGAATAGTCCTGAGGGCTGTAGGGGGCATGTGGCTTTGTTAGGCAACACTTGACAGCCAGGGCAGCGTTGTACCAGAAGTTTGGCATCAGCCCCTGCTATTGGCCAGTAAAAACCAGCTCGAAACGCCTTGCTTACCAAGGTCCGAGCAGCGGCGTGATGTCTGCTCATGCCGGAGTGCATCTCGCTAAGTAGCGATCTTCCTTCCTCTTTAGATATGCACCGCTAGAGGATGCCCGTGGTACTTTGCTTATAGAGCTCATCCTCATGGACTTTATAGGCTTTAGACTTCCTTACGATCCGACGTGCCTTGGTTTGATCCTCAGGGAGTTCTTTCCGGAGTAGGTAAGCGAGGATGGGCTCGGTCCAGGGTGCAATGACTGCCATGACCTCGTGGGCCGAGGCCGTTTCCTGAACCTCGGATCCTTCGATTACTTCTTCCTCTGTTTCATCCTCGGGTGGGACAAATTGCCTCACGTCATTTGACACTAACATCTCTGTGCCGTCCTGCCAGGTTACCGATGGCTTGAAGAGCCGTTCGAGGAAGGTGTTTTCCGGTACCTTATCCTGTTTAGCGCCCATTCGGGCTAGGATATCGGCGGCCTGGTTGCTGTCACGGGGGATGTGAAGAAATTAAAGCCCCTCAAACCTGACCGAAATCTTTAGAACCACGTTCTGGTAGGCTGTCATTTTTGGGTCCTTTGCATCAAACTCGCCATTTACTTGGGAGATGGCGAGGTTGGAATCTCCTCGAACCTCGAGGCGTTTAACGCCCATTGAGACTGCTATCCGGAGCCCATGTAGAAGAGCTTCGTATTCAGCCGCCTTATTGGAATCTCTGTACATTATTTGCAGCACGTAGCGAATATTATCGCCTGTTGGCGATGTGAGTACTACTCCAGCCCCTAGCCCAACGAGCATTTTTGAACCATCGAAATACATGGTTCAATGTGAATATGTGTTGTATTCTTTAGGGAGCTCGGCCTCTATCCATTCGGCCACGAAGTCTGCCAGCACCTGAGATTTAATAGCTCGGCGTGGCTGGTATGTTATTTCGAAGGGTAAGAGCTCTATGGCCCACTTGGCTATGCGCCCTGTAGCATCCCTATTATTAATTATGTCGCTTAAAGGGACTTCAGACGCCACAGTGATCGTGCACTCTTGAAAGTAGTGCCAAAGTTTTCGCGCTGCCATAAATACGGCATAGGCTATCTTCTGATAGTGTGGGTAGCGTGTTTTACACGGGGTTAAGACCTCGAAAACATAATAGACTGGATTTTGCACCTGGAACTTATGGCCCTCCATGTCTCATTCGACCACGAGGACTGCACTGACCACCTGGTTGGTGGTCGTGATGTACAGTATCATCGGCTCACCTATGCCTGGGGCGGCTAAGATGGGGTTTGTGGCGAGGAGGGATTTGATGTCTTCCAGGGCGGCTGCTGCCTCACCACTCCATTTGAAATTCTTGGTCTGCTTTAGTAGTTTGTACAGGGGTAAAGCTTTTTCCCCGAGTCTTGAGATAAAGCGGCTTAAGGCGGCCACACAGCCCGCTAACTTCTGGACATGCTTGAGCTCGGTAGGCACCTCTAGTCGGGCCAAGGCTCTTATTTTTGCGGGATTGGCTTCGATACCTCGGCTAGACACGACAAAGCCGAGGAGTTTGCTCGCGGGTACGCCGAAAACACACTTCTCGGGGTTGAGTTTGATCAGATACTCCTGCAGACTGTTGAATGTGTCATGGAGGTTGTCTACCAACTGTCCGACGTGTTTAGTCTTGACCACCACGTCGTCGACGTAAGCTTCGACAGTTTTTCTGATGCGTTGGTATGTTGCCCCGGTGTTTTTCAGCCCGAAAGGCATGGTATTAAAGCAAAACGGCCCGTAAGGCGTGATAAAGGCGGTTGCGGCTTGATCGGAGTCTTTCATCTTTATCTGATGATACCTTGAGTAGGCATCCAGGAAGCACAACGAATCGTGTCCGGCGGTGGCATCCACTATCTGGTCAATGCGGGTTAGTGGGAGGGGGTCTTTAGGGCAAGCCTTGTTTAGGTCTTTAAAATCGACACACAGGCTCCAGGACTTGTCCTTCTTGGGCACCATGACTAGATTGGCGAGCCACTCAGGGTGCTTTATGTCCCTTATGAATCCGGACTCGAGAAGTTTAGCTAGTTCTTCGCCCATCGCTTGACGCTTGGGTTCAGAGAAGCGCCGAAGTGCTTGTTTGACAGGCTTGTAGCCCTTTAAGATATCCAGGCTATGTTCGGTGAGCCTGCGGGGTATCCCTGGCATATCCGAGGGATGCCAGGCAAATATATCCCAGTTTTCTTTAAGGAAGTTGCGTAAAGCCTCATCAATCTCTGGTTCAAGATTTGCCCCGATCGATGCCGTTTTGGCCAGGTCAGTGGGGTGCACTTGAAACTTGATTATGTCGTCGGCTGGTTTGAACGAGGTCAACTTCGGCCGTTTGCTGAGGATGACATCATCTCGGTCAACTTCAGCCCGCAGTGTAGTCAGTTCCTCGGCTGCGAGAGCCTCGGATAGGGATTCTAAGGTGAGTGACGCCGTTTTGTTTTCAGCTCTTAGCGCCCTGTCGGGGTTACTCAAGATCATAATGATCCCGTTGGGGCCCGGCATCTTGAGTTTCATGCAGTCGTAGTGTGGAATCACTTGAAATCTCGAGAAGGCGTCCCGTCCCAAGAGGGCATGATAGCCGATTTTAAAGGGAACGATATGGAATGTTATTTCTTTGGATCGGTAGTTGTCAGGCGTTTCGAAGACCACGTCCAGGGTGATCTTCCCGCTAAAACATGCTTCACGTCCGGGTATTATACCTTTAAAGGTGGTGTGGCTCTGTTCGATGCGTGATTTATCAACCTGCATCTTGTCCAGAGTATCTTCATATATTAAATTTAAGCTGCTACCCCGTCCATGAGCACCTTCCGGAGACGGTAGCTTCCCACGATTGGGTCAAGAACCAGCGCCGCAGGGCACCTGCTCGGGGCGGACTTCGGTTGATCTTTATGATCGAAGGTGATTGGCGTGTCTACCCACGCGCCCCGGGCGGCTACTTCCCAGATGGAATTAACTTCATGGAGGGCTCGCTTCCTTTGGTTATTGGACGTGAAGGTTTCGTAGATCATTAGTACTTCATTGTCGCCTGACGGCTCCTCCGAACGCCGAGGTGCAGCTGTGAGGAGGTTTAGGCATCCTTTGGCCACTTGCCTCATCACCCAGCAGTCACGAAGGATGTGGGTGGGGCTGGTGTTTAATAGGACGGAGTGGATCGGGCATGGCTTATCCAAGAGGCCATCGAGGGCAGTCCTGGATTGGTCCGCAGTTTTCTTCTTTTTTCGAAGTCGCGCGACCATCGTGCGTTGATCACTGGGCTCGTGATGAGGCGTGGTCCTGTCGTGTTTCATGATGTTGCTGCAGATCGAGTCTGTTTGCTTTTCCTGGGCCAGCCAAGCGTCTTCAATGGCGCAGAATCTTGACACCAGACCGGACAGTTCCAGTAGTTTTAGGATATATCAGCGAGTGAGAGCGTTCGAAATGCCCTGGTCCCTATAGCCGTGCTAAAAGGCTGCTACTATTTCTGAGTCCTAGGAATCCGGTATGTCGTCTTTGACAGACGAAAACCTGACCCAGAAGCGCCTGATCGACTCATCGGGTAGCTATTGTATGTAGGCTAGATCCCAAACATCGGGTGGGCCCGATCTATCGGGACGATATTCGATGTGGGATGTTTTGGGGAAGGGAACCTCGACCTCCATAGGCCAAGGGCTCGAGGCTTCGACGCCTTTGTGTTGCGAGGGAGATGCAAACGCCGGAGAGGCCGAACTAATCGGGGGATCCGACTTGCTGATCGTTTCCAGCTGACTGCTATTGGAATCGCTTTCCAGAAAGTACCTCAGCCCCTCGCTCTTTATGGAGACTTCGGCTGGGGTGTCAGAGGTGTCTGGGATCGTTCCTTGCTCGTAAAGGAGAGGGGGCGATCCGGTGATGAGGGTTTCAGGCATAGAAATAGTGCCTTGGGAGTTGGAGTCATTGATCGACGATCCCATCGCTAGTTTGTTGATCTCATAGCGGAACTCTCAATGAGAGCACCAGTGTCGGTGTAAAAACCGGCTGACCTTGGGGTAGGGGGTACCGAGCTATGGATCTCGGATCAATGGTAACAGAGATGAAGGAGACAATGTTTACCCAGGTTCGGGCCCTCTCTATGGAGGTAAAACCCTACGTCATGCTCTTGTTTATATTGATGATGAAGTATCGAGTACAAGCTTGATCTACCTCGAGATTGTCAGGAGAGGCCTAACCCTAGAGCTAGGTGGATGATAATTATGATTCCGTGTCCTCTACAGGCTAAACCCGCCGGCTTATATACACGCCAGGCAGGGGTATCTAGGGTTACATAGTCGATATCTAGAGATGCGCATGAAGGCGGCAGGATATATCTTGGGGTACACTCCAGGTCTTCGGCAGAGACCGTCTTGATCACGTCACAGCTCCCGGAGTCCATCTCGAAGGGAACTGGGCCTTCAGGCCCAGACCAAGGACTATGGGCCGCCTAGGTTGGCACCCCCTAATCCAGGACACCGTCAACCAGAAATGTTTCTGCAGCTGAGAAGAACAAGGCCCCAGTGCCTGAGAGAGATGCTGATGATGATGATGCCACAGTGCTAAAGAAACTCAGATCTAGACTGCCAGATCATGATGATACACATCCAGAGGCAGAAAATATGAAGGAAAGGAAGGACAAAGGATTGAGAAAGTGGAGGGAATCATATCCCTGTGCCACCAGGAGGAGGACTGCTGTGGACTACCACTTTCACAACAAGAAACAGCAGGACTTCTATGAGACAGTGCTGCTAGACAAGAAGCCAATTGTGAGTGATAGGATATGGGTTGATTGGAAGTTCATTAATGCAAATGAGGAAAACTTCCCAAATATGCATGAAAACTTCAAGACCATAGGCATAGATGAGTTCATAGGAACTAAGTTGACAGCATGGACAGATGAGCTCATCATGCAGTTTTATTCCACTGCACACTTCTATCCCGATGGGAGGATTGTTTGGATGACTGAGGGCACTAGATTCCAGTCAAGTATTGTAGAGTGGGCAAAAACTGCTGAATGTGCCAGAAGTTGAAGAGAATGACATTGACATTTATGCCAAGGGCAAGAAAGACCACAACTCCATGAAGGACATGTATGGAGAGATCCCCGAGAAGTACAAGGAGTCTCACAAACTTGGATTTCTCTATCATCTCCTACCAAGACTTGCCACCATAAACACAATTCTGAGGCATACTTTGATGCCCAAGTCAGGTGATGAGAAGATGATTAGAGGACACTCAATCAACTTGCTGCAATTGGTGGATGGATTCACAAAGTTCAGAGTGATGGATTTGATTGTGTAAACAATCAAGAGGACTACTGCAGATCAGAAGCGCTCATGTGGATTTGCTCCACACATTCAGATGCTTATCAACTCCAAAGTTGGTAGCAAAGTCTACTTGCTTGATCATGAGCACTTGCCACTTTAGCCAGAGCTAGAGGATTGCACCGTGACTATGGATGAGGATCATCCTACCTCAGCTACAGCTCACGCGAAGGCATAAGCTGCCAAGAGTGCTGGACCCAGCTCTTTCACAGTTCCAGTTCCGAAGACAAAGACTGATCAGATGTTATAGCTTCTCCATGCTACTCAGAGGATCGAACGAACCCTGGCCAGCATCATGAAGAACCAAGAGAGCTTCAAGAGGATTATAGAGACCAAGTTCCATGACCTTGATATCAAGGTAACTGAGGTGCAGACCACAGTTGAGAGTCTGAAGAAGGAAGTGGATGAAGCTAAGTTGCATTCTAGCTGTGATGATGAGCACCAAGGCACAGTATTTCCCATGACTACTCAGTTCCAGAGGATGCCTAGGTCAGCAGCCGTGCCACTCACTGACCCCAGAGCCACAGTCTCTGCTCCTGCTGCTACACCCACTGTGGCTCCATCAGTTCCACCAGCTATCTCCACTCCACCAGTCCAGCAGACATCATTCGAGGCATTTGTAGATGCGCTTCTCTCCACTCCATCGGCGCAGAGGACTTCTTCACCAGGAGCTGTCGGAGATCGAGCCCAGAGCGACGTTTAGCTCTTTACTATTTTGATCTTTTTGGTACTTGTTGCCAAAGGGGGAGAATTAGTATAGATCATTAGGGCTTCGAGAGAGAGAGAGAGAGAGAGAGAGTGTGTGTGTGTGTTCACTGACAAGGGTCTCCACTGATGAGCCTGTCCGCACTGAAATTGTCCCGGCAAGCGAGGCTGCCGGAGACCGTGCGACGGCAACTGAAGTTGCCGGGGAAGGGACCGTCCTTCCACACCAAGCGCCAACAGGTAATCCACTTGTTTTTAAGCACTTCTCGAATTTTTTGTTTTCTTGAACTTGACTTGTAAACTGATCTTCATTTATCCGTTGCTTCTATTCCACTCTGCAGTACCCACCTCTCCCGAAGAAGGGGAAATCCTTGTGGAAGTGGCAGATATTGCAAAGGAAGCCGCTGATGAAGCCGCCAAGATAGCTGCCGAAGAGGCCACCAATTCTGCCATCGAGGAAGCAAGGGAAGTTGCCGGAGACATAAGGGAGTCTTCCGGTGACACATCTACTCCCATCCAAACGAGTACAGAAATGGTGGTGGTTTCCACCGACAAGCCAGACTCTGTCGCTCAACCAGCCGCACCAGCTGCTCAAACCTTGACGGACATCTTGACGCTCGCCGTTCCCCAGCAAGGGTCTGAAGCCCCCAGTTCATCAGGCACCGGAGAGCTGAACTTTGATGAAGAGATTGCTCACATCCTTGCCTCCATCCCCAAAAGTACCCTTGAGTCCGACAACGCCGCCGATAGCACAGCGGATCTTGCCTTCCTAGAAACCATGGCTGCTGGCCTCAGGGATGTGCAAGAGTGCTACAGTAAGCGATGGGATAAGCTCCAAGATGAACACACGGCTCTGGAGGTAATTGAGGAGAAGTTGAAGAAGAAGGTGGAGGATATCCATACTTGGTATAACAACCAATTTCACAACTTGAGGAGGCAAGAGGAAAAGCTTGCCGCCGCCCAGGAGAAGGCGACAGCCTTGGACGGCAAGCTGGCAGAGCGTGAAGCGCAGCTCAATGCCCGGGAAAGGAATCTCGCCGCACAAGAGGAGGCCCTTGCCGCCAAACTTCGTGGCAAGGATGAAGAAATTGAGAAGCTCCTTGAGCAAAGGACGCAAGAGCTGGAAAAGAACCATAAGGATTTCGTTGAAACCCAAGCACAAGAAAATGCCACCAAGCTCAAGGAGGCTACTGATGAAGCAGCCGCTGCCACTGCCGCCAAGGCGGATCTTGATTCCCGGTTAACCAGGCTGAAGGAGGAGCTTGCCGGTAGCAGTAAAGAGGTCGAGACTCTCAAGGGCGAAGCGCAGAAAGTAGCCCTCGCCTTAGGGAAACTGCAAACACAGCTCTCATCCAAGAATCAAGATCTCAATACCGCCGCCAAGGCTGCCGAGGACTTGAAATCCAAACTTGCCGGTCTGGAAACAGATCTTGAGTCCGCCAAGGAGCGAGAGAGGATCTTGATGGAGAAGTTGGGAACAGAGGAGGCCTTGCGCGTAGACGTTGAAAACAGATTCAATCAACTGTAGGAAAACCTCTCCCTCTGGACCAACAGCCTTGTCAATATTGCCGAGTGCATCACCTCCCAAATTGCTGTCATGGACATGAGGAGCTGGGGCTTCACCGTCAACGACAAGGAGGCCACCAGCGTCAGGCTGACCAAGTTCTTCGAGGGTCTTATTGACGCCTTGAAGACGTATCATGAAGATAGATCTGCCTCGTTTGCTGACGAATCTCGAAAGTTTGCGCGCAACGTCCTTTACAAGGTACTGCTCAAGCTTGCACACCGTCATCCTGACCTCGATCTCTCCGGGATCTTCAGGAAGTTGCCACAGAATACTGACGTCTCTGTTGCCGACAAGATTGCCGGCCCTCTTGCCGACAAGGTTCTCCATGTCCCCAGGATCCAAGGTGATCGTCAAGATTAGGCTTGTCTTTGCTTTTGCCACAGTGCTGTCATGTAAAAGATACATTTGATCTTATGTTAGATCTGCACTGATTTTGTGATGTAATATAACTTGTGTCGATGGATGAATGCATGCTATCTCCCTTGTTTTACTCTGTCTCTATATGATTTTTATACCCTACGCATAGCGGAAGCTTGCCGGTGCGTGCACTTGCCGCGAGCGCTTGAGGAGCGGATCCTTAGCGGCCTGCCGGTAGTGTCGCCGCCGACAAGTTTTCCTTTTCCGTTTTCAAATGCAGCTACTCAAATTGTTGAGCGGACTCGAAACAAAATAAGAGCGCAGCTGATTACAACAAGGTTCCTTCGTGTGCAGGTTTTTCATACAAACACAGAATCATTCAAGGGAAATTGCAAATGTAACAAGGAATTTGTTTCAAAGTTTTTCAACTTAGCTTTTCCTTGTACTGTTTTTCTTGTTGCACAAAATGATCACTTGAACGTCATTAAGTGGTATCCTCATCGTCACTCCTCCCGGGAAACTTGCACGCGAGGAATCCTTCTGTCCTTTGAGAAAAAGAAAGAAGAGAAAAGAGTGGTTTGGAAACCTTGACGATTCATTAGCCATTTTATACAAGTCAAAGTGTAATCACAACATCACATGCATTTATGCACAAACAAATATGTATTTTGACGAAGGGTTGTGAGACACTTAGCTTTATTTTACTTATGCAGAGGATCTACGCCTGGCTTTGTACAAATGGTTACAAGTCTTGCCGACAAAGCTTGTACAAAAAGGGCTGCCGGGAGGCCCGACAACCGTGCCTCATGGGTAGAACTTACGAAGATGCTCAATATTCCATGAGTTTTGCACTGGGATGCCATCTTCGGTCTCCAGACGGACTGCGCCAGGTCTGGTGACTCGTGCTACCGGATAAGGGCCTTCCCACTTCGGCATCAACTTGTTTGAATTCTTGGCGGACTGAATGCGCCGAAGAACAAGGTCACCTTCCTCAAGGCTTCGGGCATGCACCTTGCGGCTGTGATAGCGGCGCAAGGCTTGCTGGTAGCGTGCAGCTCGCACAGCCGCCCGAAGACGATCTTCCTCAAGGAGCGTGGCATCATCTTGCCACAGCTGCTCTTGCTCTGCCTCATCGTAGGCGAGCACTCGAGGTGACCCGTATGTGAGTTCTGTGGGGAGCACCGCTTCTGCACCATAGACTAGGGAGAAGGGCGTTTGGCCGGTAGCTCGATTTGGTGTCGTTCTGAGTGACCAAAGAACTGTCAGCAACTCATCAATCCAGCGCCTTCCGCACTTGTGCAGCTTGTCAAATGTTCTTGTCTTGAGGCCTCGCAACACTTCAGCATTTGCCCTTTCTGCCTGACTGTTGCTTCTCGGGTGAGCAACAAATGCAAAACAGATTTTGCTGCCAAGGTCTTGAATGTACTGCATGAAGGTGCGGCTCGTGAACTGTGTGCCGTTGTCGGTGATGACCCTGTTGGGAACACCAAAACTATGATGCCTATATACATGATCATTGCCATGAATCCGTCATAACTATGTGCTTTTCTATCAATTGCCCAACAGTAATTTGTTTACCCACCGTATGTTATGTGTTCGAGAGAGAAGCCTCTAGTGAAAACTATTGCCCCCGGGTCATCTATCTATCATATATAAAATCCAAAAGTACCTTGCTGCAATTTTATTTCCTTTATTTTGTTTTACAATTTATTTATCTATCTATCACTATCAAAATTAATCCTTGCAAGTAACCGCCAAGGGGATAGACAACCCTCTTGTCCGCGTTGGGTGCAAGTATTTGCTTTTGTGTGTGTAGGGTGCTGCTAACGAGGTTCTGTGTGGTTCTCCTACTGGATTGATAACCTTGGTTCTTAACTGAGGGAAATACTTATCTCTACTGTACTGCATCATCCTCTCCTCTTTGAGGAAATCCCAGCGCAGCTCACAAGTAGCAGGAAGAATTTCTGGCGCCGTTGCCGGGGAGACATCACCAAAACCTATCAAGTACCTTCGCATAAACTATCATCTACTTCCTCCTATTTTCATTTGCCTTTTTTCATTTGCCTCTCATTTTCATCTCCCCCACTTCTAAAACAGTTTTACAAAAAAAAATTGCTTGTTTGCTAGTTTGCTTGCTTTGTCACTATGTCTCAAGAAAACACCAAATTGTGTGACTTTTCCAATACTAATAATAATGATTTTATTAGTACTCCAATTGCTCCTCCCGCCACTAGTGCGGAGTCGTGTGATATTAATGCTGCTTTGCTGAATCTTGTTATGAAAGAACAATTTTCTGGTAGTCCTAATGAAGATGTTGCATCCCATCTTAATACTTTCGTTGAACTTTGTGATATGCAAAAGAAGAAAGATGTGGATAATGATATTGTCAAATGGAAATTATTTCTGTTCTCACTACGAGACCGTGCTAAAACTTGGTTTTCATCCTTGCCTCGAAATAGTATTGATTCTTGGGATAAGCGTAAGGATGCTTTTATTGCCAAGTATTTTCCTCCTGCTAAAATTATTTCTCTAAGAAATCAAATAATGAATTTTAAGCAACTTGAGCATGAACATGTTGCGCAATCTTAGGATAGAATGAAATTAATGATTAGAAATTGTCCCACTCATGGTTTAAGCTTATGGATGATCATACAAAAAAATTATGCGGGACTAAACTTTGTTTCTAGAAATCTTCTAGACTCTGCCGCAGGTGGTACTTTTATGGAAATTACATTGGGAGAAGCTACAAAACCCCTTGATAATATTATGACAAATTATTCCCAATGACACACTGAAAGAACTCCAACCGGTGAGAAGGTAAATTCTGTCGAATAAATTAATACTTTGAGTGATAAGATGGATGCTCTTATGAAAATGGTTGCTAGTAAAAGTGCTCATGTTGATCCTAATGATGTGCCATTATCTACTTTGATTGAGCAAAATAATGATGCTATTGATGTGAATTTTGTCTCTAGAAATAATTTCAACAACAATGCCTATAGGGGTAATTTCAATCCTAGACCGTTTCCTGGAAATTCCTCTAATAACTATGGTAATTCCTATAGTAATAATAATAGGATACCTACTAATCTTGAAAGCAATATTAAAGAATTTATTAATTCTCAAAAGATTTTTAATGCCATGGTAGAAGAAAAATTGAATAAGGTTGATGATATGTCTAGGAACATGGATAGAATTGCTCATGATGTTGAAACTCTTAAAATTAATTTTTTGCCACCCAAGCATGATATAAATGAGTCTATTAAAGCTATATATGTCTCCATTAATGAAAGTAAAGAAAGAACCGCTAAGTTGAGAGCTAAGCGAGAATTCATAGAAAAGTCTATTCCACCCGGTTTTTATCATAGTAATGATGAAGATATTAAAATGATCGGTGTCTCACCTATTGAATCTTTATTTAGTAATATAAAACTTGATGAAAAAGGGACTGAAGATGAGTCAACTTTAGCTAGAAGGCGTCCCAATTGTTCGCAGGGTGATGATCTTAATGATAAAAATGATAAAAGTGGGTTTGGAGAGGTTAAAACTTTAAATAGTGATGTGCCCACTACTTTGGATTACAAGGATTTTAATTATGATAATTGCTCTTTAGTTGAATGTATTTCCTTGTTGCAATCCATGATTAATTCACCTAATGCTTATGAACAAAATAAAACTTTTACTAAACATATCGTAGAAGCTATGATAAAAGCTCATGAAGAAAAGCTTGAGTTGGAAGTTTCAATACCTAGAAAATTACATGATGAATGGGAACCTACTATTAAAGTTAAAATTAAAGATTATGAATGTAATGCTTTGTGTGATCTAGGTGCTAGCTTCTCTACTATACCAAAATCTTTGTGTGACGTGCTAGGTCTCACCGATATGGATGCTTATTCCCTTAATTTGCATTTAGCGGATTCAACTATTAAGAAACCATTGGGTGAATAAATGATGTTCTCATACTTGCAAATAGGAATTATGTACCATGGATTTTTTTGTGCTTGATATTGAATGCAATCCGTCTTGTCCTATAATACTTGGTAGGCCTTTCCTACGAACCATCGGTGCTATTATTGATATGAAAGAAGGTAATATAAGATTCCAATTCCCATTAAAGAAAGGGATGGAACACTTACCTAGAAAGAGAATTAAGCCACCATATGAATCTATTATGAGGGCCACCTACGGAATTAATTTGAAGAATGATAATACTTGAAACAATGCATTATGCCTAGCTAGGGGCATAAAACAATAGCGCTTGTTGGGAGGCAACCCAATATTTATCTTTATTGCAATTTTTATTTTTTCTTGTGTCACACAATTTTAGCTTCTTTTATGATTGTGTTTTTATCTTTTAATTAGTGTTTGTGCCAAGTAATGCCTTTGGGATGATTTGGATGATAGTATAGTTGATGCTGTTTGAAAACAGAAAGTTTTGAGTCTAGTGCTGGATTTTTGGTTCTGTACTAGAGCGTGATAAAATTCTAACTTGTTTACACAGTATTGGTATATGAATTGTTTACGTTTTCCTAATTTTTCAGAATTTTTGGAGTTACATAAGTATAGCTTTTAAATAGATATTTACAGACTGTTCTGTTTTAGACAGATTCTGTTTTTTGTTACATAGTTTGCTTATTTTGATGAATCTATGGATTGTATCAGGGGGTATAAGCCATGGGGAAGTTGGAGTACAGTAGCATTATGCCAATATTAAATATGAATCAATTTATAACCGTACCTAAAGTTTAAGATTTGTTTGTTATACTAACGGATCTCACGAGGTTTCTGTTGAGTTTTGTGTGTTGAAGTTTTCAAGTTTTGGGTGAAACCACGATGGATGAAGGAATAAGGAGCGGCAAGACCCTAAGCTTGGGGATGCCCAAGGCACCCCAAGGTAATATTCAAGGAATACCCAAGCGTCTAAGCTTGGGGATGCCCCGGATGGCATCCCCCCGGATGGCATCCCCTCTTTCGTCTACAATCTATCGGTGTATCACTGGCTCGTCCGCACGTGCCTCAACTTTGACTCACTTACTGGTGGGTCCCATGTCTGCAATCTCTCTCTCCTTTCTGATGTCTACTACACAACTTATTCTTGTAGACTCGTGTTGGGCCTCCAAGCGCAGAGTTTTGTAGGACAGTAGCAATTTTCCCTCAAGTGGATGACCTAAGGTTTATCAATCCGTGGGAGGCGTAGGTTGAAGATGGTATCTCTCAAACAACCCTGCAACCAAATACAAGAAATCTCTTGTGTCCCCAACACACCCAATACAATGGTAAATTGTATAGGTGCACTAGTTCGGCGAAGAGATGGTGATAAAAATGTAGTATGGATAGTAGATATAGGTTTTTGTAATCTGAAAATATAAAAACAGCAAGGTAGCAAGTAACAAAAGTGAGCAAAAACGGTATTGCAATGCTTAAAAACAAGGCCTAGGGTTCATACTTTCACTAGTGCAATCTCTCAACAATGCTAACATAATTGGATCATATAACCATCCCTCAACGTGCGACAAAGAATCACTCCAAAGTTCATATTAGCGGAGAACATAAGATAGAAATTGTTGTAGGGTACGAAACCACCTCAAAGTTACCTTTTCCGATCAATCTATCGAGCCATCCTTATAAGTGTCACGAATAGCCCTAGAGTTCGTACTAAAATAACACCATATGATACGCATCAACCAACTCTAATGTCACCTAGATACTCCAATGTCACCACAAGTATTCGTGAGTTGATTATTCGATATGCATCAAACAACTTCATAATCATAATATTCAATCCACACAAAGAACTTCAAGGAGCACCCCAAAGCTTCTATCGAAGAAAAGATAATGAAAACGTGCATCAACCCATATGCATAGATTACCCCAATGTCACCGCGGGAATCCGCGAGTTGAGTGCCAAAACGTATATCAAGTGGATCAATATAATACCCCATTGTCACCACGGGTATTCATATGCAAGACATACATCAAGTGTTCTCAAATCTTAAATATTCAGTCCAACAATAACGAAACCTCAAAGGGAAAAGATTCGATTCATCACAACAAGGATAGAGAGGGAAGAAACACCATATGATCCAACTATATTAACAAAGCTCGCGGTACATCAAGATCGTGCCAAATCAAGAACACGAGAGAGAGAGAGACCAAACACATAGTTACTAGTACATACCCTCAGCCCCGAGGGTGAACTACTCCCTCCTCGTCATGAAGGCCGCCGGGATGATGAAGATGGCCTCCGGTGATGATTTCCCCCTCCGCAGGGTGCCGGAACGGGTCTCCAGATGGTATTTCGAAGGTACAGAAGCTTGCGGCGGCGTAGTCCAAAATCTAGGGTTATTTCTGGGGGTTTCTTTATGGGATTGTCTAGGTCTCAGTCGACTGAGACTTCGCGAAGTCTCAGTCGGCTGACGTCATCACATGTAGATTAGGCCTGTTAACTAGCTCTGTTTCTGCTGGGTTGAAACGGCTTAGCACCTGGGCTTATTTCCTTTTCCCCTGTTTGTTTGGGCTGGGCTGTTCACTTTGTTTGTTTAGATTGAGGCTGGGCCAACGAGGTGCTGCTCTTTGTGGGCCCGGACTACATGGAAGAAGACAAAAAAAACTGTTCCCTCTCTGCTTTATGATCTCTGCTTTTTGACTAGAACCCAGGCAAAGGCAACCACGACTCCCCCCCCCCCCCCCCCCCAAACCCTGATCAGGGCACACATCAGCCCTCATCTTCTCCCCCCATCCCCACCCCACCCCGCACCCCTCCTGTCCCCAAAATGCATGGCGGCGGCTGTGCATAGCTCCCTAGACAAGTAAACATGGACAGTGCTGGAGAAACTCACCAGTGTAAGGGCGCCTGACTATCTCTCCTCTGATCAGAAATCAGCTCCACCATCTCCCCCCTTTCCTCTCCCTTCTTTTGCATTTGTTCTAGATCTGATATTTTCTTCTCTCTTCTTCTCTTTGTAATAGCAATCCTGCAGCAGTATGGAAGATTCCTGATGGGCAGAGAGGTTAGAGTTGTGATTTCTGTGAATTTTAGAGAAGAGGCAAAACTGAATCAAGTACTACTAGTTGACAGGCCTGTGTGTTGCAGCTATTCTGACAGCAGAAAAAGCATTTTATTTTTAACTGATGTGCATGAAAATTTGTTGCTTGACTCCTCCCTACAAAAGATCTGTATGGCTTGTTTGATTTCATGTTTGAGGACAAGAAAAAATGGCTTGGTAAAAACAACAGAAATTCACTAGGGAAAAAAAAGGTTCTCTGCTCTACCCTGCACAAGACACTACAAAAAACTGAACCTTTTTCTAGATTTGCTACAGTGGGTTGTATCAAAAAACATATTATCATGCATGAGCCCCCCGCCCCCTGGTCTATAAAAAAGATAGTATGGTTAACATCTAGTTTGTTTGCTATAGAAGATTGAAAATGTAGAGTGTAAAACTTATAAGAAAAGTTAAACAAAAGGTACAGGGGAAATGAGCCTTTTGCTGCAGATGGCCAAATATACCTCACAAATAATGATTTTCTTCTTCATTTTGTAGGTACCGGTTGGAACTACGGCGCAGATAAGTCCAAACAGCCGTGGAACAGTTCCAGTTAATCCGGTTACGCCGGTTCATCTAAGATCGATGTTTTTTTGGAAAAAAAGAACAAAATCATTAGTTTCTGAAAAAACACATGCTCATGTGTGTGGCCAAAAAAAAAAATAGAACTTAGAACATTGCTCTTCTGTGTGCAGCAGCCATACCTTGGTGTCCAACATGTGCAGCAGCAACAAGCTGGGTTGAATCTGGCATTCCAACCATCTTCAAGTGTTGTCCAACATGTGCAGCAGCAGCAAGCTCAGATGAATCAGACATTCCAAACATCTTTGAGTGCATTTGGACCACACGTATGTGCTTTCATGACAAAAACACAAATCCCTCTTTAAGTTGTGTGCCTTGATGAATATAATCTGGTACTCCATTGCACATCAAATTCTGACATAGAAAAAAGGTTTAAAAAAATGCAGGAAATGAATTTCCTCGGAGGTGGCAACATGAGTTACACACAGTTGTTGATGGCTGCTAGTCAGGAGGTACTATATAAAAGTGCCATTTTTTATTGACATTGAGTTGTATAAGGCAAAAGAAAAATGGGAAAATGTAAAAAAAATAAGGGAAATGGAAATTACATTACATGTTTTGTGATGACAGGGTGGAATTGGTGGATCCCAACATTCTGGTCAGCAACAAGATTCTGGTGGAAGGGGTTTTAATGAGGTACGATTGGCTGATTTACATATGTACATGTCACCGCTGTCCTTTGCCCCCATCTGTGAAATAAATCAAACATGCTAATTTCTCATTCTTCTTATTTATAATGTAGAATGACATGTACATGCTGACCGAACGGTATGGACGTTTGCAACAACAAAACGACATGGGGCAAACAACAGAGAGGCAGCAAGCGGAAAATGTGGATGTTGGGGCAGAAGGTTTCCCTAGTTGGAGCTGGGATGGTAACACAGCTGAAGGACACCCAGGGTGTAGCTACCAACCTAGATACAGAGGACAAGACAGCGACGACGATGATTTTGAATTTGATGAAGGTGAGGATGACTTGGATGATGATTTGGATGTTGATGCTGATGAGGCTGCTGCAGGTTCTAGCGATGGAGTTATTTTCGCAGAGGGCATGAGTTTTGAAAATGATTTGGGTGATGATACAGCCCCTGCTGGTTCTAGCCATGGTCCTAGTTTCACAGATGAGATGAGTGTTGATGGCTATTCAGACAATGGTGAACAAGCAGATACACATGGCAAAAACAAGAATGTCTGTGGATGTGACGATCAACAAGAAGGCGGGCCTGTGCAATAGGAAAATATTGAACACCTTTCACAGGAGGACATTCTCATGTTCCTAGAAAATGACAGTGTCTCTGCGGCTCAGGCTCAGACTTGCAGCCAAGAAGTACGGAGCCACCATGTGCCACATGTGGGCATGGTCTTTGATTCTTATGATGCTGCCCATGCATTCTACAATGAGTATGCAGCCATTTGTGGTTTTCCAATCAAGAAAGCAGGCAACTACCATGGAACTAAACCTGGCAGCAAGGCAGTGACGCGTTACACTTTCAAGTGCAACCGCTCGGGTAAAGTTGTTGGCGAGGATGTGCTTGAAGAAAGGAAAAAAAAATGAGGCAGCTCAAGAAGCAAGAAAAAACAGGGATTCCCCCACCTGAGAAGGCAAAAAGGAAGAGGAAAAACTTCATACAAATAACCGGGTGCCAGGCTAAGATGATTGCAACACTAAAAGGGGACAAGTGGTTTGTCACGGCTGTCGACCTGGACCATAACCACACCCTTAGCCCTCCGGATGAGGCCAAGTACCTAAGATCGCACAAGCATATGACAGAGGAAGAGAAGTTGTTTATCAGAACATTCAATTCCGTACAAATGCCCACTAGGAAGATCATGGCCATTCTTTCTTACCTGCGAGGTGGCGATGCACCCTACACTAAGAAGTATGTTAGCAATGTGAGGACGGCTATAAACAGAGAAAATGGCAAGAACGATATGCTGCAGGTCCATGAGTACTTTAGGAACAAGCAAAAGGAGGATCCAAATTTCTACTATGCATTCAAAGTTGCTGATGAGGACATCAACAAGGTGTTGTGCATATTCTGGGCAGATGGCTACTCGAGAAAAATGTATGAGCTGTATGGTGATTGTTTGAGTTTTGACACGACATACAAGACAAACCGTTACAATATGCCGTTTGCACCATTTGTCAGCATCACTGGACATAGGCTCAACTGCTTGTTTGCTTGTCCTATAGTGCACAACGAGACAGTGGACACGTTTGAGTGGCTTTTCGACACATTTCTGGACTGCATGGGTCGAAAAGCTCCTCTCACAGTCATTACAGACCAAGACGTTGCGATGAAGTCTGCGGTTCCTGCTGTTTTCAAGGGTAGTGTTCACAGGTGCTGTCTCTTCCACATAATGAAAAAAGTTCGGGAAAGATGTGTGAGAATCTTTTCAACAAAACTGGACTTGTATGCTGACTTGAGCGACATCATACATAACTGCCTAACAGAGGCAGAGTTTGAGATGTTGTGGCCACAGATGTCGCAGAAGTATGGAGTAGAGAATGTCAAGTACTTCAGGTACATGTGGAAATACAGGGAGTTGTTTGTCCCAGTGTATTTCAAGAAATGCTTCTTCCCTTTCATCCACTCGACTGCCCGAAGTGAAGGGACAAACGCCGTATTCAAGGACAATGTAGGCTCGACATTCAGTTTGATTACCTTTTTGCGTGAGTATGAGCGGATATTGAAAGCGATGCAGGAGAATGAGAAGAAACAAGACTCGATTACCAGAACAACAACGCCAACCTACTGGCTGTGCAGTGAGCTGGAATTGCAGGCTACTGAGAAGTACAACAGAGCAATATTCTACAGATTTCAGAAAGTTATAAAGTTTGCAAACCAGTTGCATGTGGAGGAGGTTGAGAAAAACACTAGGTATGAGGTGTACAAGACAAGGATGCTCGCTGAGAAAGATTTCAGAATCCGGAGATATGTTGTCACTGTCGATATGCAGCGAGAGGACTTCACTTGCATTTGTGCAAAGTTCGAAAAAGATGGCCTTGTGTGCAGCCACATACTTAGGGTATTAACACACCTCAACTTGCCTGTGCTGCCCGAGAAGTACTACATTGACAGATGGAGACCCAAGCAAAGAAAAGACATTAGAAAATTGAGGTATGGCGTCCCTGAGGAGTTAACAGCAGGCGACCATCACCTTAGATACATGTTGTTGTCTAGCAGACTAAATGAGATGGCTTCAGATGCTGCATCATCTAATGAAAAATATATGTATGTGGTTGGTGAAAGTGTGAGGATTGAGGCAAAGCTGGATGAGATGACTTTGGCAGAGGAGCAGCAACAAATGCAAGACAAGCATGTTCAGAGAGCTCCAGCCCCTACTGTGAGAGAGCCACACCCTGATGGGTATGGGGAAAGCCTAAAGGATCCTGATGTTATTGCTTCAAAGGGGCGTCCACCGGAGCGTTACAAGACGTTTTTGGAGAAAATACAAGCAAAGCAACAAATTGGCTGCAGTCACTGTGGTCAGCATGATCATGTTTTTGTTTCGTGCACAAACAAACACATTCCCAAGTCCCAGTTTCACAAGAAGACTACAATGGACAAGCAAGCAAAAGGTTTTTTTTTTGTTTCTTGTCTAGAAAGAGCTACTACTTAATTCTCCGCACTCTGTTGGTGGCCATTTTGTCTGTACATAAAAACTAACCAACAAATTCATGTTGTGACAGGTGTGCCTGGTGCTTCAAAGGTTTTGCCTAGCAAGAATCAAACCGGAGGGAATCAAAAAGCGAGCGAGAAACAGAGCGCACAAAGGGATACTACTAGTGTACCTGGTGCTGCAAAAAGGGTTCCTAGCAAGAAACAAACAGCAGGGAAGCCAAAGGCGGGGGAGAGGCGGAGCGCACGAAAAGATGCTACTGGTGCATCTTGAAGGAAAAAGAGCGGAAATTCTTTTAAAAATAATTACAGTATAAGGAGAGAACAAGAAAAAAGCTGCATGTTTCTCTTTCTCTTTAATTTTTGGTTGTGAACTGAAAACTATGTTGGTGCACAAATGATGGAAAACAATGTGGATGATAAGTTTGTCTGATTGAGAATTACCTTTTTGCCATGGACGCTGAAAAAATCCCAATGGGTATTGTTTCCCCTCCTTTTGATGGCTGATAAGTTTTTTGGTGGCTGGATAAACATTTTGGTGCTTGCGCCAAACAAAATATACATGACACATGAACAGATGGACACGAAACCAAAAAATCATAAGATTTTGCTGCTAAAAATGGAAAATCTTTCTTGATTTATGAAAACAAAAACCAGAGAAGCAAAAAGATAAAAAGTACCTGCCGATGTCCTTTTTCTTCTCTACAAAAACCATGTGCAAACTTTTTTATCGTACCAAGCAGAAACTTTTGGTCCCACAAATGACAGCCGCAGCAGTCTCTTTATACATTTTTTGAGATTTCCAGAATAAAAAGAATAGTTGTTTCCTTTGGATCCAGAAAAGAAATGTACTCTTTATAAAAAAAGAGAATCTGCACATAAATAACAAAAAAAAAGTACTTAAGGGACTTTACTTGTAAAAAAAAGAAAATAGAATAAGCATGCTGAAGTTAGTAAAAGAACCTGTTTCCAGGGAGCTTGTGCTTTACATCTCAACCCTCTGATTCCTCACCCTGTAGCACCATTAAAAGAACTTGCTACCCAGGGGCAGTCATCAAAACATAGAAAACAGTGAAAAAAGGGGCAAAAACAAAATAAAAAGCCAGACCATTGGGCTTCTTTTTTGCCCCATTTGAAAATTAAGGTTGTAAGCAAAAAAAATTGGAAAACATGCAGACATAAACACACAGGGAAACTCTGTTATAGTTCCTGTGTCTCACCATATTACCGAGTAAAGAACAAATTTCGAAAAAAAAGTACCTTCAGAACCACATGTTTTGCGACGAACAAAATGACAGAGGGTGATATATACATGTCTACAGCAACAAGAAGGGTGTACATCTCTCTTCATACAAAAAAGAAAATCTCAAAATTGTTTAAGCGGTGCTAACTATGTCTTTCTTTGATACAGCTCCTCTTTTCCTTTGACTTTGCTGATATGAGGCTTGTCTTTTGGTGGCATCACTACTGTCGGTGGTGTGTTTTTAGCAGCTGTCAACACCTTTCATGTCTGCACGGCAACACAAAACACAGGAGAAAAATTAAAAATCCTGTCACAAACATAAAGGAGGGAAGCTGAAAAAAAAACCAAAAATGCATTTGGGATTAACCTATAAGCGGAACTCCCTGACACGCTTCTTCTCTTCATACAAAGCGTTGTAGGGGCTGAACATGAGATCAACAGCATATCTGATCCTTGCATCCGGGATATCTTTCGGTGAAAAAACTATAGGGGCTGGGTTCCTTGGGTACCATCCCATTAGTTTCATAGTGAAAATGCCACAATCAGTGCTGAAAAAGACATACACACAAGAAAGGACAGACTTGTCTGTAAGCAAAAAAACACAAAAAATGTATAAAAAAACTTACAACAAAAGCAAGGAGAAGTTCAGGAAAAAAGACAAAAAAAAGAGTGGTGCGCTGGTTTCGTACTCATTATCTTGCTGAGGGACTTTGGGGTAAACTGCAGGGAATGCATTGAAGTTCATTGGCTTTAGCTGAGCTTCGTACCAAGTGCATATAAAGCTTGAGATCTGCGTCAAAAAATAAAAATAACATTTACTGATAATTGCAGGAAAACTTGCGGACAAATAATTATCAAGAAAACAAAAACAAGATTTAAAAACCTTGTACTTACAATCTTATTTTTTATGTTCTTGTGGTATGAGCTGTTCTCATCATAATAGGAATCCAGAAAAAAGAACGTGCGACCCTTGATGTCCACGACAAATAGAAAGTAATGTCCCTCGTGTAGTGTTGGAAAGTATAGCTTGTGGAGATCCATTTTGAAGTTGATGCAGAAAAGGCGATGTAGATAACAAAATTAGTGTATATGAAGAAGGAAAAGATTAAACTAAATTATAGCTGAATTTGTGTTGTGGAAAATGAAAGAGGAAGTTTGACTAAAAACCTTGTCTGACATCGAAAGGTCATGTGCTTTTCCAGCTCCGATGAAACTCGTAATCAGTTTGTGCCTCCACCAAATTCTTGCCTCATTTTTCCATTTGGCCAGGAAATATTCCTTTTAAGTTGTTAAATGATGAAAATTTTGAAAGACATAAAAAAAAGAAAAAAGGTAGGTAAGTATGATGACAGAAAAAGAAAAATAAGGAAAAGCATCAAAAACAAAACAGAGAAAAAGTAGTAGGGTTTCATTTGCTTACAGACGCAGTGTGGAAGAAGTAGTGCTTGTGTGAGTTCCTAGGATGATTTTCATTAAATAGATGCCTACAGTACACATTTATGACATAGGACTCGACCCGGCCACCTATTTTCATCGAGTTCCCCAACTGTGCGTATGTAGCGATGGTTTTGTCAATAAAAATTGCAGGTTTTCTGTAGATAAGAAAAAGGGAAAACATGTCAGCTTGCTGGTTTGGTTTAGGCACAAAAGCAAAAAGAATTAGCGCATGTGAGAAAAAACTCACGATCCTTCAACATCGGCCAAGGATGTTATGGCCTCATACATCTTTCTCTCATGTGCCATTATCGGACCCCTCTCGTCGCAGTCATATGGTGAACTACAGTACCTGCTTGGTTGGACAACCCTCTTTGGTGCTACATTTTCTTTTCCGTGAAAACTCCTTGGCCTTCCTAACGAGAGACTTGTATTGTAAATATCATCCGTTTTGTTAACCAATGTGCTGCGCTCTTGCCTAAAACTGTTTTCTCCAAGAATTTTGAGCTCTCCTGACTATACATATGGCACAAAAAGGAGCAAGCAATAAAAATGTCAGCTGCGTAATTAAAAAAAAATCAAAAAAGAAAAAAAAAGATTAACAAACAAAGAACACAAAAAAAAATTAGTCATGATGAACACCCGCAGTGTGGCAAAAAAATTATCTATCTGAACAACCTTTCACTGGCATTGCTACTTACGCACCCTGGCGATCAAAACGGCCTAGGAAAAAACTGGGAAAAAATAAAACAGTGATCTGAGACAGCAGATTCATACACATCACTAGAAAAAGCTCCCAGATTATATAAAAAATGTTCAGTCTGCTACTCTGTTTTGGGGTCAGAGATAAGAAAAGCCAGTCAGAAACTACAGTGGGGACTCAAGTAAGTGAGCATGACTAATAAGCTGCTGGTCAAAAGGAAATAAGCCCAAGCAAAGTGTGTTTGGGGATGGTTAATCTGTTCGCAGATTGCTAATTGTAACTAGTAAAACAAACACTCCCAGATTTCTTATGGAATTGTAAACATCACTTGCCTGTTTGGGGGTAGTTCAGACCAAAGAAAACCAAATAGGGGCTGCAATCCAACATTCCATCAGCAGCTTTTGGATGAGATGATAATTTGATATTGAAATGATTAAGAAATGCCCTAATTATTCGTGATGAACAGAGGCAATTCTCCTACGTACAGAGAGACATCAGGTAGTTGACCAGAAAAGCTAGATCGATCAACTACAGTGAGAAAAAAAACTACAGATGCAGATCAGTTGCACGACAGTACTACAGGAAAGAGTGGTTCAGTTAGAATGATGTTGTTTCCCTTCCTGAACGGGTCCTTGAAGAAACAAAATGACCTGGAGCTCTAAGCATGAACACCATGAAAACTTGCCCCCCTCAAAATCCCCCCACAGAAGATTACCCTCTCCAATCCCAGCCACCTAGCTCCATTCAACGTCGGCTATTCAACCTCGTTCTCACCATTTCGCGTTCAGAAAAGTACAAGGTCGGAGCCAGCAACACTAATTCACTCCCTCAGATTCGTGATTTCGCACAAATAAAAGGCACAAAAAAAGCGCACCAACAAATCCGTCATCTCCACTTGCAACTCCCTCTCAGAATCGTGATTCACGTCAAATTATGGAACGGATGGAACCCTAGCCAGCAAAAAATTCACATCCGCAGCTCGATTTCGCCTCGCACACAACGGGCAACGGGGGCGCGCGATTTTGGGGGGTGGAAGGGACAGAGGGGAAAAGCGGCTGGTAGCTTACCTCATCCGCAGGGCGCGAGGAATCTGGGGGGGCCCCGGCGTCGCCGAGCATCTCGTCGCCGGCGACTTCCGCCGCGGAAACCTTCGATGTGCCCGCCCCCGTGATGCGGCTTCCTTCCTCCCCCCTCTCTCTCTGTCTCTGCTCGACTCTCAATTCAAACAGCACCGTTGGGTGGCTCTAGAAGAGATGTTGTGCTTGGGTCCACAGTCCAGCGACTTGAAGAAACAGGAGAATATCAGCTGCACACCGTCTATACTAACTATCTTCCTTCACAATACCCTTTTTCCTCCCTTAAAAAAAAAATTGTGCTTTGTTTTTTTTTAGAAAATGAGCTGCGCTGTCAGAAAATCATATACAAAAACAATTTATTGTTCTGATTCCTTGGGAAAACAAATGTTTTCAATGCAAAAAAGAGAAAAGAAAAAAAGTTTGTATATGATTTTTAAAAAAAAATCAAAAAAGGAAAAAAATGTTGAAAACTGCCCCTCCCCTGCTGCACTAGCCCCCTCTCTCTTGCCGTTGCCCCCTCCGACAAAACAAATGACCCCCAGTTGCAACCTAGTTACGAGACATGCGGTCGCGACCATGTTGGAAGACATGCAGTTGCATGACTACAGTTGAGCGTGCAAAACTGGTCCCTTCCCTCTCTCTTGCCGCCGGTCCCTCCAACAAAACAAAGGACCCCCCCCCCCCTAGTTGTAACCTAGTTAGGAAGAACATGCAGTTGCGTGCCTAATGTGGGTCATGCAACTGGTCCCTTTCTCTCTCTTGCCGTCGCCCCCTCCGACAAAACAAAGGACCCCCAGTTGCAACCTAGTTAGAAGACATGCAGTTGCGACCATGTTGGAAGACATGCAGTTGCATGACTAAAGTTGAGCATGCAACTGGTCCCTTTCTCTCTCTTGCTGCCGCCCCCTTCGACAAAACAAAGGACCCCCCAGTTGCAACTAAATTAGGAAGACATGCAGTTGCGTGCCTAATGTTGGACATGCAACTGAGCCCCTTCTCTCTTTGTCGCCACCCCCTACGAAAAAACAAAGGGCCCCCTCGTCGTCCGAGAAAAAACAAAAGTCGAGTTGCAACCAAGTTATAAAGGCATGCAGTTGCGACCATGTTTGAAGACATGTAGTTGCATGACTACAATTGGGCATGCAACTGCCCCCCTTCTCTCTTGCCACCGCCCGCCCCCCTCTGACAAAACAACGGAAGCCGCTTATAGTTGCAACCAAGTTAGAAAGACATGCAGTTGCGTGCCTAGTGTGGGACATGCAACCGGCCCCCCTTCTCTCTTGCCATCGCCCACCTCCGACTAAACAAATCCACTTACAGTTGCAACCAAGTTAGAAGACATGCAGTTGCGTTCCCGGTGTGGGACATGCAACTGGACCCTCTCCTCGTCCGACAAAAACAAAAATTCGAGTTGCAAACCAAGTTAGAAGACGTGCGGTTGCGACCATGTTGGAAGACATGCAGTTGCATGACTACAGTTGGGCATGCAACCGACCTCCCCTTCTCTCTTCCGTTGCCCCACTCAGACAAAACAACGGAAGCCGCTTACAGTAGCAACCAAGTTAGAAGGCATGTAGTTTACGTGCCTAGCGTGGCACATGCAACTGGTCCCTCTCCTCGTCCGACAAAAAACAAAAGTCGAGTTGCGACCATGTGGGAAGGCATGCAGTTGCGACCATGTTGGAAGACATGTAGTTGCATGACTACAATTGGGCATGCAACTGGCCCCCCTTCTCTCTTGCCACCGCCCGCCCCCCTCCGACAAAACAACGGAAGCCGCTTACAGTTACAACCAAGTTAGAAAGACATGCAGTTGCGTGCCTAGTGTGGGACATGCAACTGACCCCTCTCCTCGCCCCGCAAAAAAAAACGACGGGTTGCAACCATGTTGGAAGGCATGCGGTTGCGACCATGTTGGAAGACATGCAGTTGCATGACTACATTTGAGCATGCAACAGACCCCCCATCTCTCTTACCGCCCCCTCCGACAAAACAAAGACACTTACAGTTCCAACCAAGTTAGAAAGACATGGAGTTGCGTGCCTATCGTGGGACATGCAACTGGCCCCTCTCCTCGTCCGACAAAAAGCAAACGACGGGTTGCGACCATGTTGGAAGACATGTAGTTGCAACCATGTTGGAAGACATGTAGTTGCATGACTACAGTTGGGCATGCAACTGGCCCCCCTTCTCTCTTGCCACCGCCCGCCCCCCTCCGACAAAACAACGGGATCCGCTTACAGTTGCAACCAAGTTAGAAAGACATGCAGTTGCGTGCCTAGTGTGGGACATGCAATTGGCCCATCTCGTCGTCCGAGAAAAACAAAAGTAGAGTTGCGACCAAGTTAGAAAAGGCATGTGGTTGCGACCATGTTAGAAGACATGCAGTTGCGTGCCTAGTGTGGGACATGCAAATTGGCCCCTCTCGTAGTCCGAGAAAAACAAAAGTCGAGTTGCAACCAAGTTAGAAAGGCATGCGGTTGCTACCATGTTGGAAGACATGTAGTTGCATGACTACAGTTGAGCATGCAACTGGCCCCCATCTCTCTTACCGCCCCCCTCCGACAAAACAACGGAAGCCGCTTACAGTTGCAACCAAGTTAGGAGACATGCAGTTGCGTGCCTAGTGTGGGACATGCAACTGGCCCCCTCTCCTCGCCCGACAAAAACAAACAACGGGTTGCGACCATGTTGGAAGACATGCAGTTGCAACCATGTTGGAAGACGTGCAGTTGCATGACTACAGTTGGACACACAACTGGCCCCTCTTCTCGTCCGACAAATCAAACGCTGAGTTGCAACCAAGTTAGAAGACATGCAGTTGCGACTGTGTTGGAAGACATGCAGTTGCGACCGTGTTGGAAGACATGCAGTTGCATGACTACAGTTGGGCATGCAATAACTGGTCCCCTCTCTCTTGACATCGCCCCACTCTAACAAAACAACGGGAAGCCCACATACAGTTGCAAACCAAGTTGGAAGACATGTAGTTTGCGTGTCTATTGTGGGACATGCAACTGGCCCCTCTCCTCGCCTGACAAAAAACAAAAGTCGAGTTGCGACCATGTTGGAAGGCATGCGGTTGCGACCATGTTGGAAGACATGCAGTTGCATGACTACAGTTGAGCATGCAACTGGCCCCCATTCTCTCTTACCGCCCCCCTCCGACAAAACAACGGAAGCCGCTTACAGTTGCAACCAAGTTAGAAGACATGCAGTTGCGTGCTTAGTGTGGGACATGCAACTGGCCCCTCTCCTCAACTGACAAAAACAAAAGTCGAGTTGCGACCATGTTGGAAGGCATGCGGTTGCGACCATGTTGGAAGACATGCAGTTGCATGACTATAGCTGGGCATGCAAAAAAATGCCCCCCCTTCTCTCTTGCCCCCGCCTGCCCCCCTCCGACAAAACAACGGAAGCCACTTGTGTTGCAAAGCAAGTTAGAAAGACATGCAATTGCGTGCCTAGTGTGGGACATGCAATTGGCCCCTCTCGTCATCCAAGAAAAACAAAAATCGAGTTGCAGCCAAGTTAGAAAAGGCATGTGGTTGCGACCATGTTGGAAGACATGCAGTTGCATGACTACAGTTGAACATGCAAAATTGCCCCCCCCCTCACTCTCTCTCTCTCTCTCTTGTCGTCGCCCCCTTCGAGAAAACAAAGGTCCTAGCTACAACTAAGTTAGAAAAAACACATGCAGTTGCGTGCCTAATGTGGGACATGCAACTAGCCCCCTCTCTCTTGCCGTCGCCCCCTCCGACAAAACAAAGGAACCAGTTGCAAAAACCAAGTCTGAAAAGACATGTAGTTGCGAGGCTAGTGTGCGACATGCAACTGGCCCTCTCCTCATCTGACAAAAAACAAAAAAGTTTAGTTGCGACCATGTTGGAATACATGCGATTGCATGACTATAGTTGAGCATGCAACTGTTCCCCCCTCTCTCTCTCTTGTCGTCGCCCTCTTCGACAAAACAAAGGTCCTAGTTGCAAATAAGTTAGAAAAGGACATGCAGTTGCGTGCCTAATGTGGGACATGCAACTAGCCCCCTTCTCTCTTGCCGTCGCCCCCTCCGACAAAAACAAAAGGACCCCCTCCAACAAAACAAAGGACCCAGTTGCAACTAAGTTAGAAGACATGCAGTTGCGTGCCTAAAAAATGTGGGGCATGCAACTAGCCCCCCTCTCTCTTGCCGTCGCCCCCTCCGACAAAACAAAAGGACCCCCATTTGCAACCTAGTTAGAATGCATGCAGTTGCGACCATGTTGGAAGACATGTAGTTGCATGACTACAGTTGCGACATGCAATTGCGTTAGTATAGCTGGACATGCAATTGCCCCCCCCCCCCTCTCTCTCTCTCTTCCCGCCACCCTCTCTGGCAAAACAGAGGGTCCCCCTGGTTGCAACTACGTTGGAAACACATGCAGTTGCGTAGCTATAGTTCGGCATGCAGCTGGCAAAAGTCTGCTACCGGAGATGCGACCCCCACCCCTCTCGCACCGTCCCACTTACAAAACAATCATTGTGAAAAAAAAATCTAAGCGATTGTCCAACATTTCTTTAAAAAATCCTCCCAAAAAAATGAACAGCACACATATGCGTTGTATTTTTCGTTCAAAAATCATCATCTGTGAAGTGTTCTCTCGTCGTGGGGGCGTTTTGAAAAAACAAATGAAACTACAAAACACAAAAAATGCACATAAAAAATGATATATGAAAGAAGATAGAAAGATAGCCTGAAACATAGATAGTTGATCATGGTGAAAAAAATATTCAAACATAGATAAAAACACACACATAGATTTCCAACGAAAAGCATAACAAAACATAGTGTCATTAAACATCAACACATAGCGACGGGTCTTGACATACGAGTTAACTAACAAAGAGTTCGGCATAGCATAAAGAAAGTACGGCGGGTCTTTACATATCATAGTGGTACTGTTTTCGTTCCTCCCTGGTCAAAGAGTGCCTAGCCAAGAATCTTGATCTTGAGCAAGATATCAACACCGCCGCTCATGCTCTCGCTGAAGCCAATGAGAACAGCTGAATTAACCACAAGGCCTCTGCTAGCTGTGAACTCCTTCCACTTCTTGCTGCCCAACACAATGCGGCCATCGTCGGAAGTGTGGCATGGGATTTTTCTGAATTTCCCACCATCAACATTAACGCCCACAACACCCTGCTCTTCAAAATGCACAGCGGCAGCAACTTTCCTGGGGATTTTCTGTGCGCCATAAAATTTTTAACAAAAAACAAATTAAAAGCAGTTTGAGATTAGCTAGTAGTTAAACTAGCAACAAAAAGTAAAAAACAGTTTCAGATTTAACAGATTCAAAAAGGTTTTAACTTATAGTTAAACTAATAAAACAAAAGTAAAAACAGTTTCAAAATTAACAGTTTCCCTAAATCTGTTTTTGTTGAAACAGAAAAGCGAAAACCCAAAAAAGTGAAGTAAATAATCATTGTAAAAAATTAGAAAAAGCATCCTGATGGTTATGAAAAATAAATCATGGCCGGAAAAATGAAGTAAAAAATCCCTATTATGACAGTAAATGTGTTCTAGACTGGATAAAACATAGATTGTAACACAAAATACATCGAAAAAATAAACAAAACAATCATGATTCTGCCTGAACATGACTGACTGACGACAGGAACATGATCTACAGGAAATGACAGCAACAACCAACAGAAAATCTACAGGAAAACAAACCTACATGCTTTGAACATGAACATCAAACCGTGAGTTCTACAAAAAATCTACACTATACATTCTACATTCTACATGGGTCAGAAAATGCCTAGAAAAAGAAAAAGAGATACACTGCACTCTTAAAAGCATGAACCAAAAAATGCATCAGAAGAGCTTGACACGTTGAATAAAAAAAAATCACTCATTCAATGTAAAACAACTATTTAAACTAGGGGCTCCCATCTGCTTCAAAAACTAAGAGGGGGGGGGGGAATAAAAAATGACAACCTTCAACAAATATATTCTGTGATGATGAGTATAAACTAAAAAATAAGGATCAGACAATGAAAAAAAAACAGAAGCTGTGGATTTACCCCTGCGTCTTTAAACTCCTTCCAGACATACATGCTAATGCCGCTGGCCCTGCTCTCGTGGTAGCAAGGGCTCAGACAAACTCTGCAAACCATCTCCTGTACACATAAAAAAAGCGCCAAAAACATAAAATTGTGCTAGTGAGACGCATACATATTCAAATGAGTTATCATTTCCGAAGAAAAAAGGATTTCTAGATATTGATGAGTTATCATTGGCGTCGCCCCTGATGACCAGAAATTATATTTACATTACGATGTGGAGATTGAAAAAAGATGAATCTATCAAAAGGCCATAATATCTTGATTCATATACAAAAAAATGAAACATCGTACTGATTCATATAGGTTTTAGCAAAAAAAGAAAAATGGAAAAAATATGCTGCTGTTTGAAACTTAGATTCAGTAATCATTCTCTTTTGATTCCACAAAAAAGAGATATTTTAACACATGCTATATTCTACAGAGAGAGATTTCACTAGTATCTGTACTGATAGATTTCAGAAGTAATCTCTGTTGTTTACAGAGAAAAAATTCAAAAAACAACCTACTGATTAGATAGGGGTTCCGGAAAACAAATAAAACATACCCACTCCTACTGATACATTCAGTGATAACCTCTCTTGTTTCAAGAGAAAAATTTAAAAAAGACATGCTACTGAATAAATAGGGTTTCAGCAAAAACAAAAATAAACAAACAGGGGACTGAACCACTCTTAGTGATGGCTCAATAATACATATGAGCGGAGTTGAGTTAAGTACTAATCCTCAAACATGCAACTCATTTCACAAAATAAAAAAAAGTTTGGGAGAAATCATAATCTTCAGGCTACTAATCTGGAGTAAAAAAAAATAACAAACAAGGGACTGAACCTCTCCTAGTGATGGATCAATAATAGATATAAGGGGGATATGAGAGAACCACTTCTTGAGACACCAAATATCCCAGAAGAACAGTATCAGTGTTAGCACTCACCAGATAAAAAAAAAGCTGTCCAAAAAAAAAGAATGACTAGCAGAGGTTATATCATAACAAAAAAGAATGTCAACTTAGCAAGCCTAAAACACATCTCTCTTGTCACCTACTGATGTACAGAGGGTGTAAAAATGCACTCTACTCTCTCTCTTTACCCCTGGCTCAAACACTAAGAAAAACTTCTCTATAGTACCTACAAGCATAAAAAAAAGTGGTGTTGATAGTACTACTTCCAGTACAATCCAAAGGAGAAAACACTTCATCTCAGTCTCTTAGGGCTACTAAAAATTTTAGTACTACTAGTTGTAAAAAATCTTTACTGGATAGAACCTCACAAACAGAGCAAAAAGCAAAATCTGAATGACAAAAAAAGTGCCACATAAAAACAGAGCTTTATTTATCGAGGTAAGTGAATCTAGCTACAAGCAAAGAAACCGGTTTCATCCTCAATCCACCACGCCGACATTGCCGATCGACACGCGTGAGCGAGCGACACTATTATGCATGAACGCACAAAAATCAAAACTAAAAAAAAAAGGTCTAAACTCTGGGGGCGATTCTCTGCTTGAAACTACTAATCAAATGCTTGATACAAAAACAAAAAAACAGGCGGGCAGGAAAGTATACAAAACCCCTATCTACTCTACTGGATGCATGGGCAGAGTGACAACTCCAACAGTGCAGCAGACATGTACTTAGCATCGTGCCATCCCAGGACGGGACCTCATGTCGCTGACTCACACCAAGCCCTGCACTAAATTATTCAGACTAAGAAGCAAGAACTGAACTAACTGAAATTAAAGACTAAAGTGCAGTTAACTTGGCGTAAGGTCTGCAGCACCTAACAAGGCCTACCAGCCGCTCACTCTGGCCGCCCTTGAGGCACTACAAAACAACTTGAAGTCACTAGTAAGCGTGCACGTGCAATGCACGTTCGACAATGCAATTCATTTTCCGAATTTCACCATTGTTTAATTAGTTTTCTTTTTGTAGTTGTTTGTTCGTCTAAACCTTTTCTTATTTCAAATAGGTAAAGAAAAAAATGAAAATGACATATGTGCTATTCTCGAAAATAAAAATAAAAATGAGATTTGCAATTAATAACCATCATCTGGGATGATAAGTGTAATATTTTGCAAAATTATTTGTTTGAAACAAATACTCTGATAAATATTTTCAGTCAATGTTTAGATCATACATAGTGTTGTGGAAATCCCACCAGTACAAGGCTCAAATCATCAAATATCATGTAATCCAACACATGTATAAAATCAGGTAGTACATTTGTACCAGCAAGGTGGACGACCTGTTCCTCTGCATGCTTATGCTTCTTTAGATCAATAGTCCATCAAAAAGAGAAGTCTTCCACTCTACATGTAATAGGGTAGAATGCATGTAAGTGCAATCAATTCTTTAGGGGATATGAAAAGATCTTTGTCACTCTTATGCATATCACAAAGTCTCCTCGGAAGGATTGTAAACTGACAATATCTCAGTTAGCTTCAGAAGGGCCTCTAGTGCAATAGTGAGGGGGAAACAGATGCACAATGAGCTACAACTAATAATCTATATAGTTATAAAGCAAGTTAGAGGTCAACTTCTGAAGGGCTCACCGTTCCACACCAGAATAATCGTGGGAGAAACATTAACCATACACTCTACACAACAGCCAAGCCAAATGTTCTAAGAGATGGAAACTGCATTTTTGTTCTAAAGTTCATGCAAATGGACTGACTAACTAACCATTCACCACAACAGATGAAATCATCAAAGTAACATATATATAGAATATATAAAACAAGGTATTTCCCACATCACAGTTGAGCTACTGCAAACTGAACCTTGGTAGCAAATACAAGGCTATCTGCAAATATAACTACAAGGAAGTCCTACCTTTGAATTAAATATGGACTAACATAATATGCCGATGTACCTAGGTATGGGAAAAAATGTCATCTCTAATGAAGGAGTGCAATGATTGAAAAGCGCCATACAAATGCATTCACAAGGTGGTGAGAAAACTAAATCAATAAATATTCGGGGTGCAAGCAACACAATGGCTGGCAGAAGTTATCTTCTGAAAAGAAATACAAATGAATGAAGATTAGGATACATACTCGAAACGGATATTTGGTGAAGTCAACTGCACCATGCAAGTCAGTGGTAATGTTACTTGCGAAGCCATATTATAGACTGGAACACATAGCCGAGGTCCTTGGCTCTTTACTTGAGTATGTGTGAGGAATACCTAGCACACAGTCTTTATGTCTTGGTCAACAGTACTACAGAAAAAAAGTAGCACCAATATATTCCAACCAACCTGTTCCTCGTGTTGAGCAATTGGCACCAAGTAAACCTGCATTGCACTACCATACTGAAGGCAGAATTCCTGAGGCTCTTCATGATTATTGTGCGCAAATTGGCAATATAAGGACTGCTCCCTATACTGTACTCTGAAAGAGAATATTTAGATTGCTATGACTGAAACAGTTAGAAATTGTATGGAGTGAAATGAACCTGAAAAGATTTGCAAGCGAAACCTTGTCTCCTCATAAAACAGATTTGATCTTCTCACCATCATTATCTACAAGCACAATCTGCTTTCTTTCTGTACATCTAAAAGTATCGAAGTTCTCAATCTTCTCAATCCTGCAAGTAAGAAAGGGTGGGTTCTCTATGGTCGAAAGCTTATCTAGCTAGCTTCTTCATGCATGCTAGTCTCCCAAAATCAATCAATATGCCTGCTTGCAAGCACTTGTACGTGCATGTTGCTATGGCCGAAAACACTTCAGACGTACGCCATTGAGAAATCACTGCAGGACCTAAATCCGTTTAATGTTGAAAACCTTTTAGGGATCTAAAAATCAACTCTAAAATTAGTCAAAGACTTTGTGAGATTAATATTCCACTTATTGGGATCAACTATAAAAATCAGCTAGATTGATTTGTACAACAAATTGGAAAAAGATTACTCAGATAAATCCATAAGCGTAAAAGGATGTGGCCAGATTGATTCATCAAATTTTTATATTCTGTGAGGATATAGCCAGATCCACCAAATAAATTTCATTGAAAGAAGACACTCGAAGCAACACCAACATGAACGGGACTGATTGCTAATTACTAAGTTGTGGCAAACGTACCCGTGATGCCGCTAGCCTCGGCGACCATGTGACGGGTGTGGGTTGGGGTTGAGGTGGGGATCAGCAGCAGCAATTCTCCCGTCGGATTGCATGGGACAACAACACCTCCGCCTATGGCAGCTTCAAAGGCGAGCGAAGAGGTCGGACGGATCCCACGTTGTTGTCGATGCGTCGGCGCCTTGCCTCGACGTCGGATCGCGTGGGGCAGTAGCACTATCTCATTGCTGCGTCAGCCTTGGCCTCCTCGATCTCACGGAGGCAGCCCTCTACGCCAAGGTCAACGACGATGGCTTCTTCTCTGGAGACTCCCTTGCGCTGCCTCTTCCACTCCCACCGCAAGATCTTGGGGATGGTCCGGCCCTCGGCCTCGACCTCAGTAGCCGCTGGGCGTTTGGGCGTGCGGGTTTACCAGGCACGTGGCGGCGGCAGCGGCCAGGCGCGGAGGGGCGGCGGCGGCGGCCTAGCGCGGAGGGGCGCGTGTTGGGAGCGGCAGGAGCACACCGATGAGGGCGCGCAGTTTTTTCCTTTTTGCGTGCTGATTCCGTTGAATTTCCTTACTTTGCGATTAGAATTACGTGATTGTAGGGGACGCGGGCTGGTGGAGTACGGTCAGTCATTGTAAATTGTTAAGTCCACACCATAGAGTTATTAGACTAATGATAGCTGTTCGATTGAAATTTGTGGGCCTAATTGTGGTGCTGATTGGTTCGTGCGGTGTTGTGGGGCTAATTGTGGGGTGCACGTAAGAAAGTTCTTGTTTGATTGTTTAATAGTAGTGGAGATACGTGCAACTACCCCACCTTTACATCCACATGAACCACAATAACCACCTCTATTCTTTTGACTGCTTAAAGATTAAGGACACGAAGAAAAATGGCTAAAAATCCTGGAGCCGATTCTATGCTTGAAGCTATTAATCTACACTTGATCCAAACAAAAATCGACCCAATCCCCTTCAGATCTACGGTGTAGCACCAACAAACAAAGACAAAAAAAAGATGGAGAAGAAGGTAGGGGAAAACTCACTCCATCAGCAGCGCCGGCCATCCTCTCTCGTTGGGCGTGCAGTAGCACGGCAATCTGTTCGTTGAAGAAAACCTTGGAGCTCGGCATCTCTTCTTCCCCTGCAGAGTTCTTCCGATTTGAGACTGGGGAAAGGAGAGAGTGGAATGGATAGAGATGAAATGACTGCAGCTAAACTGCCCCCTCCCCTCCTCTTATTTATCACGGTGGCCTCTTCCCCTTCCCCCTCTTAATTACCACGGTGCCTGCTCCCCTTCCCTCCCAGCGGCCCGAGAAAAAAAAAGATAGAACAAACAAACAAAAAAGCCCACCCCGCACAAAACTGCCCTAGCCCACCCCGCACAAACGCTCACGCGCGGTCACGCTTTGAAGGAAAAAATGAAACGGGACGGTCCGCGCCTTACACGGGCCAAAAAGAGGGACAAAGCGCCCCAGCGCGAATCTTCACGCGAACACAGATCGGACGGCTGGCCAATTGACTGAGACTGAGACTTAAGTCTCAGTCGACTGATTTTTAGCAGATCCGTTTCTCTATTTATAGGATTTTTCAGCGTTGGAATCACGTCAAGATTGGCTAAGATGGGCCCACGAGGCACATGGGCATGCCACCCCCCTGGCGCGCCCCGGTGCCTCGTGGGCACCTCGTGGCTCTTCTGGTCCTTCCACGAAGCTTCTAGTGTCTCTTTTGTTCCAAAAAAAATCGTCAAAAAGTTTCAGCTCATTTGGAGAACTTTTATTTCTCCACAAAAACAACACCACGGTAGTTCTGCTAAAAACAGCGTCAGTCCGGGTTAGTTCTAATCAAATCATACCAAAACCATATGGAATTGTTATAAACATGGCATGAATACTTCATAAATTATAGATATGTTGGAGACGTATCAGCATCCCCAAGCTTAATTCCTGCTCGTCCTCGAGTAGGTAAATGATAAAAGAAATAATTTATGAAGTGTGAATGCTATAGTGCATAAGTTTGATCAATGATAATTTCAATAACTTTTTCTAGCATCAATATATATCATAATCAGTAGCTCATCTCATAAAACTTCTCATGATCAAGTAGCAAGCTATTCACATGTTTAAAGTATAGGCCATAAACTTTCTTGAAAACTAACAAACTATGTTCTCAGTCATCAAACAATTGTAACTCATCTTATTTTCAGGAAGGGTCTATGTAAGAGCTTTGATCTAGCAAATTCCACATACTCAACCATCTTTTAGTCTTCCATGATTGCTGACACTCAAAGAATATTTTTAGAACAAACCGTTTCACTCAAACACATAGGAAGATAGGGGCTTAATGTTTCGCCTTCCAACTTATTTATCTCAGGGATAATGTCAACAATAATAACTCATGATCACCTATATTCAACTAGATATATGTGCCTGGATCTTTCCCTACCACATAATGCTTGCCAACTAAAGAATAAGTAGAGCGGAATAGGGATGAACATTAATGACTCTTGCATAAAAGTAAATACAGAAAAGTAAAAGATAGGCCCTTCGCAGAGGGAAGCAGAGGTTGTCATGCACTTTTTGTTGTTGGATGCACAAGCCCTTAATGCAAAGGAACGTCACGTAATATTGCCCCTTGTGATAGCAACCTTTATTATGCAGTCCGTCGTTTTTATTTCTTTACCATCACAAGTTCGTACAACGCTTATTTTCCCTTACAATAAAAGATCATACATATTTTAAGAGCAATTTTTATTGCTTTTTGCACCGATGACAACTTACTTGAAGGATCTTATTCAATCCATAGGTAGATATGGTGGACACTCATGGCAAGAAACTGGGTTTAAGGGTTTTTGGATGCACAAGTAGTATCTCTACTTAGTACGAATTTTTGGCTAGCAAAAGATCCTAAGCAAGCATCACATGTTAGAGGATCCATGACAATATAACTTCTATGTGAATATAAACAAACATAACTCATTACGTTGTCTTCCTTGTCCAATGTCAACTACTTGATCAAGCTTGAAAATAATTAATGGGGGCTCACAATCATAGAAGATGTCCAAGATAGTATATTTATATGTGAAATTTCTCTTCCTTCAAAATTCTTTCATGAATTGTTCAAGTGACTAATGCTATGTTTGTTAACTTTCAATAAATTTTACCACTTATACTTCTTGTATGTGAAGTCACTACTCCCCATGGGACAAGCATACGAAGCATATAAATTTCAACTTTATGATATTCAATTCATTTCAATAATTTACTCATAGGATATAAGTGAAGAACAAGAGTAAATGACAAACTACTCCAAAAAGATATAAGTGAAGACCAAATGAGTAGTTAAGTAAATAGGTAACTATGTGAGGACTCTCTCTCATTTAAAAATTTCAGATCTTAAGCATTTTATTCAAACATCAAAGAAAACAAAATCAAATGACATTCCAAGAATAGCACAACTCAAGTGAAGAAGCAAAAACTTAGGCTCAACCAAAACTGACCGATAGTTGTTGATGAAGAAAGGTGGGATGCCTACCGGGGCTTCCCCAAGCTTAGATGCTTGAGACTTCTTGAAATATTAATTTGGGATGCCTTGGGCATCCCCAAGCTTGAGCTCTTGTGTCTCCTTAATTCCTCTCATATCACGGTTTCTATAAATCTTAAAAACTTCATCCACACAAAACTCAACAAGAACTCGTGAGATAAGTTAGTATAAATCAACTCAAAACGTTAACATTCTCTACTGTAAAAAATCACAAAAATTATAATTAAACATTGCATACTAAATGCCTCTTCATATTTAATACTCCTATCCACAAATAGAAACATTAAACACGCAAACATATGCAAACAATGCAACTATAACAGCAATCTGCCAAAACATAACAGTCTGTAAAGGGTGAATAAGAATTCATACTTCCCTAACTCCAAAAATTCTGAAAAATTACCACGTGACAGATAACTCATGCATGCTTACTGTGTAAAAATTTCAGATTTTTATCATGTTCTTACTATTCAGGAATATTCTGGACATAACAGAAAACTTTCTGTTTTCAAACAGCAACACATGAACTTGCAAACTGAGCATGGTAAAGGCTATAATTGGCATTTTATTGAAC
Organism: Elymus sibiricus; assembly: GCA_039707655.1. NCBI lineage: Eukaryota > Viridiplantae > Streptophyta > Magnoliopsida > Poales > Poaceae > Elymus > Elymus sibiricus. The sequence goes on from CM077676.1 coordinate 284,389,169, forward strand.
TAAAAGATACAAAACATGATTATTGATAACAGCAAGCAAATATAAACAGAAGAAAATTACACTCCAAGCAAAACTCATATTATGTGACGAATAAAAATATAGCTCCGAGTGAGGTTACTGATAGTGTTGAAGACGAAAGAGGGGATGCCTTCCGGGGCATCCCCAAGCTTAGTTGCTTGGGTATTCCTTGAATATTACCTTGGGGTGCCTTGGGCATCCCCAAGCTTAGGGTATTGCCGCTCCTTATTCTCCTCATATCGTTATCTCACCCAAAACTTGAAAACTTCAATCACACAAAACTTAACGGAACTTGTGAGATAGGTTAGTATGATAAAAATAAATCATCCACTTTGGTACTGTCAAGACAAGATTAATAATTGTTCTCACATAATGACTACTGTATTCTATCATTTCCACAATTTATATTGCTCAATATAGGCTATGGAAACACTAAAACAAGCAAACTATGCACCGAAAACAGAATCTGTCAAAAACAGAACAGCATGTAGTGAGCGATTTAACAACCATACTTCTGTACCTTCAAAAATTCTTAAAAATTAGGACAACGTAAAAAATTTGTAACCCAATACTGTGTAAAAATTTCAGAATTTTATCACGCTCCAGTACAGAATATAAATTCCAGCACTGGACGCAAAAGTTTCTGTTTTTGCACAGAATCAAATCAACAAGTATCCACACTATCCCAAAGGCTTTACTTGGCACATTATTGAAATAAAACATATAAAACATGATTAATACAGTAGCTTAATCATGTGAACAGATAAAAACAGTAGGTGTAAGTGTTGGGTTGTCTCCCAACAAGCGCTTTTCTTTAATGCCTTTTAGCTAGGCATGATGATTTCAATGATGCTCACATAGAAGTAAAGAATTGAAACATGAAGTGTGCATCATGAAGCATATGACAAACACATTTAAGCCTAACCCACTTCCTATGCATAGGGATTTTGTGAGCAAATAGTTTATGGGAGCAAGAATCAACTAGCATAGGAAGGCAAAACAAGCATAACTTCAAAACTTTGAGCAATAGAGAGGAAACTTGATATTATTGCAACACCTACAAGCATATGATCCTCTCTCATAATAATTTTCAGTAGCATCATGAATAAATTCAAAAATATAACTATCACATAAAGCATTCTTTTCATGATCCACAAGCATATAATTTTTATTACTCTCCACACAAGCACTTTTCTTCTCATTCATAATAGTGGGAGCAAACTCAACAAAATAACTATCATGAGATACTTGATTGGCATAATCCAATTGAAAATTAAAATCATGATGACAAGTTTCATATTTATCATTATTCTTTATAGCATACATGTCATCACAATAATCATCATAGATAGCAACTTTGTTTTCATAAACAATTGAAACCTCTTCCAAAATAGTGGAATCATCATTAAATAAATTCATGACCTCTCCAAATCCACTTTCATCAATATAATCATCATAAATAGGAGGCATGTTATCATCATAATAAATTTTCTCATCAAAACTTGGGGGACTAAAAATATCATCTTCATCAAATATAGCATCCCCAAGCTTATGGCTTTGCATATCACTAGCATCATGGATATTCAATGGATTCATACTAGCAACATTGCAATCATGCTCATCATTCATGGATTTTATGCCAAACATTTTATTGAATTCTTCTTCTATCAATTGAGCACAATTTTCCGCTCCATCATTTTCAAGAAAGACATGATAAAGACGAATAATATGAGGCAACCTCAATTCTATTTTTTTGTAGTTTTCTTTTATAAGCCAAACTAGTGATAAACAAGAAACTAAAAGATTCGATTGCAAGATCTAAAGATATACCTTCAAGCACTCACCTCCCCGGAAACGGCGCCAGAAAAGAGCTTGATGTCTACTACACAACTTATTCTTGTAGACTCGTGTTGGGCCTCCAAGCGCAGAGTTTTGTAGGACAGTAGCAATTTTCCCTCAAGTGGATGACCTAAGGTTTATCAATCCGTGGGAGGCGTAGGTTGAAGATGGTATCTCTCAAACAACCCTGCAACCAAATACAAGAAATCTCTTGTGTCCCCAACACACCCAATACAATGGTAAATTGTATAGGTGCACTAGTTCGGCGAAGAGATGGTGATAAAAGTGTAGTATGGATAGTAGATATAGGTTTTTGTAATCTGAAAATATAAAAACAGCAAGGTAGCAAGTAACAAAAGTGAGCACAAACGGTATTGCAATGCTTAAAAACAAGGCCTAGGGTTCATACTTTCACTAGTGCAATCTCTCAACAATGCTAACATAATTGGATCATATAACCATCCCTCAACGTGCGACAAAGAATCACTCCAAAGTTCCTATTAGCGGAGAACATAAGATAAAAAATGTTGTAGGGTACGAAACCACCTCAAAGTTATCTTTTCCGATCAATCTATCGGGCCATCCCTATAAGTGTCACGAACAGCCCTAGAGTTCGTACTAAAATAACACCATATGATACGCATCAACCAACTCTAATGTCACCTAGATACTCCAATGTCACCACAAGTATCCGTGAGTTGATTATTCGATATGCATCAAACAACTTCATAATCATAATATTCAATCCACACAAAGAACTTCAAGGAGCACACCAAAGTTTCTATCGGAGAAAAGATAATGAAAACGTGCATCAACCCATATGCATAGATTACCCCAATGTCACCGCGGGAATCCGCGAGTTGAGTGCCAAAACATATATCAAGTGAATCAATATAATACCCCATTGTCACCACGGGTATTCATATGCAAGACATACATCAAGTGTTCTCAAATCTGAAATATTCAATCCGACAATAACGAAACCTCAAAGGGAAAAGATTCGATTCATCACAACAAGGATAGAGAGGGAAGAAACACCATATGATCCAACTATATTAACAAAGCTCGCGGTACATCAAGATCGTGCCAAATCAAGAACACGAGAGAGAGAGAGAGATCAAACACATAGCTACTAGTACATACCCTCAGCCCCGAGGGTGAACTACTCCCTCCTCGTCATGGAGGCCGCCGGGATGATGAAGATGGCCTCCGGTGATGATTTCCCCCTCCGGCAGGGTGCCGAAATGGGTCTCCAGATGGTATTTCGAAGGTACAGAAGCTTGCGGCGGCGTAGTCCAAAATCTAGGGTTATTTCTGGGGGTTTCTCTATTTATAGGATTTTTCAGCGTTGGAATCACGTCAAGATGGGCTAAGATGGGCCCACGAGGCACATGGGCACGCCACCCCCCCTGGCGCGCCCCGGTGCCTCGTGGGCACCTCGTGGCTCTTCTGGTCATTCCACGAAGCTTCTAGTGTCTCTTTTGTTCCAAAAAAAAATCGTCAAAAAGTTTCATCTCATTTGGAAATTTTTTATTTCTGCACAAAAACAACACCACGGTAGTTCTGCTGAAAACAGCGTCAGTCCGGGTTAGTTCTAATCAAATCATACCAAAACCATATAGAATTGTTATAAACATGGCATGAATACTTCATAAATTATAGATACGTTGGAGACGTATCACTCTCCTTCTACCTTTAGACGCACGGGCAAACACGAAGAGTGGCGCGAGCTAGCCGTGGTGTATTTATAACGTTAAAAATGCTTGGAAAATAGATGAATCGCTTAGGAACAAGAGACCTCGTGGCTGGTCAAGATGGAGCAAACCACACCTATCCTCCGTGCCACGTTAGCATGATGAAGTTGTGTGGCTAGTGGGGTGTTTTCGACCGACTGGCTCGGTCCCGAGTTCGAACCATAGCTACATCTAATATATTTTTACATGCACGTTTTCCTCCGTGCTGAGACATGGGACACCCTACCGCGCTATTTCTGGCTCCTCCTCCTCACTGGTAGCATGCATATTTTCTTCCTTGCTGAGACGTGGGACGCCCTGCCACGCGGTTTCTGGGTCCTCCTCGGTCGTAGCACCGAAGTAAGTAAATGAGCTGTCAAATCAAAAAACCCCACCTTTCCCGTCGAGTACATTTGTGAAGCACGGTGGCTAGCTAGTTGGGCTAGTGCGAACGATCAGCTAGGCTCTCGGGTTCCTATCGCCACCACCACATTTGTTTTTTCATGCATTTTTCCCCTCCTTGCCGCTAGGTAAATTAAAATATCCACCGCTGCGTTGCTTTGGTCTTTGGGCGCGGCAGGAATTAGTCATGATGACCCCGACAGTAAAACCCACTACTCCCTGATGTGAAAAGGCATCGACTGGGGTTTCCCATGGTGAAAACCAAAAGATTTACAAATCTTCTCGCCGCTCCTCGGCTGGCTCCCTCCGCCTTCCCGTAGATTGCATTGCCTTTCAGCCATTTCACCCCCTTTGCTTCCTTTCCCCATTGCTTCTACCGGGTTTCATGGCGGCGCACCAGATCACCGAGTCTGAGGTGAGGTGCCTAACAGAGGAGCTCCAGGCCAAGGATGTCGAGCTCCAGGCCAAGGACGTGGAGCTCCGTGAGATCAGGGAGGAGAGGAGTGACATGCTCCTCCGTTATGAGTGGGAGTTCACTGAGCTTCAAAAGCGGCAGGAGTCCACCACAATGAAGCTTCAGGCGTCGGCGGCGTTGTTGCAGAAAGGGGCAGATACCCTAGGTGGTCAGGTTGCCATGATGGCGAGCCGGCTGGAGCGCGAGCGGGCCGATCATGACGAGGTCCGGGATTGCCTCAACTGCTTGCTAGACCATGTTGCCACGCACGTGTTGTGACTGCGCGGTGCCTACCGTCGTGCCAGCGCGACCATGCCGGCTATCGGGCTAAACCCGTTCGACCACCCCATCAACTTCAACGAGCTGCGGCTTCCTGACCTGATCTCCTTCTTCACCTATATCTCTATGGAGCTGAACCGTCTCCGCGCGGTGGTGGGGGAGGCACTAGACAAGGAGGGGGTGCGGGCGACCGTCGCCGTTGCCGGGCGAATCCTCTCCAGGCTTCGTCACCGGAATCCATTTGTGCCATTGGACGTCGTCTTTGATGAGCTGGCTCCCGTTGAGCGGGAGCGAGCTCAGCGGGCGGTGGCACCATGCATCACCACCGTCGTGTGCCTGGAGAAGCAGAGGGACTTTGGTGCTGTTTAGGCGTCCTCTGCGTCGGCGTAACATGATCGTTGGATCAAAATCAAACTGTCCAGATCAGTCACTGTAGCACAAAGCACTATAGAGGCCTGCTTCACATGGTTCCTGTTTGGTCGAGTACTGCAGCAGCGGACTCTTCGTCCACTTTAGCTCGAGCACTGTTCATATTATTTATAATCAGTTACTTATCTTTGGGTGGGTATAATCAGCTTACTATACATCATTATTTATTGTGATATCTTACTGTAAGAAAAAAAGTACTACACTAGCAACAAGATAAGACTGTCGTATGAACCACTGCACATGCCTACTAAGAGTACCAGTAGTGTAAGTTCAAGTGACTGCCGTGTTTCACACTCCTCCGTCGTAAGAGCGGAAACGCTTGCTGTAATAAAAAAATATTTTTTTAAAGAAATAGTGGAGACGCTCTACCGCGCGGATCCTCGTCCACGGTCGTCGGGAACCTTCCTACTCACTTTCGCCGACATGTGGGACAACCAGCATCGGGGTCCACTTGCCATGCACCAAATTACTCCGTACTAGAGTGCACAACTGCACGGTAGACTTACCCCGGTCGTATCGCCATAGTAATGCCCAATGAGCCATCAAATCAGAAAACCCCACATTTCCAGCAGTAAGTTGGACGGACGAAGCAACCATCATTTCACTCTTCTCCTTCATCTTCCTCTCTTCAAGAAAACCCCAAGTCGCTTCTCCCTCATCTTGTTCCTCATTTCTTCAAGAAATCCCCAACCCACTTCTGCCATTGTTCTTCTCTCCCAAAGAAGGAAAGGTGAGCGCATCAATGGTATTGCTATACTTCCGTTCAAATCATCTTTTGCAACCCCGCGAACGATCCTAACTGAGGGTGTCCCGGGTTAGGGGGTACTCGGGCTGCCGGCCTATCTCTCGTAGGCCGGGCTGGTGGGCCGTTCTCTACTCGTCGATGGAAGGCCGGATTGTGGGTGACTCCGTGTATCAGAAGGAAGACCTCCGAAGACTTGGCGTCTCCTCCAAGGAATAAATGGCGTGGCCGGCATGTTTATCCCCTGATGGTAACCGACCATATGTAACCCTAGGACCCTCTGGTGTCTATATAAACCAGAAGGTTTAGTCCGTAGAGGATCATCATATCATTGCCTAGGGTTTATCCCATCCGATCTCGAGGTAGATCAACTCTGTAACCTTCATACAATCACATCAATACAATCCAGCAGGACGTAGGGTATTACCTCTTCGAGAGGGCCCGAACCTGGGTAAATCACCGTCTCTACGTTCTCTGTTACCCATTGATTCCTAGACCCACAGTTCGAATCCCCTACCCGAGATCTGCCGGTTTTGGTACCGACATTGGTGCTTTCATTGAGAGTTCTACCGTGGGTCGCCAAGGATCGATGGCTCGCCTTCTCATCAGCGATGGAATCCGCAGTGGGGACATCTTCGTCCCCGGACAATTCTTCGCATTCGGTAGCATTGTGCTGCACGCCGATCCGACCGGTCACCTTGACCGGGTCGGCAGCTTCGCCCCTGAGCAGGAAATCAAGTTCGGCAGCCTTGAGTACGTCGCCGATGCTCGAGGCGATCTGGTCTTTACTGGGTTCTCGGCTTTACCCGAGGAGCCTACCAATCCCGAGGCCTCGACCTCGGATTCCCTCCCCGTCCCTGTCCTCGGGCCGGGCCTAAGTTCGGATCTGGCCTTGAGTTCAGATCCAACTCCAGCACCAGAAAGCCAAGGGTCTCCCTTGGCCGAACACATTCACAGTATTGGCGCGCCGGAGCTCAGCTCCAACGGATGCCCGAACGTGAATCCGGTTGACCCCTTGTTTTTAAGCGAGATGTTAGATCGTATCCAGAGGATGAATATCGCGGATGGCCCGTCCTCGAACCAGGAGCAGGTCAGACAGGAGGCCAGCCGCGGGGAATTTTGCGTCCCACCCACCACCCACTTGGTAGCCACTGTCGAAGACTTAACCGACATGCTGGACTACGCCTCCGAGGAGGCTGATGACATGGATGAAGATATCGACGTCCCGCCCTATACGGCTCCTTCCCTTGCCACTTCCAACACCGGAAAGTGGACCGCCACCTCCACCTACGACGTTTACATGGTTGATACCCCCAAGAAGGATGGCGACACGACTATGAAGGATGGCGACGGCCCCGCCGAGGAACCGCCCAAACGCCGACGACGGCGAGCTAGAGGGCGAGGAAAGGGCAAGGAAAACAACACAGACACAAACGGCACCGGAGAGAACGACACTCCCGATAACATGGGGGAGCTCGGCGACAACACCCCCGAGCAGCACCACTATGCCCCTGAAGGGCATGAAGACCAGGGTGACCCCGAGGACCTCGGGGATTCCGAGGATAACAATTACCTCCCTCCGTCCGAAGAGGAGGATAGCCTCGGACCCGAAGACTTCATCATCCCAGAGGACCCCCTGGAGCAAGAGAAATTCAAACGGCAACTCATTGCCACCGCCCGAAGCTTGAAGAGGAAGCAACAACAGCTAAAAGCGGAACAAAATACGCTCAACGACAGATGGATGATGGTCTTAGCTGCTGAAGAGGGCCTTGACGATCAACGTCAGGGTCAATACAAGAGTTACCCACGGCGGCGCCTACTCCCAGAATTTGAGGATGAGGCCCTTGAGCCCATGCCTCCCAGACAAACTTACGCAAGCCAGCCTGACCGCCCCCCTCGAGGACGGGATAGGCCGGCTGTGGAAACCGAACTCCCACCCGTCCACCCTCGAGGACGGGATAGGGCAGTCGGGGAAGCCGAATACCCACCCGCGCCTCCTCGCCGAGCAGGCAAAGACCCGGCTCAACCGGACGACTGATACGATCTGCGCCGCGACTTGAACGCCCGAGGGATCCAGTCCAGATCCATCTATGGATCCACAGGATACGCGCCCGCTGGACGGGACGGATACCAAGCCTGGCGCGATAGGAACGATAGAGCTTGGGAGCAGCACCGTGCCCGGATGACAACCGATCTTCGGCGTGATGTGGCCCGGGCCAGGGACGCCGCACACCCAATGTGTTTCACCGGTGAGGTGATGCAGCATCAGTTCCCCGAGGGGTTCAAACCCGTCAATATAGAATCCTACGATAGGACAACCGACCCAGCCGTGTGGATTGAAGATTTCCTTCTCCACATTCATATGGCCCGAGGAGATGATCTCCACGCCATTAAGTACTTACCGTTGAAACTCAAGGGACCAGCAAGGCATTGGCTGAACAGCCTACCCGAAAACTCCATCGGGAGCTGGGAGGAGCTCGAGGATGCATTCCGAGCTAACTTTCAAGGCACCTATGTTCGGCCACTGGACGCCGATGACCTAAGCCATGTCATTCAGCAGCCCGGGGAGTCAGCCCGACAATTTTGGAACCGGTTCTTGACCAAGAAGAACCAGATCGTCGACTGTCCGGATGCCGAAGCGATTGCGGCATTCAAACACAGTATCCGGGACGAGTGGCTCGCCCGCCAGCTCGGCCAGGACAAGCCGAGAACAATGTCGGCCCTTACCTCCCTAATGACCCGCTTTTTCGTGGGTGAGGATAGCTGGTTAGCTCGTCGAAGCAACCACCCCGAAGACCCCGGCACTTCAGAGGCCCGGGACGGAAACGGGAAACCCCAGCGCAATAAAAACAATAAGCGCCGGCACTCAAACAACGGCGGTGAAGCCGATGACGCAGCAGTAAACGCCGGATTCAGCGGCTCAAAATCAGGACAGCGGAAAAAACCCTCTAAAGGGAACCGGGACGGCCCGTCTGCACTGGATAGAATATTAGATAGGCCCTGTCAGATCCACGGCACCCCGGATAAGCCCGCCAACCATACCAACCATAACTGTTGGGTAATCAAACAGGCCGGCAAGGTCACAGCCGAAGAACAGGGCAAGGACCCCCGCAGCGAGGATGACGACGAACCTCGCGGACCGAACAACAGAGGCCAAAAGCAGTTCCCTTCAGAGGTCAAAACCGTGAACATGATCTACGTCACGCATATACCAAAGAAGGAGCGGAAACACGCTCTTCGGGATGTCTACGCCTTAGAGCCGGTAGCCCCGAAATTCAACCCGTGGTCGGCTTGCCCGATCACTTTCGACCGTCGAGACCATCCGACCAGTATACGCCATGAAGGAACGGCGGCTCTGGTGCTCGACCCAATCGTGGACGGATTTCACCTCACCAGAGTCCTTATGGACGGAGGTAGCAGCCTCAACCTGATTTACTCAGATACAGTGAGGAAAATGGGGATCGACCCGTCAAGGATCAAACCTAGCAACACCACCTTTAAAGGTGTAATCCCAGGTGTCGAGGCACGCTGCTCGGGATCCGTGACATTGGAAGTTGTCTTCGGCTCGCCCGATAACTTCCGTAGTGAGGACTTGATCTTCGATATTGTCCCCTTCCGCAGCGGTTACCACGCACTCCTCGGCCGGACTACGTTCGCCCGCTTCAACGCCGTCCTGCACTATGCATACCTGAAGCTCAAGATGCCAGGACCAAAGGGCATTATTACCATCAACGGTAATACTGAGCGTTCGCTTCGAACAGAGGAACACACGGCGGCTCTAGCCACCGAAGTCCAAGCCGCCGAAGAGGCGTCGCAATCCCAGTTTACTGCCAAGACACTGGACGCACGCAAGCGCTCCCGAGCTGTAGCCTCGGTCCCAGAGCACTCCCATGCTCACCCCAAATGGGGTACGCGCCCCACAACACGGCCCACCTAGTCGCAAAATACGTACCTTGAGTGCACAATTTCGCGCTCAAAATTCCATGGGCAGTTATGGGGACACATGAAACAAAGGCCGAGAGCTCGGTTCGACCGAGCAATGGCCAACAAATGTCTTCGAATCAACATCGACAACGGGCACCATCTAGGGTCTGATCAGCGTTAAACTGATATACCACGGCGACTTCTCAAAACCCTTCCCCAAGGGCTCGTCTGCCGAACATTACTACTTCCGCCGAACATACAGTCGACAGCTTCGCTCACGCGGAAGCTTCTTAAAGAGCAAAGGCGCAGACGTGCAGCAGGGCATAGTAGGGACGTCAAACCACTCATGAAGGCCCTGTGTAAACCTTTACTCTAACGTATTTATTTCTTCAAAAGTATCTATCAAAGTTACTTCGGCAATCCGGATTGTACGGTTGGATGTCACATATTCGAAGGAAATAAAGACCAATTTTTCTCTGGTAATTGTGCAGTCATTCGCGTTGCATATTCCTTTCCGCTTTTTCAGGCTGAAGTAAACTATTACGGTACGTCCCTTTTTTAGTAACCGGCTAATAGACCGGGGGCTTGAGCATAAATCTTGCCTCAAACTTTATCCTGGCACCTACTTTTATTTTATGTGCTCGGCGTCATGGATATTGCACTATATGAATCAGTTCCGAATTGCGTGTTTGGTCAATAGTTGGGTTGCCCGGCTCCTGTGTTTACCCTCTTACGTTCCGCACTGTTCGGCTAAGAGGGTAAAGGGAGAACCACTGCGATTGTACTTCTAGCTAGCCTGGTTAAGTACCTCAGTGGAGAAAGCCGAAAACTGACTGTCACAATAAAGCGAGAACTGGTCGGCGATCCGATGACTCGTGTCAAACAAAAAATCATTGGAGGTTAGCCTGTATTAAACGAAGGGTTCTCTGTTACAGAAACCATGTGATGATGGTATCAACCGCGGCTCGACCGAATATCACAAACACTGGGGGCTAGTCACTAGCCCCCGCAGTTAAGCTCCTATGGCTAAGTGAAAGCACTAAAACCGCATAGTCTGATTGCCTGGTTTTCCGTACATACGACCGCCTCCGGGCACCGAGACGTCGGCTAAGGGTTCAAGTATTATGAGAAAACACCCCATGCAGTATCTGCAAGGGGGCTGAAGCTGACGACTGGTAACTTTCAGTTTAAAAACGGCCGCACAGGAGTCAAAATTAACATAAGCAGGCACTATATTCACAGCCACCAGCTTGCATAAGAATAAAACAAAAGTTTCAACTCCTTGGCTACAAGGAAACTAAATCTACTCATAAATTACATCTTTTGAGCACTGGGCCTCTATTGCCCAAGCACCATCCATCACGATGGGAAAATATTGCTCGGGGCGCCTATGCTCCTTCCCAGGGGGTGGAGGTCCGGTGGCCATCTCGGCTGGCTTGATCTTCGGCCAGTGCACCATGGTCTTGCCGAAGGCCATCCGAGCTCCTTCAATGCATGCGGAGCGCTTCCAAGCATCAATTCGGGGCACGACGTCGTACAGCCTTTCCACCAACCCAAAATAGTTGCTCGGCAGCGGCTCTGAAGGCCACAGCTTGACGCAGAGGTCCTTCATCACGGGCTCCGCCATCCGATGCAGCTCCATCAGCTGCTTCATCTGGTCGTTAAGGAGGGGAGGGTGTTCGGGGGCTTGAAATTGCGCCCAAAACAGCCTTTGTTCGGCCCGACCCTCCTGGGCGGCGAAGAACCTCGCCGCATCAGCTGCACTCCTCGGGAGGTCCGCAAAGGCGCCTGCGGAACGCCACATCTGCGTGAGCAAAGCGAACCTGTTACCTCCAAAGACACTTTGCAGCAAATATGGCTTACCATCCGCAATAAGCTTCACTTGGTGGAGTTCCTCCTAGTAGCCGCGCGCCTCTGTCCGCGCTTCCTTGGCCACCGACCCCAGTGAGGTTAGGTCGGCGGCCTGCTCTTTATTCTTCTGCTCGAGAGCCTCACACTTTGTGACGGCATCCACGAGCTCTTGTTGCACTTCCGCCACTCTGGCTTCGTGCTTCTGACTAGCGGTTTTCACCGTTGTTAGTTCGGCAGCTGATTGTTCGGCTGCCGACCTCTGCTCCGCCGCTTCTAGCTGAGCTGTCCTCAGCGCGGCCTTGAGGTTCTCGACCTCCGCGGCGGTAGCTGTAGTCATATCCACTGATTCTGTTTAGGCTACTTTAAACCTTACTTAACAAAAATGCAACAGCTGTCGTAAATACTACAGTTCGGACTTACCTTGCGCCTCGTTGAACCTCTTGTTCACCAGGTTGAGGTCGTCCTCGGAGCGTTTGAGCTTCCGATTCAGCTCGGCCAACTCCTCGGTGTTGACGGCTGCTGTCGATGACGACACCTGCGCATCACTCTACGCACATTAGTATCCGAGATATTGATTTTTGATCCTTTGCCCGGCTTTGATCAAGCCAGTCAGAGTCTCGGGGGCTACTGTGTATGAGGCTATACATTTGCACACAAGAAATTCTTTAAGTGAAAACATTACTTGGCTCACCTTGAAGCCTGTGAGAAGGCCATTGAAAGCCTCCTTTAGTCCGCTGTCCACGGACCGAAGACTTTGCAACACGGCGCCCATAAGGGCACGGTGCTCTTCGGAGATAGAGGAGCTGGTTAGAGCATCCTCCATCTCATCCGGCCACCCAGTCGACGCCCGCTCCGGTTTCTTCCCTCTCGAGGACCGGAGTGCCCGACTCCGGACGCCTTGACGACTCTGGAGCCGCTCTCGGAGAGAGCTCGGATTGTCCGGGCTCCTCCTCTTCGTTAACCAGAGGGGCCCTCCCCTCCTGGTCTTCGGCGACCGAGGTGTTCGCGTCGGCCATGATGATGTCGCCCCCTCCCCCTGCGTGCGGCACGGGAGGGATCCTCCTCGACAGGACCTCCTCGGCCTCCTCGATGATTGGGGGAGGCGAGGCGCGCGATTCGGTCCCGCTCTCCACAGCGCGGCCGGTGGAGAGTCCCCCTCCGAGACTCGGTCGGTGGGGAGGTCGCGCAGCGGGCTGCGATGTCAAAACCAAAAAGTGATCGATATTGAGGTTAGTTCGGCCGAAAACACTTACGAGGATACTGGAATGAGTACCTTTGGGCCTGCGGTTTGGCCCTGGGGATCCTCCGAGGAACCTCTTGGGAGGCCTCGGAGTCCTCGGCAGAAGCCGAGCTATTGTCGGATATGGCCACCTTGGCCCTGCGTGCTCTCTTGAGGGAGGGGCGAAGCGGCTCCTCCTCGATGTCTTTGGACGCCGCCCTTTTTCCTGTCGGGAGGAATTGTCTTCCTCCTCCTCTCCTCCCTGCTCCTTTTCCTCCTCTTGTGCGGAGGGAGCGTGGGTGTCCCCGGATCCAGTGTCCGGGGATCCTCGGGAGCGGAGGCCCTCTCTGGCCTCCCTCTTCTGGTCCTTCTTCTTCTCCTTCCTCTCCGGCGCCTCGTATGGCTCCACGGCCAACATGGCCGTCAGTAGGGGTGTCTTGGGCCCCTCTGGCAGTGGCGCCGGACTGTTGATCCACTCGGCCTTCTTCAGCCAGTTCTGCGGAGGGGAAGTAAAAAAGCTAAGTACCTTATCAAAAGGGAACAGTTCGGGTATAAGAACAAAATTAGTCATACCTCCCATGGGGGATTTGCGGCGTCGAGTCCGATGTCTTCCTCCTCGGCCAGCCAGTCCTTCCGCGGCTTGAACAGTGCCCTCCACAGCTGAGCGTGGGAGGTGCGGAAGAAGTTGCGCATGGTGGCCGGGTCTTTGGCCTTGTAGGCCCACATGGGGGAGGCCCTGTCCTGGCATGGGAGGATTCGGCGGCCGAGCATGATCTGGATCACGTTAGGCAGCTCGATGCCCTGCTCTATCATCTTGGCGATCCGGCTCTACAGCTGCGCCACCTCCTTGTTCACCCCCCCAGTCGAGGCCTTTCTTGGTCCATGAGACCAGCCTCGTAGGGGGTCCGAATTGGAAGGCCGGAATCGCCCCCCAATCCGTGCTCCTTGGCTCGGTGGTATAGAACCATTCCCTCTGCCAGACCTTGACGGTCTCGATGAAGGTGCCCTCTAGCCACTCCACTCGGGGGAGCTTGCTGACCATCGCGCCCCCACAGTCCGCCTGCTGGCCATCGACGATCTTCGGCTTGATATTGAAGATCTTCAGTCACAGGCCGAAGTGTGGCCGGATCCGAAGAAAGGTCTCGCAGATGATGATGAAGGCCGAGATGTGGAGGAAGGAGTTCGGCGCGAGGTCGTGGAAGTCAAGCCCGTAGAAGAACATAAGGCCCCTGACGAAGGGATGGAGGGGAAAGCCCAGACCTCGAATGAAGTGGGGCAGGAATACCACCCTCTCGCCCTGCCGCGGTGTGGGGACGACCTGGCCGGCCTCTGGGGCACGGTGGGCGACGTTGGCGGGGAGATAGCCCGCATCCTTCAGCTCCAGGATGGCGCTCTTAGTGACGATGGACGCCTCCCACTTGCCTTTGGACCCGGAGCCCACCATTGCTGGATTAAAACTGGCGGCCGGAAAGGTTCTTGGATAGGAAAGTGGATCTGGGCGCTGGAGCTCAAAGAATGGGGAAGGCAATGGCAAAGGCAGAGATGGGAGCGTGCGAAGGAAATGGAGACCGTTCCCCTTTTATGGGCTGTAAAACCCATGGCCCCTTTACTGCACCGCTGTCCTCGCCATTTCCCCATGTAACCGTGCCAACATGCGTGCGTGGAGCGGGGTAGATTATTGATCATATCCCTTAAAACTAGGGTACGATCTCCATATCGATGGGACGTGCCAATGGAAAAACCGCCTCGAACCGCGGATCGAGTTTTTCATAAAACAACTCGTGGTCGTGGCGCATTGTGATCCTTCGGTAAAAAGTTGTCAGATGGGGGTACTGTTCGTACCGAGGTAACTAGCCTTCGAGGCTAAGTTATCGATACCCCTTGGCGACCGAAGTGTATTTCGGGGCGTGTGCGGCCAGACAACACATAAAGACTCGACTCAGAGGAGATGTAGGACGGTCATTGGTACCACAGAAGGAAGGGAACTGGTCCACAAAGCCGATGGTGTTCGGCGTCTACCTCGGCTTCGAAGACTAGTTCGGGGGCTACTGAGGGTGTCCCGGGTTAGGGGATACTCGGGCTGCCGGCCTATCTCTCATAGGCCGGGCTGGTGGGCCGCTCTCTACTCGTCGATGGAAGGCCGGATTGTGGGCGACCCCGTGTATCAGAAGGAAGACCTTCGAAGACTTGGCGTCTCCTCCAAGGAATAATTGGCATGGCCGGCATGTTTATCCCCTGATGGTAACCGACCATATGTAACCCTAGGACCCTCTGGTGTCTATATAAACCAGAAGGTTTAGTCCATAGAGGATCATCATATCATTGCCTAGGGTTTAGCCCATCCGATCTCGAGGTAGATCAACTCTGTAACCTTTATACAATCACATCAATACAATCCAGCAGGACGTAGGGTATTACCTCTTTGAGAGGGCCCAAACCTGGGTAAATCACCGTCTCTACATTCTCTGTTACCCATTGATTCCTAGACCCACAGTTCGGATCCCCTACCCGAGATCTGCCGGTTTTGGTACCGACACTAACTCCCTCTCTGTTCTTCTTTTGGGTTTACGATTATGGTTTTGTTTCCTTTTATTTCTATTTGTCGGTTTCTTGATGGACCCTGGAGCACCGGCCAAAGTGATGTTTATGGCTCTGGCCAAAACCGTCGAGGCTCAGAGGCCGAAGAAGCGCAAGCACCCCGCCGAGGCAACCACAGACAAGCTCAAGGCCATCATCTTGGACAAGGCCGCCTCTCCGGGATCCCTCGTTAAGCCGGTCGACGTAATATCTCTTGTTGATGACCTTTTTGGCATTCTTGATCGTGTTTTTTGATTTAACTTGCTAAGTGCTTGTTAATATGCGAGGTTTGTGTAATGTACACGTAGTACTAGTAGTATAACTTTCTGGGCGATCTTGCATGTGATTTTTGCGTGCCAAATGATGGTTCTAAATGCCTCTTTTGACCAAAACATGTGAGGGGTTGACATGCATATGATTTGTGCACGTAACACTGATTTCTTATATATTACTTTCAACTACTTTATGAACATCAACGCTAGCTGCAGGAAATGCAAGATTTTAGCTCTCATGCCTTGCAACAGAATATAGTAGCCTCAGTAACTTGTGTTATGGATATTGTAAGTAATCCCTCTTTTCACAAATGTAGATGTTCTAACTTTTTGTGTATCTAATGTAGACATGTTTTAGTGTCTTTGTTCACTCATTTATGTGTGTATATGTAGCCTTATATGGATTAAAATATCGAAAATCATCTTATATTTGTGAACGGAGGCAGTAATAAAATAATGGTTTCTGTTTGAATTAGAACCAGGACCACTGGGGAGATGAAGTTCTCATAGTCATGCCGTGTGAACTAGAAGACCTGAGGGTGTGCATGGGGAGTTCTAAACTATCCAGCTATGGTGTCCTTGTAGCCGCATGTCGTGAACAAGTGTTTTCGTGTAGCATTGTTGTCAGGCGTTTTCTCGAGGGTGTACTTCACCACAACAATTTCGTTGTTGTGCCTTCGATTACGAAGGGTGTGGTTCTTGTAAAGCTTCCCAACAAATCTGATGTGGCCTTTCTTCATCGTCATATTTATGAGTGGAAAGACCACACTGTTAGGTTCTCCAAGGTTGACAAGATGGTGAAGGTGTCGATAGACATCTCTCATGATGTCCATGGCCTGCTCAGTCTTGTGGGGCACATCCCGTAGGTCGGTGCCAAGAAATAGTCTGCAAAGTTTAATTAGTGCAACCTTGCTTGTGTGTAGTAACTAATATCATTCAGTACTTGATTTGTGTGTGTGAACCCTGTATGGGTTAGTACTGCCTCTTTTCTTTTGTGTGTGAACCCTGTATGAGAACACTCTTATGTTAATGTTTTAGAAATGGTGAACTGATAATACCATTTTCGGTTGTCTGATATCTATGTTTTTTCATCCCAGTACAGTACTCCCTCTGTTCATAGATATAAGATGTTTACATTTTTTGTGAATCAGATGTATATAGAGTTAGACACGTTTTGGTGTGTTTGTCCACTCAATTCAGTCCGTATATTTTGAAACATCCAGATCATCTTATTTTTGTGCGCTGAGGGAGTATATATCAGTTATGGTTACACTCCAATATATGTATGCATTGCAGGGTTACCACACCGACCAGGATTTCCATTCCCACGGATGTTTGCTCCATAGAGTTGTCAGGACCTTTGGCCTGGCCTGCTTGTGGGAGTAACGATGGGCCCTGCATGCCACCCGTAATTGGACGATCAACCTTCAATTTAGAACTTCAACAGAGTGATTTCCTGGTAAGGATCCAGTCGTGTCACATAAAGTAAATCTCATTGATTCACTGTCATGTTTTCTTACTTTTACTGCAATTTTATGATGCAGGTTTTGCCATGTCACATTCGTTACAGAATAAAACGTTTGGTTTGCTCTATGATGGTTATTGTAGCAGGTTTCACATCTCATGATGTGTCAATAACGAAGGCACTCTCCATCACTTATATTACTGGACACAATTGGATCCGTCTATTGTCTGAGTACAATCTGAAGCCCTCTGATCAACTGCAGTTTACTTCAACAAGCACGCCAGAATTAGTCCTTGTCGCCTTTAAAAGAAGGAAAGAAAAAGCCTAGATCCGGGTCACGGAGCCGAAGGAAGTTTGAATTTCTCACCTACACTCTTGCTTAAGAGGGATGCGTAGCACGGTTACAAAGTTGCAGTCTGAAATCAAAGCAGACGAGAGACGAGCGCTACTGCCTCGCACATCGGCACCATCTCCAGCATCGGCAGCTGTAGTGGATCAGGCACCGACAGCTGCTTCGACACCGGCACTGGCTCCAGCATTGACAGCGGCAGCAGCTCAGCTTGATCCACCAGAGGATTGGGCACCGATCGCGTCAGTAGATCAGGCTGATCTACCAGAGGATCAAGAACCGACACCGGCACCAGCTCTAGAACTCGCACCGTCTCCGGCAACAACAGTGGCACTAGAACTCGCACCGCCACGGGTACCAGCAATGGCTCCGGCACCTGCACCAATACTTGAACTTGCACACGCATCTGCTCCGGCCCGTGCAGCTGCAACAGAACCAGCACTTGCACCGGTAACAGATTGGGTTGCAGTTCGCACTGCATATACGAAAGTCATTACAAAAACCGACATGTCCACCATTTTGGTAAGCATTGGACAGCCCAAGTGCTTACTTCTTTTGTATTTCCATGTTGTTTCACATGATTCACTGTGTTGATCTAACTGTTTGTGTATGTCTTCTTGTTTGCAAACAAAAAATTCAGAGAGCAATTAGGGAGTCGTTCAATAATCTGGGCGACCGTGGCCAAGTTTCTCTTACCATGCGCAGCCTTGGTGTGAATGAACCCTTGCAATATACCGTAAGTAGAAAGGATGGTCGCATGATGATTGATGCTAAAGGATGGTCAAGGTTCAGAACTCAATCAAATCTTGCGGTCGGGGCTGATGTCAGAATCAAAGTTTCCCTACAAGGAGAGCTGGTCCTAATCAACTTCGAAATTCTTCAGTAGCAGCATGCGACAGCCGAACTGATATATCCTCCGAGAGCTTTTGATGTAATATGCCATGGTGAAACAAGTGTCCTGTGTGTGTATATCACGTAGGACATCCTGAAAGAATTTCAACTCTGATTGCTGGTTAGGAACTAGTCATTCGATTTCAGTCTAACGGCTGTCGTGCTTTATTCAATCTCCTGTCTTCTCCTTGCCACAACATCTGAAACCAGCGCCGTCCTGATCGCATGCAATATTTATCGGATGAAATGCGCTGACTTAGAACACATGCATGGGCCCTCAAATATGCAGGCCCACCAGCCTGTGGCCCAAAGTCAAGAGCCGTCAGCCAATCTGAGCCCCACATTTTATTCTAAAAAAAATCAATATCCGAGCCCCATATTTATGTATATATATTCCCCTCAATTTTTCTTATGTATAAAGTAGTGATATAAAAGGATTTTATATTTCTTTACAGAGGGAGTATCTCTCTATCAAAAAAATATTTATGTGTAACTAGTTACTCCTGCTTTTCTACTTCCTTTCGCTGACATGCGGGACATCCAGCAACCGTGTCCACATGCCATCCACCAAAGTAGAGTGCACAACTGCACGGTAGACTCACATCAGTCGTAGCGCCACCGTAATACCCAATGAGCTGTCAAATCACAAAACCCCACCTTTCCAGCAGTAGCAGTAAGCTGGACGGACGAAGCAACCATCATTTCACTCGACCTGAATCACCTTCTCCCTCGTCTGCTTGTTCAGAGAAACCCACCTCTCGGTGATTGCTTAGGGTTTTCTCATGGAGAACCAGGTAAGAATTCTTCATCCATCCCTCGTAAATCCTAGTTCCTTTGTTGCCGGTTATCCTTGGATGGCAACCGCCGCCGTTGTTGCATTTTTCTTCGTACTGAATCTAGTGTGCTTCATTTCCAGTGCCCAAAGTGCGAGGACCCTATAGGTTTCTGCGCCCTTGGCGAGACTCCAGACTTGTTCCTTCTCATCCTAACACAGGACTTCAAAAAGCGCACGGTATGTTCCTAGAATCCACTTTTCAATCCGATCGGGTTTGGGTTTTTGAACATGCTGTCGATTAATTTGGAATTTTGGATTGCTACATTTGGATAAAAGGTACTAGTACCATGCTCAACACTGACGTGAAAGAGGAAATTATTTCTAGATTTGGATAACAAATAAACTGTGTTATCATATTATTTTTCCTGTAGTGCATCCCTTGCTCTGCCAGAGCACATGTACTCAAGAAGGCCGGCCTTACCATAACTGAATACACCAGTATAATGGTCACACTGGAGACAAGCCATGGATTTAAGTTCACAGTTGGGTTCATTAACCAAGAAGATCGCTCCTTTTTTTATGGCCAAACTTGGATAAACTTTGTCAAGTGTTACGGACTGAAAGTTGGCACACCAATGTTCATGGAAATAGCAGAACCTGGTCTTACCATCCCTGTGACCTTCCACCCTGACGACGTTCCAGTGGTTCATCCATGTTAGTTTTGTATCTGGTTCTTGCATGTTGCCTCTTTTACTTTGTAATCCACCCATTCTGTCTAACTAATCATAGTTTGACTTTAGAAGTAGCAACAATTTGTGATTACCTTGTCTCACAATGATGCTACTTCTAACTGATATTTCTTATAATTGGTGACACGCGTAGGTTATTACAAAGTGCAAGACACTACTCGTCTGTTATTTGATAAGAACTCGACGGTTACTGATGGCACCGAAGTTGACTGGGATGACATCCACCATTTTCTACACTTTATTGATCGTCTTGAGGACCTTGTGGGGCATTTCAATGGTGGAAGGCCGTGTGGGATATGTGTGCCACTGGTGCACACGTTGAACATGTCCAACTGTGTCAAGAAACTGATGGTACGAGCTATTTTCTGTTATATATGTTGTTCATAAACTCTTGCTTATGCACAGTTTTATAGCTATGTTCTTCTTCTTCCAACAGAAACTGTCCAGTTTTATTGTTCCTATACAGATGGCTAGCCATGGTCGAGTCAGACTTGCGCTTGGTGACAACATGATGTTTATGTCGACCTACTCCATTTCCCGTAGAGGTGAAAGCACACTCATTCATGGGTGGTCCCAAATCATGAAGGCCCGTCGATCTTGGAGAATAGGACAGAAGGTTATGTTCATGCTTTTCCATGGCTTTGAAGCGAATATCCTGTTTATTGACCACATTGCGAGATGAAGCCTCTTTCAGAAAGTTGTGGATGTGCTGGGTTGTGCCTGGGCCTTGTCCTGGGGCTTGGTGGCCCAACCCTTCGTTGACTGTAGGCAACGTAGCACAGTTTGACGCGTGCCTTGTATGGTTCAACCTGTATAAGTACTCGTACTGCTTTCAGCTTTGGTCGTTAAGTATTCCTGTTGCTTTCAGTTAAGATTGTGAAGTACTCCTGCTACTTGTCTAGTCTGTCGCGTTTCTTCAATCTCTTCTTCCTCCAGCCGCCAAAACCAAACCAGCTCCGACGGTGCCGCCTGCTCCCGCCTCCCACGGCTGGCTGCCCCTCCGCGCATGCATCGCCGCCCCACCGTATCCTAAACCGTGAATGGCGACGTCAGCCCCACCCTGCACCCAAACCAGTCAACCCTCGTACTCCCCTTCGCCCGCGACTTAACTGTCACATCTTCGCCGGCTCCTGTTCGTTCCCGTCTGAGGCCTCGCCGTCGTCCTCCGCCTTGGTGCGCTCGCCGCGGCGCCACCGTCTGGCGTTGTCAACATGGTCAACAAACGAGAGGAATCGGGAGACGACTGTACATGGAGAGGATGACAGTAGGGACCCACCATGTCCATGGCCATACGCGAGTAAGTGCCTCCTTGTTACAAGAAAAAAATAAAATGCTTCCTCCTAGTGGTTTGCTGACATCTGGGACCCACGACATTGTAAGCGTATAGTCAATAGATGAGAGAATTGCACAAGGAGCGGCTGACACCTCGGACCTAGCAGCTTGAGCAGTTTTTTGGTTATTGTTCAGACAGAGCAGGGTATCAACTGGGATGTGGCCCGTCTAGCCCAGGCTTCTATTTTACGTTTACCACATGACCATCCCAGCTGTTTTTTTTCTTTGTGAAAATGGCTAGCCCAGTTTTTTTTTGAAGAATACCCAACCCAGGCCGACATGTTTTTCTTCGCCCTGCTAGGCTGCAAATCTTTCATGACGGCTGCAAATCTTAAAATTAATATGAAATGGGTTGTAAATATAAAAAATACACAACAAATTGGCAATTACTTTCAAATTTCTGATTTTTTCACATTTTCAGATTTCAAATTTCATTGGATTTTAACCAAATTGAAATATATTTTGAAATTAGTTTGAATCTGAATCAACATTTCAGGATTAAAAATAGTTTTGACCCCACCGAAATATGCAAAATTTCGTTTAAATTTTTAACCCTGGTCCTGACCAACAAAAAGAAAATGGGTTGTAATAAATTGCATAAGAATTTGCAAATGAGCTGTAAATTATTAAAAATATATAGCAAATGGGTTGTATGTTGTCCGTCATAGATTGGGAGGCTGACTTGTGGGCCTATTAAGTTGACGCGTACGCATGGCTTTTTTAACTTATTACAATTAGTCAACAAACTATTCTAGTAGAAGTGACCATTGGATGTCAATCCAACGGTCGTCGTGATTCTTCAATCCCTGATCTTCTTGCCCTAGGCGCCCAATCCAGCGCCTCTCGTGACTTCCTGCTCCCACCTCCCATGGCCGGTTTGTGCTAACGTGCAGGCCTCGCCGCCCCCTACTCCACCGCTGGCCAGGCCACCCATCTACTCACCCACACCTCCTGTTATTCTCCGGCGACGGCAGCCTCACACCGCAGCCGAACCAATCAACCCTCATACTCCCCTCCGCGTGGGCATCCACTGTTGTGTCTTTGCCAGCTCCGGGTCATTCCCTTCCTAGGCCTCACTGTCGCCCACCGCGTTGGTGCTGTAGGCGCGGCGTGGTCAACGTGGTCAACAAACGACAGCCATCGGGAGAGGGATGTACGTGGAGAGGCTGACAGTAGGGACCCACATGGTCCATGGCTGCACGCAAGCAAGTGCCTCCTTATTGCACGAAAAAAATGATTCCTCCCCCTGACAGCTGGGACCCACCCGCTACATCTTCGCACGCAAGGAAGTGCCTCCTTATTACGCGGAAAAAAAGTTCCCTCCCCCTGACAGCTGGGACCCACCTGCTACATCTTCGCACGCAAAGAAGGGCCTCCTTATTACGCGCAAAAAATGACCCCCTGATAGCTGGGACCCACCTGCTATCTTCGCATGCAAGGAAGTGCCTCCATATCCCCCCTGACAGTTGGGACCCACCAGGTCAAAGCGTATGTAGCGTTATTTGTCTGGTCACAAACGTGTACGTACATACTGGTCGATCGGTCTCTTTGCAACGATGAACCATGGCCGAGTATGGAACGGCACATGGCGTAGTAGAGCCCCCGATGTAGCAGTTCAGGCAGTCCGTCTAAATCGTGAACACTTACGTACAGCCACGCTGCAAAAAATACGACCACGTACGTACATACGGGCGGGGTCTCAAAGGCATACTCGCGCATACGTACGGCCAGGGCTCGTGTACATGGAGAGGCGATGGTGGGGGTACACAGCAATGACGTCCTGTTCATCAGTAGCCAACCGGCTGGGTCGGAACGGAGGAAACAACGTCGTGTTCAAAAGGAGCCAAGCGACTGGGTTGGAATGCGTCCTGTTCGTCGGGAGCCAACCTGCTTGGACGGAATAGCCAAAACGTGGTCCTGTTCATCGGCTGGGGGTCTGGCGTACCGCAAAACAGAGGAAACGGACTTCGGTTGAACCGCCTACAGTCGAAATAGGGTCCTGTTCATCGGGAGGGCTGCGGCGTACCGCAAAACAGAGGAAACGGACTTCTCTCCAACCGCCTACGGTCGAAATGGGGTCCTGTTCATCGGGAGTGGTTCTGGCGTACCGCAAAATGGACGAAACGGACTTCTCACCAACCGCGTACGGTCGAAATGGGGTCCTGTTAATCGGGAGGGGTCTGGCGTACCGCAAAACGGAGGAAACGGACTTCTCTCCAACCGCCTACTATCGAAATGGGGTCCTGTTCATCGGGAGGGGTGTGGCGTACCGCAAACCGGGACTCCACGGGCTACTGTTCATCCACCGTCAACTTCCTCCAGCCTCCACCGGCTACTGTTCATCCATCGTCGACTTCCTCCGGCCTCCACGGGGTCCTGTTCATCCACCCCCAACTGGCTGGGGTGTGGCGTACCGTGGCACGGCCTCCTCGGGGTCCTGTTCATCCAGCTCCAACAGCCTGCATGGCTGGGGTACTGTTCATCCAACCCCACCGGTTGGGGTGGGGCGTATGAGCGGGCGGAGGCAACGGGAACTGTTCATCCACAACCAACCAACCGGCTAGGTCAACTCACCACGTCTCGCGCAAGGGGCTTGATCGATGCAACTGCAGTCTCAACTCATTCTACGTATCGCGTGCGCGGCAGCAACGGGTGCTATTCATCGAGAGGCAACCCAACCGGCTAGCTACGTCTTCCGCGGGGGCTCAATCAACTTCAATAAGCAGCGAGAAGGGATCGATCGGGTTCAGTTAGCAGCGAAGGAATCGCTCGGGTTCAGTTAGCAGCAAAGGGATCGATCGGCTTCAGTACGTAGTGGGATCAATCGCTCGAGTTCAGTACGTGTAGTAGTGCGAGGAATCGATCGATCGCTCAGGTTTATTAAGCGAACGCCTCGCTCGGGTTCAATAAGCGAATGCCTTGCACACACGCGCGTACGAGAGAAACGCGTAGACCACACTACATCGCTCGGCCCCGACCACCCACCGATTGCCCACCGTAACCGGGAACTCCCCAAAAATTTCCTCGCCCTCACTTCTACCATGAATTTTTACGTCATGGATGGCCCAAAGAATGTCATGCAGGTGTGTCTCTGGCCTGCCCAGGACGAAAAGCCCATTTGCTGTCATAATTTTTTGTCATAGAAGTAGGAGCCCACCACATCTATGATGATACGTGTTTTTGTCACAATTATCGTCATAGAAGTGTCACAACCATGACAGAAAAAGTTTTCATTTGGGCCATAATGTCACGGAAGTGTGTTTTTTTGTAGTGTAGATACCAAATGGTACCTATAATTGGGTTACGCTAGTACATCAAGGAGAACATTAGAAGCGGAGTGCTAAATGTCTCTCGGTCGATCCTCCAGATGTCATTCCCTTGGCATAGCTAAGGTGAAATCTGAGAAAGTGTTTGTCTTCCTTTCCTTCTGCATCCTCCATCATTATTCATCATGTAGTATGATGTGTTGCCAGGATCCTTGGCAGAGATGTTGGCAAAACCCTGATGAATATGGAAATGCTCAAGTTCTTGAAAGCATGCTCAGATACTAGGTTATATCCTCGGTATCAATTGGAATGTGCCTTCCGTTTACCGAATTGTTCTACAACCATAGTTTCCTTTCCGATCTGAGTATGCCATTCTCTTGGATTCCTTCAAACGATCGTTTGTGAATTTGCCCCAATCTGGTATAAATAGTTTCAATGATCCTTGTATCAAAAGTAATTCATTTTGCCTGACTTAGGAGATAATTCAATGAGTCACCTCCTCGAAGGTGCCCCGTTTGGTATGAAGGGAAATTAACTCCTCGCTACTTTGAAGCCCATGCATCATCTTACTTAAGCGTGGAATTGTTGCCTACCAAATTGAACCTTCATCATATGTTTCTTTCCATATCTCTCGATGCGTGTTTTGTGTCTCAGCTCAAGATATGTTTGAACGTCTCATTCCGTGAGTTGATCGTGAGTTGCTCGATCTTCGAGAAGATTGGTTCTTTTAGAGCTTCCCCGTTCTTTTGTCATCATGTTGGATAAAGATCTCGAAAGCAAAGACATGAAGATCAAGATAGTGTAATGGATCAACGTTCTCAAGAAGTGCAAATTGGATCGTGAAGATTGTGTTAGTTTAATGCTCCCTCTTTCCTCTTACCTCATGTTTTTAATCTCGGGACGAGATTCTTGTTTACTCGGGGTGAGTTGTCACAACCCTAGCTTAGTTTTTGCTTGTCATTGCATAATCATCCATGCATCATGTTTAAATTCAAATGAATTTGAAATGGGGATTGATAAACCCTAGCACCAAATGAAATTCAACTAAGATCGAAATAAAATAATTTCAATGAATCCAAAATGCCCTTTAGAAAAGTTCATGATTTTTGAATAAGGTGAAAACCTCTGCCAAGTGTGATACACATATTTCTAGGACATTTCTGGGTTTTGAATTAAATCACTAAGTATTTGAATAGTAGCAAATAAATGTCTATAAAAATATTCATAGCTCCAATAATTCTGAAACTTTTTGTGGGGCTTTGGAATAGTCCATGTTGCATCCATAATTATTTTTAGAAGCAACAAAAATGATTTGGTTAGCAAACCAAAACCAAAACAATTGCAGAAAATAGAAAACAGAAAACAAAATGAAAACAGAAGAGAGAGAGGAACTTACCTGGAATGCTACTGTAGCGGCCCAGCCTAGCAGGGGCAGAGGCGTCTTCTTCCTCCCGCCAGTCGGACGCCGAGCGCGTGCCCGATGCGCGCGCGGCCACCTCCTGCTGGAGGGCGCTGAGAGCGCCACGGCACTCCCCTGGACCCCCTAGAGCTCCTCCCCATCCTCATCCTCTCCTCTGCTCTCTCTCCCGCGACCGTCCGCGACCACCCGAGAGCGCCGACGAGCACCACCGCGGCCGCCGTCCACCCCTCGCCTCGCCGATGTGTCCAAAAGAACCGCCTCGTCGCCCTCATCCTCTCTGTCGAAGATCGCAAGCGCGGGCGCCCTGCTTCGTCGCCAGCATCGCCGTTTGCATCGCCGGCCACCGAAGCTCCTCGCCGTCGATCCGGCCGCTCCAGAGCCTCCCCGAGCCTACTGAGCCCTCCGTTAGCCTCGCTGTGAGCTTCCACATCAAAACCCTCCTCTCCCTCTCTCATTTGTGCCCACTAGCCCGATTCCAACCATGGTCGTGAGCCCACCGCCGGCATCCTCGTTGTCGTCGTCATTTTAGCGTGCAGTAGTCGCACCCGAGCGCACGGTCGTGCTCCTGGTGACCCCAGGAAGCCGTAGAAGCCCTCGGCTGGGCTCCCTGTGCACCACAGCGTCATCTGCTTCAACCCCGTGGCTTTGGCCGCTGCTGACATCGTCATCGCCGTCGCTCTGGTCCATCTCCGGCGGTGCCATCTGCACTAATAGATGCGTGAGAGTCCCAAAAGCACGTAAATGCTCCCTGTCGTGAGTTTGGTCGCCGGAGTAGCGTTTTCGACGACCTCCGCCACGTCTAGCCTCGCCGGCGGCTAACCGCCTGTCAAAACCGGTTGGTTTGACCCTTGTTTGACTCCCCCTGAGTCACTGACATGTGGGGCCAGCCTCCGATTAATTTTAGTTTAGGACTAATTTTAGTGTTAATTAACTCTGTTAACTAATGAGCCACTGACCAGTGGGACACACTAGTCAATTTTGACCTGGACAGCCCTGTTGACTAGCTGATGTAAGCATGACGCCATGCTGACGCAGTAAAGTATTTCTGGAATTAAAATAAATTAGAAAATGATTTATGAAATTCAGAAAATACTCCAAACTTTGAAAAATCATAGAAAATAATCTCTAACTCAGATGAAAACAATTTATATATGAAAAATGATCAGAAAAATATGAAGAATCTGTTTATGGCATTTTCATGCATGTTTGAACAACTAAAGTTGCTGTATATGACAATTTGAATAAATGGCATTTGAAATGTCTTATGTGGAGTTTGAATTTGAACCTCTAGTTCAAACCAACTTCATTTAAATTGTTGCTAGTTGCATTAGCCCAAATCGCAGCATATTGCCATGTCATGATCATGCATCATATTGTTGCATTGCATTGATTGTGTTCCTTCTTTGTTTGTCGGTGTTTGTTCCTTCTCGGTAGCCGACGTTTCCGACGTAGTGACCGTTGACACTGATGAAGTGCAGTATCATCTTCAGAAGTGCCAGGCAAGCAAACCCCCCTAAGCACTCCTATACAATCCCACTCTCTCGCTCTTGCTCTCTTTTATTGCATTAAGACAACAACGTTTCAACTGTTACCTATTTCGGGAGTTGAACCCATTCCTCTGCATGACCTGTCATTGTCACAATAAATAGCTAAGCCTTCCTAGCATGATTAAAAGTTGCTTGAGCCATGTTGTGACCTCATCCATGCCATGCTTGCTATTGCTTAGAGTTGTGTTAGGTCTGATTCATCGGGGAATGAATTGGAATGGTTGTGCTCATGTTCTGATGTTGAGAGCTAAGTGTGTGAACACGATTTGGTAAAGGTAGCGATGAGAGGCCATGTAGGAGCACATCATGGGTTGTCTCATTGGGACCCTCCTTAAGAACCGAGTTTTGTGTATGTTATCCGAGAACACTTACTGACAGTGTCTTGGACTAGGGGGTGCAAACCTAGTCGGCCCATAGTCCTCGGGCTGGACCTGTAGGCCCTCATTTCTCATTCGATGGACTCTGGAAGCCACACGCCTGGACATGATCAAGACCGCACCTACCAAAGACTTTGCGTATACTCCAAGACATCTCCTACCGCCTCCATATATACGCATCCCTGGATACTGACTATGTAACCCTAGATGCCCTACCTGGCGTGTATATAAGCCAAAGGGTTTAGCCCGTAGAGGTGACCCAATCACAATTACCATTCACCTAGCCCTAGGGTTAGATCTCTCCTTACGATCTCGAGGTACATCAAGCTTGTACTGGATACATCATCATCAATACAATCAAAGCAGGATGTAGGGTATTACCTCTTCAAGAGGCCCCAAACCTGGGTAAATACTGTCTCCTTCGTCCCAATTACCGCCGATCCGAGATCCACAGCTCAGGACCCCCTACCCCAAGGTCTGCCGGTTTTACCACCGACATTGGTGCTTTCATTGAGAGTTCCGTTGTGATATCAACAAAGGATCGATGGGATCGTCGGTCAACAACTCCAACCCTCAGGGCACTGTTTCTATGCTCGAAACCCCCATCACCGGATCACACCCTCTCTTCTTTACGAGCAAGGAGCGATCCACGACCTTTTTTCCGCCCCGGCCGAACCCCCCATATAGGGCGAAGGGCTGAGGTATTTTCTGGAGAGCGATCCTGACAGCGGCCAGCTAGAAACAGTTGACAAGTCTGATCCTCGAATCAGCTCGGCCGATCCGGCAGCTACGTGTCCCTCACATGATAAGAACATTGGGGCTTCAAGCCCACGGTCCATGGAGATCAAAATTCCTCTCCCACCCACCTCCCACATCGAATATTGCCCTGATAATTCGGGCCCTTTCGATGTCTGGGATCTGGCCTATGTGCAACAGCTACCTGATGAATCGATAAGGCACTTATGGGCCAGGTTTTTGTCTGTCAAAACGGCATACCGGATTACCGGGACTCAGAAATAATAGCAGCCTTTCAGCGCGGCTGCAAAGATAAAGGCGTTTTGAACGCTCTCACCCGCCGATGTGTTCAAACACTCCCGGAGCTATCCGATCTAGTGTCGAAATTCAGTACCATCGAAGACACCTGGCTGGCCCAGGAAGAACAAACGGATTCGATCTATGACAACAAATTGAAGCGTGACAGGCTCACACCTCGTCGCGAACCCCATGCGCAACGCACATCAGTCGAGCGACCTCGGAAGAAGAAAACCGCTGGCCGATCTAGGACCACCCTCGATGGCCTCCTGGATAAGCCATGCCCGATCCACTCTGTTCTGCTAAACACCTGCCCAACCCACAACCTTCGCAACTGCTGGGTGATGACGCAAGTAGCTAGGGGAGGCATAACCCTCCTTACTGGCATGCCTAGGCATTCAGAGGAGTCCTCGGGCGATGACGAGGTCCTGATGATCTACAAAACCTTTACGTCCAATAATTAGAGGAAGCGGGCTCTCCGGGAAGTCAATTCCATCCGGTAAGTAACAGCTCGGGGCGCGTGGCTAGACACGCCAATTACCTTTGATCACAGAGATCAACCGAATTCTACCCCGAGTAGATGCCCCACCGCACTGGTTCTTGACCCAATCATGGGCAGCTGCCGTCTTCGGAAAGTGCTCATGGACGGGGGCAACAGCTTAAATTTAATATATGCAGATACTCTGGACAAGATGCAAATTGATAAATCGCGCATCGAACAGAACCATACCGCCTTTAAAGGTATAATACCGGGACGAGAAGCACATTGCAGTGGAAAGATCACCTTGGATGTGGTGTTCCGAACGTCAGATACCTACCGATCCGAAGAAGTGACGTTCCATATTGTCCCTTTCAAAAGCGGTTATCACGGCCTCCTGGGACGGGACGCCTTCTCAAGGTTTCAAGCAATTCCACACTACGGCTACATGAAGCTCAAAATGCCAGGCCCAAACGGGATCATTACAATCGCGAGTAACCCCGACAGAGCACTCAAGGCCGAGAACAAGATGGCGTCGCTCACCCTAGAGTCACTATCTGAAGCCCTCGCGACCGAGGAATTAACATCACTATGAGCAGAAGTCGACCGGGATGATATCATCCTCGACAAGCGGCCGAAGTCCACCTCATTCAAGCCGGCCGATGACATAGTCAAATCCAAGTGCACGCTATGGACCCAGCTAAAACGGCGTCAATTGGGGCAAATCTCGAGCCAGAAATCAACGAGGCCCTACGCAACTTCCTTGGAGAAAACTGGGATATATTTGCCTGGCATCCCTCGGATATGCCAGGGATACCCCGTAGACTTGTTGAACACAGCTTGAATATTCTGAAGGGCTACAAGCCTGTCAAACAAGCACTTCGGCGCTTCTCTGAGCCCAAGCGTCAAGCAATGGGCGAAGAACTGGCCAAACTTCTTGAGGCCAGATTCATAAGAGACATAAAACACCCCAATTGGCTCACCAATCTGGTCATGATACCCAAGAAGGATAGGTCCTGGCGCCTGTGTGTTGACTTTAAAGACCTTAACAAAGCTTGCCCCAAGGACCCCTTCCCACTACCACGCATTGATCAGATCGTGGATGCCACAGCTGGGCACGATTCGTTGTGCTTTCTAGATGCCTACTCAGGGTATCATCAGATAAAGATGAAAGAATCCGACCAGGCCGCGACCGCCTTCATTACGCCCCACGGGCCGTTTTGCTTCAATACAATGCCTTTCAGGCTGAAAAACGCCGGTGAGACGTACCAGCGCATGATCCAAACATGCTTGGAAAAACACATCGGAAAAACCGTTGAGGCCTACGTCGACGATGTGGTGGTCAAAACTAAACACGCCGGGCAACTGGTCGACAACCTACGCAACACATTTACTAGCCTGCGGGAGTATCAGATTAAGCTCAACCCGGACAAATGCATCTTCGGAGTACCCGCGGGTAAACTCCTTGGCTTTATCATGTCCAGCCAAGGAATCGAAGCCAATCCGGCAAAAATATGAGCCTTGGCCCGATTAGAGGTGCCAACCGAGCTCAAACATGTTCAAAGGCTAGCAGGCTGCGTGGCCGCTCTAAGTCATTTTATCTCAAGACTCGGGGAAAAAGCTTTACCCCTTTATAGGCTACTGAAGCAAACAAAGAATTTTAAATGGACTGATGAGGCAACAGCTGCCCTGGAAGATATTAAAGCCCTCCTCGCCACAAACCCCATCTTAGCGGCACCAGGCACATGTGAGCCGATGATATTGTACATCTCGGCCACCAACCAGGTGGTCAGCGCAGTGCTCGTGGTCGAATGAGACATGGAGGGCCACAAGTTCCAAGTTCAAAAACTAGTCTATTATGTCTTCAAGGTCTTAACCCCATGCAAGACACGCTACCCGCACTATCAAAAGATAGCCTACGCCGTCTTTATGGCATCACGAAAACTTCGGCACTACTTTCAAGAGTGCTCGGTAACCGTGGCATCCGAAGTCCCTTTAAGTGACATAATTAATAACAGGGATGCTATGGGGCGCATAGCCAAATGGGCCATAGAGCTCTTACCCTTCGAAATAACATACCGGCTGCACCGAGCTATTAAATCTCAGGTGCTGGAAGACTTCGTAGCCGAATGGACAGAGGCCGAGTTCCCTAGAGAGTACAACACATATTTGCACTCGACCATGTATTTTGACGGTTCAAAAATGCTCGTTGGGCTAGGGGCTGGAGTAGTGATCACGTCGCCAACAGGCGACAACATCCGCTACGTGTTACAGATCATGTACACCGACTCCAATAATGCGGCAGAATACGAAGCCCTTCTGCACGGGCTTCGGATAGTAGTCTCGATGGGCGTTAAACGCCTCGATGTCCGAGGAGATTCCAACCTCACCATCTCTCAGGTAAATGGCGAGTTCGATGCAAAGGACCCAAAAAATGATAGCTTACCGGAATGCGGTCCTAAAAATCTCGGCCAGGTTCGAGGGGCTTGAATTTCATCATATCCCCCGTGATAGCAACCAGGCCGCCGATATCCTTGCCCGAATGGGCGCTAAACGGGATAAGGTCCCTGAAAACACCTTCCTCGAATGGCTCTTCAAGCCATCTGTAGTCTGGCAGGACGACAAAGAGGCGTCGGAGTCAAATGACGCAGGGCAATCCGCCCAACCCGAGGACAAAACGGAACAAGATATAATTGGAGGATCAGCCATCTAGGAAACGGCTTCGGTGCACGAGGTCATGTCAGTTATTGCACCCTAGACCGAGCCACTCCTCGCATACCTACTCCGCAAAGAGCTCCCCGAAAACCAAACGACGCACGTCGGATTATAAGGCAGTCTAAAGCCTATAAAGTCCATGAGGGTGAGCTCTATAAGCAAAGCACCACGGGCGTCCTCCAGCGATGTATATTTGAAGAGGAAGGGAGATCGCTGCTTAGCTAAATACACACTGGCATTAGCGGACATCACGCCGCTGCTTGGACCTTGGTCAGCAAGGCGTTCCGAGCTGGTTTTTACTGGCCGACAGCAGGGGCCGATGCTACAACACTAGTACAGCGTTGCCCCGGCTGTCAGGTGTTCGCCAAACAAAGCCACATGCCCCCTACAGCCCTTAGGACTATTTTGATTACTTGGCCTTTCGCAGTCTGGGGGATCGACATGGTTGTCCCACTTAAGGGAGGGTTACAAAAAATAAGTATCTACTTGTCATGGTAGACAAGTTTACAAAGTGGATCGAAGCAAAACCAGTCACCTCGGCTGGAGCAGTCCCAGTAATTGAGTTCATCTCTGGGGTAGTGCATTGTTACGGTATCCCCCACAATATTATAACGGACAATGGGACAAACTTCACGGCCAAAGAGGTCAAAGCATGGTGCGCAAAGATGGGCATAAAGCTCGACTATGCGTCAGTCTATCACCCGCAGTCAAACGGGCAGGTAGAACGTGCCAACGGACTAATCCTCAGTGGCATTAAGCCAAGGCTAGTACGCTCCCTTAAAGAAGTAGATTGCAAGTGGGTAGAGGAACTCGATTCCATCCTATGGGGTTTGCGCACCACGCCAAATCGATCTACGGGGTACACCCCATTCTTCATGCTATACGGTGCTGAGGCAGTACTCCCTTGCGACATAATCCACAACGCACCTTGGGTACGCATGTACGAGGAACGGGAGGCCGAGCTAGACTGGCAAGATGCCTTGGACGCCTTGGAAGAGGAACACAAAGTAGCCCGGGCATGTTCTGTGATTTATCAGCAGCAAGCAAGGTGCTATCACAGCAGGGAAGTCCGCGCGAAGGAATTCAATATAGGAGATCTGGTCATGAGGATCCACCTGGAGAAGCAGAAGCATAAACTCTCACCTAAATGGGATGGGCCATTCATCATCGACCAGGTCCTAATTGGAGGCGCCTATCGAATCCGAGATCCGACGGACGGGCGTTTAGAGCCCAATCCCTGGAATGCCGCACTGCTCCGGCATTTCTACGGTTAAAAACTTGAGCATCTTCTCCCCATGTACATACCTTTTTCTTGCATTTAGCATTACTTTGCTTTCCATCTACCTCGGGGACATCTTTATATGTTTCCTTGAGGGCCATGCCAAAATACAACATGTTCTTTTAAAACGTGTGTCTTCCCCATTCCTTCTATCCTATTGTCCTTAAAGCCAAAATATGCACCGATTTGACTTAAGATTTGGCCAAGCTGGGTTGCCCGGCTCCTGTGCTTGCCCCTTACGTTCTCGATTATTCGGCTAAGGGGCAAAGGGAGCACCACTGTGATTGTTACTCCCGGGTCACCCGGAGCAGTACCTCAGACGGATAAAGCCGAAAGCTAGTGTTCTTGAACGTACAAATTGGTCGGCCACGACATAGGAGTAGAGTGGATGGGGTCTTTCAAACCCCGACTAGGGGCTTTACCCCCGAGGTCACTCGTCTCCAGACACAAGTGCTTGGCACAATCACCCGAGAAAAGGAATTATTGGAAGAACTATTTTTCTCGGAAGATGTTTCTTACGTTAAGAAGTAATATAACATAACTCTCTGCCCCACTCTTGTCTTTCAAACCATATAGCCGGATTGCCTTGTCACCCAAAGTATCTGGTCTGACTAGTTCGGCCAGTAGTAAGGGACACTCCTCGGCCACTGGACGAGGAGGTAGAAGCCGATGGCTGGTTGACAGAGTTTGGATGCGCAGATTGATTCATTAATGACGTAAAGTACTTTGATACATAGAGTCATACAAAAATATTTAACTACACTTGGTCCAGTCCATCTATCAAGGTATCTAGGGCACAGTCTTTCTGAGAAAAGCGAGCCGCGGGCATGACATTTTCATACACCAGGCTGCTGGGTATCTCTTCCCCGTCAGGCCCTATGGGCCCTACCTTGGCCAGGTGTGATGTATCCACGCCGGTGTACCACGTCTTGACCATGGCCCAGGCCTCCCTCGCTCCCTCACGACATGCCGATGTCTTCCAGGCCTGAATCTGGCACCGAGCTCTCTTAAGACGCTCGGCAAGGACTGACATGTCTTCAGGCACGTGTTCCTCCTCGGGCCATAAAGCCTTAAACACTCCCTTCATCAACTTCTGCGTGCTTTCATGCACCATGGACAGATGAGTTACGGTGTCTTCAGGCAACGAGCCAGGGGCCTCTAGGGGCTGACCGGTTAGGGAAACTGCCAGGAATCACATATTAGCCGGCCGATCACATCTAGCAATCCTATAACCGGGAAACCATCTTAAAATGGAAACGAAAGGTTACCAAATATTGCTTCACTTGTTTGTTGGTTCTTCACTTCGGTGGTGGCTAGCCGAGCTTTCAGGTTCTTGATCTCCTGAGCCTGTCAGGCATTTTCCGCCTTGAGCACGCTCGCATCCTCCCTCCTCTGGGTTAACACATGCTGGCCAGCCCGCCGCTACGACTCCGTATAGAGCAAACCTTCGCGGGCCTGTTTAAGATCCCTTTCCAGGTGACCAAGGGCTTCCGCTGCTACAATACATCATGTTGTTACATGACCCAAGGATCTTCACCACAAGAATACCATGTGAAATGGAAGCACTTACCGTGTGCTTCTCTGGTGAAAGTTTTCACGTGCTCTACCTCGGCTAGAGCAGCGTTCAACTTCCCTTCTGTCCGGGAAAGCACCTCGGCGAGATGATCATTCTTCTCCCGAGCACCCTGTCAAAGGCATTATTTTTATTCCATTACAAGCCTCGATATGGTCGCCAGTACCCATATAAAGACTTAGGGGCTACTGCCGTGTTCGGCAGTTTAGTTTGCCTTCAAGCAAACAAGTTACGATGAGCACAAGAGATCTCCAAAAACAATGTAGACTTGGGCGGGGCCTTACCTGCAAACCCTGTGATAGAACACCCACTGCCTTCTCAAAGACAGAACGGGTCGCGCTGAGGTATGCGTCCACCGAACTAAGAGCGTTAAACTCCTGACTGATGAAGGCAGAATTCCTTAGGGAGGCCTTCCGTCATCGATGGTTCATGGCGCTTTTGACATCGGATGGGGTGGCCGAATAGGTCCCCGAATCCTCTGATTGGGGTACTTCGGGAGTAGCTCCCGAGGTGGGTTGGGGTCCCACACCACTGCTCGAAGCCGATGTTCCCTCAGCCCTTGTATCCTCCGTTGTCGGAGGAGGAGCGGGCTGTCTGCAAATGGATTAAAAGAATTGAAATCCAGGATGTCATTCTCGGGGGCACAATAACAAGGATATTACCTGTGAACCGAGGAAGCATTTCGGCCTGCCTCCACAGTCGCCGCGTGTGCCCGAGCTCTACGCGTCTCCAGCAGAGGGCTCCTTTGAGGGGCCGGTTCTCCGCATGGACATTTTGAACGTCATCCCTTTGGAGGAGAAGTCAGAGGACTAGGGCCCTCAGGACGAGAAGCTCTCTTTGGAGTAGAGGTAAGGGGCTTTAACGATGAGGCCGGCCGCATTCGCGGTACATCGGGAGTAACGGCTACCCTTGAGCCGTCAAGGCTCTCGAGATAGAACTTCCCCCCTTCATATATAAGGGACAGTTCCTCATCTTCATGGAAGACGGGGTCCTCCGCCCGATGATGTGTCTCTGGTTCAGGCGTGGGGCTGCTTAAAGTCTCGACCCAGTGCCTCCATCTCTGTTCGGATGTAGTAAAAGGTCGGTCAGAAGAATTTACCATGAAATGACTCAGATATACGAGGAAATCCAGGAAAACTTACTATATCGGCAGGGTTGTGGTAAGACAGCCCTTCTCGAAACTGTCGCCTTGCGAAATCCTCCGCTGAACCCTGGTAAATACCGGCTAGTGCAGTCCCAAAGGCCGTCTGGTCATTAAAACTCTCCCGAATCGATCAGGAGGCATCTTTGGTTCCGTTATACATGCACAATAGGTGCTGGCGTTGCCAAAGTGGTTGGACTCTTCGGTTGATCACCGTTGCCATTACATCTATGATGGTGAGGCCGGTGCCAGATAGCCGCTTCACTTGAGCCGCTAGGCTGGCTACATTGGCATCGTCCACTTGAGCGACGCTCCGTGGTCTCTAGTTGTAGTGCTTCTTCGGGGGCTCCGAGGAGTATGCTGGGAGCCCGGGTCAAACTGGGTCGTATAATGGAATGTCGTCTATGTAAAACCACTCAGATGGCCAGATGTCGGAATCCTCTCGAGGGGTACCTCATGGGTAGTCAGTCCTGTCAATTCGGCAGACTTCGGCTGCACCCACTTCGTATAGCTCCCCGGTTGGGGAGCAGGGCATTATGCAAAAATACCTCCACCACAGCCCGAAGTGTGCCTCGCATCTGAGGTGCATTTCGCAAAGGGCAACAAACCCCGCGATATGTAAGATTGAATTGGGGGTGAGGTGGTGGAGTTGTAGCCCATAGAATTCAAGCAAGCCCCGAAGAAAGGGATGAATGGGAAATCGCAGGCCGCGAAGGAGGAAAGGAACGAAGCATACATGCTCGTCCCCATGTGGGGTTGGGTGACTCTCGGCATGCGCTTGCCCATTCGTGGATGTTAATCCCGGGTGAGTGGAAGCCAGATCTGAATCTGGCAAATAGCCCTGGGTGCCTAGGCGCTCCAGTTGGAGACGCGTGACGGCGCAGCTCCCCCAGTCGCCCCTGAGGGGGCCATGGGGTCACCTCGAGGATCCCGTGTCGCTTGCCATTGTTTAGAGCTCTCGGGGTTGGACCTGGGAAGAGAAGGAAAGGCTTGCGTGGATTGTCGAAAGGGGGTCAAGATGCACTTTGTCATAATCCTGGGTTGTGTATTTATAAATAAAAGAGGCCGACGCTTCGATGTCTCGCCATAAAGCGACTCGATTCCCCAGAAGGCGTGGTGATCAAGGTCAAGGGCTGGAAGCCACGAGTAGTGGGGCCAGACCCCGAGTAAAACGGTCGGTCATACCGAAGACTTCAAGACCGAGCTAAAAGATAATAAGCAGGAACTCGCCTGTCGAGCCAAAGACTCCGGAGCTGAAGTTCAAAGATGCCGTCCTCGGCGTCGAAGACCAGTTCAGGGGCTACTGACGGTGTCCTGGACTTGGGGGTGCAAACCTAGTCGGCCCATAGTCCTCGGGCTGGGCCTGTAGGCCCTCATTTCTCATTCGAATGGACTCCGGAAGCCACACGCCTGGACGTGATCAAGACCGCACCTACCGAAGACTTGGCGTATACTCCAAGACATCTCCTACCGCCTCCATACGCATCCCTGGATACCGACTATGTAACCCTAGATGCCCTACCTGGCATGTGTATAAGCCAGAGGGTTTAGCCCATAGAGGGGACCCAATCACAATTACCATTCACCTAGCCTAGGGTTAGATCTCTCCTTACGATCTCGAGGTAGATCAAGGTTGTACTCGATACATCATCATCAATAGAATCAAAGCAAGACGTAGGGTATTACCACTTCGAGAGGGCCCGAACCTGGGTAAATACTATCTCCTTCGTCCCTGTTACCGCCGATCCGAGATCCACAGCTCGGGACCCCCTACCCCGAGGTTTGCCAGTTTTACCACCGACACTTACTACCACACATTAGACTCTGAGGACTCCAAGCTCTCTCGACTTATTAATCGCCTTGATCTCTGTCCAGGAGTTGCAACTAGTTTCTGGTGTTTGTAGATCGTGCTATTGGTCTACCAAGTGGCACCCGGCCAGGTGGGCTTGGGACAGACTAGGAACAGTGGCCGGTGTACCAAGTGGCACCCGGATGGTGGACTTGGGAACCCTGCACACATCGTTTGGGGCCGTAATGGAAACTTTGGCCGGAGTTCCCTTGCGGGTTCAGCCTCAGATAGGCGATAAACCTAGACTAGAGTCTTGTGTGGTTAGTCAGGTTGTGGCCGACACCCTCGCCAGGCTTCCACTTGAAGGTTGCCGAGATACATGATGTTTATATGGTGGTAAGTGGTGAGAGCGTGTGTGAAGAAGTACACCCCTGCAGGGTTATAAAACTATTCGAATAGCCACGTCCTCGGATATGGACTACTTGGAGACTTATATGGTTCATAGACAACTTTAAATGGATACCCTAAAATGCGCAAGATAAGCGTGAGTGCTATGGTTGGCCTTCTCATAGTGAGACGGGGGAGGATCCATAGTGGTGTATTGATGTGGTGATTAGTGCAATCGTGTGCGCTCTCACACCTCAAAGAAATTACTTGTAGTCATAGTACAGGAGAGCCAAGAGTCAAAGCTCGCTTGCTACAGTTACACTCTACAACCCCCTTTATTGATACCTGATGCATGTGTAGATAGATCTGATGTACGTCTTGCTGAGTACCTTTGTACTCACGGTTGCTTAATTTATGTTTTTGCAGAGGAGCCTTTAGTCTCACTAGTAGTTCCACGTGGAGTTCGACATTGACCAAGTAGCTTGGGAATCCCAGACAGAGGTCTGGCTCCTATGGAGGGTCTTCTAGATAGACAGGCTTTCTGGCCTTCTTTCTTTTCAGCTGTCTGTACTCAGACAGGTTATGCTTCCGCTTTGTTGCTTGTATGACTTTGTATGTTGGGTCATGAGACCCATGTTTGTAATATCATGTTATGTATGGCTCTTTCGAGCCTTATCTATACTTGAGTTGTAGAGTTGTGTTGTGATGCCATGTTGTATAGCACATACTTGCATGTCATGTGTACATGTGATATGTATTGCTATGTGTGGGGTTCCACACCTAGTTATGTGCCTTTGGTAGTCTTCCTTATAGGGAAAAGCCTCCTAGTGCTTCCACTAAGTCTTGGTAGTTCGCTACTTCTCCAGAACACATGGATTGACCGACATGTATCCTTCTTTGCTCCTGTGTCTGTCCCTATGGGGAAATGTCACACGGTGTTTACTGGAGTCCTTGTAGCTTGCTATGACTCGGTTACACACGCTGATGACCGGCATGTGCATTACCGGGTAACCTATGTATGTCCCTGTACGTTTGTGCCACCTTGGTCTATAACTAATCCTGTCGACCCGGGTTCTCTGCCATATGGATGCTAGCAACATAGTCATATAGGTGAGACAAAAGACGCAAACGGTCCCGACCAAGGTAATGGCTGCAACCGTGGGTTACCGTGCATGAGGCCGCAAAGTGATATGAGGTGTTACATGCTAGATCTGTGTGACCTAGGATCGGGGTCCCGACAAAGATTGACTTGTTTCGTTGCGTGTTAAATTCTAAGTTTTTGCCTATAGTTGGATTGCCTTGTTTACTAACCGTACAGGGAAGAAAATTCTCTAAGGAAAAGGTTAATGAGGAACCCAACAGAGCGGAAGACAGCGTTCTGTACGACCGCATGCGGTCATACGAGCGCTAGTACGAGGATTGGATCAAAAATAGCTTTGGGAACAGAGTGCAAGACGGCATAGCATACGACCGCATGCGATCGTATGACCGCTCATATGCCCCCTTGACACCAAGTGCTTCCGCAATAGAGCATACGATGACATTTCATATGAGCGTGGCCTCTCATACGTGTGCTCGTATGACGCAATTCCCCAGCGACAGTTTTGAAAAAAAGGGGCTCGACGACCAGTCGTACGACTGCCCATACGAGCGCACCCGCTCATATGGAAGTTCGTCGATCGGTCTGTTAGGCATGATTCTTTCCCGATTCTATTGGATTTCTTTCTAACTTCTTCTCTAAGCCTAATCTCGAGATTTACAGAGTACCTAATTATTATAAAAGGCTAAGGGTCACGTCCCTTGGCCATGAACACATCTAATCTCAAGTTTCATTTGCATGTCACCTCCACCAAAAACTTCTAGCAACAGGGTGAAGAACACGGTCGCCACCATGATCAATGGATCTTCCTCAACCTTCGTCCACATCATCCCTTTCCCTGACCTGGAAGAGGTGATCCCTGCTGGATGGAAAGACCCAAGGAAGATGAGCCTCAAGGAAGAACCGTGTCCGGAGGACGAGACCGGCAAGGAGAAGAAGGTTGCAGTGATCAAGGAGGAAGAACCCGAAGCAGAGGGAGATGATGAATTCACTCCAAATGAGTATCCTCTTAATCCTTACCAACTCAATATTCATGGATCTATTCTGTTATTTCCTATTGGGCCACCTCAGAAGGAGTGGGGAAAGGAAGCACCGTCCCCAGTGGAAATAAAGGAAAAGATCAAGGATCTTGAGCAAGTCTCTAAAGCTTGTGTGAACACTATTAGTGAAGGGATCGATTCTTATTGGTTAATGAGCCAAGACCTAGAATCATGGGTTGATGGTCTCTTCCATAAGATCGGTCACATGATTGAAACACTTAATCAAAACACCGACAGCTTGAGTTCTTGAGCAGGGTTGTGGATGAGCAATAGACAGTGGTTGAAGAGATCAAAGCACACTTCAAGAGCATCCCCACTGCTTGCAAGGATACCCAAGAATGAGCATAAAACGCTAGGTACTGGGATCTCTCTAGCTTGATTGTAAGCTTGGGGGAGATCCTAGCATACTTTGTATCTTTACTTTTATGCATTTATTTTCTACAAATCGAGATTAGCTCGTAGTTTTTATTTCAATAAGGTTGAACTATCAAATTCCTCTTTGAGCAAGGGAGGATTCTTTTCCAATGACATTATGGATATATTGATGCATAATATGATTATTGCCTTTGAAAAACGTACGGGGTGATGATCTCGATTCAAGTAGTAGGGCATAATCACCAGTGTGATGATCATAAGTCTTCCAAATAGTTGGTATTAATTTATTAGAGGAGAAACATAACTATATATGCAAATTTATTTAAGATTCAACTGACAAAATAAACTTAGAGTGCAACCAGCAGGGCAAATAAGAACCCTCTCAAATTAAAAAGTTTTAAAGATTCTCACAAGGAATATGTTTAGCTTACATATCATATGAAAACAAATTGTGAGATGGGAAGATAAACATCTTCCAATGACAAGAGACAAAATAATCACATGGATAATTTTCTAAAAAGAGGAGAAAATTCCTTACTGCTTTCCCTGTTGAAACGAATATGAATTAGGACATAAAGCTATGACTTGTCCATTAATGAAATAAGTGGCAATGTGTGGAAGCGTTCACGATCATCCTAATAGAGGAGATGCGCTATTACTTGTCATGATCCTTTTTATCTCTATTCATTTCGATAACCGGTAATGGACTCATACCTCTACAAGTATCCGCATCTCGTAAATCTCAAGTTGACCTTGTTCTTTACAAGCTACGGTACTTCCTCGGGGACGAAAAAGACTTAAGCTTGGGGGAGTTGATGAGTCCAAAATATATGATAATTTTGATAATTTTTTTGTGCCTACATGGTAGGCTTCGTGGAATTTTACCGCGCTCATGCACTGCTTTTTGCCGGTATTCCCCAGGAAACATCTTTTGGAGTAAATGAAGTTCTACCGAAGGAATCCCAGGAAATTATGGTGAAGTCTTGTTATTCAATCTGATAATTAACTACCATAAAAATAATAAAGCAAAGGGAGGAAGGAGGAGGTTGCGCGGCCAATCCAGAGTGCAAGAGCGTGCGGGCACGTATGGGCAGTTATATGGCGTGGCGGCAGCTCTCTCTGGTCAACTACTTCATGCCTGTACAATCAGATCAGGGATCAGATGAACAGATGCACCAGAAACACATCCAGAAGGTAGAACCCTAGCCTCTGGTGGGCATCCGAAGGAGGAATTGGCAAGGAGGAGATCCCATCTTCACTACCACATGCAAGGGGACATTGGCATCATCCATCTCCACCAACCATCATCACCAACATCCATCTCCATCTTGTTGTAATACCAAAATCATAGTGGATTACCTTGTGTATTACTCATCCATCTCATCTATGTTTATCATGACCGCTTTCATGATGTCTACCGTCCCGATGTACGAGTAAACCCCTTAGTTCTCGGGGATATGGATGAACCTTGGTATGTATAGGAGCTGAAACATTATTATAGATATGTGATCCTCTGTTGAATGCTTAGTTTAATAAACTTCGTGAATGTTGTGAAGGGGCCCCACTCAGCATTACAGCCGCAAGGCCACAAAGTGAATCATTGTCGTTGTAAAGGTTAAGGCGTGAATGTAATTCAAGATGACAATAAAAGCCTTCACCCCTAGCTTTTGCAATTGATAGGGGAATTACAGAGAACACTTAGAGAGGCCGTGTCCATGGGGTAACCCTTAATTACCATAGTTGTAACCTGCAGGGGGAGACTACGGTGGTGGCGTGCGCGGCACGAAGTCTACCTAGAGTAGAATGTGTTCTGTACCCGGCTTCGCCCAACATAATCGTCAAGAGCGGCTTAAGTATCCATACAATATTATGTCATTGTATAGGTTGCGTTAGAAAAATACCAATGGGAATTCCGGACTCCCTGAGAACGCCTTACTCCTATGCTAGTTCCACTTGTTACTCGTGCTATTGTTCTTATAACTTTTTACGCTATTTACTTTCAATTTGCACTTCACCAAAAACAATCATTTATCTCCACCCTCACTTTGTCTGGAGTCTACAATTACTTGCAAGCACAAGTCCATAATTCACTACAAGATGCAATGCTTAATTCCTATGCTCCATGTGGGATCGAAACTCTTACTTCAGAAAAGCTACAACTAAACCATGTGCACTTGCAGGCCATCGCTCCCCATGCCCCTATGCCGCCCGATCGGACCAAGCAGTCCGCCGTCCGACGCTGCTCCCTATACGTGTGGAAACCTTGGAGGCATCGCATCTGCGGTGCTAAGAGAAACCGTTTGAAGGAACCATGAGGAGCCGTTCGTGGGATCCGCGAGGAACCATTTGCGGGAGATCGGCTACACAAAGTGGAGACGACTTGGCTGATTGCCAACGCACATCACCAACTCGACTTCCGCTACCATGGCTGCGCGACTAGTGGTAAGCCCAATCCCGTGATCTATCCTTAGCAATATGATCTTGGTTGTGCGGTAGAAATTTTTATTTGGTGCTAGTGTAGCATACCGCGTTCCCCAATAGTGGGCAGTTTGTGCACACCATTGTGACGAGTGGTGATGTGACGGTAGGTTGGTTGGTTGCTGTAGAGTCGTCGCAACCTTCCAGCCTCGTGGCTGTGACCATGGCTTCAACCAGGAGCATCGTTGATGAACCGTCGTCGTCTTCTGAGTCGGAGGCCGGTGCCTCCAGTGCGGGATCCACGGAGGCCGTGTTTCCAGCCTGCTGGATTGGTGGGACACATATTCTGAGGTCGTTGTAGCGGTCGATGATGAAGGATAGCGTCCTAAAGAAGATGGTGCAAGCCGGGGTGAGAGGCGAGTTGATGTTGAGCCATCCTTCCCCGTCCGCGATGAAGGCGAATGAGCCAAAAGTGAGGCTCTGCCCCGACGCGAGTTTGCCAGGGTTGATGGAAGATCCGATCTAGAGTCGGTCTTTGGCCAACACAGCCCGTGGCTGGTGCGCCAACTGATCATGCAGAAAAATGTTAGATCCCTCAGTACGGTAGCGAGCGTAGTCGAAAGTACCAAAGGGGAGTTCACACGGGGGGTTTACCTAGGTTTGAGCCCTCATGGTGAGGTAATACCCTACGTTCTCCTTTGCTTTTTATTGATGTGGGAGCACCTCGTGCGAAGGGGCCACAAGAGGATGATGAATATGACTGCCGAGAGTTCTCTCTATGGAATAGATGTCGTAAGCTACCCCTAGCCTTGCCATATAAAGGGGACGAGAGCTAGGGTTTACAGGGCTCCTAACCGACCTCATGCATGAGGGCGTCTTGGCTTATGTCCGAAGATGAACTTCTAGCTCCGTTGCTCCGAGCCGGCCCCTAGACTACCTCCTGGAGTCACGCCGCCACCAGCCCCCCTGGGCCCTAAGGCCAGCCCAATACCGGGCTTCCCGGCAGATGGGCCACCCCTGGTGTATTTTACCGTCAATATTTTTTGATTTTTCCTAATAAAGTGTCAAGAGTAGCCTTCGGAATACTATGATTGCAAGTGTATGTGTTGCTCGATAAAATAAAAAGTTTTGCTGACGTTGTTTATTTTGGTGAAAATTAACAGAGCGTGCTAAAATCATGAAATTTGACACAGTGCACGTATATGAGTTCTTTGTTAAATATTTTTTAAAGGAGTTACATAAGTATTGATTGCATTTATATCTTTACATGTTGCTCTGTTTTAATAGATTACTATAATAGTTATCTTAAAAGTGAGGACGTTTGTAACTTTTAACAGGCGCAATCGTGAGTCAACAAGTGGCTCAAACTATGTGCAAGAGAAGAAGCATTTTTTTCCATCAAAAATGCTAGAGCTAGATAAGGAAATGTTCTAAAAAAAATTAGAAAGAGTGTTTTATTTGAAAATAAATTCGTAATGTCAATATATTTCCAACGGCGTATCATTTGCATCATTCTGACAAGCGGTTCGAATTTTTTATAAAAAATATACTCTGTCACTCGACATGTATCACATCGTTTTCAAAACTGCTTTCAAACTGTAACATATCTCAAAAAGTGTTCTACATGAATTTGTTTTGCCTAATCCATAGTTTTTCAATCGTATATTG
Source organism: Elymus sibiricus (assembly GCA_039707655.1). NCBI lineage: Eukaryota > Viridiplantae > Streptophyta > Magnoliopsida > Poales > Poaceae > Elymus > Elymus sibiricus. The sequence goes on from CM077676.1 coordinate 284,434,073, forward strand.
TAAAAGTCATTCCGGCAAACCGTTTGAAAATTATCTTGAAAAAATAATAACGAATACAGTTTTAGGCATATTCTGCTGCAATCAAAAGCGGTTGCAGCAACCGGTTGTAGATATGTTTATAATATAGCACTAATGTTTTTTTGAACAAAGATGCAAGACACGTCTGGCTTTAAATGAATAAAGCCCACCACATGTAGCATCCAACAATAAGTTCGAAAATAAGACTGTACCGAAGACCAACACAAAGTGCGTTACATGCAACCGAACACTGGGCCAAAGATACATAAAGCAACTGACAACTATCCAAAGGCCCAGTTCCACCAAGGAGTATAGGTACTCCATCAAAATAAGCTGAGGAGTGCGGAGATTCTTGACGCGCCAAGATCTGAATGCAGCTGATCCACTCCATGACCTCCTGCTTGAGCTCAGCGTCCCGCTGTTTCCCCAACGGCATCCAAGTCTGAAGAAAGAGGTGACATTTAAGGATGACATCAGCTGGGTGAGAAGGGAATTTCTTCTCAATAGTAATTTTGTTTCTAATAGTCCAAAGCGACCAAAGCAATGCCCCAATGCTACGCCACAAAATCCTAGCAAATGCGCTCTGTTGCGCCCACATAATGGATAGGAGATCGTCCCCCGAAGAGGGATTCCAATTTGGCTGAATGCCTCGCGCATGGCACTTCAAGCGAAATGAGCTAAGTGACAATGAAAGAACATGTGGTTGGCGTCCTCTCCAAGACCGCAAATTACACAAATCCCATTCGATGGGCCGTTTCTTTTGGCCACGTTGTCAGAGGTTGGAAGGCGGTTCCAAAACATTTGCCATAGGAAATTTTTTGTTTTAAGCGGGATGGTCGCCTTCTGAAGCCCCCTAGCTATGTCCAGCGCCGATCCCTCCATTAGTTTAGCATAGAGCAATTTAACAGAAATTTCCCGGAAGCAGCAATGCTCCAAGAGATCATGTCCTGGGCTGTAGTGAGCAGATGGTCCGCCAACCGAGCCATTAGATCGTCACAGCCGATCCCTTCTGCCACCGATAAAGGCCTCATGAAACTAACAACGGGGGGAGATGTGTGGAGCGCATCCGCCACCATAATCTCCGTTTCCGTATGCAGTCGGAAGAGGGCAGTATGGCTCATTCAAAGAGGAAAGGGCCCTGTTGGAAATATGAGCAATTTACCATATGATTTTATTAACAGAAATAGTAGATAAAGCATGACTATCATAGCAGATATAAGACAAGTCATGCAAACCGACAGAGAGTATGCAAATAGCCTCTGAAGAAGTGAATATGAACCGAACATATCTAGAACAGAAACTAGAACAAGAAACTGTGGCATGATCTCAAAAAGAAAGAACACAAACACATACTGAGCTGCGGCAGTAGCATTGGAGTTGGCATTGACGTCGTCGCCGGCCATGTCATCGAAGAGGTTGTTGACGTCGGGGAAGAAGTCATCGTTTGGGAAGTAGTCGCCAGCGTCCGAGACGTCCGTGATGAAGAAGTCAGTAGTCGCGTAAAGCGCTCCCCAAAAACCTTATCACCCTTCTCCCGTACAGGACTCGAAGTGGTGGGGTTTCGGAGACCTGCTGTCCCGACCTACGGTGCATGCTGCAAGCCAAGATGGGGAAGAACCTAGCAGCTTAGAGTTTGGAACTTAGTGGCGAGAGGAAGATGATGTTCTGATGTGTCTCTCTGGAGAGGAGCGACCTCTCTTTTATAGGCACAGGAGAAGGAGGCGAACCGGCTGCGACGGGAGGCGAAGCAACAGAGGGAGACGAAACGAACAGGCAGCAGCCGAAGGGTGCAGAGTTCGTATTCAATCTCCACTACAGCAAAACTTTTCATCTCCCGTGTGACCTTTCGTATACCAGTCGTGCGTGGCAAAAATTTAGACAACGGCTTGGCTCATTCCCGCAACCCGTCATGACGAGGCGTGGCGTGGCGCGGTGGGCGGAGGAGGAGGAGCGCACGTGAATATCTCTCTTGTTCTCATCCTCATACATGTGGAGAAACAACCTCCCTTATAAGGAGGTCTAACTCCTACTAGGTGAGCAGTATGGGACTAAACTTTTGTCCCACCTCTTGGCTTGCATGAATGGGCTAAGTGGGCATCTAGGATTTATTAGGAATTCTGAAAATGCTATTGGGCTGGCCCAAATATAGACTAAATTCCAGCAATCCCCCACCAGATCCCAGAGGCACACAAAATTTGCCTTTGGTTCCAAAACACTGTTTTATATACCGGTACTGCAGTGGAGACTGTTAAGTTGAACTTCCACCTAGAACTCTATGCTACACTAGTAAGCAACTTGAACAGTGGACTAGGCCTTGAACTGCAAGTTTTCTTTGAATCTAGCTTCACACAAAGCCTTGACCGATACTGGGCTACCATGGGACTTCCCCGCCGGTGGAGCTTATGCGTCATACTCCGAGGCCTTTCATGAGTTTACTAGAGAGCACCCTACTCTCATAGATTGCGACGTTTAACAATCAGACTCATATAGGTGAGTTCTTCAAAAGTTGTTCTGCAGGACAACATCTCTGCTTAAATAAGCCACTTAGAACACATGAAGATATATATCAACCTGCCATGCAGACTAGGACAGTATTGCATCTTCATGGAGTGGTATTATTAATAGTAAGGATACTCTCCTCTCAGTTGACCAACAGCTTGTCTTCCACATCTAATTCACGGGATCTCCGATCACATAGACTAGGTTACCACTGTGAACAACTCATATTGTGGGTCTCATACCCATCTCCTTCGATGCATTATCTATCACATTACATGATAGACCCTTAGTAAAAGGATCTGCCAGATTTTTAGACATTTGGATATAATCCAATGCAATAACTTCGGAGTTTCTCATTTTCCTGATAGATTTTAACCTTCTCTGAACATGTCTTGATGACTTCATATTATCCTTTGAGCTACACACTTTCGTGATCACAGTTTGATTGTCGCAGTTCATCAGGATACCCGGTACAGGTTTCTCAACAACCGACAAGTCATTCAAGAGCCGATGAAGCCAATCTGCTTTGACCGTAGCTGTATCTAGTGCTGTGAGTTCTGCTTCCATTGTTGACCTTGTTAAGATGGTCTGCTTGCAAGACTTCCAATAAACAGTGCCACCTCCATGAGTGAATACATATCCGCTCGTGGCCTTTATCTCATCAGCATCTGAGATCCAGTTTGAGTCACTATAACCTTCAAGCACCTTTGGGTACCCAGTGTAGTGAATTCCATAATTCACTGTGCCTTTCAAATAACGCATAACTCTCTCTAGAGCTTTCCAATGATCATCTCCCGGTTTTGAAACAAATCGGCTCAGTTTGCTAATAGCAAAAGAGATGTCAGGTCTTGTAGCACTGGCTAAATACAAAAGTGAACCAATGATCTGAGAATATTTAAATTGATTTCTAGCAATTCTTTGATTCTTTCGAAGCAGCACACTAGCATCATATGGTATTGGAGAGGGCTTGCAGTCACTATAGCCAAAGCGATTCAAGATCTTTTCCACGTAGTGAGATTGAAGCAATGTAATCCCACCATCATCATCTCTCAAAAGCTTGATGTTCAGAATAACATCTGCTACTCCTAAATCCTTCATCTCAAAACAACAAGATAGGAAATCCTTGTCCTCCTTAATAACATTCAGATTTGTTCTGAAAATCAATATGTCATCGACATACAAGCAAAGGATAACTCCCTCGCCCCCACCATGGCGATAGTACACACATTTATCAGCTTCGTTTACAACAAAGCCTGCAGCTGTTAAAGTTCTTTCAAACTTCTCATGCCACTACTTAGGTGCTTTCTCAAGTCCATACAAAGACTTCAACAATTTGCACACCTTTCCTTCCTGACCATGCACTATAAACCCATCTGGTTGTTCCATGTAAATTTCCTCGTCCAACTCTCCATTTAGGAAAGCTGTCTTAACATCCATTTCATGAACGAGAAGACCATGTGAGGCAGCTAGTGAATGTAGTACTCGAATAGTGGTCAGTCAAGCCATAGGTGAGTAAGTCTCAAAGAAGTCTTCACCTTCCTTTTGGGTATAACCCTTGGCCACGAGCCGTGCCTTGTACTTCTCAATAGCACCATCAGGCCTAAGCTTCTTCTTGAATACCCATTTGCACCCTATAGGTTTGCACCCATAAGGACGATCAGTGATCTCCCAAGTTTCATTTGCCAAGATGGAATCCATCTCACTACGGACCACTTCCTTCCAGTAGTCAGCATCTTCATATGCATAGGCCTCTAAAATAGAACTGGGAGTGTCATCTATGAGATACACAAGAAAATCATCACCAAATGACTTTGCAGTCCTCTGTCTCTTGCTCCTTTTAGGAGTCTCATTGTTGTCCTCCATAGGATCTTCAAGATGTTGCATCGGAATGGTAGGTTCAGAAATTGCAACTACATCCTGACTCGATGAACTAGGCAACTCCTGATTTGATGAGCTACCCATATCCTTCATGGGAAAGATATCTTCAAAGAAAGTCGCATCATTCGACTCCATGATAGTACCGACATGCATGTCTGATACCTCAGATTTTACAATCAAGAATCTATAACCAATGCTATGAAAAGCATAGCCCAGGAAAACACAATCCATAGTTTTTGGTCCAAGCTTGCGCTTCTTCGGAATTGGCACATTGACTTTCGCCAAGCAGCCCCAGGTTCGTAGGTAAGAGAGTTTTAACCTTTTCTTCTGCCATTCCTCGAATGGAGTTATCGCTTTGTTCTTTGTGGGAACTCGGTTTAGGACATGACATGCAGTCAATATCGCCTCCCCCCACCATGCCTTGGGGAGACCCGATGTGTCTAACTTGGCGTTAACCAAATCAGTTAGAGTACGGCTCTTTCTTTCAGCTACCCCATTTGACTGAGGTGAATAGGGAGGCGTCCTCTCATGGATTATACCATGTTCCGCACAAAAAGAATCAAATTCATTGGAAAAATACTCTCCACCACGATCGGACCTAAGCCTCTTGATTTTCCGATCAAGTTGGTTTTCCACTTTAGCTTTATAGATCTTGAAAAAGTTCAAAGCCTCATCTTTCGATTTCAAAAGATACACATGGAAGTATCTAGTGGAGTCATCAATTAACGTCATGAAATATTTCTTTCCACCTTTTGTCAAAACACCATTCATTTCACAAAGATCTGAATGTATGAGCTCTAGTGGTGCCAAATTTCGTGTTTCTGCAGCTGTATGAGACTTACAAGGTTGCTTAGCTTGCAAACAAACTTCACACTTAGATCCCTTGATAGCAGTGAAATTAGGGATTAAGTTCAACTTGGCTAGCCGCGTCATGCAGCCAAAGTTAACATGACAGAGACGTGAATGCCAGACATTTGATTCACTATAGTTGCAAACATGATTAACAACTTTATTACAAACATCTGACAAGGATAAGTGAAACAAGCCTCCTGATTCATAGCCTTTAGCAACAAAAGTTCCATACTTGGATATTACAAATTTATTGGACTCGAAGACAAGCTTGTAGCCATCTCTACATAGAAGAGATCCGCTAACAAGATTTTTATTGACGGAGGGGACATAATGCAAGTTCTTCAGCCGCATGATCTTCCCCGAAGTAAACTTCAGATCGACCGTGCCAACAGCACAAATAGAAGCACTTGAACAGTTGCCCATCAACACGGAAGGTAGTCCCTGCGGCCTGATATGATGAAAACATGGAAATATCACCGCATACATGTACATTAGCACCCGTGTCAATCATCCAATTAGGAGAACGACATACTAAGAGAATAGTGGGAAGTATACCGTACCCAACATCCTTCATCTCAGTGTCACCAATGACAACATTGGCAATCTTATCGCCTTTCCCATGTTGACGCTTGTCATAACGGTTAGGGCAACTAGGAGCCCAATGATCAGGATCTCCGCATACATGACAAACACCTTTCTTCTTTTCAGTCTTCTTCTTGAAGTTGGTGTGCTACGAAGCCTTGTTCTTCCCATCGAACTTTCCTTTACCATCAAACTTGCCCTTGTTCTTGAACTTGTGGGGCTGGAAGTTTTTCTTCTGTACCAGATTGGCACTAGAACCTCCCTCAATACCTCGAGCACGTATGTCTTTTGCTCTCGCCTTTTCTTCCACATCAAGAGTACCAATGAGATCCGAAACGGAAAACTCCTGCCTCTTATGCTTCAGAGAGGTAGCAAAGTTCCTCCACGAGGGAGGAAGCTTAGTGATGATGCTTCCGGCAAAAAATTTGTCCGGTAACATACAATTGAAGTGCTCAAGTTCTCTAGCAAATGACTGTATCTCGTGAGCTTGCTCAACCATGGAGCGCTCATCAGTCATCCTGTAGTCATAGAATTGTTCCATAATATACAGCTCAGTGCCGGCATCCGAGACACCAAACTTGGCCTCGAGTGCGTCCCACACATCTCTTCCATTATCAATTAACACATAAGCATCAACTATGTTCTCACCAAGAAGACGCAAAAGAGCAGCCTTAAACAAGGTATCAGTTTTCTAAAAAGCTTGTTCCTGTTGAGGATCAAGATCTCCTTCAGGTTTGCCAAGAGTGGCGTCATAGCAGCTCATGGATTGAAACCATAGAATGGCTCTCACACGCCACCTCTTATAGTGCACACCCTCAAATATAGAGGGCCTCATGGAAGCAGCAAAACCACTCGGGGTAAATTGCCTATAATAAGGTTTTTGGATTGTTGGAAATATGAGCAATTTACCATATGATTTTATTAACAGAAATAATAGATAAAGCATGACTATCATAGAAGATATAAGACAAGTCATGCAAAGCGATAGAGAGTATGCAAATATCATCTGAAGAAGTGAATATGAACTGAACATATCTAGAACAGAAACTAGAACAAGAAATTGTGGCATGATCTCAAAAAGAAAGAACATGAACACATACTAAGCTGCGGCAGTAGCATTGGAGTTGGCATTGACGTCGTCGCCGGCCATGTCGTCGAAGAGGTTGTCGATGTCGGGGAAGAAGTCATCGTTTGGGAAGTAGTCATCGGTGTCCGAGACGTCCGTGATGAAGAAGTCAGTAGTCGTGCAAAGTGCTCCCCAAAAACCTTATCACCCTTCTCCCGTACATGACTTGAAGTGGCGGGGTTTCGGAGGCCTACTGTCCCGACCTACGGTGCACGCCGCAGGCCAGGATGGGGAAGAACCTAGCAGCTCAGAGTTTGGAACTCGGTGGCGAGAGGAAGATGATGTTCTGATGTGTCTCTCTGGAGAGGAGCGGCCTCTCTTTTATAGGCACAGGAGAAGGAGGCGAACAGGCTGTGATGGGAGGCGAAGCAACAGAGGGAGATGAAACGAACAGGCAGCAGCTGAAGTGTGTAGCATTCGTATTCAACCTCCACTACAGCAAAACTTTTCATCTCCCGTGTGACCTTTCGTATACCAGTCGTGCATGGCAAAAATTTAGACAACGGCTCGGCTCATTCCCGCAACCCATCATGACGAGGCGTGGCATGGCGAGGCGGGCGGCGGAGGAGGAGCGCGCGTGAATGTCTCTCTTGTTCTCATCCTTATACACGTGGAGAAACAACCTCCCTTATAAGGAGGTCTAACTCCTACTAGGTGAGCAGTATGGGACTAAACTTTTGTCCCACCTCTTGCCTTGCATGAGTGGGCTAAGTGGGCCTCTAGGATTTATTAGGAATTCTGAAAATGCTATTGGACTGGCGCAAATATAGACTAAATTCTAGCAGGCCCTAGCCAAGCATCCAACCAGAAACGGGTCGACTCACTAGTCGAGGCGAGTCCTATACAAATGGTTTTTACCCCCTTTCCGTGATAGAGTTTTAAACAGTCGCCTTGCTTGTGTGTGCGATAGGGGGGGGGGGGTCCATCCCACACGACCCAGAAACCGTCGGCGATAGGTCTTCCGGTCACACACGCGGGGTAAAAAGAGCTTGTGTGCGATCGGGCGAGCCATCGCAGACAATTATACATGCCCAATCGTGTGAGATATACTTAGCATCCAACACAGTGAATCCCAGACAAATGTTTTTGTTCCTATCTACATTACACACAATTTTCCGAATCACATCGTCTGTGATAGCGTTGCCATCGCAAACGATATTTATACTTTTATCATTTGCGTTATTGAATGCATCACGCACAGTGCCTAGAAAAAATTGTATGGCATAGGCTGTCCATCACACACACTTTTTATGTGGAAAATGTTTATGTAAGCTGGCCTAACGCAACCAGTTGTCCAGAGGAAGCCGTGTGTGATTGTTCAATGATCCAACACATTTACTTCCTAGAAACTGTGTGGGTTGTCTGAGGTCATCGCCCACGATTTTGTCTCAATAACCGTCTGCAATAGAAAACCCAATAAGCAGGCTAATTGGCCTATTTTTTTAATCCATTTAGTAATCAAATTGATATTTCATATTAAACACATAATATATTTCATTTTCGTATTACGGCAACCGGGATTTCTTAATTGAAATACATCAGAGTACAACATCATATAGCTTCAGCACTCAGTTACACCATATAGGCATATAGCTAGCTACCCCATTACACAACAGCACCAAGTTTCACATGCAACATCTAAAACCTTTGGAAATTAGCATCATAGATGGTAGATAGACAGATGAATCTCATATGGAAAACTGTTAAAGTGGAAGGCGAATATTGAGGAAGGTCCTTGCAACTTTAGGCTAGTGCCTGTGGATGATTGACCGCCCATCCTTCATCCTCTTGAGGAAGACTTCAATATTGTACCGTGGGTGTTGTATGAATACCTTCCTTGCATCTTGACCATACAGGTGGTTTGAGAGGTAATCATCGGTGAACTACTTTGGAAAGGCCTGCAAACAAAGATATGCATAAATATCTTCTCTAAATTTTGAAATGGCGCAAAGGAATATAAAACAAGGTATAAGAGTTAGTATCATCCTGTAGTTGACTGTTGTCTTCTTCATTGTGCAGACAAAGATCTTGTTGTTTTTTGTCGCTAATTTCTTTATCCAAACAATCTTTCCGAGTTTCTTGACTTGACTGATATTCATGGACATCTCATTTCCCCATATGCAAAATGGGTCGAACAGTGGGTCAAAACCTTTGACAGCCGGACCTACATGTGCAAGACCAAATTGTTAAAAACCTAAATATTAGAATGGTTCCTGCAATTGCACAATAATGTGCTAGCCAAAGGACCATGCATGTGCAAACCTCGATGGTAAACCTCAGTGCCTCCCATTGTTTCCCTGAAACACATATAAGGTAGTTATTGATCAGGTTAAGTGAGAGTTGGCATACTATCAGTAAAATATGTTGATGAAAAATAAACACATTGCAGATCTAGCCGATTAATTCGAGCCACATGGAAAAGCCAGTTATCCAAAGCAAGCATGCTTAAGAACTAGGAAATATAGCAATTGTATATGTTTCTCATGTATTTAGTACAACCAAATTCGATTTATTTCTCACATGCATAACAATAAAAAATTGTACCCACAAGAATTGAACGTCGCATTGCATAATTGAACCAAACAGTTAATTGAACATGACAACAAATGAACCAAATAGTTAACTGAGCACCACATTGCACAATAGAACATACTAGAAGATCAGACAATTAACCAAACCAAGCATGCTTAACAACTTGGAAATATAACACTTGTATATGTTTCTCATGTATTTAGTACAGCCAAATTAGATTTATTTCTCACATGCATAACAAGCCAAAATTGTACCCACAAGAATTGAACATCACATTGCAGAATTGAACCAAATAGTTAACTAAACATCACAACAAATGAACCAAACAACTAACTGAGCACCACATTGTACAATATATAGAACATATATACTAGAAGATCAGATTGCGTAGTATAACACTACATAGGACAATTCACTAGAATTTCTAAAGGAAAGGCAGGAGCAGCACATGCAACAGGTAAACCGAACATGCTTAACTGGTATAGCTAGCTGAATATAGGTCCTTATAGTAAGCTAAAAAACAAGATACTCCTCATCGTCGGAGATATCGATGACGATGGGCTCCTTAAACTTGGAAGAGGGTGAGGCCTCCATATCGTGGGTGCCCTCCTCGTAGTGGTGAGTCACCTAGCCGCTCCGGGCACCAACTTGTTCACTCTGGAGTTGAGGTAAGCACGGTCACACTGCAAAAACACTTCGTAGTCTTCGTTGAAGGCACCGGCGGTAGCCTCGAGAAAACACCACAAACTGTCGTATAAAGTAGCCAACCGCACGGCGACGTCCGCGCGCGAGGCGTCGATGGTGGCCTCGATGGCGAGGTGCTCCTCCAAGATCTGGGGGCCGGCACACATGGCAGCCATCGCGACCTCATCCGCACGTGTGGCCGCGATTTGCTTCTCCGCTACAAAATGCTCCTTGAGCTCCTGGCTATACTACGTGCACCATGTCCAGCTTGCGGGTGGTGCTTATTTGGAGGATGGGGTGGTGATTTGGGTGGAAGGTGTCGCGTCGTCGGTTGGGGCATGTTGGGATGGAGGAGGAGGAGGAGGAGGATGGGGGTCAGGTGTGGATTACCTGACTAGATCGATGAGGCCGAGCAGCAGGAAGGAGCGTCGCCGGTGAGGAGGCGGCACTGCAAGCAAGCAGTGAAGGTTTGAACTTGGAAAGGAAGGAGGAAGCAGGGGAAATGTGGCTTTTGGTCAGGAGGAGGGGGGGAAGTAGATATTTCTGTGGATGCCGAAAATTTTCGCTCCATGCAGCGAAAAACTCGCGCGCAAAGTGTCATCAGACACAGTCCCATATTCAACACTGTGTACGATATCTGAACATCACAAACAATTCATATAGCTAACCCCGTGTGTGATGAGTTTGAACGTGCAAATTTTGGTCCGAATTTCCCTGGTTACAGTGGTCATCCGTGTCATTGCATAATTTGGGTACACAAAAGAGCCTACAGCACACCCACACTTCTTAATCGAGCAAGTTCAGCAATTAAACAGAGCTAGCTAACCTAAACATTACTCTAACAAAAGACTGGTGCTCTAAACAAAGACTAATACTCCGCCTGGCGCTCGTCGATCTCCGCCGCCTCCTCCATGTCCAGCTTGCGCTCGACGATCTCCTGGGGAAGGGGCTCCATGGCATCCATCGCAACATAGGCAAGCATCTCACCGTCCACGTCTGCCATCTCTTTGGAAAAGGCCGCCACGAGCTGGGCATGCTTGGCTGCGGTCCGGGCGTGGACGACCTCCATCTCAGCTAGGGATGCCGCCGATGAATGGATGGCTACTCGAGCGCTCTTGGCTATTGCCAACTCTTCAGACGTGGGTTGCTGACCGGTGTCGGAGAAGCTTCGTGCGATTTGTGCGGTGACCGCCACGAGCTGGGCGTGGGCAGCCTCCATCAGGGCTATGGCGGCCATCGAGGAACGGACAGCTGTTGTGCCGCTCTCTCCATTTGGTATTCCCGTCGCAGTTGTTGCTGCCGCCATCTCAGCTGCAACAGCTGCCCTTTCGGCTACCACAGCTGCCCGGTCAGAGATTCTGGTTGTGCTCATGGAGGTTGTGACCGCGCTCATGGCGGCTGCGGCCGCGCTCTGGCCGGAGTGGGCCGCCGAAGTTTCCCTCACGACGCGGGTCGACGTTCCCATCTTTGACCGGCGATGATTGAATAGTAAAATGATATTGGGAAGCCAGTGTGGTTGACGCGCCGGCGGTTGATTGTAGCCGACGAAGCTTCTGGTGTAAGCCATATATGAGGGTGCTCCAAGATATTTTTTACTGCATCTCACACGATTTGTGATAATAAACTATGTGTGATGTCCTTGATTTAAATTTTGATTTGAAAAACAAAATGGGGTCACAATGGCAAAGGACGGTGTTTGAATTACAAGAACATTTATCTGCAGTGAACATGCAACTATGGGAGTGTCGTGTTAAAATCTGGAATTATTCAGGGTTCGTTTGGACATTGTTATACATTAATTGAGTTTTCTAGGCATTTAATGTGCATAATTCAAATTTGAACTACCGGCACATGCTCCAGCGTGCCAAAATGGGTTGAAAAATAATATATATGTCCTTGGGTTCATGTTTAGGTCCCATACAAGAAATGGGAATGAATTTCAAACACTTCGGTGTCGTGGCTCGACCGCAAACATTGAGAAACTTGGTTTTTTTAACTCTTGTAAATCCAAAACTCGTCTGAAATTCATGAAACTTGGCATGGTGTCATGAAATGGCACCAACATGCTGTGTTAAATTTTTTGTCCAATTTGGGACAAGTTTTGGTATAAGCTTCTTACAAACCAGAGCTTCTCACAAGAAGCCTCGTGGTTCCGGTAGGGAACGTGTCACCTTTGTGGACGAAACAACATTCGTTGCCTCTTCTCGCCTTGAATATTTTTCCAGATGCAACATGGATCAATAGGAGTGTCGGGTTAAAATTTGGAATTATTCAGGGTTCGTTTGGACATTTTTATACATTAACTCAGTTTTCTAGGCATTTCATGTGCATAATTCAAATTTGAACTACAGGCACATGCTACAGCGCACCAAAATGGGTTGAAAAATCATATATGTGTCCTTGAGTGCATGTTTAGGTCCTATGCAAGAAATGGGAATGAATTTCAAACACCTCGGTGTCGTGGCTCGGCCGCAAACATTGAGAAACTTGGTTTTTAAATTCCTGTAAATCCAAAACTCATCTGAAATTCATGTATGGCACCAACATGTTGTGGTATTTTTGTCCAATTTGGGATAAGTTTTGGTATAAGCTTCTTACAAACCAGAGCTTCTCACAAGAAGTCTCGTGGTTCCGGGAGAGAACGTGTCACCTTTATGGACGAAACAACATTCGTTGCCTCTTCCCGCCTTGAATACTTTTCCAGAGGCAACATGGATCAATAGGAGTGTCGTGCTAAAATTTGGAATTATTCAGGGTTTGTTTGGACATTTTTATACATTAACTGAGTTTTCTAGGCATTTAATGTGCATAATTCAAATTTGAACTGCAGGCACATGCTCCAGCGCACTAAAATGGGTTGAAAAATCATATATGTGTCCTTGGGTGCATGTTTAGGTCCCATGGAAGAAATGGGAATGAATTTCAAACACCTCAGCATTGTGGCTCTGCCGCAAACATTGGGAAACTTGATTTTTAAATTCCTGTAAATCCAAAACTCGTCTGAAATTCATGAAACATGGCATGGTGTCATGAAATGGCACCAACATGCTGTGGTAAATTTTTTGTCCAATTTGGGACAAGTTTTGGTATAAGCCTCATGGTTCCGGTAGGGACCGTGTCACTTTTGTGGACGAAACAACATTCGTTTCCTCTTCTCGCCTTGAATATTTTTCAGAGGCAACATGGATTAATAGGATTGTCGTGTTAAAATTTGGAATTATTCAGGGGTCGTTTTTTACTTTTTTATACATTAACTGAGTTTTCTAGGCATTTAATGTGCAAAATTCAAATTTGAACTACAGGCACATGCTCCAGTGCACCAAAATGGGTTGAATAATCATATATGTGTCCTTGGGTGCATGTAGGGACTGTAGGGTTTTCTTTTACAATTTGAGACAAGTTTTTTGAATTTTTTCTCTAGAGCCAACATTGAGAATATTGGTTCAAATTCTAGTAAATCAAAACTCACACGAAATTCATGAAATTGGGCACAGTGTCATGATATAGCACAAATATGCTATGGTATTTTCCGTGTCCAATTTGAGAGAAGGCGCACACATTAACAGCCAACAAAGCAATTTTGGAACAAATAGCTGTCACATTATCATCACAAATGGTTGTATAGTATTATTTAAATCATGGGCGTTCTACTGACCATTGACGTGCCGTCATGCATCCCACTTTTTAATGGCTAGGAGGTGCCATGCGGGCAGCTGTTTGAGTAGACAGGAGGCGTGCGAGCGCAGTCCGCTGCGTAGGCTCACCGGGAGGCATGCGAGAAGTCCTGCATTGCGCAGGCTCACCGGGAGGCGTGCGAGCAGTATGCTGAGCAGGCTCACCGGGAAGCGAGCCCTTTGACCTCCATCGCCGCCCGCCTCACTCCCAACTTCTCCATTAATGGCGCCCAAGCCGTTGTTTAATAGGTTGCGGCCTTACTGGTCTCTCTTCGGCTCCCATTCCCCTCTCGCCCAAATCCTATCTTCCAGAGCTCCACCTACGCGATGGCGCACAAGGATCATCTGCCACTAGTCTTCCGGTTTGGTGAAGTCGACTCCGAGCCGGAGGAGATAGAAAATAAGGAGGAATGGGACCTCATGGACATGGCCCTAAATGAGCTGGCCGCGGTGGATGCTGCCCCTGCACCCGTCCCAGCTCCCATCCCCGTGCCCGCGCCAGCGACCATCCCTGTGGCATTGACAGGTTGGTCGTCGTGCACCATCGTGGTGCTGGAAGCTGCGGGCGCCAGTGAGGTCCCCGCGGACCCTCGCGATCTCGTGTACGTGCCAGTGCCAGCGCCCCCGCCTATGCTCATGCGCGCCCCTGCACCCACCGCGGCGCCGGTCCCCGTGTGCATGCCTGCACCCGCCAATCCCGTGCCCGTATGCGCGTCTGCACCTGCCGCGCCCTCCTCAGCGTCATGGGACACCGCCGTCAACAGCTACCTCACAGCGCCGCGAGTCGCTGTCCCCTCGCCCCCCGCCCGTCGATCGTGCGACGACCGGCTCTTTGATTTGCAAGTCCAGAACATTCTGGGCTGCCTTGAAGACTTGAACAATGGCATCCCGGAGGACGACAACGCCGGCACAGCACGCCGCTGCTGCCGCAATTATTATTTTTGTTTAATATTGTATCTCGATCGTATGAATGTAAAGGCACAGTGTGACGGAATGAAATATATGGTTTGATCAACTAGGTGTTTTTTCTCTGAATGTACAGACTTATCAAAGTAAAAAATAAAAAACATCAATTTTTCTCTGAATAAAACACTCATCACAAACGTTTCAGATTGAACACCCGTAAGCAAAGCCAGAGATATGGTTCCCTCGCCACTAAGCCAAGGGAAATTTTGGTGTGCAGGATTTGTGCATCGCTTCATCGCAAATGATTTTGCATGATGCCCCGTGTGCTTACTACAGACAATTTGGTAAGATTTGCATCTGTCATATTGGGTATATTACCATTTGTCAAATTGGAAACATTGGCATTTGTCAATCTAGTAACATTGCCATTTGTCAACCTTGTAACACTACCATTTGTCAAATTTTGCAGCTAAAAATCACTAGTACTGTCTAATTTCGCAACTGAAATTTACTAAGCATAGATATCATTCATAGATTAAGCAGTCGTTCTTTATACAAATAGTTCAACTTGACAGCTGAACCAAACAAACTTTTCCCCAATTGTTGCCAACCATGTACTGAAATAGCTAGTTCAACTATATATACTAGCTAATTGTAAGTACGCAGTACAGTTCAATCATATCTATAGTCAGATGAACTGAACAAAATAGCCCCTAAATACTACTACGGAGGGGCTTTGTACTACTTCCAGCAGCCTCTCCTCTGTCGAGCACGCTCAGTAAGAGGCAAAGGAGGAGGAGCCTACCGACGAGCTGGAGGAGTGAAATCCGGCGCGTGCCGCTGCTGCAGCTTTTGTGACGCCCAGCTCGTACGCCCTCTACCGCTGCTGACATTTCTGCTCAAAGCGGCGGGACTCCGCGTAGATCTCCTCATTCCGTGCCACTGCGGCACCTTCTGCTGCGGCCACAGCGGTGGTAAGACTCTTTGCGTGTGGTTTCTCGCGGTTGAGGTGGCCGCGGCGTGCTCTGCTCGCCTCCCTCTGTGCGTGCTGCCAGTGTTTGGGGCCGTTGCATGATCACGTACGTTCGCAGTGCCATATGCATGCGGTTACGCCGGGAGCAGCGCCACGATGCAGTTACCCGCTGCAAAAACTGCCATGCGGACGTGCCGAGAATCCAGGCCGTCCGCCCCCCATTTATTCCCGCGTCCATTTACCTTAATCTCTCGTGCCCCACAACACAATAAGCACACCCACGATGACACATACAGAGAGGATATCTAGCGGCTCCAATGGCGCTCCCAGTGGCTCCAATGGCGCTCCGAGTGGCTAATGACGACAACGGGCGGTAGTTCACAATGCGTCATGTAGTGGACACCCATGTGAGGGGAAGGACCTCTCGGTGGTGTACACCAACGAGCCGGTCTCGGTTGAGAGCTCCATCCACACTATGGAGAAGTTGCTTGCCGAGGACAAGTACCAAGTGGTCGGCTTCAACCTCAGTTCACCGGCGGTCGTGCCGGGTATGATCAGAAGGTTGATGTCGCCCAGTTGTGCGTGCGCCATCACATCCTGGTCTACCACTACTCCCTGGCCACAAGGCCTTGCGAGCATTTCGCCAGGTTTATTAACAGCCCCAACTACAGGTTCGCTACGGTGGACACCTTCAACGATCTAAAGGTGCTCAAAACTTTGGGCTTGGCCTGCCAGAAGCTTGTCGACATCCAAGCCCAGTGATACGTCTCCAACATATCTATAATTTTTTATTGTTCCATGCTATTATAGTATCAATCTTGGATGTTTTATATGCAATTATATGCTATTTTATATCATTTTTTGGCACTAACCTATTAACCTAGTGCCCAGTGCAAGTTGCTATTTTCTGCTTGTTTTAGTTTTTTCAAGAAATCAGTACCAAACGAAATCCAAACGCTATGAAACTTTTTGACGATTTTTTCTGGACAAAAGAGACCCTAGAAGCTTCGGGAGGAGGCCAGAAGCCTCACAGGAAGCCACAAGGCAACCCCACGCGCCCCCAGGGGGGTGCACCTAGATGCCTTGTGGGCCCTTCATGGCTCCTTTTGACCTAATTCCACTTCTATGAATTCTCAAATATTGGGAAACCAACAGAGAGCCCCACGAAATAACTTTTTCGCTGCCGCAAGCTCCTGTTCTTCCATGATCCCATCTGGTGGCCTTTTTCGGTACTCTGCCGGAGTGGGAATCGATCACAGAGGGCTTCTACATCAACCTTGCTGCCACTCCGATGATGTGTGAGTAGTTTACCACAGACCTACGGGTCCATAGCTAGTAGCTAGATGGCTTCTTCTCTCTCTTTGATCTTCAATACAATGTTCTCCTCGATCTTCTTGGAGTTCTATCTAATGTAATCTTCTTTTGCGGTGTGTTTGTTGGGATCCGAAGAATTGTGGGTTTATGATCAGATTATTCATGAGAAATATTTGAGTCTTTTCTGAATTCTTTTATGCATTATTGTTATAGCTTTGTATTTCTCTCCGATCTATCCGTTTGGTTTGGCCAACTAGATTGATTTATCTTCAGCAGGAGAGGTGCTTTGTAATGGGTTCAATCTTGCGGTGTTCTATATCCCAGTGACAGAAAGGGACAAGACACGTATTTGTATTGTTGCCATTAAGGGTAAAACGACGGGGTTTATTCATATTGATTGGGTTTACTTTGTCTACATCATGTCATCTTGCTTAAGGCATTACTATGATTTTATTAACTTAATACCCTAGATGCATGCTGGATAGCGGTCGATGGGTGGAGTAATAGTAGTAGAAGCAGGCAGGAGTCGGTCTACTTGTCTCGGACGTGATGCCTATATACACGATCATTGCCATGAATTCGTCATAACTATGCACTTTTCTATCAATTGCCCAACAGTAATTTGTTTACCTACCGTATGCTATTCGTTCGAGAGAGAAGCCTCTAGTGAAAACTATGGCCCCCGGGTCTACTTAAATCATATAAAAAGAAACCTAAAAATACCTTGTTGTAATTTATTTACTTTTATTTTCTTTGCAATTTATCTATCTACCATTACAAGATTTAATCCTTGCAAATAACGAGTTCAAGGGGATTGACAACCCTCTTGCCCGTGTTGGGTGCAAGTACTTGCTTTTGTGTGTGTAACACCCCGATTTTTGGCCCTTTCTTTTTCTTTTGGTTTTCTTTGGTTTTTGCTCTGGTTTTCTTTTTGGAGCAGTTCCGTGGACTTGAAACCTGGGAGATCATCATTTCTTTTTCTCCCAAGTGGTGCATCATCCTTATATATTTCCCTAGATCATGGTATTTCTATTCTAGCCCAACCCCAAATTCTTTTCTTAGGGAATATTCCTTTTCTATTAAAAGGAATAACCCTGTCTGACCTAGGTTGTGAAGCAACCTATATTTCTGTCATTCCTAAAATTCCCAAATAATTCTAATAAATTCTTTGGGTCTTATATTCCCCAAATATGCCAAAATCCTTCCTTGCCTAGTCCAAAAATAATTCAGGAATATTCCTTTTCCATTCTGTCCAGTTTGGCACTTTATGAAGGAAGTGCTATCTATATTTTCCTGATTGCCCTCAAACTTTTTGGGCACTCTTTCATATCCAAATCATTACCACATGACAAAATTCAGATCCATTTGCCTAGTAAATCTTCCTCAGCAAATTCCCAAAGTTTCTGACCAGAAAGAAGCTTTGTGAAGAAAGTACTAGCTAGGAGTATCCAAATGAGTTGAAATTTTTCCAGGCCCTCCATGTGCTCAAAGAATTCCCCTACACCAAATATTAGCTCCATCCAACAATCTATGTGAGCACCCCTTCTAATCTTTGGTTCTGGTCAAATTTTCAGTGTATGAAGCAACTACATTTTATATTGCTTCAAAAATTCTGAAATTAATACAGGACCTAAATATCCCTATATCCTTTGAGTATACCAAATTTCACATTAGTTTGCCAAGCCATTTGCTCTACAATATTCCCCCAAGATTCTGTTCAGAAAGGACCTTTGTGAAGGAAGTACCATTTAGGTATTTCCAAATGGCATGAAATTTTGCCAGTGCCTGCATGGTCCTAAATCATCAGTCTATACCAAAGTTTAGCTCAATCCCACACTTCATGTGAGTGCATCTTCCAAATCTAATTTATGTGCTGTTCTTGGCAGTTGTATAACAACTACCCCCAAATCTTGTCCAATCCTTCTCAAAATTCACATGACTGTAGTCCTTCCTATCCTAAACCCTTGGGACATCCTCTCTGGTCCTTTGGTCAAGTAACTTGACCACAACTCCTAACCCAAGTTGGCTACAACAACATTCATCTGATGTCTCCCATCAATCCATAGTCCCTTTGATCGATCCATCGCTTCAGTGAGGCTGTAGGATGGATGGACAACACCTTGGACATATTTTGCCAGGCCTATGTGCCCTCTCCGTGGCAATGCACGCAGTGACCACATTGTTGGCACGCCTGTGCGCGTGCTCTACGTGCGGTGGTTGCGCTCTGGATGTCGCCACGCCTCGGGCTTCTTCTTCTCGGCCGCGTTCGCGGGTCCGCTGGTGCCGCCCTTCCTCTCCGTCGTCCACCTGGTCGTCTAGCCCCGTGTCCCCCTCCTTCTTTCCCTCTCCTCGCGCCACGGCGGCCCTGCTCTCTCCGCACGCGCGCGTACAGTGCCCTAGTGACCGACTGCGCGTGCTCATCCCACGTCTGCTCCTCTGGAGCCTCCACTATCTGTCTCACGTCGCCGTCCGAGCTCGCCCATGCGCCACGCGTCCGCGGTTAGCCAGAGCTCCGGCCATCTTGTCCATGGCGGCTTCCGGCTCGGGCATCTTGGCCTTGGCTATTTAAGCCTTCCCCGGCCACAACTCTCCTCACCCCTCCACCTCTACCTCTCCAAATCGACCACCGGAGCCACTCCAGCGAGCTCATGGGGTCTTCTTCTTCCTCTCCGGCCGGAGTTCCGCCGTTCGGCCTCCACCTCGGCTAGCCCCCTCCAGTGCCCCTCTGCCCGTTCCAGTACCACCATCGAGCTCCTGGAAGCTCTACAACCCTCCCTAGCCTCTATCTCGAGCCATTGGTCGTCGGAATCATCGATCTCGCCGGCACCCGAAGCTTGCAGCCGCCTGAGACGAAGACGCCGATGCCGTCCGGCCGTCTCCCGGGGAGCCACGGGTACGAGCAGCTCCGCCTCAGTCCGCCCGATCCATCCCCACTGTCGCCCAGCCTCGCCGTGACCTCCTTGCCGCCGTTTCATCACCGGTGAGCCGCGGTCCTCTGCTTCTCTCTCTCTCTCTCTCTCTTTAAAATCTGCAAGCCGGCCCCACCAGTCAGCCACTCAGGAGCCCACTTAACCGTTTTCAAGTGAAAACGTATTCCAGGAATACGCCTTCGACTTCAGCCTCTCTGGAATTTCCAGAAAAATCAGTTTAATTCAATTTTAAATCCAGTTTGACCCAAACTTTGACCATGAATATCTCCTAAACTACAAGTCCAAATGAACTGATTCTTTTTGCATTATTTTTCTTTTGAGCTCCTCTATTTTCTAGTAGAGTTTGGTATTTTTCCCTTCTGCCTAGAATTTCTGGACAGAAGTATTTGCTTTATGTGATATTTATAAATGCTTTCAAAATTGTTTTCAGAGTGTTTGTTGTGTGTTGGTGAAGACCAGGAGCTCTCCCTCTCTCTTTTGGAGCAAGGCAAGCCACACCCTCCATTTGCATGATGGCAATGCAATGTCATGGTTATTTGAATAAATTTTCTTAATATTGCATTATGTAGAAATGACTTATTCATGGCATTATATTGGGATAATTTGTGATTTTGCTACTGCCATGATGATGCTTGGATTTCGAGGACTAATGCTTTGTAGATTGAGGGTGACATATTGCTTCAGGATTACTAGTAGCAGTAGTCATGCTCTCGTCATGATCTTAGTGAAATTCTATTACTTTTGGGAGTTCATGATAATGATATGGCTATATTATGGTTTGGATTATTGGAAGAATCTTGCTATGACTTGAATCACAGGTTGATATGTAGTATTGGAGTAACAGTTCTATCACAATTATATTTTGGGGACAAATTCCGTCATTTCGTTGGTCAGGTGCCACCGAATTGAGCTCACCAGTGCAGCCACACTTGCCTGGATGGGGAGGCCCTAATTCGGTCTATTGTCATGCCTCTCGCCGTTGCCTCCAACTAGGGAAGGTTATGTGCTCGCGCTGCCCTGGCCCGGTAGGCGGTCATAACCTTGTGTGCCCAAGTTGTGTTGTACCCGGGTGTCCCCGTTTGGGACGAGATTGTTTTGTTTGGCCACGACGGTGGCAGCCACAGAGGTGGCGGATGTCACGAGTTGACATCGGGGCCACCCACGACATAGCCCAAAGGGGAGTTTGTCGGAGTGGCCGGGAGAGTGTCATGCAATAGATTGGTTGTGTCGGAACGTCGTTGGTCCACCCGAATGGGAGCACGAGGCCATGAGTTCCATGGTGTGCATACAGTGTACTAACCTCTGCAGAGTGTATAAACTATCGATAGCCGCATCCTCGGTCATGGACACAGTTCGTTGTAGGTCACACCGTTCGATCAACACTCACAATGACGGAATGACTGATATAATGGATCATATTATGACTTATAGTTGTATGTGGGCAAGAAACAGTTTGGTAGGATACCGATGTTGTTATTGGGATGATCTTGAGGATGATCATCGAATGGTGATGTGATCATGCGGTGATCACGAGGATATATTGATCACGAGGTGATCGAGATGGTATATGGCTTGGCCGGATAGCCAAGAGTGATATGATTCATGTGACCTAGGATGTTGGTTCACTAGTAACTCTAGCATTACCATGTCTTGATTAAAATTTACTTCCGCATCATTGTAGTTAATAATAAGTAAACATGTTAATGCTATGTGTTGTTTTGCCTTGATGCTTTTGGTTGTTGTGAGCTTGCGAGTGCATTCAAAGTACTCACCTGGCGTGTCATGCCAGTTTGTAGGTGATGCCGTGATTGATTGCTTGTCGAGGATTCCAATCGTGCGAGCTAGACCGTGTCCCAGCCAGAGTCCCTGCGGAGTGGAGTTCACCACCGTCATCGTCATTCCGCTGCTACGAGTTGTTCCGCTGCTAGCATAGAGCTACCTTAGCAGGCGTAGTGTCGTCGTGCCGTTGTAATATTTGTAATAGCAAACCCTTGTACCCTCATCCTTTGTAATGAGAGCTGATTTGTTCTATGCTAAGCAGTGTCGTATTCCAGAAGACTCAATTTCTGGGCTGGAATATGGGGCGTTCCGGTCCCTCTGAGCCGGGGTGCCACAGTGTGTGAAGGTGTTGTTCATGAGGTTTTGCGTGGTTCTCCTACTGGATTGATACCTTGGTTCTCACTAAGGGAAATACTTATCTCTACTATGATGCATCACCCCTCCTCTTCGGAGAAAATCCCAACGCAGTTTACAAGTAGGAGGAAGAATTTCTAGCGCCGTTGCTGGGGATGACATCATCAAAACCTATCAAGTACCTTCGCATAAACTATCATCTACTTGCTCTACTTTTATTTGCCTTTTTATTTGCATTTGCCTCTCGTTTTCATCTCCCCCACTTCTCATAAAAATTATAAAAACATAAAAATATTTTATTTGCTTGTTTGCTTGCTTTGTCGCTATGTCTCTAGAGGAATTCCACGATATTTTTTATCATAAAAGGTTGTTTGAAATTGAAAATGCCACTAAGAGTTTCATGTCTTCACAATATGAGCATAATAAATTCTTTTCTGAGGAACTTAAGGAGCATTCTATCTTATTCGATACCATTAATAAACAACTTGAAGATGTCAATCAAGAAGTAGCCAATCTTCAATCTCAACTTGCTCATACCGAAAACTTGTTAGGAAAAATTTCGTACAAACAAACCACGCTAGTAAATAAGATGGCTGCCAAAACCGGCGTCACATTCTGGTGATGATTAAGATATTAAAATGATTGGTGCCTCACCTATTGAATCTTTATTTAGTAATATAAAACTTGATGAAAAAGGGACTGAAGACGAGTCAACTTTTGTTAGAAGGCGCCCCAATTGTTCGGAGGGTGATGATCTTAATAATAAAAATGATAAAAGTGGGTTTGGAGAGGTCAAGACTTTAAATAGTGATGTGCCCACTACTTTGGATTACAAGGACTTTAATTATGATAATTGTTCTTTAATTGAATGTATTTCCTTGTTGCAATCCATGATTAATTCACCTAATGCCTATGAACAAAATAAAGTTTTTACTAAACATATTGTAGAAGATATGATGAAAGCTCATGAAGAAAAGTTTGAGTTGGAAGTTTCAATACCTAGGAAATTACATGATAAATGGGAACCTAATATTAAAGTTAAAATTAAATATTATGAATGTAATGCTTTGTGTGATCTAGGTGCTAGCGTCTCTACTATACCAAAATCTTTATGTGACGTGCTAGGTCTCACCGATATGGATGCTTGTTCCCTTAATTTGCATTTAGCGGATTCAACTATTAAGAAACCATTGGGTAGAATAAATGATGTGCTTATCCTTGCTAATAGGAATTATGTACCCGTGGATTTTATTGTGCTTGATATTGAATGCAATCCGTCTTGTCCTATAATACTTGGTAGGCCTTTCCTACGAACCATAGGTGCTATTATTGATATGAAAGAAGGTAATATAAGATTTCAATTCCCATTAAAGAAAGGGATGGAACACTTCCCTAGAAAGAGAATTAAGCCACCATACGAATCCATTATGAGGGCCACCTATGGAATTAATTAGAAGGATGACAATACTTGAAACAATGCATTATGCCTAGCTAGGGGCATAAAACAATAGCGCTTGTTTAGCATGGGCATTTGAGTACATCCATCAGTGCCAAGCGTCCAAGAGAGAAATCATTCTGCTCAAGCTAGAGTTCGCTAAAGCGTTCGATACTATTGAACATCCTGCCATGATACAAATCATGCAAAATATGGGCTTTACTGAGAAATGGATAAGCTGGATTAAGTGCATCTTCTCGTCAGGCAAATCATCTGTTCTCCTTAATGGAGTTCCTGGGCGCCAATTCCATTGTAAGTGCAGTGTTCGACAAGGAGACCCCTTGTCACCTCTGATTTTCGTCTTGGCTGCGGACCTCCTTCAAAATGCAATCAATGAGGGCCTCGCAAATGATCTCCTACAACACCCCATCCCCCCTAAAAATGATGAAAACTACCCTGTCATACAATACGCAGACGACACCATTATTGTCATGCCAGCATGCATCGAACAAGTTGCTCGAATGAAGACAATCCTTGCAGATTATGCTGTATCCATTGGGCTTAAGATCAACTTCCTCAAGTCCACCTTGGTTCCAATCAACACACCCCCTGATAAATGCCACGCCCTCGCCGCTTTGTTTGGTTGCACAACGGCCAACATGCCGTTTACCTACCTAGGTTTGCCCTTGGGCACCACTAAACCAACTGTTCTGGACATGACTCCCTTGGTCTGCAAAGCGGAGAGCAAAATTACTGTAGCCATGTCAATGATGTCCTATGCTGGCAAGCTGTCTTTGATGAACTCTCTCATCACGTCGCTGGTAATATATCCCATGGGTACACTCAAGCTCCCCCCAAAAATCCTTGCTCAATTGGACAAAATCAGAAGACACTGTCTCTGGACTAGGAAAACTGATGATGGTGACAAATGCAACTCGCTTGCTGCATGGGACATGGTTTGCCGCCCTAAAAGAAGTGGTGGGCTTGGTATTCTCAACCTTCGTGTCCAGAATGACGCCCTCCTCCTCAAATTATTGCACAAATTTTACAATCACCATGACGTCCCGTGGGTTAACCTGATATGGAGCACATATTATGACCGCTCTATCCCCCACGCTGAGGACCCATGTGGCTCCTTTTGGTGGCGTGAGCTGGTACAACTCATGCCAATGTACCGTGGAATCATGAGGATTCAGGTTCGAGGCGGCACGTCTGCGCTGTTCTGGAAAGATGATTGGAACCATGCAATTTATGCTGAAGTTTTCCCGAGAGCCTTCTCTTACACCACCAAAGAAGATATCTCGGTCACGGAATTCCTCGCCACCACAAACCTGCAAGAGGCCTTCCACCTTCCACTTTCGATGCAAGCTCATGAGGAGTTAAGAAAAATCCAACAGGAGGTGGCTGAAACCGTCATAACTGACGCAAGAGATATATGGGCTTGCACTTGGGGGGCGCCCACGTTTAAAACCACGGACTATTACAATTTTTACTTTAGAGAAATAATTGCCCATGATGCCTTCAGGTGGCTCTGGAAAGCAAAATGCACCCCCAAGATCAAAGTTTTTGGCTGGTTCCTGCTATCAGATCGCCTCAATACTAGAAACATGCTGAAAAGGAGGCATTTTAACATTGGAAATAACCTGGACTGCCTCCTGTGCGGTGAACATGTGGAAGAAACAGTGGAACACTTGTTTTTGTACTGCAAATTTAGTACCGCATGCTGGAAAATTTTAAACATACAGTGGCCCCCGCATGGGAACAGACTGGAGCTGATTGCACACATGAAGAGGACACACCAACGAAAAATGATCATGGACATGTTCCTGGTGGCTGCTTGGAGTCTTTGGAAAGAGCGCAATAACAACTACTTTAGGAAGGTGGCCCCCTCTATTTCATCTTGGAAGCTCAGATTAAAATCTGATTTTGCTAATATTTGCTACAGGGTGCCCATTCACAAGAGACAAGCTGTGACTGATATTGTTGAATCCATCACATAACCTTTAGATCCTATAGTGTTTGCCACTGTGCAAAGCGGCTCATGTAACAACTCTCATGTACATATGTAAACACCTTGCTTTTTATTAATATACATGCAGTAGGAACCTTTCCTACTGTCTCAAATTTAAAAAAAAAACAATAGCGCTTGTTGGGAGGTAACCCAATATGTATCTTAAATTTTTGCTTTGTTTTCTGTTTTGTGTGTTTACACAATTGTAGCCTCTATTATGATTGTGTTTTTTATCTTTTAATTAGTGTTTGTGCCAAGTAATGCCTTTAGGATGATTTCGATGATAGTATAATTGATGCTGTTTGAAAACAGAAAGTTTTGCGCCCAGTTCTGGATTTTTGGTTCTGTACTGGAACGTCAGAAAAATCTGAAATTTTTACAAAGTATTGGAATACGAATTTGTTACGTTTTCCAATTTTTTCAGAATTTTTGGTGTTACAGAAGTATAACTTTTAAATATATCTTTACAGACTGTTCTGTTTTAGACAGATTCTGTTTTCTATTGCGTAGTTTGCTTATCTTAATGATGCTATGGATTATATCGGGGGGTATAAGTCATGGAGAAGTTAGAGTATAGTAGCATTATGCCAAGATTAAATATGAATCAATTTATAATTGTATGTAAAGTTTAAGATTTGTTTGTTATACTAACGGATCTCACAAGGTTTCTGTTGAGTTTTGTGTGCTGAAGTTTTCAAGTTTTTGGTGAGAACACGATGGATGAAGGAATAAGGAGCGGCAAGACCCTAAGCTTGGGGATTCCCAAGGCACCGCAAGTAATATTCAAGGAATACCCAAGCGTCTAAGCTTGGGGATGCCCCGGATGGCATCCCCTCTTTCGTCTACAATCTATCAGTATATCACTTGGAGCTATATTTTTATTCATCACATGATATGTGTTTTACTTGGAGCGTCTTGTGCTATAGTTTTCTTTTCTTTGTTTGATTTTTAGTTTGCCACAATCATCTTTTGAACATACCATTTTTAGAGGGACACACATTTATCGTGATTTGTTAGAATACTCTATGTGCTTGACTTATATCTTTTGAGCTAGGCAGTTGCTCTAGTGCTTCACTTATATCTTTTAGAGCACGGTGATGGTTATATTTTAAAGAAATAGTTGCACTCTCATGCTTCACTTAAATCTTTTTGAGAGTCTAATAAATAATAATGGCAATTTGCATGGGTTAAAAGAATGATCCTGATATGATAAGGTATTCAAGGGGGATATAATAAAAACTTTCATGTAGATCACTAAATATGAAGTGTATGGTTAATTTTATTAATGTCGTAATACGAAAGGATATAGGTTCATGATCATTGGTTAGTAGAAATATCAGTATTAAAGTTTGCTATTAACTACTCATCTAAGTATTGGTCGTGGCATGGTGAGGAAGTTCGAGCATTTATAGGTCTGAAATGAAATCCTTGTGTGTTGTTACGATCGGGGATGCGCGATGGTTAACTCCTACCAACCTCCCTCCTAGGGGCATGCGGTTAGTACTTTGCTTCGAGGGCTAATAGGCTTTCACAATAAGTATGTGAGTTCTTTATGACTAATGTGAGTCCATGGATTATACGCACTCCTATCTTTCCGCAATTTGCTAGCCTCTTCGGTACCGTGCCTTGCCCTTTCTCACCTCGAGAGTTGGTGCAAACTTTGCCGGTGCATCCAAACCCCGTGATATGATACACTCTTTCATAGATAAGCCTCCTTATATCTTCCTCAAAACAGCCACCATACCTACCTATTATGGCATTTCCATAGCCATTCTGAGATATATTGCCATGCAACTTCCACCGTTCCGTTTATATGACACACATCTTCATTGTCATATTGCTTTGCATGATCATATAGCTGACATAGTATTTGTGGCTCAGCCACCGTTCATCATTTTTATACATGTTACGCTAGATCATTGCACATCCTGGTACACTGCCAGAGGCATTCATATAGAGTCATATTGTTCTAGTATCAAGTTGTAACATTGAGTTGTAAGTAAATAAAAGTGTGATGATCATCATTATTAGAGCATTGTCCCAGTGAGGAAAGGATGATGGAGACTGTGATTCCCCCACAAGTCGGGATGAGGCTCCAGACGAAAAAAAAGAAAAAAAAGAGGCCAAAAAGAGCCCAGCAAAAAAATGAGAGAAAAAGAGAAGGGGCAATGTGACTATCCTTTTCCACACTTGTGCTTCAGAGTAGCACCATGTTTTTCATATAGAGAGTTTCCTGAGTTGTCACTTTCATATACTAGTGGGAATTTTTCTTTATAGAACTTGGCTAGTAAATTCCGATGATGGGCTTCCTCAAATGCCCAAAGTCTTCATGAGCAAGCAAGTTGGATGCACACCCACTTAGTTTTCAGTTTGAGCTTTCATACACTTATAGCGCTTAGTGCATCCATTGCATGGCAATCCCTACTCCTCGCATTGATATCGATTGATGGGCATCTCCATAGCCCATTGATCCGCCGAGTTGATGCGAGACTTTTTTCTTCTCCTTTTACCATTATTGATCCCTATCACCACATTCTACTCCACCTAGTGCTATGTCCATGGCTCATGCTCATGTATTGCGTGGGAGTTGAAAATGCTGAAGGGCGTTAGAAGTACGATCCAATTGCCTGGTTTAACACCGGGGTGCTCATGATTTATATATTTGCGGTGAAGATAGAGGCATGCCATTGCTAATATGAGAAAGTGAGTAGGGTTAACACTCGTTAAGGATCGCATATTTTGAAAGTTTAATGATTATGCTTCTTATGTTCATGGATATTATTATGTTGATATTGTTAATTCATCGCTTCACAATATTTATGCCGTAAAAGAGATTACATGATAGACATGTTAGGTAGCATTCCACATCAAAAATTCTGTTTTTCTCATTTACCTACTCGAGGACGAGCAGGAAATAAGCTTGGGGAAGCTGATACGTCTCCAATGTATCTATAATTTTTTATTGTTCCATGCTACTCCCTCCATTCCTTTATGTAAGGTGTATAATTTTTGGCACGGTGATCAAGGCACATAATTATAGAGGTGTTTGGACGAAATTACCCTTGACAAATTTATTGGTTAGTGGCAAGTAAATCAATGAGTTTAGGAAAGTAAGTGATACACGCAATCGAGAGAGAGATATTTTCCTTTTTTTGATACAATTAGAGATACACGCAATTGTGAGAGAGATACTTTCCTTTTTCTGGAGGGCTAATAAGGGAATTACAAGGATTTACAAGAAATGCACCTTACATTGTGAAATTTTATCAAAAAACAAATACACCTTATATAAAGGAATGGAGGGAGTATTATAGTATCAATCTTGGATGTTTTATGTGCAATTATATGCTATTTTATATCATTTTTTGGGACTAACCTATTAACCTAGTGCCCAGTGCCAATTGCTGTTTTCTGCTTGTTTTTGGTTTTTTAGGAAATCAGTACCAAACGAAGTCCAAACGCTACGAAACTTTTTGACGATTTTTTTCTGGACAAAAGAGACCCTAGAAGCTTCGGGAGGAGGCCAGAAGCCTCACGAGGAAGCCACAAGGCAACCCCACGCGCCCCCGGGGGGGCGCGCCAAGATGCCTTGTGGGCCCCTCGTGGCTCCTTTTGACCTAATTCCACTTCTATAAATTCTCAAATATTGGGAAACCAACAGAGAGCCCCACGAAATAACTTTTCTGCCACCGCAAGCTTCTGTTCTTCCGTGATCCCATCTGGAGGCTTTTTTCGGTACTCTGCCGAAGGGGGAATCGATCACGCGGAGGGCTTCTACATCAACCTTGCTGCCCCTCCGATGATGTGTGAGTAGTTTACCACAGACCTACAGGTCCATAGCTAGTAGATATATGGCTTCTTCTCTCTCTTTGATCTTCAATACAATGTTCTCCTCGATCTTCTTGGAGTTCTATCCGATGTAATCTTCTTTTGTAGTGTGTTTCTGGGATCCGATGAATTGTGGGTTTATGATCAGATTATTCATGAGAAATATTTGAGTCTTTTCTGAATTCTTTTATGCATGATTGTTATAGCTTTGTATTTCTCTCTGATCTATCCGTTTGGTTTGGCCAACTAGATTGATTTATCTTCAGCGGGAGAGGTGCTTTGTAATGGGTTCAATCTTGCGGTGTTCTATATCCCAGTGACAGCAAGGGACAAGACACGTATTTGTATTGTTGCCATTAAGGGTAAAACAACGGGGTTTATTCATATTGATTGGGTTTACTTGGTGTACATCATGTCATCTTGCTTAAGGCGTTACTCTGTTTTTATTAACTTAATACCCTAGATGCATGATGGATAGCGGTCGATGGGTGGAGTAATAGTAGTAGATGCAGGCAGGAGTCGGTCTACTTGTCTCGGACGTGATGCCTATATACATGATCATTGCCATGAATCCGTCATAACTATGCGCTTTTCTATCAATTGCCCAACAGTAATTTGTTTACCCACCGTATGCTATTCATTCGAGAGAGAAGCCTCTAGTGAAAACTATGGCCCTCGGGTCTACTTAAATCATATAAAAAGAAATCTAAAAATACCTTGCTGTAATTTATTTTCTTTTGCAATTTATCTATCTACCATTACAAGATTTAATCCTTGCAAATAACGAGTTCAAGGGGATTGACAACCCTCTTGCCCGCGTTGGGTGCAAGTATTTGCTTTTGTGTGTGCAAGTGCTGCTCATGAGGTTTTGCGTGGTTCTCCTACTGGATTGATACCTTGGTTCTCACTGAGGGAAATACTTATCTCTACTTTGCTGCATCACCCCTCCTTTTCGGGGAAAATCCCAACGCAGTTTACAAGTAGCACCTAGTACAGGGTCTGGGGCAGAAAGAAGGAGAAGGACTCCCTGGTTGACCTCGCTGTGGCCATCATCGACCCCTACTACAGAGACATGAAGGATGAGTGCAACAAGAACAAGGATGCCTGGCACGAGGCCTGGGTGCAGAGACTGGATGAAGAACACGTCAAGTACGCGGCCAAGGACGCGTACACAAGCTACGATATGTACAGGAGGATCGTTCGCATGAGGAAATGCCTCCTTCCTGTAGACGACGAGGGATCGAGCCACAAGTAGAGCAGTGGCAGCAGCGTCACAAGAAGTAGATGATTAGATGATCGTTTCTCCTAGTTTAGTATGCATGTAATTGTTTATTGAGGTGTGTGCAAATGTTATGTATAGTCACTTATGTAATTGAATGTTTAATTTGGTTATGCAATCATGTTCTTATAAGTATATATGTTGTTGTTCTATAGACAGAGCATAGATGTTGTGCAGAAAGAGCAAATCACATCGCACACGGACTAAACTACGGAACCCGTCGGTGATGATTTCATCAATCGCTGACAATTGTATACCGGCAAGCGTTTGCCCACAACACACACAGCTTATTAGCAGGAATCGTCTTTGTTATTATCGGTCTTGCCACACAATTCTGGTTACTGACCTATTTGCCAGGTATCACACACATCTTGTTAAGCTGAATCATTTATGTTTATTTTGGCTTATCGCAAACAGTTCATCTGAGTGTCGTGTATCCTGTCTATCGGACACACCATCATCTGGCTAACTGTTTATGTTGTTTTGGCTCATCGTAAACAGTTCATTCGAGTGACCTGTATGTAGTCTATCACACACACCTTGATCTGGCTGACCGTTTCTGTTATTTTGGCTCATCGCAAACAATTCATCCGAGTGACCTGTATGCCGTCTATCTCACACACCTTGATCTGGCTGACCGTTTCTGTTGTTTTGGCTCATCGCAAATAGTTCGTATGGATCAACTGTATTCCACGATTCGCACACGCAACTCTAATCTGAGTCGTATTTGATGGATCTGTCATCGCACATAGTTCGTTTTATTGGTGATGGTTTTATTACCATACCGTTTGTGATTCGTGCATCACACACAGTTTGGTCGATTGGTCTCCGACACATGTGTTGCATTAGGACCTTCCTGCAGTAGTGACTTGTCATTTTGAATTTGAAAATGGGCTCCCACCACAAAGGCCGGTTTGACCGCCGGGATCCCATTACAGAAGGTCGAACCCTTGGCCTTGGATGCAAAAAAGTTCCCGTCTGGGAAGTATTTGCACGCAGGAGATCAGCCCAGAGCCCTGACTCATTTTGGGCTAATATCCAGACCCACTTGGTGAGGAGGGCCACATTCACGAGTTTCGAGTTAAGGATGACCAACGCACCGTGCTTCTTGGGCCGGCAAACCATAGCCCATTTAACTAGGTGGTATTTCCTCTTTGTCCCAGCTCCTTCCCAAAAGAAGCGAGAGCGCGGAGTGTCAAGTTTGGCGTGCACACCATCGGCTAGAAGGAACATGCCCATCGTGAAAAGCAGTAGCGAGGAGAGGCTAGAGTTAGTCAAAGAAAGCCTAGCCGCTGAGGACATGAAACGAGCTTGCCAAGGACTGACCATACTCACCACCTTGCCATATAGCAGTTCCCACTCTAGAATTGATAAACACCTATTCGAGATTGGGAGGCCAAGATACTTGATCGGAAAGCCTCCTAGCTTGCAATTAAGCAAATCAGCCACCCACTGGCTAGCTTGATCATCCATCCCCATGGCTATGACCTCACTTTTGAGGAAATTAATCTTAAGCCCCGAAAGGATCTCCAAGCTTAAGAGGAGTAGTTTGACCGTAGCAATAATGTGGTCATCGGGTTCAAACAGAAGCATCGTGTCATCCGCGTATTGCAGCTGGGTAACCCCCCAGGTATAAGATTGGAGACTACTCCTGTAATGTGGCCAGCTGCCTTCTCAAGCATGGCCGAGAGGGCGTCCGCAACAAAGTTAAAAATCAGCGACGAGATGGGGTCACCCTGTCGGAGGCCACGTTTGTTGCGGAAGAAATTCCCGACCGCTCCGTTAATCGACACCGCAGTTTGTCCTCCCGAGACAAGTTGCATGATGCGATGAACAAAGCCCGCCTCAAAACCCTTTTTGAGGAGAACTTCCCATACAATGCCCAGTTTACATGGTCATAGGCCTTCTCAAAGTCGAGCTTAAGTAGAACCGCTGCCTTCTTGGATCGTTTAAGCTCATGAACAATTCCTAGAGGGCGATGGTGATGGGTAACGTTGCATGAAAATCAAAAAATATCCTACGAAACACCCAAGATCAAATCTAGGAGATGCATAGCAATGAGAGGGGAGTGTCTCTACGTACCCTTGTAGACCGAAAGCGGAAGTATATAAAGCGCGGTTGATGTAGTCGTACTCTTCACGATCCAACCGATCTAGCGCCGAACGGACGGCACCTCCGAGTTTAGCACACGTGCGGCTCGGTGACGTCTCCTCCTCCTTGATCCAGCAAGCGAAGGGGGAGAAGTAGATGGGATCACAACCAGCACGACGGTGTGGTGGTGATGGTGGTGGTGGAGCGCCGACAGGGCTTCGCCAAGCCAAACCCGTAGGAGGTGGTGGTAGAGAAGGGGAGGGGCTGCGCCAGGGAAGCGGTGTGGCTGCCCTGGGGGAGGGGTCACCGGCCCTGGCCCCTCCTCCAAGGGAGGGGGCGGTGGCCAGGGAGGGAGTCCTGCCCCCCCCAAGGCAAGTGGGGCGCCCCTCCCCACTAGGGTTCCCCCCCCCCTTGCCGCATGGGCCTGAGTGGGCTGGTGAGCCTGTCCCACCTAGGCCAGGGCGCCTCCCCTCAGCCCATGCTAGCCTCCAGGAGTGGTGGGACCCACTGGTGGTCCCTCGAAACCCTTCGATGGCCCCCGGTACACTGCCGGTGGACCCTCGAACTTTTCCGGAACCCGAATAAAACTTTCCATATATAAATATTTACCTCCGGACCATTCGGAACTACTCGTGACGTCCGGGATCTCATCCGGGACTCCAAACAACCTTCGGTCACCAATACAAATATCCCAATACTACTCTAGCATCATCGAATGTTAAGCGTGCGACCCTGCGGGTTCGAGAATCATGTAGACATGACCGAGACACCTCTCCGGTCAATAACCAATAGCAGGACCTGGATGCCCATATTGGTTCCTACATATTCCATGAAGATCTTTATCGGTTGAACCACGATGTCGAGGATTCAGTTAATCCGTATGCAATTCCCTTTGTCCGGCGATATGTTACTTGCCTGAGATTCGATCGTCGGTATCTCCATACCTAGTTCAATCTCGTTACTGACAAGTCTCTTTACTCGTTCCATAATACAAGATCCCGCGACTAAACTCATTAGTCACATGAAGCTTCTTGTGATGTTTTATTACCGAGAGGGCCCAGAGATATCTCTCCGTCACACGGAGTGACAAATCCCAGTCTCGATCCATGCAACCCAACAGACACCCTCGGAGATACCTGTAGAGCACCTTTATGATCGCCCAGTTACAAAGTGACGTTTGATAGCACACAAAGTATTCTTCCGGTGTCCGGGAATGGCATGATCTCATGGTCTAAGGAACATATACTTGACATGAAGAAAGTTGTAGCAAATAAACTCAGTGATACGATTGATGCTAAGCTTACGGTTGGGTCTATCCATCACATCATTCTCCTAATGATGTGATCCCGTTATCAAATGACAACTCATGTCTATGCTTAGGAAACCTTAACCATCTTTGATCAACGAGCTAGTCTACTAGAGGCTTACTAGGGACATGGTGTTGTTTATGTATCCAAACATGTATT
The DNA here is from genome assembly GCA_039707655.1 of Elymus sibiricus. Classification (NCBI taxonomy): domain Eukaryota; kingdom Viridiplantae; phylum Streptophyta; class Magnoliopsida; order Poales; family Poaceae; genus Elymus; species Elymus sibiricus. The sequence goes on from CM077676.1 coordinate 284,468,284, forward strand.
TAAGTTTCTGGTCAATACAATTCTAGCATGAATAATAAAAATTAATCATGAACAAGGAAATATGGTAATAACCATTTTATTATTGCCTCTAGGGCATATTTCCAATAGTCTCCCACTTGCACTAGAGTCAATAATCTAGTTTACATTGTAATCTATCTAACACCCATAGAGTTCTGGTGTTGATCATGTTTTGCTCGTGGAAGAGGTTTAGTCAACGGGTCTGCCACATTCAGATCCATATGTACTTTGCAAAGTTCTATGTCTCCCTCCTTGATGTAATCACGGATGGAGTTGAAGCGACGTTTGAGGTGCTTGGTCTTGTGAAACCTGGGCTCCTTGGCAATAGCAATTGCTCCAGTGTTGTCACAATAGATAGTCATTGGATCCGTTGCACTAGGTATCACTCCTAGATCGGATATGAACTCCTTCATCCAAACTCCTTCTTGCACTGCTTCTGAAGTAGCTATATATTCCGCTTCACATGTAGATCCCACTACGACGCTTTGCTTGGAACTGCACCAACTGACTGCTCCACCATTCAATATAAATACGTATCCGGTTTGAGACTTTGAGTCATCCGGATCTGTGTCAAAGCTAGCATCGACGTAACCCTTTATGGCGAGCTCTTCGTCACCTCCATAAATGATAAACATGTCCTTAGTCCTTTTTAGATACTTAAGGATATTTTTGACCGTTGTCCAGTGATATACTCCTGGATCACTTTGGTACCTCCCTGCCAGACTTATGGCAAGGCACACATCAGGTCTGGTACATAGCATGGCATACATTATAGAGCCTATGGCTGAGGCATAGGGGACGACTTTCATCCTTTGTCTTTCTTCTGCCGTGGTCGGGCTTTGAGTATTACTCAACTTCACACCTTGCAACACTGGCAAGAACCCCTTCTTTGACTGGTGCATTTTGAACTTCTTCAAAATCTTGTCAATGTATGTGCTTTGTGAAAGTCCTATTAGGCGTCTTGATCTATCTCTATAGATTTCTATGCCCAATATGTAAGCAGCTTCACCTAGGTCTTTCATTGAAAAACTCTTGTTCAAATAACCTTTTATGCTTTCCAGAAATTCTATATCATTTTCAATCAATAATATGTCATCCACATACAGTATTAGAAATGCTACAGAGCTCCCACTCACTTTCTTGTAAATACAAGCTTCTACATAAGTTTGTATAAAACCAAAAGCTTCAATCACCTCATCAAAGCGTATATTCCAACTCCGAGATGCTTGCACCAGTCCATAGATGGATCGCTGGAGCTTGCATACCTTATTAGCATCCTTAGGATCAATAAAACCTTCCGGTTGCATCATATACAACTCTTCCTTAAGGAACCCATTAAGGAACGCGGTTTGCACATCCATCTGCCAGATTTCATAATCGTAAAATGCTGCAATCGCTAACATAATTCTAACAGAATTTAGCATCGCTACGGGTGAGAAGGTCTCATCGTAGTCAACCCCTTCAACTTGTCAAAAACCCTTTGCGACAATTCGAGCTTTATAGACGGTGACATTACCATCAGCGTCTATCTTCTTCTTAAAGATCCATTTGTTCTCAATGGCCTGCTGGTCATCGGGTAAGTCTACCAAAGTCCATACTTGGTTCTCATACATGGATCCTATCTCAGATTTCATGGCCTCAAGCCATTTGTCGGAATCTAGGCTCATCATTGCTTCTTCATAGTTCGTAGGTTCACCATTATCCAACAACATGACTTCCAAGACAGGATTACCGTACCACTCAGGTGCGGAACATACCCTGGTTGACCTACGAAGTTCAGTAGTAACTTGATCTGAAGTTTCATGATCATCATCATTAGCTTCCTCTCCGACTGGTGTAGACATCACGGGAACTTCTTTCTATGATGTGCTAGCTTCCAATTTGAGAGAAGGTACAATTACCTCATCAAGTTCTACTTTCCTCCCACTCACTTCTTTCGAGAGAAACTCCTTCTCTAGAAAGGACCCATTCTTGGCAACAAAGATCTTGCCCTCGGGTCTATGATAGAAGGTATACCCAATGGTCTCTTTAGGGTATCCTATGAAGACACACTTCTCTGCTTTGGGTTCGAGCTTATCAGGCTGAAGCCTCTTGACATAAGCGTCGCATCCCCAAACTTTAAAAAAATGATAGCTTAGGTTTCTTGCCAAACCATAATTCATACGGTGTCGTCTCAACGGATTTAGACGGTGCCCTGTTCAAAGTGAATGCGGTTGTCTCTAATGCATAACCCCAAAACGATAGTGGCAAATCGGTAAGAGACATCATAGAACGCACCATATCCAATAGAGTATGATTACGACGTTCGGACACACCATTACGCTGTGGTGTTCCAGGTGGCGTGAGTTGTGAAACAATTTCACATTGTCTTAAATGCGTGCCAAACTTGTGACTCAAATATTCACCTCCACGATCAGATCATAGAAATTTTATTTTTCTTGTTACGATGATTCTCTACTTCACTCTGAAACTCCTTGAACTTTTCAAATGTTTCAGACTTGTGTTTCATTAAGTAAATGTACCCATATCTACTCAAATCATCCGTGAAGGTAAGAAAATAACGATATCCACCGCGTGCTTCAACACTCATCGGACCACATACATCGGTATGTATTATTTCCAATAAGTCACTTGCCCGCTCCATTGTTCCGGAAAACGGGGTTTTAGTCATCTTGCCCATGAGGCATGGTTCACATGTTTCAAATGATTCATAATCAAGTGATTCCAAAAGTCCATCAGCATGGAGTTTCTTCATGTGCTTTAGACCAATATGACCTAAGCGGCAGTGCCACAAGTATGTGGTACTATCATCATTAACTTTGCATCTTTTGGTATCAATATTATGAACATGTGTATCACTACGATCAAGATTCAACGATAATAAACCATTCACCAAGGGTGCATGACCATAACAGATATTATTCATATAAATAGAACAACCATTATTCTCTGACTTAAATGAATAACTGTCTCGCAATAAACAAGATCCAGATATACTGTTCAAGCTTAACGCAGGCACGAAATAACAATTATTCAGGTTTAAATATAACCCCGAAGGTTTACGTAGAGGGAGCGTGCCAACAGCGATCACATCAACCTTGGAACCATTTTCGACGCGCATCGTCACCTCGTCCTTAGCTAGTCTTCGTTTATTCCGCAGCTCCTGTTTCGAGTTACAAATATTAGCAACCAAACCAGTATCAAATACCCAGGCGCTACTATGAGCACTAGTAAGGTACACATCAATAACATGTATATCAAATATACCTTTGTTGACGTTGCCAGCCTTCTTATCTACCAAGTACTTGGGGCAGTTCCGCTTCCAGTGGCCATCCCCCTTGCAATAGAAGCACTCAGTCTCAGGTATGGGTCCAGCCTTGGGTTTCTTCACTGGAGTGGCAACTGGCTTGCCATTCTTCTTGAAGTTTCCCTTCTTTCCCTTGCCTTTCTTGAAACTAGTGGTCTTTTTGACCATCAACACTTGATGCTCTTTCTTGATTTCTACTTTCGCGGCCTTAAGCATCACGAAGAGCTCAGGGATCGTATTTTCCATCCCTTGCATATTATAGTTCATCACTAAGCTCTTGTAGCTCGGTGGCAGTGACTGGAGAACTCTGTCAATCGCTACTTCATCTGGAAGATTAACTCCCCACTGGTTCAAGCAGTTGAAGTACCCAGACATCTTCAATACATGCTCGCTAATGGAGCTGTTCTCCTCTATCGTGCAGCTAAAGAACTTGTCGGAGGCTTCATACCTCTCGACCCGGGCGTGAGCCTGAAATACTAATTTCAGCTCCTGGAACATCTCATATGCTCCGTGGTGCTCAAAACGTCTTTGGAGCCCCGGTTCTAAGCCATAAAGCATGGCGCACTGAACTATCGAGTAGTCATCATTCACTACTGCAGGCGACCGCTAACGTGACACATGAATCAGAGACCTCGCGACCAAACTGTGTGCGATGCATGCATCGCAAACGGTGTCATCATAAAACCATCGCCAATAAGACGAACTGTGTGCGATGGCGGGGACATCAAGCACGATTCAGATTAGAGACACGTGTGCGATACGTGGCATACAGTTGATCCATGCGAACTGTTTGCGATAAGCCAGAACAACAGAAACGGGCAGCCAGTTCGTGGTGTGTGCGATACACGGCATACAGTTCACTCGGATGAACTGTTTGTGATTACCCAACACAACAGAAACAGGCAGCCAGTTCGAGGTGTGTGCGATACACGGCATACAGTTCACTCGGATGAACTGTTTGTGATTACCCAACACAACAGAAATGGGCAGCCAGTTCGAGGTGTGTGCGATACACGACATACATTTCACTCGGATGAACTGTTTGTGATTACCCAATAGAATAGTAACGGTCAGGCAAATCAAGGTGTGTGCGATATACGGCATGCGGTTCACTCAGATGAACTGTTTGCGATTACCCAACACAACAGAAACGGTTCAAATTAACAAGATGTGTGTGATACATGGCAAGCAGGTCAGTAATCAGAAATGTGTGGGAAGACCGATAACAACACAGACGATTCCTGCTAATAACCCATGTGTGTTGTGGGCAAACGCTTGCTGGTAAACAATTGTCAGTGATTGATGAAATCATCACCGACAGGTTCCGTAGTTTAATCCGTGTGCGATGTGATTTGCTCAGTCTGCACAACAGAGCGCGCGAAGGGACGCGAGCAGAGCGCGTCGCGGCCGCCTCAAAGGCGAGCAACCAAGGACACATTTATGATTTCTAGGCATTCAACTAAAGAAATGGGACCTAAACATTCACCCAAGGACACATTTATGATTTCTAGGCATTTAATTAAAGAAATGGCAAGCCATTGGCCCTGTTTGAAAGAAAATATGAGTCACAGCCGAGTTGAAAAGGGTAACAACATCTAAGTCCAGCTTACAAACGGTACAAAAGCACGAGGATCAGTTCATCAGGTTTAGACAAAACCCAGATTGAACAGGGCAATAGCATCTAACTCAACCAAAGTTTTTGGTAGTCACAATCAAATGGATCGGTCTGATCCATAAAATCAAGATCTTGGGCCAGAAAATTTACTGGTACATGATCACAAGTTGTTGTAAATAGAAGCCGAGCACGTTCAGAAGCCGTTTTGTCCACCTGAAACTTCTTTTTGTGCTATTCAACGCGTCCATCCATGAGAAACTTTTTGTTAAAAAACTTAATCCTCATGGACAATAGTACCCTCGCATTCAACAGGAAGAATGTGACAAAGCTAGTGTTTGCATGGTTGGATGCATATCCTTCCATTGTTATTGTCCTCAAGCGAATGTCATGAGAACTGAGAAATTCACTGTTCTTCCAACGCCACCGATTGGTTATACCTTTTTGTCCATGTGTTATTGCCTAAATAGACATGAAGATTGAAAACAGTTAATGTCTAAAAAAGAGTATGTCGAAAGAGCGACAGCTGAACGGTTAATTCTAGTACATTATATATGGGATTTCAATGTGCGTGAAATCATCACCTCTATATACAAATTCTCCAGGCATGGAAAGCATCGCAGCAAGCCAATAATCGTGTTCAGATCTAAACACCACATACTGATATGTAAGGTCTTGACAAAATCCAGCACCATTGATAGGCTATCCATGGACAAACTCTTCATTGAGCATAGAACATAAAATTAGTACCAAAAGTATACTCCAAGATGATATAAAACTTATGCGCACAAATGAAAAATGCAGCTTATGATTACAAAAGTGTTGATGATAATATACAGTACCTGAATAATTGTGGAGCCAAACACCATCTTGTAACCTTTAAACGGATCACGAATTACACCCAAGGTCTCCAGTTTAGGCACAGAGACCACAGTTAATTGCGAAGGTGCATAACAATAATTAAGGAGCAACCTTTGAAGTGAAGGGGCATCTTCGATGATGAGCTCCTACCCTTTAAAACAAATTCCAATGCTTACAAGGTGAGGCGACTTTATTTGGAGACAACGGATACGGATTTCTTCTCCAAAAACAAGCATAAGGCGCTCCAGGGCAGGGCAGCCGGAGTGGATGATGCTGTGCAGTGAGGCCTCGGACAGATCAACCACCACAAGCGCAAGTTTTTTTACCAGTGGGAGTCGAAGCATTTGTACCAGATTGTCTGCTAGATGGCACCGGGCCAAGGTGGCGGTGTGGAGAGAGGAGGAAAACCATGAGATGGACATCGGTGGTGAGGGCACAGATGCAGCGGTTGGTGGTAAGCTATTTTTGTAGTAATCGTAGAACTCAAGCTGCTGGAGTTTTTCAAATTCACGGGATGTCAGCCAGTCGTCCACCGTACAGGGTATGTGCAGCAGGCAGCATGCCGGGATGTAGAGGCGTTGAACGGAGCCCTGGTGGGAGGAGATGATGGATCCGTGGAGTTCAAAATCATGAACGACAGATAGCTGACGACAGTCGAGATTAAGAGGCGCGGCGTGCCACAGAGGGCGCCACCGAGATGCGAGGACCTGTGTGCGGCAGCCATCCTTGGTGGGGAGAAGGGAGATGATCTCCCGAAGGATGGCGTCCGGGAGATCACTTATGATGTCCGCCCGATATTCTACGGGTTCCTTAGTTCCACGGGGGCCGTGGCCGCTTCTGCCCTCACTGCCGGGTGCAGGATCTACAACTGGCGGTGGCGCTGGCCGGAGCCTCATCAGTGTACATACCAATCTGGGGGTAAAAATTGGCACAAACATATATGTAGGACATTCAAAATCAATTCTCAAGATCTGGAACAAAAAAATGGCACAAACATATGTGTAGGACATTCAAAATCAATTCTCAAGATCTGGCTACGAATTATTAGCACGAACGCTAACCCTTGTCGGATTATTAGCAAAAATCATTTGTACAGAACAAACAATTAATCACTAACCCTAGACAGTTACCACGCAAACAATCAATACACTACACGGATCTAACGAATCTTACTCTGATTTCATGGACTGAGAGAACATAACCATAGGATTTCTATTCCAAAAAAATGAAGGGGGAAGGATGGGGGGGGGGCAGGAGTAACCAAAGAAAACACATGATATATTTGCCGCAAAAATGGGTATAGATGACTAACCAGTTTTCCGTCGGAGTCGGAGTCGTTGCCGGAGTTGTTGTGGACCTCCGGCTCCGACTAGCGAGGCACGATGACGGTGACGACGTCAAGGTCGCGCTGCTGCCCGTGCGAGACCTTGTCAGTGGCGACGACAGCCTTTGTGCCCAGCTTCACATGTTGCGCGGGTGCTTCACCAGCCCCGGCATCGCCACTCCCTCTGATGGTGCGCTTCGGTGGCATCCTCATACACTCCAGACGGCGGTGACCACTGTGGACGGGGGTGCAGCCGCCTATTATGACCAGCGGCTCAGGCGTGCCATTAATATGGAGCAGTGGGAGCGAGGCGGGTGGCGGTCAAAGGGCTAGCTCGCCTCCCGGTGAGCCTGCACAGCGGACTGCTGTCATGCCTACCGTCATTTCACATAGCTAATAGCACGCCTCCCAGTGACACTGCGCAACGAACACGCCTCCCGTCAATTCACACACCTGCCCACACGCCTCCCGATCTACCTGCACGGCGGACTGCTCGCATGCGTCCCATCAACTAACGCCTGCTCGCACGGCACACGGGACGCATGGCGGCATGTATATTGTTTTTCTTTTTTGATGATTAATTCTGCCGCTTTATTGCTTAACCGAAGCATGGCACGTACATTGTTGGTCTAACGCCCACGGTTTGAATAAATAATCCTTTTGCAATATTGGTAGCCAATTATTAATAATCTCCCGTTTGTAAGAAGATTATATCAAAACTTGTCTCAAATTTGACAAAAAAAATACAATATCACAGTCTATTGGTGTCCATATGACACCATGATAAGTTTCATGAATTTCAACTAAGTTTTGGATTTACTGGATTTTAAAAATCAAGATTCTCAATGTTTGAAATTTCACGGGGGAATAAACATGCACCCAGGGACACACATATGATTTTCCAATCCATTTTAGTGCACTGTCACGTGTGCATGTAGCTCAATTTTGATTTCTGCACATTAAATCCCTAGGAAATCAATCAATGTATAAAAACGGCCTAATGATCTCTGATTTTTTTTTTCAAATTTTAACACGACACTCCTTTGGTCACATGTTCAGTGCAGAAAAAGTTTGACATGTCTCGAAGTGGCGGTGGTGGTGCGGTGTGTGGGTGGGAGGGTGTGGCACCCCAGCTCAGAGAGACCAGAACACCCGGTATTCCAGCCCAGAGATCAAGTCTTCTGGAATACGGCACTGCTTGGCATAGAACAAATCAGCTCTTTATTACAAATAATACGGGTACAAGGGTCCGATATTACAAAAGTTACAGGGGCACGGCGATACTACGCCTGCTCTGATAGCTCTATGCTAGCAACGGAACCTCTCGTAGCAGAATAACTTCTAGCAGCAGAACAGCGACAACGGTGATGGACTCCACTCCGCAGGGACTCTGGCTGGGACGTATCCTAGGGCGCAACCTTGGGATCCTCGACAAACATTCAATCATGGCATCACCTGCAATCTGGCATGACACGCCAGGTGAGTACTTTGAATGTACTCACAAGCTCACAGCAACCAAAGCAATCAAGACAAATAACAGCATGGCATTTACAGGTTAATCATCAATGATGAACACGATACTACTAAAACAACATGAGCATGGCTTGTACATATAATTCATGATATGAACATGATGATACTAGCACTAGCATGCAAGGGGGTCGACGTTTAAGGTCTCATGGACCAACTTACTCTGCTCGGCATAACCTTCCCTAGTTGGAGGCACCAGCGAGAGGCATGACAATTGTTGGTGCAATACTTGCCCTCTTGTGTTTTGGAGATTGTTGACAGAAACAGGCATGGACTGATTTGTTTGCTAGTGCACACAGAGAGAAATAGTCCATGCAGTGCCGTAGAGAATGCTGTCTCAGGTGTACAGTTCGAGGAACTTCACCGAAGAACATCTGCACCACAGAGAAGAATGAGCTACATCCTTTGAAGACTTGTAGACGAGAAGAATGACGTGAAGGAGTTGACCCCTCAAAAATTTACTGCTGACGTGAAGCAATTGGTTCGGTGTTTCGGTCCGAAGAAAATTGACTGCAGCGATGGAAAACGAAGACGAACTGAAGACGTAGCATTCTTTTCGTTGTTCTTCTTTCATTCATTTGAGTCATAGGACCTCCGTGCTATTAAGAGGGGTATAGGTTCTCGAAGCTTAGATCCGTTGTGATGCTTAGCCCAAAACCTATGCGAGACTGAGAGAAATCTCTTTATGTTTCGAATGATTACCTGCCAGCAGAAGACGTTGTTCTTCGGTGCTGCAGGAGATATCTTTCGAACTGAGGAGTTAGCATTACTTGCTCCGCACGTAATGTTACCGTTGTGCTCAATTCCGACCGTTGGACTCGTGTCGTTCGGCCGTTGGCTGCTCCACATGTCCAATTTGGTCATTTCCCATCAGGGAAGGCTGCAGCTATAAATAGCCACCCCGCTCCAACGTTGCCCGTTGGCTGCTCCGCTTAAGATTTCTGAGAAGATTGATTGAGCATCCCCTCTCCGAGTGATTTGAGTTTAAGATCAACCGAGAGAAAAATCAAGAGCCAAAACTTAGATAGTGGTTTAGCATCACGACAGTTCTAAGTTAGAGTTCTTGTACCTATTACTCTTGAGTGCTGCGCACTCTCTAGACGGATAGGTGTCGGCTCGAGTGTCGAAGAGTAATTGTCTTCACCGAGCAAGATCTTCAGCAACCAAGAGTAAGTGTGGTTCGCGAAGAAGTCTGTCGAAGGTTTGGAGATCGCCGACAAGTATCTACCACGAGTGAAATCAACTGGAGTCTGATCAGCTCCGAGTTGAAGGAGAATAGGGCGAGGAGAGTTTATCCTCTGTGTTAAATCACAACCCCTCCAACCAGACGTAGTCCTTTGGCAGAAGGGCGAACTGGTCTACCAAATCCTACTGTCGCCCTCGAGCACCACTGGTTCGCTTTACATTACTGCATTTCCTTCAGCAGTTTACATTCGTGCTCAGTGCCGATAGCTGTATCTGATCAAACATAGTTCATCAATTGTATGTCGCATTCTCATCATCTTTCTCATCGCCTCAAGTTAATTTATTTCTCATCGTAGTATTGTATGACTGTGTGATCTTAGTTTGTGCTGTATTCATTCACCTTGTCACCATTTCCAGTGCATCTCCATCGCAGTTCATATCTAGTTTCCTCTCGTAATTTTGCATCTGATCATATGCTGCATTACCATCGTACATGTCAGACTTGTGATATTCATCGCTTGATCAAATTGCTGCTTTCTACATCGATAGATATGGTCCTCTATTGCGAGCTAAATTAAGTGCCTTGCTACCGAACCTTATCTTCGCTGCTGTGTTTGGGTTCGGTTCAAAACATTCGGAAGAATTTTTTGAATCTCCCATTCACCCCCTCTGGTCGATATACTCTCGGTCCTACCAATTGGTATCAGAGCAGGTTCTCCCTGTCTCTGCTTATTAAAGGTCTAACAACCTTGGAGTTTTGAGTATGTCGTTTGCAGGTAGATCCTCGCACTCTGAAAGGTTTCCTATCTTCGATGGAAATGACTATGTCTACTGGAAAGAACTAATGAAAATCAGACTTCAAGCCGTCAACATTGAGCTTTGGCAAATTGTGGAAAATGGATACACTGTTCAGCATCCTGATGCTCCTACTTCCAATAATGAAGCTATGATACGGCTGAATGCACAAGCAAAAGATATTATCTGTGATAGCATCTCAAGAGATATCTTTATTCGGTTCCGAAAGCTTGACACTGCCAAGCAACTCTGGGATGCCATCAAAAATGTTCATGAAGAATTCACTGCAAGAACAGATCAACACACAAATATGCTTCGTGCCATGTTTGCTGGTTTCAGAAGTCTTCGTAAAGAAAGTGCTATGGAACTCACCGATCGATTGACAAATATTGTTGAAAGACTTCATCAACGAGGAGTAACTGATATCACCGATAGAGATGTGGTCAACAAGCTGCTGAGCGTTCTTGATGCATCCTTTGATCCAATCGTGGCTGAAATCAAGCAAAGACCAGACTATGAAGAACTACACTACGTCGAAGTCATGACGATGTTGTCTATTCACGAAGAAAAGATGGAACTTGAAAATGGGCATCAAGAATCTTCATCGGAAAGCGAAGGGGAAATTCTTTCACACTATGGTAGTTCACAAGAAGAAGATGTCGAGAATCAACACTCTATCACAAGAGAACTCGAAATGCTCACTGAAAGACTAAGTGATCTCAGAAGACAAAATCTATGTCTCACAAATGATGACGATGTTGATTTCCCTGGATCTTCAAGAAGATTACCTCTGAAAGAAATGAAGTGCTTCAAGTGCAAACAACTCGGTCACTACATTGCGCACTGTCCTTATTGGGAACAAGATGAAAAACCTAGCAACAGATGGATTTATCTTCATGGCTCTGGATTCACTCGAGTAGATCGTCACACTAAGCTCTCGAAGAAAAATGAATCTGCAGCATCCTCTTCGACGAGACCAGTCACTAACGTGCAAACAAGAGTGACCATTGAATCCAATATGAAGAAAATGTCACAGCTGACTAGAATCTGTGCAGAAATGAATATGGAATCTGAAGATGAAACATCCGAATATGAATCAGAAGATGAAGAGTTTTACAGAAACCTAGGAAGAGGAAATGTATTCGTCACCTATGAGTCATGCGAGAAGTCTCTCAAATCAAACACTGATGATGATACCTCAAGTGATGATGATCCTATCGCATTCTGTCTCATGGCAAAAACCTCAAAGGATCAGGTATCAGCAAAACACCGAAAATCAATGACTGAATATTCCTCTGAATACATTGCCTATACTAAACTTGTTAAGATTGCATAATCTCAACAAGATGAGCTTGAAAAACTTGAGTCAAATCTCAGGAAAACCGAAGGATTACTGGTCGAAGAGATGGAGAAGAATCAAGAGTTGACTGAAAAGCATGTTGCTTTTTCTTCAACGATTGATGATTTTTCCGAACGATATGATTCTCTTACAGTCGACTACGAGAATTTATCAGATGAACTCCTTAGCAGGAATCAAGAACTCGAGTCACTGAAAGAGTCTTATAACGTAATCGCGAAAGAAAAAGCTTCTCTCTTCGCCGAGCAATCTAACAACCTTCCTGATGATTCTGCGCCTCCTTGCTCAAAATGCCTAGAACGTAGCTATGCTGATTCGAATGCTGAAATATCCAATGCTGCCATCGAGAATATTGCAACTACTTCGAATAATATTTCTAACCCCTCTCCCGAGGAATTTGTTGCTATCTCTGATGAAAATTGCAGGCTAAAGAACTTGCTTGAGACAGGAATGCTAAAGAGCCTCAAAGGACATCAAACACTCTGTGATGTGCTCAAGAAGTCAATACTGCACAAAAATCCCCGAAAAGAAGGATTGGGTTTCGAAAGGAAACTCAACGATGATGGAACCTACTGGACTCCCGAGCAATATCCTCGAACGAGTTGGGTTCTAGCTAAAAGCAAAACTCTCGAACCTGCGCTCTGTCTGGATATGACACTCCCATTCCTATTGTTTCTGACGAGTCTGATGACTCAAACTACAAACTCTTCAAACAGCAGAATGGTAAGGTTTTCGCTCGGTATATTGGGACTAACTGCAGGTTTGCCTCACCCAAGAAGCAAATCTGGGTGAAGAAGTGCACCATTGAAAATTTATCTGTCACTGCTAACCTGAATATGCAGAGGAACTTCCTCAAGGAAATGACAATCACTCGCAGACTAACGCTGCAACTTCCTCGAACGAATGTCGATTAAACTTTCGACAAAAGGAGTACATGCGTATCTCCTCGAATCATTATGCTCATGTCTCTGGGAATAATTTCAATGCTTACTCATATGATTACTCTCGAGATGCACAGGTGAACTACGGAAATCAACGAAGGAACATTCCTGCTCAGTCAAGACAAATGAGGTCTGCGCTGCCCACACAAGTGTGGGTTGCGAGAAAGAACTAACCCATCATGCAGGAGTTCTATCTCAGGGATTCTTTTCGGTTATCCTTTGCCCTGAGATCTATATTGTTGGTGCTAGTTCATTGTGTTTATTTGTTCTCTTGTTGTTGTTTGTTTTCGAGTTGCCGTGTTTGTGTTTCGTCCGATGAACAACTCACTCATAGCTCCTAGTTTGGTGTTTCTTCTCATGTGGCTGAGTGTTTTGTTTCGGACCCTTTTATCCCTCTATTCTTTCTCTTCTAAATCTTTGTTGTCCGTCGTAAGCATGCAATTTGATCTGAAGAAGATCTCTCTCCGACGTCCTTGGTCGCGAAAGGAATCTACTTCGAACTGTTATCCACTTTTGGCATTTAGCCCTTCAAACCTTTCGTCCTCCGACTCTCTTCCTGAGTTTTTCGCAGAAAACGGTTGCCACGTGCCCACGATCTCCACTATCGTAATCGTGTCCGTCGAATGCGGAACGTCCCGTATCTGTGGGCCATAGATTTTGGAGCGGAAGTTCTGCTCTCCAGCTATATATACCCCTCGTCGCGTCTTCTTCCTCATCCGCTCAAACCCTCGTTTCACCCTCACCCGAGCCCGAGCTCGAAGCAACTCCGGCGAGAAGCTCCGCCGTGCAACTCCGGTGAAGTCTCATCGCAGCTGATCACGCCGGTGCGATAATCCGTCCTCCCGCATTGCTGTAGTTGATCTAAGTTGCCAAGTTAGGGCGCTTAGATCCGGAACTGCTCCTTTCCATCTCTCTGTTCTTAGGGCAGTTCTTACCGATGCAATTTTCTCCGATTTATTTCACTGCGGTAGATCTTTAGGAATCACTAGGATTTGACTGGTACGGTTTGTAGATCTCCCTCGTACTGGTTCTACTCATCTAGGGTTCATGTGTAATTATCCGAAAGATTAGATAGCTATCAACCTGCCTAGAATTTGTCTGTGGCTAGCTTGTAAAATCTATCGATGATATCTTTCTGTTTTACCATGTGTCCCTTGTTGGACTCCATCAAAACCATTTTTTTCTCCTCACTGTGCATGCTTGTGACCCTACCTTGCTTTTCCCTCGCATCTTTTCTTTTTCACAGGTTGGTCATGTCACAGAATTCGGAAGAGTTTTCAAATTCTGACGAAGAATTGCCTCAGTTTCCTTCAAGGTTTGAACAAACAAGAATGACGGGAGGTGGAAAATCTTCGAAGCCACCCAAGGCCCCGAAGAAGAAACAAGAGTCTGAAACAGAAGAAGGTTATGAGGAGATTCCCTCTGCTCACAGTCAGCCCGAGGATGAATTGGTCACAGACGCTCTAACCATCTTCTCCGATGGAAATCCCAAAAAGGGCGGTCATGGTAGAGAAAAGAACACCACTGCTGAGATGTCTGATCCCAATAGCTACAGAACTCCACCTGAAGGTGAATCAACAACAGATCGCAACAACAGGCTTCAAAGAATTCGCCGCCACTGGGCTGGCAAATGGTACAGATATGAAAATGTTCGTGAGAAGTATCAGATTTTGTTTGTCTTCACACCATCGTGGAATGACTGCATTGCCGAAAACTGCATTGGCCCCGATGATGAAAAAGTCAGACCACCTCTGCCTTCAAAAGCTCACCCCGACTCCCTCAAAACCATCGCTGATTTTCCCGATGAAGTGGCTAAGAGGGCGAAGGCCAAAGCCAAACGTGAAGCTAGAGAAGCTAAGAAAAACCAAGTTGAAGCGGAAAACGTAGCGCTGACCCAGCAAGACGTACAGAAGAAGAAGGAACGTGCATCAACTTTGAAGGAAAGAAAATCTAAGAAATCCGTTTTCCCTCGTGCACCTCGAAAGAAAACTCTCACCAAAAGAACCAAGAAGGCAGTTCCCGACTCGTCTGATGAGTCGTCCAAAGAAGATACCCCTGATGAAATCCCATTGCATGATCATCCCGCCATTCTCAACAAGCCATCCATGACTCCCTCGCCAGTGAAAGCTTTGCCAATTCCGAGGAAATCACCCAGGCATGCACCCATTCCGTCCACTGATAAACCTTCGGGTTCAGCTGCACCGAGAACTTTGACAAGCACTGCAGCGAAGAGAAAGCTGCACTCTGAAGAACAAGCAGATGTGGCTGTCAAGAAGACCAAGCTCACTGTACCTGCTCCCATAGAGGAACAGAAGTATGATTTCAATTTCATGATCGATGTGATTGACAGTGCTGCATATGATGCAAAATCTGAGGCTGTGAGCAGTCTAGGACTGCCGGATGATGTTGCTAAGTTGGTAACGAAACATTTCATCGAGCTGAGGAAAATCTCCAAGAAGCTGAATAAAGCTGTGAAAGACAAGCAAGATGTCGAGAGAATGAGGAATGTGGCTAAGACTGAAGCCGAAAGGAAAAAGATGAACAAATAAATTGTTGAACTCACAAAGGCCCTTAGTGTCTTGCGAAACGAGAAAATTGAGTGGCACTCGCGATTGCGCATGGATGTGTCTCAGCTGTGTGATAGGAGAAACGACGAGATTGATCGCAAGGCAGAACTTGCTCGAAGAAGAGCTCAAGAGGAAAAACGTCAGAAGGCTGTGGCGAGAGTAAGCAAGCCGAAAGCAAACAAAGATCGTCGCCTTCAGATCATTGCTGCTGATCCCACTCCACTGGACTCCCATGTGCCCTTGCAGCAGGTTCCACCGTCTCCACATCACGAGGATGAACCCATGCAGCAAGCTGCCATAGGGAAGATTATCATTCCTGCGCCAGAAGCCCAAGAGCAACATGATGTTGTTGATATTTTCCTGGAAAGAACTGATGAGGAAAATGCACCTCCCAAGCAGCAATCCCCAGTTGACGAAGTTGATGAAGAGATTGAAGTTGAGAAGGCAGATCCATCGCCGCCGAGAACAGAGCAAGCAGAGCCCTCCGAACCGAATAAGGAGGAAAATGACAAGATTGAGGGGAAGCTCAATGCTTCCCGAGAGAAAACACCCCCGGTCACATCATCTGGTGCCCCTACCCAGATGGATGTTAATCCTGCTCCTCACGCCAGTGCTTCCCAATTGGTAGAGGAAGAAAAGAAATCTGATGAGCCGATGGCTCGAGAAGAAACTGTCCCACCAGTTATGACTCAAGCGTCTGAGAAAGAGGTCGTCGTGTCTCCAGCCGAAGAAAGAGCAATGAAAGAAAAGGCCCTTGAGTCCAAAAGTCAAAAGAATGCCGAAGGAGTTCAAGCGAGCAAGAACAGTAATCAGTCAAGTTCCTCAAAGCTATCTGCACGAGAAAAATCGAGGAAGCCTCGTGCTCCTCTCAAGTCTATTGAGGAAGGTGTGCATGCGCCTGATGATGTTCGGACCCAGTCTATGGCCGATGAAGAACCACTGAGAAACCCACTGGAAACCTTCCCTCTGTTTCCTGTTGATGATGGCCCGAATGGTCCAGCTTTCAATGAGCAGTTTCATCGTTCGAAACTTGCATTCTTTGGGACCAGCCCATATGAAGCAGAAAGAACTTCTATGTCACCAAGATTCTAGACTAAGGAACAGGCCGTGTATTATGCTCGCATTATGTATGGCAAGAATCACATCTTCAAGCACAAGATTCTGGATTTCGCTGAGCTCAAAAGTTTACCCTGCTTCCATCACACCATCGAGCAGATTGAACAGGTCTTCCTGAAGAGTTTTCTTCCTTTCAATCATGGCTGGAACCGTGAAGTTATCCTTCAGTTCTATGCTACTCTTTATATCTCAGGAGATCTTGCAAACAGCAGTACTTGGATTCTCGAATGGATGACCGAGGAAGAAAAGATAAAATGCTCGGCTGACCAGTTTTTGGCACTATTGAATCTTCCTCGGTGCCAATTTGATGCCTCACGCGAGCACATACTGCACTTCTGGTAAGTATCCGAAGCTGAACTTCACATGCTGATGGACCCCAAACTCATTAGAGATGAGTGTACCGAGGCAAATCCCAAGAATTTGGCCTATGAGAACAAAGTTTTGTTCTATATTCTCTGCAACTCCCTCACGCCAACTAACCGGCCCGAAACCATTCATGGCATTATGGCAAATACTCTTCAAGCAATAGCTCATGGCATTCGGTTTGACATTCCAGATCTTCTTATCCGCAACTTGGCCTATGCAGCTGATAGCACTCAAGTCTTGAAGCCATATGCACCATGGATCATGTTCGCCATTGAACAGCTTATCAAGAAAAAGTTCTTCTGCCCATATGTCCCAAAAGTTTTCATGCCACCCGTCCGAGACACTCTACGAATTGTGAAGGACATTGGAAAAGGGAAGACACCTATTGATGCCACTGCTCCTGCCTCTGCTAGGGCTCCAAAGGTCAAGAAGGCCACAGTAGAAATACCACGTGAAGAAAATCCCTCTCTGTATGAGATTTGTCTTCGTACTCAGCAAGCTCTGGAAAGTCACATCAAGCTCGACCGCAAAGAAAAAGTTGAAATGATGACTGAGATAAATCTTCTTCACAATTATGCTCGTCAAGCTTTGCTGTATGAGAAAGAACAGAAGAAGCGCTCGTGGACCCTTCTGCGCAAGCATTATTCTCGCAAACAACTATCTGCCAATGGCATCGAGAAAGATTATGATCATCTGGAGTTGTTTGAAGTTCCTCGCATCCGAAGGCAAACCCCAGTGCTTCCTCAACATTCTACCTCCACAAACCTGCTGTTTGTTGAACCTGATGATGTTCAAGCCAGATGCACCTCGCGCTGCTACTCCCGAAGCTGATCCCGAAGCCCATGCTGCATCTCCAACTACTGTTTCGGCCTCAACCATCGCTCGTTCTGCTTCGCCGAATAGCTCGAGTTCTGGGGATTCTTCGGACGAGTAGTTCCTCGCATGCATTCTCTTTCCTTTTTGACACTTGTTGACAAAACGGGGAGAAGAACATCGAGAAGATAGAAAAGCGGGTTATTTGCAGGGTGTTTCCATTCGCCATTTGCTCTTCTTTCGAACAAGTTGCTTTTAGTCGTTGGATTTTTTATCGTGAAACTTAATCTCACCGTCTATGGTGATGGTATACTGCGTCGTCATGTACCGTTAATAACCCCTGCAATGCTATATTTGCTTCCAGTTATTTGTTTTGCAGGTGCTATCGAACTCTTCCTTCCTTGCAATGATTATCCTCGATACTTATCTATCGTGCAAGGATAATTGAAACCTCATATATCTTACTCCTATGCTTATCTATCACTATCTAATGATGCAGGAGAAGAAAGGTTGTCTCTGAGCAGATTGCTCTGATTCACATGCTATTTTTCCTCGCATATTTCTATCATATCATCTTTGTTGCAGGAAAACCTCAACTGAAGCATATCTACTCCGAGCTATATACCTATGAATCATTTGCTCTAATTATTCATCGAATATCCAACTTGCAGGGAACTTATATCTCGTGTGGAATTAAACTGTGTCCTGAGAAAATCTTCATGGCGTATCCTTTGCCACAATGTTTTTCAAGTTATCTTTGCTATCTAACTAATCTATGTCAAAAGTTGTGTGTGGCAGGAAATACCTCAGACACCGTCGAGTGCATTGGATGAAACTTCGAATAAGATCATCTGCCAATGCCACTCATACGAAGATTCACCTCGCTACCTTCCATATTATCTCCTATGCTCACTTCAATCAGAATGATGCATATCTTCAGGAGGAGCGTGTTTTATCTTCGTATTTATCTCTCGTCTCTCACCTTACTTCACATTCCAATTCATTCTTTTATCTATCTTTCGATGTGTTCTGTTTTGTCAACAATCGTCCAAAAAGGGGGAGATTGTTGGTGCAATACTTGCCCTCTTGTGTTTTGGAGATTGTTGACAGAAACAGGCATGAACTGATTTGTTTGCTAGTGCACACAGAGAGAAATAGTCCATGCAGTGCCATAGAGAATGATGTCTCAGGTGTACAGTTCGAGGAACTTCACCGAAGAACATCTGCACCACAGAGAAGAATGAGCTACATCCTTTGAAGACTTGTAGACGAGAAGAATGACGTGAAGGAGTTGACCCCTCGAAAATTTACTGCTGATGTGAAGCAATTGGTTCGGTGTTTCGGTCCGAAGAAAATTGACTACAGCGATGGAAAATGAAGACGAACTAAAGACGTAGCATTCTTTTCGTTGTTCTTCTTTCATTCATTTGAGTCATAGGACCTCCATACTATTAAGAGGGGTATAGGTTCTAGAAGCTTAGATCCGCTGTGATGCTTAGCCCAAAACCTATGCGAGACTGAGAGAAATCTCTTTATGTTTCGAATGATTACCTGCCAGCAGAAGACGATGTTCTTCGGTGCTGCAAGAGATATCTTTCGAACTGAGGAGTTAGCATTACTTGCTCCGCACGTAATGTTACCGTTGTGCTCAATTCCGACCGTTGGACTCGTGTCGTTCGGCCGTTGGCTGCTCCACATGTCCAATTTGGTCATTTCCCATCAGGGAAGGCTGCGGCTATAAATAGCCACCCCACTCCAACGTTGCCCGTTGGCTGCTCCGCTTAAGATTTCTGAGAAGATTGATTGAGCATCCCCTCTCTGAGTGATTTGAGTTTAAGATCCACCGAGAGAAAAATCAAGAGCCAAAACTTAGATAGTGGTTTAGCATCACGACAGTTCTAAGTTAGAGTTCTTGTACCTATTACTCTTGAGTGCTGCGCACTCTCTAGACGGATAGGTGTCGGCTCGAGTGTCGAAGAGTAATTGTCTTCACCGAGCAAGATCTTCAACAACCAAGAGTAATTGTGGTTCGCGAAGAAGTTTGTCGAAGGTTTGGAGATCGCCGACAAGTATCTACCACGAGTGAAATCAACTGGAGTCTGATCAGCTCCGAGTTGAAGGAGAATAGGGCGAGGAGAGTTTATCCTCTGTGTTAAATCATAACCCCTCCAACCAGACGTAGTCCTTTGGCAGAAGGGCGAACTGGTCTACCAAATCCTTCTGTCGCACTCGAGCACCACTGGTTTGCTTTACATTACTGCATTTCCTTCAGCAGTTTACATTCGTGCTCAGTGCCGATAGCTGTATCTGATCAAACATAGTTCATCAATTGTATGTCGCATTCTCATCGTCTTTCTCATCGCCTCAAGTTAATTTATTTCTCATCGTAGTATTGTATGACTGTGTGATCTTAGTTTGTGCTGTATTCATTCACCTTGTCACCATTTCTAGTGCATCTCCATCGCAGTTCATATCTAGTTTCCTCTCGTAATTTTGCATCTGATCATATGCTGCATTACCATCGTACATGTCAGACTTGTGATATTCATCGCTCTATCAAATTGCTGCTTTCTGCATCGATAGATATGGTCCTCTATTGCGAGCTAAATTAAGTGCCTTGCTACCACCTTATCTCCGCTGTTGTGTTTGGGTTCGGTTCAAAACATTCGGAAGAATTTTTTGAATCTCCCATTCACCCCCCCTCTGGTCGATATACTCTCAGTCCTAACAACAATAGACTAAATAGGGCCTCCCCATCCAGGCAAGTGTGGTTGCACTGGTGAGCTCGATTCGGTGGCACCATGACTCAGCTAACATATTTGTTCAAGTTCGATTAATGTCAGGTTCAACTTGAATGGTGATGAGTTGAGTCATAATAACATAATGAAATAACAATGCATATGAGCATGATATCAGTGTAACCATGGATGGGCAACATAACCATTAAACATCATAACCTCAACAATGATAAATCATTTAGTCTACGGGATGCAAACGAGCATGGCATAGTGATGATCATGCATATCACAAGTATTTTCGTATCAAACCATCCATATGAGCATGTCATTATCACTATCATCTGAAATGATTACAAGAATAAAACATGAGAAGAATAACATTAGCAATTAGTCATTTCACTCACTAGATGAAAATGAACATGGCATAAGAAATGAGCATGGATTCACAAGCATATACATAGCATTCAAACTAATTGCATGAACAAGTAATTATTCACATATTCAAGTGAAAACCATGGCTATTGCAATGTCATCATGCAAGTGACTGTTATGGCTTGCCTGGGGACGAAGGATTCATCGGGAAGAGGTGCGATGAACTCGCCGAAAGAATCGCCGGAAAAGTTTCCCTCTCGAAGGGGGCTGAATAAGGGCAGGGGCAAAATGGTCATTTTGAGAAGGTTACAACATGGTGAAAATGATGCCAACAGAACGGGCTCGACGAATAGAGAACGTGGGCTTTGGAATCACCTGATTCGGAGTCACGGTTAAAAAGTTGTGGCCGTTCGTTCGTTAGGCAGAAAAACAAAAAAAATCTGTCCATTTCTGCTGCTAACGGGTGAACGTTCACAATATAAGGGTTTCGGCCGGCGGGGTTAAACAGAAAATGTCTTTTGAAGAATACGCCTTCCTAATAATGAAAACGTATTTCCCTCCGAAGCCGGATCAGATTATGCTTTCATCAAACGAAGACGTACTTTCGGAAACACGTCTTCACTTACTCCACGTCAGTGGCCGGGTCAACTCCTGTTAGGCCGACATGTGGGGCCGCCGGGCCCACTGGCCATCTGGAGACGAGGTCGTCGTCTACCTCCCTCTCGCCCGCGCGTGGCCGAGGCAGGGGCAGGTTCCGGCGACGGCCGCCGGCGGCTCCGGCCGTCTCCCGCGGTGCTCGGCCTACCGGCGAGCTCGTGGGACCGAGCCGCACCCGCCTACATGCTCCATGGGCGCCGGGGAACACGGGATAGAGCAGAGCTTCAGCCGCAGCAGACGGCGGCGTCGGCCTCCACCGGAGCGCACGGCTCAGCCGCGGAGGGGGGCTCTGCGGTGCAGGAGAGCTACAAGGGGGCTGGGTGAGCGCACTGGAGGGGGAAGGAGGGCAAGAGGAGCTCCGGTTCACAATAATTTAGGCGGAGGGCAGTGGCGGCCATGGCGGTAATGGAGGGCGAGGAGAGCTGCTCAAGCTCAAATGAGTGGCTAGGGGGGATGCTAGGAGGGAGGAGAAGAGGTTGGTGAGGTCGAGCGGGCTCGGGAACGGCTTATATAGCCGCAGCGAGGATGCCCTCGCCGGATGCCACCACGGACGCGAGAACGATGCTCTGGCAGGACCGCGTACGCGTGCGCACGCGGGCATGCGGGGATGGCGATGGGAGAGAGGTAGTGGAGTGCCAGGGAATCGGCGAGGAGGAAGAGGACAGCGGCAAAACGACGACGG
This sequence comes from Elymus sibiricus, assembly GCA_039707655.1. Classification (NCBI taxonomy): domain Eukaryota; kingdom Viridiplantae; phylum Streptophyta; class Magnoliopsida; order Poales; family Poaceae; genus Elymus; species Elymus sibiricus. Next base: position 284,490,525 of record CM077676.1, read on the forward strand.
CCACAGGCACACGGTGCAGCGTGGCTCGTCGGAGAGGATAGAGGAGGGGAAGAGGGGTCCAGAGGGGACGCGTGGATGCAGCAGAGGAAGAGCAACGCTGTGGACATGCCGCGGTGGCGCGAGGACGACGTTTGGGCGGCGGCAGAGGGGTCCCGGCGTCCAGAGCACGCATTTGGCCTGCCAGACCGCATGGTCACTGCATGCACAGGCACACGCGGTGCGTTCTGGCCAGCAACAACGTGTCTACCGCGTAGTTCTTCCTAAGTGGGACCTCCCTGAGGTGATGGATCGAAGAAAGCAACTGTGTGCTAATGGGAGGGATCATCGAAAGTTTCCTGTAGCAAACTTGGTCATGAAGTTGTGGTCAAATGGAATGAGATAAGGGCTAACCAGAATGTCACAGAGGTTTAGGGTAGGAAGGACTACAATCCTGTGAAATATGAAAGGATTTGGACCAAAATTTATCATAGTTGCTTCACAACCACATATTTGGTCCAGAAATTAGATCTTGAAGTTGCACTCACATGAAGTGTTGGATTGAGCTAAAATTTGGTAGAGGGTGATCATTTAGGCATATGAAGGTACTATAAAAATTTCATACCATTTGGATAAATAAAAGTGGTACTTCCTTCACAATGATCCACACTGGACAGAAACTTGGGGCAATTTTGTGGAGAAAATGGCTTGGAAAAATTATGTGAATTTTGGCATGCTCAAAGGATATACTGAGGATTGGGTCCTGGATTATTTTCAGAATTTTTGAAGCAATATAAAAGATAGTTGCTTCACAAACTGAAATTGTGACCAGAAGAAAGAATTTGAAGGTGTGCTCACATAGATTGTTGGATGGAGATGAAATATGCTGGAGAGTAATGATTTGATCATATAGATTATCTGCCAAAATTTCAACTCATTTAGATTAGCCTAGCTAGTACTTCCTTCACAAAGCCTCTCTCTGGACAGAAACTTTGGAAATTTGCTGAGGAATATTTACCAGGCAAATGAAGCTGAATTTTCGCACATGTCAATTATTTGGATAGGAAAGAATGCTCAAAAATTTTGAGGGCAATCAAGAAAAGATAAATAGCACTTCATTCACAAAGTGCCATACTGGACAGAATAGGAAATGAATATTCCTGAATTATTTTTGAACTAGGCAAGGATGGGTTTTGACATATTTGTGGAATATATGGTCCAAAGAATTTATGAGAATTTTGTGGGAATTTTGTGGAAGACAGAAATGTAGGTTGCTTCACAACCCAGGGAAAAAAGGGTTATTCCTTTAATAGAAAAAAAGGAATATTCCCAAGGAATAAAAAAAATTGGAGTTGGGCTAAGATGGAAATGACATGGTCTTAGGATAGATTTGTGAATGACAAGCCACTAGGGAGAGGAACAAGAGATGATCTCCCTAGGTTTTGAGACCACATAGCCACCAAAAGGAACTCCAAATAATAATAAAAATTCAAAGAAATCCAAAAGAAAAAGAAAGGGCCAAAAAAATCGGGGTGTTACAAACCTACCCCCCTTACAAAAAATCTCGTCCTCGAGATTTGGTTGCTCAGGGAACAAGTATGAATATTCTGACTCAAGGAAACCGTTTCCAACTCGGGTATCCTTTTTCTTTATATATTGTTCCCACTGAATTTCATTTAACCTGATTACCTTGCTCTGGGGTGGTTTGCTTTACCATTTCCCACATTCTGACAGGTCTTCCTTCATATGTTCATTCTTACTCTGACTTCAATTCTTGTATGCTTGCTGGCTTGTCTGATCTTATTATGACTGGAATTTCCATAAGTCCGGGAGTGATTTCCATTTGACGTGACATTCTTTTATCCAGCTCCGATGGTATTCAATGGAGTTGTGAACAGATTCCCTCGGTGGGCATGGAACCTTTCAATCCTCGCATCGGGTTATTAAAATAAATGCACGTCTTCCGGGTTCAAAACAGTGCTGGGAACCATAACCGTTCTCTTGGCGGCATCTTACTGCTAGTAGGGATTTCTGAACCATCTTGGCTGACTTCTTTGTCTCAAATCTGTACCAATGATTCAACTATCACCTGTCATGACCAGTATCAAGGAGTACGGCCTGGTAACAATAGCGTCCAGAGACTTGACTGACGGTGGTTCTGGTGGAAGAATCTTGTTCATGACAGGCTATCATTTCACTGGGTACCACATGTGAGGACACATTATCCGAGCTTGTTGCTCAGCATTTCGATTTCTCATTTTGTCGGTGTATCCATAGTCCGTGCGATGCTTTAACACAGTCGCTGAAGTCAAACTGCTGAGCTGGCTAAGAAATCTTTGATCTGCCATGATAGACTTGGATATTCCATACTGTTAATTCTGAGCATATACAGTTGGACAAGTGGGTTACCTTGATATGAGGTCCTTACAAACAGAGTAGACCCCTTGGGTGTATATTCATGTTGATCAATACGGAATCAGACTGTATGGGGTATCCGTACCATGTTGTTCATGCAACAATTATCATACCTGTATTGCTGGTCTTGCTCCTTCATTATTGTTCTCTCTTTCCGAATCCTTTGCCAAAAAATCTTGGCCATATATACCCTTAATTCTTCGTGTGACCATAGGTGCTATCAGGTGCAATATTCCAGTAATCATACCTTAGCCTTGTTCATGACTCGTGTCATAGAAAATATGCCAGGTTCACAGGCACTTGTATAAAGCTCATTGTTGTCGTCAATCATACAAGACAGTGACAAAGGTTAACGATATCACTTTATCAGGCATGAGGAAACTGGCCTTGATATCCACTGTCAAGTTTTGTTGTCCCAATGTTGTCTTGCTTCATAGCTTGTCGGTCCTTGCATCACACTGAGGTGTACAACTGGCTTTTCTTCCTCTTGCATAACTGATGTGGTTGTCGGATTCTTGCCGTGCTAGCATCATCGTACGAGTGACTGGTGTGACCATGCTCACAATATATATGGCAGTATGTGCAACTGAGCATTTGATTCCCAAGGCAAACACTTGTGTCTTGACTGATTCTTGCTTCTAACAAACTGTTGTGGATCTGATTCTTGGGATGCACTGCCATATGCTGCCAACTCACTGTGTAATATCTTGTACCAATGACGATGACTGTTGGTAGTGCCGTACTAACGAAGACTGGATAGCTTGTGTTGGAAGCTATCTGAGAGTATCGTGCTGAGGAAGACTGAATAGCTTATGCTTGATGGTTTTGCCGAGGTAGCATGCTGAAGAAGACTGATTACCGTACTTCAGAAACTTCTCCTCCTGGTTGCTTGCTGAGGAAGATTTGGCGACTTATGCTGGAAGCTTTCTACGGTGGCTTACTAAAGAAGACTGGGTATCTTACACTGGAAGCTATCCACATATCGTACTGAGGAAGACTGCGAAACTTTGCGTTGTAAGCTTCCCTGGTAGCGTGCGGAGGAGGACTGGATTGCTTACACCAGAAGCTTCTCCCTGTGATATGCGGACTGAATGCCATATCTATATATATACCCTTTATATTCCTATTGGTTCATTATGGTTGTAATGGTTGCACACTGTGGTAGACTTGATGCTGGTTGTCAATCCAGAATATCATTTGTATTCAAACCAGATATTCCCAATATAATGCAGTCGGCTGAGAATTCCATAATGTGTAGCTGGGCTTCCAAGTATTTGAAATCCTCATTGATCGGTTGATGAGCAACTTTCATAAGGGGAAATAAGGTAACACCGAAGGCCCAAAGAAAGAAGCAAAAGAAACGACTTAAACAAAAGCACACAATGCATCAAGATTTCATACAAGCAACATCACATGTTACTGCTATTCACCACAGTATGCCTACCTACTTAAGCAAACAAATCTCGCAGAAACTCCGGTACTATGATCTAACATGATGTGGCGGTGTGCACGAAAGTGGATCAGAGTGTGGAGAGATTGGTGTAAACAGAGCTACACCAAGTGCTGGCTTAACCCAGATTGCACCTAGACAGGCTCAGAGGTGAGGACGGACTCGGTGATCATGTAGCGAGACACGGATGTCATGGCCACATCATCATCAAGCGTACGGAAGGTAACCGTACTCGTCTAGGAAATGGGTGATAGGGCAGGGTAGCAGTGGAAAGCAGGGACTGCTAGCATTGCCCTTTCCGGGTAACAAAGACTAGTAAGGGTTGCCACAACGGCGAGCTAGATGGCCAGATCCGGGGTAGAAACATGTCTACCACTGAAACGATAGGTGTGGCTGAAGAGAATATATATTGGTGTGATACCTGTGCATCAATCCCGCAAGTGATCGACACCACTAGGTACCTCGGCATCACTTCGCTGGGACAGAGATGACACTGAAAAGCAAGTATGCAAAACTGGAGGGTGCAGGTAGTGGATCGAAACCGATGCCACCTACACTCACAAGATCAACCGTTAGCGACAAGATAATAAGTCTATATGCATGCTATGCAGCAAACAAATGCAACAACCAACTGTAGCAAACCGACTAGACTCTATACTAATGGTTTCTAACGCTTGCGCGGACTAGGGCGTCCTACAGCCAGACCTGCTCTGATACCAAGCGTTGTGGCACCCCGGCTCAGAGAGACCGGAACACCCCATATTCCAGCCCAGAGATCAAGTCTTCTGGAATACGACACTGCTTGGCATAGAACAAATCAACTCTTTATTACAAATAATACGGGTACAAGGGTCCGATATTACAAAAGTTACAGGGGCACGGCGATACTATGCCTGCTCCGATAGCTCTATGCTAGCAGCGGAACCTCTCGTAGCAGAATAACTTCTAGCAGCGGAACCTCTCGTAGCAGAATAACTTCTAGCAGCGGAACAGCGACAATGGTGATGGACTCCACTTCGCAGGGACTCTGGCTGGGACGTATCCTAGGGCACAACCTTGGGATCCTCGACAAACATTCAATCACGGCATCACCTGCAATCTGGCACGACACGCCAGGTGAGTACTTTGAATGTACTCGCAAGCTCACAGCAACCAAAGCAATCAAGACAAATAACAGCATGGCATTTACAGGTTAATCATCAATGATGAACACGATACTACTAGAATAACATGAGCATGGCATGTACATATAATTCATGTTATGAACATGATGATACTAGCACTAGCATGCAAGGGGGTCGACGTTTAAGGTCTCATGGACCAACTTACTCTGCTCGGAGGTTAACTCGTAACCACCATAGGTATCAATCTTTCTTACCGTCGTGATCATCACACGATCACCTCATGATCAACCATCATCAAGAATACCATCGTGATCATCTCATGACCACATATAGATCAACCAACTTCTTTACTCATCGAACCGGGGTTGTTATTATTCAGAATATTATTACTGTTGACCCATACTGTGACCTACTACGAACTGTGTCCATGACCGAGGACGCGGCTATCGATAGATTATACACTCTGCAGAGGTTAGTACACTGTACCCACACTACGGAACTCATGGCCTCATGCTCCCATTCGGGTGGACCAACGACATTCCGACAAAACCAATCTATTGCATGACACGCTCCCGGCCACTCCAACAAATTCCCCTTTGGGCTATGTCATGGGTGGCCCCGATGTCAACTCGTGACATCCGCCATCTTTGTGGCTGCCACCGTCGTGGCCAAAACAAAATCGTCCCAAACGGGGACACCCGGTTACAACACAACTCGGGCACACAAGGGTATGACCGCCTACCTGATCAGGGTAGCGCGCGCACATAACATTCCCTAGTTGGAGGCACCGGCGAGAGGCATGACAATAGACCGAATTAGGGCCTCCCCATCCAGGCAAGTGTGGTTGCACTGGTGAGCTCGATTTGGTGGCACCATGACTCAGCCAACAGATTTGTTCAAGTTCGATTAATGTCAGGTTCAACTTGAATGGTGATGAGCTGAGTCATAATAACATAATGAAATAACAATGCATATGAGCATGATATCAGTGTAACCATGGATGGGCAACATAACCATTAAACATCATAACCTCAACAATGATAAATCATTTAGTCTACGGGATGCAAACGAGCATGGCATAGTGATGATCATACATATCACAAGTATTTTCATATCAAACCATCCATATGAGCATGTCATTATCACTAGCATCTGAAATGATTACAAGAATAAAACATGATAAGAATAACATTAGCAATTAATCATTTCTCTCACTACATGAAAATGAACATGGCATAAGAAATGAGCATGGATTCACAAGCATATACATAGCATCCAAACTTCTTCACCTACAATTTTAGTTGCAGGGTTTGGAATTATCTCCAGATTGACTGGTCAAATGGCCAGGACATTGTTAGTTGTCTTAATGATGCTAAAAGGTCCTTTCATCATCCTTTTTTCCTTGAAGTAATGCTCACGGCGGCTTGGTGCATTTGGACGACGAGGAATGATAAGATCTTCAGGCATGAAAGGGCTTCTTTTGGTGTTTGGAAGAGTAAATTTGTACATGACATTTCTCTTCTGTCCCATAGAGTAAAGGATCACATTAGACCCTTGCTTCTGGATTGGATTCATAGTCTGCCATAGTTTGTAATATAGGTAAGTAGGTAGGTCTCTGTATATTCTTACCCCCCCCCTTAGCTTTGTAATTTGTACTCTGTACTCCTTTATTTTTTTGAAATAAAACACTATGGAGCCATGCTTCACAGTACATAGTCAAAAAAATATAGCATTCAAACTAATTGCATGAACAAGTAATTATTCGCGTATTCAAGTGAAAACCATGGCTATTGCAATGTCATCATGCAAGTGGCTATTGTGGCTTGCCTGGGGACGAAGGATTCATCGGGAAGAGGTGCGATGAACTCACGGAAAGAATTGCCGGAAAAGTTTCCCTCTCGAAGGGGGCTGAATAAGGGAAGGGGAAAATGGTCATTTTCAGAAGGTTACAACATGGTGAAAATGATGCCAACAGAACGGGTTCGACGAATAGAGAACGTGGGCTTTAGAATCACCTGATTTGGAGTCACAGTTAAAAAGTTGTGGCCGTTCGTTCGTTAGGCAGAAAAACAAATAAAATCTGTCCATTTCTGCTGCTAATGGGTGAACGTTCACAATATAAGGGTTTCGGCCGGCGGGGTTAAACAGAAAACGTCTTTTGAAGAATACGCCTTCCCAGTAATGAAAACGTATTTCCCTCCGAAGCCGGATCAGATTACGCTTTCATCAAACAAAGACGTACTTTCGGAAAGAAGTCTTCACTTACTCCACGTCAGCGGCCGGGTCAACTCCTGTTAGGCCGACAGGTGGGGCCGCCGGGCCCACTGGCCATCTGGAGACGAGGTCATCGTCTACCTCCCTCTCGCCCACGCGTGGCCGAGGCAGGGGCAGGTTCCGGCGACGGCCGCCGGCGGCTCCGGCCGTCTCCCGCGGCGCTCGGCCTACCGGCGAGCTCGTGGGACTGAGCCGCACCCGCCTACATGCTCCATGGGCGCCGGGGAGCAAGGGATAGAACAAAGCTTCAGCCGCAGCGGACGGCGGCGTTGGCCTCCACTGGAGCGCACGGCTCAGCGATGCGGGAGAGCTACGAGGGGGCTGGGTGAGCGCACTGGAGGGGGGAGGAGGGCGAGAGGAGCTCCGGTTCACAAGAATTTAGGCGGAGGGCAGGGGCGGCCATGGCGGCAATGGAGAGCGAGGAGAGCTGCTTGAGCTCAAATGAGTGGCTGGGGAGGATGCTAGGAGGGAGGAGAAGAGGTTGGTGAGGTCGAGCGGCCTCGGGAACTGCTTATATAGCCGCGGCGAGGATGCCCTCGCCTGATGCCACCACGGACGCGAGAACGATGCTCTGGCGCGACCGCGTACGCGTGCGCACGCGGGCAGGCGGGGATGGCGATGGGAGAGAGGTAGTGGAGTGCCAGGGAATCGGTGAGGAGGAAGAGGACAGCGGCAAAACGACGACGGCCACGGGCACGCGGTGCGGCGTGGCTCGCCGGAGAGGAAAGAGGAGGGGGAGATGGGTCCAGGCGGGACGCATGGATGCAGGAGAGGAAGAGCAACGCTGTGGACATGCCGCGGTGGCGCGAGGACGACATTTGGGCAGCGGCAGAGGGGTCCCGGCATCCAGAGCACGCGTTTGGCCTGCCAGACCGCGTGGTCACCGCGTGCACAGGCGCACACGGTGCATTCTGGCCAGCAACAACGTGTCTACCGCGTAGTCCTTCCTAAGTGGGACCTCCCTGAGGTGATGGATCGAAGAAAGCAACTGTGTGCTGATGGGAGGGATCATCAAAAGTTTGCTGTAGCAAACTTGGTCATGAAGTTGTGCTCAAATGGAATGAGATAAGGGCTAACCATAATGTCACAGAGGTTTAGGGCAGGAAGGACTACAATCTTGTGAAATATGAAAGGATTTGGACCAAAATTTATCATAGTTGCTTCACAACCACATATTTGGTCCAGAAATTAGATCTTGAAGTTGCACTCACATGGAGACTTGGATTGAGCTAAAATTTGGTAGAGGGTGATCATTTAGGCATATGAAGGTACTATAAAAATTTCATACCATTTGGATAAATAAAAGTGGTACTTCCTTCACAATGATCCACATTGGACAGAAACTTGGGGGAATTTTGTGGAGAAAATGGCTTGGCAAAATTATGTGAATTTTGGCATGCTCAAAGGATATAGTGAGGATTGGGTCCTGGATTATTTTCAGAATTTTTGAAGCAATATAAAATATAGTTGCTTCACAAACTGAAATTGTCACCAGAAGCAAGAATTTGAAGGTGTGCTCACATAGATTGTTGTATGGAGATGAAATATGGTGGAGAGTAATTATTTGATCATATAGATGATCTCCCAAAATTTCAACTCATTTAGATTAGTCTAGCTAGTACTTCCTTCACAAAGCCTCTCTCTGGACAGAAACTTTGGAAATTTGCTGAGGAATATTTACCAGGCAAATGAAGCTGAATTTTGGCATGTGGCAATTATTTGGATAGGAAAGAATGCTCAAAAAGTTTGAGGGCAATCAAGAATAGATAAATAGCACTTCATTCACAAAGTGCCATACTGGACAGAATAGGAAATGAATATTCCTGAATTATTTTTGAACTAGGCAAGGATGGGTTTTGACATATTTGTGGAATATATGGTCCAAAGAATTTATGAGAATTTTGTGGGAATTTTGTGGAAGACAGAAATGTAGGTTGCTTCACAACCCAGGGCAAACAGGGTTATTCCTTTAATAGAAAAAAAGGAATATTCCCAAGGAATAATTTTTTTTGGAGTTGGGCTAAGATGGAAATGACATGGTCTTGGGATAGATTTGTGAATGACAAGCCACTAGGGAGAGGAAGAAGAGATGATCTCCCCGGGTTTTGAGACCACATAGCCACCAAAAGGAACTCCAAATAATAATAAAAAATCGAAGAAATCCAAAAGAAAAAGAAAGGGCCAAAAAAAATCGGTGTGTTACAGAGGGGGGGTCCGGTAGTACACTACGAGTCATGATCCTCCGTGTGGGATTGACCGTTTTGTGAGGCATATCACATCAAAGTCATGAATTGGTTATTTAAAACATTACACAACCCTTCCATATATATATATATATATATATATATATATATATATATATATATATATATATACATACATGTTCAGGCCACATGCATGCATTATTGGTGGTCCTCGGACACTCCTCGGGCGGTTATCAGCGATGTGCCCATTCGTTAGCCCGCGAAGGTTATCAGTTTTCACTAACAGCGAGAGGCATTTGAGCAAAGGTGGATTCATCTTGGCCTGTGTATACGGTGTGGATCATGGTGAGATTCCAGATCAAAGTTTGAGCGCGTGCGTATGCATGAGTCCCTCTCAACGGCTCAAAGTGAGGGGGACCACACGTCGTGAACCTCTGTGTGCGTTTCCGGTTTGCGAAGCATGTGCCACATCAAAGTTGTGCATTGGGTATTCAAACATCACCCAACACCTCTTTGGCCACATGCACGCGGTGGTTGTTCTAGGACACTCACTCGCATGTGACGCTCTATGTGGGCCCACAAGGTCATCGTCCATCATATCACTTTGACCTACAGCGAGGGAGAGGTTAACTAATTTGACCAACAAGGATGGTTCTTTTTTGGTTTGTATTACGTACGGTAGGAGTATATATATAGTACGCGTCGAAGAGGCGAGGCAACATATATACTACGCGTCATGAACCTCGCTCCATGTGGGGACTTTTCGGTTTCCGAGGCAGGTGACACATCAAAGTTGTGCATTGGTTATTCAAACATCACACAACACCTCTTTGGGCACATGCAGGCGGTGGTTGCCCTATAGGACACTCACTTGCGTGTGACGCTTCCATCCGTGGGCCCGCGAGGTCGTCTCCAGCACTCTGACCCAATGAGAGAGGTTAATTAATTTGACCAACAAGGAGGATTCTTTTTGGTTTGTGTTAAGGTAGGGGTATATAGTACGCATCGAAGAGAGCCGGGGGGGGGGGACGACCATCACATACTACGCGTCATGAACCTCGCTCCATGTGGGGACTTTTCAGTTTCCGAGGCAGGTGTGCATTGGGTACGTATTAAAACATCACACAAACACCAGCCTCTTTGGGCCACATGCAGACGGTGGTTTGCCCTATATGACACTCACTCGCGTGCAAAACGCTTCCCTCTTCGTGGGCCCGCGAGGTCATCATCCATCACTTTGACCCAACGAGAGAGATTAATTTTACGACCAAGGAGGATTCTTTCCGGTTATGTTACGGTAGGAGTATGTAGTACGCGTCGAAGAGGGGGGCAGCATATATATATACTACGCGTCATGAACCTCGCTCCGTGTGGGGACTTTACGGTTTCCAAGGCGGGTGCCACATCAAAGTTTGTGCATTAATTAGGTTATTCAAACATCACAACCACACACACCTCCATACATATGTTTGGGCCACATGCAAGCGATGGCGGTGTCCTCTGGCACTCACTCACGCGGTTATCGGCGATGCTTCCATCTATGGGCCTGCTTGGTCCATCACTTTGACCGACAGCGAGAGAGGTTATTAATTTGACTTAGGAGGGGATTAATTTTTGGTTTGTCTTACGATATAGGTCATGCTATGAGATTACATAATATACTTTGAGCGCATGTGTACGCATGAATCCCTTCCACCGGATCAAAGTGGGGGGGAGGCGAGCATATACATGACGCATCATGAACCTCGCTCTGTGTGGGGACGACTGTGCGATTTTTGATGCATGCGCCACATCAATGGTGTGCATTGGGTATTCAAACATATGCATGCATCATGCACCTCCATACATATGTTTGGGACACATGCATGCAGTGGTTGTCTTCGGACACTCTCCCCTCGATTGGTTATCGGCGGCAAGCCTATATATTCGTGGGCCCGCGTGGACGTCCATCACTTCGACCGACAACGAGAGAGGTTATTACCAGGGTGGATTCTTCTTCTTTGGTTCGTGTTACCGTATAGTCATAGGTCGATCATGGTGAGATTCCAGACCTAAGTTTGAATGCATGCATGCGTACGCATGCATGAATCCCTCTCACCAGCTCGAAGTGGGGCGACATACGTACATATATATACACTATACGCGTCGTGAACCCTCGCTAGCTCCGTGTGGGGACTTTCCGGTTCCAAAGCATGGTGCCACATCAAAGTTGTGCATTGGGTATTCAAACACCACACAACACTCCTCCATACATAAGTTTGGGCCACATGCACGTAGTGGTTGTCTTCGGGCACTCCCTCGCGTGGTTATCGTCGACAAGCTAGCCCATTTGTGGGGCCACGTGGACATCCATCACTTTGACCAACAACGAGAGAGGTTATACGACCAAGGTGGATTCTTCTTGGTCCGTGTTACAGTATGTCTTGGTGAGATGCCCTATCCCACCGACTCAAAGTGTGTGTGTGGGGGGGTGGGGGGGCACTACTCCGCACTTCCTAAAACTCCGTGGGGTCGGCGATGTCCGGTTAATTTGCGAGGCACACATGTGCCACATCAAAATTGTGAATTGGGTATTTAAATATCACACCACACCCTTTTCATATATATATATATGTATATATATATACATATATATATATACATACATATATATATATACATATATGTATATATATATACCCGCATGTGGTTTTTGTATGTGGTCTCACCCATCTCGCGCCACAAACACACATTTGTGGGCCCGCACACGGTCCACCTTTGACCGGAAGCGAAGGGGGGGGTGACCATGATGGACTCCTATAGGTTTTGTGTTACGGTAGGGTGAGATGTTAGACCTAGTTATTTGGGGGCATGCGTTCATAGCTAGGATTCCCCTCCCGCCGACACGAAGTGGGGGGTTGGGGGGTGGCGGACTAGCAATAATGTGCGCTTTGTGAGACAGGTGCCACATCAAAGTTGTGCATTGGGTATTTGAACATCAAACCACCCTTTTCATACATATATTTGGTCCACATGCAAGTGTGTTCGTGTTCTGACCCTTTCCCGCATTTTTTTTGCCAAATTTATAAACAGCAGACGAGACGGATGAGATTGGGGACGTAACAGACACGGTTCCCTCAGACTACCCGTGTGCCAACCCCGTGCGCCTGTCACTCACATCAGCACAGTAGATTGGGGTCCACGAGGCTTCCCTCCCAATCACAAAAATATCTACCCACATAGAGGGTTTTTCTGTTTGATAGCACACGATTACTATGTTTCGACCGTGTGCGATGTTCGTTGCTCCCGCTCTTGAAAATATCTACCCGCCTGGAGGGTTTTTCTGTTTGATAGCACATGATTATTATGTTTCGACCGTGTGCGATGTTCGTTGCTCCCGCTCTCGAAAATATCTACCCGCCTGGAGGGTTTTTCTGTTTGATAGCACACGATTACTATGTTCCGACCGTGTGCGATGTTCGTTGCTCCCGCTCTCGAAAATATCTACCCGCCTGGAGGGTTTTTCTGTTTGATAGCACACGATTATTATGTTTCGACCATGTGCAATGTCTGTTACTCCTGCTCTACTTCAATCCCATGATCCATATTTTCAGTAGCCCCGGCATTTTACTCCCACCTGCATCCCTCGCAATCTCAAAAATATCTACTCACCTGGAGGGTTTTTATGTTTGATAGCACACGATTATTATGTTTGGACCATGTGCGATGTTTGTTACTCCCGCTCAGCTTCAATCCCTTGATCCAGATTTTCAGTAGCCCCGGCATTTTACTACTGCCTACATCCCTCGCAATCTCAAAAATATCTGCTCGCCTGGAGGGTTTTTCTGTTTGATAGCACACGATTATTACATTTGGACCGTGTGCGATGTTTGTTACTCCCGCTCTGCTTCAATCCCTTGATCCAAATTTTCAGTAGCCCCGGCATTTTACTCCCGCCTAGTAAAATTTTATGTAGGCGTGGCATTTCCTCAAACACCACCTTGGCCCCCCTCCACACACACACCCCAAAACCTCTGTTCACACACACACACACACCACCCATCCCTCGCTTGAAACCTAGCTAGGTCGCCGCCGCCGCGCCGCCTCCATCGTCAACCTGTGCCGGTCTGCCCGTGCAGGTTACCCACCGATCTACATACCCTCGCCGCCCCGAGTTTCTTAGATGAAGCCTACGAAATGCCCCCTTTCCCACAGATCCCCATCCCCACCCCTCCCCACTCCAGAGCGTCGCAGCCTATGCCCGGCTACGCTCCCCGGGGAGCTCGAGGAGCGAATGTCCCAAAAGAAGTTTATCGCGGACTCTTCGCCTGACGTCAGTGTGGTAGCCGCCGAGGAAGCTGACGACGATGACTGGTCGAAGGCTTTCAATCAGCGGGGTAGAGTATTCTGGTATGTCGCGGACACTGGCTATGACATCGTGGTCGTCGACAGCGACGGCTTGACGCGGGCTATGTCACAGGTTAAGTTGCCCACCCCCAACCCCTCGGGTTCAACCGCCATCGATCTCATCGATGGCCCTGCCGCTGATCTCCTCTAGCTCGTTGTCAACAATTTGCCATCCTTCATCACAATGGAGCCCCTTTTGTCATTTCTAAAGGACACGTTCTGCGACGCTGGCTTGGGATCCTCAGCTGCCAAGTCAGACCTCATCAACGGTGACCACGAGGAGGGCACCCTCTTCGGCTCTTCCAAGGGGAAAGAGCCAATCTGCGACATCAGGGAGGGCACCCTACAGCCGTGCTCTTCCAAGGTGAAGGAGCCCATCTGCGATAACATGGAGTGCACCCAGAGTCCGTGCTCTTCCAATGGGAAGGAGCCCATCTGTGACAAGTGAGGAAACCCATGATTTGTTTTGCCGTGCCTCTTCATTGGGGGAATCCCATGATTTGTTTTTGGTTGTTCGTAGTATGCCTTGTTTATTTCAGTTATTCACAAAGTGATGTTCAATATGTGCAAGTATGAACTTTGCAGTTCAATTTCATCAATACCAGCTTCAATAATACCAATATGAATGACTATATTTGCATGCTGTTAAGCCTGTTGTAGCGACCATATGCCTCTTTTAACGGTTTTTGGTTGTTCGGTTGTTTGTAGTTAGCATATGTCCAGTTTCAATTGCTATATTTGGTTGTTCGTAGTATGTCTTGTTTATTTCAGTTATTCACAATGTGATGTTCTATATGTGCAAGTATGAACTGTGCAGTTAACACACCATTCCACTTCTTGTTTTGCTTAACTAGCATGCTTAAACCTGCACACTGAAGCTATCATTTGGATATTATGTTGTCTACCATGGATATATTTGGTTGATGTTTAGCCTGTTGTGCTTAACATGCCTTTCGATGTTCTTACACAGGACAATATTGGGAATGACTGCTGTTTTCCATCGAGGTTAGTTTCATCCCATGGCTTATATATACTCACTGTTTAGGATATCGGTAGTTGGTACCATATAGGCCGGGGGCTGATAAGGGATTAATCGGTGAATCATACATTTAACTGAATATATCTATAACCCATTTATCGATAGGTTAACTAGGGCCATATCTAATATATCTGAGGCTACATAGCAACATGCATTGTACTGAATGTCTAAATATGCAATCCTAGGCTACATAGCAACAAGGAAGAGTGTTACCTTAATGTTCTGATGATGTCTAAATATACATAGAAGAGCAGCAACAACAACAACACAGCAGCAGTTAACTGCAGTTAATCGGCCGATATTTATAACAATGTAATAAACTCCATCCGCCCCATAATATAAGATATTAATTCATCCAATATGTGAGTATATTGTATGTAATAAGATCTTATATAATGGGACGGAGGGAGTGTTGTACTACATCATTGTGCAATTGCTGTTTAGCTTCTAATATTAGCTTGGTGCTTTTAGGTACATATGTCATTGGTAAAGATCCACGCTTCGACCCTTTTTGCGTATGGGGCAATGAGATATTCATGAACCAGCATCAAGTGAGGAAACTGATAAAGATTGTTAGTAAAATGGGTCAAAAGATGGCAATTAAACTATTTGTTTACACTTTATCCAAGACAACAGTGAACTGCAGGATGGTAAGTAAGAACTCTGCAACGTTCTTTTTACTGCCCATAATGAGTTGTGTTAGATGACAATGTCTGAATCCTTTTCCTTTGCAGTGGTTCCCAAAGCAGTTTACTCAAGATTACCTCTCAAACTACATGATTGGTGGGCATGCAAAGGTTAAAGTATTTCTACCAGAACACAATGACTATCTAGATGTCCTCATGAAGACAGTGAAGTATGGGCGGTCGGCCATCACAAGGGGTTGGACTAGAGTTGTGCGTGCCTTCTGCATGGAGGAGGGCACAATATGGGCATTCTGCTTCACCTTGTTCAGCAACCAGAATGTCTTTCGCCTCTTTCTTTACCGTCTTTAATAGTACAAGTATACAACCCTGGTTCATCATTCTTTATTTGGTGCATATGTAATTCTTTTTTTTGATGTAACTCTTGAACATATGTACCTGTGAATCGAATAATGCATTGGTTGTTGAACCTGATGCATATGAATAAAGTTATAGCCTACTTTCAAATTCAAATTTGGTACAATTTTAAATAGCAGCAATTAAATTAGGGTGAAAATACGCTCTGCAGGTCATTACGGCGCACACGGTCTGTAAAGCACAACGTGTGTGATATACATCATAATCCGACACGGTTCACAAAGAGGAAACGTGTGTGACCATGCACACAGTTGCCGTTTGCAAAGCATGTGTGATGTCAGACAATATCACAAACGGTGTGAGCGAACTAAATATTTGTTATAGTCGCCTTATCGTACACGCTTTACAATCATGAACTATTTCTGATGTCGTACGCATCGTAAACATTTGCACCACAGAATAGCGTGTGCGATAGTTATCCTGTATGACACTGGTATGACAGTCTGATGTTTCGTAATCCTATCCGACACTCGTACAATGATTAACTAATCTTCTTAATTATATATCGCATACGGTTCGGGAGAAGTGAATGTGTGTGATAGTCTCCTTATCTTACAGGTTCACAATCGTGAACTGTTTGTGATGGGGCACGCATTGTAAACGTTGCACCACAAAATACCGAGTGCGATGGTAATGCGAGCACACACGAGTAGCAAGGATGGAGCGTTTGGGATATTCGATAGATCACAAACAGTTGTGTGACGACGAGCGTCTGGGAAAGATGCGGGCATCGCATACGCTTAGTTCTGCGAAATGTATGCTTGCGTGCTCCCTATCGTCGATGGTTTCTGGGTCATGTGGGAAGGACCCCCCCCCTATCGCACACACAGGCAAGGCGACGGTTTAAAACTCCGTCGCGGAAAGGGGGTAAAAGCCGTTTGTATAGCAGGTCGCTGCACCAGTGATTTCTTGCCTGACAGACGTTCATAGCATCTACATTAGCGGGAGAGGGTGGCACACCTAGCGGTGCATCAAGGACATAAGCCTTCTATGCAGCAATGAGGATAATCCTAAGATTACGGACCCAGTCCGCATAGTTGCTTCCATCATCTTTCAACTTAGCTTTCTCTAGGAACGCATTAAAATTCAGCGGAGCTACAGCGCGAGCCATTGATCTACAACATAAAATTGCAAAGACATTCAGACTAAGTTCATGATAATTGGTTCAGTTAATCAAATTACTATTGAACTCCCACTTAAATCAACATCCCTCAAGTTGTCTAAGTGTTACATGATCCAAATCAACTAACCCATGTCCGATCATCACGTGAGATGGAGCAGTCATCAATGGTGAACATCTCCATGTTGATCATATCTACTATATGACTCATGTTCGACCTTTCGGTCCTCCGTGTTCCGAGGCCATGTCTGTACATGCTAGGTTCGTCAAGTTTAACCCAAGTATTCTGCATGTGTAAAACTGGCTTACACCCGTTGTATGTGAACAAAGAGTCTATCACACCCGATCATCACGAGGTGCTTCGAAACATCGAACTTTTGCAATGGTGAATACTAAGGGAGAATAACTTTTATCTTGAAATTAAGTGAAGGGATCATCTTATAATGCTACCGCCGTCCTAAGCAAAATAAGATGCATAAAAAGATAAACATCACATGCAATCAATATGTGACATGATATGGCCATTGTCATCTCGTGCATTTGATCTCCATCTCCAAAGCATCGGCACGATCTCCATCATCACTGGCATGACACCATGATCTCCATCATCGTGTCGTCACGTGGTTGTCTCCACCAAGTATTGCTTCTACGACTATTGCTAACTCATAGCGATAAAGTAAAGCAATTACATGGCGTTTAATAACTGACACGCAGGTCATACAATAAATTAAAGACAACCCTATGGCTCCTACCGGTTGCCGTACTCATCGACATGCAAGTCGTGAACCTATTACAAAACTTGATCATCTCATACATCAACATATATCACATCATGTTTTGGCCATACCACATCACAACATGCCCTGCAAAAACAAGTTAGATGTCCTCTACTTTGTTCTTGCAAATTTTACGTGGCTGCTATGGGCATCATATAAGAACTGTTCTTACCTACGCAAAGCCACAACGGTGATATAAAATTTGCCTTTTAACCTTCTACAAGGACCGCTCTTGTCAAAACAGATTCAACTAAGGTAGGAGAGACAGACACCCGCCAGCCACTTTTATGCAATACAAGTTGCATGTCAGTCAGTGGAACCGGTCTCTTGTGTGAGGACAAGTAAGGTTGGTCTGGGCCGCTTCATCCCACAATACCGCCAAATCCAGAAATAACAAAAGAGGTAAGCAATTTGAACATCAACGCCCAGAACTTCTTTGTGTTCTACTCGTGCATATACATCTATGCATAGACCTAGCTCTGAAGCCACTGATGGGTAACGTTGCATGAAAATAAAATAAAATCCTACGAAACACCCAAGATCTAATCTAGGAGATGCATAGCAACGAGAGGGGAGTGTGTCTACGTACCCTTGTAGACCGAAAGCGGAAGCATATAAAATGCGGTTGATGTAGTCGTACTCTTCGCGATCCAATCATGATCCAACTATCGTGGAGAAACGACGATCTATGGGACCGAGAAGGCCCCTTTGCGGTCCGGCTACGGGATCGGCATGCTACGGGGAGCAGGGCTGATGGATACAAGAACACGATATGGTTTATCCAGGTTCGGGCCGCTATGAGCGTAAAACCCTACTCCTGCTTTGGTGGTTTGATTATGGATGAGCTCAAGTTACATGGCGCGCAGCTTGCCGGCAAGGTGCGCGGGAAGTGCAGCTACTACACATAATTGAACTAGGTGTCGATCATTCTAACTGTAGCCGTGGGCCTCCTTTTATAGGCCAAGGGGTTACCATAGTGGCTAATATGGTCATTACAGGGTATGAACAGTGACTGCACCGTCACCAAGTCTATCTCCTAACGGGGTAGGACATGCGCATTAAATGCACCGTTAGGTGCTACGCTGGGGAGGCGAGGCATTGGCGAAAAGATCTGGACCACCTGTCCAGCCGACCTCCTGTTATCTTGACACGACCCAGGGATGGGTGTCATTAAAGTTAACCCTTGCGTGGCATGCCGACACGTGCCCCAACCAGCTGTGTTTGACTGCCTGCTCACTCGACACCTATCATACGTGCTTATCTAGCCGATGATGAGGTGGAGCGGTAATGAGACAGACAGAGCCTGCTGGCACGGAGCTTGCCGGGCCTTCGCTTGCCGGCAAGAAGCTTGTCGACAACCAGAATCTCGGTCTTCCACCTTGCCGGGCCTTTGCTTGCCGGCAAGGGTAATCTTGATCTTCAGTACTAGAATAGTACTTCTCGATGACCTGCCTGGAGGTCTTCTTCATGGTCTTGTTAATCTAATCTTGAGCCATGACAGAAGCAATCCTCCGGCAAGCCCTTGCCGTCAGGATGGCTACAACTGCCTGAGCACAAGTCAGGGTACGAAGGCAGCCATGTTTTAGTACACCGACAGGAGCCACCGGGCCTGGGCCATACACGCATGCGAGGCATCGTTGGGCTAGGCCCAAACAGTGCACAGGCATGCATGGCAGAGGATAACTGCCATAATCTTCTCTTTTACCATGCCCCCCCACGACGCGCATTAAATGTGGACGTGGGAGAGGTGGAACAAAACGGCCGCGGGAGGTAGTGCGCCTGAAAAGTGTAGCCACGTAGGACAGCAAAGAGCCAGCCCCTGCGCCTTCCCCATAAAAAGGAAACCACAAGGGGCGCTGCTCATTTACCCCCTTCTCCCAATCTAGCCATCCGCCGTCATCTTCTTCCTTGCACAAGAATAGAGCGCCTCCTCTTCCACCGCTGCGCCGCGCCCCCACCTGCCTCCAAATTCGCCCTCCCCAAGGCAACCATGGCTCCCAAGAAGAACCAAAACAAGCCGGAGAAGGCGGTCGACCCCAACGCAGAGGCGAGGAAGTTGGAGCTAGCAGCGGCGCGGAGAGAAAATGTCGTCTTCAATCCGGTGTTGGATGAGAGCGATTTGGTGGAGCGGTACTCGATCATGTGGGAGAAGGGGACGGCCGCCCACACCGCGCCAGAAGTCCTTCCCAGCTCCATCAAATCTGGTGAAGACAAGTACCCTTTCTTCACCGCCTATTTCTACTGCGGCCTTGTCCCGCCTTTCTTTGAATTCTTCGTAGAAATCATGTACACCTACGGGTTCCGTCTCCTAGACTTCACCCCCAACGCCATGACTTGTATGGCTGTCTTCGCACATATATGCAGAAAATTTGTTGGTGTAGTACCCAGTGTACCCCTCTTCCGCCATTATTTTACCCCACGCATCGAAGTAGACGCCCTCTCCGGCGGCATTACTTGGATCCCCAGGTGTCGGTGTAAAACCGGCAGACCTCGGGGTAGGGGGTCCCGAGCTGCGGATCTAGGATCGATGGTAACAGAGACAATGGAGACGGTGTTTACCCAGGTTCGGGCCCTCTTAATGGAGGTAAAACCCTACGTCCTGCTTTTGTTATATTGATGAAGATGTATCGAGCACAGAGTTGATCTACCTCGAGATCGTAATATGAGTCTAACTTCTATGGCTAGGTAAGCGATGTTGTCTATCTCCCTGTTACGGGCTAAACCCTATGGCTTATATACACGCCAGGGAGGGTATCCAAGGTTACAAAGTCGGTATGCTAGGAGAGAGGCGACAGGAGAAATCTTGAAGTATACGTCAAGTCTTCGGTAGGAACAGCCTTAATCACGCCTCCCACATACAGCCTCCGGAGTCCATCTTGGTTACGTGCGGGGGTACATCAGCCCGAACGAGGAGACGGGTCGGCCTGGTTAGTACCCCCTAATCCAGGAAACTGTCACTAGCCCCTGAACTGGTCTTCGATGCCGAAGTCGTCGCTTTTCACATTCCGGAGTCTTGGCTCAACAGACAAGTTCCCGTGCTTTTATTCTCCGAACAGAGTTAAAGACCTCGGCCGACCTTTAGAATTCGCCGAGAGCTCAATATCAAATGTTGAAACTCGTGCCGCTTAGGTAATTGGGCCCCTTTATGGGAAAAATGTTGAAGCGTCAGCCCTTTCTACCCCTACTTAATAGACGCCTGACCCTTTCTCGTGGCTGTACGCCTTTGCAACCGCAGCGAGAAATTCCCCCTTCCTCAAGCCCCAACTTAGGAGCCCCAAAAAATGGTGAGCGGCGAGGGATCGTCAAGGTGTCCTCATGGCCCGGATAGGGGGGACTGGGGGAGCTGCTCCGTCGTGCGCCTTCAATTAGAGCGTCTGGCGACGCAGGGATATCTGCCGGATGCGGATCTAGCCGCTACCCTCCCTGGATTAACATCCATTGACGGTCAAGCCCACGCCGAAAATTTCCCCTCGCCACGGGGGGACGAGCGAGTATGCTTCGTACCTTTCCTCCTCCGTGGCTTAGGGTTTCCAATCCACCCATTCCTCCGCGGCTTGCTGGAGTTCTACGGGTTACAACTACATCATCTTTCTCCGAATTCGGTGCTACATATCGCGGGGTTCGTTGCGCTCTGCGAGCTGCACCTCGGCTGTCAGGCGCACTTCAGGTTATGGCAGAAGTTCTTCTGCATCGTGCCCCGCTCTTCAACCGACAAGCTATTCGAGGTCGGGGGAGACGAAGTCTGCCGAATCGACAAGACTGGCTATCCAGCAGGAACACCTCAGGAGGAGGCCGATCACTGGCCTTCCGAGTGGTTCTATATCACCGACATCCTGTTGTACGAGCCAGTCCGGCCAGGCCTTCCATCCTTCTCCCTAGATCCATCGAGGAAGCATTACAGCTGGAGGCCAATGAGTTCGGCTCAAGAAGAAGACGAAGCCGTGACTAGGGTAGCGGCCAAGGTGAAGCTTCTGTCAAGTGCGGGTCTTACCATCATCGATGTGATGGCGGTGGCTCTAGACCGGAGAGTCCAGCCTCTTCGACAGCGCCAACATTTATTGTGCGAGTATAACGGGTCCGAGGACGCCTCTCGATCCATCAAGGGGGCTTTTATGGACCAAATGACCCTCGGAGCTGTACTAGCCAGCATGTATCAAGGGTCAGCCGAGGAGTTTGCTAAACGCCAGTTCCAGGACGGGTTGTCGTACTACAACCCAGCCGACATCGTGAGTCTTTATTCCGGGTTTTCTTGTTTCACCTCGGAATCCTTATCATTAATCCTTTATATATTGGTTGATCAGTGGTGGAGGCGTTGGCTCGAAGGGGTGAGCAGTCCGGCTCCAGAGCTGGAGTTGCACAGCCGTGCAGAAGATCCGCTCTACCACGAGGACGAAGACCTGGGGCTTATCTATGAGGGGAGGAGTTTTTTCCTGGAGAGCCTTGATGGCTCAAAGGTAGCGGTCGTCCCCGACACACCGGGGACAAGACCGGCCTCATCGGTAACTCTCCCTTCCTCTAAGCGAAAGAGAGCCCCTCGTCTACCAGTCTCCAATCTTCTGACTTCTTCTCCAAAGGGGCGGTGCTCCCAACGCCTCCGCAGAGAGGTGGCTCCACCGGAAAGGGCACGGCCAGAGGTTCAAGAAGCTCCGTCCGAGGTTGCGAGGTCAAACGAGAGTGCTCCATCCGTAATCAGGTAATATTTTAGTTCCATGTCATAGAAAAAGACACCTTGGGTTCTGACACTGCCAATTATTCGCAGACAGTCTCCACCTTCCACCGCACACACGGAGGCCGAGGAAGGTACGGTTCCGCCCAAGGAAGCAGAGGTTCGAAATCCGGCAAGGGTTGACCCCGGAGCCGCCCAGCCCGAGGACTCAGCGACATCGGCCACTCCGTCCAAAATTCAATGCGCCGTGAATTATCGCCGGCGAAAGGCTTCCTTGAATAATCTGGCCTTTTCGGACAGGGAGCTTAAGGCTCTCAGCGCAGTGGACGCATACCTCGGGGCGACCCGAGGTGCTTTTGACGAGTCGCTGGATGTACTGTCGCGAGGTCTGCGGGTAAGGTTTTCAAAGACGAATATGACTACCAAGTATAGTAGGAGCCCCTAAGGCTTGATACGAGCCCCTGGGGTCGAATCAAGGCTTGAATTCTAACCCGTATTTGTTGTCATAAGAGGAAGCGCGCTTGAAGAATGAACAATTGACCTCGGCGTTAGACCAAACAAAGGTGCAGCTTGACGCGGCATTGTCCGAGGTTGAGCAGGTGAAGAAATTCACCAGAGAGGCGCATGGTAAGCGTTTACGCCTTGAAGTGGGTAACGTTAAAAAAGTAGAGCTGGCGCCTAGCATTGCTTGTAGCAGCGGAAGCCCTGGGCCATCTTGAAAGAGATCTGAAGCAGGCCCGCGAAGATCTGGCGTATGCTGAAGCGCAGCACCAGGCAATTCAGCATATGGGCAACGGGAATGTGCTTAGGGCTGAAAATGCCCGGCAAGCCCAGTAATTTGAGAGCTTAAAAACTCGCCTGGCCGCTGCGGAAGCAAAGAATCGGCGAGCGGACGATATGATTTATGGTAAGTTAGAAAATACGAAAGACACTTGTTATGCAACTTGTCCAAGGAAATATGTCATTTGAAATGTGTTGTTGTTTGACAGTGTGCCTGACTGGCCTTCCTCCGGAGTCGTGGGGTCCGGTGTCCGAAGACATGAGCAATCGTCTGTCCGAGGTGCATGAAGGAGCTCGGAAAGTGATGAAGGATGTGCACTAGGCGTTATGGCCCGAGGTGACGCCAGTCCCCGAGGACATGGCCGCGCTGGCCGAACGTCTTAAGAGAATGCGGCGCCGGATCCAAGCGTGGAAAGTATCAGCTTGCCGAGAGGGTGCCAGAGAGGCCTGGGCCATGGTGAAGACCCATTACACCGGCTTGAGGACAACAGAATTAGCAGAGGTAGGACCCCTGGGGTCGGATGGGGAGGAGATCCCAACCAGCCAGGCATACGATAGTGCAATGCCTGCCGCACGATTCTCGCAAAAGGATTGCGCACTAGACACCTTAATAGACGGGTTAGACCGTGCTTGAAAATTGTAGTATGACTTTATGTACCGAGGTATTCTATGTCAAATTTCCGCCCGTGTAACCAAACTCTGTCAGCCAGCCGTCGGCTTCCGCCTCCTCGGACAAGTCCGAGGAGTGTCCCAGACTACTGGCCGAGGTTATCGAACCAGATGCGTCAAGGGACCAGGCAATCGGGCAATGTGGCTCGAAGATGAGAGGGTAACTGAAGGTTATGTTATATTACTGTTTAACGTAAGAAACATCTTCCGAGGAAAATAGTTCTTCCAACAGTTCCTTTCCACGAGGAATGTGTCGAACACACCCGTCCGAAGACGGATGACCTCGGGGTTAAAGCCCCTGGTCGGGGTTTGAAAAGACCCTTGCCATGTTAGTCCTATGTCATAGCCGACCAATTCGCATTATAAGACCGCTAGCTTTCGGCTTTATCCGTCTGAGGTACTACACCGGCTGACCCAGGAGTAACAATCACAGCGGTGCTCCCTTTGCCCCCTAGCCGAAATATCGGGAACGTAAGGGGCAAGCACAGGAGCCGGGCAACCCAGCTTGGCCAAATCTTAAAGCGAATCGATGCATATAGTGGCTCGAAAGACAATAGTACATAAAGGGCAGAATAGCTATTGTTTTGAAAAGAACCAGCTAGATTGTCCTCGGGGTCATAAAAGAACTTTCCGAGGTGAGAAGATAAGAAAGAAAAAAGGTTAAATCGAAAGAAAATGCACAAGTTATTGACACAGACCGTATACTCGAAGTTATGCATAGAAGCGTCGGAGTAGCACCGCGTTCCACGGGTGGGGCTCTAATCGGCCGTCCTCTGGATCTCGGATTCGATAAGCTCCTCCGATGAGCACTTGGTCAATGATGAACGGTCCGTCCCATCTAGGGGAGAGCTTGTGTTTTTGTTTTTCGGGGTGCAATCTCGTTACGAGATCCCTGACGTTGAATTCTTATACACGGACCTCTCTACCGTGGTAGCGTCGTGCCTGCTGTTGATAAATAGCAGAACGAGCCCGTGCGACGTTGCGCTCTTCCTCGAGAGCGTCTAAGGCGTCTTGCCGATCGAGTTCGGCCTCCAATTCCTCGTACATGCGCACCCGAGGTGCGTCATGTATGATGTCGCAAGGGAGGACCGCTTCGGCGCCATACACCATAAAAAATGGGGTATACCCGGTGGACCGATTTGGTGTTGTATGCAAGCCCCATAAGACGGAATCAAGTTCCTCAACCCATTTGCAATCGGCTTTTTTAAGGGAGCGAACTAGCCGTGGCTTAATTCCACTAAGGATAAACCCGTTGGCTCGCTCCACCTGCCCATTAGACTGCGGGTGATAGACGGACGCGTAGTCGAGCTTAATGCCCATTTTCTTACACCATGCCTTAACCTCTTTAGCCGTGAAGTTGGTTCCGTTGTCTGTGATCAGACTGTGGGGGACACCGTAACGGTGAACTATCCTAGAAATGAATCCGATGACCTGGACGGCCTCGGCCGAGGTGACTGGCATTGCTTCGATCCACTTGGTGAATTTGTCTACCATAACGAGGAGGTACTTATTTTTGTTTGATCCACCCTTGAGTGGCCCAACCATGTTGAGCCCCCAGACCGCGAAGGGCCATGTAATTGGAATGGTGCGAAGATCCGTGGGGGGCATATGGCTCTGTTTCGCGAATACCTGGCAGCCCAGGCAACGCTGTACTAATGCCGAGGCATCGGCACTGGTCGTTGGCCAATAGAAATCGGCGCGAAAAGCCTTGCTAACCAGGGTGCGAGCAGCGGCGTGATGTCCGCTCATGCCGGAGTGTATCTCCTGAAGTACAAGTTGTCCTTCTTCCTCGGATATGCATCTCTGGAGGACGCCCATTGTACTCATTTTGTAAAGTTCCCCTTCATGAACCTTGTAGGCCTTAGACTACCTTACGATCCGACAGGAGTCGGCTTGGTTATCAGGGAGTTCTTTTCAGAGTAGGTATGCAAGAAGCGGCTCAGTCCATGGTGCGATCACTGCCATGACATCATGCGCTGAATCCGTTTTCCGGATCATGGACCCGCCTATGATACCATCGTCCCTTTCGGACGGGGGCTGTTGCCCGACATCGTTTGAGTCCGATGTTCCTGTACTGTCTTGCCAGACTACGGATGGCTTAAAAAGCCGCTCGAGGAAGGTGTTTTCGGGAACCTTGTCCCGCTTCGTGCCCAGTCGGGCGAGAATGTCCGCGGCCTGATTGCTATCTCGGGGTATATGGTGAAATTCCAGCCCCTCGAATCTGGCCGAGATCTTTAGGACGGCATTTCGGTAGGCTGTCATCTTGGGGTCTTTGGCGTCGAACTCGCCGTTGATTTGCGAAATGGCGAGGTTCGAATCACCTCGGACCTCGAGGCGTTTAACGCCCATGGAGACCGCTATCCGAAGTCCGTGTAAGAGGGCTTCGTATTCGGCTGCGTTATTGGAGTCTGTGTACATGATTTGCAATACATATCGAATGTTATCACCCGTGGGGGACGTGAGTACCACACCGGCCCCTAGGCCGGCGAGCATTTTGGGGCCATCAAAATACATCGTCCAATGCGAATAGGTACTGTACTCACGAGGGAGTTCGGCTTCGGTCCATTCAGCCACGAAGTCTGCCAACACCTGGGATTTAATTGCCTGGCGTGGTTTATAGATAATTTCGAAAGGCAGGAGCTCTATAGCCCATTTGGCGATGCGCCCCGTTGCATCTCTATTGTTGATTATGTCACTTAGAGGGACGTCGGATGCCACGGTCACCGCGCACTCTTGAAAGTAGTGTCGAAGCTTTCGTGATGCCATGAAGACTGCGTACGCTATCTTTTGATAGTGAGGGTAACGTGTCTTACAGGGGGTTAAGACCTCGGACACGTAGTATACGGGTTTCTGGACATGGAACTTATGACCTTTCATTTCTCGTTCGACCACGAGGACTGCGCTAACCACCTGGTTTGTAGCCGAGATGTATAATATCGTCGGTTCGCAAACGCCTGGTGCTGCCAGGATTGGGTTGGTGGCGAAGAGGGCCTTAATGTCTTGTAGGGCCGGCGCAGCCTCCTTGGTCCATTTGAACGTTTTAGTCTGCTTTAACAGCCTGTACAATGGTAAAGCTTTTTCACCAAGCCGTGATATAAAACAACTTAGGGCTGCTACGCAGCCCGCTAGCTTTTGTACATCTTTGAGCTCTGTAGGGACCTCTAAGCGATCCAGAGCTCGAATTTTGGCCGGATTGGCCTCAATTCCTTGGCTAGATACAATAAAACCGAGGAGTTTGCCTGTCGGGACCCCGAAAATGCATTTTTCGGGGTTGAGTCTTATTTGATATTCTCGTAGGCTGGCAAATGTATCACGGAGGTTGTCCACCAGTTGGTCGACGCGTTTAGTTTTGACAACCACGTCGTCTACGTAGGCCTCCACAGTTTTTCCGATGTGTTCTTTCAGGCATGTTTGAATCATACGCTGGTAGGTAGCGCCAGCATTCTTTAGTCCGAAGGGCATCGTATTGAAGCAAAACGGTCTGTAGGGCGTAATAAATGATGTTGCTGCCTGGTCCGATTTTCCTTCATTTTTATTTGATGATACCCTGAATAGGCATTTAGAAAGCACAATGCGTCGTGGCCCGCAGTGGCATCCACAATTTGGTTAATACGGGGTAGGGGAAAGGGGTCTTTAGGGCAAGCTTTGTTGAGGTCTTTAAAATCAACGCACAACCGCCAGGACCTATCCTTTTTTGGTACCATGACCAGGTTGGCTAGCCAGTCGGGGTGTTTTATATCCTTGATGAATCCCGCCTCCAGCAGCTTTGCCAGTTCCTCGCCCATTTCTTGACGCTTGGGCTCGAAAAAACGCTGAAGTGTTTGTTTAACGGGCTTATAGCCTGCCAGTATGTTTAGGCTGTGCTCTGCGAGCCTACGGGGAATCCCAGGCATATCGGAGGGGTGCCAGGCAAATATGTCCCAGTTTTCCCTAAGGAAAGTGCGTAGGGCTTCGGCAACCTCTGGGTCGAGGTTAGCCCCTATGGACGCCATTTTAGCGGGGTCCGTGGGGTGAACTTGGAATTTAATAATCTCGTCGGCCGGCTTGAAGGAGGTAGGTTTTGATCTTTTGTCGAAGATGACACCGTCCCGATCGACTTCAGCGCGTAGTGCGATTAATTCTTCGGCCGCGAAGGCTTCGGCCAGGGTCTCGAGGGCGAGGGATGCCGTTTTATTCTTGGCTTTGAGCGCCCTGTCAGGATCACTCAAAATGGTAATGATCCCTTTTGGGCCCGGCATCTTGAGCTTCATGTAGCCATAGTGCGGTACCGCTTGAAATCTTGAAAAGGTGTCCCGTCCGAGGATGGCGTGGTATCCGCTTTTGAAAGGCGCGATGTGGAATGTAATATCCTCGGAGCGGTAATTGTCTGAGGTCCCAAAGACTACATCTAGAGTTATCTTTCCACTGAAGCGTGCCTCTCTCCCAGGCACTATTCCTTTAAAGGTAGTGGTGCTCAGTTCTATGCGTGTTTTGTCAATGTGCATTTTATCTAGAGTGTCTTCATATATCAAATTCAGGTTGCTGCCACCGTCCATCAGGACCTTATGGAGGCGGCAGCGGTCCACGATGGGATCGAGGACTAGCGCGGCGGGGCACCTGTCCAGGGTAGACTTCGGCTGATCATCCTGAGTGAAGGAGATCGGCGTGTCTATCCACGCACCCCGAGGCGATACCCGCCGGACGGCGTTAACTTCCCGTAGGGCCCGTTTGCGCTGGTTTTTAGACGTAAATGTCTCATAAATCATTAAGACCTCGTCTTCATCCGAGGTCCGTCCAGAGTGGCTGGAGGTGCCCGCCAAGAGGGCGGGCCCCCCTTTGGCCACCTGCCTTAGCACCCAATAGTCCCGAAGGCTGTGGGTTGGGCAGGAGTTAACTAATACGGCGTGGATCGGGCATGGTTTACCCAGAAAGCCATCCAGGGCCGTTCCGGGGTGATCGGATGTTTTCCTCTTCTTCCGGGGTCGATCACCCGAGGTATCGCATTTGTGATTTTCTTGCCGAGGCGCCGACCGGTCGCGTTCCGGGTAGTCTTCATGGATCGAGTCCGTATTCTCCTTGGTTCGCCAGGCGTCTTCAATGGTGCAAAATCGCGCTACCAAGTTGGTTAATTCAGGGAGTGTTTGGACGCAACGGCGGGCGAGGGCGTTCAAGACGCTTTATCCTTGCATCCATGCTCAAAAGCGGTGATTATATCAGAGTCTTGGTACTCTAGTATCTTGCTCTTGATGATCAAGAACCTGGCCCAGTATTGCCGGATCGGCTCACCAGGGATCTGCCGTACGTAAGCTAAGTCCCAGATGTCGGAGGGGCTGGAGTCGTCGGGGCTATATTGTATACAAGAGGTGGGCGGACTAGATCCGGTCTCTAAAGACCGCGGGCTGAAGACCTCGTCCCGTTCACCTGACGGTGGATCCGTAGTTATCGGTTTAGCCGATTTGATCTGGGAGTCGGTCATTAGTGGGTCGTCGTCCGATCCGATCTCCAGGAAGTATCTTACCCCCTCATCGGCGAGGGGGGCCTTCGTTGGAGCCAGGGAAGGGTCTCGATTCGCTTCCACGTTACGTGGGGGTGTCTGTGAGACCAAAGCTTCAGATGTGGAGCCATGCTCCGTGGGTTTAAAGCCGTTGACTGGCGATCCCATCGATCCCTCCGGTGATCTCACAGCGGAACTCTCAATGAAAGCACCAGTGTCGGTGTAAAAACCGGCAGACCTCGGGGTAGGGGGTCCCGAGCTGCGGATCTAGGATCGATGGTAACAGAGACAATGGAGATGGTGTTTACCCAGGTTCGGGCCCTCTTAATGGATGTAAAACCCTACGTCCTGCTTTTGTTATATTGATGAAGATGTATCGAGTACAGAGTTGATCTACCTCGAGATCGTAATATGAGTCTAACTTCTATGGCTAGGTAAGCGATGTTGTCTATCTCCCTGTTACGGGCTAAACCCTATGGCTTATATACACGCCAGGGAGGGTATCCAGGGTTACAAAGTCGGTATGCTAGGAGAGAGGCGACAGGAGAAATCTTGAAGTATACGTCAAGTCTTCGGTAGGAACAGCCTTGATCACGCCTCCCACGTACAGCCTCCGGAGTCCATCTTGGTTACGTGCGGGGGTACATTGGCCCGAACGAGGAGACGGGTCGGCCCGGTTAGTACCCCCTAATCCAGAACACCGTCACCAGGGACAATGATGTTTATCTCAAGGGGAAACTCCATTTGAAGTGGAACGAGTAGAGCGGGGAATGGTACTGGATCAAGGACGCTGATTTTCCAGATTTCTGCAAGCCCAGATTGGAAAAAGTGGTGCGCGGCAAAGACTGGAGCTCCGTTGACACCGACGACAATAAGCTCACAATCGCCACGACATGCATCCTCCGTCTCAGAGATGCCGGCCTTACCATTGAAATGGTGGGGGCCGATTTCCTTCGCCGCCGCATCGCACCACTCCAGAACAAGGGCATGCCGGCCTGGGATTACAAGAACACGGCAGATATCATGCGGGTGCGGACTGGGCTCCACGCCAACCTGACGGTGCTGCAACACACGGTGCTGTGCCACTAGCTCTTTCGCGCCACCGGCAACTTCAAGCTGTCGGCAAGCATGGTACCCTTGTGCAACAACTCCGTCAGGGATTCCATCATTGTAATGATGCTGGCTTGCAATGCCCATGGTGTCGAAGCGCTTTGGCAAGAGCAGCCCGAAGACGCGGTAAGGAAGTGGTTTGATACCCTGGTGGAGAGGCCCGTCAGGGAGGAGAAGGACCTCATCCACGACACCACCGATGAAGAGTTGGCGCACATCGCCAACAGGGCAGTAGAGGCGAGAATGGCTGAAGGCGCCGGCGGCTCTGGGTCCGCGGAAGCCGATGTTGCTAAAGAGTCCGATGATCAAACGGCAGAGGAGCCTCCGGAGGAACTTGCCGGAGAGCAAGAGGAGCCTTCCGGGGAACAGGCCAAAGAGACTGCCGAAGGGCAACTGCATAGGGAGCCCCCTGTTCCCGCCGTTCCGGCAAGGAAGCCTCGCATCCTCCAGAAAGCTGTCTCCGGAGAGCTAGTCCATGGAGCATCTTCACACGACGAAGTAGCTGAAAGCACATTTGCTCCCTTGGTGGTTTTGGTAATTTATGCCAACATACATGTTGTTGGACTAATGCTTCTATCTAGTGAATTTCAGACAAGTTCAACAATGGCAAGGCAAGGACAAGGAGATGTGGAACCCTTCAAAATGCTAAGGACATACATTGGCAAAAGCTCAAGACTCTTCATTTTTGGTTTAGTGATCCAAGATCACATTGAGTCCATAGGAAAGCCAATACTATTAAAAGGGGATGACGTTTTGATAATGACCTGTTTGCTCAAGTGCTTAGTAATATTGCTCCAAAATCCTCAGCCACTTTCTCTATCCAAACTTGTCCTATTTTCCAAAGTCAAACTGGGACCCACCGAATTCTATCCTTCCGGACCCACCGAGTTCATGAGGACAGTACCACAAGCAAAGCCCTAACAAGTCGGATCCACCGATATGGATCTCGGTCCCACCGAGATGGCCTTGCCAACTCTCTGTCATCAATTGCAATTATTTCAGTCCAACCGAGTTTTGTAATCGGTGCCACTGAGATGGCTTGACAACTTTATGTTGCCTTGTTGCAATTATTTCGGTCTTACCGAGATGCTGCAATCGGTGCCACCGAAACGAGGATTGCCCTACCATTGCACATCGGTCGCTCCGAGTTGTTTCCTTTCGGTCCCACCGAAACTTCAAAAGTTCACATCTTTTGCACAGGTCGGTCTCACTGAGAATTCCAGTCGGTGCCACTGAGTTTGGTCAAAAGTGTGTAACGGTTGGATTTCGTGTGGAGGCTATATATACCCCTTCACCACCCTCTTACCAAGAGAGAGAGCCATCAGAACATGCCTACATTTCCACCACACATTTTCTGAGAGAGAACCACCTACTCATGTGTTGAGATCAAGATATTCCAATCCGACCATTTGAACCTTGATTTCTAGCCTTCCCAAGTTGCTTTCCACTCAAATCTTTCTTCCACCATAGCCAAATCTGTGAGAGAGTGTTTGAGTGTTGGGGAGACTATCACTTGAAGCACGAGAGCAAGGAGTTCATCATCAACACGCCGTCTATTACCTTTTGGAGAGTGGTGTCTCCTAGATTGGTTAGTTGTTACTTGGGAGCCTCCAAGATCATGTGGAGTTGAACCAAGGAGTTTGTAAGGGCAAGGAGATCGCCTACTTCGTGAAGATCTACCCCGAGTGAGGCTAGTCCTTCGTGGACGGAAGCCATGGTGGAATAGGCAAGGTTGCTTCTTCGTGGACCCTTTGTGGGTGGAGCCCTCAGTGGAATCGTGCAACCGTTACCCTCCGTGGGTTGAAGCCTCCATCAACGTGGACATATGATAGCACCACCTACCGGAACCACGCCAAAAATTATCGTGTCTTCATTGCGTTTGATCTTCCATACTCTACCCCTTTACTTTCCGTACACTTGCATGCTTTACTATTTCCGCTGCTCAATCTCTAGATATGCATGTGTAGGAAGTTTTGGTGATATCTTAACTTGTGCCGAAATCTGCCTAAAATTCAAGTGAACTAAAAAACTGCAACTTTGGTTGGTTAAGGGTCTATTCACGCCCCCTCTAGACCTACGTCCTCGACCCCACAATTGGTATCAGAGCTTTGGTCTCCATTGCTTTGGTTTAATCACCATTGGAGGGAGATGGATGAAATGCTTGATATCTTTGGGGAGTCTTAGACGTAGAGTGCCTATTCTCAATGGGGAGCATTAACACTTTTGGAAGGATGAAATGCTTGATATCTTTGATGAATTTAACTTGAGCAAGTACATTCATAATCCTTATGTGCCTCCCATTGATCCCTTGCATCCCACTCATGATGAGGAAATTGACATGCTTTGTAATCTTAGAACTATCAACCTTATCATTAGAGGATTACCTAACATTGTGCTCGGTTGTATGCAAAACTTTGAGTGTGCATATAGTCTATGGAATGACTTGGAAAAGCGATATCCTGACTATTCTTTAAAGAATCTTGATGAGACTCTTCATAAGACTATTGCTTTTCACAAGATGAATCCTAGTGATCCTAACTTTGATGATTGCTTGTTTGAGCTTCGTAATCTTATGCGTGCTAAAGGAGATGTTAGAACTATTAGTAACATTATCACGGAAGCCATTAGAATTCATAAACTTGAAAATTGTCATGATCATGAAACTAATGAATTCATTGCCCTAGGTGATGATCACATACATGTTGATGATGATGATGTTGAACATGGCTATTATGATGAAGACGATGAATTTGATATTGAATATGAGAAGACCATGAGGAATCTTAGTCTTATGGCAAATCTTTGAGATTACATGGCCGGAGGAAAAGAGTGGATTCTTGATAGTGGATGTACCGATCACATGATCGGAGATAGAGACATGTTTCGTGAGCTTGCAAAAAATGATGGTCCACGCAAGTATGTGACTTTTGGAGACAACTCCAAGGGTAAGGTACTTGGCCTTGGTAAGCTGGCCATATCCAATGATAGCTCCATACAAAATGTTATGCTTGTTGAATCTCTTGGTTACAATCTTCTTTCCGTATCTAGACTAGCCGACTTTGGTTTCAATGTTCTATTTACCAAAGTAGATTGCCAAGTGTTTCATCGAGATAATCATAATATGGTCTTTACCGGCATTCGTAGAGGTGATCTATACATTGTTGATTTCACTAAAAGAGCCCAACTCGTACATGTTTAATTGCTAAATCTTCTAAAGGTTGGTTATGGCATAGGAGACTTGGACATGTTGGCATGCATAATCTTGATAAACTTGTTAAAGGAGATCATATTCTTGGTGTGAAAAATGTTATATTTGACAAGGATAGACTTTGTAGTGCTTGCCAAGCAGGAAAACAAGTTGGAGGAAGCCATCCCGTGAAGAACATTATGACCACGAGGAGACCACTCGAGCTACTTCATATGGATCTCTTCGGTCCTAACTCCTATAAGAGTCTTGGTGGTAACTCCTTCGGTTTGGTCATTGTTGATGATTTTTCCAGATTTACGTGGGTGTTCTTTCTCGATGACAAATCACAGGTACAAAAGATCTTCAAGAACTTCGCAAGGAAGGCCCAAAATCAATTTGAAGTGAAGATCAAGAAGGTTCGGAGTGACAACGGAACAAAGTTCAAGAACGCCAATGTGGATACCTTTCTTGATGAGGAGGGCATTTCACATGAGTTCTCGGCTACGTACACACCTCAACAAAATGGAGTTGTTGAGAGTTAGAACCGGACTCTTATTGAGATGGCAAGGACAATGCTTGATGAATACAAGACGCCAAAACACTTTTGGGCGAAAGCGGTTGAGACAGCTTGTCATGCTACAAATTGACTCTATCTTCACAAGCTTCTTGGTAAAACGGCGTATGAACTACTCACCGGTAACAACCACAAGTTGGATACTTTCGAGTATTTGGCTCAAAATGTTACATTCTTGATAAGCATCGTCGTTCAAAGTTTGCTCCTAATTCTCATGAAGGTTTTCTACTTGGTTACAGATCGAACTCTCACACTTAACGTGTCTACAACAACTTCACTCAAAAAGTTGAAGAGACGGTAGATGTGAAGTTTGATGAGACTAACAGCTTGCAACTCGAGCAATTGCCAATTGACGTAGGAGATCAAGAACCATCGGACGCAATCCAAGACTTGTCCATTGGCAAGATTCGACCCGTGGAAGTGAAGGAGAGTACTTTGTCAATTCAAGTGGAAGCTCCAACTTCACGTCAAGGTGAACAACAAGTTGACATGGAGGCATCCAAAAGTGGAACACGTCAAGACGAAGGGAATAAGGAAGTGCAACAAGATGATCCACCTCAACCTCCTTCTCCACCTCCACAAGCGAACAACGAGAACAACAACGAAGAAGATGATGATGATGAGGAAGCCTCACCACAACCCAAGCAAAAGCTACCTCGAGTTAGAGCAAGAATTCACAAGAATCATCCCGTCGAACAAATACTTGGAGATATCCAATCCGGGAGAATCACTCGCTCTAAATCTTGCTTAGCTAACTTTTGTGAGCATTACTCATTCATCTCTAGTGTTGAACCCTTGAAGGTAGAAGAAGCTCTCGAGGATCCCGATTGGGTAAATGCAATGTACGAGGAGCTACACAACTTTGAGAGGAATCAAGTTTGGACATTGGTTGAGAAGCCTAAAGATGAGCAAAACATTATTGGAACAAAATGGGTATTTCGGAATAAGCAAGATGCAGATGGACAAGTTGTACACAACAAGGCTCGTCTCGTAGCACAAGGTTACACACAAGTCGAAGGTATGGACTATGGTGAGACCTATGCCCCCGTTGTCATGCGTACGACCATCTATGGGACCATCTAGCCCCTTTGCGGTTCGACTAGGGGAATGCACACGCACAAAGAGTAGAATCAGCATAGTACGCAAAGGTTTTTACCCAGGTTCGGGCCACCGTGAGGTGTAAAACCCTACTCCTGCTTTAGTGTATTATATGTGGAGAGCTCAAGTACAAGGTGCGCTTCGCCCTGGCAAGGTGCTAGGGAAGCAACTACGCATGCAAAGTGAGCTAGAGTGTTTTGAATGATCGATCCCCCGTAAACGTTGCCCTGGCCCTCCTTTTATAGCTTAAAGGGGTAATCACAGTGGCAAAACAGTCATTACAAGTTTATTAGATAGCAAACAGTGCTATCATACCTAACTCTACCGGATTAGGACAAAAGCATTTATTACGCCGTTAGGTGTCATGTGGAGGAGGAGTCCCGGCAAGGTTCCTGCACCGCTCGCCCATCTACCTCTTATTCACTTGACATGCCTCCTGGACGCGTGTCATTAAAGCTAATTTCCCTTCCAGCGAGCTGATACGTGCCCCGACAAGTCTCACCAAACTGCCTGCGTGGTCAACACCTCATCGATTAGTGACTAGCTGCCCGATGAGGTGGAGTGCGGACGAGCCAGTGAAGCCTTGCCGGCACGGAGCTTGCCGGGCCTTCACCTTGCCGGCTCGCGCCTTGCCGGCAAGTAATGCTCCCATCTTCAGTACTAGCCAAGTACTTATCGATGCTTCATCTTGATCTCTTAGTGCCTTTGCAACTAAGCCTTAAGTCTTGATCTTGGTAATCCCCAGCAAGCCCTGGCCATCAGGAAGGCTGCTACTGTCTGTGCATAAGTCAGGGTATAAAATACCCATGTTTTATACATCGACAGAAGCCCCCGGGCCTGGGCCATATGTGCATCCGAAGCGTCGTTGGGCTAGGACCAAATAATGCACAGACACACAGTGGGAAATTACCGCCGTAATCTTTGCAATGATGATTTCCCTCCAAGCATGCCCACGCCACGCATTAAATGCGGGACGCAGGAGTGGTGGACTGTAGCGGTTATCCCGTGGTAGTGCGCCTGCAAAAGCGCTGCCAAGGCAAATAGTAAAGAGCCAGCCCCCTCGCACCTTCCCCATAAAAAGGCAACCGCGAGGGGACGCTGCTCATTCACCCTTGCCTCCCTCTGCTTCATATTCTTCCTTTAGCCAGAGCAGCTTCCGCTGCCACCGCCGCCACTGATCCACACCTCACTTCGACTCCGTCTTCTCTCCCTGAGCCCTTATGGCACCCAAGAAGACCAACGCAGCGGGGAAGAAGCCCACCAAGCCTGTCGATCCCAAGGCGGAGAAGAAGAAGAAGGATTTGGAAGAACTGGAGAAGCGGCAGAGGGAGAATGTGGTATTCTCACCGCCGGCTTTGGATGAAAATACTTTGATCGAGAGGTATGCCTACATGTGGGGGCAAGACACTAAAGATCACAAGGCCCCAGTGGTGCTCCCCGCCAGAGGCAAGACCCCATCAGATTCGTACCCCCTTTTCTGTGCTTACTTCTATTGCGGGCTGGTCCCTCCATTTTCGGACTTCTTCAGCGCAATGATGTACAACTTTGGGTTCGGACTGCTGGATTTTACCCCAAATGCTATAACTTGCATGTCAGTCTTTTGCCCATTTCTGTGAGAATTCTGTTGGAGTTGCCCCCAATGTTGATTTGTTCCGCCATTTCTTCATTCCTCGAATCGAAGGCAAGGCGCTTTCCGGCAGTGTCACATGGATTCCCAGGGCCAAGACCAAGGACCAGTATCTTCCCGGGCAGCTGCACTTGAAGTGGGAGGAGTGGCGGGCTGAGTGGTGCTGGATCCAGGAAAAGGATTTTCCTAGTTTTTGCTTGCCGCACACAGAGCGAGTCATACGCGGTGACGACTAGAGCAATTTGGGTGCCAGCGACAAGAAGCTTGGCCAGGCACTGAACCGCATTGCTCGCCTCAGAGCCGCCAAGCTGACTATAGAGATGGTGGGTGCTGATTTCCTCCGGCGATGCATCGCGCCGCTGCAGAAGAGGCAGAGATTCGCGTGGGAGTACCAGAACGCAGGCGACATCATGCGATTGTACCCGGGACTCGGCAACAACCTGACTGTGATGGAGCACGCCTGCCTCTGTGAAAAACTGTTCAGAACCACCGGCACCTTCCACCTGCCGGACCAGATCGTCCCATTGCATATCAATTCTGCCAAGGACTCCATCTTGGCGATGATGCCAGAATGCAACGCTCAAGGAGTCGAAGCTCTCTAGCCAATGCCTACTCTAGAGAACGAAATGGACTGGGCTTTAAACTTGACGGAGAAGGCCATCCGAACAGAGAGGGATCTCATTAAGGCCACCAAAGATGAGGAGCTGGCATACATAGCTAGCAAGGTTGTAGAAGTTGCCAGAATTAGAAGAGTTGGCGGTTCTCAGGTCGCGGCAACCGAGGATGATGAAGAAGAACATCCCAAAGAGGAGGTTGCCGAAGAACACCAAGAAGAGCCTGCAGGGGATGAGGTTGCCGGGGAGCCCGAAGACGACGAAGAAGAAGGTCCTCGGGCTCCAAAGAAGAGGGCACGTATTCTTCGGAAGACGGCCAGTCAGGAGCCAGTGCGTGCTTCCTCGCCAAAGTCCGGGCCCATCGTGAAGAAAACGACCACCAGAACTGGCCACCAAGAAGAAGTGCGCCGGCAACCATCTCGGCGTCCACGAGTTCAGCACCCATCTCCTCAGCAAGAGGTTATCGGGGATGTTGGATCTTCTTAGCTGGAAAGTTCATCCCCTCCGGCAGTAAAAAGGGCCAGGGAGTCGCCCCCGCCGGCGAGATATGACCCCCCCATCCTCAGCGAGTCTGAAGACGAGGAGTAAGCATAATTGCTTCATCTTTACCAAGTCTTGACCCCATCTTGATTATAATTTCTGACTTGATTTCTTTTGTTTTCGCAGAGACACAGAGCCACTTGTGCATTGGGCCAAGCGAGCCAAGGCCGCAGCGGAAAACGAGCCTGCAGCAAGCATTGGGCAAGGGGGCGTGTCCGCTGATACCATCGTCATCAGCCCCCAGCCAAGCCCCCTGGGCGAGGCCGTGACACGATTTCCACTTGCCGGTACTGGCGCTGATGCTCCTGCTTTTGGTCTCGACAAGGAGGCAGGAGAAGGTCACCAGGAGGAAGAGCGCCAAGAGGCGGATCCTACCGTGGTTCCTCCGTCAACCACCGTCCCGGAGGATGCTTCTCCGACAAGGGTCTCCACTGATGAGCCCGTCCGCACCAGCAAGCAACGACCCGGCAAGCTCCGTGCTAGCAAACTCCCTTTGTCGTTATTCCACCGCTCCACCTTGGCGGCCTGTCAGAGGCTTGCCGACAGGTGTCGAGCGGGCAGGTAATTAGGTGAAGCTTGTCGGGGCACGTGGCAGCTCGCCGCCTGAAGAACACCTTTATCGACACACGTCCATATGCGTGTCAAGCCATTATCTACCCTCTGTATTTACCATTTTGCCATTGTGGTAGCTCCTTTCATCTATAAAAGGAGGGCCATGGCAACCTTTACAAGGGGTCGGACCCCAGCCCATTCGCAGTAGCCTAGCCGCAACAAGCCCCACCATTACAGAGAGCGCGGCCTCCCGGCATGGAGCTCCGGGGCACGGCTAGGCTACTGCGAATGGGCCGGGGTCTGACCCCTTGTAAAGGTTGCCATGGCCCTCCTTTTATAGATGAAAGGGGCAACCACAATGGCAAAATGGTAAATACAGAGGGTAGATAATGGCTTGACACGCATATGGACGTGTGTCGATAAAGGTGTTCTTCAGGCGGCGAGCTGCCATGTGCCCCGACAAGCTTCACCTAACTACCTGCCCACTCGACACCTGTCGACGAGCCTTTGACAGGCCGCCGAGGTGGAGGGTGGAATAACGACAAAGGGAGTTTGCCGGCACGGAGCTTGCCGGGTCGTTGCTTGCCGGTGCAGAACTTGCCGGTAACAATAGACTTGATCTTCTGGATGACCCGCCTGGAGTCTTGTCTTGCCAGCTCCGCCTTGCCAGATGAAATGTGTTGCAGGGAAGAGCTCCTCCCCGGCGAGCTCTTGGTCTTGCTTGCTGGTGGAGTACTTGCCGGTCGTATCGTCTTGCCGGGGCTGCTTCACAACAGCTTTAGATTAGCATAATCCCAAGCCTAGAAGGTTTATGAGACCCTGATTCTCATTACACCGACACCCGTTGCTAGACTTGAGTCCATTCGCATTTTAATTGCTTATGCCAATCACCATGATATCACTCTTTACCAAATGGATATTAAAAGTGCTTTCTTAAATGGTGAAATTGAGGAGGAAGTATATGTCAAACAACCTCCCGGATTTGTTAATCCCAAGAAACCGAATCATGTTTACAAACTTCGTAAAGCTCTTTATGGTCTTAAACAACCACCTAGAGCTTGGTACAAATGCTTGACTAAGTTTCTTCTTAAAAAAGGTTTCGAAATTGGGAAAATTGATTCAACTTTATTCACTAAGAGGGTTAATGGAGAACTATTTGTATGCCAAATTTATGTTGATGACATTATCTTTGGATCTACTAACCCCTTTTTTAGTGAAAAGTTTGGAAGGTTGATGTCGGAAAAGTATGAAATGACTATGATGTGTGAACTCAAATTCTTTCTTGGCTTGCAAATCAAGAAAACTAAGGAGGGTACCTTTGTTTCTCAAACAAAGTATACCAAGGACTTGTTCAAGAAGTTCAACATGCAAGAAAGTAAAGGTATGAAAACTCCAATGTCCATGAGTGGACATCTTGATTTGACAAAGGATGGCAAACCAGTTGATCAAAAAGTGTATCGATCCATGATTGGTTCATTGCTATATCTATGTGCCTCCCGTCCCGACATTATGCTAAGTGTGTGCATGTGTGCATGATACCAAGCGGCACCAAAAGAGTGTCACCTTAAGGCTGTGAAAAGAATCATGAGATACTTGATACATACACCAAATTTTGGCATATGGTATCCCAAAGGATCTTCCTTTGATCTTGTTGGCTATTCCGATTCGGACTATGCCGGAGACAAGGTTGATAGAAAATCCACTTCGGGTACATGTCAATTTCTTGGTAGATCTCTTGTGTCTTGGTCCTCCAAGAAACAAAACTCGGTATCTCTATCTACTACCGAAGCGGAATACATTGCCGCGGGATCATGTTGTGCTCAATTACTATGGATGACACAAACTCTTAAAGACTATGGTGTGCATAGGAGACATGTGCCATTACTATGTGACAATGAGAGTGCTATTAAGATTGCACACAATCCCGTGCAACATTCTTGAACTAAGCATATTGAGGTTCGTCACCATTTCATTCGAGATCATGTTGAGAAAAGTGATATTGACCTTAAACATGTTCGTACCGACAAGCAATTGGCGGATATCTTCACCAAACCTCTTGATGAGAAGATATTTTGCCACTTGAGGAGTGAGTTGAACATCACTGATGCTTCAAACTTGAACTAGAGACTTTCTTGGATGCATACGAGGGCATGAGCATTCTTGACTAATCCATGATACTTCCATGATCATATTATATCTTGGACATTTTGCTCCCTTGTATTGTATCTAACCTTTTGAAGGTACTTGGACAAGCTCCATGTCACAAGATTGCATCTCACTCTTATCTTGAGCAATCTTGTATAACCCAAGTATCAACAATCCTTGGTGGGACAAGGAACAAGACAACCTAAACATATCCTTTGACAACATTTGAGTTTATGCTTCATTCTTGTCATTTTGGATATACATGTTGTTCCTTGCAAATCTAACCCATGTAGGAAGATGAACTACAAATGATAGGATTGCTCCCAACTTCAACTAATGAGCATCCACCTCAAGTTCAACTACATGATGGAAATCATCACCAAATCCCAATGTAAGTTCTCACATCTTAGAGAAGCTTTACTCAAAGTCGAGCCAAAGCAACTCAACGAGATGTGAATACATTGAAATGCTTAAAAGAAAAATGGTAACCCCATTTTGAGCTTAACGATGAGTATGACCTATGATCAAGTGTTCTCACTTGACTCCTAAGTCAATATACTCTAACATAGGTGACCTAGTCGCCATCCCCTCTAGATGAAGTTCTCTAGTGTTTCTTTTGTGTTCCTCTTCTAGCTAGAGTGTTTCTATTTCAAAAAAAAACTTCATCTAGATGTTTCTTTGTTTCTTTGTTTCTTTTCTTTCAGTGTTCTCTTCTCTTAGCTAGTTTAGTAGTTAATTCATTGCAAATCTTTTAATTCCTTTGCCTAGTGAGCTGAGTTGACAAATTTTTCCAATTGCACCAGACTCGGTCACACCGAATTGATTCAACTCGGAGTCACCGATTTTGCTGCTCTATGGGATTTTCTGTCAAATATTTTTTGAGTTTTTCTACTCCAACTCCACTCAATGATTCTTACCCTCTACCTGCATATGGAACAACTCAATGGCTAGATGTATTCTCAAGGATCACACCTACTTGACCAATAACCTTGAAGTAGTCCTTCTTGGAAATTGATGTCAAAGGGGGAGAGAGATCTACATCGAAGCTTATCACCACAAGCTCTTCTTTATAAAAAGGGAAGAGAGAGATGCACCTTACAAGAGGAGAGAATGTTACATGTTTCTAAGAGGGGAGAAACAAGATCTCAGTGTTTTTAGTTGGTTTAGTTTTCTCGCCCTACCTGCTCCCAATATCCAATGTCAGATTCAGGGGGAGAGGAAGTTCTTTAAGGGGAGACAACTATTTTATTTTGGGGACATGTCTGCTTCTAACAGAAGTATTCTAGCAATACTTTCTTCTACATGTCATCCCAATCTTGGTTTCTTGATGATCTTGTGTCTTTTCTTGAAGAAATTATCTTGTGTTATCTAACCCTGCTTTCTCAAGTGTATTTCTTTAGGTACTTGATCAAGAACTTCGAGGTAAGTATATGCATCACACTCATGTACATGATGACTGCTTGCTTTTGCACATATTGTTTGCAAGAAGATAATCATGAACATGTGGGTACCTCAATTTCAGTTTGTTGCTCTGATGCATGTAGCCAAGATACATGTTACATGTGTATTTCCTTCACTCTGTGCCTCTGCTTTCCATGAACTATCATCATTTACCCTATGCACATCTTTAGGGGGAGCTCATACATGTTACATGTTTTCTTCAAAGCTTTCATATAATCTTCAATTACATCTTTATTTGAAGCTTTGATGTATGTTGTCATCAATTATCAAAAAGGGGGAGATTGAAAGCACATTTGCTCCATTGGTGGTTTTGGTAATTTATGCCAACATACATGTTGTTGGACTAATGCTTCTATCTAGTGAAATTCAGACAAGTTCAACAATGGCATGACAAGGACAAGGAGATGTGGAACCCTTCAAAATGCTAAGGACATACATTGGCAAAAGCTCAAGACTCTTCATTTTTGGTTTAGTGATCCAAGATCACATTGAGTCCATTGGAAAGCCAGTACTATTAAAAGGGGATGAGGTTTTGATAATGATCTGTTTGCTCAAGTGCTTAGTAATATTGCTCCAAAATCCTCAACCACTTTCTCTATCCAAACTTGTCCTATTTTCCAAAGTCAAACTCGGTCCCACTGAATTCTATCCTTCCGGACCCACCGAGTTCATGAGGACAGTGCCACAAGCCAAACCCTAACAAGTTGGATCCACCGATATGGATCTCAGTCCCACCGAGATGGCCTTGCCAACTCTTTGTCATCAATTGCAATTATTTTGGTCCAACCGAGTTTTGCAATCGGTGTCACCGAGATGGCTTTGCCAACTTTCTGTTGCCTTGTTGCAATTATTTCGGTCTTACCGAGATGTTGCAATCGGTGCCACCGAAACAAGGATTGTCCTTCCATTGCACATCGGTCGCTCTGAGTTGTTTCCTTTCGGTCACACCGAAACTTCAAAAGTTCACATCTTTTGCACAGGTCGGTCTCATCGAGAATTCCAGTCGGTGCCACCGAGTTTGGTCAAAAGTGTGTAACGGTTGGATTTCGTGTGGAGGCTATATATACCCCTCCACCATCGTCTTACCAAGAGAGAGAGTCATCAGAACGTGCCAACATTTCCACCATACATTTTTTGAGAGAGAACCACCTACTCATGTGTTGAGATCAAGATATTCCAATCCTACCATTTGAACCTTGATTTCTAGCCTTCCCAAGTTGCTTTCCACTCAAATCTTTCTTCCACCATAGCCAAATCTGTGAGAGAGTGTTTGAGTGTTGGGGAGACTATCACTTGAAGCACAAGAGCAAGGAGTTTATCATCAACACACCGTCTATTACCTTTTGGAGAGTGGTGTCTCCTAGATTGGTTAGGTGTCACTTGGGAGCCTCCAAGATCATGTGGAGTTGAACCAAGGAGTTTGTAAGGGCAAGGAGATCGCCTACTTCATGAAGATCTACCCCGAGTGAGGCTAGTCCTTCGTGGACGGAAGCCATGGTGGAATAGGCAAGATTGCTTCTTCGTGGACCCTTTGTGGGTGGAGCCCTCCGTGGACTCGCGCAGCCGTTACCCTTCGTGGGTTGAAGCCTCCATCAACGTGGACGTACGATAGCACCACCTATCGGAACCACGCCAAAAATCATCATGTCTTCATTGCGTTTGATCTTCCATACTCTACCCCATTACTTTCCGTGCACTTGCATGCTTTATTATTTCCGCTGCTCAATCTTTAGATATGCATGTGTAGGAAGTTTTAGTGATATCTCAACTTGTGCCGAAATCAGCCTAAAATTCAAGTGAACTAAAAACTGCAACTTTGGTTGGTTAAGGGTCTATTCACCCCCCCCCCCTCTAGACCTATCTCCTCGACCCCACAGTAGCCAACAAGGAGGCAGCCGGCAAGGATCTCGATGTCAAGCCCCTCAACAGCAGCGAGTGCGGCGTACCTCTACGAGGAAAACAACCATACTGGCCGCCGGAGGAGGCGAGTCTTCTCGACTTGCCGCGCCTGCAGCAACCAAACGAGCCAGAACTTCTACCCTGCATCCTTCCTCCAGCACCAG
Source organism: Elymus sibiricus (assembly GCA_039707655.1). NCBI lineage: Eukaryota > Viridiplantae > Streptophyta > Magnoliopsida > Poales > Poaceae > Elymus > Elymus sibiricus. The sequence goes on from CM077676.1 coordinate 284,534,909, forward strand.
ACCTGAGAGCTTATATGATCTCTCCATCCTTAGCGACGAGTAGGAGGAAGAAGAGTACGTGTCTCCGTACACATTCATCAATTCTTGATTTCTTATTCGTGTTAATCTGACTTGCCCTGTCTTGCCTTGATTTGACAGTGACGGGGAGACCTTAGCACAAAGGATGGCCAAGAGGGCAAGGATCGCAGCAGAGGAAGAACCGGCAACAAGCACAGCGCCAGGTGATGACATCGTGGATACCAGTCCTTGGCGCAGCCCCCAGCATGAGGCCACTATTCACTTTCCTTTGGCAAGTGTTGGTGTCAAAATATTCACCGCTGACATCGGCATGGGAGCAGGAGAAGAGCGCCACGAGGAGGAATGCCCGGAGGCAGATCTAACTGGGACGTCTCCGTCAACCGCTACCCCGGCAAGCGGCTCTCCGGCAAGGACCTCCACAGACGAGCATGTTCACGCTGACGAAGTGCCGGCAACTGAAGCTGCTGGCAACCAGGCGATGACAACCGAGGTTGTCGGAGAGGAAACTGTTCCCCCTCAACAGTCTCAGCCCGGTAAGCCTTCTACCATCAACTACTTTTCTCTTTTTTGTTTTCTTGAACTTGATTTGAATCTCAATTTTTTCTCTTCTCCATTCCTTCAGATCTGCCTCCAACTGATGACATGGACGTTGACGCCGCCATCGAGGAGATCGCGAAGGACGCTGCTGACGAGGCGAGCAAGGTTGCTGCTGACGAAGCCATCAGGGTGACTGACGAATGTGGCGCCCTGCCTGAGTACCACTGTAGCCAGACGGTCGCCGCACACGCCAGCCCAGGAAATCACTCTGGCGCGCGCATTTACAACAGGGATCAAGAACATAGGCACAATTGTAATAAGAATATATTTATTAGCCATAGTGGCTGGAATAAATACATCATGGTTACAAAGTTGGGGCAGCGGAAAATACTAAGGCAGCACGGACTTGGAGGGGCTCCAATCCACAAGGATCTGACTGGGTTACTTCTCTAGCTCATGAACGCTCCAGCTCCTCGACGTATCCTTAGCTGAACCTGGCCACATTGAAGGCCGCTGAGTACTTTTGAATGTACTCGCAAGCAAACCAAATAACATATACACCGAGTAAAGCAATCCATGGCATTCAAGCATGCATTTGTTATCTTAACAGTATTATCTATCATGTTATGGCAGGATTATCTAGCAATATTACTCACCATGTCATAACAGGATTATTTAGCAAAATGACTACTGAAGTAAATACAGCAAAGTAAAGCATAATGGTGCAGGTATCTGATCCAGTTCCTCTCATGATCCCTCCGGACCATATCCAAGTCTTACGGTCATCCAACCATCTCCTTCATAGCCATCCCATGGCTAACATCTCAACTTCCTGACATCGCCCGATGTCCAGGCATCTGTGCTGTAAATCTAACAAAGCTTACCTTATCTGGTTCGTTCTTAGCAATCATTTGGTTAACTCCTCCAGACTCGACATAGACCAAATAGTGTGACCTAATACGAACTGTGTCCAATATCGTGGACGCTGCTATTCGAATAGATTCTTACACTCTATAGAGGTTGCACACTTTACCCACACCATGGAGTTCCCGGCCTCGTACTTTAGTACATGTTCCCATTCGGGTGGACCGGTGCTGCTCCAACAAAACTTGTCTATTGCCTAGCACTCTTATGGTCCCACCGACAATCATACCCCTTCCGGGTCATGTCCTGGGTGGCCCCTGTGTCACTCCTGACACCTGCCACATCCGTGGCTACACTGTCCCAAATGGGGACCCCGAGCTAAACAAACAACTGGGCTCACAAGGTTATCGCCGCCTACCGGGCCAGGGTAGCACGCGCGCATAACCTTCCCTCTTTGGAGGTACCGATAAGAGGCAAGACAATAGACCAAGTTAGGGCCTCCCCATCCAGGCAAGTGTGGTTGCACTGATGAGCTCGGTTCGGTGGCACTATGACTCGATCCAGCCGACGGAGGAGGTTGTTGTTATTAAGTCACATTTTTTTATCATTGCAATATCAGTAACAATGCATGATGTAACAACTATGGAAACATAAAATCTATCTCCATATAAAATCACAATGAGTCATTAGTGAAACAATGTTTAAATGGCAAGTTTATCGCTTTACAGGTTTTAGTTGTAGGTTACGACCATCTGAACCCTTGTATGAAACCGGCAAATAAGTCAGTAGCCACCAGAACGGTCTTTACAACTCAGATCTGGGACATTACTGAAATAACTCAACCACTGCTCAAGACGGCTGAAAAGCAGCTCAGAGCATGAGACAGTGTTGATAAAAAGAATGTAGCAGCTCCCTAAGGCGGCCGAAGAACAGCTCAGAGCATGGGGTCACCGCTACAAAAAGAAACTCAACAGCTGCCTGAGACGGCCGAAAAGCAGCTCAGAACACGGGACAGTTGTTGAAAAGAGAAATATAAAGTCGGCATCCACCCCGGATAGCTGAAAGCAGCTCAGAACACAAGCGTGGTGCCGCCACCAAAGAAAGGGCAAGCAAGGGTTCATCAGAATCGCATACAGCTTGCTACTACACATACGAGCATAAGCATACTCATTTACATGCAGGCACTTACACATACAAGAACAACATAGAAGCAATGCTTTAGGGCATATATCAGATGGTCGGCTTGCTTGGGAGGGGGGTGGTTGATGGATTCACCGGAGAGACGTGCGATCACTTCGCGGAAGAATTTGCCGAGAAAAATTCCCTCCGGAACAGGCTAAATAGAGGGCAGGGGTAAAATGGTCATTTTTAGAAGGTGTGAACATTATGAAACTGACGTCATCGGAACGGGTTCGACGAACTGAGAAAGTAGGCTTTGGAATCACCTGATTCGGGGCTACGGTCACGAAGCTAGGGCTGTTCGTTCGTTAAGCAGAAAACAGACGAAAAACTGTTCGTTTCCGTGCTTAACGAGTGAACGTTCACAATCTAGCCATTTCGGCCGCCGTCTGAAAATCAAAAGCGCATTCCCAGCGTTTACGCTTTCAATAAATTGAAAGCGCATTTTAGTTAAGTATGCCTTCACTTAACAGCCGGGCCCGAGCCCACCTGCCCTTTCTCTCTCCTCCCGTTCTCCTTCTTCTTCCTCTGACGGAGAGAGATAGGGGCGCCAGCCGGCGGTGCTGCAGCTACTCCCGTGCACCTGGGGGCCGGCCGGGGGGTGGCTGGTGGCGCGGCTGTGTCCATGGCCGAGGGCGGCGGCCCCGCGGCAATGGAGGGGCTCGGGTGGCCGGCGGGGCTGGGCGAAGGCATGGGCGAGGTCAGCAGAGGGTGGGGCATGTGGTGGTGCGTTCGGGTGGTGCTGGGGAGGGCCCAAGGTGGGGATGGGGCGAAGGCCGAGCGGCAGCCATGGCGGACAGGGGAGAGGAATTAGGGAAGGAGAGCTCAAGTGGGTCGTCCAGGAGGGAGTTGGGAGGGAGGGCAGTTCTCTGCGAGTGTTGGGGAAGCTCGGGGAGGCCCCGGGCCACGGCTTTTATAGCCGGTCGGCCGGGAGGATAGGCACGGGAGTGGCGGTGAGCTGCCCCGCGTGTGGAGGGGACGGCTCGGCCGGTGCCCGGTGTCGGGGAGTGTCACGGGGACAGAGAGAGGCTGCGCTGGCGCGCTCGAGAAGCTCCGGCTCGGATGGATACGGCGGCGACTGCTCTGGTACAGTGGCGGGACGGCGGTGGTTGTCACAGTGCGACGAGGAAGAGAACGGAGGGGAAGGAGCTGGAGAGGGGTGCGTGGACGGTGGGGAGGCTGGTCGGCACCAACGGACAAGGTTTGGCTGGCTGGAGCTCGCTGTCCGTCGCGGTGCATCACACAGAGCGCCGTTTTGGTGTGGCCACCGCGTGGTCACCACGGGCACCGCGTGTCTAGGGCATTAAATGGCCCTCGGACCTTGTCAAACAGATGCACCAGAGGTCAGTGAATTGTCCTGTGAAGATTTTGGATGGAGATGGGGGCAAGTGTTCACTGATTTGAGCTTACACAGGTTCTGAACAGAAACTGGGATGGATCCTTGTGAAGAAATGGATGGAGGGTTCGAGCTGGTTCTTTGTCACAATTAAATGTGGTAAAAAAGTGTAGGTGCTGGCAAAATTTGAGGCCATTTGGACCTGGTTTGCATATACTTCCCTTACAATGTAGAATTTGGTCTAGAAGCTAGACTTTGAAGCTGTGCTCAAATGGCTTGGTAGAATAGGCTGAATTTTGGTGTAGAGAGGTGATTGGGATGTGAGAATGCACTGGTAGAATTTCATACCATTTGGATGCTCCCACATGGTACTTCCTTCACAGTGCTTCTCTCTGGACAGGAACTAGATTGAATTACTGGGAAATATTGGCTAGGCAAAATGATGTGTATTTTGACATGCTCACATGATATAAGGAGGATGAGGTCCTGGATTAATTTCAAGGATTATGGAGCAATATAAAACATAGTTGCTTCACAATCTCAAATTAGGTCCAGAAACTAGAATTGGATGATGTGCTCAAACTTTGAACTATGGAACTTGGGTTATTGATGGAAATGGTGAAGATATGGATAGGAGGAGCTCCACAAATTATTTGGGATTTTTCCTGGCCACCAAAATGGTAGTTCCTTTGGAAAGTGCCCCAAATGCAATATTGGCTTTAAATAGGAAAAATGCAATTTCCCTTATTTAATTATGGCCAATATTTTTGTGAGAGCTCAATATGGTCACAAAGAATATCTCCACAAGTTTTCATGAACTTTGGAGATGGATAGATATTTTCCTGGATTTAATTCCTTTAAACAGCAGAAAAAGGAATTAATTTTAAATGAAAAATATTGCAAATGACTTGGCAATATTTTTATATATCCAGGGTTTATAGATGTGGGATGATCACTGGGAAAAATCTGAGAAGCAAAGGATCAAAGGAAATTGGAGTTCCTTTGTAACTGCAGGAATTAGGGTTTCCCTTCCGATAACTCGGAAGGTAGGGTTTCGGCGGCAAAACCCTGGGAATATAGTTTGGGTGGCCAAGTTGGGCTGGAGAGAATCTCTGGTCTGATAGGAAAGGCAAGGCTATATAGCCATCTTCATATGCCCAAAGGCGAGAGAAGATCCAATAACACCGGAAAAAAAGACGGGAGTCAAATCCCGCGAAGGAAGAAATCGGGGAGCAAAAACCAGGGTGTCACAACGAAGAGGCCACCAAGGCTGCTCATGAAGAGGCCACCAAGGATACTGCTGAGGAGGGCGGCAACAAGAGTGCCGAAGCCACTGAAGACATCCCTATCTCAGGAGCGCCAAGCGCTGACATGGCCATGAGGGCGATCTTGACCGGCAAAGCGGTCGTCGACGGTCACCCCTCGACATCTGAAGAACCCCCATCAAGCAGATATCTGAAGGTTGGGGACAACTTGTTCGTCAGCATCCCTGGGACGTCAAGCATCGGGGCGCCCGTCGAAGGAGAAGTCTTGGATGATGAAATCATCGCCGCTGCTGGGCTCAAAGTTGTCGGTGAGCCGCGCGCCAACGTCGATGAGACTAAAGAGCAAAAGCTCCTCAGGGCCATGGGCGAGAACTTCCAGAAGCTCCAGGCATGTTATCGCAGCAAGACGGAGAGCTTGGACTCCAGGGTTGCCGTCCTCGACAAGGCGGAAGAGGAGTTCAATAAACGGGTGGAGGAAACGCAAGTCTGGTTTGCAGAATGCCTCCAAGAGCTCCATGAACGCCAAACCCAGCTTGCCAAGGACAAGGAATAGTTTGTTTTGGAGAAGGCGGAGGCTGACAAGGCACAGGAGGAGGCTGCACAAAGAATAGCGGCAGCTGATGCAGAACTGAACGAGCGCAAGATTGGTCTTGACGCCCACGGGGAAGAGCTTGCCGCTCGTGAGGCAGGGCTTGCTGCTAAGCTTCGCGGCAAAGATGATGAGATTCAGGCTCTCATTGCTCAGCAGACCCAGGAGCTGGAGCGAAAGCATACAGAAGTAGTCGAAGCTCAAGCCACAGAGCATGCCAGCAAGATCAAGGAGGCCATCGATGCTACCGAAGCTGCAGAGGCTGCCAAGAACGAGCTAGAAGGCAAGGTGCAGAAGTTTGAGGCAGATCTTGCCACCAACAGCAAGGAGATCTTGGCGCTCAAAGCAGATATAGAGAAGGCAACTCACACCTTGGCGGAGCTGCAAACCTCAATATCCGCCAAGAACTAAGAACTCACCAAGGCCAATGACATTATTGAAGATCAAAAGATGAAGGTGACCACTTTGGAAAAATCCCATGATGCCGCTAAGGAGCGCGAGAAGATCTTGATGAAGGACCTCCAAAATGAGAAGGCCTTGCTCGCGAGCGCCGCAAATTCCTTCAGTGAGCTCAAGAGCGCCTACAAGCTTTGGACTGATCGCCTTGTGGTTGCCACGGAGAACCTCACTGCACAACTATCCGCCATGGGCTTGCCCGAGTATCGCTACTCCACCACCGAAGGGGACACTTCTAGCGCCAGGCTTACTCTTTTCTTTGAAAGCTTGATTGAGGCGCTGGAAAAGTATCATGATGGGAGATCCGCCAACTTTGCCAGTGAATCCCGCAAGTTCTGCAGCGACGTCCTCTCCAAGGTGCTTGTTAAAATCGTCTGCCAGAACCCTGGTATTGACATCTCCAAGGCCTTCAAGAGCTTGCCGAAGGGGACAAACACCACAACCACCGAGGAGCTTGTCGTGCCGATCGTCAGCAAGGTCCATTAGATTCCAAGGATCAAGGGCCAATGCAGAGATTAGCCCCCTTGAATTCCTTGTTGTCAGCAGTTCATGTAAAAGACATATTCCATCTTAAGTTAGAACTGTGCTTGGCTTTGATGTAATATGACTCGTGTTTTCAATGGATGTATGCATGCTATTCCTCTTGTCTTATTCTATCTTTGCATGATTTCTGTACCCTACGCTTGCCGGAATCTTGCTGGTGCACGCACTCATGCCGCGAGCGCTTAAGGAACGGATCCTTAGCAGCTTGCCGGAAGTGCCGCTGCCGGCAAGGTTACACTTGACGATCACAGCGCAGCCACTTAAGTTGTTGAGCGGACTCGAAACAAAGTAAGAGCATAGCTGATCACGACAAGGTTCTTTAGCATGCAGTTTTCTCATACAAAGGCCAAAATCATTCAAGGAGAAATTGCAACTACAACGAAGAATTTATTTCAAAGTTTTTCAACTTAGCTTTTTCTTTGTTGTTCTTCTTGTCGTAGAATGATATCTTGAACATCATTTGGTATTCGTACCATCACTCCCCCCGGGAAACTTGCACGCGAGCAACACTTTATTCCTTTAAGAAAAAGAAAGAAGATAAAAGAGGAGGCTAGAACCTTGACGGTTCGTTAATCATCTTAAGCAAGGTAGAGTGTAACACAACACTGCCCGCAACATATAAATAAATATGTACTTTGACAAAGAGTTGTGAAACACTTAACTTTTATTCACTACGCACAGGGTCTGCGCCCGGCTCTGTACAAAGGGTTACATGCCTCGCTGGCAAGCTTGTACAAAAGAGGTTGCCGGGCAGCCCGGCAACTGCGCCTTACGGGTAAAACTTGCGAAGATGCTCAATATTCCATGAGTTGAGCACAGGAGTGCCATCTTCGGTCTCTAAGCGGACTGCGCCAGGCCTAGTGACTCGTACCACCCGGTAAGGGCCCTCCCACTTCGGCGTCAACTTGTTTTGACCCTTCGTGGACTGAATCCGACGAAGAACAAGGTCGCCTTCCTCAAGGTTCCTGGCGTTAACCTTGCGGCTATGATAGCGGCGCAAGGCTTGCTGGTACCGTGCAGCACGGACAGCAGCCCGGAAACGATCTTCCTCAAGGAGCTTTGCATCATCTTGCCGTAGCTCATCTTGATCCTCCTCATCGAAGGCCAAAACTCGAGGTGACCCATATCTGAGTTCTATGGGGAGCACCGCTTCTGCACCATATACAAGGGAGAAGGGTGTCTGGCCAGTGGCTCGACTTGGTGTTGCTCTGATTGACCAAAGAACCGCCAGCAACTCTTCCACCCAGCGCCTTCCACACTTGTGCAGCCTGTCGAAAGTTCTGGTCCTGAGACCACGCAACACTTCTGCATTTGCCCTCTCTACTTGTCCATTGCTCCTTGGGTGAGCAACAGAGGCATAGTAGATCTTGTTTCCAAGTTCTTGGCAATATGCTATGAAAGTGCGGCTTGTGAACTGGGTGCCGTTGTCGGTGACGATCCTGTTGGGTACACCAAAATGAGCAACCAATCCTTTGAGGAACTTGATAGATGACTGTGCCGTCACCTTTCTCACTGGCTCTACCTTAGGCCACTTTGTAAACTTGTCGATTGCAATGTACAAGAATTCAAAGCCCCCGGTAGCACGGGGGAAGGGGCCGACGATGTCGAGCCGCTAGACCGAGAAAGGCCAAGAAAGAGGGATGGTTTGGAGGGCTTGAGATAGCTGGTGCATGTCCTTGGAGTGTAACTGGCATGCTTCGCACCTGATGACCACTGCCAAGGCGTCTTGAAGGGCTATCGGCCAGTAGAATCCTTGACGAAACGCCTTGCCGACAAGCGCGCATGACCCAATATGAGAGCCACACATCCCTTCATGTATCTCTTCCAACAGCCTCTGTCCATCTTCCCGGCAGATGCACTTCAATTTCACCCTGTTTGGTCTTTTCCTGTACAAAATGTCATCGACAAATTTGTACATCCTCAATTGACGGGCTACTCTTTCTGCGTCTTCTTGCTCATCGGGAAGCTCTCCTGTCTGAAGGTACAGGACGATCGGCTGCGCCCATGCTGGGCCAAAGCCTGTGGCTCGACGACAAGGACTAAAGGTACTTCTTCCTCTACGGGAGCGCTTGCCTCGACGGCAAGAATCTGGCTTGCCGGAAGCTGCGGCTCACCGGCCAAGGGTGTCTTGTCAGTGGTATCTACTTTCTTGGTGGCTGCTGGCAGCTCTGCCGGAAAGTAACCACCAACGTCTTGCTTTCTTTTCTTCGCCAGCCTCGATGGTGTAACGGATGGCTGAGTCAGTTGTAGCACAAAATTTCCTGGCTCCACAGGAGATCTTCTGGCGGCAAGCTTCGACAGGTCGTCAGCAATCTCATTTTGGGCACGAGGGACGTGCTCCGCTTGCAGACGGTCAAAGTGCTCTTCCAACTTCCTCACTTCATCAACATATGCCTCCATCAAGGGACTTTGGTAATCCTTGTTGACCTGCCTCACCACAAGCTGCGAGTCACCTCTGATAATCATCTTTCAAATACCAAGGTCAATTGCGATGCGCAGACCGGCAAGCAATCCCTCGTACACAGCAGTGTTCTTGGTGGCCTGCTCCCTAGGAAAATGCATCTGAACCACGTACTTGAGGTGCTCTCCGGTGGGTGCGATAAGCAGCACACCAGCACCGGCGCCTCTCAGCGTGAAATCACCGTCAAAGTACATGATCCAATCGTCAACAGTTTCCTCATCGGGGGAGAGGTTTCTTGTATTTATCCGTCTAGCGTTGGGGTCCATTCTGCAATGAATTCCACCAAAGCTATGCTCTAAATTGTTGAGGTACTCTCAAACTTCAAATCAAAGCTCGACAGCTCCAATGCCCACTCCACAATCCTGCCGGTAGCTTCTGGATTTCTCAGAATACGTTGCAAAGGAAAGCGAGTGACGACGGTGACTGGTGTGCTTTAAAGTAGTGGCGTAGCTTCCTTGAGGCCATGAGAAGGCCAAAGAGCAACTTCTGCACACCAGAATACCTTGACCTAGCCCCATGCAGGAGAGAGCTGACAAAGTAGACTGGGCGCTCCACCATCTTCTTCTTCTGCACAACTAGTTGATCTGGCTCACTTGCTTGCACAATCTCAAGCTTGTCGGCACCTGACCTTGCCGGAGAAGATTCGGGCTTGTCGGGTCATGGCTCTGCGGCTGCTGCCTCCTCTTCTGTCGGAATCGGGGCTCCGGGGACCCTGGTTCGAACACTAGGGCGAGCTCGTTCCTACCCGCTAGCCGGTGATCACGGCGAGGCTACGGTGAGAGCACGCTAAGCACAGGGCACGACAGGGGACACAGCAGCTACCCAGGTTCTGGCCACCTCGCAGTGTAAAACTCTACTCTTGCTTGTGGTTTGGATTGCTATGGGCAAGAGAGTTCTCGTGTACAAGAGTGAGGAAGAAGGAAGTGATCCCTCTCTACGGTGGCAGCACTGCCCCTTTTATAGCCGCCTTGGTCCTCTTGCCCTGAAAATGTTGGCGGGAAGGGTAGCCACACACAATGACAATTTGAAGGGGGACAGGCGCCCAGGCTTATCCTGAAAAAAGGCGGTCTTCGCCTGCAAAGGTGTTATCCATGACGCGTCGGTAGGCTCGGTGATGACCTCCGCCCTGCACGCCTTAGCGTCCTGGTCTTCTTTCACCAAACGGGTAGGCTTTGGGACTTGCTTTGGGGGTGGGCAGCCAACGCTGCCCCCTTAGCACCAAAGAGGAAACCCTCTCTATCCGCGACTACTGGTACGGCTCCTGCCGCTGCTCGTCGTCAGCGCGTCACCCACGTGGTGGGCACTGGACTACATGGCTGACGCCAGGCTCAGGTGGCTTCGGGGAGGCTGCCTCGGGAGGCCGCCTCGAGAGACCGTCTCGCGAGGCCTCCTGCTGCTGCCAAGTCTTGGTGGTTCACTCCTTGCGGGGGGGGGGTCCTCGTGAGGCTGGCGCCTCGCGACGTGTCTTGCTTCGCGGCGCCCATGACTGGGCCGCCTCTTGAGCCTTCGCCGGGTGTTGCTTCCTGGGCCACAGGCAGACAGGCCGTGGTACCCCGGTTCCCACTGGCCCGACAGTAGCCCCCGGGCCCATGGCGCGCACGTTCCCACCCGTTGGGAGCGAAACGGCGCGGGCCCTAACCGACTGCGGGGCCCAGGTAGCGGCGCGTGGCGCACGATGGGACGGGGGATGCCCCCGCTTCCCCACTACGCCTCGGTAACCGTCCGCCCTGCCATAAAACTCACCCGCGCGTGGCGCAGAAGCATCATTGCCTTCTCGTCCTCTCCTCCCCGCCTCCTAGCGCCCAACTCCTCGCATCTTCTTCCTCCTCTCGCCTCCAAAGCTCCTCTGCGCAGCAATGGCGCCCGCTGGCAAGAGGGGCAAGACAGCGGCCGCGGCCCCAACTGTGCCGGCCTTGGAGCCGGCCCTAGCGCGCTCCATCATCGCCAACAGGGAAGGCCTGGACAAGGTTATCCTGATGACCGCCGCCACCACCAATGAGTGGAAGGCGACGCAGATTTGGCCGGGCTCGCGCCCGCCGCGCGAGCTGGAGGTGACGACCTTCCCCCTCTTCCTCCACAACATCTACGCCGGTCTAGTGCCACCGTTCTCTGACTTCTTCAATGCCGTCTTGATGCACTACTAGATTCAGGCACTCCACCTCTAACCAAACTCCGTCTTCCGCCTCTCCACCTTCGCCTTCTTCTACAAGGTCTTTGTGGGCATGATGCCTTCGGTGGCGCTCTTCCGCCATTTCTTCAGCTTGCGGCTCACCGCGGCGAACCACCGCTCGGCGTGCGCCTCGTTCCTCAGCATCAAGGGGATGGAGGACGACTCCATCAACCTGAAGATCTCGAGGAAGGTGGAGGGCTATAGGCAGCATTGGATCTATGTGGACGCGCGCCAGCATATTCCGCCGCTGATGATCCCGACGGATCCCGCCGTGAAGAGCTCCGGCTAGGAGCACGAGAAGCTCACCGACCCGAGGCTAGCGCCCCTGTGGGGGCAGATGGTTGACCTGAAGGAAGGTGGGCTCACGAGGCCTATGGTGGTGAAGGAGTTCTCGCGCCCGGTGTGGAAGATCACCGGCCAGGAGGACCCCATGAGGTTGAGTGTTGACAACCTGCCTGCGGAGGTGTTGGAGGAGATCATGCAGATCCTGGTCGGCGGCGGCGCGAAGGATCCGCCCCGGGATGCGCTCCCACTGTACCACTATCAGAATAGGGATGAGCTGGTCGCGGAGATGCCGATCTTAGACCAGTGGGGCCTAGTGCCGGAGGGCTTCGAGGGGCCTCGCGAGAACCCGTTCATGGTGGTCCCTCGCTCGGGAGACCGCGGCGACGCCGAGGCCTCGGCAAGCGCCACAGAGGAGAGCGATGGCGGGCCGACCCCGCGAAGCCACCGCCAGCTCATCTGCGACCTTGAGGACGATGACGATGACGACGATGCCCAATTCAGGGTTGTGCCCTCCCGGCCTGTTGGCGCGGGGGGTGAAGGGAGTACCAGCGCGTCGGCTGACGAGCCGCGCGTGGAGGAGATTGACGCCAGCGGAGGGGCCACCAAGCCCCCCGCGGAGGAGACCGACGCGGGCGGCGGGGCCCCCGAGCCCCCCGCCGAGAAGGACGGCGCCAAGGCAGGGACTGCTGAGCCCCGCGCCACGCCCTCAGAGGGCGACGCGAGGAAGGCTCGCGAGAGCGGCAGTGGCAGCCGGTCGCTGCCGACGCTGAAGAAGAGGAAGTGGGTCCCTAACGATGAGTAAGTCACCACGCCTTTCTCTCTTTTCCTTGTATTTTTCCATATTCCTCCCGAGATCTGGGGCTGAGCCCTCATGCGCGCAGGGGGCCCACAAAGAAGAAGAAGCCGAAGACCCCTGGCTCGAAGGGGGCCCCGACGCCTTGATACGTCCAATTTGCATCATGATTTCCTACTATTATTTATAATGTATTTGATCATTATTTCACATTATGATGCAATTCTTATGCCTTTTCTCTCTTAATTTGCAAGATTTATATGAAGAGGGAGAATACTGCCAGCTGGAATTCTGGACCTGAAATAGCTACAGCAGAGATACCTATCCTACAGAGCTCCAATTGACTTGAAAATTCACGGACATTTTTTATTGAATATATAAAAAATACTGGAGAAAAGAGATACTGGAGGGGACCCACCACTTGCCCATAAGGCAACAGCGCACGGCCCCCCTTGGGCGCGCCCTGATGCCTTGTGGAGCCCCTGGTTGGCCTTTGGCCCCTCCTTCTACTATATAAGCTCATTTGCCCTAAAAAGTATAGAGAAGACTTTCGCGATGAAGCGCCGCCGTCTCTAGGCGGAACCTGGGCAGGAGCAATTTTGCTCTCTGGCGGAGTGATTCCACCGGGGATACTTCCCTCCGGGAGGGGGAAATCGAAGCCATCGACATCACCAACGATCCTCTCATCGTGGGAGGACCAATCTTCATCAACATCTTCACCAGCACCATCTCATCTCAAACCCTAGTTCATCTCTTGTATTCAATCTTTGTCTAAAAACCTTAGAATGGTACATGTGGGTTGCTAGTAGTGTTGATTACATCTTGTAGTTGATGCTCGTTGGTTTATTTGGTGGAAGATTATATGTTTAGATCCTTAATGATATTCAATACCCCTTTGATCTTGAACATGAATATGATTTGTGAGTAGTTACTTTTGTTCTTGAGGACATGGGAGAAGTCCTGTCATAAGTAATCATGTGAAATTGTTATTCGTTCGATATTTTGATGATATGTATGTTGTTGCTTCCTTTAGTGGTGTCGTGTGAACATCGACTACATGACACTTCACCATCTTTGGGCCTAAGGGAAGGCATTGTGGATTAGTAATTCGATGATGGGTTGCCAGAGTGACAGAAGCTTAAACCCTAGTTTATGCGTTATTCCGTAAGGGGCTGATTTGGATCCATATGTTTCATGCTATGGTTAGATTTATCTTAATTCGTAGTAAAGAAGAAGAGGATCTGCCTCTGCCTCTGCCAAGAGATATGCATGTTGAATTCAAGAGGTCCAGCTTACCCAATACGGTGAAAGTGTCAAATTTTCAATTCACTCCCTTTCATCATGTGCAGGAAGATTCAGATAAACTGCATCGTAAGATTTGGGATCTCGAAAGGGAGAATGACAAATTAAAAGAAGAAATTCGTGTCCTCAAGTGGAAGACAGAGGACAAGCCTATCACTTCATCACCACCATCACCGAAGAAGGAGATTTGAGTACATGGGTATGGGCACCACCCTTGGCTTGTGCCAAGCTTGGGGGAGGTGCCCCGGTATCGTATCACCATCACTTTTACCATCATTATCTATCTTAGTTCGATCCTTAGTTATTTCATGATTTAGAAGAATAAAGTTTTAGTATGATTTAGTTTCGAGTACTTGCTTTGTGGTCTATCTATGTAATCGTGTGTGAAAGTTATATAATAAAGAGTAGTTTGAGTTGAGTGTTTTGCTTTTGTTGATCCAATCTTAGAAATAAATAAAGAGAATAAAAAAGTAAAGATCATATGCTAATCCCATGGGGAGTGATGACTTCACATAAAAGAAGTATAATTGATAAAACTTGTTGGAGGTTAACAAACATAGCATTGGCCATTGTTGCAATTCATGAAAAAGTAATAAAGGAAGAGAGGTCTCACATATAAATATACTATCTTGGACATCTTTTATGATTGTGAGCCCCCATTAAATATTCTTTGTCAAATAGTCAACGTTGGACAAGGAAGACAGCGTAATGAGTTATGTTTGCTTATATTCGCATAAGTTATATTGTTTTGGATCCTCTAACATGTGGTGCTTGCCCCCTAACTTTTGCTAGCCAAAAATTCCGTACTAAGTAGAGATACTACTTGTGCATCCAAAAGCCCTTAAACCCAGTTTCATGTCATGAGAGTCCACCATATCTACCTATGAATTGAATAAGATCCTTCAAGTAAGTTGTCATCAGTGCAAAAGCAATAAAAATTGCTCCTAAATATGTATGATCTTTTATTGGCTTTGTACGAACTTGTGATGGTGAAGAAATAAAAGCGACAGACTGCATAATAAAGGTCGCTATCACAAGGGGCAATATAAAGTGACATTCCTTTACATTAAGAGCTTGCACATTCCAAAATAAAAAGCGCATGACAACCTCTGCTTCCCTCTACGAAGGGCCTATCTTTTATTTTATGTATTTACTTTCATGCAAGAGTCACTAGTATTCTCCTCTATTCCGTTTTTATTTTCTTTCTTGGCAAGCATCATGTGGTGGGGATAGATCCAGGCATATATATCCAGTTGGATGTAGGTGATCATGAGTTATTATTGTTGACGTTACCCTTGAGGTAAATAAGTATCATAAGCCCCTATCTTTCTATGTGTCTGACTGAAACGTTTGCTCCATAAGTATGCCGTGAGTGTCAGCAATCATAGAAGACTAAATGATAGTTGAGTATGTGAACTTGCTAAACAAAGCTCTTACATAGACTTTTTCTAATAATATGATGAATTGCAATTGCTTCAGTGACTGAGATCATAGATTGTTAGTTTTCAATACGGTTTATGGTTCATACTTTAACTTGTGAATGAATTGTCACTTTTTCATGAGAAGTTTTATGATATATTGCTGTTGTAATAAAGATCATGATGCCTTCATGTCCGTATTTTATTTTTATCGACACCTCTCTCTCTAAACATGTGGTCATGATTATCGATTTCGGCTTTCGCTTGAGGACAAGCGAGGTCTAAGCTTGGGGGAGTTGATACGTCCAATTTGCATCATGATTTCCTACTGTTATTTATAATGTATTTGATCATTATTTCACTTTATGATGCAATTCTTATGCCTTTTCTCTCTTAATTTGCAAGATTTATATGAAGAGGGAGAATACGGGCAGCTGGAATTCTGGACCTGAAATAGCTACAGCAGAGATACCTATCCTATAGAGCTCCAATTGACTTGAAACTTCATGGAGATTTTTTATTGAATATATAAAAAATACTAGAGAAAAGAGATACTGGAGGGGACCCACCAGTTGCCCACAAGGCAACACGGCAGGGCCCCCCTGGGCGCGCCCTAATGCCTTGTGGGGCCCCTGGCTGGCCTCTGGCCCCCTCCTTCTGCTATATAAGCTCATTTTACCTAAAATTTTTATAGAGAAGACTTTCGGGATGAAGCGCCGCCGTCTCAAGGCGGAACCTGGGCAGGAGCAATTTTGCTCTCTGGCGGAGCGATTCTGCCGGGGATACTTCCCATTGAAGCCATCGACATCACCAATGATCCTCTCATCGTGGGAGGACCAATCTTCATCAACATCTTCACCAGCACCATCTCATCTCAAACCCTAGTTCATCTCTTGTATTCAATCTTTGTCTCAAAACCTCAGATTGGTACCTGTGGGTTGCTAGTAGTGTTGATTACATCTTGTAGTTGATGCTAGTTGGTTTATTTGGTGGAAGATTATATGTTCAGATCCTTAATGATATTCAATACCCCTCTGATCTTGAACATGAATATGATTTGTGAGTAGTTACTTTTGTTCTTGAGGACATGGGAGAAGTCTTGTCATAAGTAATCATGTGAAATTGGTATTCGTTCGATATTTTGATGATATGTATGCTGTTGTTTCCTTTAGTGGTGTCATGTGAACGTCGACTACATGACACTTCACCATCTTTGGGCCTAAGGGAAGGCATTGTGGAGTAGTAATTAGATGATGGGTTGCTAGAGTGACAGAAGCTTAAACCCTAGTTTATGTGTTATTCTGTAAGGGGCTGATTTGGATCCATATGTTTCATGCTATGGTTAGATTTATCTTAATTCATAGTTGCGGATGCTTGCGAGAGGGGGTAATCATAAGTGGGAGGCTTGTTCAAGTAAGAACAGCACCCAAGCACCGGTCCACCCACATATCAAATTATCAAAGTAGTGAACGCGAATCAAACAAACATGATGAAAGTGACTAGATGAAATTCCCATGTGTCCTCGAGAACGCTTTGCTTATTATACGAGTTTGTTCCGGCTTGTCCTTTGCTATAAAAAGGATTGGGCCACCTTGCTGCACTTTATTATACTTATTACTTATTACTTGTTATGAATTATCTTAATATCGAAAATATCTGTTACCGCTACTTTCAGTACTTGCAGAGAATACCTTGCTGAAAACCGCTTGTCATTTCCTTCTGCTCCTCGTTGGGTTCAACACTCTTACTTATCGAAAGGACTACGATTGATCCCCTATACTTGTGGGTCATCAAGACTCTTTTTTGCTGTCGTTGCCGGGGATTGAAGCGCCTTTGGTGAGTGGAATTTGGTAAGGAAACATTTATATTACGTGCTAAAATTTACTGTCACTTGTCACTATGGAAATTAATCCTTTGAGGGGCTTGTTCGGGGTATATTCACCTCGACCGGAAGCATTGAGAGTTTCTCCTCAACCTACTGAACCTACTGAAAATATTTATTATGAAATTCCTTCGGGTATGATAGAGAAACTGCTAGCTAATCCTTCTGCAGGAGATGGAACGGTGCATCCTGATGTGCACTTGATATATGTGGATGAAATTTGTGGATTGTTTAAGCTTGCATGTTTATCCAAAGATGGAGTTAAGAAGAAAGTATTCCCTTTATCTTTGGAGGGAAAGGCATTGACATGGTATAGGCTATGTGATGATACTGGAACATGGGATTGGAACCGGTTGAAGCTGGAATTCCACCAGAAATGTTATCCTATGCATTTGGTTCATCGTGATCGGAATTATATATATAATTTTTGGCCTCGTGAAGGAGAAAGTATCACTCAAGCTTGGGGGAGGCTTAAGTATATGTTGCACACATGCCCCAATCATGAGCTCTCAAGAGAAATAATCATCCAAAACTTTTATGCTCGGCCTTCTCATTATCAATCCATGCTCGATACTTCTTCTGCGGGTTCCTTTATGAAGAGAACTATTGAATTCAGATGGGATCTTCTGGAAAGAATTAAACGTAACTCTGAAGATTGGTAAATCGACAAAGGTTACGAGTCAGGTATAAATCTTGAGTTTGATTGTGTTAAATCTTTCATGGAAACTGATGCTTTTCATAAGTTTAGTACTAAATATGGACTTGACTCTGAGATAGTTGCTACCTTTTATGAATCTTTTGCTGCTCATGTTGATCTCCCTAAGGAGAAATGGTTTAAATATCATCCACCCATTGAATTAAATGAAGAACCTGTTAGTGTTAAAGCAGAAACAATTGTTTACAATGTTGATCCAGTTGTGCCTACTGCTTATGTTGAGAATCCTCCTTTCCCTGTTAGGATTAAGGAACATGCTAAAGTTTCAACTGTGGTTAATAAAAGTAATATTAAAGCACCTAGACCTTCTAAGCAAATTAAAGTTGAACCTAATATTGCAATGGTTAAAGATCTTTTGGTTGATAACATTGATGGACATGTCATATATTTCTGTGATGAGGCTGCTAGAATTGCTAAACCTATTAGGAATGAATGAGATATGTTAGACAAGAACAAGCCCATAGTTGGCATGCCTGTTGTTTCTGTTAAGATTGGAGATCATTGCTATCATGGTTTATGTGACATGAGTGCTAGTGTGAGTGCTATTCCGTTTACTTTATATCAAGAAGTAATGCATGATACTGCACCTGTTGAGATTGAAGATATTGATGTTACTATTAAGCTTGCAAACAGAGATACTATTACACCACTTGGGATTGTTAGAGATGTTGAAGTCTTGTGTGGTAAGATCAAATACCCTACCGATTTCTTAGTACTTGGTTCACAACAAGATAATTTGTGTCCCATTATATTTGGTAGACCCTTCTTGAATACCGTTAATGCTGAAATTGATTGTGTTAAAGAGGAAGTTAGGGTTAAGTTTGGTGATATATCTCATGAATTTAATTTCTCTAAGTTTCGTAGACAACCTCGTGATAAAGAATTACACAATAAATATGAAATTATAGGTCTTGCTTCTATTGATGTGCCTCCTACTGATCCTTTAGAACAATATTTGCTAGATCATGAGAATGATATGCATATGAATGAAAGAAATGAAATAGATGAGTTGTTCTTTAAGCAAGCACATATCCTTAAGCATAATTTGCCTGTTGAAACTTTGGGAGATCCTCTTCCACCGAAGAGTGATCCTGTGTTTGAATTAAAGCAATTACCTGATACGCCTAAATATGCTTATCTTGATGAAAAGAAGATATACCCTGTTATTATTAGTGCTAACCTTTTAGAGCATGAAGAAAAGAGATTACTCAAAACTCCGAAGAAGCACTGTGCTACTATTGGATATACTCTCGATGATCTTAAGGGCATTAGTCCCACTCTATGTCAGCATAAAATTCATATGGAGCCAGATGCTAAACCAGTTGTTGATCACCAAAGAAGGTTGAATCCTAAAATGAAGGATGTGGTAAGAACTGAAATATTAAAGCTTCTGAAAGCAGGTATAATTTATCCCATTGCTGATAGTAGATGGGTAAGTCATGTTCATTGTGTTCCTAAGAAAGGTGGTATTACTGTTGTTCCTAATGATAAAAATGAACTTATCCCACAAAGAATTGTAACCGGTTATAGGATGGTAATTGATTTAAGGAAATTAAATAAAGCCACTAGGAAAGATCATTATCCCTTGCCTTTTATTGATCAAATGTTAGAAAGATTATCTAAGCATACACACTTTTGCTTCCTCGATGGTTATTCTGGTTTCTCTCAAATACATGTATCACCAGAAGATCAAGAGAAAACCACATTTACTTGTCCTTTTGGAACTTATGCTTATTGTCGTATGCCTTTTGGTTTATGTAATGCACCTGCTAACTTTCAAAGATGTATGACTGCTATATTCTCTGACTTTTGTGAAAAGATTGTTGAGGTTTTCATGGATGATTTTTTCATTTACAGAACTTCTTTTGATGATTGGTTAAGCAACCTTGATCGAGTTTTGCAGAGATGCGAAGAAACTAATCTTGTCTTGAATTGGGAGAAGTGACACTTTATGGTGAATGAAGGTATAGTCCTTGGGCATAAAATTTCTGAAAGAGGTATTGAAGTTGATAAAGCTAAAGTTGATGCAATTGAGAAAATGCCATGCCCTAAAGATATCAAAGGTATAAGAAGTTTCCTCGGTCATGCTGGTTTCTATAGAAGGTTTATAAAGGACTCCTCTAAAATTTCTAGGCCTCTTACTAATCTTTTGCAAAAAAGATGTTCCATTAGTTTTTGATGATGATTGCGTAGAAGCCTTTGAAATACTTAAGAAAGTCTTAATTTCTGCACCTATTGTTCAACCACCTGATTGGAACCGACCCTTTGAAATTATGTGTGATGCTAGTGATTATACTGTTGGTGCTGTTCTAGGACAAAGAGTTGACAAGAAATTGAATGTTATTCATTATGCTAGTAAAACTCTAGACAGTGCTCAAAGAAATTATGCTACTACTGAGAAAGAATTTTTAGCAGTTGTGTTTGCATGTGATAAATTCAGATCTTACATTGTTGATTCCAAAGTTACTATTCACACTAATCATGCTGCTATTAAATATCTTATGGAAAAGAAAGATGCTAAACCTAGACTTATTAGGTGGGTTCTTTTGCTACAAGAATTTGATTTGCATATTGTTGATAGAAAGGGAGCTGAGAATCCCGTAGCAGATAATTTGTTTAGAATGGAAAATGTTCGTGATGACCCACTCCCTATTAATGATGATTTCCCTGATGAACAATTAGCTGCAGTAAATGCTTCTCGTAACACTCTGTGGTATGCAGACTATGCTAATTACATTGTTGCTAAATATATACCACCTAGTTTCACATACCAACAAAAGAAAAAGTTCTTCTTTGATTTAAGGCATTACTTTTGGGATGACCCACATTTATATAAAGGAGTAGATGGTATTATTAGACGTTGTGTGCCTGAGCATGAACAGGAACAAATCCTACGGAAGTGTCACTCCGAGGCATACGGAGGACACCATGCGGGAGACAGAACTGCACATAAGGTATTACCATCTGGTTTTTATTGGCCTACTCTCTTCAAAGATGCATGTAAGTTTGTCCTTTCTTGTGATGAATGTCAAAGAATTGGTAATGTTGGTAGACGTCAGGAAATGCCTATGAATTATTCACTTGTTATTGAACCATTTGATGTTTGGGGTTTTGATTATATGGGACCTTTTCCTTCCTCTAATGGGTATACTCATATTTTAGTTTATGTTGATTACGTTACTAAGTGGGTAGAAGCTATTCCAACTAGTAGTGCTGATCATAACACTTCTATTAAAATGCTTAAAGAAGTTATATTTCCGAGGTTTGGAGTCCCTAGATATTTGATGACTGATGGTGGCTCGCATTTTATTCATGGTGCTTTCCGTAAATTGCTTGCTAAATATGATGTTAATCATAGAATTGCATCTCCTTATCATCCTCAGTCTAGTGGTCAAGTTGAATTGAGTAATAGAGAAATAAAATTAATTTTGCAAAAGACCATTAATAGATCCAGGAAAAATTGGTCTAAGAAAATTGATGATGCATTATGGGCTTACAGAACTGCTTATAAAAATCCTATGGGTATGTCTCCATATAAAATGGTTTATGGAAAGGCATGTCATTTACCTCTTGAGTTAGAACATAAGGCTTATTGGGCAATTAAAGAACTTAACTATGATTTTAAACTTGCCAGTGAAAAGAGGTTATTTGATATTAGCTCTCTAGATGAATGGAGAACCCAAGCCTATGAAAATGCCAAGTTATTTAAAGAAAAGGTTAAAATATGGCATGATAAAAGAATCCAAAAACGGGAATTTAAAGTGGGTGAGCAAGTTCTATTGTATAACTCTCGTTTTCGATTTTTTGCAGGAAAACTTCTCTCCAAATGGGAAGGACCATATATCATCGAAGAAGTTTACCGCTCCGGAGCTATAAAAATCAACAACTCCGAAGGCACCAACCCAAGAGTGGTGAATGGATAAAGAATTAAGCATTATAACTCAGGTACCCCCATTAATGTTGATTCTAATATTATTCAAACAATGACACCGGAGGAACACATTGAATAGTCCTTCCGGAACGCTCCAGAACCCTGAAAAGGGGTAGGTATGTGACACGGTAAGTAAACCGACTCCAAAAATTCCATAAAATTATTTCTGTAAGTTTTGGAATATTAGAAAAAATAAAAAAATAAGAAACAGCCGAGAGGACCCACGAGGAGGTCACAAGACAATAGGGCGCGACCCCCCTGGGGCGCACCGTGTTGCCTTGTGGGCCCCTTGTGTGCCCTCCCGACTCCGTTTTCCTCTCGTATGCTTGTTTTGCAAGATAAAAATTCTTTATATATACTCACGGGTGTTTTGACCACCGCATCGCAAGTTTCCCCTCTGTTCTTGTTTCGGGTTGTTTTTCTGACAGATTTGGGCACACTATGTCGTCTCAAGACTCGGATGGGGAGAGGTATGTCTCCCACCTTATTGCAAACCCTAGAGTCTATGGAGATATTGATCCCTATGGATGGTCATCTGACGAAGAGGAGGAAACCGACTTGAGGAGGAAGCAAGATCACCCAGTGAAGAAGAAGAGGATCTCCCTCTGCCTCAGCCAGGAGATATGCATGTTGAATTTGAGAGGTCCGGCTTACTCAATACGGTGAAAGTGTCAAATTTTCAATTCACTCCCTTTCGTCATGTGCAGGAAGATTCAGATAAACTGCATCATAAAATTTGGGATCTCGAAAGGGAGAATGACAAATTAAAAGAAGAAATTTGTGTCCTCAAGTGGAAGACAGAGGACAAGACTATCACTTCATCACCACCATCACCGAAGAAGAAGACTTGAGTACATGGGTATGGGCACCACCCTTGGCTTGCGCCAAGCTTGGGGGAGGTGCCCCGGTATCGTATCACCATCACTTTTATCATCATTATCTATCTTAGTTCGATCCTTAGTTATTTCATGATTTAGAAGAATAAAGTTTTAGTATGATTTAGTTTCGAGTGCTTGCTTTGTGGTCTATCTATGTAATCGTGTGTGAAAGTTATATAATAAAGAGTAGTTTGAGTTGAGTGTTTTGCTTTTGTTGATCCAATCTTAGAAATAAATAAAGAGAATAAAAAAGTAAAGATCATATGCTAATCCCATGGGGAGTGATGACTTCACATAAAAGAAGTATAATTGATAAAACTTGTTGGAGGTTAACAAACATAGCATTGGCCATTGTTGCAATTCATGAAAAAGTAATAAAGGAAGAGAGGTCTCACATATAAATATACTATCTTGGACATCTTTTATGATTGTGAGCCCCCATTAAATATTCTATGTCAAATAGTCGACGTTGGACAAGGAAGACAACGTAATGAGTTATGTTTGCTTATATTCACATAGAAGTTATATTGTTTTGGATCCTCTAACATGTGGTGCTTGCCCCCTATCTTTTGCTAGCCAAAAATTCCGTACTAAGTAGAGATACTACTTGTGCATCCAAAAACCCTTAAACCCAGTTTCATGTCATGAGAGTCCACCATATCTACCTATGGATTGAATAAGATCCTTCAAGTAAGTTGTCATCAGTGCAAAAGCAATAAAAATTGCTCCTAAATATGTATGGTCTTTTATTGTAAGGGAAAATAAGCTTTGTACGAACTTGAGATGTTGAAGAAATAAAAGCGACAGACTGCATAATAAAGGTCGCTATCACAAGGGGCAATATAAAGTGACGTTCCTTTACATAAGAGCTTGCACATTCCAAAATAAAAAGCACATGACAACCTCTTCTTCCCTCTGTGAAGGGCCTATCTTTTACTTTATGTATTTACTTTCATGCAAGAGTCAATAGTATTCTCCTCTATTCTGTTTTTTATTTTCTCTCTTGGCAAACATCATGTGGTGGGGATAGATTCAGACATATATATCCAGTTGGATGTAGGTGATCATGAGCTATTATTGTTGACATTACCGTTGAGGTAAATAAGTTGGGAGGCGAAATCATAACCCCTATCTTTCTATGTGTCTGACTGAAACTTTTGCTCCATAAGTATGCCATGAGTGTCAGCAATCATAGAAGACTAAATGATAGTTGAGTATGTGAACTTGCTAAACAAAGCTCTTACATAGACTCTTTCTAATAATATGATGAATTGCAACTGCTTCAGTGACTGAGATCATAGATTGTTAGTTTTCAATATGGTTTATGGTTCATACTTTAACTTGTGAATGAATTGTCACTTTTTCATGAGAAGTTTTATGATATATTGCTATTATAATAAAGATCATGATGCCTTCATGTCCGTATTTTATTTTTCTTGACACCTCTCTCTCTAAACATGTGGTCATGATTATCAATTTCGGCTTTCGCTTGAGGACAAGCGAGGTCTAAGCTTGGGGGAGTTGATACGTCCAATTTCCATCATGATTTCCTACTGTTATTTATAATGTATTTGATCATTATTTCACTTTATGATGCAATTCTTATGCCTTTTCTCTCTTAATTTGCAAGATTTATATGAAGAGGGAGAATACGGGCAGCGGGAATTCTGGACCTAAAATAGCTACAGCAGAGATACATATCCAATAGAGCTCCAATTGACTTGAAACTTCATCGAGATTTTTTATTGAATATATAAAAAATACTAGAGAAAAGAGATACTGGAGGGGACCCACCAATTGCCCACAAGGCAACACGGCACGGCCCCCCTGGGCGCGCCCTAATGCCTTGTGGGGCCCTTGGCTGGCCTCTGGCCCCCTCCTTCTGCTATATAAGCTCATTTTACCTAAATTTTTTATAGAGAAGACTTTCGGGATGAAGCGCCGCCGTCTCGAGGCGGAACCGGGGCAGGAGCAATTTTGCTCTCCGGCGGAGCGATTCCGCAGGGGATACTTCCCTCCGGGAGAGGGAAATTGAAGCCATTGACATCACCAACGATCCTCTCATCGTGGGAGGACCAATCTTCATCAACATCTTCACCAGCACCATCTCATCTCAAACCCTAGTTCATCTCTTGTATTCAATCTTTGTCTCAAAACCTCAGATTGGTACCTGTGGGTTGCTAGTAGTGTTGATTATATCTTGTAGTTGATGCTAGTTGGTTTATTTGGTGGAATATTATATGTTCAGATCCTTAATGATATTCAATACCCCTCTGGTCTTGAACATGAATATGATTTGTGAGTAGTTACTTTTTTTCTTGAGGACATGGGAGAAGTCTTGTCATAAGTAATCATGTGAAATTGGTATTCGTTCGATATTTTGATGATGTATGTTGTTGTTTCCTTTAGTGGTGTCGTGTGAATGTCGACTACATGACACTTCACCATCTTTGGGCCTAAGGGAAGGCATTGTGGAGTAGTAATTAGATGATGGGTTGCTAGAGTGACAGAAGCTTAAACCCTAGTTTATGCGTTATTCCGTAAGGGGCTGATTTGGATCCATATGTTTCATGCTATGGTTAGATTTATCTTAATTCGTAGTTGCGGATGCTTGCGAGAGGGGTTAATCATAAGTGGGAGGCTTGTTCAAGTAAGAACAGCACCCAAGCACCGGTCCACCCACATATCATATTATCAAAGTAGCGAACACGAATCAAACAAAATGATGAAAGTGACTAGATGAAATTCCCATGTGTCCTCGAGAATGCTTTGCTTATTATACGAGTTTGTTCCGGCTTGTCCTTTGCTATAAAAAGTACTGGGCCACCTTGCTGCACTTTATTATACTTGCTACTTGTTACGAATTATCTTGCTATCGAAACTATCTGTTACCGCTACTTTTTGTACTTGCAGAGAATACCTTGCTGAAAACCGCTTGTCATTTCCTTCTGCTCCTCGTTGGGTTTGACACTCTTACTTATCGAAAGGACTATGATTGATCCCCTATACTTGTGGGTCATCACGCCTACCGCATGCGCCGAAGGGCGTGCAGAGGCCACCCGCCGCCCCGAAGCCAAAACGGGGAGCGCGGAGGTGGTGGAGGAGCAAGTGGCCCCTCTGGAGCAGCGCGTGGACGCGGCTCCTTAGGCCAAGGAGAACGAGCCTTGGGAGGCGGCCTCTGGAAGAGGGGCCGTGCCTCCTGAGGCGCCCGCTGTAGGAGGAGACGCAGTGATGGGGGAGGCTAAGGCGCCAACTCCCCCGCTGAGCTCCACTCCCGCCAAGGAGGCTGCTGCCGCCTAGGGCGCCTCGGCAAGCCCCCGGCGCTCGCCGGCGCACGAGACTCCCGCCACGGGCACGACGAGCCCGCAGAGTGCGCCGTCATGGCAAGAGGAGGAGGAGACTCCGGCGGACCCCCGCTCCTGACGAATGACGCCGGGCCTCCCCAGCCTGTGACGGCGGAGGAGGGCGAGGAGCCGGACCCGGTATGGGCCTTGGCGCTCGTGAACAGCCGCACGTTGCTCAAGCGCGGGGTTCTGCGGAACGCCCGAGCGGCCCTAGGCCATCTCGAGGCAAAACTCCAGGCGGAGGAGACGCGGCTCGCCGGGGAGCGCCTGCGCCTCGCGGAGGGGTGGCGGCAACTCGACGTCGCCGTCAAGCTGGGCCGGCGCCAAGACGAGGCCGCGCGGGAGAAGCGTGAGAAGGCCGCCTTCGAGGCAAAGGAGATCTTCGAGAGCGCCGCCCAGGAGGCCGACGCGGTCGACAAGCGCCGCGAGGAGGCGGAGGCTCGCACGAAGGTGCTCGAGGAGGAGCACGCCAACCAGGCGCAGCTGCTCCAAGCGCGGGAGGGCGAGCTCGACAGGCATGCCGAAGGCCTTGCAGGCCGCAAGACGGACCTCGTGATTTGCGAGCAGGAGCTCGCGAGGACAACAGCTAAGCAGGCCGTGGAGTGCGAGCGCCTGGAGATGCTGGACTGCAAGGTGGCTGCCGCTCAGGCCTCCTACAACCAGCGCATGGAGAAGGCCAACACTACACTAGAGGCCAAGGAGAAGAAGATCCAGGCGGATGCCGATGCGAGGATCGAGAGGAGCCGCCAGGCGATTGCCGCCGACCACAGCAAGAAGTTGAAGGCCCAGGAGGACCGCTTCAAGAAGAAGCGCGAGGAGCTCCAGAAAGAGATCGACGGCCTCAAGGAGGTGCTGACGGAGGCGGAGGCCCGGCGGAAGACCGCGCTGAATCCCAAGGCCGGCATGGAGGAAGAGCTGGCCTCCCTCCAGCAGCAAGTGGGCGGCGTCTCCAAGGTCATCGAGCAGGCCAAGGACGAGGCGGCACGGGCGAGGGGGCGGCAGCACGAGCGCGCCAAGATGTTCCACTCCCTCCAGCTCCGAGCCCGCGGCGCCCTGACCACCATCTGCCAGGAGAGGCTCGGGGGCCCCCTTGAGACCCACGACGTGAGCTACCTCGACTTCTTCACCAGGCTGGTGGAGCGGCTCGAGTTTGGGGCCAAGCGGGTCAACGGCATCATCGAAGATGAGTGCCGCGACCTCCTCAGCCAGGCGGCGACGCGCATCTTCAGCAATCTTCTCCGCGCCGACGCCAACTTCGACTTCGACAGGGTGATGGCCCCTGTCCCCGAGGAGCTCCGCGACGGCCTCGGGAAGGCGGTGGAGGACCACGTCGATGCCCTGCTCGAGAATTTCCCCACGGCAGCAGCGAGAGCTCCGGCGGGGTTGAAGACGGCGAAGGTGATGATGACGAAGGCGATGGCGGCGACGACAGTGACAGCGCGTCCTCTTAGGCCTTTCCTCCCTTGTTTATCCTGTATCAGATCGATGTAGCCCTGTGGGGGCGTGAAAACATGACTTTTGCGTTTAAGTACTTAATGGTTTGCTGTAATTTGTGCTCCTCGTGAGGCCTTCTCGTGAGGCTTGTTTTCCACTTCTTGCATGCCTTGGTGCTCTACGTCATCAGGACCCAGCCCCCGAGCGGGCTACGACCATCGCTGATATGTTAGGACGCATGCGTAGACAAGGCCAGAGGGTGTAGGGCTCCTGAAGCACGATGCTCAG
Organism: Elymus sibiricus; assembly: GCA_039707655.1. Taxonomy (NCBI): domain Eukaryota; kingdom Viridiplantae; phylum Streptophyta; class Magnoliopsida; order Poales; family Poaceae; genus Elymus; species Elymus sibiricus. The sequence goes on from CM077676.1 coordinate 284,562,597, forward strand.
GAAGCCCCCCTTTGATGTGCAAGCGGCTCGCGCAAAGGAGAAAACATCAGCACTCAGCGAGGTTGCGGGGAGAGAAGAGCTTGAGAGGCACTGAGAGCGGCTCGCGAGGTGTTTTTAGACTTAGCTTTTTTGCGGAGTGTGGCGATTGCCGTGTCGTGACTGCGGAGTGCGCCTCGTGCCGCTCTTGCTCGTGGGGCCTTTTGTTGGCACTTGGTGAGGATGGCCGCCACAGGACGCCTCACGAGGCAGTGCTCATGAGGCCTCCTGTAGGCTTCGTCAGGACGTGGTTTGACGTGGGTTACCTTGCGAGGCAGCACTCGCGAGGCCTTCTGTGTGCCTTGTTCCTGTGACAACTACATACCGACAGGTTTCACATAAGGAGGAGCTGTGCACACTTGCTAGCTTGCTCATGGGTGTCACGCGAGGAGACAAAGCACCAAGGACCTTGGTGAGGTGGCATGCACGGGAGCAGGCCCACGAGCCAGAGCTCGGTCACTTGGGTTTTTCGGTGCTGCTGGGCCTGACCCGAGCACAGGCACACCGTGTCCAGCCCCCGCTCGCGTGATGCGCGGGAGGGAGATCGCGAGTATGCACGGCTCCTAAAGCAGACAACCTACCCAACACATATAATATCTTAGGAAATAAAGCTTTACTGCAGCATAATAATAAGGTTCATTACACAACCAAAAAGATGAGGCTGCCATGTCTGGCACGGGTCAGCTTGAGGATGGTGCAGCCACGTGGCGCCCTCAGTTTCACATCAAAAAGAAGAGGCTGCCGTGACGGACACGAGACAGCTTGAGGATGGTGCGGCCAGGCGGCGCCCTCAATTTGATCGTTCCGCCAGCGCTGAGCATGGGGCTTCCACTGGGTTGTGGGAGGGAGCTCTCACGGGCCCATCAGGCAAGCGTAAAGAGAGGCTCCGGAGCGTGTACAACCCCATTTCGTTCGTACGCGTGAGGTCACGGGTAGAACTTGCGGAGGTGTTGGATGTTCCATGTGTTGGGCACAGGAACACCCTCCTCCGTCTCCAGCCGAGCGGCGCCAGGCCGGGAGACATGGGCAACCCTAAATGGGCCTTCCCACATGGGTAAGAGCTTGTGGAGTCCTTCTCTGGAGAGGATCCTTCGCAGGACAAGATCGCCAGCTTCGAGGGTGCGGGGCGTATGTTGCGGCTATGATAGCGACGCAAAGCCTGCTGGTATTGGGCAGCGCGCAAAGCGGCATGGCGACGGGCTTCCTTGAGGAGAAGCAGATCAGCCTCTCGTGAGCCGTCCTGATGAGATTCATTGAAGGCGAGGACTCGCGGAGAGCCGTGCTTGAGTTCAGAAGGGAGGACTGCTTCGGCTCCGTAGACGAGGAAGAAAAGAGTTTCGCCAGTAGGCTTGGTGGCCGTTGTGCGAATTGACCATAGCACGGACTGGAGCTCGTCATGCCAGCCTTTGCCGCAGGTGTCAAGCTTTTTCTTGAAGCTTCGTATCTTGAGGCCCTTGAGGACTTCAGCATTGGCGCGTTTGGCCTGGCCATTGCTTCGCGGGTGCGCCATGGAGGCGTAGAAGATCTGTGTGCCGAGGATGGCGCAGTATGACTTGAAGAGGCCGCTGGTGAACTGCGAGCCATTGTCAGTGATTGTCCAAGATGTCCAGCCCCCAGACCGCGAAGGGCCACGAGAGTGGGATCGATTGGAGGCCTTGCGCCGACTAGTGGATTTGCTAGGCATGGAATTGGCAAGCTTCGCAGGATTGGACCAACTCGATGGCGTCTTGAAGCGTTGTGGGCCAGTAGAAGCAGCTGCGGAACACCTTGCCAACGAGGGTGCGCGATGAAGAGTGGTGGCCACAGTCTCCACCATGGATGTCAGCAAGTAGCTCGCGACCTTGTTCTTTGGAGATGCACCGCAGCGCGACGCCATTGGGGCCCCTGCGGTAGAGTTCGCCATCCTTCAAGCAGTAGGCGGTGGCCTGGCGAGCCACGTGTTCTGCCTCTGAGTCCTTCTCCAGGAGGGTGCCGCTTTGCAAGTAGGCCTTGAACTCCGCGACCCAGTTGTCCGCATGAGGCTCCAGCGTGAGCAGCAAGCGAGCGCCCGAAGATGGGCCGCAGTCAGGTGCGCCTGTGGGTGGCGCGGGAGGGAGCTCCTCATGAGGCGCCATGGCGCTTGCGGCAGGTGGTGCAGCTGATGGCTTCAGGAGCCTTTCTTTGAAGACGCCGGGGTTTTGCGGCTCGCAGCGAGATGCCCGCTTGGTGATGTCGTCTGCTTCTTTGTTGCTGCCATGAGGGACGTGCTGGAGCTCCAGGCCAAGGAAGCGCTTCTCGAGCTTGCGAACTACCTCCAGGTAGGCGGCCATGAGCTAATCCTTGGGCTTGTAGCTTTTGTTGGAGAAGTTAACGAGGAGCTAGGAGTCGCCCTTGATGATGATGCGCTTGATACCCAGAGCAGAGGCAGCCTTGAGCCTAGCGATGAGGCCTTCGTACTCTGCGATGTTATTGGAGACCTTGTCGTCATGCTTGAAGCAAAGCTGGACAGTGTAGTAGAGCTTGTCTCTTGTTGGCGAGGTGAGCACGACACCAGCTCCCGCGCCCTGTCGTGAGAACGCGCCGTCGAAATGCATGGTCCTGCCGCCAGGTGCTTCGTCTCCAGGCAGGAGGGATTCGTCCTCACGAGGCTCCTCCTGGTGCGGGTACGTCCATTCCGCCACAAAGTCCGCCAAGGCTGCGCCCTTGATTGTCCTTGTGGTGCAGAATTCTAGCTCGAAGGCCTACAGCTCGATGTTCCATTCGGCGACGCAGCCGGCAGCCTTGGGGCTGCGCAGGACCTGCTCCACTGGGTAGGATGTGATCACCTTGATGGGATGGCCCTGGAAGTAGTGGCGCAGCTTCCTGGAGGCGATGAGGAGCACAAGGAGGAGCTTCTGCTGCATGGGGTAGCACTCGCGCGCATCCCGCAGCACTGTGCTGACGAAGTACACTGGGTGCTCGACAAGGCGCGTAGTTGTGGTAGCATCTTGCTCTCCGGAGGGCCCTAGGGGCTCATGAGGCTCGAAAGGCTTGGGAGGCGGCTCATCAGGGGCCTCCTGAGGAGGGCCCTCGGCAGGTGAAGGCGCGACCTCGGCAGGCGCTGATGCGGCCTCGGCAGGCGCTGGCGCGGCCTCAGAAGGCTTCTTGTAGGTGCAGATGCGCTCCTCTCGTAGCGCCACCAAGGCCGCGCTGGCCGTCTGGGGGTGGCTGCCAAGTACAGGAGCAGGGGCTCGCAGGAGTGGGGCACGACCATGATGGGCGGGCTCGTCAGGTACCTCTTTAGGTCCTCGAAGGCAGCATCAGCCTCAGGAGTCCACTTGAAGGGGCTAGATCTCTTCATGAGCTTGAAGAACGGCAGGGCTCACTCACCGAACTTGGAGATGAAGCGCCCAAGCGAGGCCATGCATCCCGCCAGGCGCTGCATTTGCTTGAGGTTCTGTGGGGGCGCATCTTCTCGATGGCCTTGATCTTCTCAGGGTTGGCCTCAATTCCACGGTGGGAGACCAGGAAGCCCAGCAGCTTGCCGGAGGGGACTCCGAAGACGCACTTGTCGGGGTTGAGCTTGAGGTTGACCTTGCGCAGGTTGGAGAACGTTTCCTTGAGGTCCGCAAGGAGGGACCAGGCCTCGTGAGTCTTGACAACGATGTCATCGATGTAGGCCTCTGCATTCCTTCCCATCTGGGCCCCCAATGTGATGCGCATTAGCCTTTGGAAGGTGGCTCTGGCACTCCTTAGGCCGAAGGGCATGTAGATGTAGCAGTATATCCTACAGGGGGTGATGAAGGCCATTCTCTCCACGTCTTCCGTCGCCATCTTGATCTGGTGGTAGCCTGAGAAGGCTCTAGGAAGCACAGCAACTCACACCCTGCGGTGGAGTCCACGATCTGGTCGATGTGAGGCAGCGGGAAGGGATCTTGAGGACAGGCCTTGTTGAGGCTCATGAAGTCGACACACATTCGCTCCTTGCCGCCTTTCTTGGGTACTACGACTGGGTTGGCGAGCCACTCGGGATGGTGCACCTCACGGATGACTCCTGCTTCTTGCAACTTCTGGACTTCTTTGACAATGAACTCTTGCTTCTCTGGCGCTTGGCGCCGCGCCTTCTGTTTGACGGGGCGTGCGTTTGGGCACACCGCTAAGTGGTGCTCGATCACCTCCCTCGGCACACCGAACAAATCAGATGTTGTCCAAGCGAACACATTCGCATTTGCTCGAAGGAAGGTGACGAGCGCGTCTTCCTATGCAGGAGAGAGGCCGGTGCCGATGGTGAAGGCAGGGCCTGAGCCGCTGCCGTCCACCGACACTTTCTTCGTCTTGGCGCGCGCCTAAGAGAACAGCTGCTGCTTCTTCGCGGGTGCGGCCTCAGGAGGCTCGACGTCGTCTTCATCAGCGGGATAGGCGGTGGCGGCAGCCTTGTAGGCGCTCACGAGGGAGCAGACTGCGTCCTTCTCGTCGCAGCGGATGGGGATGATGTCGCTGCAGCCCGGCATCTTGAGGACATTGTAGGCGTGATGGGTCACTGCCATGAACTTGGCGAGCGCGGGGTATCCCAAGATGGCATTGTACGGTAGGTCAATGTGCGCCACGTCGAAGTCGATGATCTCAGTGCGGTAGTTCTAGCGGGTGCCGAAGGTGACGGGAAGGCGCACCTGCCCCAGAGGCAGTGTGGAACCATCAGTGACACCTAAGAAGGGCCTCGTCGGCATCAGCTGCTCATAGGGTACTTGGAGCTTCTCGAAGGTCTCGATGGAGATCACGTTGAGGCCTGCACCTCCGTCGACGAGCATCTTGGTGACCGCAACGTTGCTGGTGGTGGGGGTGCACAACATGGGGATCGCACCCACTGCCTCCATGGACTTGGGGTGGTCCTTGGAGTCGAAGGAGATGGCGTACTGCGACCACTTGAGGGGCTGAGTAGCCTCAGGCCTCAGGAGGGCCGCGTTCACCTCACGAGTGAATTGCTTGAAGTGGCGGTTGGACGGGGGGGCTAGGCCCCGCCAAGGATGCAGGCCACCTCGTGAGGCTCCTGGTAGCCCCCGGCGCCATCGTCAGGCTGGTTGCCGTTATTCCTTCAAGGCGGTGGCGGTGGCGGTGGCGGCGGTAGAGCGGCATTGGCCTGAGGATTGGCCTGCCGCGGCTGGTCGCGCCAGCCCTGCCTGAAGTTGCCGTTGCCGTTGTTGCCGCGGTCACCCCATTGGTTGTTGTTGCGGCCGCCTCTGCGGCCGGAGCCACGATCATTGCGGCCGCCGCGCCCGTCCTGGCTGCTCTCGCGAAGTAGCTTAAGCTCGTGGCAGTCTTCGGTGTTGTGGGAGAACATGTCGTGGTAGGTGCAGTACGGGCGGCCATCCTTCTTGGGCTCGGCGCGGTCGTGGCCGCGCTTCTGCTCAGGCTCCGCCACGAGCACGGTAGGGCCCTTGCACTAGGTGTCCTTGCTCTTGGCTTTGGCAGCTTCAGGCGCCACTTCTGGGTCGTTGTGTATGAAGAGGCGGCCCTCCTCAGCCTTGGCGCACCGGTCGGCGAGGTCGAATAGCTCAACCACAGTGTCAAGCTCGTCATTGATGGTGAGCTTCTCGCGCATCCGGACGTTCGTGACGCCAGAGGAGAACACAGAGATGATGGCAGCGTCGGAGGCACGCGGGATCTTGTTGCGCACTTGGCTGAAGCGCTGGATGTACTTGCGGAGAGTCTCCTCAGGGCGCTGGCACACGACGCGCAAATCGTTGAGCGTGAGGGGGCACTCGTGCATGCCCTTGAAGTTGGCGACGAACTACTTGCACAGCTCGGCCCACGAAGAGATGGACACCTCGGGGAGGTTCATGAGCCAGGAGCGCGGCGCATCCTTGAGGGCCATGGGGAACCAGTTCGCCATGACCATGTCGTCACCATTCGCCGCCTCGATGCTCAGAGTGTAGAGCTATAGAAATTCTGTAGGGTTGGGGGTGCCGTCGTAGCGAGCAGGCAGGTCCGGCTTGAACTTCGTGGCCCACACCACACGGCGCAGCTCACGGGTGAAGGCACGGCAGCCCCCGATGCTAGAGGTGACGCCGCCAGCGAGGGTGGCACGGTTCTGGCAACCGGCAGCCGCGACCTCCTGGATGGTGCGGTCTTGACGCTGGCACTGCTGCTCAAGGAGCACGCGCGCATCGTTCAGCGCGTGCCTGACGATCTGGCAGCTCTCGTTGTTGGGGTCCGGCGAAGACGCGTTCCGGGATGGCTCTCGCGCCCGCGTGCCGCGGTGGCGCCCGGCGACCTCATTGGACGGAGGAGGCGGTGGAGGTGTGCCATGCGCCACCTCCCCGGCGCGAGGTGGCGGAGGGCGGAGCGAGTGAGAGGTCGCGGGGGCGTCTCCGGTGACGTTGATGGGGCAGTAGCGCAGCAGCTCACGCGCCATGAGCAGCGCGGCCTGCGGGCCCGGCGGCTCGCGGCGGGCGAGCGAGGAAGCGGTGGCGGTGTGGCCGGCTGGCTGCACGGACGGGTGCAGGGAAGAAGCCTGCTGCTCCCTAGCAGCAGGGTCGGTGGCGGCACCGGCGCGGCTACGGTGGTTGTCACGGGCGACCGGCTCCGTCTGGGCCACCCTGACCGCCCTGCGCTCCGCGCGCTCGCGACGAGCATCGGCCATGGCGATTGTCGGCCCCGTGGGAACCAGGGTACCACGGCCCGTCTGCCTCTGGCCCAGGAGGCGGCGCTTGGGCCGGCCCAGGCAAGGTGGCCCTGGCGTTGTCGCCCAGGAGGGGTCGCCTCGCGAGGTGCTAGCCTCGCGAGGCCCTTCACCGCCAGGCCTAGCCCTGGTGAGGCGGCAAGCCCCAGATCGCCTCATGAGGCAATCCCTCGGGAGGCCGCTTTGCAGGGCGTGGCGCAAGGTGCCAGCCGCGAGGCGGCCAGCCCGTCACATGGGTGACGCCCCGACGTCAGGGAGAGGACAACAGAATACAGCTCGGACAGGTTTTCATTCTGGTGATAAGGGAGCAGACGCGTCAGCCTCCCCCCAAAAAAGAAAGCAAGCCCCAAGATATTTCTTCTTTGGTGAAAGAGGATCAGGACGGGTCGGTGCGCCAGGATGGAGGTCATCGCCGAGCCCGCCAACACGTCAGGAAGACTGCTTTACCAGGCGGAGACCGCCTTTAGTCAGGATAAGCCTGCGCGCCTGTTCCCCTTTGAATTGCCGCCCTGTGGCCACCCTTTCCCGCTGATATTTTCAGGGAAGAGGACCAAGGCACTACAAAAGGGGCAGGGCCGCTTCCATGTAAGGGGATCGACTCATTCTCCCCCACACCTCGTGTACTTGGAGCCACAAGCTCTCCATACAGAGCAATTCAACACAGGCAGGAGTAGGGTATTACACCACACGGTGGCCCGAACCTGGGTAGCCCGCACGTCCCCTTCGTGTCCGGTGAGAGCCAGTGAGCCCGTCGTGACCCCGCCGTAGTTGCCATCGTGTCGTAGCTTGCCAAGCAAAGTCCCCTAGAGTTCGAATCCTAAGTTCTTGGAGAAGTTTCTTGGACGCAGATCCCAGACTCTGACATTTGGTGCGCCAGGTAGGGGGACTTGCCGTCTTCGCGCCTTCGACCTCGACGTCAGCATCGACATGGACGACGCCGCCGCGCGCTGTGCGCCGGATTGCCGTCAGGGTTCGCGAGGTGCCTGCTATCCGAGGTCCCCCTGGGCGGCACCCTCGCGCCGTCGCCAAGCCCGTTGGGGGACGGGTGCCCTCCTCCGTCCGCTCGGCAGTGAGTGAGCAGGAGCATGGTCTTTCCTCCACCGCGTCCTCGCCCGCAGGTCGCGGCCCGCTCGCTCCGCACGTCGCGCTGATTATGGCGTGGGGGCTGCTCCGCTGTCGCGACGCCTGGCTCGAGCGCATCACCGAGCTCGTCTCCGCCGCCAGCGGCGGCCGGGCGCCCCCTCGCTCCTCGCCCGCTCCTTCGCGGCGCGTTGAGCGGCCCGGGTGTGCCGCTCCTCGTCTTCCTCCTCCTCCGGGCCTCGGCGGAGGCTCCCAGGGGCCCCGAGGGGTGGCCTGCATCCTGGGAGGAGCCCAGGCCCCTCCATCCATGCACCACCTCAAGCGCTTCTCGCTCAAAGTAAGCATGGCCCTGCCGGCGCCCGAGTCTGCCGGCCGCCTCAAGTGGTCCGAGTTCCCTGTCTCCTTCGACGCCAGCGACCATCCCAGGTCCGCCAAGGCTGCGGGGGCTGTCCCTCTGCTGTGTACTCCGACTATCGGCAGTGTGGCCGTCACCAAGATGCTCATCGATGGCGGCGCTGGCCTCAACGTGCTCTCTGTGGAGACTTTCGAGATGCTCCAGGCGCCAGGTGGGCGCCTGGTGCCCACCAGGCCCTTCTCGGGCGTCACTGGCGGCTCCACTGCCCCCCTGGGGCAGGTGCGCCTTCCCGTCACCTTCGGCACCCACAAGAACTATCGTACGGAGCTCGTCAACTTCGATGTGGCTCGCATCGACTTGCCCTACAACGCCATCTTGGGCTACCCGGTGCTCTCCAAGTTCATGGCCGCGACACACCACGCCTACGGCCTCGTCAAGATGCCAGGTAGCAGTGGCACCCTCACCGTCCGTTGCGATGTAAAGGACGCGGTGCGCGCCCTCGCGCGCGCCCACAAGGTGGCCGCCGACGCATCCCAGGCCGAGGAGGACGCCCCTGAGCTTGCCAAGCCGGCGCCCACGAAAAAGAAGCTACTGTTCTCCCAGGAGCGGGCCGAGACCAAGAAAGTGTCGTTGGATGGGAACGGCGCGGGCCCCTTCCTCACCATCGGTAGCGGCCTTTCCCCCGAACAAGAAGCCGCCCTCGTTGACTTCCGTCGGGCGAATGCTGACATGTTCGCTTGGACAGCCTCAGACATGCCCGGCGTGCCAAGGGAGGTGGTCGAGCACCACTTGGCGGTGTGCCCCAACGCATGCCCCATCAAGCAGAAAGTACGGCGCCAGGCGCCCGAGAAGTAGGACTTCATCATTGGGGAGGTCAAGAAGCTCCAAGATGCCGGAATCATCCGCGAAGTGCTCCACCCGGAGTGGATCGCCAACCCCGTTGTCGTCGCCAAGCCGCACGGCGGCAAGCGCATGTGTGTCGACTTCACCAACCTCAACAAGGCCTGCCCCAAGGACCACTTCCCGCTGCCCAGGATTGACCAGATAGTAGACTCCACCACCGGGTGTGATTTGCTCTGCTTCCTGGACGCCTTCTCGGGCTATCATCAGATCAAGATGGCCAAGGAGGATGAGGAAAAAACCACCTTCATCACCCCCTGCGGAGTGTTCTACTACGTGTGCATGCCCTTTGGCATGAAGAGCGCGGGGGATACCTTCCAGAGGCTGATGCGCATCTGCCTAGGGTGCCAGATGGGGAGAAACGCAGAGGCATACATCGACGACATCGTCATCAAAACGCGCGAGGCGCGCACCCTCATCGAGGACTTGAGGAAACCTTCGCCAACCTGCGCAAGGTCAACCTCAAGCTCAACCCCACCAAGTGTGTCTTCGGTGTCCCTTCTGGGAAGCTCCTGGGTTTCGTGGTCTCCCATCGCGGCATCGAGGCCAACCCTAAGAAGATTAAGGCTATCGAGGAGATGTGGCCGCCCCGCAACCTCAAGGAGATGCAGCGCCTGGCGGGATGCATGGCCTCGCTCGGTCGCTTCATATCCAAGTTTGGCGAGCGGGCTCTGCCTTTCTTCAAGCTCATGAAGAGGTCTGGCCCCTTCAAGTGGACCCCTAAGGCCGACGCTACCTTCGAGGATCTCAAAAGGTACCTCACGAGCCCTCCCATCATGGTCGCCCCACGCCCACGCGAGCGCCTGCTGTTATACTTAGCGGCCACTCCCCAAACGGCCAGCGTGGCCCTTGTGGCAGAGCGGGAGGAGCGAGTCTGCGTCAAGAAGAAGCCTGCCGAGACTGTGCCTGTGGATGCCGCGGAGACATCGCCGGAGCCCCTCAAGGCCCAGTCGGTGCCTGCCGAGGGCCCCCCTCCGGAGGCCCCCGCGCCCCCTCAGGAGGCCTCTGGAGCTCATCCGGACCTCCGGGGGCCACCGCAGCGCAGCAGCCTGAGCCCCTCGGCGAGCATGACTTGGATACCACGGTCACGCGCCTCGTCGAGCACCCCATCTACTTCGTCAGTACGGTGCTGCGAGACGCGCGTGAATGGTACCCCATGTAGCAGAAGCTCCTCCTGGCGCTCCTCGTGGCCTCCAGGAAGCTACGCCACTACTTCCAGGGTCACCCAATCAGAGTGATCTCCTCCTACCCGCTGGAGCAAGTCCTGCGGAACCGAAATGCCACCGGCCGCGTCGCCGAATGGAACATCAAGCTACAGCCTTTCGAGCTGGAGTTCCTCACCACCAGGACCATCAAGGGCGCGGCCTTGGCGGACTTCGTGGCAGAGTGGACGGACACGCGTCAGGGTGAGCCGTAGGAGGAGTCTTCCTTGCCCGAGGAGGCCACCTCCGGAGGCTGGAGCATGCACTTCGACGGGGCCTTCGCGCGCCAGGGCGCGGGGCCTGGGGTGGTGCTCACTACACCCACAGGCGACAAGCTTCACTACGCAGTGCAGCTCTGCTTCGGGCGCGCCGACAAGGTCTCCAACAACATCGCCAAGTATGAGGGACTCATCGCCGGGCTCAAGGCTGCCATCGCGCTTGGACTCAGGTGCATCATCATCAAGGGTGACTCGCAGCTCCTCGTCAACTTCTCCAACAAGAAGTACAAGCCGAAGGGTGAGCACATGGCGGCCTACCTGGAGGAGGTGCGCAAGCTCGAGAAGCACTTCATGGGCATGGAGCTGCAGCACGTCCCTCGTAGCGACAACAGGCAGGTGGACGAAATCGCCAAGCGTGCTTCTTGCCGTGAGCCCCAGAGCCCCGGCGTCTTCGAGGAGCGGCTCCTGAAGCCTTCAGCGGCGCCCCCAATCGCCAGCATCCTGGTGCCTCACGAAGAGCTCCCTCCCGCGCCACCCATGGGCGCACCAGACTACGGACCATCTTCAGGCGCTCGCCTGCTACTGGCGCTCGAGCCACAGCCTGAAAGCTGGACTGCGGAGACCAAGGCCTATCTGGAGGGCGGCGCCCTTCTGGAGATCGACGCGGAAGCAAAGCGTGTGGTCCGCCAGGCCACGCTCTACCACTTGATGGAGGGTGACCTGTACCGCCACCGCCCAAACGGAGTCGTGCTGCGGTGCATCTCCAAGGAGCAAGGGCGCGAGCTGCTTGCCGACATCCATGGAGGCGACTGTGGCCACCATTCGTCCTCATGCACCCTCGCAGGTAAGGCATTCCGCAGCGGTTTCTACTGGCCCACAGTGCTCGAAGATGCCGCTGAGCTGGTCCAGGCATGCGAGGCCTGCCAATTCCACGCCAAGCAGATCCACCAACCGGCGCAAGGGCTCCAGACCATCCCTCTCTCGTGGCCTTTCGTGGTCTGGGGGCTGGATATCCTCGGGCCCTTCCCTCACGCGGCTGGAGGCTACCGCTACCTCTACGTCGCCATCGACAAGTTCACCAAGTGGGCGGAGGTGGAGCCTATCCGGACCATTCCGGCAGGGTCAGCGGTCAAGTTCATCAAGGGCCTGGTGTGCCGCTTTGGCGTCCCCAACCGCATCATCACGGACAACGGCACGCAGTTCACCAGCGGCCAATTCAAGATGTACTGCGCCAGCATCACCACACAGATCTGCTTCGCCTCCGTGGCACACCCTCGAAGCAACGGCCAGGCCGAGCGCGCCAACGCTGAGGTCCTCAAGGGCCTCAAGACTAGGAGCTTCAAGAAGCAACTCGCGGCATGCGGCAAGGGCTGGCTGGAGGAGCTCCCTTCAGTGCTATGGTCCATCTGCACCACGGCGACCAAGCCCACCGGCGAGACGCCTTTCTTCCTCGTCTACGGGGTAGAAGCGGTTCTCCTAGCCGAGGTCAAGCACCGGTCCCTGTGGGTCTTGGCTTTCGACGAGTCTCGTTAAGACGGCCTGCGGGAGGATGACCTGCTTTTCCTCAAAGGGGCACGCCGCCAGGCCGCCCTTCGCGCGGCAAGGTATCAGCAGGCGTTGCGTCGCTATCACAGCTGCAACGTACGCCCCCGTACCCTCGAGGCGGGTGACCTTGTTCTGCGTCGGATCCTCTCCAGAGAGGGACTCCACAAACTCTCACCCATGTGGGAGGGCCCTTTCAGGGTCACGCACATCTCCTGGCCCGGCGCGGCGCGGCTCGAAACAGAGGAGGGTGTTCTAGTACAAAACACATGGAACATCCAACGTCTCTGCAAGTTCTATCCGTGACCCCACGGATACGAACGAAATGGAGTTGTACACGCTTCGGAGCTCCCTCTACCAGCGCTGCCTTCGGCACGCGGGAGCTCCCTCCCACTCTCGTGGAAGCCCCATGCTCCGCGCTGGCGGACACCCCATACTCTGCGCTGACGGAAAGCCCCATGCTCCGCGCTGGCGGATACCCCATGCTCCGCGCTGGTGGAAGCCCCATGCTCCGCGCTGGCGGACACCCCATGCTCCGCGCTGGCGGACACCCCATGCTCCGCGCTGGCGGATACCCCATGCTCCGCCCTGGTGGACGCCCCATGCTCTGCGCTGGCGGCCTACATACTTGAGGGGCCTACGGCCGTCCCATCCTCAAGCTGACCCGTGTCGAACACGGTAGCACGTACCTTTCCTGTTGTGTAATGAGTCTATTTCATGCATCAGTAAAGTCTACTTCCTAATAACAACCGGTGTCCTTGCAGCTGATTTGCCTCCGGAGGCGCGCTCGCGACCTCCCCCCGTGTGTCTCATGCGAGCGGGGGCTGGGCACGGTGCCTGTGCTCGGGCCAGTCCCAGCAGCACTGCAAAACCCAAGTGACTGAGCTCTGGCTCACGGGCCCGTTCCCGCGCACGTCACCGCACCAGGTCCTTGGTGCTCTTGCCTCCTCGCGTAACACCCACATGCGGCCTCGCGAGCACGCCTCGCAACATTTCTTGCAAAAATTTGGCAATTTCCCTAGTGCAGGGCCTCAGGAGCCCCCCTCGGGAGGACCTGCGATTGGCGCCCCACGGGTAGAAGGCTTCGCGAGGGACCGTGCCTTGCATGCGGTGCCCCGCGAAGGGCTTGCTCCGAGCCACGCGTCTCCAAAAAAGCTAAGTCTAAGCGCCTCTCAGGTTTCCCTCCTCCCGTTTTCCCCTCGAGGCACCTGATTTCCTTGGCACGAGCCGCCTGCGCGTCAAGGGGGGGACCCTGAGCATCGTGCCTTGGGGACTCCTACCGTCCTCAAGAGCCCTACACCCTCTGGCCTTGCTGAGCGCATGCTCCAAGCACACCAGCGACAGTCGTAGCTAGCTCGGCGGCTGGGTCCCAGCGACGCAGGGCATAAGGGCAGCGTAAGAAGGAAAGAAGGGTCTCGGGAAGAAAGCAAAAATGCGGGAGACATCAAGTACTTAGACATATGGTGCCGAACAAGATGTTTTTACTCCCCCACAGGGCTACATCGATCCAATGCAGGAAAAAGAAAAAGAAGAAAGAGGGTCGGCCGCAGCGCCATCATCCCCAAGAGTCCGCATCGAGCACTGCCCGCGCCTAATCGGAGTCTTCGTCCTCGTCCTTGACGCAGGGGGAGCTGTCGTCGCTCCCGCTTCCATCGGGGGAGGCGGCACTGTCGTCACTGCCATCCTCGCTGGAGGAGCCGCTGTAGCTGCCGTCCTCGCTCTCCGCACAGCACTCCAGGCGGCTGCTGGAAACTCCAAAGATCTTCATGAAGAGGGTAGCGGCTCCGTCATACTTGAAGTGGAGAAGGTGCCCCCGCTTCAGGCCCCGGGCGAGGGCAAAGGACTTCCACCCCTGCTTCAAGAACATGAAGCCGGAGGGGGTGAACTCCGCCGCCACCTAGGAGGGGCCGCTGCAGCAGCCGTCCGCCTGCAGCCACAGGCCCAGGGGCGCACGCTCCTCCATCACCCTCGCGAAGGAGTCTGGGAGCTGAAGCCAGGTGCAGGGCGAGCGGTGCATGTCCATGATGAACTCGTGGGCTGCATCCGCCGAGTGCCTCCCCGCCTGGGGGGGAAGAGCGGCGGAACCACCGCGGCCGCCTCGGCCACAGCCGCCACGGCCTCCGCGCCCGCGAGCAGCGCCACGCCTGCGACCGCGAGTCGTGCCCGTTCCACGGGTGCTGGGGCTGGCCTCCGCGCCGGCGGCCGTGGAGCGCGTCCAGCCCCGAGGAGGAACCCTTGTCGCTGTGGCCGAACCACGGGCCCGGCCTCTACCCCTCACCGCCGCCGGCTTTGGCAGCTCCACCTCCTCTGCCATCCACTTCACTTTCTCGGCCGCGGAGAGCTTCCTTGGGGGAGCCATGGCCGTGACGGTGATGGGCGGAGAGGTTGGCGGAGAGATGGGAAGTTGGAGAGGAATGGGGAGCCGATGAGTTGGTCGCAAGGCAGGCTGGGGACGGAATGAAGGAGCAATGAAATGCCCACGCCCCGCACATGCAGGTTTTATTACCGAGGCGGCGGTTATCGAGGCGTCACAAGAAGTGGAGGCGCCGCGCCCGCAAAGGACGCCACGCATCGCCCCTGGGCCCGGCGGCTCGAAGAGCCCCGCAGCGCTTCGTCCCCAATGAGCGGGACGCGTGCGCCGCGGGCCCGGGGGCTACTGTCGGCCCCGTGGGAACCAGGGTACCACGGCCCGTCTGCCTCTAGCCCAGGAGGTGGTGCTTGGGGCGGCCCAGGCAAGGTGGCCCTGGCGTCATCGCCCAGGAGGGGTCGCCTCGCAAGGGGCTAGCCTCGCGAGGCCCTTCACCGCCAGGCCTAGCCCTGGTGAGGCCGGCAAGCCCCAGATCACCTCATGAGGCAATCCCTCGGGAGGCCGCTTTGCAGGGTGTGGCGCAAGGCGCCAGCCGCGGGGCGGCCGGCCCATCACATGGGTGATGCCCCGACGTCAGGGAGAGGACAGCAGAATACAGCTCGGACAGGTTTTCATTCTGGTGATAAGGGAGCAGAGGCGTCAGCCTCCCCCCCAAAAAAGAAAGCAAGCCCCAAGATATTTCCTCTTTGGTGAAAGAGGATCAGGACGGGTCGGCGCGCCAGGACTGAGGTCATCGCTGAGCCCGCCAACACGTCAGGAAGACTGCTTTACCAGGCGGAGACCGCATTTAGTCAGGATAAGCCTGCGTGCCTGTTCCCCTTTGAATTGCCGCCCTGTGGCCACCCTTTCCCGCTGATATTTTCGGGGAAGAGGACCAAGGCACTACAAAAGGGGCAGGGCCGCTTCCATGTAAGGGGATCGACTCATTCTCCCCCACACCTTGTGTACTTGGAGCCACAAGCTCTCCATACAGAGCAATTCAACACAGGCAGGAGTAGGGCATTACACCGCACGGTGGCCCGAACCTAGGTAGCTCGTGCGTCCCCTTCGTGTCCGGTGAGAGCCAGTGAGCCCGTCGTGACCCCGCCGTAGTTGCCGTCGTGTCATAGGTTGCCAAGCAAAGCCCCCCAGAGTTCGAATCCTAAGTTCTTGGAGAAGTTTCTTGGACGCAGATCCCAGACTCCAACAGCGATGTTGGAGCGGATGGAAACAGAAGCACGCCCCCTACCTGGCGCGCCAAATGTCAGAATTGGGTCTCCGGGGACCCTGGTTCGAACACTGGGGCGAGCTCGTTCCTACCCGCTAGGCGGTGACCACGGCGAGGCTACGACGAGAGCACGCTGAGCACGGGGCATGATAGGGGACACAGCAGCTACCCAGGTTTGGGCCACCTCGTGGTGTAAAACCATACTCCTGCTTGTGGTTTGGATTGCTATGGGCAAGAGAGTTCTCGCATACAAGAGTGAGGAAGAAGGAAGCGATCCCTCTCTACGGTGGCAGCACTGCCCCTTTTATAGTCGCCTTTGTCCTCTTCCCCCAAAAATGTTGGCGGGAAGTGTAGCCACACACAACGGCAATCTGAAGGGGGACAGGCACCCAGGCTTATCCTGGCAAAAGGCGGTCTTCGCCTGTAAAGGTGTTATCCATGACGCGCCGGTGGGCTCGGTGATGACCTCCGCCCTGCACACCTTATCGTCCTAGTCTTCTTTCACCAAATGGGCAGGCTTTGGGACTTGCTTTGGGGGTGGGCAGCCAGTGCTGCTCCCTTAGCACCAAAGAGGAAACCCTCTCTGTCCACGCCTGCTGGTACGGCTCCTGCCGGTGCTCGTCGCCAAGCGCGTCACCCATGTGGTGGGCACTGGACAGCATGGCTGACGCCAGGCGCGGGTGGCTTCGGGGTGTAAGTGCATCAAGAGCCCCCTTAGTGGTTTTGGAGTATTGAAGACAAATAGGTTAAGGGACTAATGTGTTTGTGAGTGTACACAGCAGAAAATAGTCCCTGAAGACTTGGTTTAACCACGGAAGGTGACCCCTAAAAATGTATTTCTTCAAGTGAAGAATTTGGTGCGGCCTGTGAAGAAATTGATGCGAAGACTTTGAAGCTTGAAGACTTTGTTTTCATAGTTTCTTTTCTTCTTATTTGAGTCATATGAAAAACCGTACTCTTAAAGGGGGTCTAGGTGAAACATTTATCATACTTCAAAGCGATGCTCAAACCTATACAAACATAAGCCGCTTCGAGTGAAGCCTTTGGAAATCTCTGGAACAGCTGACGAATTTGCCAGTGACAGTGACGAAGTTCATCTGGTTTCTGACAAATTTGGTCAGGCTGAGGACTTAGGATTTCGCCAGTGCGATCTGCCTATCATGACGAAATTGAGTGCCCCGACAAAATTGAGAGTTTAATTTCCGACCGTTGCTGGCCGCATGCCAGCTATCGAGTGGATTCTTATCCTGACAACGGTCATGTCTGAGAAGGGCATTTATGACAATTCATGTCGGGTTGCCCCCTGGCTATAAATAGCCGCCCCCCACAACCACTAGTTGGTTGGCTGCTCTAGAGAGAGATTAACACTTGTCATTTGAGAGCAACCCTTCCTCTGACGACTTTGTGAGAACCCAAGTGAGGAAAAACCCAACCAGAGCCAAAGTGATTGAGCATCACTGAAGAAGTTGATCTGTATGATCTAACGCTTATTACCTTTGAAGACTGTCATTCTTCCAGACGGTTAGGCATCATGTTCTGAGCACCCAAGAGTAATTGTGGCATGCCGGTGAACAAGTCTGTGAAGGTTTTGGAAGTCTACCTTGAAGACTTACCATGAGTGATTGGGCGAGGTCTAAGTGACCTTAGCTCAAGAGGAATACGGTGAGGACTAAGTGTCCTCCGAGGTAAGACTCAGCCGCCTCAACCAGACGTACAGTTGATACAACAACTGGAACTGGTCTACCAAATCGCTGTGTCTTCACCAAGCCCAACTGGTTTCAAATTCCTCACCCTTTACCTTTACGCAATTCCGCTGCTGAAGAACTTGTGCTTTAATTTTTTGAAGAATTTGAACTGAAGACTTTCATCATGTTATTTTTCATTCTTCAGTTCATCTTCATCATGCATGTCTGCCTGTATGATCTCATGTTCTTCACTTGTATGTATTTCATATGCATGCTACTTGTATCTGTGTCGATCTAGTTTCACATCTGTTTCTAGTTTGTCACTCTGATTTTCATCAAAATCTTCGGAGTTTGACGAATTTCTAAAAATCTCCCATTCACCCCCCTTTGGGATTTAACATGTGCTTTCAATTGGTATCAGTGCAAGGTACTCCCTTGTTCTGTGTGATTTTGGTTTAACCACCTGGAGTTTTAGTTATGTCGACCGCAGGTATGATCAAGGTATCCGCTGCCCCATCTTCGATGGCACGAACTATCCTTACTGGAAGGACATGATGCAAAAGCGTCTCTTGGTCATGGACAGTGAGCTATGGTCGGTCACGGAACTGGGACTGACCGACCTCTGCAAGATGGCAAATGCTGATGACATTCGCAAGTACACTCAGCTCGATGCTCGGGCCAAATACTTCATCTGCTCTCATCTGACCAAAGATGAGTTCACTCGCATCTATCATCTAGGCAATGCGAAGCTCATCTAGGACAGGATCTCTGACGTCTATGAAGGGGCGTATAGATGTGACGATCCCTGGCTTGTGGAATTCAGGAATTCCCTCAAATCTCGGGATCCAGATCCTGCCTCAACTTCGTCAGCCATCTGCCTCGTGGCAAGAGGCACCAAGGTACTACAAAGACCTTTATCTTCCTCTAGTGAAGGTGAATCTGATGAAAACATGACCCCCAGCTATTCCAAGCTTGCTAACATTGCCACTCGGCAACAAAATGCCATGGAAAGAATTCAAAACTTGTTAGACAAAAGCAATGATCTATTGAATGACGAAATGGAATGCTCACAGATCTTGACTGACGAAATCAAACATCTTCAGTCAAAGTATGACGAACTTGAAAGTCGTCATGTGTCCCTCTCAGCTGAACATGAGAAGCTACCCTATGAATTTCTTCAAAGGAAGCAAGATCTCGAGAAGCTGAGAGCATCTCATGATGATCTTCAAAAAGAGAACGATTCACTCCTCGCTCAACAGATCAGTACCGCTCAGGAAGAATTTGTTGCACCATGCCTAAAATGCCTTGAACGTGATAATGCAAATTCTTCAGCTGAATGTTCAAATGCTTCAGTACTTTCAATTGCTTCAGCTGCTATAGTGGCCACTAACCCCTCATCTGAGGAAGCCACCTGTGATACTGATGAAAATGCAGGGCTAAAGGAATTGTATGTCACTGGCATGTACAAAAGCCTCAAAGGGCATCAAACCCTGTGTGACGTGCTCAAAAAGCAAATTCTTCACAGGAACCCTAGGAAAGAGGGTATTGCTTTTGAGAGAAAGCTTAATGCTGATGGTTCGTATTGGAAGCCTGAGCAGTATCCCAAAACCACATGGGTTGCTACAAAGGGACCTCCAATAGACCCATCTACTTTATCTGGCTATACTTGTGACACTTCATATTCTTCAAATGAGTCATTTGACTCCAACTATAAACTGTTCAAGAATCAGAATGGTGAAGTCTTTGCCAGATTTGTTGGAACTAACTGCAGGAACGGTCCACCTGTGAAGAAAATCTGGGTTCCCAAAAGCCTTCTGGAAAATCTTTAGGTGAAGGTCATCATGACACCACCGATGAAGAAGAAACTTCCCAGGGCAAATTATTCACAGGGATCAAAGTCGTCAAATGGACACAGACCTACTTATGGTCGTGCTAATGTCTCTGTTTCACAGGGAAACAAACAGTGATTTGATGAATATGAGCATTATTCTTCGAACCACTATGTTCACAAAACTTCGAAGAATTTCTCTGCTTATTCATTCAATTACTATAACCCTCCTGTGAATAGAAATGCATATTTTTCAATGCCTAAGTTCTCCATTAATGCACTGCGTTACATTGCTTCTCAACCACCCATACAGATGTGGGTGGTTAAGAAGAAGAACTAATCTCTTCTGCAGGGTCAGGTCTTCAGACAACCAAAATGTCTGATGAATTTGCTAAAGACCTGACAAAGTGCCTGTTGGGATGAAGGCTAACCATGATGAAATGAATACTCATTTCACACATCCCTTATGTTGCTAGAGATTATTCGTTGATGAAATTGTCTGACAAAATTAATCATCATCATATTCTTCACTTTGAAGTATATGAACTTGTAAGTCAGACTAATGCTTCTACAGGATGACACACCCACAGCCACTGAATGGGTCCTGGATAGTGGCTGCACGAATCACATGAGTGGTGATAGGAATCTCCTCACTAATGCTCCCCTTACTCTATCTCATCTGAAGCATATCACATACGCCGACAAAGGAAAAAAGCAAGGTATTGGGTCTAGGTAAGGTTGCTATCTCGAACGATCGACACATGGTGTCAGGGAAATATCTTTGGGTGAAACCCGCCCGTTCAGGGCCGGGTCTCGAGGAGTAAAACCATGAAGGGCCAGGTGGGCCGTAGTGTCTTCTATGGAGACCCAGAAGGAGAGCCGCCCATTGAGGGGCCGGCCCAAGACCCGCCGAGAGAGGCGGTAAGTGCAAACCGCCTTAAGGTATAACTTAGGAAACAAGCAAGGGGAGTTGGGCTCGGATTGTTATCCCGGCCCGGACTCTTATGTGAGCCCCGGGGCCCCGCCTGTATATAAAGGGGAGCCCCCGGGGATAGAAGGGAGAGAAAATCTTTCGAGAGCTAGGGCTAGACAAGTCTCAAAACCCTTGTAATCAAGATATTCAAATACATCTAGCAGGAGTAGGCTTTTACCTCCTCGAGAGGGGCCGAACCTGGGTAAATCTTGCCTTCCGTGTTCCTCATTTGACCCCTTCGATCTGCTACTTACGCGATGGCTTCGAGATTAAGTCCTATGAGGACATCTGCCGTGAAAATACCACGATAGTTGGCGCCCACCGTGGGGCTATCGCATGGTGGTGTTGAGTATTCGAAGGGTCCTCCCCGAGGACTCGAGGGATACGTGATTGGCCGGATGACCAGGAGTCGACGCGGCAATCTGCTCGTTGACGACTCAGACTGGGGCCCCGAGGCCGACTCTCTGGAGTACGGTTTCCGGGTCCCCTTTGGCGGAATTCATGTTTTCATTGGAAAGGCTGGCGGTTCTAAGCCAGTCACCTCCACGGAGATCGTTGAGACGGCCCGCCGCGCGCAACCCGCCGTGGCGAGAGCCGCCCCTCGGCTTCCGGCTCCTGTGCACGCCGGCGGATCTGGATCTGGGCCGGATATCTTCGCCAACACCTTCAAGCTGGTCCAGGACACGCAGCCCGCCAGGCAGAGGCACGTCTTCATTGGCTTCACTCAAGGGGTGGAGTACTCTGGATCGTCGGCTTCCACAGAAGGCTCGGCGACTTACGATGATGGTGGCTATTCCTCTGGTGGAGAGTCGCTTTATTCTCTTCATCAGGAGGGTCTTGGGGGCTTTCAGCAGAACTCGCCGTCGCAGGATTCTTTAGGCCCGCCCGCTCGCCCTGTTGTCTACATGGCAGGGGCGGCTGACATGCCAGACCCGGCGGCAGATGCTGGAACTTCTAATGCGATGCCAAGAGTCTCGCCAGCGCAGGCTCTGGTGGGGCTGGCGACCACGTTGACGACATTGATGGCCACACAGGTTACAGCGGAGAATCAAGCAGAGCTCAATGCGGAAATCGCCAGGATCAAGGGTCAGATGGTGCAGGCTCAGGCTAGCATTGATGCGGAGAACGTCCGTCTGGCGACTCGTGAACGAGAGATACAGGAAGAGACGGCGCGTTTGCAACAGGAGAATTATCATCTGGAGCAACGCCGGGCAGAGTCTGATGCGGTTCATCACCGACGACACCGGAGCCGCTATATCTCCAATATTGAAGGTCAGGCCCTGCAGTTCAGCACCCCACCAGGGGAACGCATTCGTGGTCCTGCAACAGGAACTCCCCAGAGGTCGCCAGACCCGGAAGCCCGCCACTTGGCAGGTCGTGAAGAGCCGCCACGGGTTGAGCCTAATTTACGCCGAGAGGCGCCGATGCTTACGGCGCAAGGGCATTTTACGAACCCTGTGGATAACCTTTATGCGGCCACTACCGCGCTGGCGCGACTTCCAATCAATGGAAACACGCCCCTGGAGATTGAGGCTCGCAACGCAATCGAGAAGCTGAAAACCGCTGTGGTCCAGCAAGCAAATTATTCTTACAGCCGGGAGCGACTGCATTCCACACCTGCTCCTAACAGAAGCCGCACTAGAAGCCGCCATGCTGAAAGTCCTGCAGTGTCTAGCACCCGCCATCATCGGGGTGCGCCTGGGGGCTTGCCATATTCACCAAATCCTATGGTCCCGGGGCACAGAGTACATGAGACTCACGCGGCACACACGGCGGCTCTCGTGGCAGATCAGACAGCGGCGCAGGCGGCGGCTCTCGCCGCTCAGGAGGCGGCTCTCGCGCCAATCGTGACTACAACAGTCACCCCAACAGGAAGATCCATTGGAGTGCCTTGCTTGAGCCCGGCTCTCCGCAGCGCGCCCCTGCCCCGAGATTTCAAAGGCCCGCGGAAGGTGTCCAGTTATACACCAGACCAGAACCCGGCACAGTGGATAGAAAGTTATGAGTTGGCCATGGATATGCAGGGAGTCAGCGATGAGGCTTGTGCAAGATACTTCACCATGATGTTGGAAGGAGCAGCGCGGACATGGCTGAAGAATTTGCCCCCGAATTCCATCAACACATGGGTCGAGTTAAGGGAACGTTTTATCAAAAACTTCCAAGGTACCTGCAAGCGTCCAAAGACTATCATTGATCTTCAGCATTGTGTTCAGCGGCAGGGAGAGTCGGCTCACCATTGGGTCGGCCGAGTTGCGGAGATTATTCATTCTTCAGACAACATCTCTGCCCCTCAGGCAGTTTTGGTGCTGGAGAAGGCCTGCCACTATGAGCCTCTCACGCAGAAGTTAGGGCGGCTCAAACGGAGTGTCAAAGATATGGGGGAGCTCATGAATGCTCTCACCAAGTATGCCGAGTCTGATCCTACAAAGGACCCAGGAGTTGATGAGCCAGAGGTTCCTGATCCGAAGGGTAAAAAGCCTGTTGGTGGCAAAAGTCAGCAGCAGGACAATGATAAGAAGCGTAAGGGCCCAGAAGCCGGGTCAGAGCTGGTTGCTAATACAAATGCAGGTACAAAATTTCAGAAGGGTGGTCCTGATAACAGAGCTTTTAAGCCACAAAATTTTGAGGAGTTCCTGAAGGGGCCATGCCCAAAACACGGCACTAAAGAGCGTCCAGCCAAGCATACCTGGGAACAGTGCCATATAATGGATGCTTTTGCTCGGCGTTTCCAAAACCCGCCAGGTGGTGGGGGTGGAGGATACGGACCGGGTTCCGGGCCCGGGTTCGGACCACCTGGTGGAGGCTCGCCTGGCGGTTTTCAGCAACAGTCACACCACCCGGGCGGGTCTGGTGGCGGCTTCCAGGGGAATAGCAGCGGTCAGCAGTTTCAAGGGAATCAATACAACAATGGCCAGCATTTTCAGCAGATCCCGCAGAACAACAATCAGCAACAACAGAATAATCAGACCGGGTTTCAGAGCAATCCTAAGCAGTTAAGTAGTGGACAGTATCATGTGTTCACTACATGTGCAGATAAAAGGGATCGCAAGGTCAGGAGACGTTCTGTTAATGCGGTAGAGCCGGCAGTTCCAGAATACCTAAAGTGGTCAGAGATGCCGATTACTTGGAGCAGGGAGGATCACCCGCCCAGAATTGATAATCCGGGTCACCTGGCGCTTGTGGTAGCACCCCAAGTGGGAGGCTATGCTCTCACCAAGGTTCTGATGGATGGCGGAAGTAGTATCAATATTTTGTATTATGACACTTTCCGGCGTATGGGGTTGACGGAGAAAAACCTTACACCATCCAGCACAGTTTTTCATGGAATTATACCTGGCAAGTCAGCATACCCTGTTGGAAGGATCAAGTTGAATGTGGCTTTTGGGACGTCAGAGGATAATTCCAGATGCGGGTCATTGTCATTTGAGGTGGTCAGGATCAAGAGTCCCTATCATGCTCTCTTTGGGCGGCCTGCTTATGCCAAGTTCATGGCTAGGCCTTGTTATATTTATCTCAAGCTCAAGATGCTGGGTCCCAAGGGTCCAATCACAATTCATGGAAACCGGAAAGTCGCCATAGAATGTGAAGAAGGGGATGCCGCGTATGCCGAGGCGGCTTGTGCCACGGAGGAGCTCAAAATCTACGCCAGCAATGTAGACCCGGCGGATATGACGCCTCTCAAGAAGCCCTCTATAGAGGGAGAGCCGGCTCTCAAATTTCAGGCTCACAGAGATACTAAGGAAGTGGAGTTTACCCCTGGCGACTCTTCTGCTAAGTTCACTATCGGGTCTGATATGGATCCCAAATAGGAACGCGCGCTCGTCGAGTTTATCCGTGAGAATCGGGACATCTTTGCATGGAAACCTTCTGACATGCCGGGTGTACCGAGAAAACTCGCCGAGCACCGCCTTAATGTGGATCCTAAGTTTAAGCATGTCAAACAGTATCTTCGTCGTTTCAATGAGGAGAGACGCAAGGCTATTGGGGAAGAGTTAGCCCGGCTTCTGGCAGCCGGGTTTATCATAGAGGTTTTATACCCGGAGTGGTTGGCTAACCCGGTGTTGGTTCTGAAGAAAAATGGAACTTGGCGTATGTGTATTGATTATACGGATCTTAACAAAGCTTGTCCAGCTGATCCATTTGCTCTCCCTCGCATTGACCAAATTATTGATGCTACAGCGGGGTGTGAGAGGTTATGTTTCCTAGATGCATACTCTGGTTATCATCAGATCAAGATGGCAGTGGAGGACCAAGAGAAGACGGCCTTCATTACCCCTTTTGGCGCCTTCTGCTATGTTTCTATGCCTTTTGGGCTCAAGAGTGCCCAGGCGACTTACCAGCGTTGTGTGCAAAATTGCTTCCACGGGCAGATTGGTCGCAACGTGCATGCTTATGTGGATGATATTGTGGTCAAGTCAGCAAAGAAAGAAGCTTTATTGGAGGATCTCAAGGAAACCTTTGACAATCTCAGGATTTATCAGATGAAGCTTAACCCAGATAAATGCGTTTTTGGTGTTCCTGCAGGAAAGCTCCTGGGTTTCATGGTTTCTGAGCGTGGAATTGAAGCTAACCCGGAGAAAATCAAGGCCATCACCTCTCTGGCCGAGCCTAAGTGTATCAATGATGTCCAGCGCTTGGCGGGTCGCGTGGCGGCTCTGAGTCGTTTCTTAAGCCGCCTGGGGGAGAAAGTTATTCCTCTGTATCAGCTGTTGAAGAAAGCAGATGAGTTCAAGTGGACGAAAGCCGCCGCAGAAGCTTTTGAGGCTTTGAAGAAGCAGCTGGCAGAGCCGCCCATACTGGCAGCTCCTGTCACCAAGGAACCACATGTATATTGCAGCAAATAACAAAGCTGTTAGTGTTGCAATGGTGGTGGAAAGAAAGGAGGCAAACCGGGAGTATCCTGTCCAGAGGCCGGTCTACTATGTTAGTGAGGTCCTGACTTTGTCCAAGCAGCGTTACCCACACTGGCAGAAGCTGGTTTTGGGAGTATTCATGGTAAGCCGGAAGCTGAGGCATTATTTTCTAGAGCATCCTATCACAGTGGTCTCTTCAGCTCCTTTGGGGGATATAATTCATAACAGAGAGGCTACAGGCAGGATTGCAAAGTGGGCCATTGAACTTGGACCCCATGATATCAGATATGTACCTCGAACAGCTATAAAGTCTCAGGCTTTAGTGGACTTCATCAATGACTGGACAGAGCTTCAAGCCCCGGAGGAGAAGCCAGACAATACATACTGGACCATACATTTTGATGGGTCTAGGCAGCTGGAAGGCTCGGGGGCTGGAGTTATAATATCTTCCCCTCGAGGTGACAAGTTTTGCTATGTTTTACGGCTTATGTTTCCTTGCACTAACAACGTTGCGGAGTATGAGGCCCTTCTCCATGGGCTTCGGATTGCAAAGGAGATGAATCTCAGCCGGGTTAGGTGCCTGGGCGACTCTGATCTGGTGGCACAGCAAGTTTCAGGGACGTGGGATTCTAAAGACACGCTCATGGCGGCTTACAGACAAGCTGTTACTAATGTGGCTGGTTGCTTCAAAGGTTATCAGGTGGATCACATTGATCGGCGGCAGAACGAGGCGGTTGATGCCTTGTCACGACTTGGATCACAGCGAAAGCCGGTGCCTCCGAATATTTTCCTGGATGTGCTCCATAACCCGTCAGTTAAGTTGCCAACGGAGGAGGACCTTGCTGTCCTAGACCCGGAGGCCCAGCTGGTGGCGGCTCTCCATGAGATCCCGGATTGGACTGTCCCATACTTGGATTATATGACTCGAGGCGTCCTGCCGGCTGATGAAATCGAAGCCCGTCTGATCGTGAGAAGGTCCAAATCTATGACCATTGTCAATGGCGAGTTACACCACAGAAGTGCCATAGGCGTCTTTCAGCGCTGTGTATCACCTGATGAAGGCCGGAATATTCTCAATGAGATACACTCTGGTGACTGTAGTCATCATGCCGGCTCTAAGTCATTGGTGGCGAAGGCTTTCCGCCACAGTTTCTTTTGGCTCACAGCTCATGCTGATGCGAAGAATATAGTTAGGAAGTGTGACGGCTGTCAAAGGTTTGCCCGCCAAGCTCATGTGCCGGCTCAGGAACTTCGGATGATCCCTGTCACATGGCCCTTTGCGGTCTGGGGGCTAGATATGGTGGGGCCTTTCAAAGCTTCTAGTGACAAAAAGACTCATCTCTTGGTGGCGGTTGACAAGTTTACCAAGTGGGTGGAGGCAGAGCCCATCAGTAATTTGGATGCAGAGACGGCTGTTAAGTTTGTCAAAAAGTTAATCTTCCGTTTCGGATACCCGCACAGCATCATTACTGACAATGGCACGAACCTTTCAAAAGGCGCCATGAAGCAGTTTTGTGATTAGGAGCATATCAGACTTGATGTGGCGGCTGTTGCGCACCCGCAATCTAATGGGCAAGCTGAACGCGCCAATCAGGAGATCCTTCGTGGTATAAAACCCCGGCTTATGGTTCCTCTTCAGCGCACACCCGGCTGTTGGGTAGAAGAACTTCCCTCCGTCTTATGGAGCATACGAACAACTCCCAACAGATCGACGGGTTTCACGCCTTTCTTCATGGTTTATGGAGCAGAGGCCGTCTTACCGAGCGACATCCGCCACGACTCGCCCCGGGTCTCAGCATACGTTGAAGTGGACAATGAGTTGGCTCGTCAAGACTCTCTGGATGCCTTGGAAGAGGAGCGGGACTTGGCAGCCGCCCGATCTGCTATCTACCAGCAGGACCTGCGTCGCTATCATAGCCGTAGGATCAGAAGCCGGACTTTCCAGGAAGGGGACTTGGTGCTTCGTTTAATTCAAGACCAGTCAGGCATGCATAAGCTTTCGCCTCCCTGGGAAGGGCTCTTCGTTGTCAACAAAAATCTTTATAACGGGTCTTATTATCTGATTGATCTCCGGCCTGGAAAGGAGTCTCGAACATCTGAAGAAGAGACCAGCAGGCCCTGGAACATAGCTCATCTAAGACCCTACTACACCTAGAGTTCCGGCTCTGGGGATCATGTACATACCTCTCATGTATATATTATCAATAATGAATAAAAGCTGGAGGCCCTGAAACTCGGGGTATCTGTCGTTTTCCATCCATCATATGGAGGACCCTGCACTTAGTCGAATAAAAAAGACCCATATGGGCTGTGCTTATTGGTAATCCAGAAGCCTTCACCATCTTGGGACCTTCCACCCTATGGGCCGAACTAACTGGTAGTCCAGAAGTCGCCACCATATTGGGTTAAAGTCCTAATAAACGGGTCGTGTTACTGGTAATCCAGAACCTTCATCCGTGTACAGGCACCCAATAAGCGGGTCGTGTTACTGGTAGTCCAGAACCTTCATCCGTGTACGGGCTTAAAAGACTCAGATGGGATGATGCTTACTGGTAATCCAGAAGCCTTCACCATCCTGGGACCTTCAACCCTTATGAGGCTGAACTTACTGGTAATCCAGAAGTCGCCATATTGGGTTAAAGTCCTAATAAGCGGGTCGTGTTACTGGTAATCCAGAACCTTCATCCGTGTACAGGCACCCAATAAGCGGGTCGTGTTACTGGTAGTCCAGAACCTTCATCCGTGTACGGGCTTAAAAGACTCAGATGGGATGATGCTTACTGGTAATCCAGAAGCCTTCACCATCCTGGGACCTTCAACCCTTATGAGGCTGAACTTACTGGTAATCCAGAAGTCGCCATATTGGGTTAAAGTCCTAATAAGCGGGTCGTGTTACTGGTAATCCAGAACCTTCATCCGTGTACAGGCACCTAATAAACGGGTCGCGTTAGTGGTAATCCAGAACCTTCATCCGTGTACGGGGGAAAAAACTTAGATGTGACGATGCAACTGGTAATCCAGAAGCCTTCACCATCTTAAAATCAATAACCTTATGGGCCGAACTTCATGGAAGTCGCCACCATACGGGAAGAAAAGAACTGGTTTGGTTGGGGTTATTGGTAATCCAAGAGCCTCCATCATACTGGGGGCTTTCGCATCCTTTCTTACGTTTTTACAAGTTTGACAAAACTTTCTTGAGATTTATTGCCTTTGCGAGTCTTACGATTTTTATGAACTGTTCTAAAAGTTCGTATTTGGCTAAGAGCCGCCAGTTTATTGCGCTGTTTACAGCATGTTTATGCAAGTTTGCTGGTTATAAGCCGCCATGACTAATTAGTTTTTGGTTAAATACTTGTTTCAAATGATGCATACCTCTTATCAAAGTATTATGATTATCTTGATATTTGGCTAAGAGCCGCCAGCGTCCACGAAGGATTCAATTTCTTTCAGAAGCAGCCAGAGTAATTTTTTATAAGGAAGCGTCATGCCAAGGTATTAGGCTTGCTTCCCAAGGAAGGCAGTGTGCATTTAAAAGCAAGAGGCCAAGATCTTTCTAAAGTCTATTACAAAATGCCACTAGAGGGAATTTCAGAATCATGGTTCAGATCATATATTACAAGAGGTTCGGCAGCTGGCGACTTTCAAGGTTCCAGCTTTACTCCTGGGTCTTGTCGCCTCCGGCTCGGTCCGCGTCTGCTGAAGGATTTATCTGGTCATGATCAGCATCCCAGTCAACGTCGGCAAAAGCCTCGAAGATCTCTTCAGCATCTATAAGGTTTGAAGAGTCAATAGCAGGAGCGAATTCGTCCTTACGGCCTTTAGGAGATAATGTGAGAGGCGGCAGAGGGTCGAGTTTTTCCTTCTTTCCATCTTCGCCATAAGACGGTTGAACTCTTGCAAGCTTCATTTCTTTCACCAACAGACTTGTGGGGATGAAAGTTTCTTTCCTCAGAGCGTTGTAAGTCGCCTGATCGATCTTTTTCCCTTTGTAAGTTTCGGGAAAGCCGCCAACAAGAGTCTGCAGCTCCAAGTCCTCATAATGAGCTTTTGCGCGGGCCATAGTGTGCATCGTGGCGATACGGGCGCTGGATTCCTTCATAAACTTCAGTTGAGCAGGAAAAGTTGACAAGGCCTCCAGAACTCCCTTTATGGTGGAAGGTTTTTCCTTCCCATAAAAAGCAGCATGGATTGCGCGACGACTTCCAGTATAAAGTTGCTCGAGGAAAGTATAAGCCGCTTTGAGCTGTGTGGCTGGATCCTTCTCCAGCTTATTGCTTCTGGGACCTGCAAAGAAAACGTCAGAATTTAAAAATTATTTAGGAGACTTGTGTAAAAAGCTTCAGGAAATCTGGCGGCTTACCGAAGATTGCATGGCTCATTTGACGGATGTGAAGTTTAAGGCCGCCGAGCTCTGCAGAGATAGGCTGAAGGCGTTTTTCAGCTTCTTCGGCGCGTTGAACAAGAAGCTGTTTCTCTTTCGCATGTTCGGTGGTCAGGGTGACCAACTTGGCGGCTGCCTCAGACGCAGCCTTTTCTAAGGATGTAACCCGCTCTTCTGCGGCGGCTCTCATTTCCTGTTCAGATTTCAGTTTCCTCTGAGAGTCGGCCAGCTGGGTCTCTAATGAAGATAATTGAGCCTGAAAGAAAAAGGAAGGATCAAATTACTTATGCAGATAAAGTTCCATACCGATTACAAGTAATCCACATGGCACTTGGGGGCTAATGCAAACCCGAAGTTTTTACAAAGAATTTTTTTCTGAAAACCCATGAGGTTCTTTTAACTACATGTGGTTCTTTGCTCTAAAGACCCGGCTGTTTCAAGAAGACAGCCGGCTCTTGGGGACTACATGTGGTTCTTTGTTCTATTTAAAACACATGTGGTTCTTTGCTCTAAGACCCGGCTGTTTCAAGAAGATAGCCGGTTCTTGGGGACTACATGTGTACATTTACGCATTTTTAAAATATAAATTGGTAAACCTCCATAAAACTATGAAATCAGTAATATGCAGGTTTGGGCGACTAATAAGGATTATGAATAAAAATGATGTTTATCTCACCTTTGGTTTATTAACCAAGGTTTTGGCGATCTCCTGACTCTCAAATAATCGAGTTTGAAGAGCTTCATGAAGGCCATCTAAATCAGCATTCTCTAAGGAGGAGAGGTTTAACTTGTCTTTCCCTTGAGAAGACATGGCTTCAAGGGAAGATTTGCCCAAAGCCGCCGACGAGTCTGCGGCGGTGGCAATAGCAGCAGCAACAGTACCCTCCTCAATATTGTGCGAGGGCGGAATAACAGCGGCTTCTGAAAGTCGCACTTCCTGAATCGGTGAAGATATCGTTGCATCCGGCTGTTGGTCGATGTTATCAGCCGGTGCTTCCATCTCTGGCTCTAAAGATACCTGAGTTTCTGGAGGGTCATTGGTTATTTCTTCAGAGTCCTTGGCTGGGTCTCCGGAGCCCGCCGGAGGTGAAGAGGAAGTTGAGGGCTTCAGTCTCTTGGAGGTAACTCTGCATATTTATTGAGATTTTAAATAAACTGATAGCTTTGAGATCACACAAGGGTGTGATAATAAGAGCGATCATAATCTTACCCTGGTTTGATAACGAAATCCTCTGGCGACTCTGAGGCGTCATCAGAGGAAGATGAAACCTGATAGTCCGAATCAGAGGGATTAAGCGGATGTTTAAACAAACCAGCTTTAGGGAGCAGAGGTGTTGGATGGAGAAGCACCTCACGCGGGCGCTTATGAGAGTCGCTTTTATTAACGACATAACCGCTGGCGCCAGTGTTAGAGCCGCCACAATCAGATTGGAGAAAGGCGGCATGCTGAATTGTTTTTAACGAATAGTTGGGATCCAGGCGAGCAAAAGGATGTGAGAAAGGATATTTCCTCACAGTAATTCTGGGTTTCCTAGAAAAATGATTGTTGAACGGAGTGGAAGTTACCTCAGTTTCTCCCTGTTCGTCTTCTTCTTCTTCACCCTGGAAGGTGTCAAGGTAAAATTATTAAAGCATAAGCCGCTAATGAAAAGGAAAAAGGTGGGTGTAAATTATGAACTTGCCGATGTTTCATCTTTGGAGGATTCTAAGACAGCAGGATCCGCGTCCAAAGGGTTGGTGGTCTCCTTCTTTTTCTTTCCTCCTCGAGAGCCGGCCTGTTTGCCCGGCTTCTGGCCTTTGGGTTCTTTTTCTTTCACCTGTGGCCGAGCTTCCCAAAAGGGATCATCATCCTGAAAGTCGCAAGGGGTAAGCCTCAAGAATGTAAACAATAAAACAGAAGCCTAAAGGAGATTTGCTTACAGCCGGTGGTGGATTGGCTTCAGTGAAGGGCTTCAGAGAAAACTCGCCAGTATAGTCGCCGGGTAAGTTGACGATTATCCTCATCTGTTTCACCACATCTGACACAGGAGCAGGCGTATTATTATACCTCTGAGGATCTTCTAAACCGGAGTATTCATACATCAGCCGGTCTCGAAGGCTCAATGACTGGATCCTCCAGGAAAGCCAGCAAAGGATCAAGTCAGCTCCTGTAAGACCATTGGCCATCAAAGCGGCTATCTTGTCCATCAGAGGCTGAAGCTGGATTCGTTCTGTTTCTGTGGGCCTGGGAGGATATTCTTTTTTATGATCCAGGCGGTCAGGTCTAAAACCCGGCAATGGGTGTTGCCCTTCAGGCACCTTGGTCTTCACGTAAAACCAAGTCTCCGGCATGCCCTTTGGGTGGCTCAAGAGCTCAGCACTAGGAAAATAAGTAAACCGCCGTCTCTGAAAGGATATGCCGCCAAGCTCTTGATGGCGGCCTCCGGCGACTTCAGTTTGCTTGTTCACATAGAATAAATTTCGGAATAACAAGATCGTTGGCTCTATCCGGAGATAAGCTTCACAAACTACTACGAAAGAGCTTATATTAACAATAGAGTTGGAGCCAAGGTCTTGAGGATGCAGACCATAGAAGTGTAAAAGGTCTCGGAAAAATTTAGAGCCGGGTGGATCAAACCCTCTCTCAATGTGATCGGTAAAAATAATGACTTCCCCCTCCTTCGGCTTGGGAGGACAGTCCTTCTTGGAGACCCGGCAGTTTTCTGTTTTGGATAGGAGACCGTTGTCTATGAGTCTTGTGACATGTTTGGTGGTAACCGCGGAGCGGACCCAGTTGCATTCTATTGCTTTCTTTGTCATCCTAGTAAATGGGGAGAAGGATTAAGTCAGCGGCTTTCATAAGTCGGAAAAGAAAAAATTATTAAAGCAAGGATGGCGACTTTCCTTAAGCCGCCACGAGTGAAGGATGTTCAGCACAAGTGAAAATTTCGCTAAGTGTGTAACAACAGATTTCTGCCAACGCGGTAAATTTTTTGGATCAAACAGCTCTATAAAATAAGGAAAAAAGCAGTTCTTGCTACTGATTGTTAAGCCGCGGCAGGTTTTTACAGATGGGGTTTCTCAGATCTATCTTGATACAAGATTTAATTCCTGATCATTGGAGGGATAGCAACGGCGCCATTTCCATGATGTAAGAGTACCAAGGTGCGGCCGGCGACAGTAGCCGCGGAGAGGCCGAGGCGGAGCTCGAGCCCGACAATGGCGGAACCCTAAGAAGGGTGAGAAGAACTGGGAATACCTGGATCGGATGGCCGCGCGGCGCGGTTGCAGACAGGTGACGGCGGTGCGTCGGGACTGTTTCTCCTTCCAATGGTCGGCGAGCTCGAAGGTGTGTCGCGAGGAGGCGTAAGCTCGGGCGGCAGGAGGAAGAAGATGGAGAAAATGAGGAAAAGGACCTGAAAAGGGTATTTATAAGGGGGCGAGACACCAAAGGGTCGGGGCGAGATTTAAGGATCTACAGTAATCCGACGCCCCGATTTTCGCGCCTAATGAATTCATTTGAGATATTGGTGATGTCATGGAAAGATTCGTTCTGGAGATTCGGTGACGTCACAAGAAGAGCAGGACTGAAGGAAAGGCAGTTGAAATATTCAGAAGAGGCGGGTTCTGCTGAAGACTCGCCAAAATATCAAGGTTAAGTTTGAAAAGGACGAGGTTGTCTGGAACCAGTTCAAGCCAACCTGAGGGCTAATGTCAGGGAAATATCTTTGGGTGAAACCCGCCCGTTCAGGGCCGGGTCTCGAGGAGTAAAACCATGAAGGGCCAGGTGGGCCGTAGTGTCTTCTATGGAGGCCCAGAAGGAGAGCCGCCCATTGAGGGGCCGGCCCAAGACCCGCCGAGAGAGGCGGTAAGTGCAAACCGCCTTAAGGTATAACTTAGGAAACAAGCAAGGGGAGTTGGGCTCGGATTGTTATCCCGGCCCGGACTCTTATGTGAGCCCCGGGGCCCCGCCTGTATATAAAGGGGAGCCCCCGGGGATAGAAGGGAGAGAAAATCTTTCGAGAGCTAGGGCTAGACAAGTCTCAAAACCCTTGTAATCAAGATATTCAAATACATCTAGCAGGAGTAGGCTTTTACCTCCTCGAGAGGGGCCGAACCTGGGTAAATCTTGCCTTCCGTGTTCCTCGTTTGACCCCTTCGATCTGCTACTTACGCGATGGCTTCGAGATTAAGTCCTATGAGGACATCTGCCGTGAAAATACCACGACACATGGAAAAGGTGATGCTTGTTGAGTCCCTTGGATACAACCTCATGTCTGTCTCAATGCTTTGTGATCTTGATATGATTGTCATATTTGGCAAATATAGATGTATTGTGCTGATGGAATCTGACAAATCAAAGTCTTCGAAGGCTTTAGGAAAGGTGATTTGTATATTGTAGATTTCTCACTAGGTCCTCAGCCTTCCACGTGTCTACTGGCAAAAGCTTCAGAGTGCTGGCTATGGCATCGACGTCTTGGACATGCTGGCATGAGGAATTTGAGCACACTCGTCAAGAAGCACATCATTGGCGTCGAAGGCGTCAAATTCGTCAAAGACCATCTATGTGGTGCTTGTGAGTCTGGAAAGATGACCAGATCCAAGCATACGGCTAAGACAATCATGACCACTACTCGTCCATTTGAATTACTTCATATGGATTAGTTTGGTCCTACACATTATGCCACACTAACCAATGCAGCATCTCTCTACAGATTCGTCATAGTCGATGACTACTCTCGTTACACCTGGGTGCACATCATTTCCTTCAAGACTGAAGTACAGGATGTCTTCAGACGATTCTCCAATCGGGCCATGACGAATTATGGTCTCAAGATCAAGCACATCAGGAGCGACAACGGCACCGAGTTCAAGAACACAGGTCTTGATGACTATCTTAATGAACTTGGTATCACTCATGAGCTCTCTGCTCCCTACACGCCTCAGCAGAATGGAGTCGTGGAGCGCAAGAATAGGACTCTCATCGAGATGGCTCGCACAATGCTTGATGAATACAAGACCCCTCATCGATTCTGGCCTGAAGCAATTGACACTGCATGTCATATCATCAACCGGGTATATCTTCACAAATTCCTCAAGAAGACCTCATATGAGCTCCTCACTGACAAGAAACCCAATGTGAGTTATTTCAAAGTCTTTGGTGCTAAATGCTAGATTAGAGATCCTCATCACAGTTCTAAATTTGCACCGAAAGCACATGAAGGTTTTATACTTGGTTACGGAAAGGGCTCGCACACCTACAGAGTCTTCAACACCTATCACAACAAGGTTGTTGAAACTATAGATGTGCGGTTCGATGAAACTAACGGCTCGCAAAGAGAGCACTACCTCCTGTGCTAGATGAAATGCCTCCTGAGGAATCAATCAAGCTTATGGGCACTGGTGAAATTGTGCCCAGTGAAGAAATAGCTGATGAAGAAGTAGTGATCCCTCGTCATGAAGAAACTGCTGATCCTGAGGAAAATGATGCTGAGGATTCTGCACGGCAACAGCAAGGCCCTTGTCCAGCACATCCACGAGTGGCGAATGAAGTGCAGATTGAGAAGATCCTCGACAACATCAATGCACCCGGTCCCCTCACTCGCTCAAGAACTTTACATTTGGCTAACTTTTGTGGGCATTACGCGTTTGTCTCTATTTCAGAGCCCACCAAAGTTGATGAAGCATTTCTCGAGCCGGAATGGATTCAAGCGATGCAAGAGGAATTGCATCAATTCAAACTCAACAATGTGTGGGAGCTTGTCAAGCATCCCGATCCACGCAAGCACAACATCATCAGCACCAAATGGATCTACCGCAACAAACAAGACGAGAATGGCCAAGTGGTGAGGAATAAGGCCCGTCTTATAGCTCAAGGCTACACACGGGTTGAGAGTATTGATTTTGATGAAACATTTGCACCTGTTGCTAGGCTTCAAGCCATTCTTATACTGCTTGCATATGCTAACCATCATGATATCCTCTTATATCAAATGGATGTGAAAAGTGCATTCCTCAATGGTAAGCTTCAGGAAGAAGTATATGTTGCTCAACCACCAGGTTTTGAGGACCCAGAGCATCCAGACAAAGTCTTCAGACTCAACAAGGCTCTCTATGGCCTCAAGCAAGCCCCGAGGGCTTGGTACGATACACTGAAGGAGTTCCTGAAGAAAAAGGATTTCAAACCCGGTTCACTTGACCCTACTCTTTTCACTAAATCTTATGATGGTGAACTGTTCATATGCCAAATATATGTTGATGATATTATCTTTGGTTGCACTAACAAGAAATACAGTGACGAATTTGCATGTATGATGCGTGAAGAATATCAGATGTCTATGATGGGGGAGTTGAAATTCTTCCTCGGACTTCAAATTCGTCAACAACCCAATGGCATCTTCATATCTCAAGAGAAATACCTCAAGGATTACATGAAGAAATTCAGCATGCAAGATTGCAAAGGCCTCAAGATACCAATGCCAACAAATGGTTAACTCCGCACTGACGAAAATAGTAAAGATTTCGATCAGAAGGTATATCACTCCATCATTGGTTCGCTTCTTTACCTATATGCATCTCGGCCAGATATTATGCTTAGCGTTTGCATGTGTGCCCGTTTTCAAGCGTCACCGAAGGAATCACACCATCAGGCTGTGAAACGAATTCTTCGATATTTAGCTCACACACCAACGCTTGGATTATGGTATCCCAAGGGCTCATCATTCGATCTTGCTGGATTTTCTGATTCTGATTATGCTGGAGATCGTGTGGATCGCAAGTCAACATCAGGCACATGCCATTTCCTTGGACGATCTCTTGTTTGTTTGTCCTCGAAGAAGCAGAATTGCGTCTCTCTTTCCACAGCTGAGGCTGAGTACATTGCCGCTGGCGCCTGCTGCTCACAGCTTCTATGGATGAAGCAAACCCTCAAGGACTATGGCGTCAACATGAAGAAAGTGCCACTCTACTGCGACAATGAGAGTGCCATCAAGATCGCCCACAACCCAGTGCAACACTCTAGGACGAAGCACATCCAGATTTGTCACCATTTTCTTCATGATCATGTGCTGAAGGGAGACATCGTCATCAACCACGTGAAGACTGAAGACTAGCTTGCAGATATCTTCACTAAGCCCTTGGATGAGAGAAGGTTTTGCATGTTGCGGTGTGAGCTAAACATCCTAGAATCTTCAAATGTCCTTTGAAAAGGACACACATCCTAACGCTTATGCATTCTTGATGACTTTGATGCACAACACACGAAGTAACGTTTTTCTTCAATCAATGAAGACTAACCCTCTAAGTGTGAAGAAATTAATGAAGAACGTGATTCTCAGAACCATACGACAATTGTACGCGGTGTCTGAAATCATCACAGTTCTTATACGGTGGGTAATGCCACCACCCTCTTCATGACATTCTTTAGACTTGAGTTTTTCGTCATTTGCAATTTCGTCAAACTTTTCAAATTCATCATTTGTGGTTGTTCTTCATTGCTTGAGCTAATATTTCCTTTATATATCTGAGTTTTTCATGTCCTCAACATCATTCACATATTGCTATTTCGTCAAGATGTTTTTTCGTCTATGTGAATGTTATCGGACCCGCTCCCCTCTATGCTAAACTCAAACCACTCTGTTCACAATCTCTTCATGTGCGTTCTAATTGACAATGTTCAAAGTCTTCACTGTATCCTTGTCAGCTGAAGAAATTGCGAACACATTTTAAAATTTTCTATCCAATTTTTTTTTGGCGGTTGCCACAGTAACTTAATCCAGTGCCTCTAACGCATGGATAAGCGCACTCAAACTGCATGGGTGACGCGTGTCGCAGAGATGCGAATCGCCAGGGGCCTATCCATCCAAAATGTTCGGACCACTCATTTTTCACCGCGCCTATATACGGGCTTGACCGCGTCAAACCTAATTCATTTCACTCCTCGCGCCCCTGTCGCTCTCACTCCCGAACCCTAGCGCCGCCGCTGGACTTCATCGTCGCCGGAGAGGAAGAGCTTCACTGCCTCAACTTCTTCGTCGTCGTACTCGCGCCGACCACGGATTTCTTCACCTCCGCCACCGCCGTAGCTGTCTTCATCGCCAAGTTAGGGCACAAAAGATCTGAGCTGACGACTTCCTTCAACTCATCGTATAGTTCATCGAGTTCATCCTTGGGGTAATTAAAACATATTTTTACTACCCAAGTTTGATCTTTTTACAGTCTAAAATTCTTCAAGTGCTGTTTTTACCACTTCTTTCCAATTCTTCAGCACTTCCTTCTAGCCATTCTTGGTTAATTCAACTAAGTCATGCTTAACTGCTAGATTCCTCAATTGTGCAAATTACACAATCTGTACAACTCTGGAACCTAAGTCAAGACACTTAGTGAATTTCATCAAGACAATAAGGGCCAATTTCCTAAACTGGTTTTGTTTTGAAAAATTTCTGAGAAAGCATGTGACTCTTCCCAATTTCCTCGCAACTATACTCTGTTCACAGGTACAAATGTCTGCAGACGAATCTCTTGGTTCTCATCAACTTAATTCATTTGCAGCATTGCTTGAGGAAAATCTTCAAATTTCTTCAGAAACTTCGAAAGTTCAAAACCCTCAGTTGAAGAAAATGGTAGATGACAAAAGGCCTCAGAAGGGAGGCAAGAGGAAAGAAGAACATACTGCATTCGAGATTCCTGATGAATTATATGCAGGATACTGTACCCCTGATGAAAGGATTCATGGGAAAGAAACTGAAAAGCAGCGCAAGACGCGCATGCAAAAGATCAAGAGGTATTGGACCTATGAATGGAGGAGTTACAATTACGTCACTCCCAAGTACATGAAGGATTTTACCATTAAACCTCCTTGCTAAAGGCCACAATTGGCTCCTGGTCAAACAGCTGATCCCACAAGCATCAGAAGGGGTGAAGAATTCCCCAAAGAGTGGGCTAGGCGTCAGGCAAAATTGCAGAAACAAGCTTAGAAGGCTGTTGAAGAATTCAACAGGGCTTCAAAGGCATCAGCAGATGCTGGTGCAGGCTCAAGTGGTAGTATGCCCAAGAAAGCCATGAAGAAGAAGAAGCCAGCTCAAAAGCCGAAACCATCAACTTATGTGCCCTCATGGCCAAAATCTTCAACTTCAAAATCTTCTGCAAAGCCCTCAGAGCCAAAGCCATCATCTTCAAAGGCTTCAACGCCCAAGGCACCCTCTGCACCAACTTTGTCAGCACCTCCGCCAGCCACAAGTTCTTCAATGGCTGCTGCAAGAGCTTCAACATCAGTCGTGCTAGCTTCATGCCAGCGCACTGAAGGCTTTCAAACAGCCACAATTGCTGCATCAAGTGCCTCAGCATCTCGGCATATATCCTCAAACACGTCGATGCTGAAGAAGAAGGCAATTGCAGGCCGCGGAACAAGGCCCAGCCCTAAAAGCAAGGCTGTATTGCCTCAGGCTGATGAAAATGACATGGTTGATGAAGATGAGCTTGCAGAATATGTTCAGAGGAGAATGGAGGAAGCTGCTCGTGCCAATAACACTACTGTCCCAACATTTCTGAATCCCAAAAGGATTCTAGACTTCATTGACATTTGGTGCTAGAAGCCTGATGCACCACTTGATGATTTAGATCTGCCTCCTGGACCAAGTCATGTTCTATCTGCATTCGTCCTCAATGAGAAGCACAAGATTGATAAGGCCAAGCTTGTGAGGAAAGAGATGAAGAAGAAATAGAAAGAACTCAAGGACAGCATGCTCACCATATCCCCTCAACAGCTTGTTGTGATGCAATCTGAGATTCAATGCTTATCTGATGAATATGATCGCCAGGCAGAGCACTGTTGTGGCATGAAGGACAACTTCATCAATGTTTCCAACAAAGTGGTTGATGACCACAATAGAAGGGAGGCTGTGAGGTTTGGCCAAGCTCCTCCATCCAGTTCTTCTGCTCCTCAACAAACCCCTCAGGCCTGTGAGACTGTGCCTTCACCTCCTCCGCAAGACCATGCCAGGGCAACTGCATCAGTTGTTCCTGAAGAAACTGCCAGTGGAGCTGCATCAGCTGCACCTGAAGAGAATACCAGAGTGACTGAAATAGTCGCATTTGAAGAAATTGTACTCCCGAGTTCCTCAGCTGCAGCGTCACAACCGACTTCATCCTTGAAACTTATCACTTTCCCTTCTGCATCAGAAGTGAAGAAGACCAAGGCAGCTGAGAAGAGAAAAACATCAGCACCCCCTACCACAGAGAATGTGAAGAAGTTGAAGACGGCCCCATTGTCTTCAACTGAGCCAATTGATGCTATCCCAATTTCATTGGCACCCCCGACCCGGAACTTTGAAGAATTCCAGATTGTTCCATATGGTGTGGATTATGTCATCCCACCACTTGATGAAGAAGAGAGGGTCATCAATCCCCTAAAACTCGTTACTTGCAAGGATTAAATCTCGTAGTGGTAGATAGATAAATCGCAAAAGAAAATAAAAGAAAGAAAATTGCAGCAAGGTATTTTTAGTTTTCTTTTTATGATTAAAGTAGACCCGTGGGCCATAGTTTTCACTAGATGCTTCTCTCTCGAACACATAGCATACGGTGGGTAAACAAATTACTGTTGGGCAATTGATAGAAAAGCGCATAGTTATGACGGATTCATGGCAATGATCATGTATATAGGCATCATGTCCGAGACAAGTAGACCGACTCCTGCTTGCATCTACTACTATTACTTTACCCATCGACCGCTATCCAGCATGCATCTAGGGTATTAAGTTTATGAAAACGGAGTAATGCCTTAAGCAAGATGACATATGTAAACAAAGTAAACCCAATCAATATGAATAACCCCCATCGTTTTACCCTTAATGGCAACAATACAAATACGTGTCTTGTCCCTTTCTGTCACTGGGATATAGAACACCACAAGATTGAACCCATTACAAAGCACCTCTCCCGCTGAAGATAAATCATTCTAGTTGGCCAAACCAAACGGATAGATCGGAGAGAAATACAAAGCTATAAAAATCATGCATAATAAAGTTCAGAAAAGACTCAATTACTTCTCATGAATAATCTGATCATAAACCCACAATTCATCGGATCCCAACAAACACACCGCAAAAGAAGATTACATCGAATAGAACTCCAAGAAGATCGAGGAGAACATTGTATTGAAGATCAAAGAGAGAGAAGAAGCCATCTAGCTACTAGCTATGGACACGTAGGTATGTGGTAAACTACTCACACATCATCGGAGGGGCAGCAAGGTTGATGTAGATGCCCTCCGTGACCGATTCCCCCTCCGGCAGAGTGTCGGAAAAGGCCTCCAGATGGGATCGCGGAAGAACAGAAGCTTGCGGCGGCGGAAAAGTTATTCGAGGTGGTTCCCTGTTGGTTTTCCAATATTTGAGAATTTATAGAAGTGGAATTAGGTCAAAAGGAGCCATGAGGGGCCCACAAGGCATCATGGCGTGCCCCCCTGGGGGCGCGTGGGGTTGCCTTGTCACCTCCTCGTGAGGCTTCTGGTCTCCTCCCGAAGCTTCTAGGGTCTCTTTTGTCCAGAAAAAAATCATCAAAAAGTTTCATAGCGTTTGGACTTCGTTTGGTACTGATTTCCTGAAAACCAAAAACAAGCAGAAAACAACAACTGGCACTGGGCACTAGGTTAATAGGTTAGTCCCAAAAAATGATATAAAATAGCATATAAAACATCCAAGATTGATACTATAATAGCATGGAACAATCAAAAATTATAGATACGTTGGAGACGTATCAGTTACCTTGTATTATACTCATAGTATTTGATATGTGTATTTTGTAGGCGGATCACCCTAAGGTTATGAAACTCCTCCACACGGGATTATATTTCATTCTATGGTCATGCTTCTCTGTTGCCACAAAGTGGTCGTTTCCACAATTAAGGTCCTTGGACCGGAACCAAGCATTAGGTTCAATGGATCACCGCTATCTCATATTGTCTTCGGTCCTCATAGATATCTCCACCTGTCACGTCAGAGGTCAAAGATTTCCTAAACAATATGTGTTACCTGCGTAGGTCTTGAGATCATGCTGCCTGGGCCCTTAAATTGGACAACATGCATAGAATTCACCACAGCATAACCACGTACTAGACAGATCATACTACTACAAATACAAATGACGACATATAGAATAGGCACATATGAATCTTACCACTCACCTACATCTCCCACGCCTATAGGGAATTACTCATGCATCATAAGAGGGGAATCAATCACAATGGAGATAAAACCCATGAAAACCATATCGATAATACCGTGTAGATCCACAATAAGATGAAATGGATGATTCAAATAGTCTTGATCTCCAGATGAGATTGAGT
Source organism: Elymus sibiricus (assembly GCA_039707655.1). NCBI lineage: Eukaryota > Viridiplantae > Streptophyta > Magnoliopsida > Poales > Poaceae > Elymus > Elymus sibiricus. The sequence goes on from CM077676.1 coordinate 284,604,187, forward strand.
AGAGTTACAATTGTTCTTGCAAATTGGAATTCCTCTTACAATAGTGAAGGGGGTGATGATGATGGTGGAGATGAAAGGACCAAAACTAAGAAGATCTCCGAAGGTTCTTCGGATCTCCTCCTCTTCTGTTCTGGAGGTTGTGGCGGCGGCTAGGGTTCTCTTCTCCCCCTCATCCCTTCACGAAAGTGTCTTGTATAGACATGATGGAGCTGCTGGCAGTTCATACGAGTGCTTGCGGTAGTATGGAACGCCGTCTTTTGGTCTGCTGCGTCTGATGACTTGGGTTTCTTCATGGAAGTTGCTTCAATTGGCTTGATTTGTAATAATCCTCCTTGGTTTCCTTCCAAATATGATATTTCCTGCCAAACATTGGAGAAATGGATTTTCTTCTCTTTCGAGGGATTAGTGTTAGAAATATCCGAAGAGTGATAGAAATCCGATGGAAACAAAGCAAGAATCACTAGAAAAACATCACAAATTCTCGAGCCATCACCTGCGCCGTCGAGGAGGCAGTAGCACACGCTATGGCTGGCATAGCCAGAGTAGCTTGTGCCTCCTCACGCGCATGAACTAACGAGATGATATCGCCACCTCAGAATTTACCACAACACCACAATCATCTAGAACACTAGCAAGATGCGAATCGGAGAAAGCATTGATGATTTTGTAAGATGGCAGGGGATTACCTAAGGTCTCGAGGTTCTTGTCGGCGATCCTTAGCTGGGCGCTCTCCAAAGATGACAGCTCGCCCAGCACTGCCTTGGACCTGGCACTAGGTGCCCGCTGCGTCACCGGAGTTGCCTTGGAGCGCCTTGCCTTGGCCCTGGTCCTCGCTAAACCAGCGCCGCACGCAGATCGCCACCCGACGCCACCACAGGAGAAGGCAGAGATGACACTGCCGCCTTAGCAGTAGGCTTCCTGCCAGCAATCTTCTTGGGAGGGAGACCAGATCCACTGGAGCCACGCTGTCCAGACCGGGGGGGAGGGCACTGGCATCTCATCGAGCACACATCCTGCGTCCACTCCAGGGCCATTGGGCGACACCGCTAACATAGCTCCTACCGCCCTTCCATCTAATCCACCACCATAGGAACCGCCTTGCTCACAACGCCCGGCGACATGTTGGAGCCGTATTGCTCAAAAGAGACCTCCAAGGAACGAGCGAGAGGAGGGAGGCTAACAACCGTGTCCTGGACCGCCGGCTCCACCGTCACTGACTCCAACATGTCCATGGCCTCGCCTAGGCCCCCGCCGATCTTGACGCCCAACTTGTCCCAGGTCTCAGTATCAATAGAGGTGTCCTGCATTCTCTCGTCGAGCTCCTCATCCTGATATATAGTCCATGTCAACATCCTTTGAGGCGCCACCATCCGCCCCCTCGTGGCAGGCCTTGTCTTTGCCCTTGAGCGACCCCGGCCCCGAGCCGTCCTTGCCAGGGGGTGTCTGTGCCCGCGCTTGTCGGAGGGCTTTGGTGGCTTGTCAGAGGGCCCGAGCACCGATGGACCATCACGAGAACGCTTTGGCAGGCGCTCTAACTCGATCTTGATTTCATATTCTTTGTGATTGAACCAAACTTGCACCATGCCATTCAGTTTGTCCGGCGCCTTACACGCAAACTTCATCCTCACCGGCACCAACCGGATGAGGGAGAGCTCGTCGACCACAATTGGCCGCCCCAACATCTTCAATCCTTCTATCAAGCGATCAACACGGCGATGCTTATTGGGAATGCCGTGCAGCCGCACCCACGCTTCGGGCATCACCATGGGCACCAGCTCCTCATGAACAGTGTCACGCACCCTGGCGGTAATGTCATTGATGGACAAGAACAACTTGCCGCTGGTCTTTGCCATGTTGAGCAGGTCCGCAGAAGGGAAAATCATCGAGATATCATTGTCCCCCACCTGGGAAATCTGCCAATCCCAATCCCGTGCCACCATGTGCTTGAGCTCTTGCTTGAGAATGCGCAGGGAGAGCTTGCCCGGCTCAGCAGACAAGATTGCCCCATTGGCGAGCTTGAGTTCTGAGCCCGTCGCCTCTTCATCGTCTTCATCAAACTGCATGCAGAAGAATCCTTCGCCCGGAATAGCGTTGCCCATGATCTGAAGTTGCAGCTGACGGCCACGCGAGGGGCAGTAGGCAGAAGCGTGCCCCTCTTCTTTGCACAGTACGCACAGGGGGAGAAACGTGCACTTGGACTGGTAGTGGCCGAGCCGCCTGCACTTGAAGCATTCCGGGCTGGTGCCGTCCTCCACCGGAATAGGCTCCGCCGCCGTCCCCTATCTGAGCGCGCGGTTTCTTGGCAAGAGGATCCCCAACACCGCCCCCGCAGAAGGGGTGCTCCATGGGCTTGCGCTCCAGCTCCCTCTGGCGCTTCCCTGCCTTCTTCTTGCACTTCCTTTCCTGCTGCTGCACCCACCAAGGTGGAGGAGGACCCCAATCCCCCTCACGCCCATCAAGATCTTCTTGCTTGCCACGCGGATCCCAGCCATCACGCCCGGACTGACAGCCGCGTAGATCCCGCTTCGCCTTCTCCCGCAGCTCGCGTTCCCACTGCCGCTCCGCCTCCGGATCCAGCGGCTCCATCGGGCGCTTGGCCGCGCGACGGTCTCCCATGGCCACCGGCACGGTGTAGGAGACGAGCAGTGGAGGAGGGGGAGGGATGGGAGTGAGGAGGCGAGCAGTGTGAGCCAGCCGCCACACTTCCCTGCGAGTGGCTGGAAACCCTAGCTTGGGATCCAGGCACCCCTTGCGCAACCATAAATAGCCGATGAGAGGGCTGGGCTGAGAGGCCAACTGAGAGGGCCCGCAGACGACCGCAACTCCAGGCCCAGTTCCTGAACTGGGACCCGATTAGGCTTGCTGCGCAACTGGTCCAGCAACCGGCCCAGGCCCAGCGGGTGGCCCATCCCTCGGCCCCGACCATAGACCAGCGACGCGAGGGGACCCAGCCGCCTGAGCGCATCCGCCACGCCCGCCGTCTCCAGCCAGCCGGGGCGCGCAGGGAGACACGACCAGGCCTCGCCCGTCTCGCAGACGGCAGCCGGCATCTCTCCAGCGCAGGCACGACGACGGCAACCTGCGACCGGGGACCCACAGACGACATCGCAGGACCAGCGCGCGCGGAGAACTCCGGCCGCCAGATGCGGGACGCCGTAGCACGGGAACCGCCCCCACCCGGAGCAAACCTGCGGCCCCGGCTAGCCTTGCACCCCCCCCCCCACCGCGGCGGCGTGGGTGACAAAATCTCTGACGATGACGCCAGGCGGAGAATCCCGAGCGCCCGGCGGCTGGATCTCGTCTTCCTCCTTAGACTCCTACCCCGCAAGCGCCCAAAAGCGGCTCCCACCAGTCACCGCCTCCGCCCCCGAGCGAGAGGAAGGGACAGGGCTCGCCGGCGACCCGCGAGGCCCCGCCGCACCTGGAGCCAGGCGGCAGCGGCGTCCGGACCTGGCACCCTCGAGGAATCGCCATTCCCGTCGTCACTCCATACAGCTAACGGTTCACTCATTTTGAAAACCCCCCTCGCATTGTCTATTCCCCATTTGTCTCTGCAGTATACTTGGTCTATCGTGAAAGTATATACAAAACTCCGCCCCACTAATGTTTTTTTACTTCTGAAAGTATATGCTCCCACATTCAATATACCTCGAACACGCATCTGTTATACAATACATACTCCCGAAAGTATATAACCATTTTCTCTTCTGGAGTATATACATACACGCACCATGCATGTTGCATGGTGAAGTTTACGGAATATTGTGACCACCGCAACATGCAATTAGCTCTCGTTTTCCCCTGGCAATCTCTAGCTTTCCAGCTCAAGTTTTATATCAAAAAAATAAACTATATAAAAAAAAGTTTTACTAGCTTCCCGGCGGCCAGCACGTAAAATTGTGGTAACCTGCCCGTAAATATAGCATTCCTCTTTAGCTATTTCCTAAGCTGCCTTGCCCGTTGAGGAGCGGTCCAGCCAGCTCCTTCTCCTCGTCCCTTCCTCCTTCCCACCCCGGGAAAAAACGACCATACAAAACTCCACCTCCTCCACCCTCCTCCGTTCAAACCGCCGCATCGCTTGCTCTCCTCCCACCACCGGAAAACGCATTTCCTGGATTCTAACCCCCGATCGCGATGCGATCGCGGTCGCGGTCGTGCTCGGAGATGTCCATATCGCTGTCGGCATCACCGTCGCCGGCGGAGCGGGAGGCGCTGCACTTGCCGCGCTCACCGCCGGCGGCCGCGCCGCCGCCGCTGGTTGGGGCTCTTATTGAGTCGCTCTCGTTCCGGAGCTGCGGATTCGGCCGCGCCGCGTCTTCGGCGTTCGAGAAGGAGGACCTCCGCCTCCGGGTCGCTCTGCCGCAGCGCCTCCGCGACGCTCTGCACGCTGCGCTGAAGGCAAGGGACCCGTCGGCAGGCGCCTTCGCGTTGGCGGAAGCCCCGGGGGTCGGCACCGCGGCCAACCCCTGGTTCGCCCTCGCGCCCGACGACGCCCCCGAGAACCCCCTCGTCGCGTTCGTCAACCCGCGCAGCGGCGGTCACCTCGGCCCCGTCCTCAAGTCCCGCCTCCAGGAGCTCATTGGCGAAGACCAGGTCAAACCTCCGTCCCTCTCTCGTACTGTATGTAGCACTATGTCTGTTTCGTGTTGCGTGGCGCTGCCTATGAGCGAGCCATTTATAATATCTATCTATATCTATATATATACCAATATAAAAAGACCCAAAGGGGCAGATCCAACAAATCCCGACCGTCAAATCAGGTCAATCCAACGACTCAGGCTGCTCCAATGGTGAGCACTCAACACGTTTAGTGTGCAGTTAATATCATACCAAATATTAATGTCAATGCTAATCACGTAATTAATACGCAAATAAATATCCTACCTAATATTTACGTGTAATTAATATATTACCTAATATCAACATGCATTCATTTACTAGTTTTTATTAAGGGAAGGGAACATGCATACCACCCTCAAAAAAAAAGAAAAAAAGAGAGATGTTGGTCGTCCGGTGCTACGTGGAGCTGCTGTCGCGGACGCGCGGCCGAAGGCGCGAATCAAGGCAGCCCTGGTCACGTTGGGTCTGCTTCGGTGTAGCGTGGAACCCTACAACCACAACGTAGTACTCATCCTGGTGCTCGCGAGCTCTGGGAGGCCGCGCTCCGGGATCCCGCTCTACGCCCATCTCCTCCGCGCGGGCCTCCTACCCACCCCGAACACCCTCCACTGTCTGTCTCCTCAAGTCGCTCCCTTCTCCCCGGCCGTCCCCGGCGTGCGTCGCTTCGCGCTTGCCGTCCACCCCCACGCTGTCAAGCTCCTCGTGAACAACGCGCTCATCCGCGTCCACGCGGGCCTGCTCGATCGCCTATCCGACGTGCACCTTCTTCTGCACTCCTCGGCTACCGGGAATCACGTTCAACACGCTCATCACCTCGCGCGCGAGGGCGGGGGGAGTCGCCGGTGCTCAGTCACTGTTCGACGGAATGCCTGCAAGGAATGCTGTGTCTTGGAGCGCCCTGGTGAATGGGTACGTGCAGGCTGGTGACGGGAGGGAGGCGCTGGGGTGTTCTCTCAAATGCAGGCCAAAGGTGTCCGCCCAGATGACACGGTTCTTGTTGTGGTGCTTGCCGCGTGTGCGCAACCTGGGGCTCTGGAGCAGTGGAAGTGGGTACATCTCTAATCGTTTTTTTTTTAAATAGCCCCTCAAACGCCTCTTCCTTTTTTTTGAGCAATCATCGGTGGGAGAGGATCCCCACCTGAATATATTACTCAAAGCGCCAAGGCGAAGTTACAAGAGAGCGCTAGCGCGCAAGGAGAGGTATTGGCGTCAAGACACGGCGGCCACCTTCTTATGAGTGAATCTGAAGGTCCATAGAGAGAAACCTTTTACAGTATTTAAGACAGTAACTCTAGTGGGGTGGTCTTCCGCGCGAAAGACTTGAGCATTCCTGAAGTCCCAAATTTTCCAAAGAATGGAGAGAGCCACCGAAGGCCATATGTCGTTGTCGAGCCTGTCCGGCGAGGGGATGTCCCATATCATATTGAGGGAGAGCGGGGCGACGAGGTGCAGTGCGTTCCAAAGTTGTACCGCGGCCGGGCAAAGTACAAATAAATGGGTGACATCCTCCACTGCTGCATCACAGCGAGGACAAATACAATCTGTAGTAATAGTTTTCTTGAGGCGGTTGTGCTTGGTGTTGAGGCGATCCTTGAAGAGAAGCCAGCCGAATATCTTGAGCTTGATCGGCACCTTGGAGGACCAGATGAGCTCGGTGAGGGGGTCCTCCTCCTCGGTAGTGAGAAGCGCATAGGCTCACCATGCAGAAGGAACCTGTCATCAGAAACATCATTTGGGACGAAATACTGCAGCAAAGACAACACCTCCACTATCTTGTGTGAAGCAACATTAGTAAGGCGATTCCGAAGGTTAGCTAGTAACCCATCATGTATGATCTGAGACAATCGGATAGTGGGTCAGATGGAGTGGGAGAAGAGGTGTGGGTATGCAACGGCAAGTGGTTGTGAAGAGATCAATGTATCAGTCCAGAATTGGGTTGCAAGACCATTATTTGTGAGCACAAAAGAAATATTTTGTAGGGTAGGTAGTTGAGAGTTTACTACTTTCCAAAGCAAGGAGGGGTTTGTGGGCTTGTCTGCAATAGCTCGGGTGTAGCGGCGGTGGTACCAGTTGACCCAAGGTAGGTTAGGGCACTGTAGTAGTTTGAAAGCAAACTTCATTAGTAAGCAGTTATTCTGAGTAAGCAAAATTTTTATACCTAGACCACCATATTTTTTTGGTTTTGCAAACATTTTTCCAAGCAATAAGACACTGTGCTCCAGTGCAGGTTTCCTCGGCAGCCCAAAAGAAGGCTCTACGAATCGCGTCTAGCTGTTTCAAAATCTTTTTTGGAATATGGAAGACCGACATGAAGTAGACAACAATCGAGTCCAGGACAGAGGAGATCAGTGTCAGTCTGGCTCCCCGCGAGAGAAGTCTAGCGACCCAACCTGTTAGGTAGTTTTGGGAGGACTGAATGATGGGTTGAAAGGCTGAGGAGGGGAGTTTGTGAGGGGAGAGAGGGAGTCCGAGGTAGGCTTGAGGGAAAGTCGAGATAGTGCAACCGAAAATGTTTGCAATCTCAGAAGCGAGAGCGGGCTGGAGGTGGATAGGGAGAAAAGTTGTTTTGTGGAAATTTAGGGAGACTGGTAGCGAAGACGAAGTTGTCCAGGAGCAATTTTAGATGAGTTGCCCCGGAAGTTGTGGCGTGGGCTAGTATGAGCGTATCATCAGCGTATTGCAGGACAACAAGGGGAATATATGGGTCGAGGGGGTGGTGAAGTAGCCCATCTTGATGAGCTCGCAGGATTAGGCATTCGAGGATGTCCGCTACCAGGATAAAAAGATAGGGGCAGAGGGGGTCTCCCTGGCGGAGCCCATTTTTGCAGCTGATCCAATTGCCTGGCACACCATTGAGCATGATAGCTATTTTTCCTGAGGATAGTAGCGAGTTAATCCAAGCAACCCATTTGGGTGGGAAGCCCCTGTGGACGAGAAGTTGCAGGAGGGGTGCCCAAGCGATGGAGTCGAAAGCTTTGCGGAAATCAAGTTTGAAGATCATCGTCGTGGCTTTACGGGAATGACAACAATTGAGCAGGTCAGCCGCATAGATAAAGTTTTCCGCAATGGAGCGCCCATTTATGAACCCTGTTTGGTCGTTGTGAATAAGGAGCGGTATCAGGGGTTTCAGTCTATTTGTGAGGAGCTTGGCGATGGCTTTTGGAGGGCAATTCTGAAGGGGGATGGGCCGGAAATCATTTGCAGATCTGGCTACAGTATCTTTCGGAAGGAGGACCATGAAGGCGGTATTGAAACGATCAACACCTGTGTCTAGATTATGGAAAGCGCGGAAGAAAGGAATGATGGTCTGTTTCGTGGAGTGCCAATATTTTCGGTAGAAGCAAGGGCTGAAACTGTCAGGTCCAGGGCTGGCATTTGGATTCATTTGGAGAAAAGCATTGTAGATTTCCTAATCAGAGAAGGGGTCGTCAAGTGCTCGGAGCTGGGTCAGGGGGTTGGGGTAGAGATCTGACAAGGAGAAGTTCCAGCCATGAACTTTGGGGGTCCGTATCAGATCTCGGTAAAAGGAGTTAGAACAGAGGTCTTTTCATTGTGCGACGGTCTGGTGCAGCGCTTGACGGCGCTTGAGCAACGGCTGGTGACCCTGCCCCCACCACCAGATTCCACGGCTGCAGCTGCCACTTATGACGCCACCTCAGTGTCCCAAGCCCTTCTCCCCAGCGGCGACTCGTCCCTGGTGATTCCCCTCGCCAACAGCACCTCTAGTGTCCCCTTATCCAGCAGGGGAATCGCCACCACTGCCGCCGGCGGACCGGCAGACCTCCATCCGCCGGGCAGATTGCCCACCCCCACCATCCCCTCACTTACCTGCCTTCACCGTCTACTTCCCCTCGCAACACAATCCTGTGCAGACCGCTGCCAACCACCATCAGCTGCCAACACCCTTTTAGCAACTCCAGCCTGTTATGGATAAGCAACTTGTATTACTAGGAGGCCAAAGCCAACATATATACATGTACAAGAGAATGCCAAAAGGCAAGAATACAAAAGGCCAAAGGCCATCATCAATATTACTCTAACCCCCCCCCCCCCTCCCCACCCACATCAAACTCATGGTGGATCCACAACACTGAGTTTGGAGAGGTGAAATCTATGTTGCGCTCTAGTTTGGGCCTTCGTGAAGAAGTCCGCTAGCTGTAACTCGGAAGGCACATACTGAAGAGCAACAACATAGTCCTGCACAGCAGCGCGCACATAAGAAGCATCAACACCAATATGCTTGGTAAGCTCATGCTTCACGGGGTCCCGCGCAATACTGATAGCACCTGTACTGTCGGACAAGAGGGTGGTAGGTGTAGTAACAGAAACATCAAAATCCTCTAGTAACCATCGTAACCAAGTCACCTCTGCCGTCAGAAGAGCCATAGCTCTCAACTCGGCCTCTGCACTCGAACGGGAACTGCAGTCTGTTTCTTCGTCTTCTAGGCAATGAGAGAACCACCAAGAAAAACACAGTAAGCAGAAAGTGAACGGCGATCGGAAGGATCACTAGCCCACGTAGCATCCGAATAGGCCTGGAGCTGGAGGGAGAAAAAAAACCTATAGTTCTGATACCATGTTATGGATAAGCAACTTGTATTACTAGGAGGCCAAAGCCAACATAAGTACATGTACAAGAGAATGCCAAAAGGCAAGAATACAAAAGGCCAAAGGCCATCATCAATATTACTCTAACACAGCCATCTCCTTACTCGCCACTGTCACCCCTAACATCAATCTGGGCCACTTGGCACCCTCACCCTACAGCCCAAATCCCGCCCCAATTTTGCCGCCCACCTACCACCAACAGCCCTACCATCATCAACAGCAGCAACCGCAGATTTTCGCCGCCGCCTCTACTGCCTTCACGCCTCCACCTGCCAAACAATTTCATATGCCAATATGGCCGCACCCCCTCCACAACCCATCTATGGATCCACCCCGACCATCACCTCCCTTCCGCCCCTACCTAACAATCACCTCGGATCAGGTTCTAGTTCAGGCGTGCCTTGCTTCCACAAGCTTGACTTCCCGACGCATGATGGTTCGGTCGATCCTCTTGGTTGGCTCAATAGGTACGAGCAGTTTTTTCATGGACAGCGCACGGACGAGGCTGACAAAGTCTTGCCTGCAGCTTACCACCTCACCAATGACACTCAGTTCTGGTACTTGCAGCTCGAGCGTTATTTTGGCATGCCGACATGGGAGCAGTTCAAGGAAGCTTGCCACGTTCAGTTTGGGCCGTCACTCCACACCAATCCCTTGGGCGAGTTGGCACAACTGCCGTTCACTTCCTCGACTAGTGCTCATGTGCCGCAACAATGAGCCATTAACACCGTCCCAACAACGGTTTCTGTGCGTAGTAGGGCTGCCCGATGGTCTTCGCATTCATGTCAAGCTTCAGCATCCATCTGACCTCCACACCGCCTTCTCCTTCACCAAGGCCTATGAGCAGCAACATTTCCCTCCAACAACGTCACCACACCAGCCTTCTGGTCCTACAGGGCACTTTTGCCCCTCCGATCTTCCTGCGGTCAACGCATCTACAATACCTTCCCCGCCAGCGCCACTAGCACATGTTTTGTCGTCAACCACTCCGGAGCCAACCCCGCCACGGCAGGCTCGGCGCCTCACTCCAGCTGAGTTAGCAGAATGTCGTCGCCAAGGCCTTTGCTTTAATTGCGACGAGATTTATGTTCGGGGTCACCAGTGCGCGCGGCTCTTCTACAACCTACAGCTTGCGGACAAGCTGTTTCTCCAGGAAGAGAGAGATGTTATGTGGACCAACCCATCAAATATGGAGTCTTATCCCTTAATTAGAGTCCTAGTTGATTAAGCATCTTTGTTAGGAAAGAGTCCGGTCAGTTTAGAGATTGTATTAGAGTTTGAATAGATTTACGGGCTTGTTGGCCAAGTCTTGTCTATTATCTAAAGGGACCGACCCCTCAATAAAGCAGAGAAGAATATTGTCATTTACTTTTATCTGCTTTTCAGTGATTAGGCTTAGGTCAGTAGTAGATTATTCCATATATGCAGTCATGCTGTTATTAAGTCGTCAATAGATGTTCATGTTCATCTCTGATAAAAAATAATATATACTGCAGAGGTATATTAACCTTGTGGATATAATAATATTAATCTGCATTAGGGCGATCCAATGTACAAATATGAACCTTGTTGATGGACTTAGCTGGAAAAGATCCTTGTCCATTGTTACAGCGATACCATGCTTACACGATTATGGCACTGCTAGCAAGAAATGAACTGCGGAAGGTCGGTAGATGTTGAACCATTGTTCAGGGAGCTGCTGGCGCAAGAAGATGGTTAACAGGTCTGTAGAGGAAACAACTGAACAGTTGAAACATAGTAGAAATCGGAAACTTGATATGCTTATTCTGGCATAACAAGTTTATCTTTTTGTTGGGTAAGAGAAAAAGTGTACACACACACGCACAATAAGTACATAGAGTACCCCACATATATATGTACCCCATGCGCGCACGCCCACACACACAGTGTCTGCGCATGGGGTACTAAAATATGTCCAAGGTTTTTCTCTGCCGAGGAAAATGGGAAATGTTAGTTCTCACGACTGACGCAACCATAGCCTTTCGCTTTACGCTCTGAATTGCATAAAAGCTGTTTTATTTTGTATGAATCTGAATTGGCTTTATTGTTTTCTATTTTTTTTGGGGGGGGGGCAACTATCTCAGTATAGTGGCAGGATATCACTTAAATTAGAAAACTCTCACCTTTCTACTTACTGTATATGTTCTGCTCTGTTGCTGGAGCTTGGATCAGCACTCTTTGTACTTATATTCCGGTGGAGTGTGGGAATATTGATCAACGTGCTATATCTTCAATTTTTTGAACTGCTGCATCTTGAAAGGCAGAAATATACCTTTCCAAAAAGACAGAAATACTAAGCAGTTTTGTTACTGACGCCAGCTTTTATGACTCCAGGTTTTTGATATTACGGTCGTTAAGCCATCTGAATTTGTGGCATATGGATTGGGTTGTTTGGAGCAACTTGCTGATTCTGGGGATCATAGTGCAAGATCAGTTCGCAATAACCTGAGAGTCATGGTAACTTAACAACTAAACACCATTACATCAGTTGTGTGGCATATAACTCGTATTTTTTTAGTCAGATTTAAGGTCAAACTTAGGCTCGAAATTCAAGGGGGCCTTACCTTTTAGGAAGGAGGGAGTATTATACTATTCGGCTCTTAAGTATTTTGAGTTGAAAAGAAGAAATAATCTGACTAAATTATAACAGGAAGTATATTGTTTCACTGTTTCATGCAATGCCACACACAGTAGTCAGCAATACCCTTCTCATTTTCCCCAATGATTTCTGAATACTTACTGTGCTTAACGTACCTAGGTAGCAGGAGGTGATGGTACAGTAGGTTGGGTACTGGGATGCTTAGGAGAACTATATGTACAGAACCGGGAACCGGTTCCTCCAGTTGCTGTAATACCCTTGGAACAGGAAATGATCTTTCCAGGAGCTTTGGTTGGGTAAAAGATGTCTTTCTTTCGTTCTTACAATCTTCCTGTGATACTTACTCGAAATTTTCATCACTTAACTGCTATTTTCAGGGTGCTTCATTTCCTTTCTCATGGAAAGCAGCTGCTAAACGATCTCTCTACGAGGCTATTTTGGGCACAGTTTCATGTTTAGACAGGTCACTCTTGTTTATTTAATAGTGAAGTTTTTAAGATCTTCTACGTATTCTGTTTTCCAATTTAGTACAAATGTGATGCATATGCATTAGTTAATTTAATTTCCAGCTAAAGCAATCCTAACCTAATTTAAAGGACAGCTGCCTTCTGGTTTCCTGTGCACTACTTGATAGGCCTGTGCTTTAGCTAGCCACCACCCATAACAAATAAGGACTAACATTGTCCTTGAAATGTACAACCTCTGTTTACAAATGTGTGGGTTTCAGACATGAAAACGATCTCCGGGACACAGTTGACCATCACATTTTCATACTTATATATTAGCAGAAGTTATAAACATATATAACTACTTGAAATACTTTTAACGATAAATCTACTAATTTCACATGAAAAAACGAAGTTACAAAATTGTGATTGCAAACATACCTGAATGACATCTATTTGGGAAATGAGGTAGTTACTGTCATGTGGGGCGCCCACTACCGGTCCTTGCATTATACCAACTGTGATATATTGTAAGCGATTATCCAAATAGTCTTCATGGAATTTCCCATGTAAGATCCTGGTGATTTGTCAAGTCTGTATTTGATGGTCCTGTTTTATGATGGCAACTGCAGCTGCTGATAATACACATTGGCTTTAGGGGTGTTACTCTTATTTAACATAGCATGCACTGATTGAAATGCCAGATAGTCATAGCTATCATGAAAGATTCCATGTACTTATTAATGCCTTAAAGGTTTCCTTTATACGAAAGCTTATCGCTGAACTTGCTACATGATGTTTCCTTCTTTAGTAGGTATGATCTGTACTTCCAGAATTGACCACTTCCAGTTTCTCAGTAGCATAGTTGCCTTGTGCAGTTGGCACATCGTTGTTTCTATGCCAGAAGAAGGAGAAGAAGAACAAGAACTGGATCTTCCCCACTCCCTTAGGCACCTCGGAGAGTGTACATTTTATGATGTACTCCTTATAGACTATCTTCTAGCAATGATTCATCAATCCAATGCAGTTTATTTTCCCACACTCAGATCCACATGAATGCAATAATATGTCCTGCAGGATGGCACTGCTGAGGGAGAGTTGCCTGAGACAGTTTGTTGCTTTGACGGAGTCTTCTACAATTACTTCAGCATAGGTACTTTCTTTCTTGACTTGACAAGTTCTAGCTGCATTGCTTGTATTTGTCTTCATTATTTAAGAATGTATTTCCTAGTATCCCCTAAATATTTTTTTTAGATTATGCTCTTATTTGGAATAATCTTGGTTATATATCTATTTTTTTCTCTCAAGAAAATGCAAAAGCCTTGAGTTTCCATGTGGTTGTCTGGACGGAGTGACATGTTTGATGAAACTAGTCCACGAAGGCGTCCCCCCCATCGGGGTGGCACGCCGTTGAGCGCAACCAGGAGAGCACCTCGTGCCACACCGCGCGTGATAAGGAGCAGCGTGAGGAGATGAGCCATCGTCTCCTTCGAGTGATCACAGAGCACTCAGCGCGGCGCATGCTGCAGGCCCCGGCGTGCGCTCGGCTCTCCAGCAGTGATCCTAACAGGCGAGCCACATGAAGAACTTGACCCTGGGGGAGCCCAAGACTTCCAGTTCAGCTTCCAAGAGCTTGAACCTACCTCCCCCATAAAATAGGGCGTCGTAGCCAGGGCCTGGTCGTAGCAGCTCTTGGACGTTTACTGGGAGTGTTGGGTCCAGCGGTCTGTAGAACGTCCGGAGAGGCTGAAATATGGACCCTGTGCACGAACCGCCCAGTATGGATGTACTGCTAAAGGGTTATCACCACTCAAAGCCCTCTGTTTCCGTGATCCAATAGCGGCCGGCTAGGGTCTCCCTGACGGTCCGCTGCCCTGAGACCAAAAGAAGCTCAGGCGCCGCGCAATGTCTGAAATGGTGCGACCATCAAGCAAGTGATCCTTCTAGAATAAGGCAGTAGTTTTCTTGCTAACCACCATCTTAGTGGATGAGGTGAACATTTCATGCTCATCACGGGAGAATTCCAGGTCGAGGCCCCTCCAAGGATGGAGGGGATCGGTGCACGTCCACCACAACCAACAGACCCTTAGGCTGATCACCGTTCTGCCAAGGTCCAGAACACCCAAATCTCCCAAGGGGAGGGGCCTGCACACCTTGAACCAGTTGACGTGGTAATGGCCGCACTGTGCAGCCACCCTGCCTAGCCAAAGGAAGCCTCTCAGGATTTTGTCAACCTGTTTCTTGGTCTTGTTCAAACCGAGTACCACCATCGGGTGCAAAGGCATGGTAGCCAGAACTGACCAAGGTAAGACGACTCCCCTTGGCCACCATAGAGGCCCTTCACGTGGGAAGGCGGTCGGCAATCCTCTCAACCAAGTGTTGGAGCGCGTTGCTCGACAACCTCCTCAACACGAGGGGGATCCTGAGGTACTTGATCGCACTCCATAACCAATGCTGCCTCTAGGGCGTCGTCGTCCGATCAACCAACGGAGGACACTGTCACTTGGCAAAGTTGGTGGGCAACCCTGATGCATGCACCAAGAGTGTGGGTAAGCTGCGAACGACAAGCAACTCCTCCCTATCCAGGTGGTAGAAGATGACAACATCATCTATGTAAGGTGAGACGCTCGCTGTCAGATTGTGAGGTGCTAGGCGACGGAGCTACTCGAATTCCTTGGCCTTGGCCAGCAACCCGTTGAGAGTCAATCATCAACAGAAACAACATCAGGGAAAGCGGGTCACCCTGTCTCAGACCCTTGTTGTGCCAAACCGCCGGACACGGCTCGCCGTTAAGCATCACCCTCATGCTACTCGAGGACAGGAGGATGGCAATCCACTAGCGGGTTATATATCCTTTAGTGCCTTCTTCTAGGTGAACTAATCTTGTTTGCTAGGAGAAACACGTTTGATATCTACCTTCATATATTTATTCATATGCATTAACAAATCTGTTGCAAATCATTCTAAGCTTGAGAAAACTTCTTGGCTCATTGTCTTCTAAAATAGTCAAGCATATATATTTATATTGTTCTTGGTTGATACATTTCTACATGTTTATGCTGTTTAATAATAAGTGAAAGTAATAAAACAATTTTTAGTACTATCCTCGAAATAATGAGATGAATAATCTTCTTGAGTTATTCCTGTCACACTTACATTATTGTGAGATAAAACGATGTACACAACCAAATGTACATACGTGGAGCTTGTTTTGTTGTTACCATATGCTGTTTGTTGTATCTAATTTGTCTATTGCGTAGGAATCTTTCAGAATGAAAACATGCATTCACTATGCACTTTATTTGAAAACGCAGGGATGGATGCTCAAGTGGCTTACGGATTTCATCAACTACGTGATGAAAAGCCATTCCTTGCAAGTGGTCCTTTATATCTAATAAGGTACGCAACTTAATGGAGCCCTTGCCTTCACTAATGGAAACAGCTCCTTGGCCTAAACTTTCTGATATAACATTGCATGTTCAAGTTTTATGTCCGTTTAGGTTCTATACATGTAATGTTGACTTGGAGTAGGGTCATTAGTACTGTCTACAGACTACAAGACATCGTCTGAATAGATGTTGTAGTTAAGTTTTGACCATTAATGATGCAACCTTCTTTATGAAAGAGGGGGGGGGGGGGGGGGGGGGGGCTGAATAAGAAAGGTTGCATCCATGGTAATGCTTGCTTCATGTGATATCCAGTATTGGCAGTGTAGCTTTCAAGTGCCAACCAAAGAGTCTAGTATGGGTCTTCATGAAGAAATCCAACAATTGTAACTCGGAAGGCACATACTGAAAAACAATAATCTGATCCTGCACACTGGAGTGCACAAAGGAAGCATCAACACCAATATGATTGGTGAGCTCATGCTTCATAGGGCCGCGCTCAATATTGATAGCACCTGTATTGTCTGACAAGAGAGTAGGTGTAGTGGCAGAAACACCAAAATCCTCAAGCAGCCATCATAACCAAGTCATCTCTGTTGTTAAAAGAGCTATAGTTCACAACTCAGCCTTTGCACTCGAATGAGAAACTGCAGTATGTTTCTTCGTCTTCCAGGCAATGAGAGAACCACCAAGAAAAACACAGTTAGAAAGGGACCAGCGATCCGAATGATTGCTAGCCCAAGTAGCATGCAAATAGGCCTGGAACGAACTAGTATGGGTCTTCATGAAGAAATCCAACAATTGTAACTCGGAAGGCACATACTGAAAAACAATAATCTGATCCTGCACACTGGAGTGCACAAAGGAAGCATCAACACCAATATGATTGGTGAGTTCATGCTTCATAGGGCCGCGCGCAATATTGATAGCACCTGTATTGTCTGACAAGAGAGTAGGTGTAGTGGCAGAAACACCAAAATCCTCAAGCAGCCATCATAACCAAGTCATCTCTGCTGTTAAAAGAGCTATAGCTCACAACTCAGCCTTTGCACTCGAATGAGAAACTGCAGTATTCGGGATGAACAACGTCATGATATGGTCAACCCGGTTAGAAAGGGACCAGCAATCCGAATGATTGTTAGCCCAAGTAGCATGCAAATAGGCCTGGAACGAATTGAAGCATGGGAAGAAGAGACGGCGAGAGATAGTCCCACGATGATATTGTGGAAGACGGAGGAGGTAACTATAGTAGGCCGAAGTGGGAGCATAAATGAACTAACTCAAAATGAAAATGAGATAGGAAATGTTCGGATGAGTGACAACTAGATAGACAAGACTCCCAACAAGATGACGGTAGCGTGTTGGATCATACAAAGGCTGACCGTCAGAAGCACAGACATGGACGTTGTTCTCCATCAGAGTCTCAACAGTGTGCTCATTAGTAAGAACAACACGAGCAAGAAGATCATGGATATAATTCTCTTGGGAAATAAAGAAGCCATCAGAGGTAGATGAAACCTCAATCCCAAGAAAGTAGCAAAGAGGACCAAGACCAGACAAAAGAAAATGCTCACTAAGTCATGCCTTCACAAAGGCAATGTACTCAGAGTCGTCGCCAATGATGATCCTGTTATCGACATATAGAAAAAGAGTCCGGCCATGAGTTGAAAGGTGGACAAAAAGCGCAGGATCATGAGCACTCGCCGAAAAACCAGCCGCAGTCACCACTGAGGCGAAATGCTCAAACCGGGCATGAGGGATTTGCTTAAGGCCATATAGAGAGCGATGAAGACGGCATGCCATGCCATCAGGAACAGAATACCCAGGTGGTGGCTGCATGTAGACCTCCTCACATAACTCACCATTAAGAAATGCATTCTTGACATCAAGCTAAGAGACTGACCAGTGGCAAACATAAGCCACAACGAGAAGTGTGCGAACGGTGGTCATGTGAGCCACGTGAGCAAATGTCTCATTGTATTCACAATCATGCTTTTGCTTAAAATCACAGATCACAATGCAAGCTTTGTAGCGCTCAAGATTGAACAATCGGAGCGAGTCTTAACCCTGTAGACCCACTTACATGTGATGGGACAAACACATGATGGGAGACGAGATCCCCAAGAGCAGTAATCTCCTCTACCATCGCATGCTACC
Organism: Elymus sibiricus; assembly: GCA_039707655.1. Classification (NCBI taxonomy): domain Eukaryota; kingdom Viridiplantae; phylum Streptophyta; class Magnoliopsida; order Poales; family Poaceae; genus Elymus; species Elymus sibiricus. The sequence goes on from CM077676.1 coordinate 284,622,024, forward strand.
ATTCGGGATGAACAACGTCATGATATGGTCAATAAGAGTTGCGCCAGAAAAACCAGAGCAATCAATAGGTGGAAGTAGGCGAGCGTGGAAACCATAAGTAGGTTGAGCTGGAGGCGGTGCGTCGTCAGCAGAAAGAGACATAGTAGTCGAGGGAGATGGCTCATTAGAAGAAGATGGCATGTTAGAAGAATCCACAAGACACGGACGAGTGTAGTAAAGAAGAGGACGAGGAATCACTGTGGAAGCCTTAAGGGACGAACGAGGTGGGGAAGCTATCGGAAACGGGGCTCCGGGGACCCTGGTTCGAACACTGGGGGCTGGCTCGCTCCTAATGACCGGACGATGACCTTGGCGAGGCTACGGTGAGCTCGGCACGACGAGAGCGCATACACACACAGGGCACGGCAGGGACACATCAGCTACCCAGGTTCAGGCCACCGTGCGGTGTAAAACCCTACCCCTGCTTGTGTTTGGGATTGTTGTGGACAGAGAGTTCTCGCGTACAAGGTAGAAGAAGGTGGAATCGATCCCCCTCTACGGTGGCAGCACTGCCCCTCTTATAGCCGCCTCGGTCCTCTTCCTCCGAAAATATTGGCGGGAAGGGTAGCCACACAACGGCGGTTTGAAGGGGGACATGCTCCCAGTCTTATCCTGACAAAAGCAGTCTTCGCCTGCAAAAGGGACCGTCCATGACGCGCTCGTGGGCTCGGCAATGACATCCGCCTTGGCGCGCCCTATCATCCTGGCCTTCTTTCACCAAACGGGCAAGCTTTGGGACTTGCTTTGGGGGAGGGCAGCTGGAGCTGCCCCTTTATCACCAAAGAGGAAACCTCCCCTGACCGCACCTGCTGGTACGGCTCTTGTCGCTATCTTCGTCCTGCGCGGGTGCGTCACCCATGTGGTGGGCACGTGACCGCGGAGCCGGCGCCCAGCGGCGCCCTGCTCGGGTGGCTTCGGGAGGCTACCTCGGGAGGTTGCCTCGCGAGGCTTCCTGCTGCTGCCGATGTCTTTGGTGGGTCCGCTCCTTGTGGAGGGGGCCCTCATGAGGCCGGTGCCTCGCGAGGTGTCTTGCTTCGCGGTGCCCATGACTGGGCCGCCAGAAGCCGTAGGTGAATACGGCATGGGTGAGGCCCCGGGAGTGGCCCTATACAGATATAGCACCTCCACTAGCAATCACATAGTATCAACCCCAAGACGGCCACCAAACACAACATACACGTGGCAACGTGCACACTATGTGGGTGGAACGGTCGGTATCACAACACAATCGAGTCAAATTTAACAAATGCAAATGAGTCATCCTTCACCAAAGAGATCCCAAGGCACTCACACGGCGTCCATATCTGATTTGCGAAGGCGTCCTTCAATAAAGAGATCACAACGTTGTGATTTTAGCGAATGCCTTAAGAAGCTAAAGAAAAGCAAATGACGTCCATATCCCTGCCAGACCACTGTCCGAGGGATAACCATAGTTAACGTCGTCCTTCACCAAAGGGACCACCTGCTCCAAATGTTGCTATCTGATTTGCAGCATCCGAATCAAAAGAATCAATATAGCAAGGTGAGTACCAAACTGTACCCACAAGACTTACATTAGATCTATACTAAGTATGCAACCTTCTCAAGGGAAGGGGTATATGTGGTTTGAGCGGCAAAAAGCACTAGCATTCTGTAGAGACGCGCTACAACTTGCGTCTATCAGAGATAAGGTAAGAGAGCGCAATCACACACGAGGAAGCGATTCCAAGGCACTCACACGGTTAGCAAGTTTTATTTATTATTAGTTGAAGATGTTTTATATTACTAACAAGGTTTATTGATGATTAGGTTGAAGTTGTTCTATGATCTCGTACAAAATCTCCAAGTTGTTCGTAACCGTGGACACGACTATTCGAATAGATTTAGTCTTGCAGGGGTGTACCATTGTACCCTAACACCTTTCAAACGCTCCTGGTGCTTGTATGAATAGCACAAACGGGTTATGCCAGCGGAGTATGATAGGCCACGAACACTTCCCACACACAGCAGACAAGTCCAAGAAGCCACCCAACTGCGTTGTACCAGAATCGGCCATAGCTCCTTGTCAGACCCAACCGTTGGGGGGGGGGGGGTCCAAGATGGCTAAGAGCCCTGACCAAGATAACCACTTGGCCCGGCCACATTCCTATATGTATGCAAACATCAAGTGATAACCTCACCCAATGAAAAAAGTAACAACATTTCATATATACCGTAGACAAAGATGATCCATGCAACTATGTGTGTGCCAAGTGGAAAGCCCGAACTATGTGGCCCCTCGGACATGTCGAGGATTAGGTACTAGGTCGTGAGAGGGGCTCATTTACCGCCCAACGAGATGTTGAGTACGCTCAGCCATGTATCAAGATAACAAGAACTCCGGTCCTAGTGTCGACTCAAGTGGAACAAAACACCATGCGCTCAAACATGGCCTCCCAACTTTGCCTTTGTTACAAATTAACATAATTATCAGATAGCACAACATAAATGTATAAGATCCAGGTTCAACTACCCATATGCAGCATAAAGTAGATATGTCGTGACTCAAGCATAAATCCTAAGCATGCATACTACGACAAACAGCGCTAAACGTGGTAATAACACAAGCAAATAACTGGGCATGTTAGGATGGTAGGTAAAGGCAATATCATGGAGACAATAAACATGCCATGCAGAGGGTAGGTATCGAAAGGCCACTACAACATCGTTACTGTAATGCAAGCAGGAAGGAGAAGCATAGGATGTGTCGGAATGGACAAGGAGGTTTTGCTTGCCTGGAATCCACGCTTGGTACATTCTCAGGCCTTGCTCGTTGCTCACGTCATCTCTGGATACTAACCGAGAAGAAGCAGAAACACTAGAAAAGTGCAAAGGATGCATTTTACTACTATGGCAAAAGACCCGGCGTGCTCGTGATATGCAATGCTTGACATGGCAAGAATGGTGTTGAAATGATCCAATGCAATTAGCAAACAAGTTAAATGAAGTTTGAATTGTAACTAAGATGCAATCCAAAGACTCCATATTTAAAGTATAGGCTTCAATCTTGTGTAGCAAAACCACTTTAAATGTTGTTAGCATGGATGATTATGACATAAGGTGATGATGGATATAAGCTAAGACTAAACTAAGCAAGTTAAATGGAGAAGGAAATATTACACAAGACATTTCCAAAATCTCCATATTAAAAGAAAGGGGTTAATTTTGGTTTAATCCTAAATTCAATTTTAATTGATGCAAACATGCATGAAAGTGACATATCCAGCAGCTATGCATTTTTTGGTCAAAGTGGTATATCTGATCATAGTTTTCTAATTTAGGGTTATTTAATTGTTAATTATGCAATTTAAGTAATTCACTAATGTTATTTAAATGAATGCACAATTTTAAAATGTTCAAACATGAATGCAAATGACTCATTTGAGAACCACACATTTTTCTGATTAGAATAGATATATTATTTGTATTATTCTGTTATAAAAAGAATTAAATATGAGTTTTAGAGTTTAAGCATTTTCTAGAATTTCCTATTTAAAATAAATCAAATAGAAAATCCGAGAAAAGTTTGGAACTGAGGTAGAGCTAGCCGCAGTGACTGACGGGTGGGGCCATGGGTGTGACTGTGCTGGTGATGTGGCCGTGGGTGATGCAGGTTTTTCTCATGGGTTGTGATAGCCACGGTGGCTGACCGGTGGCCCACTTGCCAGGTCACGGATGAAATCCAAAAAGGGAGGCTTTTGCCTCGGCGGAGAATCGAACCAGAGATCTCCCGTTTGCGGCGCGCTGCACGGACTAGATGATCTGCATTTGGTTTGTGATTCAGAGAACGTGCAAAGTCTAAAGAAATAAAGGAGGCGCGTTGTGCACGGTGGCGCACTCCGGTGACCTCTGGAGCTCGCCGGAGTTCACAAACGTGTTTGTGTGGGTGTGGAAAAGACTATGCCTAATGCAACGAACAATCTGGTGCACACGAGGGACCATGTTGTCACGAAAGAAGCTCCAGCGACGACGGTCCGTGGCGGAGTCGCTCGGATGTGTGCGGTTGACGGTGCTACAACTTGCAATCAAGCGAACCGAGGCGTGCAAAAGCTTCCTGGGTCGCCTTGAGCACACAGGGGTGCCTGGTGACGACGTACGCTACCTAGCACTACGGCGGGAGATATGGGCGCATTGGGAAACTAGGCTAGAGGATGAAATCGATGACGCTAGGAGAGGGCTTTGGTCAGGGAGCTGACGAGGAGGGAGCTAGTGTAGTCGAACGGGCCTGAGGAAGAACGGCGACTACAAATCTCTCGGAGGCGCGCTGGGGTTGGAGTCGAAGTTGACGGCGGAATTTGTCGTCAGCCGGGCTCACGGGCTCGTGAGCTTGCATCTGTCGGTGTGGAGGAAGTAGGTGTGGTTGCAAGGCCCCCGGGCATGCTGGCGCGGCTTGCTGAAGATACTGGCCACGTGGTCGCCATGAGCGCGAGCTCTTGAGCTCCGGGTCATGGCATGGGGAAGAGGTTGGAGGGAGGAGAGTTACCTGGCGGCGGCACAAGGGTTGGTGTTTGGGAGTGCGGAGTGGCTTTATGGGGTGAGGGGGGTGACCGGAGGCTCGTGGCTGACGTCCGCGAGGAGGGGGCGCGAACGGCGTGACCCTCCCCCAAGGAAGACGACAATCAACAAGTTTGGTGGGGTAGGCTGGGCTGCGCCTTGGGCTGAGGAAGAGGGAATAGGTTGTGTCGCGGCTGTTGGGTAGCTGCACACATGGGCCACGGCTAGCTACACAACGCCCAGTTAAGCTGTGCCAGAGAGAAAATGGTTGGGTTTAATCCCTTTTCTATTTTCTTTACAGAAAATAGGAAGTTGCTGTTTGAGCAATATTTTTGGGGTCAAATGAATTCTTAATTGTCTACAAATTCAAATGTGGTCTCTCTGGTATATATCAAGGCCACACAAAAATAACCAGGCTATTTAGGCAAGGTCTAATGTTTGTTTGGAAAATAAAGGCAGAATAATACATTTGGAGGTTTGAACTATAGTTAGGTGATAGGCGTGGGGTAAAATCATGTAATAATTAGGGTAGCTCCCAAATAATATATGAAGCCTATGTGCAAAGTTGCACAATGTGTCTTGGGGTAAAGCACGCAAAGGGGAAAGGGGTTAGTTATCCACCATTTAATAAAATGGAAAACTAATCTAGGGTTTAGGGTTTTAATCCAGTATCCAAATTAATATTTTTAAACCTTGAAAGTTTGGGAGGGCCCACATTATAAAATAAAACTCTATCCAAATTGTCTAGGGTTTGCGAAGGGCATTTTGGACATTTGACAAAAAATAATGTTTAGCCTTTTAGGAGAAAACTTGAGGGTTGAATTAATCCTCATCTGAAGTTAAATTAAATGAAAATGATGCTCATGAGATGATCATGATGCACAACCAATTTCTAAGGAAAGTGTTGGTACTGGACTATAACATGGGTCTACAACAGTAGTATGGGTAGACATAGTGGGATGGGTGGACGAGGGCAACACATGAGTGATAGGTGTATCGGCAAAAGTGAGGAAACAAATGTCCTCAATGGAGGAGGCCGAAGAAGAGGATAGGCGTGGATAGAAAGGATGAGACTCTCAAAAGTCACATTTCGAGAAATGTGCATCCGACGGCCAACAGGAACCCAACACCGATAGCCCTTCTGCTCATCACTATAACCTAAGAAGACACACTTAACATATTGAGCGGCCAGTTTGGTGCGTTCATGGGGGGCAAGAAGAATGTAACAAACACAACCAAACAAACGAAGCGACGACTACTCAGGACAACGACCAAAAAGGCGCTTAAGAGAAATGCCACCCTGTAGAGCGGAGGAAAGTTGGATGTTGATGAGATAGGTGGAAGTAGAAACAAGCTCAACCCAAAAGTGAGGCAGAAGAGAGGCGGCGCACGAGCCGTCTCAAGGTGACAATGCTTGCGCTCAGTAACACCATTCTGAGCATGAGGAATCCGCGCAAGGGAACTGAGCAAGTGTGCCTGCTCAGCAAGGAATCCGCGCAACAAACGAGAGATATACTTACCAGCAGAATCTGCACGAAAGACAGGAATAGGAGTGGAAAACTGGGTATGAACCATGACGGCAAACTTCTTATTGATAGATAAGACCTCACTACAAGAAGACATAAAATATTTCCAGGTCTGTCAAGAGAAATCATCTAAATATAATATAGTAGTGATGGCCTCCTATCCAGGCAAAGGGAGCCGGACCCCAAACATCAAAGTGAGCAAGGTTGAAAGGACACTGCGACACAGTCTTGACATGAGGATAAGTTAAATGAACCTATTTACCAAGCCGACAACTCTGACAGTCTAAAGACACACCGCCAGAGACGAATCCAAGAAGAGAACGTCAAACTATGGATGAGAGACGAGAGCCATACAAATGACCAAGATGATGATGCCACTACTGAAAAGAGCCGGTAAATGACGCAACAGAGGCAGAGAGACTGGCGGCGGTGGCAGCGGAGGGAAGTTGAAGTTAGTCAAGCTCCAAGAGGCCCTGGGGGTCATGACGCCAGGGGGCCGCACCAAGTAGATCCCGTTGATGATCCTGTACAGAACAAGAGTCAAAGTCGAGAATGACCTTAAAACTAGAGTCAACAATCTGACCACCAGAAATGAGCTGCATGATAAGTCGAGGAACATGAGTAACAAAAGGAACATGAAGAGACGAAGTGCTAAGAGTGCCTCGACTATCGACGGGGAGGGAAGTACCACCAGTAGTGAGAACGTGAACATGAGAATCTAGAGGTCGAATGGAGGAAAAACAAGACCAATCATAAGTCATATGAAAAGACACTCTACTACCAAGGATCTATAGAGATGTACTTGACTATGTAAAAAGTGGTTTCTCGGTACCAGAAGTATAGCAGAACCTGCCGATGGATAACCGAAAGAAGCAACTAGTAGACCGAAGTCGCGTAATCTCCAATGTAGTTAAAGGCTCGATAAGATAGGTCAACGTAGAAGCACCAGACGATGAAGAACCCGAAGCAGCAAGCAAGTGTCGAAGTCGTGAAGGACACCGCTGCAGTGGTCGACGTATAATCTCCAGGAGAGGAGCGGCCACCACCACATGTGGAAACCACTAAAGGAGGCGGTGTGACACAATCAGTCCTATTTCTAGAAGTCGATGGAGAAGACAAGGTCACAGACACAAACGTAGCCAATGGACTACCGGTGAAAGTCACGAGAGGAGTCGGTGTAGAGTGACCGACGCCGTTTTCGGAGGTCGCGAGAGGTGTCGTTGTAGAGCGGCCATCATGATCTACGGATGTAGAGCAACCATCATTGTCTGTAGAGATCGAGCGAGGTGTCGCTTTAGAGCAACCACCAGTCTGCTGACAGCGCTAGAGGAGGCGACGTCACAGGTGGATGAGCACCAAGCACCGAAGAAAGATGCATGCACGGGTAAGAAACACCGGCAAAAAGGTAGTGGACAGTGAGGATGAGGCGTACCCGTGGACATGGACATTGTAGCTGCTTTTTTACAACAGATCGGTTGCTGCCTCGAAATGCAGCTAGCTGGAAAACAAAAGTAGCAGCAGGAGAGCCATAGCGTAAGGGCATCTCTAACTCGGTGCATCAAAGTGCCACTAAACGTCCAGACAACGCGGTCCGGACAATTTGTGCCATCCAACGTCGTGCATCAAAGGTCGGCAGATCGGTCCGCACGTTCGAATTCCGCCAAAGTTAGGGGAGTCCAGACACCGGCCCACCGAAACCCCCCTCCCGGAGCCCTTTTCCCCCACTTCGTCCCTACCCTCTTGCTCTGTATCCGCACCCACCAAGACCGTCGCCGCCTCCACACCACTCTGGCGGCCGCCTTGTTCTTGCCGGACCACCGCTGCTCCACCCAGGCGCCCTCTACTTCACTGCCGTTGCACCCCTGATCCATCCGCAACCCAGGTATTCTCTGCCCCTGCCGATGCCACCCATGGCAGACACCACCTGACAAGTGTTATTATTTAACATGAAGCAAGCACGATGGCGTGGTACTCGGTGAGGGAGGATGCGTTGTTGTGCGACGTGTGGTTTGCCACAAGTGCGGGGTTTGTAGGCATGAAGCAAAAGGGCACGTTATTTTGGCAACATGTGCATTCTTGGTTTCATGAGCACAAGCACTACTGGCCCTACAATTTGGATGTGATCCATGATCGCAATGCAAATCGCTACTCCATCGGTTGTACACCATTTCAAACGTCGTCATGAAGTATTGCGGTGTGATTGCACAAGTGGAAAGAAGCACGCACATGCTGTCGCAATGTACCAAAGGATGGAGGGCAAACCCTTTACTTTGACGCATTGTTGGATGAAGCTCAAGGGGGAGCCCATTTGAGTGAACAACGTGCGTCGATGAAGAAGTTCAACCTCGAGGAGAGAAAGTTTGAGATGAAGGCCACTTTCGAGGACTTTGGTTGAATTTATGATCGATAAATTTTAAAAACTTGTTGAACATCCAATGCTTTTATTAGGATTTAAATGTATGGTTGAATTGCTACCGATCGATGATTCAAACTGAGCGTGCATAGCGGATATTTGGTTTAGTTTTTTTTAAAGGGGTGGACATTTGATGCACCGGGTTGAATGGACGGCTCCACTACCGCTGTCCACAGACACGTCCGAACGTGTCTGATTTGATGGGCGGCATTGGATGTCTAGCAGCAGCAGAAGAGCAACACCGACGTGCAAAGCTTGCTCAAGAAGCAGGCAAGCAGATTTTCCTGGGAGCAGTACGTGCGCATGTAGCCGCCTAGAAGTACGTCCGCGAACCATGCTTTGGCCGGCTACAGATTAGACCGATCGATCTCCGCGACGTGCGCCCTGACCCCTCGTTAACTTGGCGATTAGAAAAACAGGTCGAAACTGCAGCAGCGGCTTTGGCGGCCCGATCCAAGCGGCTAAGAAGCAGCGGCTGGAGACTGGAGGCCAGGGTGTGCGGTCGTGCAGACTGCAGAGAGCTGCAGCAGCGGCCGGATCCTGTTGGCAGGGCGGTGATGTCCTGGGATGAGGAGATGGTGAGGCGACGTCCTAGGGGGAGAACAAAGAGATCGAGAAAAAAAACTCAATGACGAGTTGCGGTGTCTAGGAACAAGACGTGAACCTTCAGCTCTAATATCATGTTAGGAGATAACAACTTGTATTCCAAAATGATCATAGACCAGTATATATACGCGTGCATGTGCAGAAAGTCTCTTATACAACGGGGAAATACAAAGGGTACATGGCTATATATATAATGAACTGTAACAAGAACCATATGAAAACTGAAAGATGAGTGTCTTCATGACTACAGAGATAATTTAGGTTGATGGATACTTTCTACTAGCGTATAGTTCTCCTTTTTGTGTAAGATGAGGATAGTTTCAACTTTGTAAATTTTAATTATAGCATTTGTGGCTTTCAACAAATATTCTTACCTATAGTTCCTATAATAAGCTTTTGGAGTGAGCTCTGATAATTAAATTACTGATTGGCTGATTTTATGACAGTTAATTTATGCAGGATACACCTGCAAGCAAGGGTGGTTCTTTACGCAGTGTATTAGTGACCCTGAACTACGGTATGATATTCCCTTTTTAAAGATTAACGTGGATCCTTTTACAATAGAACAGTATTTGCTTTCCCTTGGAAGACTGAACTTGCTTAATGAAGCCCCCGTTGTCGAATCATGTTTGATCCTGATGTCAGTCCTGAATAGAAAGAAGTGTATATAACCCCCTAGACTTTCACGTTTCGGCTACATCACCCCCTTAACTCTAAAATCGGCTACATAATCCCCTCAGCTTTTCAAAACCAGACGAAACACCCGCTGACACTCTGGTAAGTTGTTTTAGACAATGGTTTTGCCAACGTGGCAGTGAGGTCAGGTGTTGAAGCCCCACCGCGTCACCCTCCTTGACAAGTTGACATACCCATCCATCACCAACTCTGCCATTCTATCGAACACTTTGACCGCGCGGCGCACTGTGCGCCCATGAGGAGGCCGACACTCGTGTACATATCAATAAGCCGCATGATGGTCGTGAGCTAGGCCAGTGGAATATGTGTCCTCATTCGTTGGATCCATGAGACAGAGTCGCGATTGCGAAAGCCATCGTTGTACTCAGCGGAAGTGCTTCCCATCTTGGTACCGATGTTGGCATGCCCAGCTCTAGCTCAGACCGCGTCACACAGTACCGGCCAAGACGCTGACGTGACCCTTCTTCGGTGAGAGCATGCCTCGACAGGTTCAGGAACCACAGCACGCCGTGGAATGCCTGGAGCGCGTCGAGCCGAAGCTCGTCGGCTCCGTCGAGCGTCAGCGCGCACGAGACGCTGACCCACTAGCAGGGCATGGTAGACGCCATGCCCGACACTCATCTTGTCAGAGGACATCACGGATCATCCGCCCTTCTCCACCTTCCTTGTTGTCGGCTAGCGATTCCCTGGCCAACGCCCAACAGAGACGCCATGAGGAGCCTCCTCGGCGACCCCATGGTGCTGTGCATCCGCATCAACATTGACAACCTCTTCGAGCTGACCACCTCCATGTTGCGCAGCACGAACACCGCAAAGAAGTAGCGCCTCGAGTACTGTTGTGCGTATTGGTAGTTCGTCAACGCCGCGGACAAGTGCGAGCACTTTGGGGCGGCACCGGCTTCGGCCTCTAGGTATTGAAGTGTATATGTGGATTGCCTAGCCCTTTCCATCAGTTTGGACTTTTAGTTGTGTTGGCTAGTGCATGAAGCTTAACATGGTATCAGGGCCTAAGATCTTGAGTTCAAGTCCTGACTTACACAATTTATTCAAAAATTGCCACTGCCCTCCACTGTGTCCACGCATAGGCCTCTTGAGCCATACCTCTGAGTCTATTCACGTGTTGACTTCCCGCGTCACACGTGAGAGGGGGTGTTGAAGTGTATATGTGGATTGCCTAGCCCTTTCCATCAGTTCGGACTTTTGATTGCGTTGGCTAGTGCATGAAGCTTAACACTGGGAAGGCGTTGTGGCCTGGGGAGCCTGGAGCGGAACATAGGTTGTGCGTGTTGCGGCATCGCACTTGACATCGGCTTCTACCACGAGCGGGAGGGGCTGCTAGGTCCCTGCGGCAACGACGACCTGGAGGACGAGAGGGACATGGCGGTGGAGGGTGTGATGCGTGTGGCGGAGCAGTATCACCCTACAGACTGGTGTTCGAGTCGCCGGAGGATGCCGCGCCACCTACCTCTTGGACGAGGCCAGCCCGAGCGCGCAAGCGGTGCTGCAAAAGTTGTGATGGTGTGCCTCGAGGAGTAATTCCGCCGGGCTGCTGATCCCCGGGACGGCGACGCTCACCGTTGACGACCTACAAGCAAGACGCTACGGCAGTCGAACAACGACTGATGTTGTTGGTCGTACGAGGCCTGCGCGAGCGAGGGAGAGATGGTCGGGAGAGAAAATAGTTGGTTACACATGGGTGAAACCACCTTCAAAACCAGCGTAGGCGGGTGTTTTGTCAGGTTTTGAAAGGTTGAGGGGGTTATGTATCCGGTTTTAGAGTTGAGGGGGTGATGTAGTCGAAACGTGAAAGTTTAGGGGGGGGGGGGGGGGAGTACACTTCTTTCGTTCTAAATACTGTCTGTAGATCCTTTTGATCCTATTGGAATGGTTGTATAGTTCGTTTAGCTCTCTGGCTACCATTTTGCGGCCGAACTGCTAGCATTGATTCTTTCACTTTTGTGCAGACGCTTGGTACTTTGTTATTCCATTATTGGAATGATAATGGAATATGTCCAGGAGGTCGTTGGAAAAAACAAAATCTAGAAATCTGGATTCACTGTTGATTAAGTGATTATTTTCATACGTCTACTGTCCTTTCATTTAAAAGAAGGAAAGAATGAGTTGTCCGCACAAAGAGCAACATGTTGAAATAGTTACATATGTGATTTGGGATCATGTCTTCGAAAAGCTTGTGCTAGTTTACACGAAGTGCAAGTAGCCAAGAGAGCACCTCACGCCTAATGTCCTTGGTAAATGGGCAGTCAACAAGGTGTTGCATGGTCTCCGAGGTTTGGCCACTAGACATGCAGGAGGTATTGTGCGGAAGCTCTCTGCGAGCTAGGCACTGCGCCTGCGAAGCAGCGATTGATGCAGTACGACGTTGTGGAGGAGCAACTCCACCTTGCTGCTACAAAGTGTACAACACTAGAGTTGAAGGAACTACTTCAACGTGCTGCGCTAGATATCGCTCTAGAGGCGAATGTAGGCCAATATGGCAGCAGCAGTTCAGTCCAGAACTCCTAGAGCCCAAGATCTACTCCAAGATCTTAGATAAGAACACCAAGTTCTATTATAGGTAGTGGGGGTACATAGTCTGGTTACAAAGTAGAGGTGAGGACCTCTATTTATAGGGCTTTGGGAAGACTTCACATCTCACTTCTACTTATAGCTAGAACACTCTAGAAAATATTACTTAAGATCCACCATTCTACTCATAGCTAGAAGACTCTAGAACACAGTAGCTAGGGTTAAGAAAGAAATACTAGGCTAGAGTAGAAATATCAAGAAGTAGCCAAACAGATTTGACATAAGATTTTACTTTATTTCTTTTCCTCATCTATTGTTCCTCATCACCGATCTAGATTGGCAAGCCAGAAGAGAAACTTGAACTTTCACGTAGCCCATGCCTTCCAAGTAAGTTTCCAGGCGTTGGAGCTCCATGCCTTCCAAGTAAGTTTCCAGGCGTTGGAGCTGGAGCTGATATAACTATGGAAGGTATGCCCTATAGCATGAACCGACATAGTATACCCCGGACTTCATCCATCTCCAAACAAGGCAGTCTAGCTCATCCGAAAGGTTGGCTGCTTAGCTAGAGGACACATGCAAGTCCACGAAAGAGTAAAGCTCGAAAGCAAAATTTGAAAGTAAAGAGTTCGAGAGAGAGATCACAAATGCTGATTTTTCTCGAGTTTTGAATAGTTGGCGCTATCGTACTCATTGATGGAGGTTCGAACCACAAAGATTCGAAGACCACAAATGTCTCAGCAACATCGCCCACAAATAGCCCACAAAACACATATCAACCTATGCCACGATGGCTTATTGACTGGAAAGGCCAAGCCTAACTTGGGGTAGATCTTCACGAAGTAGGCGATCTCCAATCCCTCACAAACATCTTGGCTCCTTCATACCATGAATGATAGGAGGTGCACACCCTCAAAAGGTAACAAGATAAGATAATCTCCTCTACACTCAAACTGTCATAGGATTGATCTTTGTATTGGGAGAGATTGGGTATTTGAATGATCTGCTTGAAATCAAGGGAGGACAGACTTGATCAAAGGTATGGCCTGAGTGTTGGTGAAGAATGCCCTCACAAAACTATGGAGGTTTGTGTAGAATGGTGGGATGGGTGGAGGTATATATAGGCTGGAGCCGGAAATGTGACCGTTGCACACATGCGTTCGCCCTTCCACACGGGACTCCCGGATCACTATGGCTGACTTTCGTCTCTGTTCGACCAGTCGGTCTCACAGTCAGCCAGGCTTATACCATTACGCTCACGAGCAGAATCAATGCTTGAGCCTACCTCAAAGAGTTCGACCTGAATTCATCCGGAGGCTCCGATCAGCATTGTCACTGGTGCACTCGCTTCTGGATACCGTTCAAAATATCTTACCAAGGGGAGTTCAAAGGTTTTGACCTACAGTTAGAGGCTTGCACAAAAGGTTTGGTGATTCCAGCTCGAAATGCGCTAGAGGCTTTGAATGACACTTGGTTACAACTAAGGGTGGATATGAACCGACCGGGCTCAGCCCGAGCCTGCTAAAAGCGCGTTGGTGATGTTAGGAAATATGCAGCTTGTATTTCCTAGGGGTGAAGGGCCAGTATGTATATATTGTACATGTGGTAAATATGCAGAAAGCCCCTTATACTACGGGGAAACTATACAGGCTACATGGAAACATAATATAACTCTAATACCCCCCTCAAACTCAGGGTGGAGGATCCACAACACTGAGTTTAGAGAGATAAAATCCATGTTGTGCTCTAGTCTGGGCGTTCGTAAAGAAATCCGTCAACTGTAACTCGGAAGGCACATACTAAAGAGCAATAACCTGATCCTGCACACCTAAGCACACAAAAGAAACAGGAACACTAAAATGCTTGGTGAGATAATGCTTCACGGGATCGCACGCAATACTGATAGCACCTGTACAGTCTGACAAAAGGGGAGTGTAGTAACTGGAACACCAAAAGTCCTAAAATAACCACCGTAACCAAGTCACCTCTGCCGTTAAAAGAGGCATAGCTCGTAACCAACTCACCTTTTGAGGAATGAATTATGTCTCTGGGTATTGCTCCAGTTCCCAAGGGGTTCCATTGGAATTGTATCGGCGTACAAATCCAACACCGTCATTTTGGCAATTTTGCCCTTGCTTACTCCATATCCCATTGAACTTCTTGCTTCTGGTGATGCTTTTGAAAATACTTTTTCCAAGATTCACTGCAGTAAAGCATTTTCTTGCTCAAGTGTAACTTGGCTAAGAGGAGAGTTAGGAGAATCAATAGAAACATGCACATTTGAGGATGTGACATGAGAGGGTGTAGCAGTAGGTGCAATCACAATAGATGATGATGGAGATTCATAGTTTGAACCATAAGAAGTGTATTGAGTTGACACATATGGTGTGTATTGAGAAGCTATGAGATGCACTCTTACGTCGAAGATCTTCACTGAGGCAAGGGCGGGCCCACTTCAATTCATGGGAATTCAGTTGAATACCAATTTTTTTGTCAAAACAAAATCATATATATAATATATATTACGTACATGTATAGAAAATAAGGAAACTGAGAGAATATGTGAGGCTACCAAGCCTTCAGCCCATGTTCTGGTGTCCTGGTTCCCTCCCTTCCCACCCGACATGGCCCATTATCCCAATAAGGCAATAACTCCTCCCACGCCCCAGCCCATTTAAAAATAGCTGCAGCCTGCCTGATTGCACCTTACTGAACTCGACCAATCAAACGAATGGGCGTGTCGCCTCCCCATGTCCCCAATTATGATCGCACCTCTTCCTCCCACAAGTCCACATGCAACGACGCAGCCAGCCAGGGCACGGGAGCACAGCGGCAGGAACTGCCGTGGTTATAGCCATGGACCGTCAGACAGCGGCTACATCTCGCATCCGGAATGGGGGCATGCATCCCGAATTGCCTACCTCGGTGCTCCGGATAAGGATAGAGGCAACCGTCAGTTTTGGATTTTCGTCGACCACATTCTGCTTGCTAGGCAGCAGTTCACATTCCACACGCGTACAAATAATAACAACAGTAAGTTATATTGTCTAGTTGGCTTCCTATTTCAGCATATTGAAATTTCAGATTTGTTTGCACTTTGCAGTGAATTCATGTATTGTTTAAACAAGAGAAATTGATAAGAAAAAATTAAAGTTATTAAGTAGTCTAATACATTAATATTGTTTGCAATTTGTGATGCGAATTTACAGTGTGAGAATCTTTGTGAATTATGAATTTGTACCAATGAACATTACTTCAAAAATTAGCACTCTAAAACTTGAGGTTGTAAAAAGAATATTGTCCTTTAAAATTTTGAATACACACTCTTCAAATCCTAGGTCTGCCCGTGCATTGAGGGTCTTCATGCATTCATGATTTTGCTTTAAATTAAGCATCTGAAGCTAAGCATCTCATGTTCCTTCAAAAGCTCTCTATGATCATCGAGCTGAGTTTGATGCTTTACCTTCAGTTTTCCAAGCTCATTAGTCAAGCTTTCATTTTTGCTCATCGCATTGATAAGCAACTTCTCTTGCTCCTCTCACATGTTAGCATGCATGCCATAAGTCAATCTATCTTCCTCATCATCAACAATCAAGTCATCTTCCTCGCTATTGATATCGTCAAATTCGGGTTGAGTAACCTTAGGGCCATTGGCCTCCAAGTATCTTGATGATCCACTTCCTTCATTTGGTGAGCCAAATAAAGACTTAAGCTTGGTGGATATGAGTGCAATACCGGCGACACCTTCATCATCACTTTCAAAGTAGGTGTAGTAGCTTGTGTGGAGTTGGTCTCAGATTCGGAGCAACATTGCCATGTGATCCAGTCTTTGAGTATCTCTTGGGGTACTTTCCTTTCTTATCAGCATACTTGTCTCTCTGATGATGTCTTGTTTCTCTCCGATCATCCTTGCCCCCCTTTTCTCTTCTATCCCTTCTTCATGATTCTTCTTTCTTCTTATTGGGTTGGGGACAATCGGCAATGAAGTGTCTGGATTGACTAGAACTGCATCAATTTTTTTCTCGTTGGTTTGATCTTCAATCTTTGTATCTTGATCTTGAGTAGTTGTGATCCTTGCTCTTGAACTTGTTCTTCGAATACATCTTGTTGAAGTTACGAACCATGAGACCACTTGGAAAACTGAAGGTAAGGAGAGGAGGCGGGGGTTGCACAAGGGGTTTATACAGGTTTGGGCCTCCGGAGAGTAATACCCTACGTCATGCTGGTTTTCGTTATTCATGATGGAGGGATACCTCGTGCGAGGGATTACAATGGTGTATGAGATTGCTACCGAGAGTTTTCCTATCTGATGATCGATGGGATGAGGACCCTAGACCTCCCTTTATATAGGCAGTAGAGGTCTAGGGTTTACATGGCGGTAGATGCGATCTAGGGCGTCGCCGCCCTCTAGTCTTGGAGGGCACGAAGGTCGTCACCGCCTCCTAGGGCTTCCTTCTTGCCTTGGGCCGGGCTCCCTTACGTAAGCCACCCCTGGCACAGGGCCCCGTCAAAGACCTCTTTGGATTTGTCCACACTTGGGTTCTTGGGAGCATCATTAGTGGCTTTGTAAGCTCCACTACTCTTGTGAGTTGAAGATTAGCAATGAAGATCTTGCTTATCCTTAATACTCATCTCATGAGCCATAATCCTTCCAATGACCTTAGTTGGCTCGAGATCTTTGTAGTTAGGCATCATTTGCAAGAGAGTGTGTGGGGTCGAGGAGATAGGTCTAGAGGGGGGGGGGGGTGAATAGACACTTAACCAACCAAAGGTGCAGTTTTTAGTTTCTCTTGGAACTTAGGCAGATTTTGGCACAAGTTAAGATAACACCAAAACTTTCTACACATGCAAATCTAGAGATTGAGCAGCGGAAATAGTAAAGCATGCAAGTGTACGGAAAGTAAAGGGGTAGAGTATGGAAGATCAAACGCAATGAAGACACGGTGGTTTTTGGCGTGGTTCCGATAGGTGGTGCTATCGTACGTCCACGTTGATGGAGGCTTCAACCCACGGAGGGTAACGGCTGCGCGAGTCCACGGAGGGCTCCACCCACAAAGGGTCCATGAAGAAGCAACCTTGCCTATTCCACCATGGCTTACGTCCACGAAGGACTAGCCTCACTCGGGGTAGATCTTCACGAAGTAGGCGATCTCCTTGCCCTTACAAACTCCTTGGTTCAACTCCACATGATCTTGGAGGCTCCCAAGTGACACCTAACCAATCTAGGAGACACCACTCTCCAAAAGGTAATAGATGGTGTGTTGATGATGAACTCCTTGCTCTTGTGCTTCAAATGATAGTCTCCCCAACACTCAAGAACTTCCTCACAGATTTGGCTATGGTGGAAGAAAGATTTGAGTGGAAAGCAACTTGGAAAAGGCTAGAAATCAAGGTTCAAATGGTTGGATTGGAATGTCTTGATCTCAACACATGAGTAGGTGGTTCTCTCTCAGAAAATGTATGGTGGAAGTGTAGGCACGTTCTGATGGCTCTCTTACTTGGTAAGAGGGTGGTGGAGGGGTATAAATAGCCTTCACACACACATTTGACCAAAATCGGTGGCACCGAAACCAGAATCTCGGTGAGACCGACTTGTGCAAAGATATGAATGTTTGAAGTTTCGGTGGGACCGGATGGAACATCTCGGAGCAACCGATGTGCAATGGTAAGGGCTAGACCCAGTCTCGGTGGCACCGATTGCATAATCTCGGTGAGACCGAAATGATGCAACTTGGCAACAGAAACTTGGTCACTCCATCTCGGTGTTACCGAGTGCAATTTCGGTGAGACCGAAATAATTGCAACTAGGCAACAGAAAGATGGTCACCCATCTCGGTGAGACCGAGATCCATATCGGTGGATCCGATTTGTTAGGGTTTGGCAAGAGGCACTGTCTTGATGAACTCGGTGGGTCCGGATGAGAGTGATTCGGTGGAACCGAGTTGGCTTTTAGGGTTTTGGACAGATTTGAATGAAGGAAGTGGCTGAGGGTTTTGGAGCAATATCATTGAGCACTTGAGCAAATAGATCAATAACAAAACTTCATCCCCTTTTAATAGTATTGGCTTTCCTATGGACTCAATGTGATTTTGGATCACTAAACCAAAAATGAAGAGTCTTGAGCTTTTGCCAATATATGTCCTTAGCATTTTGAAGAGTCCACATTCCTAGTCCTTGCCACGCCAATGCTGAACTTATCTGAAATTTACTAGATAGAAACATTAGTCCAACAACATGTATGTTGGCATAAATTACCAAAACCACCAAGGGAGCAAATGTGCTTTCAGAGTGCAACTAGTGTCATACTTACCATCTGAAGCTCTTAAGATCTTCTTGACATTAATCTATCGTTCATCTCTTCGCTTCCAAGTCTGGCAATTTCATTGGTGATAAGTAGAGTCTGGAGTACATCTGCGTCACACCTTATCCATGTTTCATACGGAACTTGTCAAGTTAACCATGAAGGACATCAAGCTTTGACTCTTTCACCGATGCGGTGCCTTCGTGAATTTCCGCATGGGTATCCCATATTTCTCTGGTGTTCCCCAGGCAGCTAATCTTGTATTCTTCTGGACAGAAGGAGTTGAACAATATATCACCTTCAATTCTTCGACAAGTTTGACCTCTTTCTAGTTTCCCTTGAGCATCTTGGAAGAATTCACTTTGTATGCCAACAACTATAGCAGCCCAAACGGCGAGATTATGACCAAAAATATGCATATGCATCTTATTCTTCCAACTAGCAAAATTTGAGCCATGGAAATAAGGACCTCTACGGTGACAACTCTCTTCTCTTGAAGCCATTCATTCCTTAGGCGGTTTAGCCAAGCCAGAGCACGTGAAGGATCCATTGGAGATAGGAGGGGGGGAGGGGGGATGGGTTGAATATACTATCAAAACAAGGGGTCTACGCATAAGTCAATCGCGGAAGCAAAATTTGCAACGAAGCTAGAAAGTTCGGGGGAGAGATCACAAACACTGATTTTTCCTGACGTTCAAAGAGTTGGCGCTATCCTACTCCTTGTTGGTGGAGGTGCAAATCACAAAGGTCTTGGTAGTGTCACCCACAAAAAGCGCATACCCCACCTATATACCACCATGGCTTATCGACCACAAAGGTCAAGCCTCACTTGGGGTAGATCTTCACAAGGTAGGTGATCTCCAAGGCCTCACAAACTTCTTGGCTCCTTCACACCTTGAAGGCTTCCAAGCACACCTAGCTGATCTAGGAGGCACACACCCTCCAAAAGTAACAAGATAAGGTTGCTTAGTGATGAATACCTTTGCTTGTGCTTCAAAAGATAATCTCCTACACGCTCAAAACTCTCATAGGATAGACCTTTGGATTTGGAGAGGTCGGGTGTTGGAATGATAGACTTGAAATCACAGGAAGGGAGAAGATATCAAAGGTATGGCATGAATGTTTGAAGAATGCCCTTTGAACTCAGCACATGACTATGGAGGTGGAGTGGAATGGTAGGATTGGTGGTGGTATATATAGGCTGAACCCAGAAATGTTACTGTTACACACTTCTTCGTACAGCTCGGAGACACCGAATGATCAGCTCAGACGCACCGAGTGAACTACAAAGTTGTTTCTTTTGAATAGCTCGAAGGGTTCGACCTGAATTCACCAGAAGGCTCCAATCAGCACTAGCACTGGTGCGCTCGCTTATGGATACCGTTAGGAATATCCGACCAAGGGGGGCTTCGGAGGTCCTCCCAGCAGTTAAGAGGTTTACAACACCAATGTGTTGGAGGCTCTGGATGGCACTTGGTTACAATGGCTATCTCTCTGAAAGGAGTTGGAGGCTTCAAATGGATATGACTTTGTTCTCCAAACAACATAAAAATGTGAGAGATAGTAGGGAAGTAGTTGAGGTGTTTGACTGGTTCTGGAGTTTGATCTCTAAGCACTTAGCAAGAAAAAGTATCACCACACAAACGTGATCCCCTTTCAATAGTATCAACATACCTATGGACTCAATGTGATCTCACTAAAAGCTACTCCCTCCGTTCCATAATTATTGTCGTGGTTTTAGTTCAAAATTGATCTAAAACCACGATAATAATTATGGAATGGATGGAGTATAAAAGATGTCCTTAACCTTGCCAACACTTGATGCTGAAGAATTTTGGGATCAACAACTATCTTCCTACTTGCATCTTTTGAGACTTATCATGAAAAGCACTTCGTGTAAACAATAGGCCCTTTAATCAAGTTGCCATATGTCATCAAAACCCACTAGGGGCAAAGGATGCAATTTCGAAAGGCCAACAAGGATTTTGTCGATCCAGGCTCTATTCTCAAGCCCCTGGGCCACGGTGCGGACTTTGCATTGACGCTTAGGGACCTTGGCGAGGATGTCAGATGCGATCTCAGCCACATCACAACCGCTGAGCCAACGGTTAGACCAAAACCGGCATGACTGGGCCAGGTTTTGTTAAAGTGGAGGCATGAAATAGGGCAAGCTCAAAGGGCAAGGCTTCAATGTCGCGCCCAAACCAGCAGTAACTGATCGGTTGAGTTTAGAGTTTAGATGCCCAGAATCATAGGTTTATCAGTTCCCAATGCTCTGATTTTGTGTATTGTTATTATTGAGTTTGATATGTCTATGTCAAACTCATTCTTAACTATAAAATTTTCTAAGCTAGAGTATAGCAGTAAATAGGGGTCCAGATAATTAACGCTTAGGCTAGAGCAATACCCAGTGCGGGAAGCCTCTTATTCTGTGTTCTTTGTTATATCAGGGGACTGACAAACATTATCCGTTTATCAATAAAGAAGATGGACAGTTCTGAGTGGGAGCACACCCCTGTACCATCAAGGCAAGTTGGCAATTTCTTGGTATTTGTGCAATAGTTCTGATCTGCACATTTGAAATTGACGTAAGCAGCATTTAGTTATTGGAAGCATTGGGTCCATCACATCAAAAGATAACATAAGTTCCTCGTATCCCTTTTTTTTCAAACATGATTGTGTCATGAATTGCTGTGGTATATCTGAGACTAATATGGACACATACTAAATAATGTGTCAGGGTAGCTAGATATCACTCTTCGCACAAATATATATCATGTAATTACTATATATAGAAAAATGTTGTGATGCAGTGTAAGGGCTATTGTTGCGTTAAACCTTCACAACTATGCGAGTGGAAGGAACCCATGGGGAAATTTGAAGCCTGAATACTTGGAAAAGGTGCTATGAATACATTGATGTGATTATTTATTGTTTTTCCTGTTACAAACATTTCCCCCCAAGCAAGCTGGAGCACTATCTATTCATTGAGAATAATATATTGATTTTTATATATTTGTTTATGTCTAGAAAGGATTTGTCGAAGCCCAATCAGATGATGGCCTTCTTGAAATATTTGGGTTGAAGCAAGGGTGGCATGCATCCCTTGTGATGGTTGAACTTATATCTGCCAAACACATAGCACAGGTATTTGTGTACACAATAATTAGATTGGGTAGTCATATGGAATGAAGAATATCTATTGTGGTAGCTGTCTACTACCTTTTCTGTTAATCGCCATAGAAGAATACAGTTTTATGGCATGCATATTACTTAGTGGGACAGTTGAGTAAAAAACAACTTTAGGCGTATTTGTGTCAGGTTAATGCATGGAACACAACTCTAAAACTTGAGCACCGACCTTTCATACTCTCTCCAGTCCAAATTAATTGAAGTTTGAGGTTTTTCACTACATTTTTGTCTCTGGCATAGAATTAATGAGGTAAGAGAAGGAAACCGTATTATATTTTAGGTACCATCTTTAACGCAATCCAACAAAGAAATCGTTAGAACTTGAACTCATCATCCAATTTGACTCACATGGTCTTAATAAGAGTGTGGACCATTGCATTAAATACTTGGTATATTTAGATACAACCGATTGGATTGGTGGGTATCTAAGTGAGATGGCATACTTATAAGAGACGACCATTGGGACGGACCTCAAAGCAGAAGATAATATAAAATGGTTAACTTTTGTTAGGAATGAGCAACTTACATTCACAGGGGCCAAAGGCCAGTACATATACATCTGGGGATAAACAGAAAAGGGACTAACTATACACATCTAACACCCCCCTCAAACTCATGGTGGGTCAACAACACTGAGTTTGGAGAGAAAGAACTCATGCTGCGCTCGAGTCTGTGCCTTCGTGAAGAAGTCCGCCAGCTGTAACTCAGAGGGCACATAGTGAAGAGCGAGACCCTCATCCTGCACAGCAGCACGCACAAAGGATGCATCCACACCGATGTGCTTGGTGAGCTCATGCTTCACCGGGTCACGCGCGATACTGATAGCGCCTGTACTGTCTGACAATAAGGGAGTCGATGTAGTAGCAGACACACCAAAGTCCTGAAGTAACCATCGTAACCAGATCACCTCAGCCGTCAACATAGCCATCGCCCGCAGCTCAGCCTCTGTACTCGAGCGAGAAACTGCAGTCTGTTTCTTTGTCTTCCAGGCAATGAGAGAGCCGCCAAGAAAAACACAGTAAGCAGACAGCGAGCGTCGATCAGAAGGATCACTAGCCCACGTAGCATCAGAGTAGACCTGGAGCTGGAGAGAGCTGGAGCGGGGAAAGAAAAGGAGATGAGAGATCGTGCCACGAAGATATCGTAGAACACGGAGGAGGTGACTATAGTGGACAGAGGTGGGGGCTGAAACGAACTGACTGAGAATGTGAACAGGATAGGATATGTCAGGACGAGTAACAGCAAGATAGACTAAGCTCCCAATGAGGTGGCGATAGCGAGTGGGATTAGGAAGAGGATCACCATCAGACGCACGAAGCTGAACGTTGAGCTCCATAGGAGTCACAACAGTGCGCTCATCACCAAGAGCGGCTCGAGCAAGAAGATCCTGAATATATTTTTCCTGGGAGATGAAGAAGCCATCAGAGGTCGAGGAAACCTCAATCCCAAGAAAATAGCGAAGAGGACCAAGATCAGACATCAGAAACTGGTCGCGAAGACGGGCCTTAACAAAGGCAATGTAGTCAGAGTCGTCGCCAGTGATGATCATGTCATCAACATATAGAAGGAGAAGAGTCCGACCACGAGGAGATGTGTGAATAAACAAAGCGGGATCATGATCACTGGGCGAGAAGCCCGCGGCAGTCACGACAGAGGCGAACCGCTCGAACCAGGCACGAGGGGCCTGTTTAAGACCATAGAGAGAGCGGCGAAGTCGGCAGACCATACCATCAGGAACAGAGTACCCTGGGGGTGGCTGCATATAAACCTCCTCACGCAACTCACCATTGAGAAAGGCGTTCTGAACGTCAAGCTGAGACACAGACCAATGACGAACAGAAGCAACAGCAAGGAGAGTGCGGACAGTGGTCATGTGGGCCACAGGAGCGAATGTCTCATCATAATCACGTCCCTGTTCCTGCTGAAAACCACGAGCCACAAGACGAGCTTTGTAGCGCTCAAGAGAACCATCAGAGCGAGTCTTAATCTTATAGACCCACTTGCATGTGATGGGACGAACACCAGAAGGAAGGGAAACCAGATCCCACGTGCCAGAACGCTCAAGGGCAGCAATCTCCTGGGCCATCGCAAGCTGCCATTCAGGCTGAGTCAGGGCAGCCCGATAGGAAGTCGGCTCAGCAACAACAGAGAGGCCGTACTTGGCAGGAGAATAGCGATCAAGAGGAGGTCGAGGTCGAGCACGGAGATTATGAACTGGTGGAGGCGTGGAAGGAGGAACATCGGAAGTGGAAGACGTGTGAGGAGAATCATCCTCAACACGAGGGCGGCGAGTGTAGTGGAGAGGAAAAGGAGAGAGAGGCCGACGGACCGGAGAGGATGGTGGAGAGGAGGATGGAGGGGATTGTGGTGTCGGTGGCATGTGAGGAAGAGTGAGACGGGTCGGAGGAAGGGGAGAGACCTGAGGCACAGAGGAGGATGTATCAGGAAGGAGAAGGAAAGAAATATCGTCCACAGAGAAGCTCGAGGAAGGACGTGGGTAGTAAGAGCGAGACTCATCAAAGGTCACATCACGCGAGATGCGCAAGCGACGACCAATAGGGTCCCAACAGCGATAGCCCTTGTGCTCATCACTGTAGCCAAGGAAAACACACTCAACTGACTGAGCAGTTAGTTTGGTGCGTTCTCGCGGGGCAAGAAGGACATAGCACACACATCCAAACATACGAAGAGCTGAGTAGTCAGGAGATCGACCAGTGAGACACTCCATAGGAATACCACCCTGCAGAGCAGTCGATGGCTGAATGTTGATGAGATAGGTGGAGGCAGAAACAGCCTCAGCCCAAAAATGGGGAGGAAGAGAAGCGGCAATCATCAGCGCACGAGCCGTCTCAAGCAGATGACGATGCTTACGTTCGGCAACGCCATTCTGAGCATGAGCACCAGGACAGGAGAACTGGGCAAGAGTACCCTGTTCCGCGAGAAAACCACGCAATAGCTGGGAGATATACTCTCCAGCGGAGTCAGCACGAAAAGTACGAATGGGCGTGGAAAACTGGGTGTGAACCATGGCAGCAAATCGTTTGTATATAGAGAGAACCTCGCTACGAGATTTCATGAAGTAGAGCCAAGTGTAGCGAGAGAAATCATCAATAAACAAAACATAGTAGCGATGACCACCTTTCGAATCAAAGGGAGCAGGACCCCAGACATCAGAATGAACTAAGTCAAAAGGACGCTGAGATGCAGACTCACTGGTAGGATAAGGTAACTGGGTCTGTTTGCCAAGTCTGCAACCATTACAATGTAAGGAAACATCTCCAGATACAGACCCTAAGAGGCCCTGACGAACTAAAGAAGACAAGCGAGAGCCACAGATGTGACCAAGGCGATGATGCCACTGCTGGAAGGACGCAGACGAAGAGGCAGCAAGAGCATGAGAGCTGGCAGAAGTGGTGGCAGCGGAAGGAACACAAAGCCAGTCAACCTCCCAAAGGCCCTCTGACTCACGGCGCCGGGGGCCAGCACCAACCAAAGCCTTGGTGCGACGATCCTGAATGGAGCAAGAGTCGGTATCAAGAATGACACGACAACCAGAATCAGTAAGTTGGGCAGCGGAAAAAAGATTCATGGTAAGGCGAGGAACATGCGAAACACTAGGAACAGAAAAAGATGGAGTGGAAAGAATACCACGACTAGCAACAGGAAGAGGTGTGCCATCGGCGGTAAGAACATTAACAGGCGAATCAAGAGGTCGGAGAGAAGACAGCGCGGAAGAATCAGAAGACATATGAAAGGAGGCTCCAGAATCCAGAACCCACGAAGATGTACCTGACTGGGTAGATGCAGGCGGTGATGGAGAGGTGGAGGCAGTCACAGCGGCGGCGGAACCCGTCGATGAAGATCCGGAGGAAGCCAGGAGGCGCTTGAGCCGCACAATGTCCTGGTCAGTGAGTGACGCATGAGTCCCATTGGAAGAAGAGCGCCTCTGGTCTCGCTGTTTCTGGCGGCAATCAGACTCTGGGTGATCTTGCCTGGAGCAGTAGCCACAGAAAGTGTCACGGCGCGACCGGCCCTTCTCAGCATAAGGAGGGCGACCCACCCCCCCTGAAGGTGTGGGCAGAAGCGGTGGAGCGGTGACACGAGCAGACGACACAGGAGCTCGAGCAGCCAACACAGAGGGAACCGCAAGCAACCCAGCAGAACGGAGGCGGGTCTCCTCAGCACGAAGCTCAGCAAGCACCTCCGAGATAGGAACACGACCACGAGCAAGCAAGTGAGCGCGTCGAGGCTCAAACTCGGAACGGAGGCGAGATAAGAACTCATGGACACGCTGAAACTCCAAGTCGGACCTCATAGTCTGGCAGCAACGGCAAGTTCCACAAACAACTGTCCGAAGAGAGTCAAGCTGGCGCCAGATGACAGAACTCTGTGTGTAGAACTCATCAACAGAAGAGTCACCCTGCTGAAGAGCGTGCTCCTGACGCACCACAGATAAGTAGAGCGCATCACCAGAGGGCTGATAGCGCTGACAGAGGTAAGACCACATCGCAGCAACAGCACCGAGGCTCATGAACTCCGAAGCAAACTGAGGGAGGACACTCGCAGTGAGAACAGCAGCAGCTCGAGCATCATCATTGCACCACTGAGTGTAAGCAGACAGATCATCCCGGTAGAGAGAAAGAGCATCGGAATAGGCTGATACCTGCTGATCATAAGCATCCACCGCAGCATCATCGAGAGCCTTGGCTGCATCCCGATCAGCCTGGGAAGCACCAGCAGCAAGAACAGGCGGCACCGGTGGGGTAGGAGCCACGGGAGCGACAGGGCAGGGCGGACAGGGGACCTCGCCAGAGAGAACGCCCCACAGCAGAAGGCCGCGCATGTGGATCCGCATGAAGCCCTCAAACTCAGCATAGTTGGTGCCATCGAAGATCACCGAGCACCGAGGAACAACAACGTAGCCTGAAGAGGACATGAGGAGCTCTCTGTTTTTTTTTTTTTTGGTCAACCTGCACAGGAGACCCCGATCTGGATCGGGATCGGGCTCGCTCGAGGGGGAAGCGCGAGCGAGGGGGGGATCGGCCTGGGCGTCAGCGGGCAGGAACCGGCCGGCCGGACAGAGGCGGCGGCGGCCGGTGTAGCAGGCGGGCGCGGCCGGACGAGGAGGGGAGGGCCGACCGGAGACGGGGGCGCGAGCAGCGGAGGCGAGCTCCGGCGGGCGGACGGCGCAGGCGGCAACGGGCAGCACGCGGCGGAGACGGCGCGGGCGGCGCGCGGCGGTGCGCGAACGCGGGTGGGAGGGGCGCGCGGCAGGGGCCCTCCGCGGCGGGCGCAGCTCCCAGCGACGGCAGGCGGCGCGAGCGTCGCGCGGGGCGCGGCCCCAGCTCCTGGAGCCCGGACCGGACGGCGGAGACGAGGCGGATGGGGCCGGCCGGCGGGGCAGACGGGCCCGAGCAGCGGCGGCGGCTTTGGTGGGGGAGGACGCACGGAGTCGCTGCGTGCGGGGTGGGAGAGAACCTAAGCATCTGATACCATGTTAGGAATGAGCAACTTACATTCACAGGGGTCAAAGGCCAGTACATATACATCTGGGGATAAACAGAAAAGGGACTAACTATACACATCTAACAACTTTGAAGTACTCCCTAGTACAATTCAATTCCAAGTCCATTAACTGGAAATGAGGAAAATAAAAAGAAAGGAAAGAAAAGATTAAATAAACATTCTGTAAAACTGAAGCAAGAAACATAAGGTGTCAATGTCAACATTGTAGTGTCCACATCATGTTATAACCGTTCCAAATGTTTCAGGCAGCAGCAATCCGGTTAGAGATCAAAGGTGGCCAATGGAGGGATGCATATATGCAAATGGATGGGGAGCCATGGAAGCAACCACTGAGCACCGAGTATTCGACATTCGTTGATATCAAGAGGGTGCCTTACCCATCACTGATCATCAGCGGTGCAGATCGCTAATGAGAGCCGACGATTTTGTGCGCTCACCTAGCTGGACCTGCAAAGAGCAGTTTTCAGCTTCCAGCCCGGAAGCTCGATGAATTACAAGCCCAATCCTGACCATCCTTGTGCAAAGCCGTAACAATATATGAAGCTGTGGATATGTAGAATTTGTATAGCAACGACAAAATGTAGCCATGCCACTGCTTTGATCTGAGTTATGAACTTAATATCGTTCGTACTGGATGAAGTTGCTCTTGCAAATTGTTTAGTAATTCGAGGGTGATACTGACAATTGTGTTGTAAAAGTGAGGCTTGAGACAAACTAAATTTTCTCCAAGGTGCACATAGGAAACTTTATGGAAACTATTAGGCGATGTGATATATAACCAACATTGCTACGATGAAGCTCATATCCTCGTGCATACTCATGCACTAGAGAACATAAATCTGATGTAAGCAAGATTTCATCTTATTTTAGAAATTCAAAATGTTTGTAGATCAAACTGTTTGTGCGATTCACAATTCTTCTTTACCACTAAATATTTAGTTATAGAGGTAGTACTAAACTATATATGTGAGTTACAACAAGTTCACACATTAGTTACATGACATGAAAACTTGTTTGAAACGTTTCAGTATTTTTTTAGGTCGAAAGTTATCATCCCAAGAGTCTGGAGTTAAATGGACCCTTCTCAGGGCAGTTGAACTTTGGGCCGTCGGATTGAGTGTCCAAAAGAATCCGGGCCGTTACATCTTGAGATGAACTGATCCTAGCCGTTGGATCTTCTGTGATGTGACTAGCAATGAATAGTGTCCCTCATTTTTCACTTGTGCTACCTTCCTGTCTCTCGATGACAGGCGGGGCCCAGGCGAGGTGGGTCGCGCCCGTCAGTGACTACAAAACGGAGTGCTCCCGGTGGTGTCTGTTTGCGGTGGAGAAATCATGCCACCGCGTGTAAATTTGGCTGCCGCCGAGGGTATTTGCGGGATTTCGCATATTGGCCTTTGCGTGGCGTGCTGTGGGTGGCTCCGTCACGGCTAAGGGCGAGGAGAGGGACCGATTGGGTGAGACGAGAACCCTAGCCCGCCACACTCTCCTCCTGTCCTCGCTTCGTCCCTCGTCTCTGGATCCGGACGCCCTCGTCGCTTTGGTTGCCCCGCCCTCGTCGCCCATCCCCTCCACCCCGCCCCCCCCCCCCCCCCCCCCCCCCTGCTGAGCGGATGCTGCCGCTTGCGCCGCTGCTCCACCGGAGGAACGCGTGGACTGCGACGCTCGTCTCTCCTCCCCGGCAGTCACCAAGCGCAGAAGAGGTCGAGCGCGAGCTGGCGGCAAACCGCACCAGAGGGCGCTGCCTAGGCCGCCGCCGCAGGAACTGACGAGGGCATCATGCCGAGGTGAGCCTCCTCCCCTTCATGTTGTTGACCATGGTTCGCCTCTCTCTCACTCTCTCACCGCTGCTCCTCCCATCTCCCATCCTGCAGTTCGTCGCTCTCGCGGAACCGCACGAGGTCTCCGGCCAGCCCACTGCATAGCGTGCAGTCCAGAGGTCACCGAAGACCACGCAAAGAAGGTCATGCCTAGGCCGCTGCAAAGCTGGAAGAGAACGCAGGCCAGCCGACCACCTCTCTTGCCGTCTAGGTCGTCGCTGATCTATGCATTCAGAGGATTTTTGTGACGCTGCTGCAGGTTTGTGTTTTTGAGTTTTTCTTTGTTCGTTTCTTATTTTTGGTGTGGCGGGTGAGCTGATTTGGGGCTTAATTGCTTATGTGACGATGAAGAGAGGCACAATACTAGATAAGGTGTGATCTACTTCCTGACGAATCCCTGGAACAACTTCTTATGTTCAGTACATTCAGTTGGTTGATTAGTTTGATTTACTCCCTTAGGTTAATAGAATTTTATTGCAGTTTTTTTACAGATGTTTCATTCTACTTAGGGATAAAAGGTGCAATATAAAAGTTCATTGAACAATCTGAACTTAGAGCTGATCATTTAGGTGCTGAATTTGTCTATCTGAACTTTAGTTGTATAGAAATTATCTCGATGAGTGATATCCACTGATGTATCATATGATTTCGATGTTTCTTTGCAGGAGCAGCTTGCACCTTAGTTGGGTGGTGAGGTTGCCGAGCGGCCAAGCGAGCACCATTATTTCTACCGTCTTTGCATTGGCGACTAACTACAACGAGAACTGATGCTAGAACCACCTTCCCTGTCATGTTATGGTATATAACATCATCATGTACTTTGCTTTTACTGGCTGCATCTCAAGTAATACGGTAGATTTGTCAGTTATGATTCAATCACCTTCAATCTCAAGTAATACCAGTGGATCTGCAAGGAAATAAATTTGTTCTATGATCAAGGTGTCAGACAAAGCTACTGGCAGCTTTCTGATGGGCAATGCTTTTTGAAAGCCATGAAAGTGATTTGCAGAAGAAGCTGTTCATTTTGACCAGCCAAATTGAAGAAGATCAAAATAAAGACACTGAATCCAACGACTTCAAAAACAATATAAATGTTGGCTCCGTTCCACAGGTGACTCCCTCCGTTCTTCTTCACGAGCCCATTAATAAATTCCAACTATATCGCCGACTAACAGCTATGTTACCAGAAAATGCAAATTGCGGCGGACGAGCACACTCCTCCACAACAAGCGGAGACAAGGTATATTCTAAAATGATAATTACTCAAGAAGGATAAGACATTTATCTATTACTCAAGAAGGAATTTTTCGTGCACTGCACGCAAAGATCTATTTGGGAACTGTCGTCATGCCCAAGCAGAAGAAAGGGTACATCAGTCCGTTAAATCGCACTCCCATGTTTAATTCTATTTCTGATCAAGAACTTCCACATTTATATTTGTAGGGGTCTGACCGAGTCAAAGGTAATGGTGCATCAAGCTGGCTATGTAAGTTACTATCTAAGATGTAATCAATGCTTTCTTTTGCCCAGCAGTATGTATTTCAATGGATGAATTGTTGTGTTAGTTATGTAAAACCATGTGTCATGTGACTTCTGTGAATTACTATGCACCCGTAATCTATGATCCTTGCCTTCCTTTGTAGCAAAAAAATCATTCCACTATATTAATTGTGGCTACATTGTTACTGCCAGGGATGATTGGTCATTACTTGAATGACAATTGAGTCACTTTTCACAGCTGTGTTCCTTTATTCAGTGCTAGCTACCAACCATGGTCTTCAACAAATTTCAATTAACATGGACACATCATACTAGACAGAGAACGTGTTGTCGTTATGTATCTAGTATCTACCCATCTGTTGACCTCTTACCCATAAGAACTGACTTGCATTTCACCAATATGTGTTATAAATTTTCTTGCCAACAGCAGTGATAAATTGGTCATCAGAATTCCAAAGATATTACCATACTGGTCCCTCTATTTTAGATATAGCAGAACACACAATAGATTTACCATCGTAAGTGATAAAGTCTGTTCCACTCCGGTTTTTTATGTATGAACATTCACTAATGTTGCATCTAGCCTCGGTTTCTCCATATTGATAAAATGTAAAACCACTATGGAAATAAGATCATGTCCTGAACATGTTTTTAACAAGTCCTGTCTTTTTATAAAGACCTCGAGCGTGTTTGACTTGTTTTCAGTTTGAGGCAACCAGCTGAGTCCATATATACACAGAAAAAGGGTCGTTTACTTTGTTCCATACCTGATAGACAACGAGCACGGCTGACCTAAAATTTCTGGTTCACTTCTTCTCTGTTTCAAACAGAGCCCGGTGGTGCTAGAGGAGGCGTTGTTCTACAACGAAGCTCCGGTCAACAAGAACTTCTCCAAGAAAAGGTATTTTCCTTTCATTCTTTCTACCTACAACCTTTGGTTATTCAACACCTCTTCTTTTAGAGAGGATTTGCGTCCACTATGGATGACAACGAGGTCTACGACCGAGTCTCGCTTGGATTTACATCATCTGTTAACAAAACAATCTATCCAACTGTCCAGGTTAATCAGACTACTTCACCACTTTCTTTCCCCTTCACGCTCTGCAAATATTATGTTGATGCAAAAAACTAAATAAAACATGGTCAGATACAATGGTTCCAAATTGTATGCAGCTCTTATATTCAATAAAAAAAAAGATACATATCGGTCCAAACAAGTTACTGAAACTTGGTTTTGCAGTGGTCAGGTCATAAAATGACCAAGTTGTATTGCGTGATTTTTAATTGATCGTTGGTTTTGGGGTACAAACATAATTTCAGTGATGCCGTGATTTGGATGCTTTGTACTGAACCACATCCTTTCTGAGAAATACACTTTGTCAGACAGGCACCGCGCCCCAATGCGCGCTTTCCTGTTAGGGTCTGGCTGGTGCTCCCTCAGGCTGGCTTGTCGTTGCTTCTTTGGTTGCTCCTCCGACTTTGTTGCTGCTACTACGACTACGCCGACTCCTGGTTCCCCCACCGTGCAAGGTACAATCTCTCTCTCTCTCTCTCTCTCTCTTGATTTGTCCAATGAAATATGCGACTTCCCTCTCATGTTTTGACTTTGGGAGATCTTAAATTGCTGTTGTTTTAATGGTTGTGTAAGATAAATTTGGTTTATCATATGTCAACTATCTTTTGCAATATTGTCGTGTAAATTGATAGTTGCGATCTTGCAAAATGATCCGCATTTAGTGCTTGGGCAGCCTTAAATTATACTACTAGATCTTGCTTGCTGTTTTTTTCGCCACAGTAGCCGTACAAGGACTGCTTAAATGTCTGTGAACAGATAAATCTTATGTTTTTGCTGCTGTAACTGATGGGCACCAATTTATTTGATGCAGGAAGACCTATTAAAGGAATGGCAACCAGAAAAGAGATTCATCTTGCGTTTTCTGCCTCATCACGGTTGCTGACGAAGTTTGTGTTACTCTTTCATGGTATGTCTCTGACGATATGCAGAATAATTGCTACTACTTTGGTTGCAAAACTAGCAGACGACGATTCATATCTTATTTTGATCAGATATTGTCGTGTAAATTGATAGTTGTGGTGCCCTGCAAGTGAGGTTCTTTGCCCATTAAGTAATTTACTCTTTGGCTGCATGTTTGGGTGTGTAGGGTTCCCACTATTTGAACAACTTTCTATATTCTAATTCAGCCGTGAGTACAGGTTTAAGAGTCAACCTTTTATATGAAAAGGAAAAACACCTTTTGGTTTAACAAAAAATTTGTATATATTTAGTTAGAGGCCTACTACATTCCAGGAAGAACTGGGCTGATTATGCATTGTTGTCATTTATTTCAGATATGTTAGATTTTTTTACACATTACCCTTATTTTAACTAATGAGCTTATCCTGGCTGGTGAAGTTTCCAAACAGTATATTGAGATTGTTTCCTAATTTTTTGGCCCCAAGACGTTACAGTCCACTTGCTAGATATGCACATTCCTTCTTTATCAATCAAGCTTAGATTATTATCCATCTTCTTTGCTTTGGTGGATTCTTCTATGCTTGTGTTCTTAGCCTTTCTGTTTTGATGGAATCTTCTATGCTACTACCAAAGCGGCATGTAATAGGCTCAACATGATTTCTTTGCATTTATCTGCTCATGCATAAAAGCGGCACTATGTCTAAGTTCAAGGAATCGTCCAGCTCAGTTGTTCAGATATTCTTAGATGATACATCGATGATTTATGTGGAAGATGTAAATTTGTCTTGAATTGAAGGCTTGCCATCAAAAATGGATGGCAGCCGAATCATGGGCACTATTTGAGAGCCATGCAATTCTGTTGTATTCTTTATTAACTCCAGTCTTGGTTGTCAATGCATTATTGTATATCAGATTCGAATATTACCATAATATGATTGTTATTTCTAATACGATTAATCTTTGTAGGCCTATGCTGATTGCAATCCTCTTGCGTTTGCATTCCCTCTTACTAGGGTTCCAGTAATAGACACATCATGGATGCGGTGAGGGTCGATGACTTGGTTTGCATCCGTGATGATGAAGGTATGTATGTACACCGAGTAGCAAGCGACATTGTCTCTAAGTTTTGTTAATGATGTTGTGTTCGACACACTGATTGGCTCGACTATTCAGATATACGCCATCGTAAATGCCACTGTGCCATAAAGCCAAGGATTAAAGTTGTGTGCAGTGAACCGTGTCTTTGTGAGAGGACCATAACAAGAGGTAACACACTGCCCTTGCATAATAATATGTAGTAGTATATGGAGCATAACAAATTGTAGTTGTGATCAGACCTTATTATCAATATCATCAGAAAAAAGTATGCAATATGCTATTTCTAATTTTCACCTTTCCTCCTAATATGCCATGTGCCTTAGACGGAGATTCCATCATTATAATTGGCAGCCAAAAAGCATAATTATTTGTAAATGCTCATGAACTAATCTATCAAGAAACAATATACACAAATTGTTACCACCACATGGATCAACTACTGACACTGTAGATCAGGGAAGCAAATAATCTGTGCATAGAGAAGAAATGCAACCAGGTCATATAATCTGAAATAGAATAGCTCGAAATTTCTCTGGCAACATGGGTAGCAAGGTTGGTTAGTAGAGCTAAGAGAACAATATAGAATTTTATGAGGTGTAGTGGTTTACCCCTGAATTTTGCTCTCGCCATCAAACCCACATTTCTCGCTTCTCTCTGGTTAAACATTTCATACTCCTTGAATGTTGAACTCTTATACTCGATACGCAGGACAGCATGCCCACTATGGTACCTTTGGACACATGTGTTTCTATGCAAAGAAGTTAAAAGAAAAAAGTCCATTTTACTACCCTGAACAAAGTTGGTGGTTCACATTACCCCCTGATCTATTTTTCTGCTCTCTTCACCCCCTAGACAAACCCATACCGGACAAAAAACCCCCTGGGTGGTTTGTCTCGACATGCAGCTGACGTGGCGTGGTCAATGGTGGTTTTGACCTGGGGTGGGGCCATGAGGATTAACTTTACCGAAACAGAAAATTAGCCCTGTGGTTAATTAGGCGTGGGACCCGGTTGGTAGTGACTCACAGGTGGATTAACTAAGTGCTAATAATAGATTTAGCCGGTGGCTAACCGGAGCACGGCGGACATCGCCGGCCGGCCGATTCTGGCGGGGGCTGGATGCGCGCGTGGGCTCTGCGTGACCAGCGCGACGAGGCGCGTCGGCTGGTTGCAGCAGCGAGTGCCGGGGTGGCTGGTACTGGCGGCGGCGGCGCTCGGGTGCATGCGGGCAGCTGCGAAGGAGCAAGCAGACGAGCAAGATGAGTAGCGGGGTGGCAACTACAGGGCAGCAGGAGCTTGCTGGACAGCACAGGGCGGCTGGGAGAGCTTTGCAGTGACGAGCTCAGCGGCAATGGCGGACGGCGGCTTCGGTCATGGCGGCTACCTTAGTTGGAGGACGTAATCGACGGAGGGGGGAGAGGGTAAATGCGTAGGAGCTCATAGTGAACTCGTAGGGCATCTTTTCTGGCTCGGCGTGGCTCTGAAGTGCCCGAATCGACAGCGGCGATCTTCGGATGCCGACGAGGAAGACGACAGCGGTTAGCGCGATGCAGTGTGTCCGAGCTTGAGTTCTTCTACGGAGATGTTCAAGGCGCCAAGGCGGAGCTCCTTGACATGTTGGTGTGGCAAGGGGTGGCCGATGGCCGTGAGGACAGAGGGCGGCGGTGACGTTTTCTCTCGGAGACGCTTGGGAGAGAGAGCTAGACAAGGGGGGAGGGAGCTGCGAAAGAGGGAAGAGGTAGAGGAGGCCGTGCACGTCTCTATGGCGCGAAGATAGGCTTGGGGAAGCGCCGGACAGCGCGAAGCTGGAGGTGGCCGTCGACGCACGAACGTGCACCACGCAGCGTCCTCCTGGCGAGGGGTTGAAGACGACCCTGCCCCTCGCTGGGTTGGGCTGGGCCGAAACTAACAGCAGGTAAGGCCCAAGTACAGTACTGCTTTTCTAGTTCTTAGATTTTTTTTTTTAAAAACTGACGAGTGGGACCCACCCGAAGGTCAAATACCAACTTTGACCGTGTCCACGTCAGCATCCGGTCTGGGCAAACCAGCCAGGGATGGGTTTTGACCGGATTGGAATTGTTTAGGGGGGTAAGGGAACCGAAAAAAAACGTCAGGGGGTAATGTGAACCACCAACTTTGTTCAGGGTAGTATAATGGACTTTTTTCAAGTTAAAAATATCTCCATGCAAGCTTGATCGACTCAAAAGCATTTTGTTGGTACAACAAAGCCTGATATCAGGTATTACATATATGAGATGAACAAGAACTTCACCGCTCCCGGCCAACGGATGGTGAGAGCTCTATCTATGCTGCACATTCTCCTTAACATTTCCTGTAATTTCATTGGCTAAACAACAGCCACAGCAGGTTCGTATGGCATTGCATGTTGAGAGTCAAGCAATGAGAAGACCAAGTGAAGCTATCAAATATTAGGCTTTAGCAGAACTATATACGTTCTTCACCTTGCACTGCCGCTCTGACTCGCTTTGGCTATCTACTGACGATCAATTGTTTACCCCTTTGTTGTGAACTTTTGGCGACCGTCTTGGCTTACTTCTGGAACAAAATATACATCCCCCCATTTGTTGGGAACTTCCATATCAATTGTTTCCTTGCTATTAGTATATCTGAATGCCTTGCCCTTTGGCATTGCTTGGACAAAATGCTTTGTAATGGACACAATTATGTCGTATATACAAAGGCAATGTCATGTTTCTGATATAAACTTACTGCATTTGATTGATCCAGTCTGAGTAATCACTCTAATTTCATTTCACAACAGTTAATACTTTGTTTAATCGCTTGGAAGATAAGTTGAGCCAGGCACTGAGCGCCAAGGCGCGACTACCATACCGTATGAGAATTGACAGGATGAGTCAACTAAGTCATGTACTTACTGGTGGTGTCTATAAGGAGAACATATCCAGTCTATATCTGAATCTATGAACTATTATATTGATGATGTTGAGTTATGTCTGCATAGCCTGCCTTCGTATGCTTATATAGGCTCATTGTATCCTTTGTACTGTTCTTCTTTGACTTGGCACATCTGCTCATTTTCAGATAAATTTTCATGTGACTACCAATGTTATAAACCAGTATTCTCTTTCTGAGGATGCTTATGTCTGAACTGTTCATCATCTTTGTCAATATATTCTATCCAGTATGTTATCCACGTCTAAAATCCATCTTAAATTTCATATCTTATTCATAGATAATGATTTGGTGTATGGCACTGTACTGAAGCAATATCATTGCTATTTTTTTTTATATTTGCAATGCTCCTATGACTATATTACCGGATTGAATATGACTGTACCCAGCAGCGGTGCTGTCGGGTGCGGCAAGCCGCACTTCCTACCTAGTTTGATACTATAAGAGTTAACCACATTGTTCATATGTTAACCGTTGCCGGGTGCGGCAAGCCGCACTTCCTACCTAGTTTGATACTATAAGAGTTACCCACATTGTTCATATGTTATCCGTAACATCATGTGGATTGTCAGACTACTCGTGGGTAGTCCATTAAAAAGCTAGATTTTGTTGCAACCTTCCATTTAACTACATCACTATTATATATGCTTGGACTAAGAGGTTGCCTTTCCTCCTCAATAAAAGTCTTCTTCCTCCTTCCGCCGGCACCACTGCCGATCCGGCCCCCCACTGGTGGAGGGACCTCGTTCTTGTTTTTGTTAGGTGTGATGTCCCTTAGTAGTTGCGAGGGCATCCACTACCACGTCTTCCTCGGCTCTGCGTCGTTCCCTTCCTAGGCCACACTGTCGTCCACCGCCATGGTGCTTTCTGCGCGGCATGATCAACATGGTCAACGAACGACAGCCATCGAAAGAGGACTGTATGTGGAGAGGCTGACAGCTGGGACCTATCAGCTACATGGTCGCATGCAAGCAAGTGCCTCCTTATTACGTGCAAAAAAATTGATTCCTCCCCCGACAGCAGGGACCCACCAGCTACATGGTCGCACGCAAGGAAGTGTCTGCTTATTATGCGTAAAAAATTTGATTCCTCCCCCCTGACAGCTGGGACCCATCAGGTTGAAGCGTACATAGTGTTATCTGTCTGGTCGCAAACGTGTACGTACATACTGGTCGGTCACTCTACAACGATGAACCGTGGCCGAGTAAGGAGCGGCACGTGTCGTACTAGGATATTTGGCCCCCGACGTAGCAGGTCACGCATTCCCTTATAAATCGTGTACTCGTACGTACATCCACGATGCAAAAATACGGGCCAAGTATTCGTGTACCGGTCGGTCGGACTCGTGTATATACGGTCGGTCATACGCGTATATACGCACGGCTGTACGCAGCAACGGGGTCCTGTTCAACGAGCGCCAACAGGCTGGGGTTGGACGGCCGAAACGGAGTCCTATTCACCAGCTGGGGGTGTGGCGTCCCGCAAAATGGACGAAGCGGGGTTCTGTTCAACCGCCTATGGCCGAAACAGGGGTCCTATTCACCGGAGGGGTGTGGCGTACCGCAAAACGGCCTTCACGGGGTACTGTTCATCCACCATGAACTTCCTACGGCCTCCATGGGGTCATGTTCATCCACACCCAACCGGGTGGGGTGTGTCGTACCGCAAAACGGCCACCTCGGGGTCCTGTTCATCCATCACCAACCGTCCACGGCATGGCCTTCCACGGGGTCCTATTCATCCACACCCAACTGGCTGGGGTGTGGCGTACCGCGGCACGGTCTCCTCGGGGTCCTGTTCATCCAGCGCTAACCGCCTACTACCACGGGGTCCTGTTCATCCAACCCCAACCGGCCGGGGTGGGGAGTACGCGCGCGTGGAAGCCACAGCAACGGGGACTGTTCATCCACAGCCAACCAACCGGCTAGGTCAACACGTCTGCAACTGGTTGCTGGTCTTGACTTGATCTACGTATCGCGCGCGCGGCAGCAACGGGGACTCTTCATCGAGAGGTAACCAACTGGCTAGAGGTCAACTCATGTCTCGCATGGGGGCTCGATGCAACGCATCGATCGATCGGGCGAGCAAACTACGTACGCGCACGAGTCTCGCTCTCATCGACCGAGTTCAGTAAGTAGCGAAGGGATCGCTCAGGTTCAGTAAGCAACGAAGGGATCGCTCGGGTTTAGTAGTAGTCAAAGGGATCGCTCGGGTTCAGTACGTAGTGCGAGGGATAGATCGCTCGGGTTCAGTAAGCAGTGTGCTCGAACGCTCGGGTTCAGTAGTGCGAGGGATCGCTTGGGTTCAGTGTAGTGCGAGGGATCAATCGCTCGGGTTCAGTAAGGCGAGGGATCGATCGATCGGGTTCAGTAAGCGAAGGGCTCGCTCGGGTTCAGTTAGCGAAGGGCTCACACACCCACGCGTACGAGAGAAACGCGCAAACCATATTGCATCGCTCGGGCCCGACCACCCACCGATTGCCCACCGTATACTGGGAAATCCCCGAAAAAATCTCGCCCTCACTTCTACCATGATTTTTTACGTCATGAACGGTCCAAAGAATGTCATGCATGTGCGCCCCCGGTCCGCCCAAGACGAAAATCCCATTTTCTATCATAATATTTTGTCATAGAAGTAGGAGCCCACCACATCCATGATGATACGTGTTTTTGTCACAATTATCGTCATGGAAGTGTCACTTCCATGACAGAAAAAGTTTTCGCTCGGGCCATAATGTCATAGATGTGTCTTTTTTTTGTAGTGCCAGGATGTGCAATGATCTAGCGTAACATGTATTAATAATGATGGACGATGTCTTTGCCACAAATATCATGTCAGCTTTATGACCATGCAAAGCAAAATGACAATGAATGCTCAAGTCATGTAATGAATAGTAACAATGGAAATTGCATGGCAATATATCTCAGAATGGCTATGGAAATGACATAATAGGTAGGTATGGTGGTTGTTTTGAGGAAGATATAATGAGGCTTATGTGTGAGAGAGTGTATCATCCCATGGGGTTGGATGCACTGACGAAGTATGCACCATGTCTCGAGGTGAGAGTGGGAAATGCACGGTACAGAAGAGGCTAGCAAAATATGGATAGGTGGAAGTGCACAAAGGACTGAAAACTCACATTAGTCATAACGAACTCAAGTATTTATTGTGGAAGTCTAGTAGTCCATCTCGAAGCAAGCACAACCCTCATGCCCTTAGGGGGAGGTTGGTAGGAGTTAACCGGTCAATACACACAAGAGTGCCACTTTAAGACATCCCACACTCAGACTTCTTCGCTAATACCAGCGGCTAGCACTTTCATGAATACGGCCTCACAAACATTAACACCAATATTCGTACTAAACGTTAATCATTTACCCACACAATCACATATTACTACCTCAATATTGCAGAACTATTGCAAAGAATCAAACTTATCATGTTCAATGATCTACAAGTTTTATGCAAGTTTTTATATATACCACCCGTACATACCTATGACTAACCATGCAAGCAACCAGTTCCTTATTCAACTCTCCAAAAAGATATAAGTGAAGAAAGAGAGTTCTAATACTTTCAACAAAAGACTCAGCCAAACTCTAACAAATATAAGTGAAGCAAAAGAGCATTCTTCAAATAATAGTATTCCAAATGTAGAGAAGCAAGCATCCAAACTTCAAAAGATATACATGAAGCACACAAAACATTCTACAAAGCCATACTCAAAAGATATGCGTAAAGTGCAAAGAGCATTCTAATCAACCAAGGACTATCCCATACCAGCATGGTGCATAACTAAAAGAAAAAGGAAAACAAACGACACTCCAAGAATTTACAAATATTATGTGAACAAAGGAAAACCGAGACATACAGATAATTATCGAGGAAGAAAGATGAGATGCCTTCCGGGGCAGCCCCAAGCTTAGACGCTTGAGTCACCTTGGATATTGATTGGGGTGCCTTGGGCATCCCCAAGCTTGAACTCTTGCCTCTCCTTATTCCTCTCATATCGATGACTCCCCTCGGTTTTAAAAGCTTCATCCACACAAAACTCAACAGAATTTTTATTAGAGGGGTTAGTACATATAACATCAAATCCCATGATGTCTTGCTGTAACAATATTATATAATTACAATAAAAAATTACCTATTGTATGCTATCACAATTATAATGCTTCCACATCAATGGGGCTTAACAAAATTGCAAACTGTAAGTGCATCCAGTGCCCCCTTAGTGGTTTTGGAGTATTGAAGACAAATGGGTTAAGGGACTAATGTGTTTGTGAGTGTACACAGGTGTTATAGTCCCTGAAAATTTGGTTTAACCTAAGGAAGTCGACCCCTAAAATGTATTTCTTCAAGTGAAGAATTTGGTGCGGCCTTTGAAGAAATTGATGTGAAGAATTGGAAGCTTGAAGACTTTTGTTTTCGTAGTTTCTTTTCTTCTTATTTGAGTCATAGGAAAAATCGTACTGTTAAAGGGGGTCTAGGTGATACATGAATCACGTTTCCAAAGTGATGCTCAAACCTGTACACAACCTACCGCTTCGAGTGAAGCCTTTGGAAATCTTCGGCGGTTTTGACGAATTTGCTAGCGACAGAGACGTAGTTCTTCTAGTCGCTGACGAATTTGGTCTGACTGAGGAGTTAGGATTTCGCCAGTGCGATTTGCCTATCGTGAGGAAATTGAGTGCCCCGACGAATTTGAGAGACCAAATTTCCGAACGTTGCTGCTCTGCGTGCTAGCTGTCGAGTGGATCCTTATCCTGATAATGATCATGTCTTAAGGGGCATTTATGACAATTCATGTCGGGTTGCCCCCTGGCTATAAATAGCCGCCCCCACAACCACTTGTTGGTTGGCTGCTCTAGAGAGAGATTAACACTTGTCATTTCAGAGCAACCCTTCCTCTGACGACTTTGTGAGAACCCAAGTGAGGAAAAACCCAACCAGAGCCAAAGTGATTGAGCATCACTGAAGAAGTTGATCTGTGCGATCCGACGCCTGTTACCTTTGCAGACTGTCATTCTTTCAGACGGTTAGGCATCAAGTTCTGAGCACCCAAGAGCAATTGTGGTGTGTCGGTGAACAAGTCTGTGATGGTTTTGGAAGTCTACCTTGAAGACTTACCACGAGTGATTGGGCAAGGTCTAAGTGATCTTAGCTCAAGAGGAATACGGTGAGGACTAAGTATCTTCAGAGTTCAAACTCAGCCGCCTCAACCAAACGTACAGTTGATACAACAACTGAAACTGGTCTACCAAATCGTTGTGTCTTCACCAAGCTTACATGGTTTCAAATTCCTCAACTCTTTACTTTCCGCTATTCCGCTGCTGAAGAAACTGTAATCTACTTTCTGAAGAATTTGAACTAAAGTCTTTCATCATGCTCATTTTCATTTCTTCAGTTCATCTTCTGTATGTTTGATGGCTTGTATGATTGCATGTTCTTCACCTGCATCTACCATGTATGCATGCTTTACGTTTCTGTGATGAACTAGTCACGCTCCTGTTTCTATTTCTTCACTGTGATTTTCATCAAAGTCTTCGGAGTTTGACGAATTTCTAAAAATCTCCCATTCACCCCCCTCTGGGAGTAAACCTGCGCTTTCAATTGGTATCAGAGCAAGGTACTCACTTGTTCTGTGTGATTTTGGTTTAACCACCTGGAGTTTTAGTTATGTCGACCGCATGTATGATCAAGGTATCCGTTGCATGCCCCATCTTCGATGGCACAAACTATCCCTATTGGAAGGTCATGATGAGAAAGCGTCTCCTAGCGATGAACTATGATCTGTGGACCGTCACTGAACTTGGATTATCTGAACTCTGCAAAATGGCCAATGCTAATGACATTCGAAGTACACTCAGCTGGATGCTCAAGCAAAATATGTCATCTGTTCGCGTCTCTCCAAAGATGAATTCACCCGCATCAGCCATTTGTGCAATGCAAAGCTCATCCGGGACAGGATCTCTGACTTATATGAAGGAGCTTACTCTCGTCAAGATCCCTGGCTTGTTGAATTCAGGAATTCCCTCAAGTCTATAGAAATTGATCCCTCTTCAAAAGTCTCTGCAACTTGCCTCATGGCAAGAGGCGTCAAGGTACTTCAACGCCCCTCATCTTCTTCTAGTGAAGGTGAATCTGATGAAAACTTGACTCCTAGTTACTCAAAGCTTGCAAGTATAGCTACTAGGCAACAAACTGCTATGGAAAGGATTCAAAATCTGTTAGATAAAAGCGATGACCTGTTGAATGACGAAATGGAACGTTCTTAGGGTTTAACTGATGATCTTAAAAGTCTTCAGTCAAAGTATGATGAGCTTCAAAGTCGTCAGGTGGCCCTCTCAATCGAACACAAGAAGCTTTCCTATGAATTTCTTCAAAAGAAGCAAGATCTCGAGAAACTGAGAGCGTCTCATGATGATCTTCAAAAGGAAAACGATTCATTGCTCGCTCAACAGATCAG
This sequence comes from Elymus sibiricus, assembly GCA_039707655.1. Lineage (NCBI taxonomy): Eukaryota > Viridiplantae > Streptophyta > Magnoliopsida > Poales > Poaceae > Elymus > Elymus sibiricus. Next base: position 284,665,153 of record CM077676.1, read on the forward strand.
TACCGCTCAGGAAGAATTTGTTGCACCTTGCTTAAAATGCCTTGAACGTGAAAATGCAAATTCTTGAGCTGAATGTTCAAATGCTTCAGTTCCCTCAATTGCTTCAACCGCTTCTGTGGCCACTAACCCCTCATCTGAGGAAGCCACCAATGTCACTGACGAAAATGCAGGGTAGAAGGAATTGTATGTCACAGGCATGTTCAAAAGCCTCAAAGGGCATCAAACTCTTTGTGATGTGCTCAAGAAGCAGATTCTGAACAGGAACCCTAGGAAAGAGGGTATTGCTTTTGAGAGGAAACTCAATGTTGATGGATCTTACTGGAAACCTAAGCAGTATCCCAAAACCACCTGGGTTGGTGCAAAGGGACCTCCCGTAGATCCATCCACTTTGACTGGTTACAACTGTGATACTTCATATTCCTCTGATGAGTCGTTTGACTCCAACTATAATTGTTCAAAAATCAGAATGGTGAAGTATTTGCCAGATTTGTCGGTACTGACTGCAGGAATGGTTCCCCAGTGAAGAAAATCTGGGTACCCAAAAGTCTTCTGGAAAATCTTCAGGTGAATGTCATCATGACACCACCGATGAAGAAGAAAAACCCCAGAGCAAATTCTTCACATGGACCAAAGTCGTCAAATGGACACAGACCTACTTATGGTCATGCTAATGCTTCTGTTTCGCAGGGAAACAACCATCGGTCTGATGAATATGTGCATTATTCTTCAAACCATTATGTTCACAAATCCTCAAAGAATTTCTCAGCATATTCATTTGAATAGTCTAACCCCCCGTGAAGAGGAATGCATATTCTTCAATGCCTAAATTCTCAGTCAATGCGCTTCGTTACATTGCTTCTCAGCCACCCATTCAGATGTGGGTGGTTAAGAAGAAGAACTAATCACTTCTGCAGGGTCAGGTCTTCAGACGAAAAGAAACGTTTGATGAATTTGCTGAAGACCTGACAAATGCTTGTTGGGACGCAAACTAATCATGATGAAATGAATTCCAAATTTCTCACGTCCCATATGTTACTATCTCTTGACGAAATTATCTGACGAAATTGATTGTCATATTCTTCACATCTGAAGTATATGAATTTGTAAGTCAGACTAATGCTCCTGCAGGATGACACACCCAAAGCCACTGAATGGTTCATGGACAGTGGCTGCACTAATCACATGACTGGTGATAGGAATTTACTCACTGATGCTCCCCTAACTCCGTCACATCTGAAGCATATTACATACGCCGACAAAGGGAAAATCAAGGTATTGGGTCTAGGTAAGGTTGCTATCTCAAAGGATCGACACATGGAAAAAGTGATGCTTGTCGAATACCTAGGATACAACCTCATGTCTGTCTCAATGCTTTGTGATCTTGATATGATTGTCATCTTTGGAAAATATAGATGCATTGTGCTGTTGGACTCTGACAAATCCAAAGTCTTCGAAGGCTTTAGGAGAGGTGACTTGTATATTGTAGATTTCTCTACAGGTCCTCAGCCTGCCACATGTCTACTGGCAAAAGCTTCAGAATGCTGGCTATGGCATCGACGTCTTGGACATGCTGGCATGAGGAATTTGAGCACTCTCGTCAAGAAGAAGCATATCATTGGCATCAAGGGTGGAAAATTCGTCAAGGATCATCTTTGTGGTGCTTGTGAGTCTGGGAATATGACGAGATCCAAGCACCCCTCAAAGACAATCATGACCACTACCCGTCCTTTTGAATTGCTTCACATGGATCTGTTTGGTCCTACTCATTATGCCACACTAACTAATGCAGCATCACTCTATGGCTTCGTCATTGTTGACGATTACTCTCGTTACACCTGGGTGCATATTATCATGTATAAGACTGAAGTGCAGGATGTCTTCAGATGACTCTCAAACCGGGCCATGACGAATTATGGCGTCAAGATCAAGCACATCAGGAGCGACATTGGCACCGAGTTCAAGAACACAGGTCTTGGTGACTATCTTGACGAACTTCGTATCACTCATGAGCTCTCTGCTCCCTATACGCCTCAGCAGAATGGAGTCATGGAGCGCAAGAACAGAACACTCATCGAGATGGCTCACACTATGCTTGACGAATACAAGACTCCTCGCCGTTGGTGGCCTGAGGCAATTGACACTGCATGTCACATCATCAACTGGGTATATCTTCACAAATTCCTCAAGAAGACTTTGAAAGTGCAACTAATCCCCGGGTGGTTTTGGTAATCAATAACAACATATACATCATTGATCTAATACTCATTGCTAGTAGATTTCAGAAAAGATCAATGATTGGCATGGCAAGGACTAATGGATGTGGACCCCTCAAAATGTCAAGGACAAGATTGGCAACTCCAAGACTCTACATTTTTGGTTTAGTGATCCAAGATCACATTGAGTCCCTTAGGAAAGCCAATACTATTAAAAGGGGATGAGGTATTAATGATGAGGTTGTTGCTCAAGTGCTCAGTGATATTGCTCCAAAAATCCTCAGTCATTTTCTCACAATCACATCTGTCCAAACTCTAAATCACTATCTCGGTCCCACCAAAACTACCCCATCCGGACCCACCGAGATTACCACTTCCATTGCCACTGCCAAACCCTAGCAATTCGGTTTGACCGAAATGGATCTTGGTCCCACCGAGATGGCATTGCCAAGTTTCTGTGATGACATTGTTTCACTTCGGAATCACCGAGTTGAAATAATCAGAATTTCTGAGACTGGGTTTTGCCCTAGCCATTGCACTTCAGTTCCATCGAGTTTTTCCACTTCGGTCCCACCAAAAAGCCTAACGTTCACATCTTTTACACTAATCGGTCTCACCGAGTTCACATTTGGTCTCACCGATTTGGGTCAAAAGTGTGTAACGGTTGAATTTTGGGTGAAGGCTATTTATACCCCTCCACCCCCACTTACTCTCTAAGAGAGCCATCAGAACATGCCTACACTTCCACCATACATTTTCCGAGAGAGAACCACCTACTCATGTGTTGAGATCAAGAGATTCCAATCCAACCATTTGAACCTTGATTTCTAGTCTCTTCAAGTTGCTTTCCACTCCAATCCTTCTCCTACCCAAGCCAAATCTGTGTGAGAGAGATTGAGTGTTGAGGAGACTATCATTTGAAGCACAAGAGAAAGAAGTTCATCATCAACACACCATCTATTACCTTTTGGAGAGTGGTGTCTCCTAGATTGGTTAGGTGTCACTTGGGAGCCTTAAAAATCATGTGGAGTTGAACCAAGGAGTTTGTAAGGGTAAGGAGATCGCCTACTTCATGAAGATCTACCCCGAGTGAGGCTAGTCCTTCGTGGATGTAAGCCATGGTGGAATAGGCAAGGTTGCTTCTTCGTGGACCCTTCGTGGGTGGAGCCCTCCGTGGACTCACGCAACCGTTACCCTTCGTGGGTTGAAGTCTCCATCAGCGTGGACGTACGATAGCGCCACCTATCAGAACCATGCCAAAAATCATCGTGTCTTCATTGCGTTTGAAATCTCCAAACTCCTCCTTTACTTACATGTGTAATGTTTTACTTTCCGCTGCTACACTCTTAGAATTTCATGTGTAGGGTGTGCTAGACTTGATAGAATTGCTAAAATCTGCCCACAACTAAAATTGGGAAAATGATAGATTTTTATTTGGTCAAGTAGTCTAATCACCCCCCTCTAGACATACTTTCGATCCTACAAGTGGTATCAGAGCGTTTGCCTCCATTGCATTGGTTTCACAACCTAGGAGAGTATGGCGTCTAGTGAGGGAAATTACCACCGTAGAGGTCCATACTTTGATGGTACAAACTTTGCTAGTTGGAAGCATAAGATGAAAATGCATATTCTTGGCCATAACCTCGACGTTTGGGCTGTTGTTCGTGTTGGCTTGCAAGGTGAATTCTTTGAGGATGGTAAAGAACCGGATAATGAAGCAACCGCGGAAGAATTGAAGATGTTGCAATACAACGCTCAAGCATGTGACATTCTCTTCAACGGTTTGTGCCCCGAGAAGTTCAGCAAGATCAGTCGCCTCGAGAATGCAAAGGAAATTTGGGATACTTTGGTTGATATGCACGAGGGTACCGAGTCCGTCAAGGAATCCAAGTTGGATGTGCTTCAAAGTCAACTTGACAAGTTCAAGATGAAGGATGGTGAAGGAGTCGCCGAGATGTACTCTAGGCTTGCTCTCATCACAAATAAGATTGCCGGCTTAGGAAGTGAAGAGATGACCGACAAATTCATCATCAAGAAGATTCTTAGAGCCTTGGATGGAAAATATGATACCGTGTGCACATTGATCCAAATGATGCCCAACTACAAAGATCTCAAGCCCACGGAAGTCATTGGAAGGATTGTTGCTCATGAGATGTCACTCAAGGACAAAGAGGAGCTACACAACAAGTCAAGTGGTGCTTACAAAGCTTCAACCGATGTCCCTACAACTTCAAGCGACAAGCTAGTATCCAATGAAGAGATAAGCTTAATGGTGAAGAGATTCAACAAGTTCTACAAGAGTAGAGGAAAAGAAAGGAGCTCAAACTCAAGAAACTATGAGCAAAGATCATCAAGTCGTGACCGTGATTGCTACAATTGTGGAAGACCCGGAAACTACTCCAATGAGTGTACGACACCTCAAAAGAAAAGAGACGAATCACCAAGAGGAAAGTATAGAAGAGATGAATCACCTCACAAGGAGAGAAGGAGTAGAGATGATCATTATGAACGAAGACCTTCTCGGAGAAGCAATGATTCGGAAAGGAAGGACAAGTCATTCAAGAGCTACACTAGAAGAAGACATCAAGCTCATGTTGGTGAATGTATTTCCGGCTCCGACTCCGACAACCAATCCGAGAGAAGTTATCACTCCAACTCCGACTATAGTCAAGATGAAGGTGTTGCCGGACTTGCTCTCGTATCCTCTAACTCCTATGACCTATTTGATTCACCAAATGAGGGAATTGGAAGATGCTTCATGGCAAAAGGCCCCAAGGTATCACACCCAGAATACCTTGACTTTGATAGTGATGAGGATGATTTGCTTGGTGATGATGATTTACTTGTTGATAAGACTAGTAATGTGAGCTATAATGAACTTGCTAGTAGTCATGATAGTCAAGAGGAAACGAATGACAATGCTATGAAGGAGATTGAGCGTCTAACTAAAGAACTAAACACTCTTAAGTTAGCTCATGAAACAACTCAAGAGGATCATAGAGAGCTTCTAAGAACTCATGAGAAGCTACGCTTCGAGAAGCTAAATTTAGAGCAAGAGCATGGATTTCTAAAAGCTATCAATGACGATCTTCGAAAGAAGAGTTCTTCTTACATTGCCAAACATTTACTCTTGTCTACTTTTGTGCCACAAGTTAAACCTAAGCAAACTAGTAACAAGGGTAAAAAGGGTTCTACCTCTAGTAGTAACAATAACAATGCTAAATCTAATGTTGTTGCTTCTAGTAGTTCTATTGATTCCACTAATGATTCTCTTAGCCAAGTTACACTTGAGCAAGAAAATAATTTATTGAAAGGAATTATAGAAAAGGGTGTCTACAAGAGCCTTGCCGGGAGTAAGCAATTTGAGGAAATTGTACGCAAGCAAGGAAGGCACCGGAAGAACCAAGGTATTGGTTTTGAACGAAAGTTCAATGCCAATGGAGTTGGGTGGGAAGAAGATCAATACCCCAAGACGAAGTTTGTTCCTCAACAAGAGAAGTATGATCCCACTTCCTTCAAAGTAACACAAGCTCAAGATGATCTTCCACCACAAGACCACAAGCTAAAAGGCAAGGACAAGCTTCATGAAGAGATTGACTCATTTGAAGAACCACTTCAAGCTTTGGTCAAGTGGGTTCCCAAGACCTCATCAAGTGCTACTACAACTTCAAGGATTCCCATCAAGTTGATGTGGGTCCCAAAGAAGAAGAACTAGAGAGTTCTTGAGGGTGACTTCGCCAACAAACTTCACTCATATTCATTCATGGCAAGGACTTGTGCAACCAACTTCAACATCTTGCACTAGTTCATGGAGTCACAAACCCTCTTGTTGGTAAGAAAAGAGACAAGGTATTCAATGCATTCATGGACATCATCATATGTGCATTTCACTCTATGTATATGGATATCCTTATTTGTTCCTTGTGGGACTAACCCATGTAGGTATTGAAAGTGCAAAACTCCAAGGATTGCTCCCAACTCTTGATGGTCTACATCAACATTGAGCATCCACATCTACAACATCTACATGAAGTCATCATTGACAAAACCCAAGGTTAGTTCATCCCTCTTTGGGGGGATATCACATCTAGGGGGAGCTTTGCTCTAAGACTTGAGCTAAAGCAACTCTAATGGTGTGAACACATTAATGCTTTATGTAAAAGTGGTAACCCCACTTGTGCTTAACCGATGAGTATGACCTATGATCAAATGTTCTCATTTGACTCCTAAGTCAATATACTCATATATAGATGACTATGTCATCGCCCATCGTGTGATAGATGCTAGAATTGTTTGTGCATGTTTGACACATATTTCTATCTTATTGTGTGAGAATGTAGCTATGCATATTTCTCATTCGAGGACATCCATTTGTAGTTTGATTGATTTGGTTTGCTGGCCAAATGGATGTACAAGAATGCCTAAGCACCTTCTCTAGCTATCTAATCTTTCTTGTCTCAAATTCTCTTCATGCTACATCACAAAATTTGAACAAGTCTTTTTCGGACCCTCCTGGTGAGGCGCACTTGGAGTCACCAATCTGTCAAGGACTGAATTCCAAAACCTTCTAAATGCCTTTCGGTTTGACCAACTCACTCCCATTCGGTCTCACCGAAATCATTTGGATTGATCAGGGTTTTCATCTCGGTGCCACCGATCTGAACCGTCTCGGAGTCACCGATGTGCTGTACTGCTAGTAGTTACACATCTCGGAGCCACCGATATGTTTCGATCGGAGCCACCGATAGCTGATGGGTATATATATCCAGTGAGTCCGTACGGTTGAAACTCTCTCAAACGTTTCGTCCTCGCGCCCCACAGCTGTCGTCGCCCCAGTCTCCGGACAGTCGCCGTTCGGTCCAACGCGCCCTCGCCATTGGATTCCGCCGCTGTCAACGGAAATCTCTCCCTCCGTTGCCACCGTAGAGGATTTGCACCAAGTTAGGGTAAAATCCGACCCCTTAGTGCTTCTATTTCTGACTCAATGCACTAGGGTTTTCGACATTATTCATGCCACAGTTTGCAACCTCTATACCAAGTATGAATTCCCTAGATTAGATTCAAGCAAAGATTTTAGGTTTAAATTTCCGCAGAATACATCTCGGACTAGCCGATCTGAAAATTTTGGAGTCACCGATCTGGCTTTGGCCATTGCACTAGTACGTCTCGGTGTCACCGAGTTGTACTGATCGGTGAGGCCGAAATGAAGTTTCTGTGAAACCCTAGCATCTCGGCGAGACCGAACCACATATCAGTCTGACCAAAACTGTGTGCCAAGTCTCTGTTAAGTGCTTCGGTATCACTGAAATGATCAACTTGGTTGTTCCGAAATGTCTTCTGTGAAAACTTGGAACTAAGATTTGAACTCAATTTTTTTTGAAAAACCAGCTGCATTTTTTGATGACTCATCCACTCTGCCTATACCCAACTACTTCACAGATCAGCTTGCAAGATGTCAGATGCCAGTGACAGCCAGAACAGATCCGAGGAGCAGAATGTTGATCTGAGTGCAGGTTCTAGTCCTGAGAGCAGTTTTGATGAAGGCAGCAGAAGCACTCCCAGCAATTTGCCTAAGGCTGCCAAGAGAACAAGGAAGGCAAAAGGCTCAGAAACTGAGGATGAGGACTTCCAGTTGGAAGAGGTCACCTCCAAGAATAAGAAAGCCACTGTACAAAAAGAGTATGCAGGAACTCAGAAAGAGAGGGGAGTTACCAGGAAAGTTCCTATCTCAGTTGCAGCAAAGAGAGGCATTACCTCAGCCAATCCAAAAGGATCTCAGTCAGTGCCAACCAAGTCAAAGCCAAAGGCTACAAGAAAAAAGAGGAAAAGGAAACAAGTGGCCCATGTGGTGTTCAAACCCACATCTATGAGGAGAGATGATGCCACAGATGAGGAAGGAGAAGAGGAAGAGCCAGCAGCTAACCCACCTGCTGCCAAGCAACAGAAGCTCATGGCAGATGCTATAAAGACTGCTGCCCCTTCCAAGTCAAAACCCAAAGCACCTACCTCCAAGCCTAGGAGAACTACAAGGAATGTGCCAGCCAGTGAGAAGAACAAGGCCCCAGTGCCTCAGAGAAATGATGATGAAGAAGATGAAGCCACAGTGCTAAGGAAGCTTAGACCCAGATTGCCAGAACACAATGATACACATCCTATTGCTGAGAATATGAAAGAAAGGAAGGACAATGGCCTGAGGAAGTGGAGACAATCAGACCCATATGCTGTGAGGAGGAGAACTGCTGTAGACTACCGCTTTCACACCAAGGAACAACAAGACTTCTATGAGACTGTGTTGCTTGACAAGAAGCCCATAGTCAGTGATATGAGATGGGTGGACTGGAAATTCATTGATGCTAATGAAGACCACTTTCCTCATGTGCATGAGAGCTTCAAGATGATAGGGATTGATGAGTTCATAGGGAAGAAATTGACTGCTTGGAATGATGAAATGATTATGCAATTCTACTCCACAGCTCATTTTTATCCCAATGGCCGGATTGTGTGGATGACAGAAGGAGTTCGTTATGATTCCACAGTTGAAAAATGGGCTACTTGCTAGATGTACCCAAGACCGAGGAGAATGACATTGATGTATATGCCAAGCGCAAGATGGATCACAATTCCATGGCCAACATGTACAAGGAGATTCCTTTGGATGATGTTGAATCACACAAGCTAGGCTCAGTTTATCATTTGTTGGCAGGACTTGCTACCTCCAACACAATCATGAGATACACCTTGATGCCCAAGTCAAGAGACGAGAGGATGATCAGAGGGCCTGTCGGTATACTAAAGCATGGGTGCCCTCGTACCCTGACTTGTGCACAGGCAGTTGTAGCCTTCCTGACGGCAAGGTCTTGTCGGCGGGTTGCTGTGACTCAAGACTTAGATTAAACAAGACCATGAAGAAGACCTCCAGGCAGGTCATCGAGAAGTACTATTCTAGTACCGAAGATCAAGACTGCCCTTGCCGGCAAGCTTCATGCCAGCAAGGTGAAGACCAAGACTTTGGTTGCCGGCAAGCTCCTTGCCTGCAAGCGAAGGCCCAGCAAGCTCCGCGCCAGCAGGCTCGTTCTGTCCCGTTACCGCTCCACCTCATCATCGGCTAGATAAGCACGGATGATAGGTGTTGAGCGGGCAGGCAGTCAACATAGCTGGCCAAGGCACGTGTCAGCATGCCACGCAAGGATTAACTTTAATGACACCCGTCCCTGGGACGTGTCAAGATAACATGAGGGCGCCAGGACCGGTGGTACAGATCTTTTGCCCAAAGCCTCGCCTCCCCGACATAGCACCTAATGGTGCATTTAATGTGCTTGTCCTACCCCGTCAGGAGATAGACGTGGTGACGGTGCAAGTCACTATTCATACCCTGTAAATGAGCGTATTAGCCACTGTGGTAACCCCTTGGCCTATAAAAGGAGGCCCACGGCTACAGTTAGAACGGTCGACTCCTAGTTCAATTACACGCTGTAGCTGCACTTCCCGCGGATCTTGCCGGCAAGCTGCGCACCCTGTAATCTTGAGTTCATATCCAATCAAACCACCAAAGCAGGAGTAGGGTTTTACGCTCATAGCGGCCTGAACCTGGATAAATCGTTGCTTGTTCTCACATCTATTAGCCCTGCTCTTTGTAGTACATTGATCCCACAGCCGAACCGCAAAGGGATCCTCTCGATCCCATAGACCGTCATTTTCCCACGACATCTTTGGCACGCCAGGCAGGGGGTCTTGTATTACAAATCAGTGTTCGTAGTGTGAGTACCGGCCCCATCACCTTCGTCGATGGCGTCGAAGAAGAAGAACGGAGCCACGACGGCTCCCACCACCTTCAAGCGGCCTTCCCAGGCGTCCGCAGGCGGTGCAGCCGGCGCTGGCGCTACGGCTGGGATGGCCTGGGTAGGAGGCGCCGGTGGTGTGGGTGTCCAGCATCCCCACCGTTCCGGTGATCGCAGTCAGCACACCGGAGATGGCGCAGACGGCCAACTCCAACAACGTTCAGGTGAACACAATCATCGCAGTAATACAATTCGGACCGGTGCAAGCCAGGACCCCGCCGCCGCGACGTCCAAGGATGGAGCGGCGACGTCCAACAATGCTGTGGTGGGACGTGTGCTGCGACCATCGCAATATGGGCGCGCCATGCTTCCCCGCGGTGCTGGTGGCCCTGGACGGCGTCAAGCCGGCCCTGAGCATCGTCCCCAGGATGCTCAAGCACCACCACCACGCTAACCCGTTGGTGAGCATGTGCTGCGGCAACCGGTACGCGACGAGCTTCCTGCTGGCCCTGCCAGGAGTCGAACGCCGTCCCATTCCGTGTTCCCCGCCATGCCAACCACGGCGGCAGAAGCCATGGCGCGGGTTAAAATGCTTTTGAACCTCCCGCCAGCTCCTGACAAGATGGACGAATGGAGGGCCACCATTCAGAGCCTCATCAGTTTTGCCGATCCCGGCAAAACACATGATGTGGGCCGCTCCAGACGACCACCCACAGTGCGGCAGGACCAACTGGCTATCGTGCCGGAGACGGTGCACCAACGGTGCAGTCGCCTCCACGCCAACAACCACAGCGGCGGCAAGCTCGCCGATCGGATGACCAAGACGCTATGTCCATGGCATCGTCGGATCCACGGGACCGCCAAGACCAGCGCCAAGTGCTCCACGAACGGCGTGACGAAGATGCCCGTACGAAGATTGAGCGGCGCCGGGAAGCACACCGTTTGTTAGATGACCGTGCCGGGCCTGCAGCATACGTGCCAGTGCCAGGGTACATTGGGTGCCTACCTTGCGAGGTGGGCTGCCCAGCGTTTACTCGTGAGCTGCGGCAGGTTTGCTGGCCGTCCACCCGTCCCTTCAAGCCAGAGCTGCCCGACAGATACGACGGCACGCTCAGTCCAGCAGAGTTCCTTAGCATCTACACCATCACGGTGCAGGATTCCGGGGGGGGGGGGCGGCGACAAGATACTGGCCAACTACTTCCCGTTGGCGCTCAAGCCCAATGTCAGGTCGTGGTTGATGAACTTGCCGGAGGGCTCCATTTCTTCTTGGTCGGATCTATGACATCAATTCGTGGGTGCCTACCAGGGTGGCCACAAGCTCCCTGGTCAGGAGAGCGATTTGCATGTGACCCCCCAGAGAGATGGCGAGCCCCTCCGCAAGTATATACAGAGGTTCAACCGTGTGCACCACAACATCCCTGATGTTCATCCCGCAGCTGTTTGCACCGCATTCCACACGAATGTGCGCAACCGCAGAATGCGGTCTGAGATGAATATCGTGAAGATTAGGACCATCAACGAGTTGTACGCCTTGGTGGACAAGTGTGCACGTGCTAAGGAAGGGAGGCGACTCCCTGGGGAAGATGCTGGTGCCGAACTCGATTCTGAGGATGATGACGCAGACGACGCATCAACCCCGCAGAAGAAAAGCTGGAAGCGCAACAGGAAGCACAAAGGCAAGTCAGTGATGGCAGTCGAGAGCCCTGACGACGCCAACACTACCAAGAAGTCTAAGGCAGGAAGCCCCGGCAAGGAGGTTGCCGGATGCGCTGACTGCCGGGAGGCTGCGGCAGGCGACAAGGGCGGCAAGACAGGTGGGCCATACTGCAAGATCAACCGTACCAAGGGCCACGATCTCCAGGAGTGCCAGCAAGTGGAGCAGCTTGCCGAAAAGCAGAAGCAAGAGTACGAGAAGCGCGACAAGGAGAAGGGCTAGGATGGTGCCGGTGGATCCGGCAAGCAGAACCATGGTGGCCGAGGGGGCCGCCGCGGCAAGGCCAAGCAGCCAAAAGAGAAGGCTGCTCAGGGCCAGAATGATGATGAGGAGGACGAAGATGGGTCCGAAAATGAGTTCCAGAACGCAGTGGAGGCCATGTGTGTTGACGGAGGCGCATCTTTGCACTCCTCGCACCGGCAACTGAAGCAGTGGGTCCACGAGGTGAATGCCGCGGAGCCCATGATGGGAGCACAGAAGCCACTCAAGTGGTCGCACACGCCCATCATCTTTGACGCCGAGGACCACCTTGATCGCACCACTGCGATCAGGTGTTTGCCGTTGTTGGTTTCGCCAACAATCCGCAATCTCAGGGTGACAAAGATGTTGGTTGACGGTGGGGCCGGCTTGAACTTGATTTCTCCCGACGTGATCAAGAGGCTGCAGATCCCTGACAAGGATCTTGAGGAGACCGGCACTTTCCAAGGGATCAGTCCGGGAAGGAACAAGCCAAAGGGCCAAATCACGCTGCCGGTCACATTTGGCAGCGACCTCAATTACCGGACGGAGAAGATCGTCTTTGACGTCGTCAAGATGCCGCTGCCATACAATGGGATCCTGGGCTGTCCGGCGCTGGCCAAGTTCATGGCTGCGTCGCACTTCGCCTACAATGTCATCAAGATGCCAGGGCGATGGGTGTCCTCACCATCAAGTCCAACCAGAAGGACACAATCATTTGCGCCGACAAGCTCTACCGGGAGGCAGTGGCAGCACCATCCGTCAAGGCACCTGTTCCTGCCAGCAAAGCTCCCGGGGGAGGAAAGAAGAAGAAGAAGTCCGACAAGACCTCTGATACGGACTCCGGGAAGCGCACCTTAGAGTGCAGCACGCCTGTTGAGGACATACCAGAGAGCTCTACCGGCAAGAGCAAGAAAGCCAAGGCCACTTTGCCGGCGACCAAGCAAGCTTCTGCAAGAGAGGATGGGATGAGTGGCACTTTTTCTGTAAGTGCCACTCTCAATGACAAATAGGAAAGCGAGCTCGTTGCCTTCATACGGGCGAATGTTGATGTGTTTGCTTGGCAAGCATCTGACATCCCTGGTGTTCCTAGGGAGGTAATTGAGCACCACCTTGCTGTCTGCGCTCATGCGAGACCCGTCAAGCAGAAGGTCAGGAAGCAAGCCTTGGAGAGGCAAGAGTTCATTGCCGAGGAAATCAAGAAGCTGGAGGCGGCAGGCCTCGTCAGAGGAGTGCTACACCCCACGTGGTGAGCCAATCCAGTCGTAGTGCGCAAGGCAAATGGGAAGTGGAGGCTTTGTATAGACTTCACTGATATAAATAAAGCCTGTCCAAAGGACCCTTTCAATTTGCCGTGCATCGACCAGATTGTGGACTCCACTGCCGGCTGTGAGTTACTATCTTTTCTTGACGCCTATTCTGGTTATCATCAGATCTTTATGGCCAAGGAAGATGAGGAGAAAACGGCATTCATCACTCCATGTGGCACATACTGCTTTTTGCGTATGCCTTTCGGATTGAAGAGTGCCGGGGCAACCTTTGCCAGAGCAGTTCAGATCGGTTTTGAGCCACAGCTGCACAGAAATGTGGAAGCTTACATGGATGACATTATAGTCAAAACCAGAGACAAGTCAACATTGATCCAAGATTTGGAAGAGACATTTGCAAACTTGCGCAAGCTCAACTTGAAGCTCAACCCCGAGAAGTGTGTGTTCGGTGTTCCATCCGGCAAGCTTCTTGGGTTCTTTGTGTCTCAGAGAGGGATTGAAGCCAACCCTGACAAGATCAAAGCAATTGAGCAAATTGAAGCACCAAGACGCGTCAAGGATGTCAGGCATCTTGCCGGCTGCGTTGACCAAAATGGATCTCGGTCCCACTGAGATGGCATTGCCAAGTTTCTGTGATGACATTGTTTCACTTCGGAATCACAGAGTTGAAATAATCGGAATTTTCAAGACTGGGTTTTGCCCTAGCCATTGCACTTCGGTCCCATCAAGTTGTTCCACTTCGGTCCCACCGAAAAGCCTAACGTTCACATCTTTTACACTAAGCGGTCTCACCGAGTTCACGTTCGGTCTCACCGATTTGGGTCAAAAGTGTGTAATGGTTGGATTTTGGGTGAAGGCTATTTATACCCATCCACCCCCACTTACTCTATAAGAGAGCCATCAGAACGTGCCTACACTTCCACCATACATTTTCTGAGAGAGAACCACCTACTCATGTGTTGAGATCAAGAGATTCCAGTCCAACCATTTGAACCTTGATTTCTAGCCTCTTCAAGTTGCTTTCCACTCCAATCCTTCTCCTACCCAAGCCAAATCTATGAGAGAGAGATTGAGTGTTGAGGAGACAATCATTTGAAGCACAAGAGCAAGGAGTTCATCATCAACACACCTTCTATTACCTTTTGGAGAGTGGTGTCTCCTAGATTGGTTAGGTGTCACTTGGGAGCCTCCAAGATCATGTGGAGTTGAACCAAGGAGTTTGTAAGGGCAAGGAGATCGCCTACTTCGTGAAGATCTACCCCGAGTGAGGCTAGTCCTTCATGGACGTAAGCCATGGTGGAATAGACATGGTTGCTTCTTCGTGGACCCTTCGTGGGTGGAGCCCTTTGTGGACTCGCACAACCGTTACCCTTCGTGGGTTGAAGTCTCCATCAACGTTGACGTACGATAGCACCACCTATCGAAACCACGCCAAAAATCATCGTGTCTTCATTGCGTTTGAAATCTCCAAACCCCTCCTTTACTTACATGTGCAATGTTTTACTTTCCGCTGCTACACTCTTAGAATTGCATGTGTAGGGTATGCTAGACTTGATAGAATTGCTAAAATATGCCCACAACTAAAATTGGGAAAAGGATAGATTTTTATTTGGTCAAGTAGTCTAATCACCCCCTCTAGACATACTTTCGATCCTACAGACTTATTATGAGCTCCTCACTGACAAGAAACCCAATGTAAGTTATTTCAAAGTCTTCAGTGCTAAATGCTGGATTAGAGATCCTCATCACAGTTCCAAATTTGCACCGAAAGCGCATGAGGGTTTTATGCTTGGTTACAGAAAGGACTCGCACACCTACAGAGTCTTGAACACCTACCACAACAAGGTTGTTGAAACTGTAGATGTGCGGTTCAATGAAACTAACGGCTCGCAAAGAGAGCACCTGCCTCATGTGCGAGATGAAATGCCTCCTGTGGAATCTATCAAGCTGATGGGCACTGGAGAACTTGTGCCCAGTGAAGAAATAGCTGCTGATGAAGTGATTATCCCTCGTCGTGAAGAAACTCTTGATCCTAAAGAAAATGATGCTGAGGATAATGCTCAACAACAACAACAACAAGGCCCTCTGATAATCCCCAAGTGCAAGGAATCATCGTAGCACTTTCCAAAGATGGAAGTGGTAAGTATGGAGTGTCGAACCCACAAGGAGCTAAAGGTAAGATCAATATTCTCTCAAGTCCTATCTACCACAGATACGACTCTACGTATACCGACCGTTTGCTTTTATCTAGAAACGAGAAATAAAACTATGTTGTGGGTACAAAGAGGATAGCTTTGCATGATATTGGAGAACTAAAACATAAAAATAGGTGCTGCCTAAATAAAGTTAGAATATATTACAATATATTACAAATAGCGAGTGTGGAATAATGATGGTATGGTGTGCGGAATTGTCCTAGGCAATTGTTAACAAGATTGGTAATCATTATTGCAATTTTATATGAGGGAGAGGCATGAGCTAACATACTTTCCATACTTGGATCATATGAACTTATGATTGAACCTCTAGCAAGCATCCGCAACTACCAGAAATCATTAAGGTAAACCCAACCATAGCATTAAGTATCAAGTCCCCTTTACTCCCATATGCAACAACCCCCTTACTCGGGTGTAAGCTTCTGTCACTCTAGCCACCCACTATAAGCGAGTCATGAACATATTGCAAAGCTCTACAGCGGGAATCCCCCACGTGTGCGCGGCATGGAAGGCACCATAGGACAGCACCAAAATAAAACATACAACTCAAACCAATCAAGATCATCAATCAACCCAAAGGACAAAAGAAATCTACTCAAACATCATAGGATGGCAACACATCATTGGATAATAATATGTGGCATTGATAGCCTGCAAGTGCACAGGGTTTAGTTGTAGCCTTTTCGAAGTAAGAGTATCGATCCCACAGGGAGCACAGGAATCAGGCTTTTGCCCCTTGTAGAGAATTATGTAACTTTGTGCCTGCAGATAATTGTAGACTTGAAGCAGTGTGAGGGCGGATTTAAGTAAGGATTGAGTAAAATGGTGACTTGTAACTAAATAACATAAAAATAAATGAAAGACAAGGATGGTGAATAACGGTGAAACAACAGAATTAAAAATGCGTTCTCAGGGAGTCTGGAATCCCCATTAGTATGTTTCTAGTACTACTATGCATAAGCATAGCATGGAAAGGATACTTGAGCCACTATTGACGTTTATGCTGGGCGGAGCCGGGTACAGAACACGTTCTACTCGTGGTAGACTCCGTGCCACGCACGCCACCATCATAGTCTCCCCATGTGGGTTACAACTCATGATAATTAAGGGTTTCCCCGTGGACGCGGCCTCACAAAGGGTTCTTCGTAAATCCTCAGTCACTTGTAAAGGTTAGGAGCAGTAGGCATTTACTATCACCTCGAATTACCTCCACATCCTAAACCTATGCAAAGACAGTGATATACTTTGTGGCCAATATACGCACAAATGTTGAGTGGGGCCCCTTCACAACATTCACGAAGTTATTAAACTAAGAATTCAACAGAGGGTCTCATATCCATAATAAACATTTCAGATCCTACACATACCAAGGTTCATCCATATCCCCAAGAACTAGGGGTTTATTCACACATAGGAACAACAATCATCATGGTGATAGTAATGGAATACATGGGGGAATGATTCAACCGATACACCGAAGGATCCACTAGGGTTCTTGATGTTGCAGATGATAAGGATGTGGATGACGATGACAATGAAGGTGGTGATGATTTAGATGTGGATGATGATGCCATTCCTCTCGCGGTGAGAGGAATCCCCTTCTTCTCCCGGTCGATCCTCCCTCCGGATGGGTTCCGGCGGCTAGGGTTCTGCCTTCTGGATGAGTTTCTGGAGTCTCTGTTCGTCCCCTCCCCAATTTGCTTCGACTGGGTGAAAGTAGTCGATCCCCCAGAGGCGGCGGCGCGCCAAATGACCGCTCATGCGAGCGCGCGCGGTTGCATGGAACGCCGTCATTCACTCTGAAAGCGCGACGACGGCTGTTTCTTTGGCCTTCTTCCTTGATCTTTTTATGGAAAGTGTTTATCACCTTTAATGCGTGATTCCACTCCCATTTCTGAGGATTTCCTCCATTAAATGGATATTGCTCCAAAATAAGTTACCTGAGAGATTATCAACAAAAAGAAGTGCGCGAACGCGGTAAAATTCCACAAAGCCCACCTTGTAGGCAGAAAATATATATGAAAAACGTCACGTAAATTGGACTCATCAACTCCCCCAAGCTTAAGTCTTGCCGTCCCCGAGCAAGTACCATGGCTTGTAAAGAACAAGGTCAGTCTTGTGTTTATAAGATACGGATATCAAAAGGTATGAGTCCATTACTCCCAAGAGGAACATTTGTTGACGCTAATATGTGGCAAGCAATAGCCCATACTCACTCTGGTGATGATCATGTAGATATCCACATCTTGTTATTTAATTTATTGAGGACAAGTAACAACTTCATATCCTAGTTCATTGTTGTTTCAACCGGGCAAGCAGTTTTTCATTTTTCTTGTAAAAAGTTTTTATCATAGGGTTCAGTCTCTCCTCATTGAATCATACCAAAGGCTCGATGAAATTTTAAGTGTAAGCCAGCCTTATTCTGAGAGAGACTTCATTTCCCATGGCATTTTAGTAGAGGATCAATTTATTTGCTTGCCCTTAAGTAAGTTGAACCTTTCAATGAAATATAGTTGTTTTATCTCCCTTCAAAAATTTACATAACCAAGATGTGGGGGACTTATAATCATTATGTAAGTAAATATGCACTACTACTTAGATCACAACAACTATCAAGCACGTTCTTCAAACGAAAGTAATGACCTCGCACATCAAGATATCTTTAAACTCATTGGAAGAGATCATTCCTTATTCAAGAGGAAAATCGATAGTTCATCTTATTGAAAATAAAGCTTATTATCTAATCTCACGAAAAAGTAAATATAGAAAAAAGGTAAAGATACAAAGTGCTCATGAATCTCCCTCAAGCTTACAATCAAGCCGGGGAGATCCAGGCACAAAGCGTTTCATGCTCACTCCTGGAATTCCTGGAAGGCAGCGCAGATGCCCTTAAGCTTGTTCTTCAGTTCCTTGATCACGGCTTGCTGGTCATCCACAACCTAGGCCAAAAACTCAAGTTGTGCAGTGTTGTTGTTAAGAGTATCAATCATAAGCCCGATCTTATGAAAAAGACCATCTACTCTTGCTTCCAGATCTTTGCTCATCAACCAGTAAGAATCTATCCCATCTCCGATCACATCAACACAAGCCTTGGAAACTTTCTCCAACTCCCGAATCTTCTACTTCATCTCCTCCGGGGTTGGTGGCTCCTTTCCCCACTCAGATTGAGGAGGCCCCATAGGAAATAATGGAATAGATCCGCGGATATTGAATTGATAGGTATTAGGAGGATACCCATCTGGAATAGTGTCATCATCTCCTTCTTTTACTGGTTCTTCCTCCTCGATCTCCACCACCTCGACCTTCATGCTTGTTGCCTGCAACTAAAAGCTTTTTGGAAGAGATGGGAGGCAAAGAAGATGAGAGAGTAGATAGTTTTAGGTTTATGGGCGTCCCTTTCTCCCTTTTATGAAGGCTAATCCTGTGGTAATCACGAGATATGAGATAAAGAGTTAGTTAGAAAGAAATCAAAATGAAATCGGGAAAGAATCGCGCCAATCGTGTCAACGACGGCATTCCATACGAGCGCTTGCACCCGTATGGCCGGTCGTTTGACACGCTGCTAGATTTTCTTCTCTCTCTTTTTTTACCCGCCGCAGAGATTGGAACGAACGACCGCTCATACAGGCGCATCCGGTCGTCGGGAACACCGTCTTTGATTCTGTCCTCGGAGCGTTCACCGAGGCATTCCAAACGACCACCCAAACGAGCGCCTACGTTCGTATGATACTCCGTCTTTGGATCTGTCCCCCGCGGCTCTTCTGTCTCATTTTCAAATGACCGCCCAAACGGGCGCTCGCGATCGTTTGATACGCCGTCTTTGAATCTGTCGGCAGCTGGGCCAGTTTCTTCCTTAGTAAAAATTTCATCCCTGAAAGATTAGTGGCAATGCTCCCAACTATAGATGGAAATTCCAAACTCCGAGATGTTAGATTTAACAAGTCTATTAAAACAATATAATCTTTATCTAGCTATTCACATCTATCTTACCGGAGTGCTGATCTATACTCGTTGTTCCTTGCGGAGGGCTTCGGCTTGCTTGATCGTTAGGAAACTTACCTCTTCTACATCCCGCTCCTTTTTTCATCCGCAAGGTATATTTTTAAGCGTTGTCCATTCATGATCCAGGGACCATTCTCCCCTCCTTTAAGACGAACAGCTCCGGAATTGTACACCTCTTCTATTTTATAGGGCCCTTCCCAGCGAGACCTAAGCTTCCCTGGAAACAACTTGAGACGAGAGTTAAATAGGAGAACCTTGTCCCCCGCAGTGAAAGTTCGTTTCAGTATCTTACGATCATGTCACATTTTAACTTTTTCTTTGAACAACCTGGCGCTCTCGTAAGCACTGTTGCGAAGTTCACTCAGAGCATGCATATCTAACAACCTTTTTTCTCCAGCTTCTTTAAGATTTAGATTTATGTTTTTGATTGCCCAGAAAGCTTTATGCTCTAATTCTAAGGGTAGATGACAAGCCTTACTGTACACCATTTTGTATGGTGACATCCCCATGGGATTCTTATAAGCGGTGCGATAAGCCCAGAGTGTTTCATTCAGCTTTGATGCCCAATCTTTCTTGGACTTCTGCACCGTCTTTTGTAGTATCGTCTTTATTTCCCTGTTAGAGAGTTCCACCTGCCCACTAGTTTGTGGATGATATGGTGATGCTATTCGGTGAGTCACCCTGTACTTACGAAGTACTCTCCCGAATATTCCCTGTATAAAATGAGATCCACCATCAATGATAAGAATTTTAGGAACTCCAAGCCTGGGCAGTATGATGTCCTTTATCATCTTCAATGAAGTAGCCACATCTGCATGCTTGGTTGGCAGAGCTTCAACCCACTTTGTAACATAATCTACAACCACAAGAATGTGAGTGTACCCATCTAAGACAGGAAAAGGTCCTAGATAGTCCAATCCCCAAACATCAAAAGGTTCACAAACTAGACTATAGTTCATAGGCATTTCTTGTCTCCTCCCAATTTTACATGTGCGTTGACACGCGTCATAATTTTTAACAAACCTTTGAGCATCTCTGAAGAGTGTGGGCCAGTAAAACCCTGATTGGAGCACCTTGGTGGCGGTCCTATCTCCAGCATGGTATCCTGCATAAGGGCTACTATGGCACCCTTCCAATATAGCATTCATTTCATGCTCTGGGACACAACACCTTATCATATCATTGGGTCCATGCCGATAGAGAAATGGGTCATCCCAGAAATAATACTTCAGATCACTGAAGAACTTTTTCCTTTGATGATAACTCATGTCGGGCGGCATGTACTTTCCTACAAGAAAGTTAGCATAGTCTGCAAACCAAGGTTCTATCTTTTTAATCATAGCTAAACTCTCACCTGAAAAGGATTCATTTATAGGCACTGGATCATAAGGTATTCTTTCCATGCGTGATAGGTGATCTGCTACGGGGTTGTCCTCCCCTATGCGGTCTACTATCTGCAAATCAAATTCCTGAAGTAATAATATCCACCTAATCAACCGGGGTTTAGCGTCCTTCTTTGCAAGAAGGTAACGTAAAGCACGGTGATCGGTGTGGACTATCACTTTTGAGTTAATAATATAAGGACGAAATTTGTCACAAGCAAAAACAATAGCTAGCAATTCTTTTTCAGTTGTTGCCAAGTGTACTTGGTCTTCATCCAAACTCCTGCTAGCATAGAAGATCACATTAAGTTTTTTATCAACCCGTTGTCCTGGTACAACACCAACAACATAATTGCTAGCATCATACATGATCTCGAAGGGTTCATCCCACTTTGGAGGTTGGATGATGGGGGCTGTGATTAAGGCATCTCTTAATTTCTCATAAGCCTGCACATAGGTCTTATCAAAAGAACAAGGCACATCTTTGTGCAACAGGTCAGTCAGAGGTATAGATATTTTAGAGAAATCTTTAATAAATCTTTTATAGAAACTGGCATGTCCCATAAAAGTTTGCATACCTTTCGCATCTTGAGGGTAGGGTAAATTTTCTATTACCTCAATTCTATCTTGGTCTATCTCAATACTCTTTCCCGAGACTCTATGTCCCAGCACCACACCTTCCGTGACCATAAAATGACTCTTCCCCCAATTTAGCACAAAACTTGTTTCCTCACATATCTGCAAAACCTTTGTGAGATTATAGTGACAATTATCAAAAGACGTGCCTTGGACAGAAAAACTGTCCATGAACACTTCAACAATTTTTTCAATATAATCTGGATTTTTTTAGATATGCACTTTTGAAATGAGGGCGGTCCATTACATAGACCAAATGGCATTCTACGATATGCATAAGTACCGTATGGGCATGTAAAGGTAGTCTTTTCTTGGTCTTCAGGCCGGATTGGTATTTGAGAGAACCCCGAATATCCATCAAGGTAGCAAAAATTAGAGTTGTTGGCCAATCTCTCCAATATCTCATTTATGAATGACAATGGGTAGTGATCCTTCTTCGTATATTTATTTAATTTCCTGAAATCAACACACATTCCATATCCAATAACAGCCCTAGTAGGGACTAAGTCATTATTTTCATTAGTTACTAAGGAAATTCCTCCTTTCTTTGGAATGCAATGGACCGGACTTACCCATTTGCTATCAGATATAGGGTAAATTACCCCCGCATCAAGGAGACGTATTATTTCTTTTCTTACCACATTTTTGGATGCAGGGTGGAGTCTCCATTGGCTCTCAATTACGGGTTTAGCACCCTCTTCAATAGGTATTGCATGAGAATATATAGAAGGATGTATCCCTTTTACATCCTAGAGTGAGTAGCCTAAAGCCTTCCGATGCTTACTCAACACTGCTAAGAGTTTCTCTTTTTCTTTACCAGAAAGGTCAGCATTAACAATAATAGGGAATCTTTCTGTATTATCCATAAACTCATACCTCAACCCTCTGGGTAATGGTTTTAAAGTCGGAGGAGGTAAATCTTCATCTCCCTTTCTTCCGAGTGCTTCATAAACTTTATTAAGACACATGCATACTATTGGTGTTGCATCCATCATCATCTCAATCTCCTCTTTCTCGTTATCTTCATATAAGGATTCTGGACTCACCAATACCCGTTCAACTTCATCTTCTGGTGTTTGAAGATGGATTTTAGCTAGTTAATTTAATTCCCGCTCCTCATTATCCCTGACTTCCTCTTCATACGGCTTACTTAATATAGAGGAAAATGAGAACTTCATCATTTCATCTCCCCACTTCATAGAGATAGTTTTATTTTTTATGTAGGCTCCTGCAACATTCAAAAAGGTGGTTCCAAAAACAATAGGACAATCTTTATCCTTAGAGATCATTAGTACAAAATATCAATGGGATAAATGAGAGAGCCTATTATTATGTTGACATATTTAAGGATGCCACAGGGTTTCCTTTCGGTTTTATCTGCAAGCTTGATGATAACGTCAGTAGGCTCAAGGGTGCAAGGAGCAATCTCATCATAAATTTTAGCATAAAGGCTATAAGGAATAATATTAACCGGTGAACCGGGGTCAGACAATCCAAAATATGTCTTACATCCAAAGGAACTTGATAAAATTTGGCTTCTGAGGGTGTTCCTTCTAGCTTTTTACCATTTGGCTTCTGATAGGCTTCTTTTCGCCTTTCAGGCGGAGTAGTCTTTTTCTTTATGGCTTCCACCATACGAATAGCCTTAGACTCCCTACTGCATTTTAAGTAATTCTTCTCTGGCAAGTTCAAGAACTTAGAAAAATCTTTCAAAACATGCAACATGGGGTCAGTTCCAATATTTAGCTCACGACGTAAATATTTTACTTTTGAAGTTCTGAGGAAAGATTTAATGCTATCATAAACATGATCAACTTTACTCTTTTCCTTTGAAAAAAGGTACCAATTCTCAGCATTGTACCTCATTCTGTTAAGTAAACTCCAAGCATCTGATATCTCGGTTCCCAAAAAGGAACCTTTAGAGGCAAGATCTAAAGCTTGTTTACTTTGTGAATTAAGCCCACCATAAAAGAAATTGACTATTAAAAAGTCAGGATAATGATGCTCAGGGCATGCAAGAAGTATTTCACGATACCTTTTATATGCATCCACTAGCTTCTCACCTTCTCGCTGTCCAAAACTGCTTATCTTCCTCCTGATTGTATACATCTTCCCTTGAGTAAAATAATAAGAGGAAAATGCAGCCAATAATTTTGGCCAACTTCTCTGTGTATTTATATCTTGGCGTCTTAGCCATCCTTTAGCTGCTCCCTGGAGAGAATAGGGAAACACTTTTGCTTTGATCTCATCATTGCTTAATTCCTGCAACTGAAGAGTTCCACATGCAAGATTAAAATTGTCAATATGATCATAAGGACATTCAGTTGCATCACCTTGAAATATATTTTTCTTATCATATCAATTAACCGAGGGTTTATCTCATATACTTTACCAGGAAGGTCAGGCCCAGTTGTTATAAAGTTCTCTCCTCAAGCTGGTCCTGCTACTAACTCAGCACCTACCTGATAAACTTGTTCTTGAAGGACCATGGCTGCTCTTTGTCTGCAAAAACCGTTAGATCACAAAATAACTCAAAACTCAAGGCAAGGCCCAAAAGCGCTCAGCTCCCCGGCAACGGCGCCAGAAAAAGCTTGATAGCCTGCAAGTGCACAGGGTTTAGTTGTAGCCTTTTAGAAGTAAGAGTATTGATCCCACAAGGAGCACAGGAATCATGCTTTTTCCACTTGTAGAGAATTATGTAACTTTGTGCCTGCAGATAATTGTAGACTTGAAGCAGAGTGAGGGCTGATTTAAGTAAGGATTGAGTAAAACGGTGACTTGTAACTAAATAACATAAAAATAAATGAAAGACATGGATGGTAAATAACGGTGAAACAACAGAATTAAAATGGTGTTCCCAGGGAGTCTGGAATCCCCATTGTATGTTTCTAGTACTACTATGCATAAGCATAGCATGGAAAGGATACTTGAGCCACTGTTGACGTTTATGATGGGCGGAGCCGGGTACAGAACACGTTCTACTCGTGGTAGACTTCGTGCCACGCACGCCACCATCATAGTCTCCCCCTGTGGGTTACAACTCATGATAATTAAGGGTTTCCCCATGGACGCGGCCTCACTAAGGGTTCTCCGTAAATCCCCGGTCACTTGTAAAGGTTAGGAGCAGTAGGCTTTTACTGTCACCTCGAATTACCTCCACATCCTAAACCTATGCAAAGACAGTGATATACTTCGTGGCCAATATAGGCACAAATGCTGAGTGGGGCCCCTTCACAATATTCACGAAGTTATTAAACTAAGCATTCAACAGAGGATCTCATATCCATAATAAACGTTTCAGATCCTACACATACCAAGGTTCATTCATATCCCCGAGAACTAGGGGTTTACTCACACATAGGAACAACAATCATCATGGTGATAGTAATGGAATACATGGGGGAATGATTCAACCGATACACCGAAGGATCCACTATGGTTCTTGATGTTGCAGATGATAAGGATGTGGATGACGATGACGATGAAGGTGGTGATGCTGTAGATGTGGATGATGATGCCATTCCTCTTGCGGTGAGAGGAATCCCCTTCTTCTTCCGGTCGATCCTCCCTCCGGATGGGTTCCGGCGGCTAGGGTTCTGCCTTCTGGATGAGTTTCTGGAGTCTCTGTTCGTCCCCTCCCCGATCTGCTTCGACTAGGTGAAAGTAGTCGATCCCCTAGAGGCGGCGGTGCGCCAAACGACCGCTCATGCGAGCGCGCGCGGTCGCATGGAACGCCGTCGTTCGCTCTAAAAGCGCGACGACGGCTGTTTCTTTGGCCTTCTTCCTTGATCTTTTTATGGAAAGTGTTTATCACCTTTAATGCGTGATTCCACTCCCATTTCAGAGGATTTCCTCCATTAAATGGATATTGCTCCTAAAGACGTTACCTGAGAGATTATTAACAAAAAGAAGTGCGTGAACGCGGTAAAATTCCACAAAGCCCACCTTGTAGGCACAAAATATATATGAAAAACGTCACGTAAATTGGAGTCATCAGGCATAAAGCACCTTTTTCAAGTAGGGGATTACAGCGGGGTGCGGGAGGGTGGACCGCGGAAAAGAGATGAAGGAGGTGATGAAGACGGTGATGTTGATGAAGACGATCACCGCGGCGATGGTTCCCCCCACTACAAACTTTGCTCTATTTTGCGACGATTCACTTGTGTCATGTATAACCCGTTTTCGTCATGGAAAATGCACTGGCGACATTTTTCGGCCATCGCGTCCACCGTCACCGAAGCACCGTCATAGAAAATAAAATTTTGATGGTACCACTTTTTTTGTCACGCAAGTTCGCATATTAGGTGACGGACCAAAAAATGTCACCAGCGGTCGTGTTCGGCGATGGCCCAGAATGTCACCTATGATGGCCCAATCTGTCGCCTAAAATCTTTTTGGCGACGATAATCCCGTCACCGGTGATTGGTCCGGGGGGGTTGACCGATCAAAGTTTCAGACAGGTGGGGCCAGCAGTTGCTGAGGTGGCTTCTTCCATGTGGGTCCGGCATGGGTTTTATCGCCGACGGTCCCGTCAGTAATAAATCGGCATCAGTTTTGACCGGTCAACGTTGCTGACATATAGGCCCAGAAGATGCTGACGTGGCTGCTTACATGTGGGACCAAGCATCGTTTTTTACATGTGGCATCTGACCGGTCAACGGTTCTGACTTGTGGGCCCATTGTTGTGCTAACGTGGATGCTGGCGGGTGGGTCCATACGTGGGTGATGTGGTTTCTTACATGTGGGACCATACGCCGGTGACGGCGTCCATAACCGTCACAGTTTGTACGCGCAGTTAATTTGTTTTATATTGCAAAAATTGGTGGGCATATTTGAAAATTTTGATATGAATTTGTGCAAAATTTGAATTTCAATGCAAATTGAGATGTCGCTACTTTTATTAAAATGCAAACTTGACAATTGTCAAACAGACTCTCTTAGACATTACAACAACCAGCCATGGTAAAAAACCGCAGTATAAAATTAGACACATGACTAAGTATCATGACATCCTGGCACCGCAACCCTGACGATGTACCTAACCAGGGCATCAAGTTCATCAAGTCTCTTTTCGATAGACGTAGTTTTCTCTTCGTTCGCATTCTTGACGACTGCAAATTTTTCCTGCTGCTCTTGGAGGCCATTGTTGATAGATCGAATACGGTTGTACTGGTCAAACACCCCCAATTTCAGGTCCTCAATGTCATCCTGTTGCTCTGGCAGGGCATTCTTGACATTTTGCAAGTACTTTTGCTACTCTAGAATGGTATTGTTGACAGATTCAAGTTGACACTGTGCATCTGGTAGGAGACCCTTCACAGCTTCACATTCTTGTTGCTACTCTGCCAGGACCTTCTTGACAGCTTGAAGTTCTAGCTGCTGCCATGCTAGGGCCTTCTTCATAGCATCTAGTTCGTCATGCTGGATGAACAAAGGTCAAAAGTAAGGAAGTGTTTACACAAAAGAGTTGGCCTACTCACCAGGTGTACCCGCTTTCTCTTTGATTTTCTTGAGCTGGTTAACACATATGCATTCAGAGACATGAGCTGTTTGAACTCTTGAAGCAGCACATGTAGACCCTTAGTCACCGAGTCCAGTTGATGACGATAATTTGTTGCCATAATGTACTTAAAGACATTAGATTGTAGTGCACAATTTACATCTCGTGACACATGACATAGAAAGTAGGCATATTCTAACCATAGATGAACAATTTCCTATAACACTGACCTGTACATCTTTACTACTGACCGGATGCGCGTCTTTTTGTTCACTATCACTGCCACATTCATTCAGTTCTTCATGGTGTGTACATCTAAGTGAAGGACCACGTGCTCGTAGATCTGATAAAGATGGGTAATCTGTCATCTTAGTTGCCAAAACGAGGCGATGATAATTTCAAATATTGATGCCAAAATGAGTAAACACATGCTTAATTACTCTTAGATCAAGGTAATGAAGTACCAATAAGAACCCTAGCTGGATTCACCAGCAGTCTTAACCCGATTAAGAACCCTCAATTTCATATCTTGTAAACACAGCAACAACATTCATATGGGAAACTGACTAGATTTGGTAATGTGAACACACATGAAAATTTGGTGGGTTACCAGGGGAATAATTGAGTGATACGAGAGGACGTCTTGTTTCTTGAAGGGGACGTGACTGTTGAATAAATAAGTGGTGGTATTTGGTGAGTTTCAGCATGTACATGTTCTACGATCCAGGAAATGAACTAGCAATCAACATATTGTCAACATCAATTAGTTGAGACCAAAAGCATCATGAGAAAACATACCGACTTAATCAGAAGAAGATATACTCATAGATTACATCAACAATTTGCTAATCAACGAACTGTAGATAGAATGACATGCAGTGTTTACCCGGGGCACAATAAGAACCCTAATCGTAAACCCGAATAAGAACCCAAAGTTTTTACTCCATCCGATCGATCCATACTACTTGTCGCTCCAACGGATATATCTCGACGTATTTTAGCGGTACATCATCCATTTGAGCGAGAAGTAATATGCATCTGAGTGAGCAGTTTAAACACAAGAATGCAAAGAGAACTCGTTGATTTGCTTGAGATCTTGGGGTACTTTTACCATCATAGCAAATGGGGCGCAGCAGAACGCCATCCGTCGGGAGCGGCTCCCTGACCAAACGATTTGTGGCCATAGCTAGCAAGAAGCACCGGCGCGGAGGGGGGTGGATCTGGAGGCGGAGAGAGAGAGAGAGAGAGAGAGGTAAAGGAGGAGACAGCTCATTTTATGGTAGGGGATGTGATTGGTGTGGAAAAAAGAGGCGGTATTTGGGGAGGGTTGGGATTAGGTGGGCGCGCGGGCAATTCAAAAACGAGTGGAGGGAAGGGAAAATTTGAGGGAATGTTTTTTTTGAGGGAATGTTTAGTATGGGAGGCAAGGATAAAACTGAGCTTTGTTCAATTTCAGATTATTTTTTCCTTCATATTATGCGAGAACAACTTTCTGTAAACTTGCAGTACCTTCACAAATAGTCGTGACCACTTTCATAAGAAAAAAATAAACCACAGTTCATGTGACGCCATGTTCCTCGCATAAATGTTGGTTCTACTTTTCTTTGTAATGTGTTCATGTAGTACCATGTTCATCGCTAATTTATTTAGGTTTGCAACGCACAGGCAATTTGTTCGTGCATGTCTCTTGAAGAAAGCACATTCCTCGTGTGAGTGTGTCATGGTTGTTTACAAATTCAAGCTCACGGTGTCAGTTGTCACATCACAATTTCAGATTATACTTCGCACACAGCAAGATGCCACTGTCAGAAGGATTTGAGAGAGCATGAATCCAAACACGATACATACTTTGCAATCATGATCCAAACCACTTAGTGATGTGAATTCATTTTAAAAAGTACTATTCATTGTTTACATCACACTATGGACTTTCGGCGTGTAGACAAGCTTAGGTTATGCATGGTATCATATATCGGCCATAGTTGATTGGTGATAAAACTATCTGTATTTGACATTTTGTTTGCTTCTATAATTCTGATCATGGCAATATGTGTTCATGTGGCACCATGTTCCTCACATATTCAAGCTGAACCCAAGAGGTTTTGAAATGCACAATCATTTTGTTCGTTTATCATGTGAAGTGTACTGTTGACACATTGTAGTGTGTATGGCCGGTTGTAACGTCATACTCTGAGCTTATACCACGAGCATGCGGAAAGGTGCCTCCATAGGTGAATGTTCACAAAAGTATGTGCATTTGACATTTTATTTTTGCTTATGTACGTGGGGGCCTCCATAGGTGAATGTTCACGAAAGTATGTGTCATGTGTTATTGCAACTTGGGTGTCTACATTCAACAAGTAGTATGTTCATTTAGATTGAGCGATCATATGTTCTAACTATGATTGTACTAGGTCAAAGATGTCGCGTGTTATTGTATTATACTTATTTACGTAGAATAAGTGGTGTGATGATGTACAAATTCATGGTGCTTATGTAAAAATATGTGATTGTATCTTTGTTAACTTTCTGCAAATGATTTTTCATGAATAGTGTGAGCACTTTCAGAAATACTAGCAAGGGCTTTCAAAACGAACGACCACCTTTCGGAAACAATATGAGTGTTTCCACAATACACCGAGAGCACTTTCATAGTCTTTGCGCGTTGAAAATAAAGGAATGCGATGTCATGTCTCCGTGTGTAGAAAGAAAAAAGCAACGGACGGTCAAGTCTTCCTGTGCCTCCTCGTCAGCCTCGTATGAACGGGGCGCGGTCAGATCGTGGCTACACGGCGCACGCCTGGTATGGCCGTCATTCGAACTGTTTCGGCGACCTCCTCGTCTCCCACCATGATTTAAGCGGTTGCCAACTCCCCTCTCCATCGCCTTCCCCATTCCACTCCCAATCTCTCCCCACATCTTTCTATCACTAGCACCATGTCTTGCGCTGGATCTTTCGGCGCCCTCGGCTGCGATAGGACGGTGAGGCAGGGCTTACTAGCCCCGTTCACTTGGGAACGCCGTGTCGACCTCCATGGCAGCCACACCATCCACACCGTGTACACCAACGAGATCATTGCCGTCCACACATGGATACAAGAGAGCGAGGCATACATGCGAGCGTATGAACTGGTCTTCGTCGGCATAGACCTCGAGTACACTCCCTCAAAGGACAAGGCAGTAGTCATCCAGCTTTGCGACGGCTCTAGTTGTCTCATTTACCTGGTATGCCAGTCGCCAAGGGTGAGCACATCCTTGAGGAAGTTCCTCCTCAAGGAACAGTATACATTCATAGGTTTTTCCATCCTGCATGACAAACAACTGTTGGAGCTCTTGGGCTTAAGGGTCACAAACTACAAGGATATCCAGGCCGAATGGGCTATTCCGGATAACTCAAACAAGCCTTTGAATTTGCTCGGGGAAGTAGCCGGATTGATCATTGATAAATTCTATGAAGAGATGAAGAATATGTTCGATGTGCAGTATCACCAACTCTGGGCCGTGGAGCCGTGTGATGCACAAATCATGTACGCGTGCATGGACGCGTATGCATGCTTAGCCATATGGAGACGGATCTACCTCATCGAGCAGGGTCGGCTAGAAGCAAAAGAAAGGCAAGTGATGCTGGCCATCCATGAAAACATCAAGAAGACGGAGAGGATGCAACGCAGAATGCAAAAGGCGCGGCATGGGAGATATTAGTTTTGAATAGATTAGTTTTATTATGATTTATGTAATTTAAATTATGCTGAACTTGGCCGATTTATGCTAAAGTTGTGTGTTGCAATGTTATGAACATTTGTGGTACCATACTATTAAGTCAATTAATGTACCTGTCGGCCCTTAAAAGCGGTACCTTCGAATACTACCTTGTCAAATCTTTATCTTTCCCGTTCACCATCACGCCCCGAGCGAAACCCTAGCCTCCAAGGGGTGAAAGATCTCCGCGCACGAAGGCAAGAAGGAGGGTCGCCGGGTTGCAGGATTGATGGGGGCAACAAGCAATCCTCGTCTCACCGCCGGTAGCGGCGACACCATCACTTGCAGCGTCGGTGGCGAAAGCATCACTGGCGGAGGCGGCGGCGGTGACTTGCCTAGCGAATGGAAGATCACATTGGAGATGCTGTTCGGAAGGAAAAAGCCAACACAAGTAAGTCAACCCGCCACCCATGTCCCTCATGAAACATGGTGCGTTATTTGTTCACTGAACGATCTAGTATCTGTGAATAGAACGGTGAAATCCTCCCTGTGGTAAACCGTAGTATTCCGATGTCCGAGCAAAGTCCTCAGTTCAGCGGAATACAGAAGACAGAGACATGCGGGCACCTGTGTACCCCAATCCGTAGAGTTTGCACGGACGGATTTGATTTCGGGCGTAGGTTTCTGGACTGCCCAAAAGAGGTTTGAAATAAAACAAATTGTTTTCTATGTTCTGCGTTCATCAGTTACATCCACAATTTAACTCCACTTTTTTCCTGTACTATAGGGATATGACACGTGTGGATATTTAAAGTGGATGGACGAAGAATGGAAGGGGAGAGCGAGGACTGTAATCCACAAGCTCTCTGAGGAAAATTTGGTGCTACAGAAATCAAATATGGAGAAAGACAAGCAGATAGCTTGCATGAAAGAAGAGAGAAAGGTGGCAAACCTCTACCTGAAGCACGCCATTAAGAGCAGGGATAGAAGGGATTTAGCTGCACTGTCTGTCATAGGTGGATGTGTACTTATGTATGCTCTCCTGCAGATCTTTGTCAGGTGAATTATATAAAATGATCTGATTACTTTCAGAACTTTTTGTAAACCCTTTTGGAATAAAATGGATACATTTAGGAACTAGTTTCAAGCACTTTCATAAATATATGATAGCAAATTCAATAAATGTCTGTGATATTCAACACGAGTCTCCCTAATACGACATTACATCAGCATCTTAAACAGCCAAGTAACACAGCTTTTAATCAAGATCACTGTCCATCTCATCTGGACCTATTTCCTCCTCGACAACCAGTTCATCCTCGCTCATGTCAAAGTCTTCCTTGCCCTTCTCAAATTTACGCCGAATTTCTTCCACAACACTAGCAGGAACTGAAACCCCTAATGCTTCATCTCTTTCGCGGTGAACATTTGGTACAACATCATCTTCCTCCTCTTCATCCTCAACATCTCCGGCAGCTTCATGATCCTCCACTTCATCCTCAACATCCGTAGCAAAACGATGTGGTGAAGAATGGGCGTCTTCTTGATAGGCTTGTACAGTCGTGTCTTGCTGACCATCAAAATTTTCTGGAACATCATATGTGCCTCTGGACCCAATAGGCACAACCACCTTCCATGGGTGACCAAACTTTGTGTCCTCCAAGTAAATACATGTGGTAGCTTGGGACGCCAACATGAATGGAGCGTCCTGGTACCAGAATGCAGAAGTACTCACGCTTCTAAAAAACTCATCAGACTTCATCTTCAAGCTTTTCTTTTTCAGGCCATCAAGGTCAAACCAATCACATCTAAACGGAAATACTGATCTGTCTCCGTAATTGACCTCAAGAACTTGCGGATCCCATTACGGCAATTTCTGCATGGGCACAACATATCTTCGGCCCCGTTGTTGTGAGCAAGCGTGAATTCCATAAACTGATTCACGCCAGCCATGTATGGTGGCGTGAGGACCGTTCCATGAGTAATCCAACCACGATCCATTGCATGTACAACATGAAAAGTAAATAGAACGCACATGATATTTGCTACTATGATGTTTTTTCAGTAAACAGATCTCACCTGAAATCGCCCCTGTTTGACGTTGTCGCTGTCGCGCGTGACTTTGCCCTTCAACTGTGGCGTGTGGCCTCACCGTACCCTCACAGCCATGTTCACCTCGCCGTGCCGGCCTCTCAACTCACTGCTGGGGGCGTGGTATGATGGAGGGCCCTAAGCCGACGATCGCAATTCCCTTTGTTAGGAGGGAACCGGACGATCCCAATTCCAAGTTCCCGTTATTATGAAAATATATCCCGCTAAATGAGTTAGCTGAAAAACAATTACTTATTATTTTTCTATTTACATTTACAAAAAATGACCCACCAACATTAACTGTGACACTGAGACTCGTCCCAGAAAATGGACGTGCGTAGTGACGGCCCAATATGTCGCCAAAAATCAGCCCGGAACGTTGCCAAAGTTGGCTAGGGCCTTGCCCCGGGAGGGAAACACCTCGTGAAGGTGGACCGTCCCAGAAAATGGGTTTAGGCGACGGTTCTTGTTTTGTCGTCAGAGTTTTTGTCACCGAATATAGCAAATTTTGTAGTGCCCGGTGGCACTCCGGCGCCACCGAGAGAGAGGGGAAGAGAGGCTCCCCCTCTGGCTTGCTCCTCCATGGCCTTCCCCCTAGATGGGGAGAGGTTCTCCCTCTGGTCCTTGGCCTCCATGGTGCCCGGAGGGGCGGGAGCCCCTCCGAGATTGGATCTCTCTCTGTGTTTCTCTTCTGTTTCTGCCTCCTGTTTCTGGCCGAAAACTGTTTCTTATATTCCCGAAGATCCGTAATTCCGATTGGGCTGAAATTTTGAGGGGATTTTTATCTGGAAATTATCTTTCTTGCGGTGAAAGAAGGGCTCCAACTGACCTACGAGGTGCCCACAAGGCAAGGGGGTGCGGCCAGGGGATAGGTCGCACCCTGTTGCCTTGTGGAGCCCTCGGGCACCATCTTGCGTTGATTCTTTTTCTCAAAAATCACATATATTCCAAAATAAATCTCCGTAAAGTTTTATCATGTTTGGACTTCATTTCGTATGGTTTTTCTGTGAAACAAAAAACATGCAGAAAACAGGAACTGTCACTGGGCACTAGATTAATAAGTTAGTCCATAAAAATAATATAAAAGTGCACCAAAACCATATAAAACTATTGTAAACATGGCATGAATACTTCATAAATTATAGATACATTGGAGACGTATCACCCTTGTCCAGTACATCCACGAGTGGCAAATGAAGTGCAAATTGAGAAGATCCTCGACAACATCAATGCACCAGATGTCTATGATGGGGGAGTTGAAATTCTTCCTCGGTCTTCAAATTCGTCAAAAACCCAATGGCATCTTCATTTCCCAGGATAAATATATCAAAGACTGCCTAAAGAAATTCGGCATGCAAGACTGCAAAGGCCTCAAAATACCAATGCCGACAAATGGTCAACTCTACACTGACGAAAATGGTAAAGATTTCGATCAGAAGGTATATCGCTCTATCATTGGTTCGCTGCTTTACCTATGTGCATCTAGGCCAGATATTATGCTTAGCGTTTGCATGTGTGCCCGATTTCAAGCAGCACCGAAGGAATCACACCGTCATGCCGTGAAGCGAATTCTTCGATATTTAGCTCAGACACCAACGCTTGGATTATGGTATCCCAAGGGCTCATCTTTTGATCTAGCGGGATTTTCTGATTCTGATTATGCTGGAGATCGTGTGGACCGCAAGTCAACCTCAGGCACCTGTCATTTCCTCGGACGATCTCTGGTATGTTGGTCCTCGAAGAAGCAAAACTGCGTATCACTTTCCACGGCAGAGGCTGAGTACATTGCCGCTGGTGCCTGCTGCTCACAGTTGCTATGGATGAAGCAGACCCTCAAGGACTATGGTGTCAACGTGAAGAAAGTCCCTCTCTACTGTGACAATGAGAGTGCTATCAAGATCGCCCACAACCCAATGCAACACTCAAGGACGAAACACATTCAGATTCGTCACCATTTCCTTCGTGATCATGTGCTGAAGGAAGACATCGTCATCAATCACGTGAAACTGAAGACCAGCTTGCAGATATCTTCACTAAGCCCTTGGATGAGAGAAGGTTTTGCATGTTGTGGTGTGAGCTAAACATCCTAGAATCTTCGAATGTCCTTTGAAAAGGACACACATCCTAACGCTTATGCATTTTTGATGACTTTGATGCACAACACATGAAGTAACGTATTTCTTCAATCAATGAAGACTTACCCTCTAAGTGTGAAGAAATTAATGAACAATTTGATTCTCAGAACCCTACGATAATTGTAGGCGGTGTCTGAAATCATTATAATTCTTATATGGTGGGTAATGCCACCACCCTCTTCTTGACATTCATCAACTTGAGTTGTTCGCCATTTGCAATTTTGTCAAACTTTTCAAATTCGTCATTTGAGGTTGTTCTTCATTGCTTGAGCTAATTTCTTCCGATGCTATATATATTTGAGTTTTTCATGTCCTCAACAACATTCACATATTGCTAATTCTTCAAGTTGATTTCTTCATCTATGTGAATGTGATCGGACCCGCTCCCCTCTATGCTAAACTCAACCCACTCTGTTCACAAATTCTTCATGTGCGTTCTATTTCACACTGTTCAAAATCTTCACTGTGTCCTTGACAGCTGAAGAAATTGCAAACACACTTTAAAACTTTTCAAATCAAATTTTTGACGGTTACCACAGTAACCTCATCGCGCATCCGACGCGTGCATAAGAACGTCCAAAACGCATGCATGGCGCATGTCTCACAGATGCGTATCGCCATGGGCTTATTCGTCCAAAATCTTCAGACCATTCGGTTTTTACCGCGCCTATATAATGGCTTGACCCTGTCAACTCATTTCACTTTGCTCCCTTGCCCCTGTCGCTCTCACTCTCAAACCCTAGCGCCGTCGCTGGAATTCATCGCCGCCGGAGAAGAAAAGCTTCACCGCCTTGCCTTCTTCGTCGACGTACTCACGCCGGCTGCGGATTTCTTCACCTCCACCGCCACCGTAGCTGTTATTCGTCACCGAGTTAGGGCACGAAAGATCTGAGCTGACGATTTCCTTCGCCTCGTCATCCAGTTCACCGAGTTCATCCGTGGGGTAATTAAAAGTTATTTAACTGCCCAGTTTGATCTTTTCCACTCCAATAATTCTTCAAGTGATGTTTTTTACTTCAACCTTCCAATTCTTCGGCACTTCACTTTTGGCCAGTCTTAGTTATTTCATATAAGTTATGCTTTACAGTTAGATTTCTCAATTGTGCAATTGCTTCAATCTGTACAACTCTAGAACCTAAGTCAAGAACACTCAGTGAATTTCTTCAAGACGATAATGTTCAATTTCCTCAACTGGATATATTTTTGAAAAACTTTTGAGAACGCATGTGACCCTCCCTATTTCCCTCGCAACTATACTATGTTCACAGGTACACATGTCTACCGACGAATCTCTTGGTTCTCATCAACTTAATTCATTTGCAGCATTGCTAGAGGAAAATCTACAAACATCTTCAGAGTCCTCAAAAGTTCAAATACCTCAATTGAAGAAAATGGTTGACGGTAAAAGGCCTCGGAAAGGAGGAAAGAGGAAGGAGGAACACACTGCTTTTGAAATCCCAGATGACATCTGTGCAGGCTACTGCACGCCTGATGAAGCAATTCATGGAAAACAAACGAAAGAGCAGCGCAAGACGCGCATGCAAAAGATCAAGAGGCGATGGGCCTATGAATGGGGGGAGTACAGATATGTCACTCCCAAGTACATGAAGGAATTCGCTGTGAAGCCTCCGTTCAACAGGCCTCGTCTCACTCCTGGACAAGTAGCTGACCCCACAAGCATCTGAAGAGGTGAGGAATTTCCAAAGGAATGGGCTAAACGCCAAGCAAAGCTTCAGAAAGAGGCTAAGAAAGCTGATGCTTTCAATCGTGATACGAAAGCTTCAAGTGAAGCTGGTTGCAGTGGCAGTGCCAGTGCCCCTAGGAAGGCATTGCCAAAGAAGGCTGCCCAAAAGCCAAAGCCTTCAGCGCCCAAGGCCTCAGTACCAAAAGCTTCATCACCGAAGCCATCTACTGCAAAGGTGCCAGCTCCAAGTTCTTCAACTGCAGCACAGTCATCAGTTCCTCCGCCTGCCACAAGTTCCTCAGTGGCGGCAGCAAAGGCGTCAACACCAGTTGTGCTACCATCTTGCCAGCGCACAACAGGCTTTCCAATGGCCACAATTGCTGCTCCAAGTACCTAGTGGGCATACTTCTTCAAATGTGTAGCGACCCGACTCAAATGGATCGGTGCCTCTGTGCTTTCTATGCTATCCCTGGATCAGTATGCTAGCACACACAGTACATCAATGAAATACCATAACATCACATGTTAAAAAGATAACGTAGATCCAGAGTATACCTCATATAACATAGCGAAAAACAATCATAAGGGTGTGGAGTCCCATCAATGCCAATGGCAAGTTGAGTGTAGACCGTAACCCTACAACGTAACTCTTACTCGTCGTAGAAATACCTGCAACATGATAAGTTGCAGCCGTGTAGGTCAGTACATTGAGATCACATGAGAAAGCAGATGAAAAGTCTATATTTATATGCAATATGGCTGTGGTAGCTCTAAGTCTGAGTTTTTGCATAAAAGCTAATTTTTCCCTACATTAAAGGAATCAAATTAATTACTACAAAATAATGTCATTAATGAGATGGTTCCTCCAACCAAAATCTCATATCCCAAAGTCATTATTAAACACAATAATCAATTAATAGTGTGGTGTTGAGAGTTCCATGATAGATCCAATTCCAGAGGCTCAAGTTGTCCGTAATCGGGGACACGGCTAATCGATTAGGTTAATACTCTGCAAAGTTTTACGCACTGTACCCACAAGATTTGATCCCTCCCTTTACGTCCTCGCACTTCCTGGTGTTTGAGAACAGGATGACCGAAACTTGGTCTTTCAAAGAGTTTCCCTAACCATTGCCAGTGCCCATCCAACCCTACCGTTCGTCTACATCTCGTAGCACTGGTCCAGTCAGAGTCACAACTAAGATTAACCAAGCCAGAGCCCATATTGACTTGTGGTTGCATAGGTAGGCTTCCAGTCTTGAAGTATCCTTCCGTCTCTTTGAGCCTGGGTGGAGCTTTCCACATGATGACATGGCACTTCTCCAGCATCACTGGGTCAACCACTGGGTACTCCAGGGTGCCCTTCTATCCATTCTCCACCCAGAGGTACTTTGAAAATCATGTCTTGAGTCTTGAGGTCTTGAAGTTATTGTCATCAGTCTTGAAGTTGTTGTCATCAAATATAATTCATCACTCTCACAACTTTCATGAACACTCATACCAATCCCCGTCTACTAAGCATAGCAGTTGAAAATAATAACGTTCCCGAGGCTCAGTAACAAAGGACATTGGGTTCCTACCTCATGACACTACTCAAGTCCAAGTTTCCAATTTACCTACTTTGCATGCATGGTGGGGAAAGGATAAATACTAAATGCAATAAAAACATGGGTATGATGATAATCATGATCAAAGTGAACTTGCCTGGTACTTGTTGGTGAAGTCTTCGCACTCACAAATCCTGATAGTTCTACTCGTCACACTCCGAGAAATCTATCGTAGCCAAACAATTGTATTCATATAAGTAATCACTCTAACAATCAAAAGAAATCCTCAAGTAAAATCACAAAGAAACACAAAAGAAAATCCAAAAGAAAACCAAAGAAAACTTAAAAGAAAAACTTGGGAAAGTTCAACTCAAACAAATCAATCACAACAGCACTAATTTGTTTTAAACAAATAATTAACAAAAAAGAAACTACAAAAGTAAATACTTAACAACAAGTAATTTAATAAATAATTAATTAGCAAAAGAACTAATTTAATAGCTTTTATAGTAACAAAGTTATGGCCTAATCAATTATTAACTAGAATTGACTTAAAACAATTTTAATTAATTATTAAATTGTATTCTAGTTACTTATCAGAAACTAAATTTAATAAACTTAAAGTGGCAAAAATAATTACTTTTTAATATATTAAAACTAATTCTATTAAATTTTTAAACATGCATATATAGGTGCTGTTTTTAATCTACTTAAAAAAATAATTAAACTATAAAAATTATTATTATTATGCTACTATAAAAAACAAAACAAATAGAAAACAGTAGCAAAAAGAATTAATTTAAAAGCTATTTTTAATTAATAGTTATTAGCAATTTAGTGTTCTACTCAAATTAAATCAAATTCAAATTTAAAAACTTCAACATGAAAAACTTTTGGATCTATAGAAACTAAATATTTTTGTGAAACTATAGGCTTTTGAATCACTGAAATTGGATTCAAAACACAAAAGATATAAGGAAATAAAAAAACAGAAATAAAACTGAAAAAGAAAATAAAAACAGAAAAACAAAATTCGCTACGGATCGGTCAGGGGCTACGTGGCAGCTTCTGGTTGGCCGGAAGTTTGCGCTGCGGTTGCTAACGGGCGGATGACTGGTGAGTAAGGAAAAACGATTCGGAGAATAAAAAAACAAACGCGATCTAATTTGGGCCGTTGATGGAGATCGAACGACGGAGAACGTACCGCGGCGGCGGGGTGAGGATCTCCGGCGAGGTGACGTCGACGGCGGACCCTGGGTGTTGCTAGTGAGGCCTCCAGAGCTCGGGGATGGCGTCGGGGAGACGAAGTCGACGACGGCTGTTCTCCTGGTGATCTGAAGTGAGGGTGGGGAGGGCTGGAGCGACAGTGGTGCGACAATGGCGACGGTGGACAGTGGGTGCGACATCGAGCGATTCCGGCAGCAAGAGGGCATGGGCGAGGCGGATTTGTGGGGGAAACGAGATGTGGGGCTCGGTTTTATTTAGGGGTGAAGGCGTGGAGCAGGGGCAACGATAGAACGGATGGAAATCGGAGGGGGTCGGTTTCCGTGGTGGCGCCGGCAAGGAAAGGAAGGTGAGGGAGGTGGACGATCGCGCGGGGAATCGGACGGGTCTGGGTCCCACTGTCAGGGAGAGAAGAGAGAGGGAAAGGGGATCGGGCACCGATTCATAAAGGATTCAGGTGCGGGCGCGCTGGGCTGGGCCTCGTGGTTAGATGGGCCAAAGGGCTTCGGCCAAAAAAAAAACATTTCCCTTTTTTTTAAACAATCAGAGAACAAAATTGCTCCAAAACAAATTCGAATGAACTCCAAATTAAATGAATTTTTTCACAAAAATATCTTGGCGGCCATGGTGCACTTTTTATTTGGCAAAAAAAAATCTAGAAAAATTCATAAAAATCCAGAAGTGTTTCTGTTGTAATAAAAATCAGTAAAAATCATTTTTAAAGTACCAAAATGATTTCAAATTTATTTTCTCCTATTTTTCACTTGGAGGGAATCACTTTACCCTCATTTCCATATATTTATTTTTAGGAGAAAAATAATTTGATTAAAAACCCTAAATGAATTTGAATTTGAATTTCAAATCTCTTCCAAATCTTTAATCCAATGTTTTTCCAACTTTTGTCTCTGATTTGAAGGGTCATATTCCTTTACTCATTTGCTTCATTCATCAGAGGTTTTGAAGATGGAAATTTCAAATTCAACTGAAGGGAGAAATTTCAAATGAGCTTTCAAAATGATTCCTTTAAACTTCCAACTCTCTTTCTTATAATTTGAATAAGTAATTTTATCCTCTCTCAGGAAAATCATTGAGTTGCATAAAGTTTCTGGGTTGAATTATTTTCAAATGAAATTCAAATCTTTTCAAAACCCCCTTTTTTATATCGAAGAAGTCATGTCATCTTCTCTCTAGGGTTTGTTTTTTAAATGAATTTTTGAATTCATGGAAACCAAATGCAAGAATGAAAGTTTGGGAAAGTCCTTTTATTCCCTCTCATTAAACTTTCAAAAGTTTCAAATTCCACTCAATTTCACACAACAATCACACAAGAAATCATTATTACTTAATTAGTATAACATTCCAAATTTTAGAATTTTGGGATGTTACAAACCTACCACACTTAAAATGAATCTCATCCTCGAGATTCGGAGAGGCTAGAAGGAAAAGGTTAGGGTTGGGGTCTTCTTGAAAATCCATTGGTCGGAAAAGGTCTGGGGTGCTACCACCCTTAGAAACAAAGTTACGGGTCCATCAAAACTCATGTACTTCCTCCTTGATAACATCTATCTTTGCACATGTTCAGGATAATTCCTTCATTGTTGCTCTTCCGGTATAGGCATATTGTTTCCCGCAAAATCTTGAGTCCTTTCATAAGTTCTTCCGAGACTGGGTCTTCTTGGCTTGATAGGTCTGGCGCCAATGCTAAACAACTGTCGTTAATCTCATGGTGGTCAACCATTAATGGTTCCTGCAGGAAATAGGTCTTGGCTTTGTTCTCACCGTTTAACCTATGATTTGGCAACAACATGCCTTGTACAAGGGTTTCTCATCATACCATTCTAAGGTTTAAACATGCTTTAACAATCGTCATCTCTCTACTATAGGTAAGTCACTCTAAATTTACCATTCCAAATAGCAAGAGCGAATGATAAGAGTAAGTCGGCATGGTGATCAATCCATTCCACACCCAAATCATTACATTGTATAAGGTTTAGTGAATCTTGCTTGCTAACACTCGGGCATTCTCACAAGCATTGCAGAATATCTCTTGTCCACGAACTAAGTTCGAATAAATCCATCGATTCTGCAAGCCAAACAAAACATCTGTTGTTTCTTCACAACTCTCGGATTTACGTAACCTCGTATGAAACGTCTACTGATGAAATCATAACTTCTTCCAGATTTCTTTCTTCAACAAGATTGTGCTTGTTCCTTATCAATCCTGGGGCCTGTGGGTTATGGGCCCACTTCAACTCTTGTATAGCTTTGTCTTGTCTTCGAGGTTACATCTGCTCCGTATTCTATCATTAACCTTCATAGGTCCCTTATGTCCAGTTGCTTCTTTCCACCACATTCTTGGGGTAAACCATATTATCAAAATTCAACTCATTTGTCCAAACTCCGTTCTATGTACTGGCATGAACGACCCGTTTTTCTCCATTGATCAGGTGGTTTTATAGAGTACTACCACACTTAAAAAGAAATGCACTAGTTCATCCATAGACTATATTTCTCGTATCTTCGTACGATGATCACAATCTTTCTTTACAGAGTATCAACTCATAACATGCAACTCAACATATGAGATCAAGACACATTAACTTTATTGATTCATGAACCATTACAATCTCCGAGACTTCCATTACATAACTTAACTCAACATCTTCATGAAAATAAGAGCGCTTCCTACTAACTTATTACCGATATCAAAATCTCAACTACTCAGCTCCAGCTTTCTTGTTGTCTGGACATTTATTAGCATAATGTCCTACTTCCTTGTAGCAAAAACAGATGACTTCCGACAAGTCTCGGGGCTTCTTGGTGATTATGTATGCTCCTTGGGTTCTTGGCTCCTTTCGTGGATATTTTATCAGCGTAGTGACCTAAATTCTTGCACTTGAAACATGTGATTTGGCTCAGGTCCTTCTCTGCAGAAATTGGGTAGTTTCGGGGATGTCTTCGGTTTCTCTTCCTGGACTTTTTCCTACCAATCAGGGCCTCTATTTCCTGTGGGTCATACTTCACTTCTACTGTCGGGATTCTCCTAGATACTCTTTCCACTCCTTCAGGCAATCCTGGGAGATATGTCCTTCTTCTCCACAGGCATAGCATGATTTGGTGTAGACATTCCTTGAGGTATCTCCAAGTGGGTCTTTGCTACTTGTAGACTGCGTTGGTATTTCCCCGAAGAGGAGAGGATGATGCAATATAGTAGAGATAAGTGTTTCCCTCAGTTAAGAACCAAGGTTATCAATCCAGTAGGAGAACCAAGCAAAATCCCGTTAAGCGCACCTACACACACAAAAGCAAACACTTGCACCCAACGCAAATAAGAGGGTTGTCAATCCTCTTAGCGGTTATTTGCAAGGATTAATTCTGATAGTGATAGATAGATAAACTAAAATGCTAAATAAAATAAAAGTAAATAAATTGCATCAAGATAATTTTGATTTTAATATATGATAAAAGTAGACCCGGGGGCCATAGTTTTCACTAGAGGCTTCTCTCTCGAACACATAGCATACGTGGGTAAACAACTTACTGTTGGGCAATTGATAGAAAAGCAAATAATTATGACAGATTCATGGCAATGATCATGTATATAGGCATCACATCTGAGACAAGTAGACCGACTCCTGCCTACATCTACTACTATTACTCCACCCATCGACCGCTATCCAGCATGCATCTAGGGTATTAAGTATGAAACAGAGTAACGTCTTAAGCAAGATGACATGATGTAGACAAAGTAAACTCAAGCAATATGATTAAACCCCATCTTTTTATCCTTAATGGAAACAATACAATTACGTGTCATGTCCCTTTCTGTCACTGGGATTGAGCACCGCAAGATTGAACCCATCACAAAGCACCTCTCCCATTGCAAGATAAACCAATCTAGTTGGCCAAACCAAATCGATAGATCGGAGAGAAATACAAAGTTATAATAATCATACATAAAAGAGTTTAGAGAAGATTCAAATATTTCTCATGAATAATCTGATCATAAACTCACAATTCATCGGATCCCAACAAACACACCGCAAAAGAAGATTACATCGGATAGAACTCCAAGAACATCAAGGAGAACATGGTATTGAAGATCAAAGAGAGAGAAGAAGCCATCTAGCTACTAGCTATGGACCCGTAGGTCTGTGGTAAACTACTCACACATCATCGGAAGGGCAGCAAGGTTGATGAAGAAGCCCTCCGTGATCGATTCCCCCTCCGGCAGAGTACCGGAAAAGGCCTCCAGATGGGATCGCGGAAGAACAGAGGCTTGCGGCGGCAGAAAGGTTTTCTCTTCTGTCTCTCTGGTATATTGGGAATATTTGGGAATTTATAGCGCTCGAATTAGGTCAGGAGGGGCTATGAGGGGCCCACAATCCTGGGGGCGTGCCTACCCCCCTGGGCGCGCCCTCCGGGCTTGTCGCCTCCTTGTGGCTCTTCTGGTCTTCTCCCAAAGCTTCGTGGGTCTCTTCTGGTCCAGAAAAAATTAATCCAAAGTTTTTTTTTTCTCGTTTGGACTCTTTTTGATAATGATTTTCTGAAAAGACAAAAACAAGCAAAAAAACAGCAACTGGCACTGGACACTGGGTTAATAGGTTAGTCCCAAAAAATGATATACAATGGCATATGATTGCATATAAAACATCCAAGATTGATACTATAATAGCATGGAACAATCAAAAATTATAGATACATTGGAGACGTATCAAGCATCCCCAAGCTTAATTCCTGCTCTTCCTCGAGTAGGTAAATGATAAAAATAGAATTTTTGATGTGGAATGCTACCTATCATGTTTCATCATGTAATCTCTCTCTTACGGTATGAATAATAAGATCCGAATGATTCAAAGCAATAGTCTATAGTTTGATATAAAGACATCAATACTCTGGCATACTAGCAAACAATCATGTCTTTCAAAATAAAAATGCTAAAGAACATTTTCCCTACAAAATCATATAATCCTGTCATGCTCCATCTTCTTAACACAAAATATTTATCATGAACAACCTCAGTTTTAGCCAAGCAATTGGTTCATACTTTTTAATGCGCTTCAACTTTTTCAACCCCCACGCAATACATGAGCGCAAGCCATGGATATAGCACTATGGGTGGAATAGAGTGTGGTGGTAGAGATCAATAAGGGGA
Source organism: Elymus sibiricus (assembly GCA_039707655.1). Taxonomy (NCBI): domain Eukaryota; kingdom Viridiplantae; phylum Streptophyta; class Magnoliopsida; order Poales; family Poaceae; genus Elymus; species Elymus sibiricus. Next base: position 284,709,631 of record CM077676.1, read on the forward strand.
AGTCAAAAATAAGAAGATAGTCTCACATCAACGAGGCTAATCAACGGGCTATGGAGATGCCCATTAATTGATGTCAATGCGAGGAGTAGGGATTGCCATGCAACGGATGCACTAAGAGCTATAAGTGTATGAAATCTCAACATGAAAACTAAGTGGGTGTGCATCCAACTTGCTAGCTCATGAAGACCTCGGGCATTTGAGGAAGCCCATCATCGGAATATACAAGCCAAGTTCTATAATGAAAACTCCCACTAGTATATGAAAGTGACTAAACAGGAGACTCTCTATATGAAAACTCCCACTAGTATATGAAAGTGACTAAACTTTGAAGCACAAGTATGGAAAAGGATAGTATCATTGTCCCTTCTCTCTTTTTCTCTCATTTTTTTGGTGGGATCTTTTTGGCCTCTTTTTTCGTGGGCTCTTTTTGGCCTCTTTTTTTATTTCCTCACTGGGACAATGCTCTAATAATGATGCTCATCATACTTCTATTTACTTACAACTCAAAAGAAAATTACAACTCAAAACTAGAACAAAAATATGACTCTATATGAATGCCTCTGGCGGTGTACCAGGATGTGCAATGATACTAGCATAACATGTATAGAAATGATGAATGGTGGCTGAGCCACAAATACTATGTCAGCTATATGATCATGCAAAGCAATATGACAATGGTGATGCGTGTCATAAAAACAGAACGGTGGAAGTTGCATGGCAATATATCTCGGAATGGCTATGGAAACACCATGATAGGTAGGTATGGTGGCTGTTTTGAGGAACATATAAGGAGGCTTATGTGTGATAGAGCGTATCATATCACGGGGTTTGGATGCACCTGTGAAGTTTGCACCAACTCTCGATGTGAGAAAGGGCAATGCACGGTACCAAAGAGGCTAGCAAATTGCGGAAAGGTGAGAGTGCGTATAATCCATAGACTCACATTAGTCATAAAGAACTCACATACTTATTGCAAAAGTTTATTAGCTCTCGAAGCAAAGTACTACTACGCATGCCCCTAGGGGGAGGTTGGTAGGAGTTAACCATCGCGCCCCCCCGACCGCCACACAAAGGAAGACAATCAAGAATAAATCATGCTCCAACTTCTTAGCATAACGACAGACCATACGTGCATGCTTCGGGAATCACAAACCTTAACACCAATATTCTTACTAAACCACAATTATCTACTAGCACCTCCCACATATTACCATCTTAATATCGCAAAACTATTGCAAGGAATCAAACTTATCATATTCAGTGATCTACATGAAAGTTTTTATTATATCCCTCTTGAATACCTATCATATTAGGACCAAATTCATAACCCGTGCATATTACCATTGCTAATCATTAGAATCCCAAAAAGATATAAGTGAAGCATGAGAGTGCAACTATTTCTTTAATATATAACCACCGCCGTGCTCTAAAAGATATAAGTGAAGCACTAGAGCAACTGCCTAGCTCAAAAGATATAAGTGAAGCACATAGAGTATTCTAACAAATCACGAATAATGTGTGTCCCTCTCAAAAAGGTGTGTTCAGCAAAGATGATTGTGACAAACTAAAAGGCAAACAAAAGCAAACAAACTATATCACAAGACGCTCCAAGTAAAACACATATCATGTGATGAATAAAAATATAGCTCCAAGTGAGTTACCGATAGATTGTAGACGAAAGAGGGGATGCCTTCCGGGGCATATCCAAGCTTAGACGCTTGAGTCTTCCTTGAATATTACCTTGGGGTGCCTTGGCCATCCCCAAGCTTAGTCTCTTGCCGCTCCTTATTCCTTTATCCATCGTAGTCTCACCCAAAACTTGAAAACATCAGCACACAAAACTCAACAGAAACCTCGTGAGATCCGTTAGTATAACAAACAAATCTTAACCTTTAGGTGCTGTTGTAAATTGATTCATATTTAATATTGGCATAATGCTACTGTACTCCAACTTCTCCATGACTCATACCCCCCGATACAATCCATAGATTCATCAAAATAAGCAACCTATGCAACAAAAACAGAACCTGTCTAAAACAGAACAGTATGTAAAGACCTGAGTTAACGTCATACTTCTGTAACTCCAAAAATTCTGAACAATTAGGACAATGTGGGAAATTCATATATCAATATTGTGTAAAACATTCAGAAGGTTCTGACTTTCCAGTAAAAAATTAAAATTCCAGCACTGGACGCAAAAGTTTCTGTTTTCAAACAACATCAATTATACTATCATCCAAATCATCCCAAAGGCATTACTTGGAACAAACACTAATTAAAAGATAAAACACAATCATAACAGAGGCTATAATTGTGGAAACACACAAGAACAGAAATAAAAAGTTTATTGGGTTGTCTCCCAACAAGCTCTTTCTTTATAGCAATTAAGATAGGCTTGAGATTTCAATGATGCTCTCATGAAAGATAATAATTGAAACACAAAGAGAGCATCATGTAACATGTGAAAAACACATTTAAGTCTAACATACTTACTATTCATAGGCATTTTATAGGAAAACAAATTATCAAGACAAGAAATATCTAGCATATGCAAATAGGAAGAATGAAGCATTAATAATTTCAGCACAAAGAGAGGTAATTTAGTGACATGAAAGTTTCCACAACCATATTTTCCTCTCTCATAATAATTACATGTAGGATCATAATCAAATTCAACAATATATCTATCATATAAAATATTCTCTTCACGATCCACATGCATAAAAGTTTTATAATCTTCCAAGATAGTGGGATTAACAACAACTAAAGTCATGACCTCTCCAAACCCACTTTTATCAAAAATTTCATAAGATTGAACACTCTCCAAAGTAGTGGGATCATTATTACCTAAAGTTAACGCTCTTCCAAACCCACTTTTAGTAGTATTGCAAATTTTATTATCAATAACATATTCATCATGAGGCTTAAATAAATTTCAAGATCATAAGAAGCATCATCACCCCAATCATGATCATTGCAATAAGTAGTGCACATAACAAAATTTTCATCCCCAAGCTTGTAGCTTTGCATATCATTAGCACAATTGGCATTAATAGGATTTATAATAACATCATTGCAATTATGCTTTTCATTCAAGGAGCTATCAAGTATGGGTGCTATAGCAATAATTTCATTTTTAACATAAGGAACTATAGCAAGTTCATCTCCATAAGCATAATTAATATTGGCATCATGGCCACAAGCATAGCAAGCATCAAATTCATCAAAAAGGGATATTTCAAGCGGATCAATGGAATCACAATTATCTATAGATTCATGCATATCATTATTCTCTTCCAAAGCAGCAGACATTCTCCCAATGAATTCACTAACATAGGTATTGGAAGCATAGTTTTCATCACAATATTTAAGTATGGCAAAATTTTCTGATTTGTAGAGAGTAATATCATACTTTTCAATCAAAGAAGCAACTTCATGGGCACCCTTAAAAGCAACAAATTCTTCAGTTTGTTCGATATCATAATAGCTATAAACACCCTTGGCATAAGAAGATAAGATTTCATTATCATTAAACTCACATAGGTAGGGAAGGTGTTTTTTAGGGTTCTTAGAGCAACAAGTAAAATCATGAATTTCACATAGATTCCAAGCATAGCATAGCAAACAATTTATTTGATTCCATAAGAGTCTCCCTTTTTTAGACAAACGGTGACGCACAAAATGAGCATGCTCATCTAACGATTTTCCCTCAACGAAACTAGTTGGGGTTTCAGCACGAGCACAAATGGATCGAAGATGATCCAAGTAGAAAACTTGAAGGTGATCCATAGTGATCTTAAATTTTTGTTTTACTTTCTGTTTTTGTGTGTTGACATGGCTATAAAAGCAAGCAAGCAAATAAAATATTTTTGTGTTTTTGTAAAATTGTTTTAGAAGTGCGGGAGATGAAAACGAGAGGCAAAAGAAAATAAAAAGGCAACTAAAATAAATGCAAGTGGATGATAGTTTGTGCGAAGGTACTTGGTAATTTTGATGATGTCTCCCCATCAACGGCGCTAGAAATTCTTCCTGCTACTTGTAGACTGCGTTGGTATTTCCTCGAAGAGGAGAGGATGATGCAGTATAATAGAGATACATATTTCCCTCAGTTAAGAACCAAGGTTATCAATCCAGTAGGAGAACCAAGCAAAATCCCGTTAAGCGCATCTGCACACACAAAAGCAAACACTTGCACCCAACGCAAATAAGAGGGTTGTCATTCCTCTTAGCGGTTATTTGCAAGGATTAATTCTGATAGTGATAGATAGATAAACTAAAATACTAAATAAAATAAAAGTAAATAAATTGCAGCATGATAATTTTGATTTTAATATATGATAAAAGTAGACCCGGGGGCCATAGTTTTCACTAGAGGATTCTCTCTCGAACACATAGCATACGGTGGGTAAACAAATTACTGTTGGGCAATTGATAGAAAAGCAAATAATTATGACAGATTCATGGCAATGATCATGTATATAGGCATCAGGTCCGAGACAAGTAGACCGACTCTTGCCTGCATATACTACTATTGCTACACCCATCGACCGCTATCCAGCATGCATCTAGGGTATTAAGTATGAAACATAGTAACGCCTTAAGCAAGATGACATGATGTTAACAAAGTAAACTCAAGCAATATGATTAAACCCCAACTTTTTATCCTTAATGGCAACAATACAAATACATGTCATGTCCCTTTCTGTCCCTGGGATTGAGCACAGCAAGATTGAACCCATCACAAAGCACCTCTCCCATTGCAAGATAAACCAATCTAGTTGGCCAAACCAAATCGATAGATCGGAGAGAAATACAAAGCTATAATAATCATGCATAAAAGAGTTCAGAGAAGACTCAAATATTTCTCATGAATAATCTGATCATAAACTCACGATTCATCAGATCCCAACAAACACACCGCATTAGAAGATTACATCGGATAGAACTCCAAGAACATCAAGGAGAACATGGTATTGAAGATCAAAGAGAGAGAAGAAGCCATCTAGCTACTAGCTATGGACCCGTAGGTCTGTGGTAAACTACTCACACATCATCGGAAGGGCAGCAAGGTTGATGAAGAAACCCTCCGTGATCGATCCCCCCTCCGGCAGAGTACCGGAAAAGGCCTCCAGATGGGATTGCGGAAGAACAGAGGCTTGCGGCGGTGGAAAGGTTTTCTCTTCTGTCTCTCTTGTATATTCGGAATATTTGGGAATTTATAGTGCTGGAATTAGGTCAGGAGGGGCTACGAGGGGCCCACAAGCCTGGGGGCGCGCCTACCCCCCCTGGGCGCGCCCTCCAGGCTTGTCGCCTCCTCATGGCTCTTCTGGTCTTCTCCCGAAGCTTCGTGGGTCTCTTCTGGTCTAGAAAAAATTAATCCAAAGTTTTTTTTTCTCGTTTGGACTCTTTTTGATAATGATTTTCTGAAAAGACAAAAACAAGCAAAAAACAGCAACTGGTACTGGGTTAATAGGTTAGTCCCAAAAAATGGTATATAATGGCATATGATTGCATATAAAACATCCAAGATTGATACTATAATAGCATGGAACAATCAAAATTTATAGATACGTTGGAGACGTATCAATCTTGAACATATTCCCCCACCATAGGTACTTCCACATGTTTTCTGAGGGCTTCTTTCATTCCTTCTTTCTGTTGTTGGATAGTTTGTTGTACCATGGGGTAAATGGGACATTGGGCAGGGTAGTGAGTAGTTCCTTCACACAAGAAACAAGTAACCTGCCTAGTTGGGCATTCTTCACCTGGGTGATTTTCTTCACAATGAGGGCATCCATCCTTGTGTTCTTCATGAGTGTGTCCTATTTCTCCACAGATCTTGCATGCACAAGGTTTCTTCATTTTACTATCATAGGGCTTCTGAATAAGACGGGACCTTAGCAAAGTTATCTTGAAGTCCTCCCAAGTTTTTGCTCCATTCCATCCTTGTATAGCTTGATGCATACTCCACCATGTTGCAACACCTTTTTCGATGTACTGAAGAGCATACTGTACCATATCCTTTCTTTCAACAATGTTATTCCTCAGGTGATCCTCCATGTCCTGAATCCAATGTTCTGCCTCCAACTGAGTCACCGATCCAGAAAATACGAGTTCATCTTCATTCATCATCTATTGGGTCCAAGGGTTTTGGGATGAGATAAGAGAGGGAGAAAGATACCCATACAAACAATATAGTTTTGAAAATAGGTTTTATTTGTTGCTGTCGAAAAAATCACAAATGACAGCTCACAAATCATTGTATCTAACATGAGTATACAACAACGGTTTGGTGTTCTAAAGGTCATATAAATCTTGGAATTCTTCAGGGTCTTCAAATTCTTCGAGTCTTCGGAGTCTTCGACTGTTGTAGCTTCAATTCTTCTAATGCATGGTGAAATCCTCTTTACTCTTAAGTGGTTCTCAGTTGATCCTCCGTGTGGTCAAAAAGGAAAGGGTATTGTCTAACTATTTGAGGTAAGAGCGAATATTTGATGAGTCTTAGAAAAGATGAGAGGAAAAGGATCTTTTTGAAAAATAAAGTTTTAGAGAGATCCTTTCCTAAGGGCTTTCCAGTTTCTAGGGTCACGTCCTAGCAGAACGTGCCAACTCCCATCTGTGCGTAAAGTCGTTTGACGAACCTCGACAATGTGTCATATGCAACATTCCTTTTGCCTCATGATATATGTTGTCAAGCTCAAGGCGAGTGCTTGTCACCCTTGTGGTAGCTCGACCTCTCTTCTCGAAACCGTGATACAGATTTCCGAACTGGGTTAACTCTTAACCCAACTCGCATGGTCATGCTTTTCAAATCTGACCACTCGAGAGGGCCCTGAGAATATCTCTTCGTATAGGAGGGGCAAATCCCATCTTCGTGACTAGATCCCCCCGGCTCTCACATTGCCCCTCACGGGCGACACGAGAGTGACAAAACCCTAGCCCCGCCGCCGCCCTCCCCTCCCCGCCACCACATGAAGCGCTCGCCGGCACTGCTGCACGTCTGTCAGTGAAGGTGGCGGCGAGGCTCCGTTGCTCTGCGCTGCAGGGGTTCTGGATCTAAGGGTGGCGGCCCTGATTGGTGAGGGCGGCGTCGATATATCTCGTCCGGCAGATGACGCCGTCAGTGCTGGCCATCCCTACTGGCCATGTGGGCGGTGGTGGGGTGGTGGAGGCTCGTCTCTACTGCGAGTTGCGCCATTGGCCTCGGCTGCTCTGCTTCCCAGTCTCCTCTCCTTTGCCATGGTCCTCCCTCACCAATCTGGGCGCTGCTCCTTTGGGCTGCCAGATCTGGCACATGAGGGTGGGGTGGTGGACATCCTGGAACGGGGGAAACCCCTGGTCGACCTCCCATCGACCCCGACGATGGCGGCACTACAGTGTCGATCTCCCTCCTGAGGGCATGTCTGGCTTCTTCGTCACCTCCCTCCTCCTCTCCCATGATCCCGAGTGAAAGCCTTGGCCTTGCTGGCCGAACGGCGGTGGCACTATGGCGTCTCGGTCCTCCTTGGAGGCGTCGTTCAAGGGAGGGTGAGGTTGTGGTTTCGTGGCAAGGTGTTTTTTGGCGGCGGCGTTGCTCTACCCTCCGGGATGACGGCTATGGTGGTGATGAGGCGGTTCCCCTGCAATCCTTCAGCGGCTCTTCATCTTGTTCAGCTCTGGGCAGCCAGCTGGTGGATGGCGTCTGCGTGTTGTGGCACGGTTCAGACATAGGGCGATTGGACCTCCCCTCCGGCATGGCTCGGGGCGGCAAGCTCTTGAGCCGATGCTTTACTCCATGCAGCCTGGTTCCTCTTGGCCTTCTCATGTGTAGTCTACTGGTTGTAGTTGCTCCGCTATTCTAGCTAGTGTAGAGCTCTCCGGCGGCTTGATCCGGGTTTCGCTATGGTGGTGCCCTGCTCGCCGTTGCTCTGCTTTTAGCTCTGTATTGTGTGTGCGCGCCGCCTGTTATCTTTTAGTTTTTGTTCAAGCTTTGACCTTTGTATCAGCACTACTGTATCCTATCCGGTTGATGGCTTCATTAATTTGAAGTCGGGCTTTATGCCTTTTCTCTAAAAAAATCCCATCTTTGTCAACCATGTCTCGCGGCATGTCTCACGACTCGCCCGAAAGCTACCTTTATAACTACCCAGTTACGAAGTACTATTTGATAGACCCTAAGTGAGTCAATCATCATCCCGAGAACATGCGAGGACCTCGGGTCTAGGGCATGGCATATACATCATACCTGAGACTAACAAATGACAATGTCTCGCTATGTCTCAAAGTGGGTCTGTCCGGCTCGGTGATCTCCATCCCCGAGTCCATACTATTGGTTTAGCATCTCTATACCCATGACTTGTCAAACATAGTCATCAACCGAATCGTATACTAGTAAAAGGGTATGTGTCCGCATAACCTTATCAACTAGGGATCATTAGAACAATTTGTCGGTACTAAAATCGGCGGATCTCGGGTAGGGGGTCCCGAGTTGTGGATCTAGGATCGATGGTAAATGGGAGACAAAGGGCACGGTGTTTACCCAAGTTTGGACCCTCTCGAAGAGGTAAAACCCTACGTCCTGCTTGATTATATTGATGATGAAGTATCGAGTATATGTTGATCTACCTCGAGATCGTATGTTGTGTACTAAACCCTAATGGAGGTGATTGTACTTGTGTCTCTACGGACTAACCCTACGGTTTATATAGGCACTGGGGGTGGGCTAGGGTTACATATGGTCGGTTACCATCTAAGAGGATGCACACCGGTAGCTAGGGTAGTTCTTGAAGCACACGCCAAGTCTTCGGTAGAGTCCGTTTTGATCACGTCGGGGTTCGAGGCTTTCGGAGTCCTTCCTAGTGAGGTCGGTTGGCCATAAGCTCGGCCCATGGACTATGGGCCAACTAGGTTGGTACCCCTTAGTCCAAGACACCGTCATTAGCCCCTGAACTTGTCTTCAGAGCTGGAGTTAGCAATCTTCCTTAGACGGGTGTCTTCGGCTTGATAGGCGAGTTCTCTTCTTTAAACAATCTTCGTATAAGCCCGAGATCCACGTTGTTCAAAGTCACCACCGAGCTCCCTCTTGACAAGACCGCCCATTGTTCACATACTTTAAGAGTTACACGTCGGCTCCCGAAAGCATGACATAGCTTAGCCTCGAAGGCCTGCCGCGTAGGTGTGAACAGTGTTCTAGCCTGACAGATTTTTCCGAACCATCACCACCCACGATGCCTAAACGAGCCAGTTATTGTAGCTCGAATCGTGGCATGAGGCAGATCTCATTGGCACGTCTCATCAAGGCAAAAGATCGTGCTCCGTATTTCTGGGGATATCATCAAGAATTGTTTCACCCCATGCGCGCATAACGGCACCAAGGTTGAAACGTGGCGCTTAACCCGGCGCAGTAAAGGTGACCCTTGGTCTTTCACTGACCTATAAAGGCAAGGGGCAGCAATCCCACTTTCCCAATGCTTCCATTCCTTCGCTATTGCACATAGCCTCCAGAGCACCAGTGCCCCAGATCCATTCCAAAGCTCTCGCGGTCCTCGTCCAGCACCCGCAGCTCTCCTTCCACGATGGCCGACGCCAATCTGAAGGGTCAGTGGACGGTCTCCACCGTCACGACGGCCACCATCCAGGAGCTCCGGACCGTGGGGTATATCCCCGCCGACGCCGCCTGTCGGGCACCAGAGCCCAGCTAGCGAATCCCCACTCCCAAGCCAGGGGAGAGGGTAATCTTCATTCCCCACCTCGTCTGAGGTTTGGGGTTCCCCATGCACTCCTTCGTGCGTGGGGTCCTATTCTACTACGGGCTAGATTTCCATCATCTAGCCCCAAACTCCATCCTTCACCTCGAGGCGTTCATCACTGTCTATGAGGCTTTTCTCTGCATTGAGCCACACTTCGGCCTATGGCTGAAGACGTTCGGCATAAAGTCGAAAAGCAGCGGCGCCAACTGGCCGAATGCGATGGAGCCATGATTAGCAAGCTCCAGAAGGTGGCCTGGCTGGAAGGCACCTTCGTGAAGACAATTAAAGTGTGGCAGCGGGAGTGGTTTTATATCATTGAGCCGACCACCTAAGGCCAAGCGGCGATCCCGGCTTTTTCAGCTGGCCCTCCGAGGAGGTTAGTCTCCTGGACGAAGAAGGGCCTGGACTGGGGCAACCTGGAGGAAGTGCCGGTGCTGCAGAGGAAGATCAAGTCCGGGACTAAAAGATCAAGCTGGTAGATGTGATCGACGTCATGCTCCAGTGCCGTATTCTTCCCCTTCAACTTCGGGCGAGTCCGATGTGGCTTTATAAACCCGAGGACGTGCCTAAAGTGCGGCGCTTCTTCCGCACCAACTTGGCCGGGATGTGGAGACGTCACTTTTTAAGACATCCAAGAATGAATTCCCCACATAAGGGGAAGACTGCGGTCTCGATGTCAAGCACGAAGCAGCCGAGGTAACAGCAACCTTTACTTTTGTGTTCATCTTTGCTTCCTCCTAACTTCCGTACTTAGAGTGACTGTATCTGTCCTTCCTTCTCCAGAAATGGCTTGCCAGGGCATTGAAGATTAAGTGCCCGGCACCATCGCCCAAAGAGGCCCTGTCCCCTTAGGTCGAGGGTCTTTTGGCCGAATCACCGTACGCGGTGCTGGCCAAGGAGAAGGAGCCAAAGAGGAGGGAAGGTCTGCGCATCCGAGATCCCTCGGAGGCCAGATCCGAAGACACACATGCCTCCTCCGTCCACGAGGAGGAAGAGGAGAAGGAAGAGGAAGAGGACGAGGGTGAGGTACAACCTTCCTCGATAAGGAAAAGGACGGCATCCGAAGATGCCACGGAGGATGACCACCCTCGGGCCCACAGGAAGCTGCGAAAGTCCTCCACAGCCCAGTCCGGCCACCCGTCCGCTCCCGCCAAGGTCACGCTTTCTGATTCGTCAAAAGATGGCCTCCTGCAACCACGCAGGGAGAAGCCGGCACAAAGAAGGTACGCGGCTTGATACGCTCTGCGCAACACATTTTACAATAATTATCATTGGTGCTTGACCAACCATCTGCTTTTACAGCCCGTAGCGCGCCTTTATTGGTGAAAGGACTTCGGAGGACGAGCTTCCTCCATCGGAGATGGCGGAGAGCGGGACCGCCAAGCATGTCCCTACCTCCCCGGAACACGGATGGCAGTACTGGTGCCACCGCGGCCGAGGTTCAGTCCTCGGCTGCCGAGGACCAAAGGGAAGGAAACCCTTTGGCCAAAGAACGAGGTGAGCTCGGTCGACCCGAGTGGTCGGCTCTGGCTGCCGCAGAGCCACAGTGGTCGGAGACGCCTCCTGCCCAAGGGCAGGCCTTCGTGGGGTGGCCCGAGGAGATGGAGGCGGCTTTGACAAGCTCCTCCCTAGTCGAAGAGCACCATGCCCATCTTGGCACGGCGCTAAGCAGCTTATGGTCCACAAAGACCGGAATCCGAGAGGATTTCAAGGGACTTTTTAAAGGTTTTGAGGTGCGTTCTGTATAACCCATTTTACCTTTTTTATTGGTATTTTAGTTTGACACTCATCCTACCCAGTACCCCTTGACGGATGTCTTGTGAAAAGATTTGCCCGAAGACTATAATAGATAAACTACCGATGTGCAACAGCCCTCGAGCCCCAAGTTAGTTTTAATGAACTGACTTGGGGGTAATTTGTGTGATATATCGAGGAGCAAATATGCAGTAGCCTCCGAGACTCTGGTTGGATTAATAAAGCCGACCAGAGGATCAAACTCTATATCAGAGACAAAAAACGAATAAATTTTGCAGGCCTCGGCTTCAGCTCCGAGCTCCAACTCCGAGGAGTTGGCGGAGCGAAACCACAAGCTAGCTCGATCCGAGGAGGACATAGAGCTGCTAAAGAAGCAGATGGAACAGGCTCAAGGTGAGCTCGAAGCTTATGCTGAAAGCATGTTGTAGTGGTATCATTAATTGTTTTAACACGTATATTGTGGATTGTTTGCCAGCTTCTACTTCGGAGCTTGAGGCTCTCCGAGCCGAGCTGAAACAAGCTCGGCTAGAAGCCGATGAGCAGAAAGCTGTGGCGAAGAAGGCTAGCGAGGAGCTGGCCGAGGAGAGGGCGGCCAGTGGCAAGGATCAAGCCCAGGTTGTTGAGGTCAAGGAGGACCTGAAGGGCCTGTACGCGGAGCGGGAGGTCCTGCAGGGGGACCAGAAGAAGAAGGCCCCCGAGCTCAAGAAATTGAGCTCGGCGTGCAAAGAAGCCCAGACCCAGGCCCGGGCGGATCGCGAGGAGCTTCAGCAAGTGAAGAAAATTGCCTCTGGTAAGCCATACTTGCTTCGATGAAAATTTTATGAAGTCAGGTTTGCCTAGTTTACGCACCTTTGGCATTCCTCGGACGCTTTCATGGACCTGCCGAGGAGTGCGTAGGATGCCGGCTGCTACTATGGCTCCATCGAAGGTGACTCCGAGGCGAAGAGCTTCTGGGAGCAATTCTGAGCGCCATGACACCCACCGCTTTTCATGCTATTATTATATCAATTCTACATACTTTACATGCAATTTTATATCATTTTTGGGAACTAACCTATTAAGCTAGAGCACAGTGCCAGTTTCTGTTTTTGCCTATTTTAGTGTTTCAGGGAAAAACTATATCAAACGAAGTCCAAATGCAATAAAATTTTACGGTCATTTTTTCTAGACCAGAAGACACCCAAGAAGCTTTGCGAGGAGGCTAGAAGACCTACGGGTGGGCCACAAGCTCACATGGCGCTTGTGGGCCCCTCGTAACTCCGCCTGGCCTAATTCCACTTCTATAAATTCCCTAAAATCCCCAAAACACTAGAGGGAACCCCGAAACAATTTTTCCACTGCTGCAAGCCTCTATTCTTCCGTGATCTCATCTGGAGGCCTCCACCGGTACTCTGCCGAAGGGGGAATCGACCATGGAGAGCTTCTACATCAACCTTGCTGACCCTCCAATGTTGTGTGAGTAGTTCCTACAGGACCTATGGGTCCATAGTGGTTAGCTAGATGGCTCTCTCTCTCGATATGATCTTCAATACTATGTTCTCCTCGGAGTTCTATCCTATGTAATACTTTTATGCGGTGTGTTTGTTGGTATCCGATGAATTGTGGGTTTATGATCAGATTATTCATTGAAAGTAACTAAGTTATATTCTGAAATTTATTATGTATGATTGTTATAGCTATGTAATGCTTTCCGATCTATGAGTTTTCTTTGGCCAAGTTGACAATTAGGTCTTCGGTGAAAGTGGTGCATAGTAGTAGGTTCAATCTTGCGGTGTCCTCACCCAGTGATAGAAAGGGTAGCGAGGCACGTATTGGTATTGTTGCTACTAAGGGGAAAACGACGGGATTCAATCATATTGCTTGGTTTTATTCTATCTACATTATGTCATCATGCCTAAAGTGTTACTCTGTTTGTTATGAACTTAATACCTAGAGAGGCAAGCATAGAAGCGCTCTCGAAGTGGATTAATAGTAGTAGATGCAGGCAGGAGTCGGTCTACTTGTCACGGACGTAATGCCTATATACACGATCATGCCATGAATAACATCATAACTATGCGTTTTTCTATCAATTGCCCAACAGTAATTTGTTTACCCACCGTATGCTTTGCTTATGAGAGAGAAGCCTCTAGTGAAAACTATGGCCCACGGGTCTACCTTAGCCATATTATAAAATCCAAAAATACCTTGCTGCAATTTATTTACTTTGCATTTTATCTATACAACTATCAGATTTAATCCTTGCAATTAACGAGTACAAGGGGATTGACAACCCTCTTGCCCGCGTTGGGTGCAAGTATTTGCTCTCTTGTGTGTAGGTGTTGTTTGAGGGTTGTTCGAGTAAAGTGATGGCTCAAGAATTTGCGATGTTTTTCATAGTGATTTCCATTTGGTTTCATTGGATTTTTGTTATTCTTCGGATATTTCTAATGCTAATCCAACAAAAGAAAAGAAAATCTACTTTGTCCTTTGGATGGCAGGAAATATCATATATGGAAGGAAACCAAAGGAGATTGCTACAAATCAATTCAATTGGAGCAACTTTCCTGAAGAGAGCATTGTCAACAGGCGCGTCAGAGTGTAAGACGGTGTTCCAAACGACTGCACGCGCTCATATGAGCGGTCGTTTGGAGTGCCCACGGCTCCTCCTCGTCTGTACAAGCAACTTTCATGAAGGGACCACGGGAGAAGGAGAAACCTAGCCGCCGCCGGACCATCCAGAAGAGAACAAGAGAGGATTTGAAGAACTCACGAGGATCATCGTAGTTTTTTGTCCTTTCATCTCCATCATCATCATCACCTCCTTCACTATTGTAAGAGGGATTAGAACTTGTAATCTCAACTCCATCTCATCTGAGATCAAGACTATTTGGGCACCATTTCATCTCATTGTGGATCCCCTCAATATTATCGATATGGTTTTCATGGTTTTTCTCTTTGATGTGATTGATTCCCCTCTTATGATGTGTGAGTAATTCCCCTAGGTGTGGGAGATGTAGGTAAGTGGTAAGATTGATATGTGCCTATCCTATATGTCATCATTTGAATTCGTAGTAATATGATCTAGTTAGTATGTTGTTATACTGTGGTGAACTCTATGCGTGTTGTCCAATTTAAGGGCCCAAGCAACATGATCTCAAGACCTACACAGGTAACACATTGTTTAGGAACTCTGTGACCTCTGATGTGACAGGTGGAGATATCTATGAGAACCGAAGACAATATGAGATAACGGTGATCCATTGAACTTAATGCTTGGTTTTGGTCTTATGACCTTAATTGTGGAAACAACCACTCTGTGGCAATGGAGAAGCAAGACCATAGAATGAAATGTAACCCCTAGTGGAGGAGTTTCATTACCCTAGGGAGAACCTGTGATGGCCTGGCTTAATAGGGATGATAGACTACTCATATCAATAAGGAATTCCTTCTTTTCCAGGAGCCCATTCGGAAAGAACTCCAAAGTTAAGCATGCTTGGCTTGGAGTAATTTCAGGATGGGTGACCGAGCGGGAAGTTGGTCCCGGGTGCGCACGAGTGAGGACAAAGTGTGCAGGAAAGACTAGTATTGATCTGTGGGGCCACTCTAGATCCCGCCAGGAGTAACGACCACCGGCGGGTGTGTCCGGGGCGTTACAAGTTGGTATCAGAGCCGACCCTCGAGGTTACACGGATGTTTGCGGACAGGTGCGCGGTCATGTTGTGCATGACATTTGTGACCCGTCGTGGCACACGGCATGGCACATGTGCTGGACTGGATGCACAGACGTATGTGCCAAGAGGGAATGTTCCTGTGGGCCGACGAGGACGTCGGTTCCTCTGAGTGGGGGTGTATGTGATGGCCTGGCTTAATAGGAATGATAGACTATTTATATCAATAAGGAATTCCTTCTTTTCCGGGAGCCCATTCGGAAAGAACTCCAAAGTTAAGCGTGCTCAGTTTGGAGTAATTTCAGGATGGGTGACCGACCGGGAAGTTGGTCCCAGGAGCGCACGAGTGAGGACAAAGTGCGCAGGAAAGACTAGTATTGATATGTGGGGCCAGTCTAGATCCCGCCAGGGGTAACGACCACTGGCGGGTGTGTCCGGGGCATTACAGAACCGCCTATAGAAAGTTTATATCAAATACTATGAGTACAATACAAGGTAACTGGTATTACCGTTGCACTGGCACAATTCATATATTCTTACCATGAACTGAAACCTCTCCACACCTAATCTCTTCATTGCAGGCAACACCAATTATATTTCCGTTCTTGTTATTTACTTTCAATAGTTATTTAGTAGACACCTTTAAATTCTCTTTATATTAGCATATTTTAGTTTATCATTTACCCAGGACGGTAATAGTATTTGCAGAAGCTCAAGCAGTACTTCACACAAGAACTGTGACACCTTGTGTGTCATAGAAACGCCTCCATAAATACTCTCCTCCGCTCTTTGTTGGGACGATTACTAATTGGGATACTTCCGCGAAAGTGCTACACTACCCTGTTTGGTCTGCAGGTGCCAAGGCATTTTTTGGCGCCGTTGCCGGGGAGCTAAGCGCAGAGTATTTGTTTTGTAACTATTTTTGCAGGTATTGTTATTGTAGATGCTTCCTGTAACTCACATGAGATCTACTCGTTCAGGGAGAACGTATTTACCAGTTTACATTACTCGTTTTCCTCAGGAGCAGCAAGCTTCATTAATAGAAAAATACAAAAATAGTGAGACAGTTGAGCTTAACAGTTTGTTCGCAGGAATGACGATTACTCAAAAGCCCAAGAAGACTATTAGGGATCACTGTGCTCCAGTACTTGTCTCTAGATCTCCTATAGTTTATCCTACTAATGATGCTCAAGAGTATTCGATCGACTATCATCTTATTAAAGAAGTAAGAAACCATGCTTTTGCAGGAACTGAAAAGGAAGATCCTCAAGCACATTTGATGATGCTTGATACTTTATGTGGGACATTTAAGATCAAAGATGTTTCACGAGAATTTGTGCTACTGAGACTCTTCAGGTTTTCTTTAAAAGATGATACTGAGAAGTGGTATAATCAATTGCCTCAAGACAGTAAAACCAGCTGGATTATGTGTGCTGAAAACTTTATGGCTAAATTCCTTCCAGGTTCAAAGATTACTAAATTGAGGAGAAACCTCATTTTATTTGTCCAAGAAGACGTTGAAACACTATATAGGGCTTGGGAGAGATACTCCATTTTTTTAACATTATGTCCTAACCATGGTTATGCTAAATATGTTATACTACATATGTTTTATCATGGAATTAATGATGAATCAAGATCCATTCTTGATCTAAGTGCAGGTGGACAATTCATGTCATTGACCCTAGAAGAAGGGAAAGAACATATTGAGAAGATTGTATCCACACATGAGCAATGGAATATTGAAGAACCTAGCAAATCAACTGGAAAGGTATACCATATTGAAGACATGGAAGAATTCAAGAAGGTTACTCAAGAGAAAAGTATGCCTGTTGAACAAGTTATCAATGAAAAGGTGGATATATTCAGTATCTATCGCCAGGAGGATGAGCTTCAGGATACAATGAACAAGTTTAAATTCCATCAAGATAACTTCAACAGAGACTTTCGAAGATGTATCTATCATAATGAAAAGGTAATAGAATATCTCTCATGAGAGGTAGATGGGTTAAGCAAAGCGGTAAAGAATCCCAATAAACACTCTCGAATGATAGAGACTTAATGTATTCAAATCTCTGAGACTCAAGCTTTCATTCTTGCTCAATTAGATAATCATGTTTCTACTAATGAAATATCTACTCCTAGTGGTAAAAGAACGCAGGATCCCAAGGGCCCAGAGTGGTATGAAAGAGAGCAAGAACAAAGAAGAGTAGAATGCCAAAGCCAAACTCAAGAAAATAGAGAATTGCTCTTTGGTGAAGAAGAACCTGAAGAAAATGTCCATCAAGACACTCAGAGGGATGAAGCAAAAGTTGAAAAACAAGTTGACTCTGATGCAGAAACAACTGATGGAAATAACAATGAGGAAGAAACTCTAGAAGTAGAAGAAGAAGAAGAAGAAGAAGAAGAAGAACCTAGGGTGGAAAGAAGTAAACAACCACCTGATCTAACCAAGAAGGTTAGTGGTCAAGCATCAAAAAACAAAGAGAAAGGTAAGGAGAAGGAGAAAGATAAAGGTAAAACTAAGAAAACCCTTCCTTATCCTAAGGCTGTAAGACCACCTTCAAATGATGCACTATACTCTTCTTTTCTTCAAGCCATAGCTGATCTTAAAATGTCAATGCATGTTACTAATATGTTGAAGCTTCCTACTTTTCCTTAGTTCATGCGTGATGTAGTGAATAATAAAATGAGTATGACTCTGAAGGAACACGTTGCCATGATAACGGAGTATCCGTTTGATAACAAGATACCAGAGAAACTGGGAGACCCAGGCATAAATTTGCAGACGGCAGACAAGTCCACAAAGAAGCCAGTGGGGATGGCCGAAAACGTTCCGTTGAGATTGGACAGGCATTTTATACCTACTGATTTTATTATTCTTGACATGCCCGAAGACGAGAAATTATCAATTATCCTTGGTAGGCCATTTTTGAATACTGCAGGTACATCGCTAGATTGCTCAGAAGGGAAGGTAACCTTTAGAATCTATCAGGAAGAAATAGTCAAGTACTTCCCGAAGAAGCCGGGAGCAAGGGTGAAGTATGTGCCACCACCTAAACGATTATGTATGGTGAGCAGAGAAAATCCACGACCACCTGATACTAGATGAAACACCGAGGTAAGAGGTTGAGCTTAGCAACCTAAAAACAGCGCTTTATGGGAGGCAACCCATTATCTCTTTACTTTTCGATAAAATTTTATTTTTGTTTTAGTCAATTTTTTGCTCTTATAAATGAACTGATGAAAATCCCTCGAAAAAGTTGTCTTGACCTTTTATTGAAGGAGAAATGTTGAAAAGAGGAATGAGGAGAAGAAACAAAAGAGGAAATCAACCGAGAAGAAAGACGGCGTTTCATACGGGCACTGCCACCCGTATACGCGGTCGCATGAAACTTCAGAAGAAATGCAGAAAATATCAGATGGTTCGACCGCATTTCATACGACCGCCTGCGCTCGTTTGTGCGGTCGTATGACACTCTCGCCGAAATCAGCACAAATTTACAGATTTGAAGACGGTGTTCCGAACGAGCGCGTGCGCCCGTTTGTGCGGTAGTTTGACTCTTCGACCAGGAGAGTCCGCGGGGTCAGAAAGAAAGACGGCCTTTTGGACGAGCGTAAGCGCCCGTTCGAGCGATCGTTTCGCCCTCCGCCCGGTAGAGCTTCAGATTAACAGGTTTGACGATGGCATTTCAAACGAGCGTGTGTGCCCGTTTGAGCTCTCATTTCAGGTATGTGAACCCTATATCGGTTGATTTGAACATTAGACAGCGTTCCATACAGGCGCCCGCGCCCGTATGAGCGCCCGTTTCGCCTGAATTCTCATAAATCTGAGCCGCCAGCGTTGGGAGGTTTTCTTCTTCTTCCTCCCAACGCCCAAAGCTCTCACCTCTCTCTCTCTCAAACCCTAACAAAAATCCTCCAAAACCTTCGTTTCTTTGCGGATTTCGTTCGTTTGATCCGTGCATCTTCATCCTCGGTGAGTTTCTCCTCCGATCCATGGTTTATTTGCAAGTTTTGGTGGTAGTTTCATCAATGTTCATATCCTAGATGAGATGCATAATATTTTTGATTTCCAATTTATTTGCACATTAGGATTCAAAGTAATAAGTTAGAATCGATCTTAGGTAGTATTAGAAATTGACACCCATGTTAAACTTACATTTTTCTGTTGTTATTTTTGTTGTGTGTAGAAAATGATGAGATCGACGATTGCCGCGGGGAAGAAGGCCATGGGCTCGCGCTCTATGCATGCCCGGAACGGGGAGGATGAACCCTGTGCTGTGAACAAGGACCACCAATGTGTGAGCAACCAGGGGATGGCCCCCATGAAGTGGAAGTTTGATGCGTTCTCGGAGTCCAAAGGGCTTCACAACAATTTCGCGTGGCTCGCGAACAACGTAGGGATGGAAGTTTTCAGCAACTTCCATTACCTCACTTACCACGGCATCACCGTGGAGCTCCTCTCCACCTTCACCCACACTCTCGAGGACTCGAGGGTGGCACCGAGCTGTTCATTTATGCTCGGAGGAGTTCAGCGCACCATGACGCTGGAGCAGTTCTGCAGTGCCTTCGGTTTCGAGAACCAAGGAGTTCTCGACACTAGGGACACGCCGATTGCTGACGCGTTGGGTTCGTGGGAGCTCATCTCCATCAAGGTTGAGCATGACCTCTCTGGGAAGAAGGTATCAAGTATCCAAAACCCCACCATTCGCTACTTCATTGTTTTCATTGCCAACACTATTTTTGGTAGGGAGAACCTTGGGGGCATGTCGAGCTATGACATATGTGTGCTCCACGCAGCACTCCACCCCGAATACACCCCCAAGCCTAACTTGGGAGCTTTTCTTATGCATCACCTCGGTAGGCAGCACAAGCAGCCGAGGGGGGCTATTGTTGTGGGAGGCATAATGACTCGGCTTGCCGAGCACTTCGGCCTCGATCTTGAGGAGGTGCAGCACGTACCAGGCCCTACGGTACTGAACCGTAGAATTATGATCAACACTCATTTCATTGGGCCCGTGCAAGGGGAGCATTGCTACAAGTGCCCCCTACCTAACACGCACTCTGTCGATGTTCGCTTGCCCTTACCGCAAGCATTTACTATTTCTACGCATGATATGTGGGTACTCTCTGTTGATGAGATCAACGAGTACCGCCACGAGGCCGGATTCGGGAACATTGGTCAACCTGAACCCGCTCCAGAGTGGGAGGCTGCAGCAGCAGGTCCTGCCCATGGTTGGGATGCATGGGGCGATGCCCCTCAGTATGCACCCAACTACCCACCACAGCCTGCACCGCGATACGCACTGCAGGTTAACTTTGGGGAACCACGTGACAATGTGCCTAGGGTAGAGTTCCAGCAGCTGCAGCAGCAGGTAGGAGGGATCCACACGGACCTCCGTGAGGCCAACAACAGCATTAACCTGCTGAGTGGGAACATGCAGCCCCTCTTTTCATTTTGGCAGCCACACCCTGGCATGGGAGGCCAGTCCTCTAGCGGCCCCTCTCAGATGTAGTGGCAAAACTTTGGCCAGAGGGGCGACGATGACAAGGACATGGACTAGAGAGTAGGCCAAGAACCTAAGCATGGGGGAGCTAATCCCCTAGTTATCCATGCATGCATATTTATTTTTGTTTTATTTGTTTTTGTATTTTGCATGTTTATTTTCAGTTTGCATAATAAAATGAGGAGCACACTTTGGTCTTGCCTTGTTGCAGTTCTCTTCATTTGTTCTCTTTGAGCCTACAGGTTTGTTCTTCGCTAGCAAGAAGAAATGAAGAAAATGAATTGGGACTTGATGGAGGGGAAGAATGAGCCAGCGCGAGAAGGTATAATATGTACATAATCCCTTGTCTCACAATATTATTTGAGGAAGAATTTTCAGTTGACTGGCTGCACTTGAATTAGTTCCCCACGATAGTTGAATATCATCTAGTCATAACTCCCAATTTCAGATTTTGCTAGTCAAACATTGTGGGAAAGCATGTTTTTGTTTTAATGAAAATCTGAAAATTTTAGATGTCAGGAACTTTTGAAGAGAACGAGTACTTAAGCAATTCAACTCCACATGCTAATTTTGATTGATTTGATGACACCTATTGATGGAGTTGTTTAGAGGGATGAATGTTTGAAGTGGTTGAGGTTATGCCAAAATTTATTCGCAATACTCAAATTGTGGAGCTCCAGCCCTAGGCTGGCTTTACGTCTCATTGCTATATGTTGAGATAATTCGCGTAACTGCAACTCCGTCACGAACTTGGGGATTGTGCAGTAAACGATCAACCTTCTCCAAGGGAGTGTGCAAGTGGTAAATAAAAGCACTGATCGCTGAGCTCGAAAGAGACAACCATCCTTGATCCATAGTGCATGAAATTAAGCCATAGCGGAACCCAATTGCATATAGTAAATTTTTGCATAACCCCATCACCGAGAGTTGAAATTCCGAAGAACAATGACTGAGAGAAGTGTTTGAGAGCCATGACTAGGAGGCATTAGTGGGTGTTAATGAAAAACTTGAGTACTTTGCTATCTTTGATCTCCAAACCTTCTAAATGCATTTTGATGATTGAGCTTAAGTTAAATATCCATCTAATAGATGAACACCCTCATTTGCCTAAACACTTGGTTAGCAAAGAAAATTTGTTTTGAAAAATTATAACTAATGGTATGAGACTATACATGGTTAGGCAACGAATTTAGGTGCAGCTATGCAATTGCAAATAGTTTCTTGAATGATCTTGCAGGATAAGAGAAGATGGATATGATGTATTTTCTCGAGCTGGTAAAACTATTTCCATTCAATCAAGATCCTTTTCACTCTCTTAATTTCTTGTTTGCTCGAGGACGAGCAAATCTTAAGCTTGGGGGAGTTGATGGCTCGAGAATTTGCGATGTTTTTCATAGTGATTTCCATTTGGTTTCATTGGATTTTTGTTATTCTTTGGATATTTCTAATGCTAATCCAACAAAAGAGAAGAAAATTTACTTTGTCCTTTGGATGGCAAGAAATATCATATATGGAAGGAAACCAAAGGAGATTGCTACAAATCAAGTCAATTGGAGCAACTTTCCTGAAGAGAGCATTGTCAACAGGCGCGTCAGAGTGAAAGACGGTATTCCAAACGACCGCACACGCTCGTATGAGTGGTCGTTTTTAGTGCCCACATCTCCTCCTCGTCTATACAAGCAACTTTCATGAAGGGACCACGGGAGAAGGAGAACCCTAGCCGCCACACCATCTAGAAGAGAATAAGAGAGGATCTGAAGAACTCACGAGGATCATCGTAGTTTTTTGTCCTTTCATCTCCATCATCATCATCACCTCCTTCACTATTGTAAGAGGGATTGGAACTTGTAATCTCAACTCCATCTCATCTGAGATAAAGACTATTTGGGCACCATTTCATCTCATTGTGGATCCCCTCAATATTATCGATATGGTTTTCATGGTTTTTCTCTTTGATGTGATTGATTCCCCTCTTATGATGTGTGAGTAATTCCCCTAGGTGTGGGAGATGTAGGTAAGTGGTAAGATTGATATGTGCCTATCCTATATGTCGTCATTTGAATTCGTAGTAATATGATCTATTTAGTATGTTGTTATACTGTGGTGAACTCTATGCGTGTTGTCCAATTTAAGGGCCCAGGCAACATGATCTCAAGACCTACACAGGTAACACATTGTTTAGGAACTCTGTGACCACTGATGTGACAGGTGGAGATATCTATGAGAACCGAAGACAATATGAGATAACGGTGATCCATTGAACTTAATGCTTGGTTCCGGTCTTATGACCTTAATTGTGGAAACGACCACTCTGTGGCAATGGAGAAGCAAGACCATAGAATGAAATGTAAACCCTAGTGGAGGAGTTTCATTACCCTAGGGAGAACTGCCTAAAGAAATTTTATATCAAATACTATGAGTACAATACAAGGTAACTGGTATTACCGTCGCACTGGGACAATTCATATATTCTTACCATGAACTGAAACCTCTCCGCACCTAATCTCTTCATTGCAGGCAACACCAATTATATTTCCATTCTTGTTATTTACTTTCAATAGTTATTTAGTAGACACCTTTAAATTCTCTTTATATTAGCATATTTTAGTTTATCATTTACCCAGGACGGTAATAGTATTTGTAGAAGCTCAAGCAGTACTTCACACAAGAACTATGACACCTTGTGTGTGACAGAAACGCCTCCATAAATACTCTCCTCCGTTCTTTGTTGGGACGATTACTCATTGGGATACTTCCACGAATGTGCTACACTACCCTGTTTGGTCTGCAGGTACCAAGGCATTTTCTGGCGCCGTTGCCAGGGAGCTAAGCGCAGAGTATTTGTTTTGTAACTGTTTTTACAGGTATTGTTATTGTAGATGCTTCCGGTAACTCACAGGGGATCTACTCGTTAAGGGAGAATGTATTTATGCTTGGGCGACGATTGCGTGAACACCTTTATAGAAATCTTTACAATGAAGAAATAGCTATTACTTATAAAGGACCACAGGAGGAACCACCTCCTCCTAAACTGGATCTCACGGATCAGGCACCTATTAAGTTCAGTCCTTTTAACTACTTTTGCTTGCCTATTAGGAAACTTGATGTTGAAAGAAGGGAGTATGAAATGAATATGAATTGTAACACCCTGATTTTTGACCCTTTCTTTTTCTTTTGGTTTTCTTTGGTTTTTGCTCTGGTTTTCTTTTTGGAGCAGTTCTGTGGACTTGAAACCTGGGAGATCATCATTTCTTCTTCTCCCTAGTGGTGCATCATCCTTGTATCCTTCCCAAGATCATGGTATTTCTACTCTAGCCCAACCCCAAATTCTTTTCTTGGAAATATTCCTTTTTCTATTAAAGGAATAACCCTGTCTAACCCAGGTTGTGAAGCAACCTATATTTCTGTCTTCCACAAAATTCCCAAATTATTCTCATAAATTCTTTGGATCATACTTTCCACAAATATGCCAAAACCCTTCCTTGCCTAGTTCAAAAATAATTCAGGAATATTCGTTTTCCTATTCTGTCCAGTATGGCACTTTGTGAAGAAAGTGCTATTTATATTTTCTTGATTACCCTCAAACTTTTTGAGCACTCTTTCCTATCTAAATAATTACCACAAGACAAAATTCAGCTCCATTTGCCTAGTAAATCTTCCTCAGGAAATTTTCAAAGTTTCTGTCCAGAGAGAAGCTTGGTGAAGGAAGTACTAGCTAGGAGTATCCATTTGAGTTGAAATTTTGCCAGACCCTCCATGTGCTCAAATAATTCCCCTACACCAAATTTTATCTCCATACAACAATCTATGTGAGCACACCTTCAAATATTAGTTCCTGGTAATATTTTCAGGTTGTGAAGCAACTATATTTTCTATTGCTTCATAAATTCTGAAATTAATCCAGGACCTAAAAGTCCCTATATAATTTGAGCATGCCAAAATTCACATTGATTTGCCAAGTCATTTTCTCCACAAAATTTCTCCAAGTTCCTGTCGAGAGGGGACCTTTGTGAAGGAAGTACCATATAGGTATTTCCAAATGGCATGAAATTTTACCAGTGCCTACATGGTCCTAAATCATCATGCTCCGCCAAGTTTCAGCCCAATTCAACACTCTATGTGAGTGCAACTTCATGGTCTATTTTTTGGACCAGAGTTGCTGTTGTGAAGCAACTCTATTCAAATCTGGTCAAAACTCCTCCAATTTTGTCATGAGCCTAGTCCTTCTTACCCTAAACCTCTGTGGCAACTTGTTTAGCTCATTCATCCACTCCCTTGACCACAACATCCAGTCTAATCTTGCTGCAGCAAGGTGCAGTTGATGTTACCCTTCAATCTATAGCCACTTTAATCAAAGTGATGCCACAGTGGGGTTGCAGGATGGATGGACTACACATTGGACAACTTTTTCCAGTCCCTCGTGCCCTCTCCCCACCTTGCCACGCGGTGACCGCGCTGTGGGCACGCTTGTGCGCGTGCTCTGCATGCTGTGGACGCGCTCTGGGTGTCGCCGAGCGTCGGGCTCGTTCTCCCCGGCCGTCTCCGCACATCCGCTGGTGCCGTCCACCCTCCTCCGTTTCCCACGCATCCCCCTGGCCCCCGCTCCTCCTCCTTCTTCCCTCTCCTCGCGCCACGGCGTCCCCTGTCTTCACCGCACGCGCGCTCACAGTGCCCTAGTGGCCGACCGTGTGTGCCCCTCCCGCGTCTGCTCGTCTGGCGCTCCACTCGCCCTCTCACGTCGTCGTCCGAGTCCTCCCGTGCGCCCACGTGTCCGCAGTTCACCAGAACTCCGGCCATCTTGCCCGTGGCGGCACCCGGTTCGGCATCCTCCTCCTCAGCTATTTAAGCCGTCCCCGAGCTCGTCTCTCCTCACCACTCGACCTTCTCCTATCTGAATCGTCGCCCGGTGCCAACCAACCGAGCTCAGAGGCTCATCTTCTTCCTCCCCGGCCGAAGCTCCGCCGCTCGGCCTCCTCCTTGGCCAGCTTGCCCCGGTGCATCTCCGGACGAGCCAGGGCCACCATCGAGCTCCCCTCATCCCTCTAGTCCTCCTCAACCTCTTCCCTGGGGAATGGTCGCCGGAATCGCCCACTCCGTTGACGCCCGTAGCTCGCCGCCGCCTGAGATGTTGGGTGCGACGTCATCCGACCACTATTCTTCGAGCTGCGGGTACGGGTGTGGTTGTCGTAGAGTTCCCAATCCATCCCCCCCTCTCCCTGCTCCGGCGCTGCCTCCTCGCCGCCGTACGACGCCGGTAAGCGCCGCCACCCTCTGTTCTCCCTCTTTCCCCTTAAATCCGACGAAGCAACCCCACCAGTCAGCCTCACCCTACCCCGCCGAAGCGTTTTAAGTGGAGGCATAAGTCCACTTTACGCCTTCGACGTCACCCCTCCAGAGATTTTCTGGAATTTCCAGAAATTTATTTTTAATCCAAATTTGACCACAACTTTGACCATGAATATCTCCTAAACTACAAGTCCAAATGAACTGATTCTTTTTGCATTATTTTTCTTTTCATCTCCTTTATTTTCTGGTAGAGTTTGGTATTTTTATCTTCTGTCTAGAATTTCTGGATAGGAGAATTTGCTTTATGTGATGTTTGTAAATGTTTGCAAAAATGTTTTCCAGAGTGTTTGATGTGTGTTGGTGAAGACCAGGAGCATTCCAACACTCCCTTGGAGCAGGGCAAGCCACAACCTCCTTTTGCATGATTGCAATGCAATGCCATGGTTTATTTAATAAATTTCCTTGATATATTCATTAGTTAAATATGATTTATTCATGGTATTTCTTGGAGTTACATTGGATCTTGTTACTGCCATGATGATGCTTGGATTTCTAGGTCTAATGCTTTACAGATTAAGGGTGACATGTTGCTACGGGATTGCTAGTAGTAGTAGCCATGCTTTCTTCATGATCATATTGAATTTTATTACTTATTGGAGTTCATAATAATGATATGACTATATTATGCTTTGGATTATTGGATGGATCTTGTTATGACTTGAATCACAGGTTGATATACGATATTGTAGTAACAGTTCTATCACAGATATATCTTGGGGACAAATTCCGTCATTTCGTTGGTCAGGTGCCACCGAATTGAGCTCACCAGTGCAGCCACACTTGCCTAAATGGGGAGGCCCTAATTCGGTCTATTATCATGCCTCTTGCCGGTGCCTCCAACTAGGGAAGGTTATGTGCGCGCGCTGCCCTGGCCTGGTAGGTGGTCATAACCTTGTGTTCCCGAGTTGTGTTGTACCCGGGTGTCCCCGTTTGGGACGAGTTCGTTTTGTTTCGCCATGAGGTGGTAGGATGTCACGAGTTGACATCAGGGCCACCCATGACATAGCTCAATGGGGAGTGTGTCGGAGTGGCCGGGAGAGTGTCATGCAATAGATTGGTTTTGTCGGAACGTCGTTGGTCCACCCGAATGGGAGCACGAGGCCATGAGTTCCGTGGTGTGGGTACAGTGTACTAACCTCTGCAGAGTGTATAAACTATCGATAGCCGCGTCCTCGGTTATGGACACGGTTCCTTGTAGGTCACACCGTTCGATCAACACTCACAATGACGGAATGACTTATATAAGGACTTATATTTGTATGTGAGCAAGTAATAGTTTGGTAGGATGCCGATGATGATATTGGGATGATCCTAAGGTTGATTATCAGATTATATTGTGATCACGCGGTGATCATCAGGTTATATTGATCACGAGGTGGTCGAGATGATATGTTGCTTGGCTGGGTAGCCAAGAGTGAGATGGTTTCATGTGACCCAAGATGTTGGTTCATCAGTAATGCTAGCTGTATCGTATCATGATTTTATTACCTCCACATCATAGTATTCATTCATAACTCAACCTGTTAATGCTATGTTATTGTCTTGCCTTGATGCTTTTGGTTGTTATGAGCTTGCGAGTACATTCAAAGTACTCACCTGGTGTGTCATGCCAGATTGCAGGTGATGCCATGATTGATTGCTTGTCGAGGATTCCGATCGTGCGAGCTAGGCCGTGTCCCAGCCAGAGTCCCTGTGGAATGGAGTCCATTAACGTCGTCGTTGTTCCGCTGCTAGAAGTTATTTCGCTGCTATGAGTTGTTCCGCTGCTAGCATAGAGCTACCTTAGCTGGCGTAGTGTCGCCGTGCAGTTGTAATCTTTGTAATAGCAGACCCTTGTACCCTTGTCATTTGCAATAAAGAGCTGATTTGTTCTATGCCAAGTAGTGCCGTATTCCAGAAGACTTGATCTCTAGGCTGGAATACGGGGCGTTCCGGTCCCTCTGAGCCGGGGTGCCACATGAATGACCTCCCTTATGGTTATGACAATACTTGAAACTACACATTATGCCTAGCTAGGGGCATAAAACAATAGCGCTTGTTGGGAGGCAACCCAATAAAATTATCTTTATTGCAATTTTTATTTTTCTTGAGTCACATCATTATTGCTATAGTAATGATTGTGTTTTTATCTTTTAATTTGTGTTTGTGCCAAGTAATGCCTTTGGGATGATTTAGATGATGGTATAATTGATGCTGTTTGAAAACAGAAAGTTTAGCACCCAGTATTTGATTTTACATTTTTTACTGGAACTTCAGAAAAAACTGAAATCCTTACACAGCATTGGGATACAAAATTTTTACGTTGTCCTAATTTTCCAGAATTTGTGGAGTTACATAAGTACGGATAAATATTCTGTCATTAAGTACTATTTTGTTTTAGATAGATTCTGTTTTTCTTGCATAGTGTGCTTGTTTTAATGATACTATGGATTATATCGGGGGTATAAGTCATGGAAAAGTTAGAATACAGTAGGTACTATGCAAGAACAATTATGAATGAGTTCATAACAGTACCTAAAGTGGATGATTGATTTATTATACTAACGGATCTCACGAAGTTTCTGTTGAGTTTTATGTGCTAAAGTTTTTCAAATTTTGGGTGAGTTTACGATGGACAACAGAATAAAGAGTGGCAAGACCCTAATCTTGGGGATGCCCAAGGCACCCCAAGGTAATATACAAGGAAGATACAAGCGTATAAGCTTGGGGATGCCCCGGGATGGCATCCCCCTTTTCGTCCACAATTCATCGGTATGTTTACTCGGAGCTATATTTTTATTCATCACATGATATGAGTTTTACTTGGAGTGTCTTGTGCTATAGTTTTATTTTGTTTGTTAGTTTGCCACAATCATTTGCTTGCTGGAAACACCGTCTGAGAGAGACTCACACATGTTATAATTTGTTAGAATACTCTATGTGCTTCACTTATATCTTTTGAGCTAGGCAGTTGCTCATGTGCTTCACTTAAATCTTTAGACCATGGCGGTAGGTTTATTTTATAGAAATTATTGGTACTCTCATGCTTCACTTAAATATTTTTGAGAGTCCCTTAAATAGGACGTGGTAATGTGCATGGGTTATGAGACTAGTCTGAAAATGATAGGTATGTAAGAGTGATATGATAAAAACTTTCATGTAGATCACTGAATATGAAATGGTTGTTATAATTGCATTGATGTCATAATATGAAAGGGTATCGATTCATGATCATTAGTTAGTAAAGATATTGATATTAAATCTTGTTATGTATTACTCATTTAAGTGTCCGACTTGGCATGGTGGGGAGATTTGAGCATTTTTATGTCTGATTGAAATCCTTGAGTGCTGTCTAAATCGGGGGTGCGCGATGGTTAACTCCTACCTACCTCCTCCCTAGGGGCATGGGAGTAGTACTTTGCTTCGAGGGCTTTTCAACTTTCAAAATAAGTATATGAGTTCTTTATGACTAATGTGAGTTCATGGACATAAGCACTCCCACCTATCCATATTTTGCTAGCCTCTCCGGTACCGTGCATTGCCCTTTCTCACCTCGAGAGTCGGTGCAAACTTCGCCGGTGCATCCAAACCCCTTGATATGATACACTCTATCACACATAAGCCTCCTTATATCTTCCTCAAAACAGCCACCATACCTATCTATCATGGCATTTCCATATCCATTCCGAGATATATTGCCATGCAACTTCCACCGTTACTATCCACATGACACGTGTGTTCATCATCATATTGCTTTGCATGATCATATAGAGCTGACATGATATTTGTGGCAAAGCTACCGTTCATCATTGTAATACATGTTACGCTAGATCATTGCACATCCTGGTACACTGCCAGAGGCATTCATATAGAGTCATATTGTTTCAGTCTTATCGAGTTGTAAGTAAATAAAAGTGTGATGATCATCATTATTAGAGCATTGTCCCAGTGAGGTAAAGAATGATGGAGACTGATGAGTCCTCCAAAAACTGGGGATGAGGTTCATGATATTGTTCTAAAAAAAGGAAAAAAAGAAAGAAAAAATGATAGAGAAAGAGAGAAGGGGCAATGCTACTATCCTTTTACCACACTTGTGCTTCAGAGTAGCACCATGTTCTTCATATAGAGAGTCTCCATGTTTTGTAATTTTCATATACTAGTGGGAATTTTACATTATATAACTTGGCTTGTATATTCCGATGACGGGCTTCCTCAAATGCCCGAGGTCTTCGTGAGCAAGCAAGTTGGATGCACACCCACTTAGTTTCAGTAGAGAGCTTTCATACACTTATAGCTCTAGTGCATCTGTTGCATGGCAATCCCTACTCCTCACATTAATATCGATTTTTTGGCCTCTCCATTGCCTATCAATCCATCGAGTTGATGCGAGCCTTTCTTCCTTTTTGACTTCCCTTATTGATCTCTACCACCGCATTCTATTCCACCCGTAGTGCTATGTCCATGACTAACGCTCATGTATTGAGTGGAGTTGAAAATGCTGAAGCGCGTGAACAAGTATGATCCAATTGCTTGGTTTGACACCAGGGTGCTCATGATTTATATTTATGCGATGAAGGCGGAGTCATGCCATGCTTACAGAATTCAATGAGTAGGGATAACATTCGTCTAAGCATCATATATCTTGAAAAATAATGATTATGTTATGATATTCATGGATACTATTATGTTGATGTCAATTACTTCATCGTTTCTCAATATTCATTCCGCAAAAAGATTACATGATAGACATGCTAGGTAGCATTCAACATCAAAAATTATTTTGTTTATCATTTACCTACTCGAGGACGAGCAGGTATTAAGCTGGGGGATGCTGATACGTCTCCGACGTATCTATAATTTTTTATTGTTTCATGCTATTATTATATCAATTCTACATACTTTATATGCAATTTTATATCATTTTTGGGAACTAACCTATTAACCTAGAGCTCAGTGCCAGTTTCTGTTTTTGCCTATTTTATTGTTTAAGGCAAAAACTATGTCAAACGAAGTCCAAATGCAATAAAAATTTACGATGATTTTTTCTGGACCAGAAGACACCCAGGAAGCTTCGGGAGGAGTCCAGAAGACCTATGAGTGGGCCAAAATCTCACACGGCGCGCCACCTGAGCTTGTGGGCCCCTCGTAGCTCCTCCTGACCTAATTCCACTTTTATAAATTCCCTAAAATCCCAAAAACACTAGAGGGAACCCCAAAACAATTTTTCCACCACCGCAAGCCTCTGTTCTTTCGTGATCTCATCTGGAGGCCTCCGCCGGTACTCTGCCGGAGGGGGAATCGACCATGGAGGGCTTCTACATCAACCTTGCTGCCCCTCCAATTATGTGTGAGTAGTTCCTACAGGACCTATGGGTCCATAGTGATTAGCTAGATGGCTCTCTCTCTCTATATGATCTTCAATACCATGTTCTCCTATGAGTTCTATCCGATGTAATACTTTTATGCGGTGTGTTTGTTGGGATCCGATGAATTGTGGGTTTATGATCAGATTATTCATTGAAAGTAATTGATTTATATTCTGAACTTTATTATGTATGATTGTTATAGCTATGTAAGGCTTACCGATCTATGAGTTTTCTTTGGCCAAGTTGACAATTAGGTCTTCGGTGAAAGTGGTGCATAGTAGTAGGTTCAATCTTGTGGTATCCTCACCCAGTGACAGAAAGGGTAGTGAGGCACGTATTTGTATTGTTGCTACTAAGGGGAAAACGACGGGATTCAATCATATTGCTTGGTTTTATTCTATCTACATTATGTCATCATGCCTAAAGTGTTACTCTGTTTGTTATGAACTTAATACCTAGAGAGGCAAGCATAGAACCGCTCTCGAAGTGCAGTAATAGTAGTAGATGCAGGCAGGAGTCGGTCTACTTGTCACGGACGTAATGCCTATATACATGATCATGCCATGAATAACATCATAACTATGCGCTTTTCTATCAATTGCCCAACAGTAATTTGTTTACCCGCCGTATGCTTTGCTTATGAGAGAGATGCCTCTAGTGAAAACTATTGTGACACCCCCGGCCCGACCGTGCACTAATCATACATGCAAATGCACATGATCAAGCCCAGGGACTCACGGGAAGATATCACAACACAACTCTAGACACAAAATAAAATAATACAAGCTTTATATTACAAGCCAGGGGCCTCGAGGGCTCGAATACATAAGCTCGCGATCAAGCATTAGCGGAAGTAAACACATTATCTGAGTACAGACATAAAAGGGAAACAAATCTTCCTTAAGAAGGCTAGTATAACAACGACACTGATTGAAAAGGCACAGGCCTCCTGCCTGGGAGCCTCCAAATCTACTCCTGGTCGTCGGTCTCCAGGTAGTAGTAGGCTCCACCGGAAGTGTAGTAGCAGTCGTCGGCGGTAGCAGCTGACTCCTGGGATCCGTCATCTGGTCGCAGCAATCGGGTAGGAGAAAAGAGGAGCAAAGCAACCGTGAGTACTCATCCAAAGTACTCGTAAGACTGACATCAGAACTATGCTAAGTATGCATTGTTATCAAAGGAAAGGGGCTATATCTGTGGACTATACTGCAGAAATGCCAGAATAGAGGGGAAGGCCTAGCCTATCGAAGACTAGCATCTTCAGCGTCTTACAACATTAGAAGAGTGCAGATTAGTATATTTTAAAGTAACAAGCATGTAATAGCAAAGCCTAGGGACCCTTCCTCGACTCCCTGCGAGAAAACGATCCCGGAGCTTACAGTTAAGGTAACATGTATTCAGTTCAAGATGTAGTAGATCGGGATACAACACTGAGCGTCCTGTTGCCGTGGACACGGCTATTCGAATAGATAACTTACCTGCAGGGGTGCACTACTGTTACCCAACACGCTCGATTAACTCTGGCCGGACACACTTTTATCGGGTCATGCCCGGCCTCGGTTGATCGACACACCGCAGCCCTACCTAGAACTCAGCAGAGAGGTCCCCGCCGGTCTACATCCTAAGCGATCAGGGGTCTTGGGCCATCGCCCTTTGCACACCGGGTCGTTGTGTGCAGGGGGATACCAGCACCACCTCTGCCTGGATGGCGCGATCCAGCCCGGCCACAATGCTGAACTGGACGTCTGACAGAGCTTTCGGCTGTTACATACAGCGCCGAGGGCCCCATAAACCATTATCCCATGTGGTGGTAGTGTGTATAGGCTAGTGGCCAACTCAGATCAATACCCAAATCCGTTAAGCGTGTTAGGAGCTCGTGGTGACGATCAGTGCTCCTGTCACCCCGTCTCGAGGAAGTGCAACAAGGGCCAGGCCCATCCTTCTCGAGGGCGGTCTCTGCCTGCCCGGCCGCGCCTCGTAATCATCTCGCGGGTACCCTCCAGGTCAACCCGACTTCCCAGGAGACTGTCAGGACCTCAGGTCCACCTCAACCAGGGTGGTACTGCCTGTCCCTACAGTCCCGCAGTAACAGTGCATGGGGGCAATAGTTAAAGGTAACCGTGTGTCCGAAACATCAAGGGAACCCGAGGAATCACCCTCGATGGATTCCTACTCGATGTAATCTGTTAAGGAGAACCAGGAGGAATCACCCTCGATGGCCCCCGCTTAAGGGGCTGCACGACAAAGACATCATCGGGAAGGGGAGAGCGAGGAATCACCCTCTGCAATCACCACTGATGTGCTATACTACAGATATATCATCAGGAGTGCAGTACGAGGTATCACCCTCGGCACTCGATAGTAGCCCTGTAGAGCCGTACAACTAAGGGGGGGTGCGATGATGTGACGGTAACTGCACATCGATCACAATGATCGAGGTACTGGTAACAAAGCGGGGTAACAGGGACAAGGGTGAGGGGTCACTGATGGATCACTAACCAACCTATTCTACGCAGTTTAGGATGACAGGTAAAGTAACAATAGCAGGTTACAAAAAGTAGGCTATGCATCAGAATAGGAGCAAGCAATTACAGTAGCAAAATCTAATGCAAGCATGAGGGAGAAGGAATAGGCGATATAGGAATGATCAAGGGGGTTTTGCTTGCCTGGAAGCTCTGCTGGAAGGGGCTGGTCGTCAGGGGCGTAGTCGATCACAGGGGCAGCGTCGGTCTCGGGGTCTACCGGGGAGAAGAGGGGGGGGGGAAGAAACAATAAATACAAGCAACAAATGCAATCACAGATGCATGGCATGACAACACGTTATTCGAGGAGCGCCCTAATGCAGTACTAAGCAAGTTAATCGGAGCGGAAAACATCTGGAGGTGTTTTACCAGCTCCGGGCAATTATCGGACAGATGAATCGGAGGGGAAGGTTCCATGTTCATCATGTTAGAGAGGGCTGACAGGTATGGGGGTGGCATATTCAGATTCTTCATATTTTTTCTGATCATTTTTCATATATAAATTATTTTCATCCGAGTCACGGTTTATTTTATATGATTTTTCAAAGTTTTACTGAATTTCTGGAATTTTTTTAATTATTTAAATTCGAATTATCCGAAACAGTGTACTGTGACGTCAGCATGACGTCATGGTGACGTCAGCGGTCAAACCCAGCTGACCAGGGTCAAACCTGACCAGTGGGTCCCACTGGTCAGTGACACAGTAGCTAATTAGGGTTTAACGTTAACTAAAATATGTTAATTAATGGGTGGGACCCATTTGTCAGTGACTACTTAGTGATTAAATTAATTAACAGATTAATTAACATTTTATTTATTTATAAAAATCGTTAAACAGTGCGGGGTCCACCTGTCAGTGACTGGTCAAACCCAGTTAGCAGGTTTGACCAGGTCA
Source organism: Elymus sibiricus (assembly GCA_039707655.1). Classification (NCBI taxonomy): domain Eukaryota; kingdom Viridiplantae; phylum Streptophyta; class Magnoliopsida; order Poales; family Poaceae; genus Elymus; species Elymus sibiricus. The sequence goes on from CM077676.1 coordinate 284,744,379, forward strand.
ACCAGGTCAACGACCCCACTGGGCCCATGGGTCAGTGGCCCAGGGCGTGCCACGTCGGCGCCAGGTCAGCGCCGGCCGCTGGAGTTGCTCCGGCGAGCCAAAACGCGGCAGGGCCTCGCCGAACTGGCCGGAAAATGACCACAGGCCTCGGTTTGATGCGGGGCTAGGCGTGTTCGAACGCCCGCGGCGTCGCGCGTCAAATGGCGGTGGTGGCAGCAGCGGGGTTGGCCGGAAACGGCGTCGGCGACGAGCGGAGGCGGCGGCGGTCTCGGGCGAGCTCCGTTTAGTCGACAGAGGGCACGGGAAGCGGCCCCGAGGGCATGGGCGGGTTCCTGGGGCTGCCACGAGCACAACGCGGTGCTCGGACGCGAGCGGCAGCGGCAGTGAGCACGGCGACGACATGAATGACGGCGACGAGCTCGGCTACGGCGGCAAAGTGAGCTAGAGGGAGAGAGAAAGCGCAGGGAGAGAGGGGAAACGCACGCAAGCTCACAGCGTTGACGGGGAGCTGCTCGGGGAGGCGCGGGATGCGGTGACGGCGATGAAATCGCCGATGAAGCGGCGGCGCCCGAGGAAGAAGACGAAGACGTTACGGTCGACGTGGTGCTCCCCGGCTCCAATGGAGGGCACCAGGCGATGTGGGGGTTGACGGCGGAGCGAAAGGGCACGGCGGCGAGGTGAGAGGAGGCCGGTGGCCGTGGGATCGAGCGATGCCCGACGACGACGGCGTTCGGTGAGCTCCCGAACGAGCGAGGGAGAGGGGATAGTGTAGCTAGGGTTCGCCAGGGGGCTCGGGGCAGTCCTTATCCCCGCGGGGCACCGTCGGATGGTCGACAGTGGCCGCTTCCGCGCGTGGACGGCTGCGCGCGCGTCGGCCAGCACCATGGCTTCGGCCTGGCGAGAGGAAGGAGAAGGCCTCGTGGGGCCGGGCCGATTTGCAGTGTGCACTGGAAGCCCAAGTGCACAGTAGCCGTTGTTCATTTCCTTTTTCTTTTCTGTTTTGGTTTTTGCTTTTCTGTTTTGCAAAATGTTTGGCCCCAATTTGACTTTTGTAAAATAGGGAGTTATCCCATGTAAATACTTTGCAATATTTAGGACTGCCATAAAAAGGTTTGGGGTCAAGATGATTTCATTTGAATTTTACATAAATGAAAATGGATTAAATGGGGCTGTTTTGGGTACTGTTTGGTTTCTAGGGTCAATTTGGGAATTTAATTAATGTGGATTTAATTTTTATAATTGCTTTGGGAATATTTGTAATATTATGAACATTTTTGTTCTACTGTTTGGATAAATTTTAATTTTGACTTTATTTTAAATTTGAATCTGAAGTTGGATTATTCTCTAAATGCAATTTATTTAGGATGATCATGATGACATGGCTAATTAATTAGCTTAATGACAGGGTTAAGATCTGGGGATGTTACAAATCTCCCCCACTACAAGAAATCTCGTCCCGAGATTTAAGAGGTGGAGTAAGGGGAATGCTCGGGATCAAGGATGAACAGGAGAGTCAGGTTTCGATCCTGTGGAACTGTGGTTAGTGTCGATTAAGAGTGGGAAGGCAGTGGCATCTTGCAAGGTCACGACAGCAAGCCAGTCAGAGGACAATCTGTCAGCTTGGTTGGCAACACGTCTGTAGCATGGGCGGGGAACGAAGAGAACCATTTTCCTGCTCGTTAAAACGAGGCGGAACATTAGGCAAAGTTCTCATCCATCGTCGGTTACCTAAATGCCAACAACAATAGTAACATGGTGTTAGCGACAGAGTGGTACACCGAGGTGTTTGCATAAGTAGGGAATCATTACTGCTCAGATAAAGGCTAGATTACAAGGAAGGTTAAACAGACCAATGGAAAGGAAAATGTGATGATCAGATTAAACAGACCAATGGAAAGGAATAATTGCAGACAATCCAGCTCTCCGGATGGATGTGAACACGAGAACCTAATGTTAGTGTTAGCAAAACTTTAACCCGAATAGAGGAGAGATCAGAGTCCCAGAGTAAAGGAGAGGAATAAAAGATCCTAATACCACCCATTGGCGACGTGGGCCCGTAAGCCACACAGCCATATTAGTAAAACAGTTTTCAAAGTCTAGACTCAACTTCGGCCAAGGAGTTGGAAAGGGGCTTCCTACAGGCAGTCGGCTCAGATACCAACTTGTGACGCCCCCGGCCCGACCATGCACTAATCATACGCGCAAATGCACACGATCAAGCCCAGGGACTCACGGGAAGATATCACAACACAACTCTAGACACAAAATAAAATAATACAAGCTTTATATTACAAGCCAGGGGCCTCGAGGGCTCGAATACATAAGCTCGCGATCAAGCGTTAGCGGAAGCAAACACATTATCTGAGTACAGACATAAAAGGGAAACAAGTCTGCCTTAAGAAGGCTAGCATAACAACGACACTGATCGAAAAGGCACAGGCCTCCTGCCTGGGAGCCTCCGAATCTACTCCTGGTCGTCGGTCTCCACGTAGTAGTAGGCTCCACTGGAAGTGTAGTAGCAGTCGTCGGCGGTAGCAGCTGACTCCTGGGATCCGTCATCTGGTCGCAGAAATCGAGTAGGAGAAAAGAGGAGCAAAGCAACCGTGAGTACTCATCCAAAGTACTCGCAAGACTGACATCAGAACTATGCTAAGTATGCATTGTTATCAAAGGAAAGGGGCTATATCTATGGATTATACTGCAGAAATGCCAGAATAGAGGGGAAGGCCTAGCCTATCGAAGACTAGCATCTTCAGCGTCTTACAGCATTAGAAGAGTGCAAATTAGCATATTTTAAAGTAACAAGCATGTAATAGCAAAGCCTAGGGACCCTTCCTCGACTCCCTGTGAGAAAGCGATCCCGGAGCTTACAGTTAAGGTAACATGTATTCAGTTCAAGTTGTAGTAGATCGGGATACAACACTAAGCGTCCTGTTGCCGTGGACACGGCTATTCGAATAGATAACTTCCCTGCAGGGGTGCACTACTGTTACCCAACACGCTCGATTAACTCTGGCCGGACACACTTTTATCGGGTCATGCCTGGCCTCGGCTGATCGACACACCGCAGCCCTACCTAGAACTCAGCAGAGAGGTCCCCGCCGGTCTACATCCTAAGCGCTCAGGGGTCTTGGGCCATCGCCCTTTGCACTCCGGGTCGTTGTGCGCAGGGGGATACCAGCACCACCTCTGCCTGGATGGCGCGATCCGGCCTGGCCACAATGCTGAACTGGACGTCTGACAAAGCTTTCGGCTGATACATACGGCGCCGAGGGCCCCATAAACCATTATCCCGCGTGGTGGTAGTGCGTATAGGCCAGTGGCCAACTCAGATCAATACCCAAATCCGTTAAGCGTGTTAGGAGCTCGCGGTGACGATCAGTGCTCCTGTCGCCCCGTCTCGAGGAAGTGCAACAAGGGCCAGGCCCATCCCTCTCGAGGGCGCTCTCTGCCTGCCGGCCGCGCCTCGTAATCATCTCGCGGGTACCCTCCAGGTCAACCCGACTTCCTAGGAGACTGTCGGGAACTCAGGTCCACCTCAACCGGGGTGGTACCGCCTGTCCCTACAGTCCCGTAGTAACAGTGCATGGGGGCAACAGTTAAAGGTAACCGTGTGTCCAAAACATCAAGGGAACCCGAGGAATCACACTCGATGGATTCCTACTCGATGTAATCCGTTAAGGAGAACCAGGAGGAATCACCCTCGATGGTCCCCGCTTAAGGGGCTGCACGACAGAGACATCATCGGGAAGGGGAGAGCGAGGAATCACCCTCTGCAATCACCACCGATGTGCTATACTACAGAGATATCATCAGGAGTGCAGTACGAGGTATCACCCTCAGCACTCGATAGTAGCCCTGCAGAGCCGTACAACTAAGGGGGTGTGTGATGATGTGACGGTAACTGCACATCGATCACAATGATTGAGGTACTGGTAACAAAGCGGGGCAACAGGGACAAGGGTGAGGGGTCACTGATGGATCACTAACCAACCTATTCTAAGCAGTTTAGGATGACAGGTAAAGTAACAATAGCAGGTTACAAAAAGCAGGCTATGCATCAGAATAGGAGCAAGCAATTACAGTAGCAAAATCTAATGCAAGCATGAGGGAGAAGGAATAGGCGATATAGGAATGATCAAGGGGGTTTTTCTTACCTGGAAGCTCTGCTGGAAGGGGCTGGTCGTCAGGGGCGTAGTCGATCACATGGGCAGCGTCGGTCTCGTGGTCTACCGAAGAGAAGAGGGGGGGAAGAAACAATAAATACAAGCAACAAATGCAATGACAGATGCATGGCATGACAACACGTTATTCGAGGAGTGCCCTAATGCAGTACTAAGCAAGTTAATCGGAGCGGGAAACATCTCGAGGTGTTTTACCAGCTCCGGGCAATTATCGGACAGATGAATCAAAGGGAAGGTTCCATGTTCATCATGTTAGAGAGGGCTTACAGGTATGGGGGTGGCATATTCGGATTCTTCATATTTTTCTGATCGTTTTTCATATATAAATTATTTTCATTTGAGTTACGGTTTATTTTATATGATTTTTCAAAGTTTTACTGAATTTCTGGAATTGTTTTAATTATTTAAATTCGAATTATCCGAAATAGTTTACTGTGACGTCAGCATGACGTCATGGTGACATCAGCGGTCAAACCCAGCTGACCAGGGTCAAACCTGACCAGTGGGTCCCACTGGTCAGTGACACAGTAGCTAATTAGAGTTTAACGTTAACTAAAATAGGTTAATTAACGGGTGGGACCCAGTTGTCAGTGACTAATTAGTGATTCAATTAATTAATAGATTAATTAACATTTTATTTATTTTTAAAAATCGTTAAACAGTGCGGGGTCCACCTGTCAGTGACTGGTCAAACCCAGTCAGGAGGTTTGACCAGGTCAACCAGGTCAACGGCCCCACTGGGCCCACGGGTCAGTGGCCCAGGGCATGCCACGTCGGTGCCAGGTCAGCGCCGGCCGCCGGAGTTGCTCCGGCGAGACAAAACGCGGCGGGGCCTCGCCGGACTGGCCGGAAAACGGTCACATGCCTCGGTTTGATGCAGGGCTAGGCGCGTTGGAACGCCCGCGGCGTCGCGCATCGAATGGCTGTGGTGGCAGCAGTGGGGTTGGCCGGAAACGGCGCCGGCGACGAGCGGAGGCGCCGGCGGTCTCGGGCAAGCTCCGTTTAGTCGACAGAGGGCACGGGAAGTGGTGTTGAGGGCATGGGCGGGTTCCTGGGGCTGCCACGAGCACGACGCGGTGCTCGGACGCGAGTGGCAGCGGCAGTGAGCACGGCGACGACATGAACGACGGCGACGAGCTCGGCTATGGCGGCAAAGCGAGCTAGAGGGAGAGAGAGAGCGCAGGGAGAGAGGGGAAACGCGCGCAAGCTCACATCGTTGACGAGGAGCTGCTCGGGGAGGCGCGGGATGCGGTGACGGCGACGAAATCGCCGATGAAGCGGCGGCGCCCGAGGAAGAAGACGAAGACGTTGCGGTCGACATGGTGCTCCCCGGCTCGAATGGAGGGCACCAGGCGATGTGGGGGTCGACGGCGGAGCGAAAGGGCACGGCGGCGAGGTGAGAGGAGGCCGGTGGCCGCGGGATCGAGTGATGCCCGACGACGACGGCGTTCGGTGAGCTCGCGAACGAGCGAGGGAGAGGGGATAGGGTAGCTAGGGTTCGCCAGGGGGCTCGGGGCAGTCCTTATCCCCGCGGGGCACCGTCGGATGGTCGACAGCTGTAGCATCCGCGCGTGGACGGCTGCGCGCGCGTCGGCCAGCGCCATGGCTTCGGCCTGGCGGGAGGAAGGAGAAGGCCTCGCGGGGCCGGGCCGATTTGCACTGTGCACTGGAAGCCCAAGTGCACAGTAGCCGTTGTTTTTTTCCTTTTTCTTTTCTTTTTTGGTTTTTGCTTTTCTGTTTTGCAAAATGTTTGGCCCCAATTTGACTTTTGTAAAATAGGGAGTTATGCCACATAAATACTTTGCAATATTTAGCACTGCCATAAAAAGGTTTGGGGTCAAGATGATTTCATTTGAATTTTACATAAATGAAAATGGATTAAATGGGGCTGTTTTGGGTACTGTTTGGTTTCTAGGGTCAATTTGGGAATTTAATTAATGTGGATTTAATTTTTATAATTGCTTTGGGAATATTTGTAATATTATGAACATTTTTGTTCTACTGTTTGGATAACTTTTAATTTTGACTTTATTTTAAATTTGAATCTGAAGTTGGATTATTCTCTAAATGCAATTTATTTAGGATGATCATGATGACATGGCTAATTAATTAGCTTAATGACAGGGTTAAGATCTGGGGATGTTACAACTATGGCCCCCAGGTCTACCTTAGCCATATTATAAAATCCAAAAATACCTTGCTACAATTTATTTACTTTTATTTTACTTTTCATTTTATCAATCTACAACTATCAGATTTAATCCTTGCAATTAACGAGTACAAGGGGATTGACAACTTTCTTGCCCGCGTTGGGTGCAAGTATTTGCTCTCTTTTGTGTAGGTACTGTTTGAGGGTTGTTCGAGTAAAGCTCCTACTGGTTTGATAAACCTTGGTTCTCAACTAAGGGAAATACTTATCCGCTACTGTTGCATCTCCCTTCCTCTTCGGGGTAAAACCCAATGCAACTCACAAGTAGCATGGTCCAATGACAAGGGCCCGTGCACGTGACATTGAACATGAGGTTAACTCGCTCCTTAGTGAAACTCCCTTTTCCATATGTGAGACATGGCTACTACCACAAATGGAGATGTTATGCATGCTTAGGTTCCAAGAAGACAACCTTGGAGAAGCTCGGAGTCAAGGGCAAGACCCACCGAAGAGGAGCAAGAAGTGCCACAAGTGAAGCCACCGCAGAGCTACATCGGCCGGACATTCGGCCAAGGCCCGGATATCCGGTGCCTCAAGGCCGGAGGAATCCCGAAGAAGTCGGCGCCTGATGACTCTACAACGGCCGGACATCCGGCGCCCCATCGAAGGGCCGGATATCTGGCCAGCCTTCAAAAATCCAGCCAGGGGGCAATAGAAGCCAGGCCCAATTCGGCCGGACATCCAAGACCCCAATGTCGGGTCGGACATCTGGCGAGCCCTCGGAAATCCAGTGCCTGCGTGCGCCTACTCGGGCCCAAGGGCTGTGTAACCCCTCCTTCACCCCCTCACTTCGCCCTAGACTATAAATAGACCTCACCTCTTCCCCCTAGGGTTAGCAAAGATTATCAGACTAAATTATAGAACCTTTTTCTCATCGACCTCTCCTTGGATACCAAGACCTCCATTGGAGAAGATCCTCTTGGATTAAAGACCTCATCCCATAGGCTTGGAGAAGACTACCCCCTCAAGTCCCCAAACCTCTCATGGATTTGGGAAGAACTACCTATTTCCTTATTTTCTCTTGTTGACTTTGGATCCACGTGCTTGTATGAGATTGTGGAGATAGTGGATGTGTAACTTGTGTTCTTGTCTTTGAGTGATTTCCTCTTTGTGTTCTTGCTTGTTCCACCCTACATCATCTTGGATCAGAGAAAGGTTGATTCACATCTTGGAGTCCCAAAACTCCACTTTCTAGCTTATTTTCGTTTACTTTTTGTCCTGATTCGAATATCCCCACCAAAATTAGCCCCACCATTTTTTTGCAATTTGTTGGTTCTTGTGAGATTTTGTTGGATTGGATCCATGGAGTTGAAGTGTTTTTGGTGGATCTAGCCTTGATAGCCCACAAGTATAGGGGATCGCGACAGTCTTCGAGGGTAGTATTTCACCCAAATTTATTGATTCGACACAAGGGGAGCCAAAGAATATTTATGAGCCTTAGCAGTTGAGTTGTCAATTCAACCACACCTAGAAAGTATTATTTCTGCAGCAAAATATATAGTAGCACATTAGTATGATAGTTTGATAGTAGCGGTAACAGTAGCAATAGTAATGGTGACAGTAACAGTAGTAGTTTAGTAGTAATTGTAACAGCAACAGCAACAGTTGTAACTTAGCAAAGATCAATATGAGCAAAGCGTAGGCATTGGATCAGCGATGGATATTTGTTATGGATGACATTCATCATGCAACGGTCACAACCTAGAGCGATACACAATATATCCAATTCATCAATTCAATGTAGGCATGTATTCCGTATATAGTCATACGTGCTTATAGTAAGAACTTGTGTAACATCTTTTGTCCTACCCTCCCGTGGCAGCGGGGTCCATAAGGAAATCTAAGGGGTATTAAGGCCTCCTTTCAATAGAGAACCGGAACAAAGCATTAACACATGGTGAATACATGAACTCCTCGAATTACAGTCATCCCCGGAGAGTATCCTGATTATTGTTACTTCGGGGTCTACGGGTCAGAACAATAACAAGTCCATATAACTAGCAGATAGGATCAAGAACTCAAATATATTGATGATAACATAAAGGGTTCAGATCTAAAATCATGGCACTCGGGCCCTAGTGACATGCATTAAGCATAGCAAAGTCATAGCAACATCAATCTCAGGACATAGTGGATGCTAGGGATCATGCCCTAACAAATTAACTTGATTACATGATAAATCTCATCCATCGCCATCACCGTCCAGCCAGCCTACGAAGGGATTACTCACTCCCGGTGGTGAGCATCATGGAATTGTCGATGGAGAAGTGTTGTTGATGATGACGGCGATGAATCCCCCTCTCCGGAGCCCCGAACCGACTCCAGATCAGCCCTCCCAATGAAGAACAGGAGGTGGCAGCGGCTCCGTATCGTAAAACATGATGAAATTTTCTCTCTGATTTTTTTCTCCATGAGACGGTACTTATGGACTTGGAGGTAGGGAAAACGGAGGCTCAAGGGGCCCACAAGCTCAGGTGGCGCGCCCTAGGGGTGCGCCACCTGAGCTTGTGGCTTTGTGGTGGCCCCCTCCAGTAGATCTTTTCGCCAATAATTCTTATATATTCTAGAAAAATTCCCCATAAATTTTTGGCCCAATCCGAGAACTTTTATTTCTGCACAAAAACAACACCATGGTAGTTCTGCTGAAAACAGCGTCAGTCCGGGTTAGTTTCACTCAAATCATGTAAATTAGAGTCCAAAACAAGAGCAAAAGTGTTTGGAAAAGTCGATACGTTGGAGACGTATCAACTCCCCCAAGCTTAACTCATTACTTGTCCTCAAGCAACTCAGATGATAAATTGAAAGTGATAATGAAAGACTTTTACAAACTCTTTTGCTTTGTTGTTGTATATAAGCTTAGCTAATAACCAAGTTTTCAGCAATGATCATAAGATAACCATGTGAATAATGACACTTAGATTTCATATTTACTCATGACAATGGCATAATCATCTAGGGAGCAATAATAACATGTCTCAAATGCCAACAATTTGTCAAAACAATTATGATATAATATGGTAACATGGTATCTCGCTAGCCCTTTCTGAAACCGCAAAACATAAATGCAGAGCACCTCTGAAATTCAAGCAGTGACTAAACATTGTAATTAAGGGTAGAAGAGATCCAGTCATGATAATATTCAACATTAACTAGACTAAATGCATGTTAAACTAAGAATGACAATAGCGCTCTCTATGTTGGTGCTTGAATGAGAAGGTGATGACTCAACAATAAAAGTAAATAACATGAAAGTAAATGGAAAGGCCCTACGCAGAGGGAAGTAGGGACATGCAGAGGTGCCAGAGCTTAGAGCTTAAAACAGAGACGAATATATTTTGAGAGGTGTGCTTTTCCTGTCAATGTCACAAAGGATTTCAACATCTTCCATGCTAAACACATTATCGTTGGTTCCCATGCAGAAAGGTAAAGGTTTACTCCCCCACAACCATACAAACACAAGCCATGGCTAGCCGAATCCTCGGGTGCCCTCCAAACAATCAACCTTCCGGGGGGAGTTTGTTTTATTATCTTTTTCTTTGTTTTCATTTTAACGGGACTAGGTATCCCGCATCCCTAGTACCACCATCTCTCATGCAAGACGAGTGAATAAACTCTCGTCATGAGAGTAACCCACTTAGCATGGAAGATATTGACCGCCCCGTCGCTCCATGAGCGGTGTGGGCACACAAAACATATGTTTATTTGAATTATTAGAGATGGCACATGCAAATTTACTTGGAATGGCAGGGTAATACCGCATATAGGTAGATATATATGGTGGACTCTTTTGACATAACTTTAGGTTTTCATGAATTTGGATGCACAAGCAGTATTCCCGCTTAGTACAGGCGAAGGCTAGCAAATAGATTGAGAAGCGACCAATTAGAGAGCGACAATGGTCATAATCATGCATTGCGAATAATTAACATTTAACATGAGCATGAGTAGGATATAAACACCCTGAATGTAAATATCATGAAGGCTGCATTGGTTTCGAATCAACTACATGTGTGAACATGTGCCAAGTCAAGCCACTTGAAATTTTCAGAGGAGGATACCATCCTAACATACCACATCATAATCATTTTAATGCAGGTTGACACACAAGATAAATCATTATTCACTCCTAGATACTTAAGCATGGCATGAGCAACTATGATCTCTAATTTTCATCACAAACATGTTTACTCATAATATGCTAAATCATGGATATTGAGCTAAACATATTTACAAAAACAAAAACAAGAAGAGTTCATACTAGCTTTTCCTTGCCACAGTCACTTCATCAAATCATCGTCATTATTGCCTTTCACTTGCATGACCGAATGATGTGAAAATAATAATGGTGCAAGGGTGTCGTGGACTAAGCTGAAATCTGCAAACAGTTTATTCAAAGGAGAAGACAAGGAAATATTGGCTCTTTCGTTAGATCAAAGGTAATGCATATAAGAGCCACTCAACAATTCTAACATAGTCTTCTCCAAACGACGACTCAAAGAAAAGAAAAGAAAAGTAATTCAGAGAAACACACTGAAATATTTTTAGAGTTTTTGGTTTTCCTGAAAGAAGCAAATAAACGAAGAAAAACGGAAAACGAAAAAAAACTACTTACATGGGAGAAGTCCCAACAAGCAACAAAAGAAGAAACGGGAAATCTTTTTGGGTTTTCTTTTAATACTACAAACTAACTAAACAAGAAAGAAAACCCGAAAAGAAGCGAGAAATATTTTTGGATTTTTCAAAGTTTTGCAAACACACAAAAGAAAAGCAAAATAAAGCGAAACATGGATATACAATGAAAACAATGAACACCGACAAATGAAGTGAATGTGTGATGCATGAATGTAATGTCGGTGAGAATACGTACTCCCCCAAGCTTAGGCTTTTGGCCTAACTTGGTCTATGGCCACTGAAAGAATCCATCCGGTCCAGTGGGGTACTGAGGCTACTGAGGCTCCCACTGATAGACCGGTGCTGGTGCGGGTGCAGCCTCCGCCGTCAGACTCCGGTATGCGTACAGATCATCTAGCATAAGAGTGTACCTACCCCTGGAGAGATCAAACAAAGCAGATGCGGGCAAAGTAATAACCTCTCGGGTGCCGTGGCTAAATACCAAGTTATACTGGAATAGAATTTTACCCTTATTAATAAAATCATGTTCAGTCATGCTGTGATAATTTAAGTATTTCTTGGGTAAAAGTTCATCCTCTTCATGCCTAATAGGCATCCCAAAATGTCTATCAAGATAAGAAGCATAAATACCACCATAGATAACACCCTTTGAACGGTTAGTGTGTAACCATCGTGCAACAATAGCTCCCAGACTAAAGGTTCTATCACCTAGGAGTGCACAACACAAATAGCAAGATTAGGTGAACTAAGTGTACCACTCTCCCATCTACTAGTCAAGCATCTCCCGGTAAATAATGAAAAGTAACGTCGAACGGGAAAATGTAAACTAGCAACTCTCGCCTGAGAGACTCCTCTACTCTCCCCCACAGTCACTTCCTGCAAGAAATCCCCAAAGTCTCTAGTGCGTGGTTCTAGCGGACTACCCTCATTAGGAATTTTGTAAACTTGACAAAACCTATCAAGTGTCATGTCATAAGAGTGATCGTACAGGTGAAATGATACGGTAGGTGGGTTGTTCCTAGACATGAATCAAAAGTTTTGCACAAAAGTATTTGTGAGGAGAAGGTACTGGTCAGACTTATCTTCGAGGAATGGAGTGAGTCCGGCGATGTTCGCCAAATGACAGAAATCCTCTCGAATACCCGCGTCTCCCAAGAATGTATCACACGGCCATTCACATGGTCGCACCTCAGCTGCACGAGGAAGGTTGTACTTGGGCTTCTCCTCCAGAGTCTCCGCGGAACTCTGGCTCGAAGAACCCCTGGAGAAGACCCTCCTCAACATTTTCTTTCTTTGAAAAGTTTCTGAAATTTTTAGTCCCCAAATTAAAAGTGAACAAAACGTAACAAAATTGATAGTAACTACTCCCACAAACTCCTAGAGGCTATACCATGCATCAAAACTACTTAGAACCAAACAAATTCAACATGCAAGCTCATATACATGGTCAACAGCAGTAGCAAAAGTTGCAAAATATAATCTACTAGAACAAAAACTAATTGGACCATCGGAGGAGTCACATACCAAGGAGTAATTTCCCCAGACAGTTTCGGAAATGGAGCTCCGAGCAAGGAGATAAAAAATCTCACGAAAATGAGCAAGAACACGGGAATGCAAGCAAGGATGATTTTTTCTGGAGGTGGAAGAAGGTTGTGGGCATGGGTACTCAGTGAGTCCTGTGGGGCCCACAAGCTTGCATGGCACGCCCAGGGGGTAGGCGCACCATGTGAGCTTGTGGCTCACTGGTGCACCCCCCCTGGGGTGTGTTCAGTGCCAAAAATTCTTATATATTCAGGAAAAAATCATACTAATTTTTCAAGACATTCCGAGGAATTTTATTTTTGAGACATTTTATTATTACATGGATAATTCCGAAAACAAGATAATCATGGCAATTTGCTTTATTAAACTATAAATAATAGAGAACAAACTATAAGTATAGGAGGTTGTGCTTACTAAATTCATCGACCACATGCCCCTCAAAAGGGATCCATTAATAAGGTTGATCAAGTCTTATTGACGAACTACTTCCGAGTAACATGAAACCAAAGAATTCTCATATAACACTAAGTTACCTCAATGGGAATATGCATTTCCCCAACAATAAGAGTTTGATATTTCTTTTCGGGAGTCCGAAGAGGAAATTCGAAACCTCCAATAGTGATTGTCATAATTCTTTCAATAAGGTTGATACTATTCGCTTGGTGTTGTTTCTTCGGAATATATACCGTATGATCATTACCATTAACATGAAAAGTGACCTTGCTTTTGTTGCAATCAATAACAGACCCTGCAGTATTCAAAAAGGGCCTACCAAGAATAATCAACATATTGTCGTCCTCAGGCATATCAAGAATAACAAAGTCCGTTAAGATAGTAATATTAGCAACAACAACGGGAACATCCTCACAAATACCGATGGGTAAAGCAGTTGATTTATCAGCCATTAGCAAAAAAAAATCAGTAGGTGTCAACTTACTCAAGTCAAGTCTTCTATATAAAGAGAAAGGCATAACACTAACACCAGCTCCTAAATCACATAAAGCAGTTCTAACATAATTGTTTTTGAATGAGCATGGTATAGTAGGTATTCCTGGATCTCCTAACTTCTGAGGCATTTTTCCTTTAAATGAATAATTTGCAAGCATAGTGGAAATTTTAGCTTCAGGTATTTTCCTTTATTTGTGACAATATCTTTCATATACTTTGCATACGGGGGCATTTTCATAATTTTAGTCAAGGGTCTTCTCAGATACAAAGGTCTAAGCATTTCAACAAAGTGATTAAAAGCCTCTTCATCTCTATATTTCACAGCCTTACTAGGAAATGGCATGGGTTTTTGAACCCACGGTTCTCTTTCCTTACTGTGTTTTCTAGCAACAAAGTCCTTTTTGTCATATCTTATTGTGATAGCCTGGCTTATTAGGGATGATAGACTACTCATATCAATAAGGAATTCCTTCTTTTCCGGGAGCCCATTCGGAAAGAACTCCAAAGTTAAGCGTGCTCAGCTTGGAGTAATTTCAGGATGGGTGACCGACCGGGAAGTTAGTCCCGGGTGCGCACGAGTGAGGACAAAGTGCGCAGAAAAGACTAGTATTGATCTGTGAGGCCAGTCTAGATCTTGCCAGGAGTAACGACCACCGGTGGGTGTGTCCGGGGCGTTACAAGTTGGTATCAGAGCCGACCCTCGCGGTTACACGGATGTTTGCGGGTCAGGTGTGCGGTCATGTTGTTCATGACGTTTGTGACCCGTCGTGGCACACGGCATGGTACATGTACCGGACTGGACGCACAGACGTATGTGCCAAGAGGGAACGTTCCTGTGGCCCGACGAGGACGTCGGTTCCTCTGAGTGGGGGTGTATGTGATAGCCTGGCTTATTAGGGATGATAGACTACTCATATCAATAAGGAATTCCTTCTTTTCCGGGAGCCCATTCGGAAAGAACTCCAAAGTTAAGCGTGCTCAGCTTGGAGTAATTTCAGGATGGGTGACCGACCGGGGAGTTAGTCCCGGGTGCGCACGAGTGAGGACAAAGTGCGCAGAAAAGACTAGTATTGATCTGTGAGGCCAGTCTAGATCTCGCCAGGAGTAACGACTACCGGCGGGTGTGTCCGGGGCGTTATACTTATATTCTTAGGAGATGGGTTATCAAGCTCAACTGCAGGTTCTATTTCTACTTCATTATCAGATTCCTTATTATTGTCTGGTGATGCATCAATATGATCATCATTAACATTATCATTATCACTAGGTGCATGCTCATTACCAGACTGTGTCTCAGCATCAGAAATAGAAACATCATTAGGATTCTCAGGAGGTTTTTCTACAACAGGCTCACTAGAAGCATGCAAAGTTCTATTCTTTTTTCTTTTTCTTCTTCCTAGGTGAACCAGGTACATCATTATTAACTCTCTGAGAGTCTTGCTCAATTCTTTTAGGATGGCCCTCGGGATAAAGAGGATCCTGAGTCATTTTCCCACCTCTAGTAACCACTCTAATAGCATGATCATTCATTTTATTACTCATTTCATTAAGCAAGTCATTTTGTGATTTGGCAACTTGTTCTAATTGTGTTTGAACCATAGATGAGTGTTTACCTAGTCCCTTAACATCATTAGTAATTCTAAACATCAAGTCACTCAATCGTTCAATCATAATAGCATTGTGTTTCAATTGATCACTTATATATTTATTGAAGTCTTCTTGCTTCCTAATAAAATTATCAAATTCATCCAAACACTGACTAAGAGATTTATTATAAGGAATATCACCTTCATCAAATCTATAAAGAGAATTTACCTCCACTACCTGTGTCGGGATATCAAGTCCATGTATTTCTTCGATCGGTGGTAAATTCTTAACATCTTCGGATTTAATACCCTTTTCTTTCATAGATTTCTTTGCTTCTTGCATATCTTCTGGGCTGAGGAATAGAATACCTCTTTTCTTTGGAGTAGGCTTGAGTGGTGTTTCAGGGAGTGTCCAATCATCGACATTTCTCAATATACTATCCAATAGTTCCTGAGCCTATTTAATAGTTCGTTCCCTGAAAACACAACCAGCACAACTATCTAGGTAGTCCCTAGATGCATCGGTTAGTTCATTACAAAAGATATCAAGTATTTCATTTTTCTTAAGAGGTGGATCAGGCAAAGCATTTAATAATTGGAGAAGCCTCCCCCAAGCTTTAGGGAGATGCTCTTCCTCAAATTGCACAAAGTTATATATTTCCTGTAAGGCAGCTTGTTTCTTATGAGCAGGAAAATATTTTTCAGTGAAATAATATATCATATCCTGGGGACTACGCACACAACCAGGAGCAAGAGTATTAAATCATTCTTTAGAATCACCCTTTAATGAGAAAGGAAGCAACTTAAGAATATAGTAGTAGCGAATCTTTTCCTCTTGAGCAAATAGGGTGGCAATGTCATTTAATTTAGTAAGATGTGCCACAACAGTTTTAGTTTCCTAACCATGAAAAGGATGTGATTCCACCAAAGTAATAAGTTCAGGATCAACAGAGAATTCATAATCCTTATCATTAACAAAGATAGGAGAGGTTGCAAACTTAGGATCATATTTCATTCTTTCATTCATAGCCTTTTCTTTTAGCTTACACAGTAATTTCTTCAGATGCTCTCCATCATTACAGGCAAGAAAATCTCTCGCAATCTCCCCATCCAACATATCCCTCGGGTATATTAGGCATTTCATATCTAGTAGGAGAGCTAGGCATAATAGGTGAATCATAATTTTCATCAGTTTCAGCATTCTCAAGTTCTCTAGATTTAGCAATTTGTTCATCAAGAAATTCACCTAGTGGCACAGTTTTATCAAGCAAGGTACTAGCATCATCACAAGTATCATTTATAACAGAAGCAGTATCATCAATTACTTGTGACATAACAGATTGAATAGCAGGCGGTGGTGTCGCAAGTCTACTTAAAATAGAAGGTGAATCAAGTGAAGAGCTAGATGACAATTCCTTACCTCCCCTCGTCTTAGAGGGTATGATCTTTGTCTTAGCATATTCCAGATTCTTCATAGTGATCAGCAGATATATAATTCCCAAGTGAACTCAATAAATAAAGCTATGCTCCCCGGCAACGGCGCCAGAAAAAGGTCTTGATAACCCACAAGTATAGGGGATCGCGACAGTCTTCGAGGGTAGTATTTCACCCAAAGTTATTGATTCGACACAAGGGGAGCCAAAGAATATTTATGAGCCTTAGCAGTTGAGTTGTCAATTCAACCACACCTGGAAAGTAATATTTCTGCAGCAAAATATTTAGTAGCACAGTAGTATGATAGTTTGATAGTAGAGGTAACAGTAGCAATAGTAACAGTGACAGTAACAGTAGCAGTTTTGTAGTAATTGTAATTATAGCAGTAACAATAGTAACTTAGCAAAGATCAATATGAGCAAAGCGTATGCATTGGATCAGCGGTGGATATTTGTTATGGATGACATTCATCATGCAACAGTCACAACCTAGAGCGATACACAATAGCTCCAATTCATCAATTCAATGTAGGCATGTATTCCGTATATAGTCATACGTGCTTATAATAAGAACTTGTATAACATCTTTTGTCCTACCCTCCCATGGCAGCGGGGTCCATAAGGAATTCTAAGGGATATTAAGGCCTCCTTTTAATAGAGAACCGAAACAAAGCATTAACACATGGTGAATGCATGAACTCCTCGAATTACAGTCATCCCCGGAGAGTATCCCGATTATTGTCACTTCGGGGTCTACGGTTCAGAACAATAACAAGTGCATATAACTAGCAGATAGGATCAAGAACTCAAATATATTGATGAAAACATAAAAGGTTCAGATCTGAAACCATGGCACTCGGGCCCTAGTGACAAGCATTGAGCATAGCAAAGTCATAGCAACATCAATCTCAGAACAAAGTGGATACTAGGGATCAGGCCCTAACAAATTGACTCGATTACATGATAAATCTCATCCATCTCCATCACCGTCCAGCAAGCCTACGAAGGGATTACTCACTCCCGGTGGTGAGCATCATAGAATTGTCGATGGTGAAGGGTTGTTAATGACGACGACGACGAATCCCCCTCTCCGGAGTTCCGAACGGACTCCAGATCAGCCCTCCTGATGAAGAACAGGAGGTGGCGGCGGCTCCGTATCGTAATGTGATGAAACTTTCTCTCTGATTTTTTTCTCCGTGAGACGGTACTTATGGACTTGGAGGTAGGGCAAACGGAGGCTCGAGGAGCCCACAAGCTCAGGTGGCGCACCCTAGGAGGGGCGCCACCTGAGCTTGTGGCTCTCTGGTGGCCTCCCTCTAGTAGATCTTTTCGCCAATAATTTTTATATATTCCAGAAAAATTCCCCGTAAATTTTCAGCCCAATCCGAGAACTTTTGTTTCTGGACAAAAACAACACCATGGTAGTTCTGCTGAAAACAGCGTCAGTCCGAGTTAGTTTCATTCAAATCATGCAAATTAGAGTCCAAAACAAGAGCAAAAGTGTTTGGAAAAGTTGATACGTTGGAGGTGTATCAAGCCTCTCCCCACCTTTTCCCCTAATTTAGTCTAGAAAATCCACCCCTCCCCATCCGGAAAAAAAATCCAAGCTAGAAAATTCGCGAGATCCGGATTTCCTGACCTGCCACGGATTACAGCCGCCGGATATCCGGCTGAACCCCGGACATCCGGCCCGCCGCCACCAAAACCCCCAACTTCGCCCGAAATTTACCCAAAATTCGCAATATCACCCACCTTCCGCAACCATTCCAATTTTGACCACTTTGCCATTTAAGATTTTGAGTCGCGGTTTTCCGTGTCCTAAAGTGTTTTGGCTAATTAGGAACGGCTTCGACACAACTTCACCGCAACTAATCATCGCCTATGAACTCGTCACCGACAACGGTCACTTCATCCCCTTTGACAACAACACCGGAAGCAAGGTCGGTAACATCGATGACCTTGACGAATGTAGTGTTGACGAAGGTATCCATTACGTAATCATCTCACCTTCCCTTGCCATTGCATTGTTAACCCTGAGCCTTTGCGTCACTTGCCCACTGAGACTAGCGATTTGAGTATTGCCAGGTCACGTTACTTGTGCACCTTAGGGCATCTCCAAAGCGGACCCTCAAACCGCCTGCAACCGTCCGGACTGCGCGGTTCGGACGTGATTAGCCATCCAACGAGCTCCTGTATCGGTCCGCTGAGCGGTCTGGACACACTTTTTTAGGCAAACCGAGACAAACTGGGGGGTTTTGCGAGAGTTCGGACAGCACACACGTAGGAATCCGACACCCCGGGCCCACCCAAAACCCCTCCCGGACCCTGCGGCTCCATCCTCCCATTTTCACTCCTTCCCTTTTTTCTCTCTTGCCTTCGCCGCTGCTCCAGCACCCCGGCCGCGCCGCCACACCCTTGCCGGAACTCGACGCGTCTGTCACCTCCAACGGTACCCCCGGGCTCCAAGACGCTTCTCCTCTACCGCCTTTCCACACCTCTCATCCGACCACCGCACAGGTACCATCCGCTCATACGATACTCACCATGCTTGGCAACTGTTCGGTGAAATGCTCGTGCTAAATTTTTTTCTCCCTTTTTCTTTGAAGCAATGGATTCGGATATGGAGAACATATACGAGCACAATGTTGAGTCATCCAACGGCTCGTCCGACGAGGAGGACTACACGGATGAGACGGCGATGATGTAGGCGGTTCTTACAGACGTCGAGCATGTAGAAGAGCATGTCCTCAATTTCAAGGGACCGATAAAGGGTCATCGAGTGCTCAACCGCAACAGGGCGCGCGACCATTTGACGCTGATGAATGACTACTTTGCCCCCGATGCCCTCTTCGCTGACAGCTTTCACCGGCGCTTTCGGATGCCCAAAAATGTCTTCGATCATCTCTACCATGGCATTCGGTCCTTTGATGACTACTTCATCTTGAAGAAGGATGTCGTGGGAAGGATTGGGTTCTCTGGTTACCAGAAGTGCACGGCCGCACTGTGGATGCTTGCATATGGCACGGCCGCTGATTCGTAGGACGAGTACCTACAGATGACTGAGAGCACATGCGGAGATGCCATGGTCTGGTTTTCAACTGTCGCAGACACCGAGAGGATCTTGGCAATCTCGAAACCAAGAGGGTGGCCATGTTTGCTCAGATCTCTTGACTGCATGCATTGGAAATGGAAGAACTGCACAAAAGTTTTTGGGCAATATCAGGGTCATGTTAAGAAGCCCACCATCATTCTTGAAGCAGTTGCATCACATGATCTTTGGATTTGGCACGCTTTATTTGGCATGACCGGGTCTCACAATGACATCAATGTGCTGCAACGATCACCATTGTTTGCTAGGCTGACTAAAGGAAAAGCTCCTCCTTGCCACTATACTATCAATGAGCATGAGTACAACATGGGATACTATCTGGTTGACGGTATCGATCCTCCGTGGGCTACCTTTGTCAACACCATCTCTAACCCAATTGGCCAGAAAAAGTCTCACTTAGAAAGGATGTTGAGAGGGCATTTGGAGTTCTACAGGCACGTTTTGCAATTGTTCATGGACCTGCTAAACAATGGGATTCAGAGACCTTGTGGGAGGTGATGAGCATGATCATGGAGGATGAGGGTGAGGATGTTGTCGCAGGTCTTGAATTTGAGAACATGGGGATCCTATCGAACTTCCAGACCAGAATCTGGCTAGATTTGAAGAGTTTGTTCAAATGCATCAATGAATTCGGCATCGAGCAACTCACGAGCAACTAAAGGAAGATTTGATTGAGCATCTGTGGGCGGTTAAAGGGGACAACAATGTTGGAGTGTAATAATATTTGAACTTTTTTAAGTTAGAACTACTGCTGCATTTGAACATTTGAACTATTCTAGACTATAAATGCAGCTATTTGAGTGTGCGGGCTCGGACGGATGCGGTGTCCATTTTGCGAGTCAGTGTTGGAGATGCCCTTAGTGATACATACACCGCATAGCTTACATTGCGTGCAAATGTCTTGTTTATCATCTCTTGTGTCATAAGTTACTCCCGTGCATACATAATTGCTACATTGTTTCTCGCATCAAGCATCTTGGCACAGGAAGCGTCATAAAAAAAACTTTTAAGCAAAAGGACAAGATACAAAGAGCTCTAAGCAATAGAAATAACATCGAGCCTCATTGCATCTCATCTTGATATCATAGATCATCTTCGATCATCGTTGTGCGAGCTTCATTGTAGATCATACATACATAGGCTAACTGGGATAGAAGACGACACATTTTGTTCTTTTAGGTTGGTGCACAAGTACGTATCTCGCCCATTTGAGCAATCATACTAGCGTCTTTTTTGTGTTGTGCAACATGAGCTTTTCCATGGAAACACATTTTGTGCTCATTCCTTGGTTGCACAACCCCACTTATCTATTTGTGTGTGTTCCTTGTGCCACTGTATTTATTGATCTATTTGCTTCACTTTGAAATTCGTGAATCTTTTCAACATTTTCGATATCTTGACTAATACTTGCTTGATTTTGTGCCACTACTCCTCATTGAGCCACTCTATAAGCTTTGTTGTGTAGATGTGATATTGACAAGAATCGGTACCAATTCTATTATTTTGCATTCCCATACTGAGTGATCATTGATCCAGCTTCAACTTTGGGAAAGGTAAATTTGGTATTGTTCTTCTCATTTTCCCACTTACCTCCGCCCGTGTGTTGTGATGGATAGGCCAAGCACATCGAACCCGATCTTCGATGACCCCGAAAACGCGAATAACTACATCACCAAGACTCATCACTTCGGCCTACAATGAGCGATGCATGATTCAGTTGGTGTCTTGAACGATCGCATCGATGGTCTCGCCAACGACATTCGCGTATCCGAAGCGAGAACAAAGGAGTACCTCGACTCCAAGATGGCCACTCAAATGGATGAACTTCGAGCATTGATGGTCAATCGCAAGTCTTCATCATTTACTTCGTCCTCATCAAGGAGAATACACTCAATTCACCATTCTTCAGAGCTCCCATCCGATGCAAGTTCAATACGGCCTCGTGCTCATCTTCGAGACGAACGCCAAGATCATCAAGCTTCAATCCCAATCCAAGGCAATGGATTGCAAGACCGCGCCTAAGAACGAGAAAGACGTCGTTGTGAAGAGCAAGATGCCCAAGAACAAGACGACCTCGGGCAAGAACAAGAGCGTCGCGAGGAACAAGAAAATGAGGCGCAACAAGACATATGTGAAGCTACGCGCAACCTTGCCAACCGAATAGAAGAGCAAGAGAAGAGCGCCAAGAAGAAGAGGCTCACAATGAAGAACATCAAGAATTGAGGCGAATGGCGCGCATACAAAGATTCCAACGTCAAGCCAATCATGAGGAGCATGAAGACCATGATCCCCCTCAATGACATGAGCACCGCGAACACCACCACAATCAACACAACGAGCAACGATATGGCAAGCTCAAGTTTGCCATGTCAAGGTTCTCCGGTGGAACCAACCCCGAAGACTTCTTATCATGGGCACTCAAAATGGATAAGATATTTCGCTTGCACAACTATGAAGAAGCATAGAAGATCGCAATGGCCTATCCTTAGTTTGACGAGTACGTTCTCATTTGGTGGGAACAAGTAGTTGAAAGAAGAAGAGAGCAAGTTGACCGTCCTATCACCACTTGGAATGACATGAAGGAAGTCATGAGAGCAAGATTTGTGCCAACTCACAATACACGAGACCTCTTCAAGAAGATCCAACTACTCAAACAAGGCACTAAATCGGTGAAAGAATACTATAAAGATATGGAGATAGTCATGATAAGGGCAAATGTCAAGGAGAATGAAGAGCAAACTATGGCAAGATTCTTGAATGACCCCAATCATCCTGTCAAGAAGATCACCGGCTTCCAACCTCCGCGCCTGGGTGCATGTGTTTCTTTTTTAGGCAAGGGGGGCATTTCCTATACGGCGCCTTAAGCGCCCATTTCTTCATTTCCCCGCACACCCCCCTCCGAGCTGAGCCGGCCCGTTTAGTTTTTTTTCTGTTAACATGCAAAACACGCGCGTGCGAGGTGATTCGAACCCGCGATCTCCTTGTCTCGATAAACTGCAGTAACCACCTAGGAAACCACATCTGTTGTGATTATTTACTCCCTTTTCTTCTTTTTGTTCTTTCTTCCTTTTTCCCTTTTATTTTTATTTTTCTTTTTCTTTTTTTCTTAAATTCATGAACTTATTTTTTAAATCCGTGAAATTTTTTCAAAACAAATGAACTTTTTTTCAAAATCAATGATTTTTTTCAAATTTGATGATTTTTTCAGAATCAATGAACTTTTTCAAATTGGATGAACTTTTTTTGAAAATCGATGAACTTTCTCAAATTTGTGAACTATTTTTAAAAAATTGAAGATTTTTTTTCCAAAATCAATGAACATTTTTTCAAATGGATGAACTTTTTTCCAAAATTGATGAACTATTTTTATAAAATCCATAAACCTTTTTGGGTTTCACATTTTTTTCATAAGTATTAAAAAGCCGGCTAGATTTTCTACTAGATCAACAGCACAAAAACGAAAAAAGAAACTATGTTGTGGCCGAGCGAGCGGGCGTGCAGCTGGAGCGAGGTGCGGAGCGAAGTCGCGTTGCAGGGCCGCGCCCCGCTTGGGCACGCGTGAGCGCCAGTTGGTTCCACGGCGCAGAAGGAGCCGTATAGGAGCTCCCGGCAAGGGTGCATGCGTTGTCGGCCCACCCTGTCCACTCTGCCCCTCGCTGTGGGATGAAGCTTTTGAGTTAATTATTGTACACGTGTTTATGACTTTTCCTCCGAATCACATGTTGAAGAAGCATAGCAGTTATAACATAGAATATAAACACTTAATTATAAACATGAAAATAAATAATACAAATATTATTGCCTCAGCGTATATTTCCAACACAATTTGTCTCATCCTAGTCAACAGTTACATGTGCACTGAGATTCATGCGACTCATCGGCCATTAAAGCATTCGTGTTGGACATCTAAAAATCTGACGTCAGATTTTTCTAGTGTTTCCACAAAGAAAAAAACACTCCTCTTCCCTTCCTTGCATCCTCCTACCTCAGGCTGGCCATAGTGGTGGTATCTTAGCCGGTATCATGCACTTGGGAATAACAAACACGCTTATGTGGCAGAGAATTAAAGAAAAGAGAGAGGGTTAGAGTAACATAGGTAAATACCGCATCATAATAAATGCTATGCTACTTTGTGTTATGCATGGCAATAAATAAGATCATCTATGATACTATGCACTATAAAGGTAGTATCATGATACTCCCCACTGTGATTAGCCTCACTCCCCATATCGATGTTGAGGTGGCGTAATCGAGGTTTCTCGGTGTGAGATCAAGCTTGCCTCACACGTCCAACCATTTCTGAAGCCCGCGGGAGAAAATCACCTGGGATATCCACATCCACAAACGTGTGCATGCGTAATCCGTGACGGAATGGCAGAGCAAGGTAGTACATGGATTGGATCAGCTGGCCGATCAAGTCCATAGATTAATTGTACATCTGGAATTGAATGCAATGTGACACGTGAAAGCTTCTGTATTTGTTGCCGAGTTGCTCGCTACTCAGTCGAGTGTGGTCGAGCTTTGGCACCGAATCATCTTTGAGAGTTGTTTCTCGGGCGCGGATTTTGGCTCCGAGGTGCTCCACCCACCCATATCCTCGCCTGTCGTTACTTTGCCCGATCAGAACATATAATAGGAAATGATTTCACTCTGAGGCAATACCATGGTGTAATACGAGATGTGGGGTTCGTTAGGATTAACGCGGAACATGTCGGACACCCGGGTATAGGAAAATTGAATTTTTCACATTCTCTCTCCCGTCAACTCGCCTCTCTCTTCACACAAATCACACAAAAAGCATTCGGACCGTGGCGCTGCCGGCCTCCACAGCGTTGTAAGTCGAGATCCACCTCATCTGAAGGACTGCTCCTGTTCGTGTTCATAGCACTGTTCATCATCGTGCTCGTTGGAGCATCATCGTGCACAAACATATGTTCTGACATCAAAGAAACAGAACATTGAAGATAAGGCCTGCCCTCCATGAAAATAACTCTGGCCAGGACCTTCGTCTCGTCGCCATTGGTACTGCTCATTCTTGTCCTCCAAGAGCGATTATCGTCAGAACATCTGTTTGTTCGAGGGGCATGCAAGAACAGGAAACTTGCCATATTATCTGGCAGAAAAAAATTCACTGCCTAGTTTTGATTTGCCGGAAACAACTCCTTTATCAGATCCATTGGTGCACACAAAAAAAATCACTGCCCATCATACATACATGATTCACAAAAATAACTTGAAAACTGACTTGCTTACATTTTCACTTTTCATGATTCAGCATCATCACATACTGCTAAAAAACATGGTTCATCAGCAAATAGATTCCAAAACGGTAGATGCATCAGCAAATTTACAACATTGACGGTGATAATACTTGATGAGATTGTTTTCTGATGCATCAGAAAAAATAATTATAATTACATATCCATCAAAAACTCATTAATCGGGCAATATAGCTACTCAAAAAAGCATTCCGTTGAATTTCATTCATAAAATGTGCACTGGTTAACCACCAAAAATTCAGATAAGACCAGGAGAGTTCATACCAAATTCTGAAGGGGAAAACTGCAAATCAGAGTCATGGAAAATCTCCGAATTTCCCAGATTTGTCACCGTCTAAAAAAAACAGTTTTGAACACCAAGATCTGATCTCGTACAAAAAATAACCAGGAAACCTCAGAGGACAAAATCAAGGAAAGAAAATTTTCTGACCCAGAAAACCTCTGAGAGAGAAATTCGAGGAAAGAAAATTTTCAGAGAAAAAACAAGGAAAGAAAAGATGTTCTCAAAGAATTCTAGGAAACCTTAAGAGAGAAAATTCAACGAAACCTCATATTTGAACACGACAAACTGATCTCGTACAAAAAAAATCTAGGATACCTCGGAGAGAAAATTCGAGGAAAGAAAAAATTTAGACATAACCATTGGGTGTCAGAGTTGACGATGAAAAAAACTCCAGGAAACTTCAGAGAAATTTCGAGGAAAGAAAATTTTCAAAGAAAAAAATGAGGAAAGAGAAGACGACCTGAACATCATTGGGTGTCAGAGTTGAGGAAAAAAGTTCCAGGAAAACTTAAGAGAGAAAATTCGAGGAACGAAAAATTTCAGAGAGAAATTTCGAGGAAGAAAAGACGGTCTCAACAGCGAGGATCCTTGCCTAGTCGACGGCCTTCATCCCCAAAGTCTCAGCCCATACTTCCACCGTTCTCGGATCCATCGGTGGCATGTGCGGGGTGGGGTTGGAGGTTGAATCCGTCGGCGGCTGGAGACGATGTGCCAGCGGAGCTTCGTTCCGAGCGCCAGCGACGCGTGGGTGGCGTTGGAGGCGGGGCACATCGCGCGGGGCGGAGCACGACGGTGGCTCGCCGGGGCAGAGGGAGAGGGACGGATGGATAGGGACGAGGGTGGGGGAGGAGTGAAGGAGAGAAACAGTAGACGGGCTCAAAAATACACACACGAGAGCGGAGCGGGCCAAGTTAATGGGTACAGAATGGCACCGTTCGTAGGGTGAAGTCCAGCTATTTCCTGGACATGAGGCCCATCAATGCGACCACATATAGGCCTATACGCTGCTTAGTTAATTTAGTGTTAATAAAGGATACCACAATGAATACAAAGGGAATACATGCACCGTTAGTAATCTCGATGCGGGTATAGGGCTCGGATGTAAGGGTGTGGAGCACCTAGGTGATCCTATGCAATTACTGTTGTTTCTCCTTCCTCTTTATTTTTGACCATTCTATATACTACTCCCTATCAGGATAACCACTCCAATCTCGCGTCCGCGCTCATGGCCGCGTGAGCATGTGGCCGCCGCCGCCGGCCGGATCTCTTCGCTCCGACCACCCCCGCTCCCGCCGCGCCCGGATCCGGCCCCCACGCCAGCTGCTCTTCCTCTCCCTCCCGCAAGGACGAGCAGGTGTGCAA
This sequence comes from Elymus sibiricus, assembly GCA_039707655.1. Taxonomy (NCBI): domain Eukaryota; kingdom Viridiplantae; phylum Streptophyta; class Magnoliopsida; order Poales; family Poaceae; genus Elymus; species Elymus sibiricus. Next base: position 284,770,946 of record CM077676.1, read on the forward strand.
GATGAGGCCCCGCAACCTCGCGCCGTCCCTTTCGTCCTCAACACCAGCAGCTCCGTCGGCCTCCTCGTCGCCGCCCCCCGTCCCGGCCGGCAAGCTTCCGCCGCCTCCCGCCGAGCTGCCTGCTAGCTGCACGGCGTGCATCGTCCTGCCGGCGCCTTCGTCTGCTGCTCGATCCGATCCGGATTGGGAGCTCCTGTTCGCGCTGCCGCAGCCGATGCTGGGCCGCCCCGCCCAGGTTGGTGGGGGGTCCGTGAAGGTGCCTGAGGTGCCCCTGGGCAAGTTGCCAACTTCCGCGTCCGCGAGGCTCCCAGTGTCGGCTGCTGCTCCGACCTCGCCCATCGTCTCCGCCGCCACGCTGGCCGCGGCTGCGCTGGCCTCCCGCAAGGCCGACTCGTCCATAGGTGGGCGGAGGGCCGGCACCGGCGCCACCCCTGTTCCCATTGTCGGCGTCTCCCCCGGCCAGCTGCCGTCGTCCCCAGCGTCGACGCCTCCATCCCTGCCAGGGCCAGATCAGGCACCTCCGGAGCTCCTGCGGACTGGGTTTCTGCAGCATGCGGCGAGCCCCTGCTTGGCCGCCACGACACTTGATGTCCAGGAGGAGCCGGCCTTGCCCATGTTGCTCCAGCACGCACCCCATTCCCCGGTTCTCATGCCTAATGGTGTGGGCACGTGGGGTTCTGCTGCCAATGACGAAGAGGACAACGACGAAGAAGAATTGGTGCCACAGATGCCACAGGCTGCCTCCATGGTCTTCGACTCCACCCTGGTCCCTACAACACCGCTTGCTGCCAACGGCTTGGCCCTGACCGCTGCTCAGTCAGGTGTGGGACGTGTGCCGGAGGCGTGCGGGAGATGGCAAGAGGTGTTGCCCCGGCGTGGTCCGCGTCGTCCAATGTTGCCAGCCCCGGCAGTGGCTCCTCGCCCCATCCCTTCTTGGATGCATGGTCGATGCTGCAGATGCCTCGCTCGTGGGCACCGTGCGGCTGAGTGCAGAGATCCGTTTCGGTGCTCCCGTTGCTTGGAGAACGGTCACCGTGCACGTGGATGCCGCAATCCACGGCGTCCTCTAAGCTCGTTGTCTTGCCTTGCTGTGCAGCCATTACTCGGTACCGTGCATCGTCCTGCTTCAGCTTCATGCGAGGGTCCGATGAAATCCATGCTCCCATCCAAGGTGCTTCCTCATGGGTCTTGGGCGTCTGTCGTCTCTGCTGCCGTTGGCTCGACAATCCAGCCCGATGTGATGTTGCAATCTGCTCTGGTTGATCAGACCGCACTGCTGCAGGGTTGGATGGCGCGGGCCGAGAGCTTTTTGGAGAGAGCAGATGCTGCTCTGGGAAGGCTCACCCTTGTGCCGACTATGTTGCCGACCACTCTGACGTCCTGCCCTCCTGGTGTGGCCGGTGTTGCCTCCACAGAGGAAGGGAGCCAAGAGCTATATGGATGTTTCTCTCCTCGTGTTGGGGACAACTCATCATCACTGTTGACCTTGTCTCCTGTGTTGCGTACCAGTGAGGGCGAGCCCATCGCCGTGCCTGAGGCTCCAGTTCTGCAGATCATGCCCGACCTACGGGAGCTATGTTTGTGCCCTGTTTCGCCTTTGTCCGTGGAGCGCGTGGAGGTGGACTCTTCGGTGACCTCGTGTGAGGGGTATGTTTCGCCTCTGTCATGTGAGCAACTGGAGGTGCCTGAGTCAATCGTGTCAGTGGTTCCTGTGGGCGATGTTGCCATGTCGGTGGTTTCTGTGGCTGATGATGTTGAGGCGGTCGGTATGTTGGCGCCTGACCCTTTGGAGCCCAACCAGCCGCTCGCCTTTGTGGACCGCGGAGGTTCCGACGTTGCGGTCACCCACTCGCACGTGTTCGTTGGAAAGGTGGTGCCTGTGCGTGACAAGGTCGATGAGATTCTCTTCGAGTTAGAGGTTCACAGCTTGCTCAAGCGTTTGGAGGCGGCTTGTCCTGGATCTGGCAAGGCGATTGTGGAGGAGGCTCTCATCAAGAGCAAAAGTAAGAAGAGTGGCGGCGCAGGAAAGACGTCCGCAGCTGCTTAATGGATGGCCATCAGTCTCTTCGGTTGTCCCTATGGCCTGACTTGTCTCCGTGGTCTTGGTGGTGCTCGTGGTCTTCGGCTGAGGTACTCTCGTTGGGAGTGTCTTTGCGATGTAGCTGTGTGGAGGTTGGTGGTCGTTATGTGTTGGGTATGATTGTCGGGCTGATTGTGTGCTTATGGGATTGCATGTTATGTGAGTAGTCCTTCTATGGTAGGTTTGTATCGGTTTTCACCCGGTTTTTGATTAATTAACTGGGCAACTCTCTTCTGCTTAATTAATCGATGAGGCAAATCTTTTGCCTCCGTTTCAAAAATATATATACTACTCCCTCCGTCCGGTAAAGAGTATACGTTTGGCTTTAAAATTTGTCCACAAAAGAGTGTACATCTATCTTCCCAATGCACTTTAAAGTAGTAAAAAATGCTTCTCTCACATTGCACGGTAATCAAGACCAATAACATTCTACACATGGTCTCCTTAATTTCTACATGCACTTAGCTCATTGGGGGTTGGGTAATTAAAGAGGAGAGAGATGGTGACTTGCACCTTTCCAATGCATTTTTTACTTAACCGGACGGAGGGAGTACCTGGGTTGTATAAAATTATAGGAGCCTCGACTTAGTAGCAGCTCCTCTTATATTATTGCCAGATCATCTTGTGACAATTCATCCGGTCAACTAGAATCCAAATAGTCGAAACGACGATAAACGATGGATCATTACAGGAATGGAAACAGAATTGGTGCATGATGTATGCATGCTAGTACTACTTGTAGTAGTTTGTATTTATTGGATCTAGGCAAGTTCGACGGCGTACGTACGTGGCTACTAGCTAATTTTCTCTCATTTTTTGAGTTTGTCTAGCCGAGGATGCAGGCCTTGAATGCGTCCATGTGCGCCGGGTCGATCGACACGGAGGCTTGCACCTCGCCGTCGCGCCGGCCGCCGACAAGCACCATCTCGCCGTCGTGGTTCATGGACACCAGCTCCACGCGCGCGGGCTTCCCGAACCCGAAGTCGGCCGCGTCGTAGGCCCGGAACCGAGGGCTCGCCGCCACGTTGGTCATCCGCTGAAACGGCAGCCGCATCAGCATCTGCATCCACCCCTTGTCCGTCCCGGACAGCGGCGCCGCCTCCATCTCCGCCACCGCCGCCTGCACGGCCCGCGCCGCGCGGAGGATGCCCAACTGGCCGAGCAGATCCGCCGCGTCTGCGCAGCTCGCCAGGCACGCGCGCACGCAGTTGCCGAGGTAAGCCTCGCTCACAGGCGGGTCGAGGCGGGAGCGCAGGTCGGCGAGAAACATCAGGTACGTGTCGTCCCCTGCGCGGAGCCCCTTGGAACGAACGAACGCCGTCCAGCTCAGCGCCGCCAGCGCCACGAACGTCGACACCGGTTTCGGCTTGGGCGCGTCGGCAGCAGACTCGGCCGAGGCGAGGTCGTCGATCCGCCGCCTGAGCGACCGGATGTCGTCTGCCCCGAGGTAGAACGTTCGGCGCGCCCGGAGGAACCGCTGGCTGAAGTCGTACTGCCCCCTCACCTGCGAGTGGTAAATACAGTAAATCACAACGCGCGATGGTGACGAATTCATTCACGATGGATAAGCTCATTCATGGCATTGCTTCCTTGCCCACGACTCTGCAGTCTGCGCCTGCACGGTCATGCATGGAACTGAAAATTGTTCCGTGCAATGCAGTGCCATCTATCTTGGAGGTGGCAGGCATACGGTTAGCATGGTGCAACCGACGAACCAACTACACTTTGGTTGACGTAGCAAGCAAAAGTTGACAAAGCTACCAACGTACACGGAGCTACAAGTACTCCTACATAGATTCATTCATTCACAAATAATAACTCTAAAAGAAAAAGAGATGAATTTACCACAGGGAGATTGGGCGCGACGGTCTTTAGCATGTCGCGGGCGAGCTCGTCGCCGTTGGGGTGCGGGATGGCCTCCCGGCCGTAGTGTGGCGGGCCGAGGACCTTGGTGACTGGGGAGCCCTCGCGGGAAGCGGAAGACCAGGCCTCCATGAATCGCCACACGGCGCGTCCGTCCGCGACTACGTGGTGCACGGACAGGCCCACCGCCAGGCCGCCGCTTAGACGAGTGGCCTGCACTGACAGCACGGGCGCCGGGAGCACCCGGGCATCCAGCTCCGGCACCAGGCTCAGGAATGCCAGGATGTCGTGCGCCTCGTCGCCCGCTAGACGCCGCACAACCATATCGCCCTCGGCCTCCAGGAAGGTGACCCCGGCGTTGGTGCAGTCCACGAAGGCGTCCCCGGTCTCCACCGCGTACTCAAGCATCCCCGCCAGGGGCAGGTAGTGCGCCAGCGTGTCCGCGAGAGCGCGCTTGAGCCGCTCCACCACCGCCGGGAAGCCGTCCTCCCCAAGCTCGTACAGGAACACCCGCTGGATGGGCGGCAGCACGACCCACGGCGAATCGAAGAAGGAAAGTTTCACGCGTTCCCCGCGCTGCACCGACGGCGCAACCCGGGAGACTGCGATAGCCCGCACGGCCGCAGCCTTGGCGGCGTCGTCGGAGCTTGCCTCGCCCATCCCGACGGGTAGGTACTTATCGGTCGTTCGCCGGAGAGGTAGAGTGGTGTGAGACGACCGATGGATGGGCGCTTATGGGGTTCCAACTGCGTCCAGCTTAAATCGCGGCAGCGGTGGTGGACGTCTTCTTGCGAAGGAAGGAACGATCAGAACAAAACTGATAATATGGCCTTGTGCAACTGCGTCCGATATATATATATATATGCCGCGTTGGTGGATGTACGTCTCGCTGCGCAGAAGGAAGGAAAGCACAGCTGAAGTGAGATGCGTGTCTGGTTTCTGGTGTACGTATACACTCTCCCTTTTGTCCACGTGTACGTACCTGGAGACATCCTGACATAACCACTCAGCTCTGCTCATTCAGCTCAGCTGTGCTCATTGCTTATTTACTTTGGAAGCTAGCAGCTGGTTCATCGCCGGAGAGTACAAGGTTTGCTGGAAATGGGACAGCCTTTTTTTTTTCATTTTCATTCATTTGGGAGGATAAAAACGACAGCTAGCGTGGCTGAACCCTGAGGCGGACAAATGTGTGTCTGTGCGCCTATGCATGCTTCTAGATCCAACGACGCCGGAGATGGGTGGCTGATGCGGTGCTTCGGTCAGAGATCACGTCAACCATCCAGACACGACAGAGAATAGTCCAACATTTCGCCTGTAATCTTTTTGATAGATTTCATGGTGCATCGTACTACTCAAATTTAATACAAAGTTGAGTCATTTATTTTAAGACGGAAGGAGTACATGATAAAATGCGTAGTACATGGTCGGTTAAACAGCCAAAATGAATTTGGTCAGGTTTAGGCCCAAAGGCAAAACTAACTCCCGTCTAAGGGAAAAAGTGTCCTAAAAATTAATTAATAGACCATTATTTTTAAATTTAATTACACTTAATCCATGTGGCATACGTTGCAACGTGCATGTTAATTCAAATAACTTAGGGTTCATCTGATAGTCCCAATCCCATCGACGAACACCGCCTTCCTACAGTGCGCCGCCGCACACCCTCTCGTCTCTTTGCGTGCTGACTCGCTACCACACTGCGCGACACACGCCCTCCGATCTCTTTTCGCTTTGAGCCCGCGAAGGGTTGCGCATGCAAGGAGAAACCCATCACACCGCCGTATTCCCACGACATCAGGTGAATCTGATGACCTGCAAGTGTATAAGGTTTAGTTGTAGCTTTTGGAAGTAAGAGCATCAATTTGACGGGGAGCACAGGAAATGGAATTTGTCTCTCCTAGAAGTTTACGATATTGTGCTTGCAAGTTAGTTGTGATCCAAAGCAAAGTGGAAATGGAAGTTTGGAATATTGTAAGGTTGTCGTGAACGCGGTAATAAAATGCAAGAGTAAAATAAAACAGTGCGAGACATGAAATAACTGTTGTTGGAATCAATATGGCTAAAGCGTTCTCAGGGAGTCTGGATTCCCCACTAGTATGTATCTAACGCGCCCTATGACTAAGCATAATTCAAGGTTCGGATTTCTAAGCCACTTTATATGTTTCTATAAGTGGGCTGAGCCAAGTACAACTACGTGCATACATGCCGCAGCTTCGTATCCCCGTATCACATACGCCACCACCGTTCATCCCCACTCCGGTTACCGAATGGTGATTAAGGGTTTCCCCGTGGACGCAGCTAAGGCGGTCTTAGTTTATCCCCTATTGCAGTGATCAGGGAAAGAGGAAGATAGGCACTGTCACTACCAACCTCCGCAAACCCACCATCACACCAATAGTAATGATCTTTCGTCCAAAAGAGGCATCTATTGGATGGTTAACTTCACCCAACATAGAGAAGATCATTAACATAAATATATAAAGAGGATGCAAATCCTATCAACGTTCAATTCCTAAACATACTAGGGTTCCTCCGTATCCCCGATTACTAGGAAGATTACCCGTACATCAACATCATAAGCATCACATGATGAATCATTGTAAACATGGATGAAGTACCAAAGTAATACAAAAATGGATACACATGGACTATTGTATTACAAAGAGATGGAGATGGGATGGTGATGATGTAGACGAATGATGATGATGCCCTCTCTAGGATAATGCCGCGGTGGAGCCATTCTATCAATTTCCCCTCCGGAATCCTTCTGGAGGCTAGGGTTCTTCCTTCTAGAGCGGTTTCGCGTGGTTGTGGTCATCTAATCCCCGATCCGAGCGCATGAGTAAAATACTGGACCAGGCAGTGGTGGTGACGTGTGGTACGATTGGTGGTACGAGCGTGCGACGTCGATCGCCCCAGTCTCCTCTATTGCGCCTCTTTCTTCATCCCTTCATTTATTGTTTTTATGGTAAGCCTTTATTATCCCAATTATCTTTCATGACCCGGTCCCGAGAGGGGCCCCGGATCATTGCGCTTACTGTATTAGTCCTTGGATCAATAGTTGACACGCACAGTCGATGATGAAATACCAAGAATACATCACATGTCATAGTATTACATCGCAAATCCAGTCTCTTTTACAATAAACTTGCTTAGCTCGTGGGCTTGCTTACAATACAATCATGCTGCAGGAATAATATTCTAGTCTTGTGGCGTCCATCCACGCACAGGCAAGAGTTGAGTATAACGTCGTAACCCTACTTTGCATCTCTCCTTCGATATGGTATAGCCTGCAACATGATACGTTGCAGCCACAAGGGTCAATACAACGAATGTATTAGCAAGCTTCACCAAGAGGTATGCCAAACTTAATCATGCTTTTGTGGTAAGTGGACTTCAAGGCTCTTGGCAGAAAATATTTTTGTCCAACTTTTGTATGTGGTCTACTCTAAAGCAATTGCAGCGGCGGTGCTCCTCGGGCAAAATCGTGCGCGACGATTTGGTGTGTTTTTGGGCAGGCTAAGGGGTCAGAGGATGCGCGTGATCACTGCGGAGGCGAAGGACATGGCGAGGGGGTCCAGGGCGAGCTCACCTCACCGGAATCAATGGCGGGGCGGTGGAGTGCTTCGGCCTTCGGCGAAATCAGCGCTCGAGGAAGCGTTGTTCGAGCGAAGGTTGTCCAGGGAACTCGCCGAAGTGCAGTGGGGCTCATGGTGGTTGTGGTTGGTCGGGAGGGGCTCGGTGCTTGACGAAATCGAGCGGGAGAGGGTTAGGTCAGAGGCAAGGGTCGGGGGTTGCTCGCCGACAGCCTGGCGGCGCACAGCGCCGATTCAGTGGGGCAAAAAGACGAGAGCGACGAGGGGGGTTTATAGGGCATGGAGGCAGGGCCAGACGTGCACGAGGAGCGCAAGTGGAGATCGTGGGCGGATTGGGTGTGTGCACGCACGACGTGCGGCGTGGGTGGTTGTGGGAGGTGGGGGTGGAGCTGATGGGTGGATCCCGGTGGTTAGTGAGGGGGAGAGAGTGAGTGCGCGGCTCGGGGGTTTGCCGGGTCACGTGGCTGGTTAGGTTAGTGGGCCGCCGGGTAGGTTTAGGTCTAGGTTAGGCTTTCCCTTTTATTTTATTTTTTATTTTTTTGTTTTCTTTGTAAATTCAAATCTGGCTTTGATTTGAATTTTATTCCAAACCAAACTTGCCCTAAAATCTATTTGGAATATTTCTGATTTGGTGAACATTTTATTTGCCCCCTTTGTTCAAATATTTTCTATAGTTTATTTTCTAGGCTTTGTTAAATATTCTTTTGAAAATATTTATTTTCCAATTTGAGTTTTCTTCTGAATTTTTCTTGATTTGATTTTCTCTAACTCATCTTACAATTTTTTTGAAGTATTTGTTGGTCATTTCTTTTGGGAAATCTATTTCCTATTTTTCCCCTTTAGGGTTCTAACGGTGCAAAATACCGTCAGATCCCTCGGTAGGGGTCCAAGCGCAGCTGGAAGTCTTGGATTGGAGGTCACACGAGGGGTTTATCCAGGTTCGGACCTCCGGAGAGTAATACCCTACGTCCTGCTGGTTTTCATTATTCATGGTGGAGGGATACCTCGTACGAGGGGTTACACTGGTGTATGAGATTGCTACTGAGAGTTTCCTATCTATGGATAGATGATGAATGAGGACCCTAGACCTCCCTTTATATAGGCAGAAGAGGTCTAGGGTTTACATGGTAGATGCGATCTGGGGTGCTGCCGCCCTCTAGTCTTGAAGGCCACGAAGGTCGTCTTCACCCTCTAGGGTTTGCTTCCTGTCTTGGGCCTAGCGGGCCCCTTGTAGTTGATGAGGCCGGGCTCCCTGGCGTTAGCCACCCCTGGTACAGGACCCCGTCAGTAGCCCCCGAGCGTGGTGGAGGTCGCAGACGACGACCGCGAGACCTCCGGCGGGCTCCCATATTCGCTTGAAATCTTCATAAGCCCCCTCCAGTAGGGAGGTCGGGTGATAGTTTGCTTGAACCTCTGGTCCACCTGGAGTGCTCCTCAACATTGACTGGAGGGTTCTTGTTAAGCATCTCGCTAATCTTGGGACGCAACGGCGATGTCGCTGCAACTGTCGTGCCAATTTTCTGTAAAAAAGGAATTTGTCATGCCGAAAGGATCACATGTTCTGTTTTCGTGGGGCGTCGCTTCAGTTTTTTGGGCGTCTATAAGAGAGAGGGGATTGGGGGGTTTCCAATCCCACCCCGCCTCTGCTCATTTCAACTTCTTCGTTCGCCACCAAACCGTTTGATATACCGCCACCGCGCTAGCTTCATTCTCTCGCCGCGCCCCCACCTTCCCGCCGCCGATGGCCAGGACGAGGAGTGAGAAAGGAGAGAGGGCTCTTCGCCAGGAGCCTTCGTCGAGCGCTGTAAGCAAGAAGCGGAAACGGGCCACCCCCACAGGGGAGAGAAGTCGGCATGCGCCACCCCCAAGTCCACCGGGAAGTGGTTCCCTTCCGTGGCTACGGAAAGCGATATCCAAGGGTACAAGGACCAGCTCCTCATGCCAGCGGATCTGAGCGTCCGGTTTCTGACCGGAGAGGTCCCGTCGAAGCCCCGTAATGGGAAGCACGTCCCGTGCCTGCGTTATTTTGGGCAAGGGCTCGAATTCCCGCTCCATACACTATTAGGAAATACCATATAGGTAGAGGCTTAACAGTAGCGTGGGGTAATGGGACGGCGCTACTGCTAGACTGCAGCAGCGAGGGGAGGCAACCCGTGCTACAGGTAAGCCTGTAGCAGTAGCACGAGTGTGACAACACGCGCTGCTGATAAGTGGTCCCCACCGTACCCACCAGGGCTGCCTATAGTAGCAGCGCGGTCCATAAACCACACGCTACAGCTAAACAGATAGTAGTAGCGCGGTCATGACAACCCGCGCTGCTGATAAGTGGTCCCCACCGTCCCCACCGGGGCTGCCTGCAGTAGCAGCAGGGTCCATGAACCCCTCGCTACTGCTAAACAGATAGCAGTAGCGCCGGTCGTCTGCCCCGCGCTACTACTAAGCTGACCTTATCCCCCACCCGGCCGTCCATTTCCTCATCTCATCAGTTACTCTCCTCACTCTTTCTCGTGCTCTGCTCTCCTCGCCCGCCCCCATCGCCAGCCGTCGTCGCCAACCGCCATCGTCCGCCGCCGCCGACGCTCCCTCCTCCCGCGGTAGCTCTCCCTCTTCCCTCCTCCCTCCCTCCCACCCTTCCTCCCTCCTCCCTCCGTTCTTCCACTGAATTGGTAGGATGGTAGATAGGTCGAATGGTAGTAGGCAGTAGTGTGGTAGATAGGTAGAATGGTAGAATTTGCTTGTAGAATGTAGGTTTTTTGAATAGAATAGAAAATATAGATTTATTCTAGTAATCTAGTAATAGAAATTATTAGTAAACAAATTTAGTAATAGAAATTTTTAGGTATAGAAATGTATTGGAATGCTATATGAGAAATTTTTAGGTATCAAATTTGGTAATACAATTTTTTAGTAAACAAATTTAGGTATAGAAACATTTAGTACTAGAATTTTTTAGTAGTTATGTTATAGAAAGTACTAAAAATTGTTTGTTATAGTTTTGTTATAGAAATTTTTAGTACTAGAAATAGTACTAGAAACTTTAGTACTATAAATTTTTAGTAGTTTTGTTATAAGAAATTTAGTACTAAAAATTTAGCATTGGACACTTTAATTGAGTAATAGCTCTATATATATGCTCTAAAATTTGAGAGAGAGAGAGAGAAAGAAAGACCTACTGAAATGAAATGAGCATACCAAATTTTTAGGGTTATAAAATATATTGCAATGTTATTTTGTCAAAATTGAACCACTGAAATGCAATGAGCATACCAAGTTTGAAATTTTCTATATAAATGCTCATGTGGCGCAGGGTAGATCACCGACGAGCCGGTCGACGACGCCCAGAAGATCACCGACGACACCCGCATCCTCGACAACCATCGTCTATAGTGAGTAAACATGTGTATCTAGTGTTGTGTACTAGTCTTGTGTACTACTAGTACTGTCACACATGAATATTTGGAAAATGAAGGATATGTGCTTGCCCAAGTGGCCTATGTTTGCAGGGAAACTGATCCGAGTGGACTATGTTTTGCCGGAATGTTGATTCATTTCCGTTCCGGCAAATTTCAGGCGCTCGATATGTCCTATTTTAGCAAAGGTCATGCCAAAAAAAATCGTGAATTTTGGCATGACTTGTGCTAGAAAGTAGGACCTATCGAGTGCCCGTGATTTGTCGGAACAAGAATTAAACGACATTCCGGCAAACCATATGCCATTTTTTATGCCATCACTCGATATATGTAACATGTTGACTATCATTCTGTCGAGGCTCCTTGTGTGACTTTCAGTCTGTTCTTGAAGGAAGGATGCCGTCTGTTGTCGTGGGGGTCATTTCCTCTCCTTCTTCTCGTGATATACCTTGGTAATGCACAAGAGAAGAAGGGGAAGCGACCATCACCGACGGTCGAATTATCTGTGAGGGAGTGTCCACCATATACTGTCGAAATATCAGAGAGGAAGAATCCCTACTGTTGTCATGGGGGTCGCTTCTCCTTCGTTCCCGTGTGCTAGACATTTTTGTGTAATGCACTCAGGAACGAAGGGAGGAGCGACCATCACCGAAGGTCTAAAATGTCAGAGAGGGAGTGCCCACCATATACACCACATGAGATGAGAGTTTTCAAGGAAGACTCGACAGACCAAAAGTCAATCCGTGCTGAATAGTGATCTGTGTGTTGATTTCCTGGTAATTACCATCGATTTATAATCTTTGAATTATGAACATAGGAAATGTCCGATGATGATAGGATCCATGAGTGCGAGTACTGCTCCGACGACCGGGGTATGTGCGACAGGCCTCACCTAGAAGACGGTAGGCACTTCACCATCAAGCTCGACGAGACCTTCGATGTTTTTACGGTATGTCACAACGACACGTATTTTTTCGTAATTAAGCATGACTTGTGCTTGTTTGCTTCAACGTATAATTTCCGTTTTTTACAATTCGACTAGTGCATCCCCTGCCATGCAAGACCGTATGTCTTGGATAAGTTCGGTTTTGAAGATCGTGAGAGTATAGAGATGAAGAAAACCCACCTAAGGACGCAACATGGTTTTGCTTTTGCCGTTAAGCTATACAATGCGGAAAACCACTCCCATTTTGGTTACTCAAATTGGAGAGCACTATGCAAGGCATATGGATTTCAGGAGGATATGCAGATAACCTTGGATATTTGTCCTGAAGATGATATTGAATATAATATCGACATTTGGGTCAATGTGGATATGCTTCCAGTTCTACCTCTATGTGAGTTTTTCAAACAAATTTGTTAGGTAATTTATATTGTTTATTTAAAAATAGTTGACAACTTATTTCCATTGACAGCTTATTTCCATTCTTTAAGAAATGTACGGAATGTAGTAGACAAAACCTACTACAGTTATGGCTCTGAACTAACTTGGGAGGAGAAAAATAATCTTGTCTCATTTATTAATGATGTTGAGACTTTCAAGAAAAATTATGAAATTAACCCAAATTATGGTCAATACGTGCCACTAGTCCATGTGTTGAACTACGGTAACATCCATGGAAATAGCATGGTAAGATTTTTTACTATTATGTCACCAGTGCATCTTTTGCATACATTCTTCTTAAGCTAAACTACATTGCTAAGTATGTTATTATGATGTTCTTCAACAGAAACACCCGAAGGATTGTGTGCCTCATCTGATGCATATGAAAGGTGACATGGATATAATTAGCTTACGGCCAAGTCTGCCTATGGTTCACCGCAGTGCATACTCGATTTCTCGAAGAGATGAAGACCTCACAATCAAAGGATGGAGAAAAGTTATGAATGATTACAGGGAACTACTTGGAGACAACATGGTGCGCAGCCCACAAATTGGAGACAGGTGGTTCTCTATTCTCCATAATGGAGATTCAGGGGTTATCCTATTTTATGCTATTTTACCTTAGAGAGAGTAGCAGGTCCTAGCTAGTACTCATCATGTGCTAAGAAAAATTAGCTAGTGTTGGTTATGACTATGATGATGATGAGGAGTTGTTATTATGATGATGATGAGTTATGTGCTAGAATGATGAGTTGTTATATGACTATGATGATGAGGAGGAGGACTTGTTATTATGACGATGATGATGATTAGTTGTTATATGATGATGATGATGATGATGAGTTGTTATTATGATCATGATGAGTTATTATATCAGTGGGTGAAAGAAACGCGGATTAGATTCAAGTGGATGGATCCAAAGTGACCAAGTTTGGATTAGTAGATGATGAGTTACTTTATCATTCGGTGGAAGAAAAACGGATTAGATTCAAGTGGATGGAACCAAAGTGACCAAGTTTGGATTAGTAGAACTACTAATCCAAACTTGGTCACTTTGGATCCATCCACTTGAATCTAATCCGTGTTTCTTTCACCCACTGATATAATAACTCATCATGATCATAATGATATAGCAATCTCTTAATTGCTACTGTATCAAAACTTGTATAACGGTGTATAAATACAGTATAAAACAAAAGAAATAAAATACAGACGAATAGTAGTAGCGTGGGGTGAGGGCACACACTTCTAGTACTGAGCAGTAGCACGGGTATAAACCCACGCTACTGATAACTGAGTTAGCAGTAGCGGGGGTCAGACCGGCGCTACTGCTAAAAGTTAGCTGTAGCGCCCTAGCAGTAGCGCGCAAAAACCCCGCGCTACTGCTAGGGTTTTCCCTAGTAGTGATAGCTTTGTGAAGGGCCTCCTGCATTTCTTCGGGTGTCATTTGCATCACATCCTGCCCAACGGAGTGCTCCACATCGCCAATTTTATCACTATCTGTGAATTCTATCTCGGGACAACCCCTCACGTTGAGTTGTTTGATACGTCTCCAACGTATCTATAATTTTTGATTGTTCCATGCTATTATAGTTGTTGGTGCAATATTTGCCCCTTTGTGTTTTGGAGATTGTTGACAGAAACAGGCTTGGACTGATCTGTTTGCTAGTGCACATAGAGAGAAATAGTCCATGCAGTGCCGAAGAGAATGCTGTCTCAGGTGTACAGTTCGAGGAACTTCACTGAGGATTATCTACGTCGAAGAAGAGAATGAGCAACCGAGAAGAATGAAGTGAAGGAGTTGACCCCTCGACAGTTTATTGCTGACGCAAAGCAATTGGTTCGGTGATCGCGTCCGAAGAAATTGACTACAGCGATGGAAGACGAAGACGAAGTGAAGACGTAGCATTCTTTTCGTCGTTCTTCTTTCATTCATTTGAGTCATAGGACCTCCGTACTATTAAGAGGGGTATAGGTTCTCGAAGCTTAGATCCGCTGTGATGCTTAGCCCAAACCTATGCGAGACCGAGAGAAATCTCTTTATGCTTCGAATGATTACCTGCCAGCAGAAGACGTTGTTCTTCGTTGCTGTAGGAGATATCTTTCGAACTGAGGAGTTAGCATTACTTGCTCCGCACGTAATGTTACCGTTGTGCTCAATTCCGACCGTTGGACTCGTGTCGTTCGACCATTGGCTGCTCCACATGTCCAATTTGGTCATTTCCCATCCGGGAAGGCTGCGGCTATAAATAGCCACCCCGCTCCAACGCTGCCCGTTGGCTGCTCCGCTTAAGATTTCTGAGAAGATTGATTGAGCATCCCCTCTTCGAGTGATTTGAGTTTAAAATCCACCGAGAGAAAAATCAAGAGCCGAAACTTAGACAGTTGTTGAGCATCACAGTAGTTCTGAGTTAGAGTTCTTGTACCTATTACTCTTGAGAGCTGCCCACTCTCTAGACGGATAGGTGTCGGCTCGAGTGTCGAAGAGTATTGTCTTCACCGAGCGAGATATTCAGCAACCAAGAGTCTTGTGGTTCACAAAGAGAGCTGAAGAGAGTTTATCTTCAGTGAAGGTTTGGAGATTGCCGACAAGTATCTACCACGAGTGAAATCAACTGGAGTCTGATCAGCTCCGAGTTGAAGGAGAACAGGGCGAGGAGAGTTTATCCTCTGTGTTAAATCACAACCCCTCCAACCAGACGTAGTCCTTTGGCAGAAGGGCGAACTGGTCTACCAAATTCTTCTGTCGCCATCGAGCACCACTGGTTCGCTTTACATTACTGCATTTCCTTCAGCAGTTTACATTCGTGCTCAGTGCCGATAGTTGTACCTGATCAATCACAGTTCATCAACTATCTGTCGCGTTATTATCGTTCTTCACTTCGCATCAAGTTAACTTGTTTATCATCGCAATACCGTATGTCTGCGTGATCTCATCTCATGCCATATTCATTCACCCTGTCATCATTTCCAGTGCATTTCTATCGCAGTCATACTTAGTTTTCTCTCGTAATTAAGCTCCAGATTACTAGTTGCATTTCTATCGATCAAGTTGGACTTGTGATATTCATCGCTCGATAAAATTGCTGCATTCTTTATCGATAGATTTGGTCCTCTATAGCGAGCTGAATTGAGTGCGTTGCTACCGAACATTATTTCCGCTGCCGTGATTGGGATCGGTTCAAAACATTCGAAAGAAATTTTGAATCTCCCATTCACCCCCCCTCTGGTCGATATACTCTCGGTCCTAACAATAGTATCAATCTTGGATGTTTTTATATGCAATTATATGCAATTATATATCATTTTTTGGGACTAACCTATTAACCTAGTGCCCAGTGCCAGTTGCTGTTTTCTGCTTATTTTTGGCTTTTCAGAGAATCAATACCAAACGAAGTCCAAATGCCACGAAACTTATTGGAGATTTTTTTCTGGACAAAAGAGACCCTGGAGACTTGGAAAGGAGGCCAGAAGGTTCACGAAGCCTCCACAAGGCAACAGGGCGTGGCCCCGGGGGGGCCTGATGCCTTGTGGGGCCCTCGTGGCTCCGTTTGACCTAATTCCACTCCTATAAATTCACAAATATTCGGAAACCATCAGGGAGCCAGAAGAGAAAACCTTTCCACTGCCAGAAGCCTCTGTTCTTCCATGATCCCATGTGGAGGCATTTTCCGGTACTCTGCCGGAGGGGGAATCGATCACGGAGAGCTTCTACATTAACCTTGCTGCCCCTCCGATGATGTGTGAGTAGTTTACCACAGACCTACGGGTCCATAGCTAGTAGCTAGATGGCTTCTTCTCTCTCTTTGATCTTCAATACCATGTTCTCCTTGATGTTCTTGGAGTTCTATCCGATGTAATCTTCTTTTGCGGTGTGTTTGTTGGGATCCGATGAATTGTGAGTTTATGATCAGATTATTCATGAGAAATATTTGAGTCTTCTCTGAACTCTTTTATGCATGATTACATATAGCTTTGTATTTCTCTCCGATCTATCGATTTGGTTTGGCCAACTAGATTGGTTTATCTTGCAACGGGAGAGGTGCTTTGTGATGGGTTCAATCTTGCGGTGCTCAATCCCAGTGACAGAAAGGGACACGACACATATTTTGGACTACGCCACCGCAAGCTTCTGTACCTTCGAAATACCATCTGGAGACCCGTTCCGGCACCCTGCCGGCGGGGGAAATCATCACCGGAGGCCATCTTCATCATCCCGGCGGCCTCCATGACGAGGAGGGAGTAGTTCACCCTCGGGGCTGAGGGTATGTACCAGTAGCTATGTGTTTGATCTCTCTCTCTCTCGTGTTCTTGATATGGCACGATCTTGATGTATCGCGAGCTTTGTTAATATAGTTGGATCATATGGTGTTTCTTCCCTCTCTATCTTTGTTGTGATGAATCGAATCTTTTCCCTTTGAGGTTTCGTTATTGTCGGATTGAATATTTCAGATTTGAGAACACTTGATGTATGTCTTGCATATGAATACCCGTGGTGACAATGTGGTATTATATTGATTCACTTGATATATGTTTTGGCATTCAACTCGCGGATTCCCGCGGTGACATTGGGGTAATCTATGCATCGGGGTTGATGCACGTTTTCATTATCTTTTCTCCGATAGAAACTTTGGGGTGCTCCTTGGAGTTTTTTGTGTGGATTGAATATTATGATTATGAAGTTGTTTGATGCATATCGTATAATCAACTCACGGATACTTGTGGTGACATTGGAGTATCTGGGTGACATTAGAGTTGGTTGATGTGTATCATATGGTGTTATTTTAGTACAAAGTCTAGGGCTGTTTGTGACACTTATAGGAATAGCTCAATAGATCGATCAGAAAGGATAACTTTGAGGTGGTTTTGTACCCTACAAACAATTTCTATCTTATGTTCTCCGCTAATAGGAACTTGGGAGTGATTCTTTATCGCACGTTGAGGGATGGTTATATGATCCAATTATATTAGCATTGTTGAGAGACTGCACTAGTGAAAGTATGAACCCTAGGCCTTGTTTTTAAGCATTGCAATACCGTTTGTGCTCACTTTTGTCGTTTGCTACCTTGCTGTTTTTATTTATTCAGATTATAAAAATATATTTCTACCATCCATACTACACTTTTATCACCATCTCTTCGCCGAACTAGTGCACCTATACAATTTACCATTGTATTGGGTGTGTTGGGGACACAAGAGATTTCTTGTATTTGGTTGCAGGGTTGTTTGAGAGAGACCATCTTCATCCTACGCCTCCCACGGATTAATAAACCTTAGGTCATCCACTTGAGGGAAAATTGCTACTGTCCTACAAAACTCTGCGCTTGGAAGCCCAACACGAGTCTACATGAATAAGTTATGTAGTAGACATCAAGCTCTTTTCTGGCACCGTTGCCGGGGAGGTGAGTGCTTGAAGGCATATCTTTAGATCCTGCAATCGAATCTTTTAGTTTCTTGTTTTATCACTAGTTTGGTTTATAAAAGAAAACTACAAAAAAATGGAATTGAGGTTGCCTCATATTATTCATCTTTATAATGTCTTTCTTGAAAATGATGGAGCGGAAAATTGTGCTCAATTGATAGAAGAAGAATTCAATAAAATGTTTGGCATAAAATCTTTGAATGATGAGCATCATTGCAATGTTGTTAGTATGAATTCTATGAATATCCAAAATACTAATGATGATTGCACTAGTCATGACAAAAATGTATCTTATAAGCATGTCAATTTTTGTGGAGTGCATAAAGTTTGTGAAGACATGCCTTATAGGGATGATAGATTTTGTAAGAAGCATAAACATGATAGAACCAATTTTTTGCTCAAAGTGATAGATGAATTTGCTACAAAATTATGTTCTCTTTATCCTATTACTTGTGAACTTTGCAATAAAGTTGGTCACCTTAATTTTCAATGCATACTTTTTCATGATCGAATCATGGCTAAATATTGTAATGACGTGACCGCCCTCGAACTATATAATGAGCTTTATCTATTTTTGGGGTGTGAGGAATTGTCACATAAAAATAGTTGGTTTGAAGTATTCATTCTCACGGATGACATTGAAACTAATCTAAAGGAAATCTATATGTTTTGTATAGTAAATTGCAAGGAGAATGCTTATATTGCCAACTATAGAAAAACGGGAAAACAAATATAATATAGAAGAAATACTAATGGAAGGGTAAAGATTCCCCCTTTCCCTTCTATTTTCTCTCATGATGAAACAGGTAACGAGGAGGAGCTTCCTATCCAACCAATCTCTTCAATAAGAAGCTCGGAAGAATTAAATAAACCCACACATAATGTGGTAAAGAAAAAGAAAAGAAGGAAAAGTAGAGGTAAATAGGTATCTCTCCCAAATAATGTTGCTCCTACTATTGTTGTACCTCATGAGAATGAATCAAAAATAATTGTGGAAGATGATACACTTGATGATGATTTTGTTATGCCTATTGCTTGTTGTGATGATTAGGATTGGGAAGATAATGATACTTCTTATGATCTTGAAAATCTTTATGGCACCAACTTGGAGGAATATGATAATAATTGTTATACTATCGGTGCTATTCATACTATTGATGATAATAGTGATAATGCTAATGATATGCAAACCAACAAGCTTGGGGATGCTATGTTTGATTGGAATGATATGTTTGAGAATTTATTTGCTGCAAATAACGGTTGCCCTAAGCTTGGGGATGCTATGCTCAATGAAGATGATCTTTTTAGTCCCCCTACTTTGAATGATCAAATTTGTTATGATGATTGCATGCCTCCTACTTATGATGATTATTGTGATGATACTTATGTTATAAAAAGTAGTGATGATTATATTTATAAAACTTGTCATAATTATGATTACCCTTTTTGTGAACATTACTCTTTTAATGTGGAAACAATTTATAGTATTCGAGTTTCATATGATACTCCCACTTTTATGAATGAGAAGAAAATTGCTTGTGTGGAGAGTAATAAAAATCCTATGCTCGTAGGTCATGAAAAGAATGCTTTATGTGATAGTTATATTGTTGAATTCATTCATGATGCTACTGAAAATTTTATGAGAGAGGATCATATGCTTGTAGGTGTTGCAATAATATCAAGTTTCCTCTCTATGTGTTGAAAGTTTTGAAGTTATACTTGTTTTGCCTTCCTATGCTAGTTGATTCTTACTCTTGTAAAATATTTTATCACAAAATCCCTATGCATAGTAAGTGGGTTAGGCTTAAATGTGCTTGTCATATGCTTCATGATGCTCCCATTATGTTTCAATTCTTCACTTTTATGTGAGCATCATTAAAATCATCATGCCTAGCTAAAAAGGCATTAAAGAAAAGCGCTTGTTGGGAGAGAACCCAATACTTATACCTACTGTTTTTGTGTGTCCACATGATTAAGCTACTGTCGTAATCATGTTTTATATGTTTTCTTTCAATATTGTGCCAAGTAAAGCCTTTGGGATAGTGTGGATGCTTGTTGATTTGATTCTGTGCAAAAACACAAACTTTTGCATCCAGTGCTGGAATTTCTATTCTGTACTGGAGCATGAGAAAATTATGAACTTTTTACACAGTATTGGGTTACAAATTTTTTACGTTGTCTTAATTTTTCAGATTTTTTGGAGGTACAGAAGTATGGTTTTTAAATCTCTCACTACACGCTGTTCTGTTTTTGACAGATTCTGTTTTCGGTGCATAGTTTGCTTGTTTTAGTGTTTCCATAGCTTATATTGAGTAATATAAATTGTGTAAATGATAGAATACAGTAGGAATTATGTGAGAACAATTATTAATCTTGTCTTGACAGTACCTAAGTGGATGATTTATTTTTATCATACTAACCTATCTCACATGTTCCGTTAAGTTTTGTGTGATTGAAGTTTTCAAGTTTTGGGTGAGATATCGATATGAGGAGAATAAGGAGTGGCAAGACCCTGAGCTTGGGGATTCCCAAGGCACCCCAAGGTAATATTCAAGGAAGACCCAAGCAACTAAGCTTGGGGATGCCCCGGAAGGCATCCCCTCTTTCGTCTTCAACACTATCGGTAACCTCACTCGGAGCTATATTTTTATTCGTCACATAATATGAGTTTTGCTTGGAGCGTTATTTTATTTTGTGGATATTTTATTGCTGCTATCAATAATCATGTTTTATATCTTTTATTTCAATAAAATGCCAATTATAGCCTCTACCATGCTCAGTTTGCAAGTTTATGTGTTGCTGTTTGAAAACAGAAAGTTTTCTGTTATGTCCAGAATATTCCTGAATAGTCAGAACATGATAAAAATCTGAAATTTTTACACAGTAAGCATACATGAGTTCTCTATCACGTGGTAATTTTTCAGATTTTTTGGAGTTAGGGAAGTATGGATTATTATTCCCCTTTTACAGACTGTTCTGTTTTGGTAGATTGATGTTATAGTTGCATTGTTTGCATATGTTTGCGTGTTTAATGTTTCTATTTGTGGATAGGAGTATTAAATATGAAGAGGCATTTAGTATGCAATGCTTAATTATAATTTTTGCGATTTGCTACAGTAGAGAATGTTAGGGTTTTGAGTTGATTTATACTAACTTATCTCATGAGTTCTTGTTGAGTTTTGTGTGGATAAAGTTTTTAAGATTTAGGAGAAGCCATGATATGAGAGGAATTAAGGAGACACAAGAGCTCAAGCTTGGGGATGCCCAAGGCATGCCAATATAATATTTCAAGAAGTCTCAAGCATCTAAGCTTGGGGATGCCCCGGTAGGCATCCCACCTTTCTTCATCAACAATTATCGGTTAGTCTTGGTTGAGCCTAAGTTTTTGCTTCTTCACATGAGTTGTGATATTCTTGGAGTATCATTTTATTTTGTTTTCTTTGCTATTTGAATAAAATACTTAAGATCTGAAAATTTTAAATGAGAGAGAGTCCCCACATAGCTACCTATTTACTTAACTACTCATTTGGTCTTCACTTATATCTTTTTGGAGTAGTTTGTCATTTACTCTTGTTCTTCACTTATATCCTATGAGTAAATTGTTGAAATGAATTGAATATCATAAAATTGAAATTTATATGCTTCATATGCTTGTCCCATGGGGAGTAGTAACTTCACATACAAGAAGTATAAGTGGTAAAATTTATTGAAAGTTAACAAACATAGCATTGGTCACTTGAACAATTCATGAAAGAATTTTGAAGGAAGAGAAATTTCACATATAAATATACTATCTTGGACATCTTCTATGATTGTGAGCCCCCATTAATTATTTTCAAGCTTGATCAAGTAGTTGACGTTGGACAACGAAGACAACGTAATGAGTTATGTTTGTTTATATTCACATAGAAGTTATATTGTCATGGATCCTCTAACATGTGGTGCTTGCTTAGGATCTTTTGCTAGCCAAAAATTCGTACTAAGTAGAGATACTACTTGTGCATCCAAAAACCCTTAAACCCAGTTTCTTGCCATGAGAGTCCACTATATCTACCTATGGATTGAATAAGATCCTTCAAGTAAGTTGTCATCGGTGCAAAAAGCAATAAAAATTGCTCCTAAAATATGATGATCTTTTATTGCAAGGGAAAATAAGCGTTGTATGAACTTGTGATGGTAAAGAAATAAAAGCGACAGACTGCATAATAAAGTTTGCTATCACAAGGGGCAATATAACGTGACGTTCCTTTGCATTAAGGGCTTGTGCATCCAACAACAAAAAGCACATGACAACCTCGGTTTCCCTCTGCGAATGGCCTATCTTTTACTTTTATGCATTTACTTTTATGTATTTACTTTTATGCAAGAGTCAATATTATTTCTTCTCGTTTCAACCTCAATTATTCTCTAGTTGGCAAGCATCATGTGGTAGGGAATGATCCAGGCACATATATCCAGTTGAATATAGGTGATCATGAGTTATTATTGTTGACATTATCCATGAGATAAATAAGTTGGGAGGCAAAACATTAAGCCCCTATCTTCCTATGTGTTTGACTGAAACAGTTTGTTCTAAAAATATGCTTTGAGTGTCAGCAATCATGGAACACTAAATGATAGTTGAGTATGTGGAATTTGCTAGATCAAAGCTCTTACATAGACCCTTCCTGAAAATAAGATGAATTGCAATTGTTTGGTGACTGAGAACATAGTTTGTTAGTTTTCAAGAAAGTTTATGGCCTATACTTTAAACATGTGAATAGCTTGCTACTTGATCATGAGAAGTTTTATGAGATGAGCTACTGATTATGATATGTATTGATGCTAGAAAAGGTGATTGAAATTATCATTGATCAAACTTATGCACTATGCTAGCATTCACACTTCATAAATTATTTCTTTTATCATTTACCTACTCGAGGACGAGCAGGAATTAAGCTTGGGGATGCTGATACGTCTCCAACGTATCTATAATTTATGAAGTATTCATGCCATGTTTATTATAGTTTTGTATGATTTTGGTGCACTTTTATATGGATTTTATATGATTTTTATGGACTAACATATTGACCTAGTGCCCAGTGCCAGTTGCTGTTTTCTGCTTGTTTTTGGTTTTCCAGAAAATCCATATCAAATGAAGTCCAAATGCAGCGAAACTTTTTGACGATTTTTTCTGGAAGGAAACGGACCCAGGAAGCTTTGGGGAAGCAGTAGAAGAGCCACAGGGGCCCCACGAGCCACCTGGGCGCACCTGCCCCCCCCAGGCGTGCCCCGGTGCCTTGTGGGGCCCCTGTGGCACCTCTTTGCGTGATTCCAACGCTGAAAAATCATATATATTCAGAAACCCCCGAAAGTTAACCTAGATGAGTTTTTACGCCGCCGCAAGCCTCTGTACCTCCACGATCTCATCTACAACCCTTTTCCGGCACCCTGCCGGAGGGGGGGAATCATCACCGGAGGCCATCTTCATCATCCCGGCGGTCTCCATGACGAGCAGGGAGTAGTTCACCCTCGGGGCTGAGGGTTTGTACCAGTAGCTATGTGTTTGATCTCTCTCTCTCTCTCTCGTGTTCTTGATTTGGCACGATCTTGATGTATCGCAAGCTTTGTTAATATAGTTGGATCATATGGTGTTTCTTCCCTCTCTATCCTTGTTGTGATGAATCGAACCTTTTCCCTTTGAGGTTTCGTTATTGTCGGATTGAATATTTCAGATTTGAGAACACTTGATGTATGTCTTGCATATGAATACCCGTGGTGACAATGGGGTATTATATTGATTACTTGATATATGTTTTGTCACTCAACTCGCGGATTCCTTAGGTGACATTGGGGTAATCTATGAATAGGGGTTGATGCACGTTTTCATTATCTTTTCTCCGATAGAAACTTTGGGGTGCTCCTTGGAGTTCTTTGTGTGGATTGAATATTATGATTATGAAGTTGTTTGATGCATATCGTATAATCAACTCACGGATACTTGTGGTGACTTTGGAGTATCTGGGTGACATTAGAGTTGGTTGATGTGTATCATATGGTGTTATTTTAGTACGAACTCTAGGGCTGTTTGTGACACTTATAGGAATAGCTCAATAGATCGATCGTAAAGGATAACTTTGAGGTGGTTTCGTACCCTACAAACAATTTCTATCTTATGTTGTCCGCTAATAGGAACTTGGGAGTGATTCTTTATCGCACTTTGAGGGAAGGTTATATGATCCAATTATATTAGCATTGTTGAGTGACTGCACTAGTGAAAGTATGAACCCTAGGCCTTGTTTTTAAGCATTGCAATACCGTTTGTGCTCACTTTTGTCGTTTGCTACCTTGCTATTTTTATTTATTCAGATTATAAAAATATATTTCTACCATCCATACTACACTTTTATCACCATCTCTTCGCCGAACTAGTGCACCTATACAATTTACCATTGTATTGGGTGTGTTGGGGACACAAGAGATTTCTTGTATTTGGTTGCAGGGTTGTTTGAGAGAGACCATCTTCATCCTACGCCTCCCACGGATTGATAAACCTTAGGTCATCCACTTGAGGGAAAATTACTACTGTCCTACAAAACTCTGCGCTTGGAGGCCCAACACGAGTCTATAAGAATAAGTTGTGTAGTAGACATCAACATCATCAAAATTACCAAGTACCTTCGCACAAACTATCAACCACTTGCATTTACTTTATTTGCCTTTTATTTGCATTTGCCTCTCATTTTCATCTCCCCCACTTCTAAATTTCTTTTTACAAAAACACAAAAATATTTTTATTTGCTTGTTTGCTAGCTTGCTTACTTTTATTGCCATGTCAACACACAATAACAGAAGGTAAAACAAAAATTTAAGATCACTATGGATCCTCATCCACTTGCTAATCTTTTCAAAAGATCCAATTATAATGAACCAATTGCTAGTGATTTGAGTGCTCTTGATTTTCTCTATGAAGTTTTGCTTGAAAATCATGAATCTGAAAATTGTGATGAAGTGTTAGAAGAAGAAATTTATAAAGTGATTCATGATAGCTCCTTGATTGAAAAGCATGATTGCAATGATGTTACTATAAATTCTATTAATGTGAATTGTGCTAATAATATGGAAAACTACAAGCTTGGGGATGATAATTTTGTTATGTCCACTACTTATTGCAATGATCATGATTGGGGTGATAATGCTTCTTATGATCTTGAAAATTTATTTATGCCTCACGATGAATATGTTATTGATAATAATGCTTGCAATACTATTAAAAGTGGGTTTGGAAGAGAGTCAACTTTAGATAATAATGATCCCACTACTTTGGAGGATTATCAATCTTATGAAATTTTTGACAAAAGTGGGTTTGGAGAGGTCATGACTTTAGTTGATGTTAATCCCACTATCTTGGAAGATTATAATTTTTTTATGCATGTGGATCATAGAGAGATTATTGTTTATGATAGCTATATTGTTGAGTTTGATTATGATCCTACATGTAATTATTATGAGAGAGGAAAATATGGTTGTAGAAATCTTCATGTTACTAAATTACCTCTCGTTATGTTGAAATTATTGATGCTCCATTCTTCCTATTGGCATATGCTAGATATTGCTTGTCTTGATGATTTGTTTGCTTATAAAATGCCTATGCATAGGAAGTATGTTAGACTTAAATGTGCTTTTCACATGTTTCATGATGCTCTCTTCGTGTTTAAATTACTATCTTTCATGTGAGCATCATTGAAATCTCAAGCCTATCTTAATGGCTATAAAGAAAGAGCTTGTTGGGAGACAACCCAATAAATTTTTATTCTGTTTTTGAGTGATTACATGATTATAGCCTCTGTTATGATTGTGTTTTTATGTTTAAATTAGTGTTTGTGCCAAGTAATGCCCTTGGGATGATTTGGAAGATAGTATGATTGATGCTATTTGAAAACAGAAACTTTTGTGTCCAGTGCTGGAATTTCTAATTTTCGACGGAGTGTCAGAACCTTATGATTTTTTTACAAACTATTGGAATATAAATTTCCCACGTTGTCCTAAATTTTCAGATTTTCTGGAGTTACAGAAGTATGACCATAATTCAGATCTTTACAGACTGTTCTGTTTTAGACAGATTCTGTTTTTGTTGCATATGTCGCTTATTTTTATGAATCTGTGGATCGTATCGGGGGGTATGAGTCATGGAGAAGTTGGATTACAGTAGCAATATGCCAATATTAAATATGAATCAATTTACCACAGTACCTAAAGTTTAAGATTTATTTGTTATACTAACGGATCTCACGAGGTTTCTGTTGAGTTTTGTGTGCTGAAGTTTTCAAATTTTGGGTGAGACTACGGTGGATAAAGGAATAAGGAGCGGCAAGAGCCTAAGCTTGGGGATGCCCAAGGCACCCCAAGGTAATATTCAAGGAAGACTCGATCGTCTAAGCTTGGGGATGCCCCGGAAGGCATCCCCTCTTTCGTCTACAATCCATCGGTAACTCACTTGGAGCTATATTTTTATTCATCACATGATATGTGTTTTACTTGGAGCGTCTTGTGATATAGTTTGTTTGCTTTTTAGTTTGTCACAATCATCTTTTCTGAACACACCTTTTTAAGAGGGACACACATTATTCGTGATTTGTTAGAATACACTATGTGCTTCACTTATATCTTTTGAGCTAGGCAGTTGCTCTAGTGCTTCACTTATATCTTTTAGAGCACGGCGGTGGTTATGTTTTAAAGAAATAGTTGCACTATAATGCTTCACTTATATCTTTTTGAGAGTCTAATAAATAGCAATGGTAATATGCACGGGTTATGAATTTGGTCCTGATATGATAGGTATTCAAGAGGGATATAATAAAAATTTTATGTAGATCACTGAATATGATAAATTTGATTCCTTGCAATAGTTTTGAGATATTAAGAGGGTAATATGGGGGAGGTACTAGTAGATGATTGTGGTTTAGTATGAATAATTGTGTTAAGGTTTCTGATTCCCGAAGCATGCACGTATGATCTGTCGTTATGCTAAGAAGTTGGAGCATGATTTATTATTGATTGTCTACCTTATGAGTGGCGGTCGGGGACGAGCGATGGACCTTGTCCTACCAATCTATCCCTCTAGGGGCATGCGTAGTAGTACTTTGCTTTGAGGGCTAATAAACTTTCACAATAAGTATGTGAGTTCTTTATGACTAATGTGAGTCCATGGATTATACGCACTCTCACCTTTCCGCAATTTGCTAGCCTCTTCGGTACCGTGCATTGCCCTTTCTCACATCGAGAGTTGGTGCAAACTTCGCCGGTGCATCCAAACCCCGTGATATGATACGCTCTATCACATATAAGCCTCTTTATATCTTCCTCAAAACAGCCACCATACCTACCTATCATGGCATTTCCATAGCCATTCTGAGATATATTGCCATGCAACTTCCACCGTTCCGTTCTTTTTATATGACACACATCATCATTGTCATATTGCTTTGCATGATCATATAGCTGACATAGTATTTGTGGCTTAGCCACCGTTCATCATTTTTATACATGTTACGCTAGCATCATTGCACATCCTGGTACACTGCCAGAGGCAGTCATATAGAGTCATATTTTTGTTCTAGTATCGAGTTGTAATATTGAGTTGTAAGTAAATAGAGGTGTGATGATCATCATTATTAGAGCATTGTCCTAGTGAGGAAAGGATGATGGAGACCATGATTCCCCCACAAGTCGGGATGAGACTTCGGACGAAAAAAAGAAAGAAAAAAGAAGGAGGCGAAAAAGAGCCATGAAAAAAATGAGAGAAAAAGAGAGAAGGGGCAATGTTACTATCCTTTTCCACACTTGTGCTTCAGAGTAGCAGCATGTTTTTCATATAGAGAGTCTCCTATTTTTTCACTTTCATATATTAGTGGGATATTTTCATTATAGAACTTGGCTTGTATATTCCGACGATGGGCTTCCTCAAATGCCCGAGGTCTTCATGAGCAAGCAAGTTGGATGCACACCCACTTAGTTTTCATGTTGAGCTTTCATACACTTATAGCTCTTAGTGCATCCGTTGCATGGCAATCCCTACTCCTTGCATTGACATCAATTGATGGGCATCTCCATAGCCCGTTGATTAGCCTCATCGATGTGAGACTATCTTCTTATTTTTTACTTCTCTTATTTACCTCTACCACCACACTCTATTCCACCCATATTGCTATATCCATGGCTTGCGCTCATGTATTGAGTGGGAGTTGAAAAAGCTGAAGCGCGTTAAAAAGTATGAACCAATTGCTCGGCTTGTCATCGGGGTAGTGCATGATAAATACTTTGTGTGAAGAAGATGGAGCATGACAAAATTATATGATTTTGTAGGGATAACTTTCTTTAGCATCGTTATTTTGAAAGGCATGATTCTTTGTTAGTATGCCTGAGTATTGATGTCTTTATATCAAATTATAGACTATTGCTTTGAATCATTTGGATCTTATTATTCATACCGTAAAAGAGATTACATGATGAAACATGTTAGGTAGCATTCCACATCAAAAATTCTGTTTTTATCATTTACCTACTCGAGGACGAGCAGGAATTAAGCTTGGGGATGCTTGATACGTCTCCAACGTATCTATAATTTTTGATTGTTTCATGCTATTATAGTATCAATCTTGGATGTTTTTATCTGCAATTATATATCATTTTTTGGGACTAACCTATTAACCTAGTGCCTGTTTTTATCATTTACCTACTCGAGGACGAGCAGGAATTAAGCTCAGGGATGCTTGATACGTCTCCAACGTATCTATAATTTTTGATTGTTCCATGCTATTATAGTATCAATCTTGGATGTTTTTATATGCAATTATATATCATTTTTTGGGACTAACCTATTAACCTAGTGCCCAGTGCCAGTTGCTGTTTTCTGCTTGTTTTTGGCTTTTCAGAGAATCAATACCAAACGAAGTCCAAATGCCACGAAACTTTTTGGAGATTTTTTTCTGGACAAAAGAGACTCTGGAGACTTGGAAAGGAGGCCAGAAGGTTCACGAAGCCTCCACAAGGCAACAGGGCGCGGCCCCGGGGGGGGGGCACCCTGATGCCTTGTGGGGCCCTCGTGGCTTCGTTTGATCTAATTCCACTCCTATAAATTCACAAATATTCGGAAACCATCAGGGAGCCAGAAGAGAAAACCTTTATGCCACCGCAAGCCTCTGTTCTTCCGCAATCCCATCTAGAGGCCTTTTCCGGTACTCTGCCGGAGGGGGAATCGATCACGGAGGACTTCTACATCAACCTTGTTGCCCCTCCGATGATGTGTGAGTAGTTTACCACAGACCTACTGATGTAGGGTAGAACCCTAATCGTTGAGATTTGTCCCGATGTTCACGAATTGGAGGTGGATTCGAGGAGAAACGCGAAGAACACGAAGAACATGAGGGAAAAACGTGGAGAAATCAAAGGGGAAAACACTCTATTGGACAAGATCCACTCCAAGTACTCCTCAAATCACAAGCAATACAAGAGATGCATCAAGATCCAAGAACAACAATGGAAATAAAGATACAAGGGTAGTTCATCCAAATCTCTAGGAGAGATGGGTCTTAAATTCCATGGAGGAATCTTCCCATGAAGGGGTCTTGTACTCACATGGAGTCTTCTCTCTCAAGAGGAATCCCACAAAGGGAAGAATCATGAGCTAAGCTCTAATGTCTAGATCTAATCTTAGCTAACCCTAAATGGAGGAGGAGGAGGAGTATATATAGTGCTAGCCCACGAAGGGGTAAGTGAGGAGCGAATGGGTACATGGGCCTCGGCCCGGAGACTTGCGCGCAGGCAAAGGCCGAATGATCCGGGTGGTGGCCCGGATGATTCGGGCATCGTCCGGATGATCCGGGTGATCACTCGGATGATCCGGCTGGGTCGTAGCCGCTGGGAACAGCCGGACGTCCGGGACTCTGTCCGGACGATCCGGGCATCTTCCGGATGATCCGGGCGGGGTCCCGGATGATTCAGCTTCGATGGAGGCCGTGCTGTGGTCTTCGGGGCGCGTAGCTGGATTGTCCGGGCCTGGGGCCGGATCATCCGGGCATCGTCCGGATCGTCCGGGTGGGGGTCCGAATGATCCGGGCAAGTGCAGACTTGTCCATTCTTCTCCTTTCTTCCATCTTCTCTTCCATGCTTCCCTCGCGGATGGTGTAGACGTACACGGGCGCTCTCACTCCTCCTCGTCGATGGTGAAGCTCCGGTAATACCTATGCATGCATAAGAGAGGAGTGTCAAGTAGTATACCATCCTCGAAGGGGTCAAGTGAACACGTGTAAAGGAGATGACTCACCTTTAGGTATGTGAAGTAGATGTCGCACGTGTCACTTGCCAAACGGACTCTTGACATGGTGGTGTCCGTAGAATGCTCCGCATCATCCCCTCCCCCTTGGGAAAGATCCGTCCTCGGATCGAAATCCAAATCACCATGGGAAAGAGATGCCGTCACCGTGTAGAAGTGGACGATCACCAAGCACTCATCATCTTAAGTTCGAAATGGGCACTCTCCAATGTCGTACCATGTCGTGATTCCTTCAAAAGGAGCAAGGACAACAAATACTTGGAAAAACAAATGTGGTTAGCTTAGTGGAAAAACAAGCATTCAAGTGGTGATTCACCCAACAAGTGTTGTCATCATGCATAGCATAAGGTGTGACAAGGGATTGTGGCATGGCATGTAAGCGTATAAATTGAGCACAATCAAAGGCATCATGGGAACAAGCATGCAAATGGGAGGTGGAGATGCAAATATGTGTGACAAGAGAACAAGCATCTTCCTCGAGGTCATAGCAAGCATGCATCAAGTGCTCAACAAATGGTCTATGGTATGCATAAGAATCATTCACAACACCAAAGAAGATGAGATGTCTAAACACATGGGACAATCCAAGGTGCGAGACAATCCAAGCATAATATGCATAGGGTGTAGTGAAGATAGTGTGGCACTCAACACAATAGAAAGAGCAATTGTTCATCATGTGTGAGGCAATCAAGTCAAGCGTGTAGAAATCAATGGGGCATGGCATATGTGGAGAAATGACATTGTTGCAACCAAACATATGAGAGGAGCAAGTAATCCACAAGTTGGATGCAATACACAAGGCATATATGTCATGAGGCATGGCAATGGCGCAATCATGAGTGAAAACAATATCTCTAACATGCGTGCGAATGGTGCAAGCAACACATGAAGTATGATCAACAATATCCATGCTCAAGAAGGATGTCACCTCAAAAGCGTGCCCTTGTGCGTCCTTCACAATGCCGAAGTGGTAGCAAATGCATTGTAGAAGCGCATCGGTCGAAAGTGGCTCGCTCTCAAGAGCTCGAATGGTCAACTCATGTGAAGTTGAAGTTGACACGTAGTCGAAGTATCCTACACATGCACACAACAAAGAAAAGAACGTATGTGCACGGTAGATAAACACATCATCCATCATGATGGTTCTCTTCTCTTGCACATAACCATTAGAAGCAAAAGTACATGAATAATATGATGCAACAATCTTAATGTTCATGGCACTATGCATATGGTGCAAAGAAGGAAGACAAGCATGCGTCACATGAAATATGTCACAAGCTCCAAATATATGGGAGAAAGCTATGGGGGCAATCTCATTAGCAAGACTAAAAGCATTTTTGCACTCAATACATGGCAAGTCATCTAGCATGAGAGAGGCAACATATGGAGATATGTGACAAGAAGCAATATGAATCACGTGCAAAGCTTGGAAATAGGTGCCATCAACCGCATGAAATGAGCAAGTATGAATCATCGGTGATGCAACAAGGCAAGAAATCATAGTAATCATGTCATGCAAACTAGTGGAGCGAAGATGCAACACACTAGAGGAAATCATGGCAATCATTTCATGTGAAAAAATATTAGACGTAGGTAATGCACATGACATATCACAATCAACACAAGTAATGGGGCAAGCATCCATATCATCATAGGCATGGGGTAGTAACCAAACATGGCAATAACAAGTGATATCTCCACCAAGCATGCAAATACACATACAAGTAGTAGAATCATGGATCGTGTGAAATGCAAAGCATGGGTCACAAATGCATGACAAAGGCATACGAATGATCATATCAAGCATAGTGAACATGGAATGATGGGCATACAGTGAGAAGTGGTATATAACCCATAACCATGTGAGGGCCATGTAGAAGAAATGCGCGAAGTTCTTTCGCGAAGAGGATCGGTGGAGGATAAGCACTCCATGGTGGCGCACGTCTTCATTGCTCTCTAGAGCTCATTTCGTCAACTCATGCGCTTGCGAGGTTGACAAGTAAGCATGGGTACCTACACAATAAATAGGCAAACGAAACAAAGTGTGTGCGTGGTAAATGTACACATCATCCATCATGATGTGTATGTGCACGTTAGAGTTAGCACAAAACAAGCAACGTTCAAAGAAATTTGAGGCATGGTATATGAACATGTCATTCATCATGAAAGAATAGTTGTTATGTATAACATGATGGGGACACAAATTGAGGATGCAAGTATATGGCACATCACTATCATTTTCATTCATGGGGAGCATATTGTGCACATAATTATCGGGATCAAGCAATGGATGGGATTGATCAAAATCTCCTAAAAAGTATGAGGAAACTATGGGGGTCTCCTCATGAGCAATAGTGGAAGCATCATATGGAGAAAACGAACAACATCCAAAACAATGCATATCTGAAGCATTACGGTGGTCATGGCATGGCATATGTGAACAATGATGCAAAGGGAGCATATCAATATCATTAGAAGAAAAATAAATGCCAATAACCATGGGCTTGTCATCTATGCCATATGTGCAAATTGGGTTTATTTTAATGGCATATGCATGGTTACTACGATGAGATTGCAAATATGACATATGGTTGATCTCATGCATAGCATATGACAAGTCAAGCAGATTGTCAAACATGATGTGACCGAGAGAATTATGACAAGAAATCCTATGCAACATGGCATCACAACTAATAGACTCCACATGGCAATCATCAAACTCATCATAAATGGGTAAATCATCGCATGGGGAAATCATACTAGCATGAAGCATGGCAATAGGTGGATCGACATCATGGAAGCAATCAATGTCCACTAGTGGGACAAGAGCATCACCTTCATCTATGTTACCTTTCTCATTCCACTCATGTGATGTAGGTGAGGTGGCAAAGACCAAATCATGGTCATCTTCATCGTGATGGAACCATGTGGGGGGTGCATCATATTCCACCATGGCCATCGTCTTGTCCAACGGAAGGACGAAGTCGTCAAGGATATGGGCGTTATCGTATATGGGACCTAGCACCAAATGAGAAGACACAATAGAGGTAGAGGTCAAGTTGTTAGAAATGCAAATGTCCTCACAAGACCTATCAACTATCTCACTCTCTCTATGTGGTGGCTCACTCACTCCCTCAAAATAGGTGCACTCAAACTCACATATGGTGGAGTCACTCATCTCACTCAAGTGGTGGGGGTTGTGGCTCTCCTCACATGGGAATTGAAGCATCTCATCATATATGGGGCTAGTGGTGAACTTGCTCTCACTCTCAATATGGTAGCACAAGTCTCTAAACTCATCATCATACGCCTCCTTGGTTGAAGGGAAAATCCCATGCTCAACCGTCTCGTCACCCTCGCCGTGGATGAAGGCCGAAGATGGCACATCATCACTCGCCTCCATGACCGAAGGGAAAATCCCATGCTCGATCATCTCACTCTCGCCTCGAAAGATGGAAGCATCATCCTTGCTCGCCACCGTGTCACTCGCCTCCAAAGCATGTTCCTTGAGAGGCTCCGTAGTCGTAGTCATCGCCGCGCTGTCTTCAAAAAGAGTCGTGGTAGATTCGGCATCGTCAATGCCACAAAGAGGGATGGCAGTGGAGTCGAACTTGGGAGTGTCGTCTTGGAGCTCGTCGGGCTTCGACGTCTTGGTGGTACTATCCTCATGCTCGCCGTCTTGGAGCTTGGTCGTCGCAAAGTGTGCTTGGGGTGGAGAAGCCTTGGCCTTCATAAGGTCTTGTTCCGCCTTGAGAGCACCAAAGTACATGTCGTCGAGGGACTCGTAGTTGTCAAGGAAGATAGTCTTGGAGATGTCATTATTCAATCCCATCATGCAGTAGAACTTCATCCAAATGGGGTCGTCCACGCCGGCTCGTCGCAAGGCTTTCTTCACCTCCATGAAGTACTCGTCGAGGGACTTGGATCCTTGTATGGTGTTCTCCAATTGGCGTTGAAGATGTTCCGTGTAGGTGAAAGGCACAAATTCTCGCCGCATCGCCTTCTTCGTCTTGGGACAACTCATGTTGAAGCTCTTCGAAGGTGTGTGAAGCCACCATGTCGACGCATAGTCGTGGAAGTTCCGTGTGGCGCACTTCACGTGATCTTCGGAGGGGACTTGATGTAGCTTGAGGTAGTCGTCCATCTTGCGCTCCCACTCGAGATACTCCTCGGGGTCTTGAGTCCCATAGAAAGGAATCTCGTGGTCAGTGTCGAGGTCTTAGTATCTCGTGGAAGTTGTGGACTTGAACTTGGGGAGCTTCTTTTGAGGTACTTGTTGGCGAAGATGCCGCTTATCCAAAGGCGAAGATGCCTTGAAGTCGTTTGGCAAAGATGCCAAGGTAGAAGGTGAAGTCGTAGAGTGGTGGTTGGTGTTGAGCTCTTGACCTTCACGTTCATGTCGGTGATGGTGTCGATGCCGGTGTGATCTTGCCGGAGATGGTAGCTCGGAAGGATGTGCACTTGAGCGTCTTCTCGAAGATGAGGAAGACCTCTTGCCGGTCTTGATGAGGGCTTTGAGCTCCTCCATTTGAGCATCCATCTTGGCGTCCAAGTGGTTCTTCATGGCATCGAAATCGCCGTTGTAGTTGTAGACCGAAGGAGATGTGTCGTCCCTATCCATAGAAGCACTCAAGTAGGTGTGAGAAAGAGATGGAATGAACATACCAAAGTTACCTCTTTTCGAAGTTGTAGATGGATCTCAAAAGACCACAATGTATGCAAGGAAAAGAGTGCACTTGGTTAAAAACCTTGTCCAATCCTCACAACCTACACAAATGGCTTATAGTGGAGCTCGGTGGGGTTAGTGGCACAAAATATCAAGCAAATTGAAGTCCAAGATATGTAAATGTTGAAATCAATCCAGAGGACTCAAAATGCAAAGCAAGTAATCACAAATGTAGAGGAGGGCAATAAAGAAACACACGCGATGGGATAATGGGGCTTGTGCAACTATAGGGATGAGCAACGCAAAATTTGCTAACGAAGACTATGCTCGTGTTGCACAAACACAATGAGAGACACTAGCTTGATTGCACGTTTGGGCACGATTCACCACTTGGCACCAATCCTATTCATGCAAGCAAAACGTTTCCTATTCCATGAATCCTCATGCACAAGTATATCTTTTCATGCTCAACTCTTTTGCTTATAAGCTTATGATCTTCTCTCTTGCTTAAAAGCTTTTTTTTTCTCTTTTTTTTTGACTTTTTCTCTTCCTTTCCACTTTTTTTTAGCCTCAACCAAATATATGGGACAAGTATCACAAGATATGCACGGGAGCAAGCAATTGCACTATATGATATATCAAATGATGCAACAATATGATATTGTAACACTATGGTGCTCAAGTTTTCGCGAAGCCCGGCAATACTCGGATAGCTAGTCTCAATAGGTATGAAGGTATGCGCAAAGATGGTGGGGCTATTAAGATGTAATGGCAAGGAAGGAAAAGTGTATGACGGAATGTATACCTTCGTCACACTTAACCTTTCACAAAGTCGGGGGTAACCGGCCTTGCTTCCGGTTGAAGATGGTCTCAAAGGATGGATGGCCGTCGTCGATGCGGAAGCTCGGTGGTCGATGGAGATGATGGCACGATACACGTTGTCCAGTGGATGATGAAGAAGTAACCGTCCCTAAGTAGCTGAAACACCTTAGCAGACTCAAATCACAACTCAAACAACCACAAATGCAATGGGAACCAAAATGGGTTAGGTTGCGGAAGTTTTGGGTGGTGGTGCGGAAGTTATGGTGGAAGGTCTAGGCAAACATGCCAAATTTTGAAACATTTGATGGAGTCAAATGATGGTGGAAGTATTTTTGTGGGATGGGGGATGTCAATAGCTACAAAACGAGCTAAAGAACATCGAAATCGGAGTTTGGATGAATTAGTTATGGCCGAAACAAAAATTAAGCCGTGTCAGTTTCAGGGTTGCCCGGACATCCGGGAGTAGGTCCGGATGATCCGGGTTCATCAGCTCCGGTACTGTTGTGGAGGTGCGTGGGTGGTCCGGACGTCCGGGAGGGCGCCCAGCTGATCCGGGTGATGCCCGGATTATCCAGGAGCAGGTCCGGATGATCCGGCCAGGTCAAACTGCTCGGGATTTTCTCTCGGGGACGAATTTTTGGGTGAAATTTTTGATTTTCGGGGTCAAATTTGAAGGGGAGAAAGAAAAATTGGGGCTAGGGAATGCCAGGGGAGGTAGATCCACTTGCCAAACACTAGATCCACGGATCAAAATCAACAAAAACTCACAAGAAATATCAAAATGCAAGAATTTTTTTTGAGGCTCTTTTTGTAGAAATTTTCGAAATTGGGGAGAAAAATTTGAACTAATGGCTAGAACATGGGGGGTAGGGCTCCAAATTCATGGCAACGTGGCTCATGATACCAAGATGATGTACGGTTGAACCCTAATCGTTGAGATTTGTCCCGATGTTCACGAATTGGAGGTGGATTCGAGGAGAAACGCGAAGAACACGAGGGAAAAATGTGGAGAAATCAAAGGGGAAAACACTCTATTGGACAAGATCCACTCCAAGTACTCCTCAAATCAGAAGCAATACAAGAGATGCATCAAGATCTAAGAACAACAATGGAAATAAAGATACAAGGGTAGTTCATCCAAATCTCTAGGAGAGATGGGTCTTGAATTCCATGGAGGAATCTTCCCATGAAGGGGTCTTGTACTCACACGGAGTCTTCTCTCTCAAGAGGAATCCCACAAAGGGAAGATACATGAGCTAAGCTCTAATGTATAGATCTAATCTTAGCTAACCCTAAATGGAGGAGGAGGAGTATATATAGTGCTAGCCCACGAAGGGGTAAGTGAGGGGCGAATGGGTACATGGGCCTCGGCCCGGAGACTTGCGTGCAGGCAAAGGCCGGATGATCCGGGTGGTGGCCCGGATGACCTGGGCATCGTCCGGATGATCCAGGTGGTCACCCGGATGATCCGGCTGGGTCATAGCCGCTGGGAACAGCCGGACGTCCGGGACTCTGTCCGGACGATCCGAGCATCTTCCGGATGATCCGGGCGGGGTCCCGGATGATCCGGCTTCGATGGAGGCCGTGCTATGGTCTTCGGGGTGCGTAGGCGGATTGTCCGGGCCTGGGGCTGGATCATCCGGGCGTCGTCTGGATCGTCCGGGTGGGGGTCTGGATGATCCGGGCAAGTGCAGACTTTTCCATTCTTCTCCTTTCTTCCGTCTTCTCTTCCATGCTTCCCTCGCGGATTGTGTAGACGTACACGGGCGCTCGCACTCCTCCTCGTCGATGTTGAAGCTTCGGTAATACCTATGCATGCATACGAGAGGAGTGTCAAGTAGTATACCATCCTCGAAGGGGTCAAGTGAACACGTGTAAAGGAGATGATTCACCTTTAGGTATGTGAAGTAGATGTCACACGTATCACTTGCCAAACGGACTCTTGACATGGTGATGTCCGTAGGATGCTCCGCATCACCTACGGGTCCATAGCTAGTAGCTAGATGGCTTCTTCTCTCTCTTTGATCTTCAATACCATGTTCTCCTTGATGTTCTTAGAGTTCTATCCGATGTAATCTTCTTTTGCGGTGTGTTTGTTGAGATCCGATGAATTGTGAGTTTATGATCAGATTATTCATGAGAAATATTTGAGTCTTCTCTGAACTCTTTTATGCATGATTACATATAGCTTTGTATTTCTCTCCGATCTATCGATTTGGTTTGGCCAACTAGATTGGTTGATCTTGCAATGGGAGAGGTGCTTTGTGATGGGTTCAATCTTGCGGTGCTCAATCCCAGTGACAGAAAGGGACATGACACGTATTTGTATTGTTGCCATTAAGGATAAAAAGATGGGGTTTCTTCATATTGCTTGAATTTGCTTCTCTACATCATGTCATCTTGCTTAAGGCGTTACTCTGTTTTTATTAACTTAATACTCTAGATGCATGCTGGATAGCGGTTGATGAGTGAAGTAATAGTAGTAGATGCAGGCAGGAGTCGGTCTACTTATCTCGGACGTGATGCCTATATACATGATCATTGCCATGAATCCGTCATAATTATTTGCTTTTCTATCAATTGCCCAACAGTAATTTGTTTACCCACCGTATGTTTCTGCGCTCAAGAGAGAAGCCTATAGTGAAAACTATGGCCCCCCGGGTCTATCTTTATCATATAAAAAACATAAAAATACCTTGCTGCAATTTATTTACTCTTATTTAGTTTATTAATTTACTTTATCGATTTTTCTCTATCAGACTTAATCCTTGCAAGTAACCGCTAAGAGGATTGACAACCCTCTTATTCGCGTTGGGTGCAAGTGTTTGCTTTTGTGTGTGTAGGTGCTGTTCACTGGATCTTGCTTGGTTCTCCTACTGGATTGATAACCTTGGTTCTTAACTGAGGGAAATACTTATCTCTACTATACTGCATCATCCTCTCCTCTTCAGGGAAATACCAACGCAGTCTACAAGTAGCACTGTTCCACCACTTCTTCCGGGTCTGCGTCCAGACGAATGAGGGTGTCGAGGTACGACCAAGACAATCTATGGGATCTGCAAAGATCTCTTTGCGGTTCGGCTATGAGGATCAACGTGCACAAAGAGCAAAACCAGTAGCACACACAAGTTTACCCAGGTTCAGGCTGCCGTGAGGCGTAAAACCCTACTCCTATTTTGGTGGATTGATTGTGTATGAGCTCAAGTTACAAGGAGCGCAGCCCCCCCGCGCCTTCCCCATAAAAAGGAAGTCGCGAGGGGGCGCTGCTCATTCACTCCAATCTTCCCAACCTAGCCGCCGCCCATCGTCTTCCTCCTCGCGCCAGAACAGAAATCCGCCGGCGCCGCTCCATTGCATCGACCACCCTCTCATCCCTCTCTTGAGAGCATCATGGCACCCAAGAAAGCCGCCAATCTGGCCGATGCTGAGGCGAAGAAGGCTGCCAAGCCTGTCGACCCGGAGGCGGACAAGAGAAAGAAGGCCGTAGCCGCGCGGCGAAGGGCAAACGTCATTTTCCGTCCGCCGGTGTTGGATAAGAGCGTGCCTATCGACAGGTACGCATACATGTGGGGGAAGGATACCAAAGACCACATCGCCCCAGTTGTACTGCCTGCCAACCTCAAGCCTTCTGTCGACAAATTCCCATTCTTTTGCGCGTATTTCTATTCCGGGCTTTGGCCTCCTTTTTCTGACTTCTTCTCCGAACTGATGTACACCTATGGGTTCCGACTTCTGGATTTCACTCCAAACGCCATGACATGTATGTCTGTCTTCGCCCATATGTGCAAATATTTCGTCGGAGTCGTCCCCAACGTCTCTCTCTTTCGCCACTTCTTCATTCCCTGTATCGAAGGAGATGCCAGCATCACCTGGATTCCCAGAGGCGGGGCTAAAAGACGCATATCTCACAGGCCAGCTGCACTTGAAATGGGAGGAATGGCGGGCGGAGTGATGTTGGATCTAGGAGAAGGACTTCCCCGAATTCTGTGTGCCCCGGAAGGAGAAGGTTCAGCGCGACAAGGATTGGAGTGATTACGGAAAGGACGACGACAAGCTCACCCCGGCACTGAACCGCATCATCCATCTCAAGGCTGCCGGCCTAACCATCGAGATGGTAGGAGCAGATTCCTCCGGCGACGCATTGCGCCGCTGCAGAAGAGGAGGCGATACACCTGGGAGTACCAAAATGCTGCTGACATCATGCGGCTGCATACTGGACTCGACAACAACTTGACCGTATTGGAGAACATAAGCCTCTGCCACCAGCTTTTTCTACCCTCCGGCAAGTTTCACTTGTCGGCCACAGTGGTTCCCTTATGTATCAATTCCGCCAAGGACTCAATCTTGGCGATGATGCCGGAGTGCAATGCCCAAGGAGTTGAGGCCCTTTGGCAGAAACCCATTGTTGAAAATGAAATGGCATGGCTTGCCAACTTGACGGAGAGGGCCATTCGAGAGGAGAAGGACCTCATCCGTAGCACCACCGACGAAGAGCTGGCATACATTGCCAGCAGGGCCGAAGAGGCCAAGAGGCTTGCCGGTGCTAGCAGTTCCTAGTCTGCGGCTGCTGAAAATGAAGAAGAGCGTGCCGATGAAGATCCTGCCGAAGAACATCAGGAGGAACTTGCCGAGGAACATGGTGGTGAAGCCGCCACAGAGCAAAGGGAGGAAGAGGAGCCCCAGTTGCTCCCGTCCTGAAAAAGAGATGCCGAATCCTTAAGAAGGCTGCCAGCCAGGAACCAGTGCACCCTTCGTCGCTAGAGGATGAGTCTTCCGACAAGGAGGTAGCCACCAGAGTCACCCGGCAGCAAAGCACTCGCCGGCAAAGTTCCTAGACTCAGACGACCAGGCGCACCCCGTCAAGGCGGTGAACAACATCTTCCGCTGATGAGGCTGAAGCTTCACATCCCGCGGCAACAATTTCCCCGGCAATCAAACGGCCCAGGGCATCTCCACCGTTGGTCACGTGGGACCTCTCCGTCCTTAGTGACCAAGAAGGTGAAGAGTGAGCATCTTTGATTATCTTCATCAGCTTCTCGCTTTCTTCATAATTGTTATTTTGACTGAATTTTTCTTTCTCGACTTTGCAGAGATAGGGAGCCAGTAGTGCACAGAATGAAACAGGCCAAAGCTACCGCAGAGGGTGAACCCACGACGAGTGCTGGGCGGGGCACGACATCTCCTGATGTTGTCGTTTCCAGCCCCCAGCCCAGCTCTCAGCGTGAGATTGTGATGCAGTACCCACTTGCAAGTTCCGGTGCTGACGCTCCTATCTCTGAGCCTAACAAAGATATGGGAGAAGATCGTCAAGAGGAAGAGTGCCTGGAGGCGGATCCTGCTACAATGCCTCCGTTAACCATCATTCCGGAAAGCAGCTCACTGGCAAGGGCCTCCGCTAACGACCTTGTCCGCACTACAGACATACCGGCAAGCGAAGCTGCCGGCAGCCAGGCGACGACAACCAAAGTTGTCGGAGAAGAGAATATCTCTTCTCAACAAAACCCGACAGGTAATCCACTTAGTTTCAAGTGTTTCCTATCCTTATCAATTTTCTTTCTCTTTTTTTTTCTTGAACTTGATCTTGATTTATCTTCATTCCTTCTGCTTTTCAGATCCACCTCCTACTGATGACATGGAGATTGACATTGATGTTGAGGGGATCGCAAAAAGCGCAGCTGATGAAGCCGCCAAGGTTGCCGCCGAAGAAACTGCGAAGATTGCTGATGATGAAGCCACCAAGCTTGCTGCGGCCGAAACTGGCAGGGCTGCCACTGAAGAGGCCGCTAAGGTTGCCACAACAGAGGCCGACAAGATCGCAATGGAGGAAACCGCCAAGGCCGCTGGCACTGAAACCGGCGAGGCCACTTCTGGCACTCCGATTTTAGGAGCGCCAATGGCTAGCACAGGTGAGGAGGTGGGAGCAACTGTTGCCCATCCTTCAACAACACCAGAGGCACCTCCGACAAGAAGATCTCGCAGGCTTGCCAGCATCCAATGGAAGGACGCTCCCAGCTCATCTACCATCGTAGCATCAGAAGGCACAGATGTTGAAGAGGAACTCATCATTCCTCCATCCAACATGACCGAAGAGGAGCACGACAAGGATGATGACGCTGAGGATTATCTTTTTCTGGTAGATATGGAAGAAGGCTTCAAAGCTGCCCAACAACGCTTCAGCAGACCGTGGGAAAAACTTTAGCTTCAGAAGCAACTTGTTGAAGGAGGCCGGCAAGAACTCTTGCAACACGCAGATGAGGCCCGGTCTTGGTATGCTGAACGGATCCAAGAAATTAAGGACCAGCATGCTGAGCTTGCAGCCGACAAGAATGCCTTTATCTTGGAGAAGGCAGAATTTGAGATGGCACAAGAAGCAGCCGCCAAGGAAGCCGAAGCAGCCGATCGGGCTTTGACAGAGCGTAAGGTCAATCTTGACGCTCATGAAGAGGATCTTGCTGCCCGGGAAGCTTCCCTTGCCGCCAAGCTTAAGGCCAAGGATGACGAGGTCCAGGCACTGCTCGCCAAACGAACTCAAGAGCTAGAGCAGGCCCATAAGGAAATCCTTGCCTCTCAAGTTCAAGAGCATACTTCCAAGCTTAAGGTATCTACTGACGCCGTTGCTGCTGCTACCACCGCCAAGACAGATTTGGAAGCCAAAGTGAGCAAACTGGAAGATCTTGCCAGTAGCCATAAGGAGATCGTGGCTCTCAAGGACGCAGCGCAGAAAGGAACTCATACCCTAGGGGAGTTACAGACGCGGCTGTCATCCAAAAACCAAGAACTCAGTAAGGCCACTGATGCTGCCAAGGATCTGAAAACGAAGCTTGCCACTCTGGAGGAAAATCTAGAATCCAGCAGGACCAGGGAGGCAATCTTGGTGAAAGACCTTGAAAAGGCGCAAATTCATCCGACGGATGCCGAAACCAAGTTCAACCAATTGAAAAACTCCCTCACGCTTTGGACTGAGGGGCTCGTAGACACAGCCGAACGCCTGACCTGGCAACTCACCGTTATGGATATGAAGAGCTGGAGCTTCACTGTCAACAACAAGGAGGCCACAAGCGTCAGGCTGACGAAGTTCTTCAAGGGCTTGATTGAAGCATTGGAGACGTATCAGGAGGAGCACGCTGCCAGCTTCGCCAACAAGTCCCGAAAGCTTGCCCGTTTACAAGGTGCTTGTCAAGCTGGTGTATCACAATCCCGGCATTGATCTCTCCGGGCCACGAGCTTGCCGAAAAACACTGACATCACCGTCATTGACAAACTTGTTGCTCCGATTGTTGATCATGTTGGCCAAGTCTCCAGAACGGAAGGCCATCTAAAGAACTAGTCTTGCCACTGCTACATTTCTCCACGAGTGCGATCATGTAAAAGACAGATTAATCTTAAGTTAGATCTGCACTGTGTTTTGATGTAATATGACTTGTGTATTTTGATGAATGTATGCTCTTTCACTCTTGTGATTCTGTCCTTGTATGTTTTATTCCCTACGCTTGCCGGAAACTTGCCGGGGCGCTCAGCCTGCCGCTAGCGCTTGAGGAACGGATCCTTAGCAGCTTGTCGGAGGTGTCGCTTTCTGGCAAGGTACACTTACAAGTCTTGACGCGGCTTACTTACACTGTTGAGCGGACTCAAAACAGAAATAAGAGCGCGAGCAATCCCGATAAGGTTCCTTCGCGTGCAGGTTTTTCATACAAAGACGTAAATCGTTCAAGGGAATTTAGCAATTACAACAAAGAAATTTTTGTTTCAAAGTCTTGCAACTTAACTTTCTTTCTTTGCTAAACTTCTTGCCCTGAATGATATCTTGAACGTCATTTGGTATCCATACCGTCACTCCCCCCGGGAAACTTGCACATGTGGAACACTTCATTCCTTTGAGAAAAAGAAAGAAGAGAAAAGAGGAGGTTGGAATCTTGATGGTTCATCAATCATTTCATACAAGGCACATGTAACACAACAATACATGCAATATACAAAAATAAATATGTACATTGACAAAAAGTTGTGAAACACTTAGCTTTATTAACTGTGCACGGGATCTGCGCCCGGCTTTGTACAAAGGATTACATGCCTTAGTGGCCAACTTGTACAAAAGACATTGTCGGGAGGCCCGGCAACTGCGCCTTATGGGTAGAACTTGCGAAGATGCTCAATATTCCATGAGTTTTGCAGACGAATGCCATCTTCGGTCACCAAACGGACTAAACCAGGTCTGGTAACTTGAACTACCCGATAAGGGCCTTGCCACTTTGGTGTCAACTTGTTTGAACCCTTGCCGGACTGGATCCGTCGAAAGGACAAGGTCACCTTCCTCAAGTTGCCGGGGGTGCACTTTGCGGCTATGATAGCGGCGCAAAGCTTGCTGGTATCGTCCAGCACGCACTGCAGCCCGAAAACAGTCCTCCTCAAGGAGCGTAGCATCATCATGCCTCGCTTCTTCTTGATCCGCTTTGTCAAAAGATTGCACTCGAGGTGATCCGTACTTGAGTTCTGTGGGGAGCACTACTTCTGCACCATAAACAAGGGAGAAGGGTGTCTTGCCGGTAGCTCGATTTGGTGTCGTCCTGAG
The DNA here is from genome assembly GCA_039707655.1 of Elymus sibiricus. Taxonomy (NCBI): domain Eukaryota; kingdom Viridiplantae; phylum Streptophyta; class Magnoliopsida; order Poales; family Poaceae; genus Elymus; species Elymus sibiricus. Next base: position 284,815,071 of record CM077676.1, read on the forward strand.
TGACCAAAGAACTGCCGGCAACTCGTTAACCTAGCGTCTTCCACATTTGTGCAGCCTATCAAAAGTTCTTGTCTTGAGCCCACGCAACACTTCAGCATTTGCTCTCTCCGTCTGTCCATTGCTTCTCGGGTGAGCAATGGAGGCGTAGCAGATCTTGCTTTCAAGTTCTTGGCAGCATGCTGTGAAGGTGCGATTGGTAAATTGGGTGCCATTGTCAGTGATGATCCTGTTGGGCACTCCAAACTAGACCCTTTAATAAACTTGACGGCTTATTGTGCTGTAACTTTCCTTACTGGTTCCACCTCAGGCCACTTTGTGAACTTGCCGATTGCTACGTACAAGAACTCAAAGCCCCCCATCGCACGGGGGAAAGGGCCGAGAATGTCCAGCCCCCAGACCGCAAAGGGCCATGAGAGAGGAATCGTTTGAAGAGCTTGAGCTGGTTGGTGTATGTTTTTGGAATGGAACTGGTATGCTTCACACTTGGTTACTAGTGCAGTCGCATCTTGGAGGGCAGTAGGCCAATAAAAACCTTGTCGGAAAGCTTTCCCGACAAGGGCGCGTGACCCAATGTGGGAGCCACATACGCCTCCGTGTATCTCTGCCAGCAGTGCTTGTCCATCTTCCCGGGATATACACTTCAATTTCGCACCATTTGGCCTCTTTCTATGCAAAATGCTGCAACAAACTAGTACATACTCGACTGCCGTGCTACTCTTTCAGTTTCTTCTGGTTTGTCGGAAAAATCACCTATTTGAAGGTAATCAACAATCAGATGCGCCCATATCGGAGCCTGTGGCTCGACGATAAGGAGCAATGGCTCTTCTCCCGCCCTGGGAGCGCATGTCTCGACGGCAAGAGCTTGGCTCTCCGGAGATTGCTGCTCACCGGCAAGAGAGATCTTGTTGGCGGCGTCAACCTTTTTGGCGGCTATTGGTAGCTCTGCTGGGAAGTAACCACCAAAATTTGATTTTCTCCTTTTTGTCGGCCTCATTGATGGTGTAACAGATGGTTGAGTCAGTTGTAGCACGAAAGTTCCTGGTTCCACAGGGATCCTTTCTGCGGCAAGCTTCGACAAGTGATCTGCAACTTCATTTTGGGCACGGGGGACATGCTCAAGCTGCAAACCGTCAAAGTGCTCCTCCAATTTCCTCACTTCATCAACATATGCTTCCATCAAAGGGCTCTGGTAATCTTTATTCACTTACCTCACAACAAGCTGCGAGTCGCCTCTGATAATCAGTTTCCTGATACCTAGATCGATTGCAATGCGGAGTCCGGCAAGCAATCCTTCATACTCAGCAGTGTTGTAGTGGCCTGCTCCCTAGGGAAATGCATTAATTACATACTTGAGGTGCTCTCCGGTGGGTGCGACAAGCAGCACGCCAGCATCGGCGCCTTGCAACGAGAAAGCACCATCAAAGTACATGATCCATTCTTCCGCTGTTTCCTTGCCGGGGAGGCTTGTCTCTGGTTTTTCTTCGTCTTTAGTTGGTGTCCATTCAGCAATGAATTCTGCCAAGGCTCTACTCTGAATTGTTGAAGTGATTTCAAACTTCAAATCAAAGCTTGACAGTTCCAACGCCCACTCCACTATGCTGCCGGTGGCTTCTGGATTTCTCAAGATGCGCTGTAGCAGAAAGCGAGTGACGATGGTAATCTCACATGCTTGGAAGTAGTGACGCAGTTTCCTTGAGGCCATGAGAAGGCCAGAAAGCAATTTCTGGACACCATAATATCTTGACCTAGCCCCCTGCAGAAGAAAGCTGACAAAATAAACTGGGCGCTGCACCACTTTCTTCTTCGGCACAATCTGTTGTTCTATTTCATTTGCCTACACTTGATTTGCTTTGTCAGCACCTGACCTTGCCGGCGAAGATTCTGGCTTGTCGGGTCCAGGCTCTGTGGTTGCTGCTTCCTCATCGTCAACTTCCCTCTGCGCCACTAGTGCAGCACTAACCACTTGATTGGTTGCCTCTAAATAAAGCAGCAACGGCTCTTGTGGCTTAGGCGCAACTAGAACTGGTAGATAGGACAAGTATTTCTTCAAGTCGTGGAGTGCGGCCTCTGCTTCCGGGGTCCATTTCATAGGACCTGCCTTTTTCAAAATTTTGAAAAATGGCAAGGCGCGCTCAGCTGACTTGGAAATGAATCTGCTTAAGGCGGCAACACAACCAGCAAGACACCTCACGTTCTTGATGGTCCTGGGTGCTTCTATCTGCTCAGTAGCCTTGGTCTTGTCGGGATTGGCTTCAATTCCATGTTGAGATACAAAGAACCCGAGATGTTTGCCGAATGGGACGCCAAACACACACTTCTCGGGATTGAGCTTCAAATTGATCTTGCGCAGATTTGCAAATGTATCTTCTAAGTCTTGAATCAAGGTTTTTGTGTGCTTGGTTTTGACCACTATATCATCCATATATGCTTCCACATTTATGTGCAGCTGTGGGCTAAATCCAATCTGCACAGCTCTCGCAAATGTTGACCCGGCACTCTTTAGCCCGAAAGTCATACGCACAAAACAGTATGTGCCACATGGGGTTATGAATGTTGTCTTCTCCTCATCTTCCTTGGCCATGAAAATCTGATGATAACCAGAGTAGGCGTCAAGGAAAGAGAGCAAGTCACAGCCGGTAGTTGAGTCCACAATTTGATCGATCCGCGGCAAAGGAAAAGAATCCTTTGGACAAGCTTTGTTGATATCAGTGAAATCAATACAAAGTCTCCATTTTCCATTTAACTTGCGAACTACAACAGGATTAGCCAACCAGGTTGGATGTAGGACTCATCTAACTAAACCGACAGCTTCAAATTTTTGTATTTCCGAAGCTATGAACTCTTGGTGTTCCAAAGCTTGCTTCCTAACCTTCTGCTTGATGGGTCTTGCATTAGGACAGAGGGCAAGGTGGTGCTCAATCACTTCCTTTGGAACATTGGGAATGTCAGACGGTTGTACATCCACATTCGACCGCAGGAAAGTGATGAGCGCGCTTTCCTATTTATCATTAAGGGTGGCACTTATGGTGAAAGTGCCTCCCGTGCCATCCTCCTTCGCAGAAACCTATTTTGTCGCAGGTGCAACAGCTTTGGTCTTCTGTTTCATGCCGGCAGAGCTCTCTGGCTCATCCTCAATAGGCGTGCTGCACTCTGCAGTGCGCTTCCCAGAAGACTTGTCAGAGGTCGTGCCGCTCTTCTTCTTCTTCCTTCCCCCGGGAGCTTTGTCGGCAGGAACAGGAGCCTTGCCGGCGGACGCTGCCGCTGCCTCCCGGTAGAGCTTATCAACGCAGATGAGTGCATCCTTTTTATTGGAGTGGATGGTGATGACGCTCATCGGCCCTGGCATCTTCAATGTGTTGTAGGCGTAATGGGACGCCACCATGAATTTTGCTAGGGCTGGGCGACCAAGAATTCCATTATAAGGCAATGGAATCTTGACGACGTCGAAGACGATTTTTTCCGTCCAGTAGTTCAGCTCACTACCAAATGTTACCGGCAGCGTGATTTGGCCCTTCGGCTTGATCCTCCCCGGATTAACACCCTGAAAAGTGCCTGTCTCCTTGAGATCCTCGTCGGGGATTTGCAGCCTCTTGATCACCTCTGGTGAGATGAGATTTAAGCCAGCCCCACCGTCAACTAACATCTTTGTCACCTTGAGGTTGCGAATCGTTGGTGAAACCAGCAACAGTAAACATCCAACCGCAGTTGTGCGATCAGGATGGTCCTCGGCGTCAAAGATGATAGGTGTGTGAGATCACTTGAGTGGTTTTTGGGCTCCCACTGCCGGTTCCGCCGCATTAACCTCCCGGGCCCATTGCTTGAGCTGCCGGTGAGAGGAGTGCAAAGATGCGCCTCCGTCAATGCACATGGCGTCAATAGCTTGCTGAAATTCCTTCCCATTGGACTCATCATCGTCCTCATCCGCATCATCATCCTCTTCTCCTTCTTTCTTGTCACGGCCTCTTGCCGGTTTCTCCTTCTATTGCTTTCCCTTGCCGCGGTGGCCTTCGTGGCCACCATGGTTCTTTTTTCCAGATCCACCAGCACCATCTTGGCCCTTCTCCTTGTCGCGCTTTCATATTCTTGCTTTTGTTTTTCGGCAAGCTGCTCAACTTGCCAGCACTCCTGGAGATCGTGGCCCTTGGTGCGGTGGATCTTGAAGTATGGCTGATGTAGGGTGTGACCCTATGGTGATGATCTTTTCACACTTGGAGGGGGGAAAGGGCAAATTGAGAGAAGAACAGAAGAATAAACACTCAATTGACACAAATCCAATCACACATGTGCTAAATCCACATACACATATATGAGATCCAAGATCCAAAGTCAACACAAGAGGATACAAAGGTAGCTAGTTCATCCCAATCCAAGAGGAATTGAGGTCTAGATATCCAAGAGGATCTTCCCACTAGGGGGTCTTGAATCCACTAGGGGATCTTCTCACATGGAGGCCTTGATCTCCATGGGAGTAGGTAGTGGATGAGCGAAACTCATTCTCTAATCTGAGCTATCACTTTGCTAACCCTAAAACATGGGTGGAGGAGGAGTTTATATAGTCTAGGGGTAGAGAGAGTTACATGGGCCTCAGCCCAAGTCACACACGCGGGCGGGGTCTGGATGATCCGGGTGGCGGTCTAGATGATCCAGGCATCAGGGGTCCGGATGATCCGGGCGTCCGTCCGGATCGTCCGGCTGTGTCGTACCGGCCGTGGTTGGCCCGGATGTCCGGGTCGTCGTTCGGATGTCCGGGTGGGTCTGGATGATCCGGGCGGGGGTCCAGATGGATCCGGCTTCGTCAAGGAGGCTGCTGTAGTTTTGGACGCATCGGCCGAATCATCCGGATGGGGGTCCGGATCGTCCGGGCGTGGGTCCGGATGATCCAAGCAAGTCCTGTCTTGCTCCATTCCTTCTCCGTCTTCACGTTCTCCTCCTTCCATCGTTCGGCCTTGCTCCTTAGCTTCTCCATGTCTGGTTCCTTAGTACCTAAGTATGCAAAGTGTCTCCACTTGAGGTATTAGCCATGTCTCATATGATTCGAAAGGGAGTTGCGAGAGGAGAGATGTCACCTCAGTCTCGATAGCTCTTGCACGGGCTCTTGTCATCGGTCCCCTTGTTGCCTTGGGTGGTGATGACGTGTCCATGGGGATGACCGAAGGATGCTCCGCATCATCTCCCCCCCCCCCTTGGGAAAGATCCGTCCTCGGATCAAAATCCACATCACCATGGAAGGGAGATAAGTCCTTGACGTTGAAGATGTCGCTGACGTTGGACTTGTCACTTGGGATGTCGATCATGTAGGCATTGTTGTTGTAGCGTGCTAGCACCTTGAAGGGTCCATCGGCTTGGGGTAGGAGTTTGGACTTGCGCATGTTGGGGAAGCGGTCTTTGCGTAGGTGTAGCCACACAAGATCTCCGGGGTTGAAACACCATGGGTTGTTTGTTGAGGTTGAGCTTGGTCGCGAGGTGTTGTACTTGGCCCTCGATCGTGTGCCTTGTATCTTCATGCATCTTCTTGAGGTATGTTGCTCGTGCACTCGCATCCATGTTGATGCGCTCTTGTAGAGGTAGTGGTAGAATGTCCAATGGGGACAAAGGGTTGAAGCCATAGACAACCTCGAAGGGGGACTTGCCAGTGGTCGAATGTCTTGCTCGATTGTAGGCGTACTTGGCGATGGGCAAACATTCCTCCCACTCCTTGATATTCTTCTTAATCAACACACGGAGGAGTGTGGATAGCGTCCGGTTGGTGACCTCCGTTTGGCCGTCGGTTTGTGGATGATAGGCCGAAGAGAATAGTAGCTTGATTCTGAGCTTGGCGCATAGTGTCTTCCAAAAGTTGCTAAGGAACTTGACGTCGCGATCCGATACAATCGTCTTGGGCACTCCATGCAATCGCAAGATTTCCCTACAAAAGAGATTTGCAACATGGTATAAAATGTGCCATTTTAGAGAAACGGTCCACAACAACAAATACCGAATCTTTGCCGTTTTGAGTTAGAGGCAAACCAAGCACAAAATCCATATTAATATCTTCCCATGGTTGATATGGAATGGGGAGTGGCATATATAGACCATGAGATTGAGCTTTAGACTTAGCTTTGCGGCATGTAGAGCATTGATTGTTGTAGCGTGAGACGTCTCAAAACATCTTTGGCCAAAAATAGTTCTTGGAGAGCGTGGCAAATATCTTGTAATGACCAAAATGGCCCATGAGTCCTCCACCATGAGCCTCTTGCAAAAGCAACAAACAAAAAGAAGACTCGGGGATACAAAGTTTGTTAGCTTGCATAAGATAACCATCTTTAAGGTAATATCACTCCCAAGAATTGTGAGTTAAGCATTTGGCATAAGGAATGGCTAATGAAACATCATGCTCATACAAGTCTTTAATGTGCTCAAATCCTATAACATTCAACTCAAGTTGAGTAACCAACATGCATTTGCGGGAAAGGGCGTCGGCCACAACATTTTCCTTACCTTTAATGTACTTGATAACATAAGGAAAAGACTCAATGAACTCACTCCATTTAGCATGACGCTTATTCAATTTTGTTTGACCCTTAAGGTATTTAAGCGTTTCATGATCCGTATGGATGACAAATTCACGAGGGCGAAGGTAGTGTTCCCACACATGCAAGACTCTCACTAAAGCATATAACTCTTTGTCATAAATTGGATAGTTAAGTTGTGCGCCGGAGAGTTTTTCGCTAAAATATGCAATGGGTCACTTCTCTTGCATTAACACGCCACCTATGCCATTACCACTAGCGTCACAATGCACTTCAAAGGTTTTCTCAAAGTTGGGTAATGCAAGTAATGGAGCATGTGTAAGCAAGTTCTTAAGCTCATGAAATGCGGCATCTTGGGAAGGACCCCAAATAAATGGTGCATTCTTCTTACTCAATGCGCGCAATGGTGATGCAATAGTGCTAAAATCCTTCGCAAAGCGTCGATAAAAACCGGCTAAGCGAAGGAAACTACGCACTTGAAGCAAATTGGTTGGTTGTGACCAAGTTTTAATAGCATCAATTTTAGCTTCATCAACTTGAACACCCTTAGAGGAAACTACAAATCCCAAGAAAACAAGTTTATCAACACCGAAAGTGCATTTTTCCATGTTTGCATAAAGTCACTTGTTTCGAAGAACTTGCAAGACGTCTCTAAGATGTATGACATGATCTTCAAGAGATTGGCTGAACACAAGTATATTATCAAAGTAGACCACAACACAAATGCCAATATAATTGCGAAGAACATAGTGCATCACACGCATGAAAGTGCTAGGTGCTTGAGATAAGCCCATAGGCATGACCAACCATTCATATAAGCCAAATTTGGTTTTGAAAGCCGTTTTCCATTCATCACCCTCTTGCATGCGAATTTGATAGTAACCACTTTTGAGATCAATTTTTGAGAAAATAGTGGCTTCGCTAATTTCATCTAGCATGTCATCAAGGCGGGGAATGGGATGGTGATATCTAACGGTGATAGCATTAATGGGACGGCACTTGGAACACATGCGATAACTACCATCTTTCTTAGGCACAAGAATAACCGGAACGACACATGGACTCAAGCTTTCGTGTAGATACCCATTTTCCATGAGATGTTCTACTTGCCTTTGTATTTCTTTGGTCTCATCAGGGTTGACGATGTAAGGTGCCTTGTTCGGAAGAGGTGCGCCAGGGATGAGGCCAATGCGGTGTTTGATTCCGCGAAGTGTAGGTAGTCCGGGAGGTAGCTCATCGGGAAAAATGTCCGCGAATTCCTGCAATAAATGAGACAATACCAAAGGTAGATGTTGTGAAGTATTAGTCCGCACCACTTCATCTTTGCACACAAGCACAAAGTGAAGAACGCTTGATGGGCTCTCACTCAGATCCCTCATGTCTCTTTTGGTGGCTAAAAGCACTCAAACTTTCTTGTCACTCATCATGGAGTCGCACATTTTTGGTTTGTGGCGCTCACTCTCTTTGTGGCGATTCACTCGCTCACTATTCTGTCCATGATGGGTTGAAGCTTGCTTGTCGGCGATGACTTGACTTGGCGACATGGGTCAAAGCACGAATTCCTTGCCCTTCATCTTGAAGCTATAATGATTGGTCTGTCCATTGTGGATGACGCCATGGTCGAATTGCCAAGGTCTTCCAAGGAGGAGATGGCACACGGACATGGGAACCAGGTCACATTCCAAGGTGTCTTCGTATGCGTCAATCTTGAAGGACACTTGAATGGTGTGCTCCACTTGAATGGTGCCGGAGTCGCTTAACCATTGGACATTGTAGGGGTGAGGGTGCTTCTTCTTGATCAATTGTAGCTTGGAACATAGCTCTTCACTTGCCAAATTGTGGCAGCTTCCGCCATCGATGATGACCTTGACGGAACGTCCTTGAATACCCGCTTTGGTGTGGAAGATGTGGCAACGTTGGTCTTCTTCATGTTGTTGTTGAAGTGTCAAGATCTTGGAGACAACAAGAGCGGGGCTCGAATCATTGTCACAAAAGACTTGATCGTCTTCATTTTCATTCACTTGTCAGTGCATGGCCACGTGCTCAAGGGCTTCCATTTCTTCTTCGCTCATGGAGTCATAGGTGCCGTCATCAATGGCGATCATGGTGCGTCTTGTGGGGCACTCAAATGACTTGTGGCCTCGACCTTTGCAAGTAAAGCATTTGATGTCACTTGTCTTGGTGGCATCCGTAGTAGGTGCCGATGACGAAGTTCTTGGCTTGGATGTACTTGAAGAAGGACGACTTGAAGATGTCGTAGGTTGCTTGGAGCTTGACTTGTCACCGGTACTTGGTGTATATCGAGTCATTGTAGGAGGCGTCGTAGTCGTGGAAGCTTGAGTGTATGAACCATAGGTCTTGGAAGAGTACTTGGAGTACTTGTAGTGATCTTGCACTTGTTGCTCCGCCTTGGTTGCTTGGTGCACTAGCTCGAGGAGGTTGGAGTACGGTTGGAAATCCGCAATTTTCTTGATTGGATGGTTGAGACCATTCAAGAAACGCGCCATAGTTTGTTCATCATCTTCCTTGACATTGGCTCGTATCATGGCAACTTCCATTTCTTGATAGTATTCTTCAACTGACTTGGTGCCTTGCTTGAGGAGTTGTAGTTCCTTGAAGAGATCGCGGTTATAGTGTGTAGGCACAAAACGAGCTCTCATGACATCCTTCATTTGGTTCCAAGTCGCGATGGGCGGCTCGCCCTTCTCTTGATGCCTTTCGATCACTTGCTCCCACCAAATGAGAACATAGTCTTGGAACTCTAGAGATGCTATGGCGATCTTCTTTTCCTCGTCATAATTGTGAAGACGGAATATCTTGTCAACCTTCAATGCCCATGAGAGATATTCTTCGGGATCGTTGCCTCCAGAGAACTTGGGCGTGGTGAACTTGAGCTTGCCGAAGCATTGCTCCTCATTTTGTTGGGGACGAAGGCGATGCCACTCTTGTCTTGGCGGTGGATTTTCTAGCTCTTGCTCCTCGTGCTCTTCTTGATTGACTTGACGTCGAGGTCGTGGTGGATTTTCTAGCTCTTGCTCCTCGTGCTCTTCTTGATTGACTTGACGTCGAGGTCGTGGGGCACGTGCACGGTTCCTCATTTCTTGTCGTTCCTCAAGACGCGCGGCCTCTTCTTGTCGCTCTTGTCAGAGGGCTTCTTCTTGTTCACTCACTTGGCGATTGCGCTCGTTGATGGCGCGAGTTGCTTCTTGTAAGGCACGTTGAGCTTCAAGGGTTTGTTCCTCGTGGTGTTGTTGTTCTTGTTGTAGAGCGTCGCTGTCTTGGTTTTCTTGACGTCGGCATTGTGGAATTTGCTCTTGATCCATGGCGCCTTGTGCTTGACGATGTTGTCGTTCGCGCTCTCGAAGGCGGACTTGCAAACCATTGCCATGGAATGGGTTTGGTGAAGCTTGATGGTCTTCATGCTCTTGGTGATGATGTGATCGTGCTCGAGGAAGACTTGCATCCGAAGACGTGTTCGAAGAGTGTCGGCTCGAGTGGCGCCATCTTGATCTTGAAGTGGACGAAGTGGAAGAAGCGCGGTTGACCATCATGGTACGGAACTCTTCCATTTGAGATGATAGCTTGTTGTCAAGGGCTTGCCGGAAGTCGGTGGCAGTCGCCCAAAGCTTCGCTTTCTTGATGTAAGGCTCGTTGGACGCCAAAGAGGTGTGCCTTGGTGACATAGTCGTTCGGTGCGTCGTCTTGCTCGTCAAAGAGGGGGTTGGTAGAAGTGCTCGGCCTATCCATGATTCTCAAGCAATTGTTAGTGGAAGAAAGAAACAAACTAGACCAATGTACCTTATCCAATGTTGAAGATGGATCGATGATCACCCAATATGGTATTATGGAAGTATCACAATTGGTACCGGATCATGTCAATCTCACACCTACACAACTAAAGCTTTTGGAGTAACTTGGTGAGGATAGTGGTACAAAATCTTTGCAATTGTTAGCAAGATATCAATAATGTTGAAAAATATTCACAAATTCGCAAGCGAAACAAGTAGACCAATAGCAATGAGAGGCACACGGAAACACACACACACGGATAGATAAATGAGGTCGTGCAACCAAGGAATGAGGACAAAATGTGGAATCCATGGAAAACGCTCGTGTTGCACAACACTAGGGAGACGCTAGCACGATTGCTCAGTAGGCGGATACGACACTTGTGCAGAACCTATAAGAGACAAAACGTATCGTGTTTCTATCTCGAGTATGCTATGTATGTATGGTTCCCGGTGAACTTGGCCACAATGATCCAAGATGATCAATATGTTATGCAATGTGGCGATGCTATGGCTATTGCTTACAAGCTTGTTGTTTTTCTTTTTCTCTTTGCTTAAAAGCTTTTCTCTCTTTTGATATTTTCCTTGGGCCACTTATGCGAAATGCTCTTACGAAGGTAGCAATGATGTATATGCGGGAACAATTGATGACACAAGAGATGATACAATGATATATGTACACTATGATAGCTATGCGGAACGTGTATCACTAAAGTGCAGAAGTAGCGTTGCCCGGCAATACTCAAACGGCTCGTCTAGTAGGAAAGTGACGCAAAAGATGGTCTCGGAGTTAACAATGCAATGGCAAGGGAGATGTACAAAGATGTCGTCGAGGTTAACGTCCTTGCTTACGGTGGTGGAGTCAACATGATGAAGTGGTCATTGTCAAAGTCGTGGCGAAGTTGAGCGGCGGTGTTGTCGATGACAAGCCGTCCCTAAGTAGCCGAAACGCGTTAGGAAACGGAAAACCGCAACTCAAAATCTCAATGGCAAAAGTCAAATGGTGGTAGCAGAAAGCGGTGGTATGGTTTTTGGTGTCAAGGGTTTTGCGGAGGTGCGATGGTGGGGCTCGGAAATGGCTATGCGAAAGTGGAGGCGGTGGCTGAAATTTTCTAACAAAAATTCAGTTTTGACAGTGGAAGCCGGATGATCCGGGTCGGTGTCCGGATGATCCGGGCTATGTCCGGATGATCCAGGTGCACGTCCGGATGATCCGGGCAGGTCGTCTGCTCCGCTAGGAGGTCGGGAAGAACTCCAAATCGTGGATAAAACATAAAATTGGGGCAATTTTGGGGTGGGTTTTGAGGTGGAGATGCTGGGGAATGCTAGATCCACTTGCAACATAACGAATCCACGGATCAAAATCAACAAAACATCATCAAACCAACAAATCACAAAAAAAATTGGTGTGGCTATTTTTGTGGGGAATTTTCGAAATTGGGCAAAAACAACAAAATTGGGGCTAGAAAGTGGAGGGGAAGAACTCCAAGGTGTGAATCAACGTGGCTCTGATCCAAGATGATGTAGGGTGTGACCCTATGGTGATGATCTTTTCACACTTGGAGGGGGAAAAGGGCAAATTGAGAGAAGAACACAAGAACAAACACTCAATTGACACAAATCCAATGACACATGTGCTAAATCCACATACACATAGATGAGATCCAAGATCCAAAGTCAACACAAGAGGATACAAAGGTAGCTAGTTCATCCCAATCCAATAGGAATTGAGGTCTTGATATCCAAGAGGATCTTCCCACAAGGGGCCGGGTCTTGAATCCACTAGGGGATCTTCTCACATGGAGGCCTTGATCTCCATGGGAGTAGGTAGTGGATGAGCAAAACTCAATCTATAATCTGAGCTATCACTTTGCTAACCCTAAAACGTGGGTGGAGGAGTTATCTCCAAAGGTGTCTGTTGGGTTGCATGGATCGAGACTGGGATTTGTCGCTCCGTGTGACGGAGAGATATCTCTAGGCCCTCTCGGTAATACAACATCACAAGAAGCTTCATGTGACTAATGAGTTTAGTCACGGTATCTTGTATTACAGAATGAGTAAAGAGACTTGCCGGTAACGAGATTGAACTAGGTATGGAGATACCGATGATCGAATCTCGGGCATGTAACATATCGCCGGACAAAGGGAATTGCATACGGGATTAACTGAATCCTTGGCATCGTGGTTCAACCGATAAAGATCTTCGTTGAATATGTGGGAACCAATATGGGCATCCAGGTCCTGCTATTGGTTATTGACCGGAGAGGAGTCTCGGTCATGTCTACATGATTCTCGAATCCGTAGGGTCGCATGCTTAACGTTCGGTAGCGCTAGGGTAGTAATGAGATATTAACATTGGTGACTGGAGGTTCTTTGAAGTCCCGGATGAGTTACCAGACATCACGAGGAGTTCTGGAATGGTCCGGAGGTAAAGATTTATATATGGAAAGTTGTTGTCGGGGTTCCGGGAAAAAGCCTGGTTTTTTCGGTATTGTACCGGGAAGTCACCGGAAGGTTCCAGAGGGTTCCGGAGGGGCCCGGAAGTCCTCGGAGGGTTCCACCACGTCCTATACAGTAGCATGGGCTGTAGGAGGGGGGGGGTGCCCTAGTCTTATTGGGCCAGGCGCACCAGTCCCTACAACGCCCATGTGCCTAGGGGTGGAAAACCCTAAAGGGTTGGGCCCTCCACTTGGCTTGGAGGGCACTCCTCCCCTCCTTGGCCGCCACCCCCTCCCTTGGAGGAGGGGCAAGGGCTGGCCACGTCCCTCCCCCTATATAAATAGAGAGGAGGCACAAGGAGTAGCCCATCCCTTGACCATGGCGGCTTCCCTCTCCCTCTCCCACCACTTCTCGTCCGTGTAGCGCTTGGCGAAGCCCTGCCGGAGTTCCGCTGCCACCACCACCACCACGCTGTTGTGTTGGATCAGATCTCATCTACATGTTCTCCCTCACTTGCTGGATCAAGGAGGAGGAGACATCACCGAGCCGTACGTGTGCTAAACTCGGAGGTGCCGTCCGTTCGGCGCTAGATCGGTTGGATCGTGATTGGATCGCGAAGAGTACGACTACATCAACCGCGTTTTATACGCTTCCGCTTTCGGTCTACAAGGGTATGTAGACACACTCCCCTCTTGTTTCTATGCATCTCCTAGATTAGATCTTGGGCGTTCGTAGGAATTTTTTTGATTTTCATGCTTCGTTCCCCATCAGTGGCATCATGAGCTAGGTCTATGCGTAGATGTATTTGCACGAGTAAAACACAAAGAAGTTGTGGGCGTTGATGTTCAAATTGCTTACTTTCTTTGTCTTATTTGGATTCGGCGGTATTGTGGGATGAAGTGGCTCAGACCAAACTTAGTTGTCCTCACACAAGAGACCGGTTCCACTGACTGACATGCAACTTGTATTGCATAAAAGTGGCGTTGTGGGTGTCTGTCTCGCCCACCTTAGTTGAATCTGATTCGACAAGGGCGGTCCTTGTAGAAGGTTAAAAGGCAACTTGTATATCACCGTTGTGGTTTTGCGTAGATAAGAATGGTTCTTATAGTTTGCCCTAGCAGCCACGTAAAATTTGCAATAACAAAGTAGACGACATCTAACTTGTTTTTGCAGGGCATGTTGTGATGTGGTATGGCCAAAACATGATGTGATATATGTTGATGTATAAGATGATCATGTTTTGTAATAGGTTCACGACTCTCATGTCGATGAGTACGGCAATCGGCAGGAGCCATAGGGTTGTCTTTAATTTATTGTATGACCTACGTGTCAATTAATGAACGCCATGTAATTGCTTTACTTTATCGCTATGAGTTAGCAATAGTCGTAGAAGCAATAGTTGGCGGAGACAACCACATGACGGCATGATGATGGAAATCATGGTGTCATGCCGGTGACAATGGAGATCATGCCGATGCTTTGGAGATGGAGATCAAAAGCACAAGATGATAATGGCCATATCATGTCACATAGTGATTGCATGTGATGTTTATCTTTTTATGCATCTTATTTTGTTGAGGACGACGGTAGCATTATAAGATGATCCCTTCACTTAATTTCAAGATAAAAAGTGTTCTCCCTAAGTATGCACTGTTGTGAAAGTTCGTCATTTCGAAGCACCTCGTGATGATCGGGTGTGATAGACTCTTCGTTCACATACAACGGGTGTAAGCCAGTTTTACACATGCGGAACACTTGGGTTAAACTTGACGAGCCTAGCATGTACATACATGATCTCAAAACACGGAGGACCGAAAGGTCGAACATGAGTCATATAGTAGATATGATCAACATGGAGATGTTCACCATTGATGACCACCCCATCTAACGTGATGATCGGACATGGGTTAGTTGATTTGGATCATGTAACACTTAGACAACTTGAGGGATGTTGATTTAAGTATGAGTTCTTTAGTAATTTGATTAACTGAACCAATTATCATGAACATAGTCTTAATGTCTTTGCAAATTATGTTGTAGATCAATGGCTCACGCTGTAGCTCCCCTGAATTTTAATGCGTTCCTAGAGAAAGCTAAGTTGAAAGATGATGGAAGCAACTATGCGGACTGGGTCCATAATCTGAGGATTACCCTCACTGCTGCATAGAAGGCTTATGTCCTTGATGCACCGCTAGGTGTGCCACCCGCTCCCACCAATGTAGACGCTATGAACGTCTGGCAAGCAAGAAATGTTGACTACTCGATAGTTTAGTGCGTCATGCTTTACGGCCTAGAACCGAGGCTCCAAAGACATTTTGAGCACCACGGAGCATATGAGATGTTCCAGGAGCTGAAATTGGTATTTCAGGTTCACGCCCGGGTCGAGAGGTATGAAGCCTCTGACAAGTTCATTAGCTGCATGATGGAGGAGAACAACTCCGTTAGTGAGCACATACTCAAGATATCTGGGTACTTCAACCGCTTGAACCAGTTGGGAGTTAATCTTCCGGATGAAGTAGCGATTGATAGAGTTCTCCAGTCACTGCCACCGAGCTACAAGAACTTTGTGATGAACTATAATATGCAAGGGATGGAAAAGACGATCCCTGAGATTTTCGCGATGCTTAAGGCCACGGAAGTAGACATCAAGAAAGAGCATCAAGTGTTGATGGTAAACAAGACCACCAGTTTCAAGAAGAATGGCAAGCCAGTTGCCGCTCCCGTGAAGAAACCCAAGGCTGGACCCAAACCTGAGACTGAGTGCTTCTATTGCAAGGGGAATGGTCACTGGAAGCGGAACTGCCCCAAGTACTTGGCAGATAAGAAGGCTGGCAACGTCAGCAAAGGTATATTTGATATACATGTTATTGATGTGTACCTTACTAGTGCTCGTAGTAGCACCTGGGTATTTGATACTGGTTCAGTTGCTAATATTTGTAACTCGAAACAGGAGCTACGGAATAAACGGAGACTAGCTAAGGACGAGGTGACGATGCGCGTCAGAAATGGTTCCAAGGTTGATGTGATCGCCGTCGGCACGGTCTCTCTACGTTTACCTTCGGGATTAGTTTTGAACCTGAATAATTGTTATTTGATGCCTGTGTTATGCATGAACATTATATCTGGATCTTGTTTATTGCGAGGCGGTTATTCATTTAAGTCAGAGAATAATGGTTATTCTATTTATATGAATAATATCTTTTGTGGTCATGCACCCTTTGTGAATGGTTTATTCTTGTTGAATCTCGATCATAGTGATACACATGTTCATAATATTGAGGCCAAAAGATGCAAAGTTAATGATGATGATACCACATACTTGTGGCAGTGCCACTTAGGTCATATTGGTGTAAAGCGCATGAAGAAACTCCATGCTGATGGACTTTTGGAATCTCTTGATTATGAATCATTTGAGACATGTGAACCATGCCTCATGGGCAAGATGACTAAAACCCCATTTTCCGGTATGATGGAGCAGGCAAGTGACTTGTTGGAGATAATACATACCGATGTATGCAGTCCGATGAGTGTTGAAGCGCGCGGTGGATATCGTTATTTCCTGACCTTCACAGATGATTTAAGTAGATATGGGTATATTTACTTAATGAAGCACAAGTATGAAACTTTTGAAAAGTTCAAACAGTTCCAGAGTGAAGTGGAGAATCATCGTAACAAGAAGATAAAATTCTTACGAACTGATCATGGAGGAGAATATTTGAGTTACGAGTTTGGTATGCATTTAAGACAATGTGGAATTGTTTCATAGCTCACGCCACCTTGAACACCACAGCGTAATGGTGTGTCCGAACGTCGTAATCGTACTCTATTGGATATGGTGCGTTTTATGATGTCTCTTACCGATTTGCCACTATCGTTTTGGGGTTATGCATTAGAGACAGCCGCATTCACTTTAAACAGGGCATCGTCTAAATCCGTTGAGACGACACCGTATGAATTATGGTTTGGCAAGAAACCTAAGCCGTCGTTTCTTAAAGTTTGGGAATGCAATGCTTATGTCAAGAGGCTTCAGCCTGATAAGCTCGAACCCAAAGCGGAGAAGTTCATGTTCATAGGATACCCTAAAGAGACCATTATGTATACCTTCTATCACAGATCCGAGGGCAAGATCTTTGTTGCCAAGAATGGGTCCTTTCTAGAGAAGGAGTTTCTCTCGAAAGAAGTGGGTGGAAGGAAAGTAGAACTTGATGAGGTAATTGTACCTTCTCTCGAATTGGAAGGTAGCACATCACAGAAAGAAGTTCCCGTGATGCCAACACCAGCCGGAGAGGAAGCTAATGATGATGATCATGAAACTTCGGATCAAGTTACTACTGAACTTCGTAGGTCAACCAGGGTACGTTCCGCACCAGAGTGGTACGGTAATCCTGTCTTGGAAGTCATGTTGTTGGACAACGGTGAACCTACGAACTATGAAGAAGCAATGATGAGCCCGGATTCTGACAAATGTCTTGAGGCCATGAAATCCGAGATAGGATCCATGTATGAGAACCAAGTATGGACTTTGGTAGACTTACCCGATGACCGGCAGGCCATTGAGAACAAATGGATCTTTAAGAAGAAGACAGACGCCGACAGTAATGTCACCGTCTATAAAGCTCGACTTGTTGCAAAGGGTTTTCGACAAGTTCAAGGATTTGACTACGATGAGACTTTCTCACCCGTAGTGATGTTGAAGTCTGTTAGAATTATGTTAGCAATTGTCGCCTTTTATGATTATGAAATCTGGCAGATGGATGTAAAAACCGCGTTCCTTAATGGTTTTCTTAAGGAAGAGTTGTATATGATGCAGCCCAAAGGTTTTATTGATCCTAAGGCTGCTAATATGGTATGCAAGCTCCAGCGATCCATCTATGGACTGGTGCAAGCATCTCGGAGTTGGAATATACGCTTTGATGAGGTGATCAAAGCTTTTGGTTTTATACAAACTTACGGAGAAGCTTGTATTTACAAGAAAGTGAGTGGGAGCTCTGTAGCATTTCTAGTATTATATGTGGATGACATATTGTTGATTGGAAATGATATATAATTTCTAGAAAGCTTAAAAGGTTATTTGAACAAGAGTTTTTCAATGAAAGACCTGGGTGAAGCTACTTACATATTGGGCATTAAAATCTATAGAGATAGATCAAGACGCCTAATAGGACTTTCACAAAGCACATACTTTGACAAGATTTTGAAGAAGTTCAAAATGGACCAGTCAAAGAAGGGGTTCTTGCCTGTGTTGCAAGGTGTGAAGTTGAGTAAGACTCAAAGCCTGACCACAACAGAAGAGAAAGGATGAAAGTCATCCCCTATGCCTCAGCCATAGGCTCTATAATGTATGCCATGCTGTGTACCAGACCTGATGTATGTCTTGCCATAAGTCTGGCAAGGAGGTACCAAAGTGATCTTGGAATAGATCACCGGACAGCGGTCAAGAATATCCTTAAGTACCTAAAGAGGACTAAGGACATGTTTCTCGTTTATGGAGGTGACGAAGAGCTCGCTGTAAAGGGTTACGTCGATGCTAGCTTCGACACAGATCCGGATGACTCAAAGTCTCAAACTGGATATGTATTTATATTGAATGGTGGAGCAGTCAGTTGGTGCAGTTTCAAGCAAAGCATCGTAGCGGGATCAACATGTGAAGTGAAATATATAGCTACTTCGGAAGCAGTGCAAGGAGTCTGGATGAAGGAGTTCATATCCGATCTAGGAGTAATACTTAGTGCATCGGGTCCAATGACTAACTTTTGTGACAACACTGGTGCTATTGCCATTGCCAAGGAGCCCAGGTTTCACAAGAAGACCGAGCACATCAAATGCCGCTTCAACTCCATCCGTGACTACATCAAGGAGGGAGACATAGAACTTTGCAAAGTACATACAGATCTAAATGTGGCAGACCCGTTGACTAAACCTCTTTCACAAGCAAAACATGATCAACACCAAGACTCCATGGGTGTTAGATTCATTATGATGTAAACTAGATTATTGATTCTAGTGCAAGTGGGAGACTGTTGGAAATATGCCCTAGAGGCAATAATAAATGGGTTATTATCATATTTCCTTGTTCATGATAAATTTTTACTATTCATGCTAGAATTGTATTGATTGGAAACTTAAATACATGTGTGAATACATAAACAACACCGTGTCCTTAGTGAGCCTCTACGAGACTAGCTCGTTAATCAAAGATGGTTAAGGTTTCCTAACCATATACATGAGTTGTCATTTGATAATGGGATCACATCATTAGGAGAATGATGTGATGGACAGACCCAACCGTAAGCTTAGCATCAGATCGTATCACTTAGTTATTTGCTATAGCTTTCTTCGTGTCAAGTATCACTTCCTCAGACCATGAGATCATGCCACTCCCGGATACCGGAGGAATACTTTGTGTGTTATCAAACGTCACTTCATAACTGGGTGATCATAAAGGTGCTCTAGGTATCTCTGAAGGTGTCTGTTGGGTTGCATGGATCGAGACTGGGATTTGTCGCTCCGTGTGACACAGAGATATCTTTGGGCCCTCTCGGTAATACAACATCACAAGAAGCTTCATGTGACTAATGAGTTTAGTCATGGGATCTTGTATTACGGAACGATTAAAGAGACTTGCCGGTAATGAGATTGAACTAGGTATGGAGATACCGACGATCGAATCTCGGGCAAGTAACATATCGCCGGACAAAGGGAATTACATATGGGATTAACTGAATCTTGGCATCGTGGTTCAACCGATAAAGATCTTCGTTGAATATGTGGGAACCAATATGGGCATCTAGGTCCCGCTATTGGTTATTGACCAGAAAGGAGTCTCGGTCATGTCTACATGATTCTCGAACCCGTAGGGTCGCACGCTTAACATTCGGTAGCGCTAGGGTAGTAATGAGATATTAACATTGGTGACCAAAGGTTGTTCGGAGTTCCGGATGAGATACCGGACGTCATAAGGAGTTCCGAAATGGTCCGGAGGTAAAGATTTATATATGGAAAGTTGTTGTCGGGGTTCCGAGAAAAAGTCTGGGTTTTTCGGTATTGTACTGGGAAGTCACCGGAAGGTTCTAGAGGGTTCCGGAGGGGTCCAGGAGTCCTTGGAGGGTTCCACCACGTCCCATATAGTAGAATGGGCTGTAGGGGGGGGGGCGCCCTATCCTTATTGGGCCAGGCGCACCAGCCCCTACAAGGCCCATGTGCCTAGGGGTGGAATACCCTAAAGGGGAGGGCCATCCACTTGGCTTGGAGGGCACTCCTCCCCTCCTTGGCCGCCACCCTCTCCCTTGGAGGAGGGGCAATGGCTGCCAACGTCCCTCCCCCAATATAAATAGAGAGGAGGCGCAAGGGGCAGCCCATCCCTTGACCACGGCGGCTGCCCTCTCCCTCTCCCTCCACTTCTCGTCCGTGTAGCGCTTGGCGAAGCCCTGCCGGAGTTCTGCTGCCAGCACCGCCACCACCATGTGTTCATGTTGGATCAGATCTCATCTACCTGTTCTCCCTCGCTTGCTGGATCAAGGAGGAGGAGACGTCACTGAGCCGTACGTGTGCTAAACTCGGAGGTGCCATTCGTTCGGTGCTAGATCGGTTGGATCGTGATTGGATCGCGAAGAGTATGACTACATCAACCGCGTTTTATCTGCTTCCGCTTTCAGTCTACAAGGGTATGTAGACACACTCCCCTCTCGTTGCTATGCATCTCTTGGGTGTTCGTAGGAATTTTTTTGATTTTCATGCTTCGTTCCCCATCAATAGTTTTGTGGAGATAAACCCCGTTGCCGTGTTGCGCGTCCCAGATCAACCAAAGATGCTGGGTCCATCAGCAAAAAGCCTCTACAATCATTCGATCCTAATCAAGACACCGCTACACCCCAACTTATGTAATTAGGTGAAAGAAAGGCAACAGTGCAAATGACTCCTTTATTGGGTTTTTGATAAAAGAACATGGCAATGTTTTTCAGAAGATAACAAGATTTCCACATGCTAAGCAAAACAAATGCAAAGCAAGCATGTCAAAATAGAGGGACACACTATTGCAAGAAAAGCTTTTGATAAAGAGCATTGCACAAGACACTACACATGCAAAAGTAACCTCCCCACGCTTAGAACTAAACTAGGGAAAATTACGAAAGTAAAGAGAAAGTGCAGTTATTAAAAGAGAGCACAAGAAGTGGTTAATTACCTCCCCAAGCTTACGTCTAAGCAACGGTTAGAAACTTTTACCGTTGAGGCGCATAAGACCTCTCTTTTAATAGGCATGGACCTTGCTTCAATTGATCTCCTCGTTGTGGTCCGGTGGCTGCCCTCCGATAGAACTTGCTAGAACAAAACTAAAAAGAGAACAAAGTATTTTTGTGCTTTTGTTATTTTTCATTTTTTATAGCACAAAGGATTAGCAACACAAGTGATAAAAATAAGCCTCACAATGGTTGGTTCATTAACCTAAACACCTCACTTAAGTCAACAAACTAAGTCTAAGAGAGTACTTCTCTTAGGTGTGGATGAAGTGCGTGTGAGACAAGATATAGACACAAGTGTGCAGCTCATAAATGCCTAACTAAAAGAGAGATCTCACCTAAGGTGAGACTCACTACAAAACAACTTTTATTTGAGTGAGGTTCGTATTGGAAAACTTTACCAGGCACTTGTGGTTTAAGTTCATCAGATTGAAGCAACCAAGCGGCTTGTGTGGGTCTTTTATACAGTTGGCACCATACCGTACATGTCACCACATAAGGTCCAAGCCCCTGCGAAAATAACACACAAATAAAAACATCAACTCGGTATATGAACGGAGTTCGTATACCTAACCGGTAAAAACAAATAAAGAAAACATAGTTACTAAAGGGAATCGTTGGCTACGGAGTTTTAGAGGTAATAAACATTAATTAGAAAGCAACTAATTGGTTAGAAAACACCTCGTCGGTCTTAGACGTCGAAAATGAATCAGTTGGAGGTGTTTTTGCCCTCATACGGGCGCTCAAACGACCAGTTGCGGTCGTATGGAATGCCGTCGTGCATTCTGGTAGACAATGCCCAACATCTTCCTCTCATATGAGCCTACGTACGAGTGCGAGCGCTCGTACGGAACACCGTCATTTATTCTGGAAGTTCTCTTGTTGGGATGCACTTGGCATACGGGCGCAAGTACAAGGGCAAACGCTCACACGGTACGTCGTCTTTTGCTCTGCGGAGGTGCTCTTTGTGGCTGCCAGCTAATATGACCGCCCGTACGAGCACGTCTGCTTGTATGATAGGCCGTATTTTGCTCTGGTTTTCTTGTTACTTGCGGCCACGAGCTCATACAAGCATCCATGCGACCGGGGTGGTCGTATGGAACGCCGTCTTTTCTCCTGGAGCTGCAGAACTGCATGAAAAAAAATTGTGCTTCCTCCTCACATTAGACACATAGCATAATTGCAAATAAAATAGGAAGTATGCAACAAAAACAAGCTACCATCATGCTAGAAAGTTTACCAATGAAAACTATTGCAATCAACTCAAACATCAACTACTCAAAATGAAACAAAAGTGGCAATGCAATCATGAATGCAACTAGACTCAAGACACAAAGCTAAGAAAGACACCTACGAACTTCCAGGTTACCTCCCAGGTAATGCTTTCTTTATAGCCATATAGCTAGGCTTTGATGCTCCGTAAGGTCATCCACCCAGATCCCAAGGGATATCAACCCCGAGTGTGAGACCTACCTCCGACCGGGGTTGGGAGCACCTCATAGCAGAGCTCGGTCGGAGGTGCACTCACTTACGGTGCATCGGCATAATGTATGTAAATTCGTACTCGCTCTTTGGCGAGCACCGATGCACCGAGCTAAGTGGAGATGCCTGAAACGTTAGTTGCTGCAACTTCACAATAATTTTATAATCAAGGGGATGAGGAGCTACAGGTAGATCATAACCTTCATCATTTTCATCAAGCTGCACATTAATTATGTTAAAACAATTACCATCGGTGGGAGCTTTCGTACAACATCTGTTCCATCCTTCATCTCCTTGTTCACCCGGATCATCATTTTTTAAGGATTCTTCTTCTTGTGGCTTGATGATGTTTTTCTTGTGTTTCTGCATAAGGTTATGCTCCTGCGAAATATTGGCTTGAGAGATGACGCCCATTTGCTCAACATAGTCCTGAAATAGGGGATTTTCATCAAAATCATCAGTTAAGCAAAACTCATAGACTTCCTCTATCAAGCCTTTATGCTTAGTAATCCCTTCAAGTGGGAGTCTTTAAGCCCAACCTAAAAGCTCATAGGATCTAAGCATTAACATCATCTCCTCAATGACTTCAACTTCGTCATAAGGGTAATCACCACAGTTATATGATCTCACAACCGGGTGAGGGTGATCTTTGCATAAAAAGCTAATGTGGTCACTTGATCCGCATTGTACGCAAAACTTCAAGATTAAAGAGGTTACATGATCCAAGACCAAAATTTGCTCACCCAGAACAATACCTTTTCGAGAGTGGCACAAGTCATGGTTCTATGTGGAGGGCCTTGGCGAGGACCCGCCGGCCTTCGTGAACGAGGCCCCACAGAAGCTGTGGTCGTGGGCTCCTCTGGCCAAGTTGACACCGGAGGCAAGGCTCTGGCGGAGGCCACCGCTTGCTTGAAGAAAGGCAGGCAGATAGGAGGTCAGATTGTACGGACCTGGGTCGCACGCCACGTTCTGCTGTTGTAGGCCCAGGATCTCCTGATGTCCCGGTATGCGGGCCTGAAGGACCCCGCGCGAGTCTCCCAAGAAGAGCTGGATCCGGAGGTCATTGATGTCTGCCTGAGCTTCTTGGTGGGGCTTGATGCCATTGATGGTCTGCAAGTGCACAAGGCTGTTGTAGCACTTTCGTGATAAGTAAAGTGTCGAACCCACATGGCGCTGATAGGAAGGCACTGATACGTTTCCAATGTATTTATAATTTATGAAGTATTCATGCCATGTTTATAACAATTCTATATGGTTTTGGTATGATTTGATTAGAACTAACCCGGACTGACGCTGTTTTCAGCAGAACTACCGTGGTGTTGTTTTTGTGCAGAAATAAAAGTTCTCCAAATGAGCTGAAACTTTTTGACGATTTTTTTGGAACAAAAGAGACACTAGAAGCTTCGTGGAAGGACCAGAAGAGCCACGAGGTGCCCACAAGGCACCGGGGCGCGCCAGGGGGGGTGGCGTGCCCATGTGCCTCGTGGGCCCATCTTAGCCCATCTTGACGTGATTCCAACGCTGAAAAATCCTATAAATAGAGAAACCCCCAGAAATAACCCTAGATTTTGGACTACGCTGCCGCAAGCTTCTGTACCTTCGAAATACCATCTGGAGACCCGTTCTGGCACCCTGCCGGAGGGGGAAATCATCACCGAAGGCCATCTTCATCATCCCGGCGGCCTCCATGACGAGGAGGGAGTAGTTCACCCTCGGGGCTGAGGGTATGTACTAGTAGCTATGTGTTTGATCTCTCTCTCTCTCTCGTGTTCTTGATATGGCACGATCTTGATGTATCGCGAGCTTTGTTAATATAGTTGGATCATATGGTGTTTCTTATTTTATCACTAGTTTGGTTTATAAAAGAAAACTACAAAAAAATGGAATTGAGGTTGCCTCATATTATTCTCCTTTATGATGTTTTTCTTGAAAATGATGGAGCGGAAAATTGTGCTCAATTGATAGAAGAAGAATTCAATAAAATGTTTGGCATAAAATCTTTGAATGATGAGCATGATTGCAATGTTGTTAGTATGAATACTATGAATATCCAAAATACTAATGATGATTGCACTAGTCATGACAAAAATGTTACTTATAAGCATGTCAATTTTTGTGGAGTGCATAAAGTTTGTGAAGACATGCCTTATAGGGATGATAGATTTTGAAAGAAGCATAAACATGATAGAACCAATTTTTTGCTCAAAGTGATAGATGAATTTGCTACAAAATTATGTTCTCTTTATCCTATTACTTGTGAACTATGCAATAAAGTTGGTCACCTTAATTTTCAATGCATACTTTTTCATGATTGAATCATGGCTAAATATTGTAATGACTTGACCGCCCTTGAACTATATAATGAGCTTTATCTATTTTTGGGGTGTGAAGAATTGACACATAAAAATAGTTGGTTTGAAGTATTCATTCTCACAGACAACATTGAAACTAATCTAGAGGAAATCTATATGTTTTGTGTGGTAAATTGCAATGAGAATGATTATATTGCCAACTATAGAAAGATGGGAAAACCAATAGAATATAAAAGGAACACTAATGAAAGGGTAAAGATTTCCACTTTCCCTCCTATTGTCTATCATGATGAAATAGGTGACGAGGAGGAGCTTCCCATTCAACCAATCTCATCAATAAGAAGCTCGGAAAAATTGATTAAACCCACACATGATGTGGTGAAGAAGAAGAAAAAGAAGAAAAAGTAGAGGTAAAAAGGTATCTCTCCCAAATAATGTTGCTCCTATTATTGTTGTGCCTCATGAGAATGAATCAAAAACAATTGTGGAAGATGATATAATTGATGATGATATTGCTTCTTTGTCTTATGTTACAATGTCCGAAGGAACTATTGAGGATGATTTTATTATGCCTATTACTCATTATGATGATTATGATTGGGAAAATAATGATACTTCTTATAATCTTGAAAATATTTTTTGGCACCAACTTAGAAAATTGTGATGGTAATAATTGTTATACTATTGGTGCGATTCATACTATTAATGATGAGAGTGATTATGCTTATGACATGCCAAGCCACAAGCTTGGGGATGCTATGCTTAATGAAGATGATCTTTTTAGTCCCCCTACTTTGAATGATCAAATTTGTTATGATGATTGCATGCCTCCTACTTATGATGATTATTGTGATGATACTTATGTTATAAAGAGTAGTGATGATTATATTTATAAAACTTGTCATAATTATGATTACCCTTTAACTAAACATTACTATTTTAATGTCAAAACAATTTATAGTATTCGAGTTTCATATGATACTCCTACTCTTATTGATGAGAAGAAATGTGCTTATGTGGAGAGTAATAAAAATTCTATGCTTGCGGATCATGAAAATAATACTTTATGTGAAAGCTATATTGATGAATACATTCATGATGCTACTGAAAATTATTATGAGAGAGGAACATATGATTCATGATGCTCCCGTTATGTTTCAATTCTTTACTTCTATGTGAGCATCATTGAAATCATCATGGCTAGCTAAAAGGCATTAAAGAAAAGTGCTTGTTGGGAGACAACCCAACATTTATACCTACTGTTTTTGTGTGTTCACATGATTAATCTACTGTAGTAATCATGTTTCATATATTTTCTTTCAATAATGTGCCAAGTAAAGCCTTTGGGATAGTGTGGATGCTTGTTGATTTGATTCTGTGCAAAAACAGAAACTTTTGCGTCCAGTGCTGGAATTTCTATTATGTACTGGAGTGTGAAACAATTCTGAAATTTTTACACAGTATTGGGTTGCAAATTTTTTACTTTTTCCTAATTTTTCAGAATTTTTGGAGGTACATAAGTATGGTTTTTAAATCGCTCACTACATGCTGTTCTATTTTTGACGGATTCTGTTTTTATTGCATAGTTTGCTTGTTTTAGTGTTTCCATAGCTTATATTATGAGATATAAATTGTGGAAATGATATAATACAGTAGGAATTATGTGAGAACAATTATGAATCTTATCTTGACAGTACCTAAGAGGATGATTTATTTTTATCATACTAACCTATCTCACGAAGTTCCGTTAAGTTTTGTGTGATTGAAGTTTTCAAGTTTTGGGTGAGATATCGATATGAGGAGAATAAGTAGTGGCAAGACCCTAATATTGGGGATGCACAAGGCACCCCAAGGTAATATTCAAGGAAGACCCAAGCAACTAAGCTTGGGGATGCCCCGGAAGGCATCCCCTCTTTCGTCTTCAACACTATCGGTAGCCTCACTTGAAGCTATATTTTTATTCGTCACATAATATGAGTTTTGCTTGGAGCGTCATTTTATTCTGTTGATATTTTCTTGCTGTTATCAATAATCATGTTTTGTATCTTTTAGTTCAATAAAATGCCAATTATAGCCTTTACCATGCTCAGTTTGCAAGTTCATGTGTTGCTGTTTGAAAACAGAAAGTTTTCTGTTATGTCCAGAATATTCCTGAATAGTCAGAACATGAGAAAAATATGAAATTTTTAGACAGTAAGCATGCATTAGTTCTCTGTCATGTGGTAATTTTTCAGAATTTTTGGAGTTAAGGAAGTATGGATTCTTATTCACCCTTTACAGACTGTTCTGTTTTGGCAGATCCCTGTTATAGTTGCATTGTTTGCATATGTTTGCGTGTTTAATATTTCTATTTGAGGATAGGAGTATTAAATATGAAGAGGCAATTAGTATGCAATGTTTAATTATAATTTTTGTGATTTGCTACAGTAGAGAATGTTAAGGTTTTGAGTTGATTTATACTAACTTATCTCACGAGTTCTTGTTGAGTTTTGTGTGGATGAAGTTTTTAAAGATTTAGGAGAAGCCGTTGTATGAGAGGAATTAACGAGACACAAGAACTCAAGCTTGGGGATGTCCAAGGCATCCCAAATTAATATTTCAAGAAGTCTCAAGCATCTAAGCTTGGGGATGCCCCGGTAGGCATCCCACCTTTCTTCATCAACAATTATCGGTGAGTTTTGGTTGAGCCTAAGTTTTTGCTTCTTCACATGATATGTGCTATCCTTGGAATGCCATTTTATTTTGCTTTATTTGCTGTTTGAATAAAATACTTAAGATCTGAAATTTTTAAATGAAAGAGAGTCCTCACATAGCTACCTATTTACTTAACTACTCATTTGATCTTCACTTATATCTTTTTGGAGTAGTTTGTCATTTACTCTTGTGCTTCACTTATATCCTATGAGTAAATTGTGAAAGAATTGAATATCATAAAGTTGAAATTTTATATGCTTCATATGCTTGTCCCATGGGGAGTAGTAACTTCACATACAAGAAGTATAAGTGGTAAAATTTATTGAAAGTTAACAAACATAGCATTGGTCACTTGAACAATTCATGAAAGAATTTTGAAGGAAGAGAAATTTCACATATAAATATACTATCTTGGACATCTTCTATGATTGTGAGCCCCCATTAATTATTTTCAAGCTTGATCATGTAGTTGACGTTGGACAAGGAAGATAACGTAATGAGTTATGTTTGTTTATATTCACATAGAAGTTATATTGTCATGGATCCTCTAACATGTGGTGCTTGCTTAGGATCTTTTGCTAGCCAAAAATTCGTACTAAGTAGAGATACTACTTGTGCATCCAAAAACCCTTAAACCCAGTTTCTTGCCATGAGTGTCCACCATACCTACCTATGGGTTGAATAAGATCCTTCAAGTAAGTTGTCATCGGTGCAAAAAGCAATAAAAATTGCTCCTAAAATATGTATGATCTTTTATTGCAAGGGAAAATAAGCGTTGTACAAACTTGTGATGGTAAAGAAATAAAAGCGACGGACTGCATAATAATGGTTGCTATCACAAGGGGCAATATAACGTGACGTTCCTTTGCATTAAGAGCTTGTGCATCCAACAACAAAAAGCGCATGACAACCTCTGGTTCCCTCTGCGAAGGGCCTATCTTTTACTTTTCTGTATTTACTTTTATGCAAGAGTCATTAATGTTCATCCCTATTCCGCTCTACTTATTCTTTAGTTGGCAAGCATCATGTGGTAGGGAAAGATCCAGGCACATATATCCAGTTGAATATAGGTGATCATGAGTTATTATTGTTGACATTATCCCTGAGATAAATAAGTTGGGAGGAGAAACTTTAAGCCCCTATCTTCCTATGTGTTTGACTGAAACAGTTTGTTCTAAAAATATGCTTTAAGTGTCAGCAATCATGGAAGACTAAAAGATGGTTGAGTATGTGGAATTTGCTAGATCAAAGCTCTTACATAGACCCTTCCTGAAAATAAGATGAATTGCAATTGTTTGATGACTGAGAACATAGTTTGTTAGTTTTCAAGAAAGTTTATGGCCTATACTTTAAACATGTCAATAGCTTGCTACTTGATCATGAGAAGTTTTATGAGATGAGCTACTTATTATGATATATATTGATGCTAGAAAAAGTGATTGAAATTATCATTGATCAAACTTATGCACTATGCTAGCATTCACACTTCATAAACTATTTCTTTGATCATTTACCTACTTGAGGACGAGCAGGAATTAAGCTTGGGGATGCTGATACGTCTCCAACGTATCTATAATTTATGAAGTATTCATGCCATGTTTATAACAATTCTATTTGGTTTTGGTATGATTTGATTAGAACTAACCCGGACTGACGTTGTTTTCAGCAGAACTACCGTGGTGTTGTTTTTGTGCAGAAATAAAAGTTCTCCAAATGAGCTGAAACTTTTTGATGATTTTTTTGGAACAAAAGAGACACTAGAAGCTTCGTGGAAGGACCAGAAGAGCCACGAGGTGCCCACGAGGCACCGGGGCGCGCCAGGGGGGGTGGCATGCCCATGTGCCTCCTGGGCCCATCTGAGCCCATCCTGACGTGATTCCAACGCTGAAAAATCCTATAAACAGAGAAACCCCCAGAAATAACCCTAGATTTTGGACTACTCCGCCGCAAGCTTCTGTACCTTTGAAATACCATATGGAGACCCGTTCCGGCACCCTGCCGGAGGGGGAAATCATCACCGGAGGCCATCTTCATCATCCCGACGGCCTCCATGACGAGGAGGGTGTAGTTCACCCTCGGGGCTGAGGGTATGTACTAGTAGCTATGTGTTTGATCTCTCTCTCTCATGTTCTTGATATGGCACGATCTTGATGTATCGCGAGCTTTGTTAATATAGTTGGATCATATGGTGTTTCTTCCCTCTCTATCTTTGTTGTGATGAATCGAATCTTTTCCCTTTGAGGTTTCGTTATTGTCGGATTGAATATTTCAGATTTGAGAACACTTGATGTATGTCTTGCATATGAATACCCGTGGTGACAATGGGGTATTATATTGATTCACTTGATATATGTTTTGGCATTCAACTTGCGGATTCCCGCGGTGACATTGGGGTAATCTATGCATCGGGGTTGATGCACGTTTTCATTATCTTTTTCTCCGATAGAAACTTTGGGGTGCTCCTTGGAGTTCTTTGTGTGGATTGAATATTATGATTATGAAGTTGTTTGATGCATATCATATAATCAACTCACGGATACTTGTGGTGACATTGGAGTATCTAGGTGACATTAGAGTTGGTTGATGTGTATCATATGGTGTTATTTTAGTACGAACTCTAGGGCTGTTTGTGACACTTATAGGAATAGCTCAATAGATCGATCGGAAAGGATAACTTTGAGGTGGTTTCGTACCCTACAAACAATTTCTATCTTATGTTCTCCACTAATAGGAACTTGGGAGTGATTCTTTATTGCACGTTGAGGGATGATTATATGATCCAATTATATTAGCATTGTTGAGAGATTGCACTAGCGAAAGTATGAACCCTAGGCCTTGTTTTTAAGCATTGCAATACCGTTTGTGCTCACTTTTGTTACTTGCTACCTTGCTGTTTTTTATTGTTCGCACTACAAAAACCTATATCTACTATCCATACTACACTTGTATCACCATCTCTTCGCCGAACTAGTGCTCCTATACAATTTACCATTGTATTGGGTGTGTTGGGGACACAAGAGACTCTTTGTTATTTGGTTGCAGGGTTGTTTGAGAGAGACCATCTTCATCCTACGTCTCCCACGGATTGATAAACCTTAGGTCATCCACTTGAGGGAAAATTGCTACTGTCCTACAAACCTCTGCGCTTGGAGGCCCACCACGAGTCTACAAGAACAAGTTGTGTAGTAGACATCAGGCACCACAAACCCCGTAGCTACACTATCACTTAACGATCTACGTACGCACCCAAACCGGAGTTTGGAAATAGCCTATTTTGTAAGTTGCTAGGGAAACTAGATAGAAAGGGTGTTTAACTATACTAAGAATGAGAAGGTAAAAACAGAAATAAAAAGATACTAAGTTAGTAGTGAAGGTGCTTGAGTAGTAAAGTGTTCTCTAGGACTCCGAAGTCATTACCACAAATATGACCTGCGCATCTAGTGCGGAGTAGACGCTCTCTATTGTATCCTCCATCCACTCTTCATATGCTTAAGTCGGCGGTCCCCGGTACAGTACACGTTCTACTCGAGGTAGACTTCGTGCCATGCATGCCACCATCATAGTCCCGCCCATAGGGTTACAACTCACAATAATTAAGGGTTACCCCATGGACGTGGCCAGATATGGGTTTACCTGAACTCCCCTATCAACTTGCAAAGACTAGGGATTGAGGTTTTACTATCACCACGAATTCCCTCAACGTCCTACCCTATACAGTGAAAGTAGTTCCTCCACGGCCAATCACAGCAAAAGTGCGAGCGAGGCCTCCTCTCAACACTCGCGAGAATACTAACTTGAACATGAACAAGAACATATTGGATCGCTTGGTAATAATTATTCTAATCATAAAAGAGTTCATCCGTATCCTTGAGAACAAATACATCTACTCAAACATAAAGGAGAGGGTCAAGTTACAAGCCGGCATCGTGTCGGTGAAGGGAGGAGGTGATGGTGGTGATGATGACGGTGGCGGCAGCGTGGTGAAGATGGTGGTGTTGGCGCCGGCGCGGTGGAGAGGGCACCGACCCAAAGGCCGGTGCTCGCGTGGTGGAGCCTCCTCCTCTTCCTCTTGATCTTGTCCCTCCTCTATGGTGGTGATGGAGCAGCAATGGGGATGAACTTGGATGTGTTCTTGATGAATGAGATGAGACGGCAGGGGCTAGGGTATGGAGGTGTATATATGAGATGCCTCCTCGGTCTGCTCTGTTGATGTGATGCATCCAAGGGCTCAAGATGAGCCTTATCCTCTCCCAATCCCTTCATTAAGAGCCAAGGATCCCGTGGGAACAAATGAGGACGAAATTGGTGAAGAATCACGTCTGGAAGGGCAACTGATGGAGCTGTCTGCATGTCACACGCACGCCGAAACGACCGCGTGCGGTCGCATGGAACCCAGTCTTTTGATCTGACCTCCTCCGATAAAATGGTCGCCATTTTTTCATACAAAATCAGAATTTGATGTTCTTGAGCTTGTTGGATTCATATGAACGACGCCGATCCATTTCAGGTCTTAGATCTTGATTTGGAGCACTGTGGAAAAATGGCTTTTTCCGACCTTCGAAATGGCAAAGTCTGACCCCTGGCTGACTCCGTATTGAACCCATCCTTGGTCCTTTCATCGTGCTTGGTCCTAGGTTGCTCCAAAACACCTGTAGACACAAGAAAACAAGGAAACCTAATAAAAACCAAATAAGATACTAAATGTGCAATGCTCACAACGATAAGTGCAAAAACCGGTAATCATGCATAATGGACAACTATTTGGTTCAATGGGACATGATATATAAAGAGAACATGCAACAAAGGAGCTCTAAAAATGTGTAAAATATAGAGCCATCAGCCATCACCAAGTCGCACAAGAAGGTCGTTATGCCCTTTTCGGCCGACCAACCGCTGGCAGCGTAAGTACTTCTTCGTGGCTCCACTGTTTATGGAGGTCAAAAGACCATGTCATGATTTCTTTCGTTTCTGCCTGTCAGGAGTTCGCTGCCTTTGAGGCATTCCGCTCAGAGCCCCCGCTGCCTGGGCAACAGGTGAGCCCCGCCCTGGCCGCCCTCATGACCGTGGCCTCCCTCGAGCCCTTCGTGTGAAGGGGGGATCTGCCAAGAAGCGGAGGGGGGCCCCCATGGAGGTCGCCGAGGTGGAGGACTCTGCAAAGGAGGCCTCCGGTGACCTCAAGGAGCAGGAGGGTGATGAAGGCGTGACCTCATCATCGAGCGGTCGCGGCAACGGTTACGGCAAAGGCGGTGATGATGGTGATGACGAGGATGGCGCCGTCGATGTTGATGATGATGATGAGGAGGTGGATGTTGTTGAGGAGGCCGAAGAGGACGAGGACGGTAGCGAGGAGATGAGGGGGCGGCCACCGAGGCGTCGCGTCAACCCCTCAAGATGCTCCGTCATGGCATCAGGGAGGAGTCCCCAGCCAGCCACAGTTCTCGTGAGCTCCAGGGGAGCTCCTAGAAATCCCCCGACCTGCAGATCCCCTTGATCGTTCCGCCGCCGGCGCGGAGGAGGCATGTGCCGTTGGTTGCCCCATAAGCCGCCGTTCTGATTATGGCTTGGCTCTGTTTTTCGCTGATCTTTATGTTGTTGACCTCCTGTCTTTGTATTCAGGACTGCTCCTCGTGGGCCGACGGGCTCGCTTGTGGTAGAGTCCACTGTGGGTAGCGCGATCGTGGCAATACCGTTGTCAGTGGTGCCGGGGGTGCAGCCATCCACGGAGGCCTCTCATTCTGGGACTGAGATCCGATCCCAAGGTAAGTAGGGCCTTTACCCCCAAATGTTGTTAGTAGTGCCTGCGGGGCTGTCTCATGTGGCCTGTTCTTCGGCAGGCGCCCCTGTCCTGGAGCCCGCAGCGAGTGCTGATGCAGAAAACGTAGGCAAGGATGATGTGCATCCGGAGGCCTCTCCGGTTGCGGCCTCTTCGCCTGCTCCGGTCAGCAGGGCGAGTTCTCCTGGAGCACCGGCCTTCCCCTTCGCGAGTGTGGCTGCAGCGGCAACGACCGTGAGGGTTGCTGTTGGCGGGGCCGACCGTTCGGTGACCTCGTCGGCCAATGCGACGCTGGGGGCCTCCTCTTTCTTGTCTGAAGGCCTTGGTCCTGAGGTCCCTCAAGAGGTCGCTACACCCTTGAGTACTGCAGATGAGGCATTGAGGCGCCCGTGGGAGGCCTTGAAGGAGGTCGGGCAAGCCATGGAGCCCGGTTTCATGGTATGACATTCTCTAAGTATGGTAGAAGTAGGCCCCGGGGCCAAGTGCAGCGCTGCCGTGCTAGTCGTGCTTGGTTCCTCATGCAGTTGATGTAATTTGCCTTGTGTGTTTGTCTGGCTAGGCGCTATCCGATGGGAGCCATAACCTGGTGGCGCAGATCTCTGAGCTGGAGACGCAGATTGCGGTGTTGCGGCAGCAGGGTGACGTGATACCTCTCCAATGTATCTATAATTTTTGATTTTTCATGCTATTATATTATCAATCTTGGATGCTTTATATGCAATTATATGCTATTTTATATCATTTTTTGGGACTAACCTATTAACTCAGTGCCCATGTAGGGTGGAACCCTATGGTGATGATCTTTTCACACTTGGAGGAGGAAAAGGGGCAAATTGAGAGAAGAACACAAGAACAAACACTCAATTGACACAATTCCAATCACACATGTGCTAAATCCACATACACAAAGAGGGAGATACAAGATCCAAGGTCAACACAAGAGGATACAAAGAGTAGCTAGTTCATCCCAATCCTAGGAGGAAAGAGGTCTTGAATCCTTAGGAGGATCTTCCCACAAGGGGGTCTTGAATCCTTAGGAGGATCTTCTCACATGCTCACATGGAGGTCTTGATCTCCATGGGAGAGGTAGGTGGATGAGCAAAACTCAATCTCTAATATGAGCTATCACTTTGCTAACCCTAAAACGTGGGTGGAGGAGGAGTTTATATAGTCTAGGGGTAAAGAGAGTTACATGGGCCTCGGCCCAAGTCACACACGCATGCATGGTCTGGATGATTCGGGCGGTGGTCCGAATGATCTAGCCGTCGGGGGACCGGATGATCCGAGCGTTCATCTGGATCGTCCGGCTGTGTCATAGCAGCCGTAGTTGGCCCGGATGTCCGGGTCGTCGTCCGGATGTCTGGGTGGGTCCGGATGATCCAGGCGGGGGTTCGGATGGATCCGGCTTCGTCGAAGGGCTTGCTGTCCTTGTGGTCGCTTGGGCCGTATCATCCAGGGGAAGGGCCAGATCATCCGGGCTTGGTCCGGATCATCCGGGTGGGGGTCCGGATGATCCGGGCAAGTCCTGTCTTGCTCCGATTCTTCTCCGTCTTCGCGCTCTTCTCCTTCCATCGTTCGGCCTTGCTCCTTAGCTTCTCCATGGATGGTTCCTTGGTACCTGAGTATGCAAAGTGTCTCCGTTTGAGGTAGTAGCCATGTCTCATGTGATTCGAAAGGGAGTTGTGAGAGGAGAGATGTCACCTCGGTCTCGATAGCTCTTGCACGGGCTCTTGTCATCGGTCCACTTGGTGCCTTGGGTGGTGACGTGTCCATGGGGATGACCGAACGATGCTCCGCATCATTCCCCCCCCCCCCTTGGGAAAGATCCGTGAATCCGTCCTCAGATCGAAATCCACATCACCATGGAAGGGAGATAGGTCCTTGACGTTGAAGGTGTCGCTCATATTGTACTTGTCACTTAGGATGTCAATCTTGTAGGCATTGTTGTTGTAGCATGCTAGCACCTTGAAGGGTCCATCGGCTCGAGGTAGGAGTTTCAACTTGCGCTAGTTGGGGAAGCGGTCTTTGCGTAGGTGTAGCCACACAAGATCTCCAGGGTTGAACACCATGGGGTCTTTGTTGAGGTTGAGCTTGGTCGCGAGGCGTTGTACTTGGTGCTCGATCGTGTGCCTTGTATCTTCATGCACCTTCTTGAGGTATGTTACTCGTGCACTCGCGTCCATGTTGATGCGCTCTTGTAGAGGTAGTGGTAGAATGTCCAATGGGGACAAAGGGTTGAAGCCGTAGACGGCCTCGAAGGGGGACTTGCCGGTGGTTGAATGTCTTGCGCGATTGTAGGCCTCGGCGATAGGCAAACATTCCTCCCAGTCCTTGATGTTCCTCTTGATCAACACGTGGAGGAGTGTGGATAGCGTCCGGTAGGTGACCTCCGTTTGGTCGTCTGTTTGCGGATGATATGCCGAAGAGAATAGTAGCTTGATTTCGAGCTTGGCGCATATTGTCTTCCAAAAGTAGCTAAGGAACTTGACGTCGCGGTCCAATACAATCGTCTTGGGCACTCCATGCAATCGCAAGATTTCCCTACAAAAGAGATTTGCAACATGTGAAAGATCGCCGATCTTGTTACATGGTATAAAATGTGCCATCTTAGAGAAATGGTCCACAATAACAAATACTGAATCTTTGCCGTTTTGAGTTCGAGGCAAACCAAGCACAAAATCCATACTAATATCTTCCCATGGGTGATCTGGAATGGGGAGTGGCATATATAGACCATGAGATTGAGCTTTAGACTTAGCTTTGCGGCATGTAGAGCATCGATTGGTGTAGCGTGAGACGTCCCAAAACCTCTTTGGCCAAAAATAGTTCTTGGAGAGCATGGTGAATGTCTTGTCGCATCCAAAATGTCCCATGGGTCCTACACCGTGAGCCTCTTGCAAAAGCAACAAATGATGAGAAGACTCGGTGATACAAACTTTGTTAGCTCGCATAAGATACCATCTTTAAAGTAGTATCGCTCCCAAGAAGCGTGAGTTAGGCATTTGGCATAAGGGATGGCAAATGAAACATCATGCTCGTACAAGTCTTTAATGTTCTCAAATCCTATAACATTCAACTCAAGTTGAGTAACCAACATGCACTTGCGGGAAAGAGCGTCCGCCACAACGTTTTCCTTACCTTTGATGTACTTGATAACATAAGAAAAAGACTCAATGAACTCACTCCATTTGGCATGACGCTTATTCAATTTGGTTTGACCCTTAAGGTATTTAAGCGTCTCATGATCCGTATGGATGACAAATTCACAAGGGCGAAGTTAATGTTCCCACACATGCAAGACTCTCAATAAAGCATATAACTCTTTGTCGTAGATGGGATAATTAAGTTGCGCGCCGGAGAGTTTCTTGCTAAAGTATGCAATTGGGCACTTCTCTTACATTAACATGCCACCTATGCCATTACCACTAGCATCACATGCACTTCACAGGTTTTCTCAAAATTGGGTAAGGCAAGTAAAGGAGCATGTATAAGCAAGTTCTTAAGCTCATGAAATGTGGCATCTTGGGAAGGACCCCACATAAATGGTGCATTCTTCTTACTCAATGCGTGTAATGGTGATGCAATGGTGCTAAAATCCTTCACAAAGCGTCGATTAAAACCAGCTAAGCCAAGGAAACTACACACTTGAAGCAAATTGGTTGGTTGTGGCCAAGTTTTAATAGCATCAATTTTAGCTTCATCAACTTGAACACCCTTAGAGGAGACTACAAATCCCAAGAAAACAAGTTTGTCAA
This sequence comes from Elymus sibiricus, assembly GCA_039707655.1. Lineage (NCBI taxonomy): Eukaryota > Viridiplantae > Streptophyta > Magnoliopsida > Poales > Poaceae > Elymus > Elymus sibiricus. Next base: position 284,852,060 of record CM077676.1, read on the forward strand.
CACCGAAAGTGCATTTTTCCAAGTTTGCATAAAGTCGCTCGTTTCGAAGAACTTGCAAGACGTCCCTAAGATGTATGACATGATCTTCAAGAGATTGGCTAAATACAAGTATATCATAAAAAGTAGAGCACAACACAAATGCCAATATATTTGCGAAGAACATAGTGCATCACACACATGAAAGTGCTAGGTGCTTGAGATAAGCCCATAGGCATGACCAACCATTCATATAAGCCAAATTTGGTTTTGAAAGCGGTTTTCCATTCATCACCCTCTTGCATGCGAATTTCATAGTAGCCACTTTTAAGGTCAATTTTTGAGAAAATGGTGGCTCCGCTAAGTTCATCTAGCATGTCATCAAGGCATGGAATGGGATGGCGATATCTAACAGTGATAGCATTAATGGGACAACAATCGGAACACATGCGATAGCTACCATCTTTTTTTGGTACAAGAATAACCGGAACAGCACATGGACTCAAGCTCTCGCGTACATACCCATTTTCCATGAGATGTTGTACTTGCCTTTGGATCTCTTTGGTCTCGTCGGGGTTAACGCGGTAAGGTCCCTTGTTCGGTAGAGGTGCGCCGGGGAAGAGATCGATGCGGTGTTCGATTCCGCGAAGTGGAGGAAGTCCGAGAGGTAGCTCATCGAGAAAAACGTCCGTGAATTCCTGCAATAAATGAGACAACACCAAAGGTAGATGTTGTGAAGTATTAGTCCTCATCGTTCATCTTTGCACACAAGTACAAAGTGAAGAACGCTCGATGGGCTCTCATTCACATCCCTCATGTCTCTTTTGGTGGCTAAAAGCACTAAACCTTCCTTGTCACTCATCATGGAGTTGCTCATTTTTGGCTTATGGCGCTCACTCTCTTTATGGTGGTTCGCTCTCTTACTAGTATCTCCATGATGGGTTGAAGCTTGCTTGTCGGCGATGACTTGACTTGGCGACATGGGTCAAAGCACATATTCCTTGCCCGTCATCTTGAATCTATAGTGATTTGTCCGTCCGTTGTGCATGACGCCACGGTCGTATTGCCAAGATCTTCCTAAGAGGAGGTGGCATACGGACATGGGAACCACATCACACTCCAAGGTGTCTTCGTATGCGCCAATCTTGAATGACACTTGAATCGTGTGCTCCACTTGAATGGTGCCAGAGTCGCTTAACCATTGGACCTTGTAGGGGCGAGGGTGCTTCTTCTTGATCAATTGTAGCTTGGAACATAGCTCTTCACTTGCCAAGTTGTGGCAACTTCCACCGTCGATGATGACCTTGACGGAACGTCCTTGGATGCCCGCTTTCGTATGGAAGATGTGGCAACGTTGATCATCGTCTTGTTGTTGTTGAGGTGTCAAGATCTTGGAGACAACAAGAGCGGGGCTCGAATCTTTGTCACAAAATACTTGAGCGTCTTCATCTTCTTTCACTTGTCGGTGCATGGCCATGTGTTCAAGTGCTTCCATTTCATCTTCACTCATGGAGTCATAGGTGCCGTCATCATTGACAATCATGGTGCGCCGTGTGGGGCACTCAGATGACTTGTGGCCTCGGCCCTTGCAAGTTAAACATTGAATTGCACTTGTCTTGATGCTAGCATCCGTTGGAGGTGTCGATGACGAAGTTCTTGGCTTGGATGTCCTTGAAGTAGGACGACTCAAAGATGTAACGGGTTGCTTGGAGCTTGACTTGTTGCCGGTACCTGGTGTAGCTCTAGTCGTTGTAGCAGGTGTTGTAGTAGTTGAAGCTTGAGTGTATGAGCCATAGGTCTTGGAAGAGTACTTGGAGTACTTGTAGTCCTCTTGCACTTGTCGCTCCGCTTTGGTTGCTTGGTGCACTAGCTCGAGGAGGTTGTAGTACGGTTGGAAGTCCACAATTTTCTTGATTGGATGGTCGAGACCATTCAAGAAATGCCATAGGTTGTTCACCATCTTCCGGCTCGTATCATGGCAATTTCCATCTCTTGATAGTATTCTTCAACCGACTTTGTGCCTTGTTTGAGGAGTTGTAGCTTCTTGAAGAGATCGCGGCTATAGTGTGTAGGCACAAAATGAGCTCTCATGACATCCATCATTTGATTCCAAGTCATGATGGGTGGCTCGCCTTTCTCTTGGCGTCTTTCGATCACATGCTCCCACCAAATGAGAACATAGTCTTGGAACTCTAGAGATTCCATCGCAATCTTCTTTTCCTCTTCATAATTGTGAAGACGGAATATCTTGTCGACCTTCAATGCCCATGAAAGGTAGTCTTCGGGATCGTTGCTTCCGGAGAACTTAGGCATGTTGAACTTGAGATTACCGTAGCGTTGCTCCTCATTTTGTTGGGGACGATGGCGATGTCGCTCTTGTCTTGGCGGTGGGTTTTCTAGCTCTTGCTCCTCGTGCTCTTCTTGATTGACTTGACGTCGAGGTCGTGGGACACGTGCATGGTTCCTCATTTCTTGTCGCTCCTCAAGACGTGCGGCCTCTTCTTGTCGCTCTCGTCGGAGGGCTTCTTCTTGTTCACGTACTTGGCAGTTGCCCTCATTGACGGCGCGAGTTTCTTCTCGTAGGGCACGTTGGGCTTCAAGGGCTTGTTCCTCACGTCGTTGTTGTTCTTGTTGTAGAGCATCACCGTCTTGCTTATCTTGACGTTGGCGGTGTGGAGCTTGCTCTTGGTCCATGGCACCTCGTGCTTGACGATGTTTTTGGTCGCACTCTCGAAGGCGGTCTTGCAATCAATTGCCATGGAATGGGTTTTGTGAAGCTTGATGATCTTCATGGTCTTGATGGCGATGTGAATGAGCTCGTGGATGACTTGCATCCGAAGACGTGTCCGAAGAGTGTCGGCTCGAGTGGCGTCATCTTGATGATGACGAAGTGGAAGAAGTGCGGTTGATCATCAATGCACGAAACTCTTCCATTTGAGATGAGAGCTTGTCGTCGAGGTATTCCCTTTTTCTTGCTTCGAATTGTCGCAAGTCAGTGGCGAGTTGTTCGATGCGGTCGCCCAAAGCTTCATTGCTTGATTCAAAGCTCTTTGAGCGCCGAAGAGTTGAGTCTTGGTGACGTAGACGGTCGGTTCCTCTTGCTCATCGAAGAGTGGGTTGGAAGAAGTGCTTGGCCTATCCATCATTCTCAAGCAAGTGTTAGTGGAAGAAAGGAACGAACTAGACCAATGTACCTTATCCGATGTTGAAGATGGATCAAGGATCACCCAATATGGTATTATGGAAGTAGCACAATTGGTACCGGATCGTGTCAATCTCACACCTACACAAGTAAAGCTTTTGGAGTAGCTTGGTGAGGATAGTGGCACAAAATCTTTGCAATTGTTAGCAAGATATCAATAATGTTGAAAAAGATTCACAAATTCGCAAGTGAAACAAGTAGACCAATAGCAATGAGTGGCACACAGAAACACACACAAGGATAGATAAATGAGGTCGTGCAACCAAGGAATGAGCACAAAATGTGGAATCCACAGAAAACACTCGTGTTGCACAACACTAGAGAGACGCTAGCACGATTGTTCAATAGGCGGATACGAATTTGTGCACAACCTATGAGAGACAAAACATATCGACTTTCTATCTCAAGTATGCTATGTATGTATGATTCCCGGTGAACTCGGTCATGATGATCCAAGATGATCAATATGTTATGCAATGTGGCGATGCTATGGCTATTGCTTACAAGCTTGTTGTTTTTCTTTTTCTCTTTGCTTTAAAGCTTTTCTCTCTTTTGATATTTTCCTTGGGCCACTTATGCGAAATGCTCTTACAAAGATAGCAATGATTGTATATGTGGGAACAATTGATGACACAAGAGATGATACGATGATATATGCACGCTATGATAGCTATGCGGAATGTGTATCACTAAAGTGCACAAGTAGCGTTGCCCGGCAATACTCAAACGGCTAGTCTCGTAGGAAAGTGACGCAAAATATGGTCTCGGGGTTAACAATGCAATGGCAAGGGAGATGTACAAAGATGTTGTCGAGGTTACCATCCTTGCTTATGGTGGTGGTGTCAAAATGATGAAGTGGTCGTTGTCGATGTCGTGGCGAAGTTGAGCGGCGGTGTTGGCGATGACGAACCACCCCTAAGTAGCTGAAACGCGTTAGGAAACGGAAAAACGCAACTCAAAATCTCAATGGCAAATGTCAAATGGTGGTAGCGGAAAGCAGTGGTATGGCTTTGGTTGTCAAAGGGTTTGTGGATGTGCGATGGTGGGGCTCGGAATTGACTATGCGAAAGTGAGACGGTGGCTGCAATTTTCTGTCGAAAATGCAGTTTGGACAGTGGAAGCCGGATCATCCGGGTCGGGGTCCGGACGATCCGGGCGATGTCCAGATGATCCGGGTGTGTGTCTGGATGATCCGGGCAGGTCGTCTGCTCGGCTGTGATCTTCGGGAAGAACTCCAAATCAAGGATAAAAAGAAAAATTGGTGCAATTTTGGGGTGGGTTTCGAGGTGGAGATGGTGGGGAATGCTAGATCCACTTGCAACACAACGAATCCACGGATCAAAATCAACAAAACATCATCAAACCTACAAATCACAATTTTTTTGGTATGGCTCTTTTTGTGGGGAATTTTCGAAATTGGGCAAAAACAACAAAATTTGGGCTAGAAAGTGGAGGGGAAGAACCCCAAAGTGTGAATCAACGTGGCTTTGATACCAAGATGGTGTAGGGTGGAACCCTATGGTGATGATCTTTTCATAGTTGGAGGAGTAAAAGGGGCAAATTGAGAGAAGAACACAATGACAAACACTCAATTGACACAATTCCAATCACACATGTGCTAAATCCACATACACAAAGAAGGAGATTCAAGATCCAAGGTCAACACAAGAGGATACAAAGAGTAACGAGTTCATCCCAATCCTAGGAGGAAAGAGGTCTTGAATCCTTAGGAGGATCTTCCCACAAGGGGGTCTTGAAGCCTTAGGAGGATCTTCTCACATGCTCACATGAAGGTCTTGATCTCCATGGGAGAGGTAGGTGGATGAGCAAAACTCAATCTCTAATATGAGCTATCACTTTGCTAACCGTAAAATGTGGGTGGAGGAGGAATTTATATAGTCTAGGGGTAAAGAGAGTTACATGGGCCTCGGCCCAAGTCACACACGCAGGCATGGTCCGGATGACCCGGGCGTCGGGGGTCCGGATGATCCGGGCGTCCGTCCGGATCGTCCGGCTGTGTCGTAGCAGCCGCAGTTGGCCCGGATGTCTGGGTCGTCGTCCGAATGTCCGGGTGGGTCCAGATGATCCGGGCGGGGGTCCGGATGGATCCGGCTTCGTCGAAGGGCTTGCTCTCCTTGTGGTCTCCTGGGCCGGATCATCCGAGGGAAGGGCCGGATCGTCCGGGCTTGGTCCGGATCGTCCGGGTGGGGGTCCGGATAATCTGGGCAAGTCCTGTCTTGCTCCGATTCTTCTCCGTCTTCGCGTTCTTTGATAACCCACAAGTATAGGGGATCACAACAGTTTTCGCGGGTAGTATTTCACCTAGATTTATTGATTCGACACAAGGGGAGCCAAAGAATATTTGCGAGTATTAGCAGTTGAGTTGTCAATTCAACCACACCTGGAGAACTAAATATCTGCAGCAAAGTGTTTAGTAGCATAGTAGTATGATAGTTTCAAGAGCAGTAGTAACAGTAGTAACAATAACAGAAGCAGCAACGAAAGTAACGTAGCAAAGATCAATATGCGAAAAGCGTAGGCATTGGATCGGTGATGGATAATTTTGTTGGATGACATTCATCATGTAACAGTCACAACCTAGGGCGATACACAATAGCTCCAATTCATCAATTTAATGTAGTCATGTATTCCGTATATAGTCATACGTGCTTATAGGAAGAACTTGCATGACATCTTTTGTCCTACCCTCCCATGGCAGCGGGGTCCTTAAGGAAACTAAGGGATATTAAGGCCTCCTTTTAATAGAGAACCGGAACAAAGCATTAGCCCATAGTGAATACATGAACTCCTCAAACTACGGCAATCACCGGAAAGAATCCCAATTATTGTCACCTTGGGGTATGCGGATCATGACACGTAACAGGTGCATATAACTTGCAAGATAGGATCAAGAACTCAAATATATTCATGAAAACATAGAGGGTTCAGATCTGAAATCATGGCACTCGGGCCCTAGTGACAAGCATTAAGCATAGCAAAGTCATAGCAACATCAATCTCAGAACATAGTGGATACTAGGGATCAAAGTCCTAACAAATTGACTCGATTACATGGTAAATCTCATCCAACCCATCATTGTCTAGCAAGCCTACGAAGAAATTACACACACACGGTGGTGAGCATCATGAAATTGGTGATCGAGGATGGTTGATGATGACGACGGCGTCGAATCCCCCTCTCCGGAGCCCCGAACGGACTCCAGATCAGCCCTCCCGATGAAGAACAGGAGGTGGTGGTGGCTCCGTATCGTAAAATGTGATGATTCTTTCTCTCTGATTTTTTTCTCCACGAATAGGTACTTATAGCGTTGGAGTTAGGTCAAACGGAGTTGCCAGGGGCCCACAAGCCTGCCAGGCGCTCCCTGGGGGGGGGGGGGTGTGGGCGCGCCCCCCAGGCCTGTGGCGCCTGGTGGCCCCCCCTCTGGTGGATCTTTGCGCCAGTATTTTTTATATATACTGAAATAATTCTCCATAAATTTTCAGGTCCATCCGAGAACTTTTATTTCTGCACAAAAACAACACCATGGCAATTCTGCTGAAAACAGCGTCAGTCCGGGTTAGTTCCATTCAAATCATGCAAATTAGAGTCCAAACTAGAGCAAAAGTGTTTGGAAAAGTAGATACGTTTGGGACGTATCAACTCCCCCAAGCTTAACTCATTGCTTGTCCTCAAGCAATTCAGTTGACAAACTGAAAGTGATAAAGAAAAACTTTTACAAACTCTTTTGTTCTTGTTGTCTGTCTATATACTTAACTAGCATATAAGTTTTTAGCAAAGATTATGAACTAACCATATTGATGATAACACTTAGGTCTCACATTTACTCATGGCAATAACATAACCAACTAGCGAGCAATAATAAGATATCTCGGATGCCAACACTTTGTCAAAACAATCATGATATAATATGATAACATGGTATCTCGCTAGCCCTTTCTGAGACCGCAAAACATAAATGCAGAGCACCTCTGAGATTCAAGCAACGACTAAACATTGTAATTCAGGGTAGAGGATAACCATTCATGGTCACACCCAACATTAACTATACTCTATGCATAAAAATGACAATAGTGCTTTCCAACTGGTGCTTAAATAAGAGGGTGATGACTCAACAATAAAAGTAAAATAACATAAAAGTAAATGGATAGGCCCTTCGCAGAGGGAAGCATGGATTTGCAGCGATGCCAGAGCTCGAAGCTTAAATTGGAGATGAAAATAATTTTGGGAGGTATGCTTTTCCTGTCAATGTCACGACCGAGAGTTTTCAATATCTTCCATGCTAAACAAATTATAGGCGGTTCCCAAGCGGAAAGGTAAAGTTTACTCCCCCTCCACCATACCAACACAAGCCATGGCTAGCCGAATTCATGGGTGCCCTCCATACCAACAACTTTTCGGGGGAGTTTGTTAGCATTATATGATTTCGATTTGAGCATAGGACTGGGCATCCCAATTACCATCCTCTCTCGTGCAATGACAAGTGAATAAACACTCATATGAGAGTAACCCGCTTAGCATGGAAGATACTGACAGCCCCCTGTCGCTCCATGAGCGGTACGGGCACACAAAACAGATGTTCGTTTGAATATTTAGAGGTGGCACTTGCAAATTTATTTGGAACGACAGAGTAATACCACATATAGGTAGATATAGTGGACTCATCTGGAACAAATTTAGTTTAGGGATTTGGATGCACAAGCAGTATTCCCGCTTAGTACAGGTGAAGGCTAGCAAATAGATTGAGAAGCGACCAGCTAGAGAGCGAAAACGGTCATAGACATGCATTGCGAATAATTAACATTGAACACGATCATGAGTAGGATATCAACACCCTGATCATAAATATCATGGAGGCTATGTTGGTTATGATTCAACTACATGTATGAACATGTGCCAAGTCAAGCCACTCGAATTACTCAGAGGAGGATACCATGCTAACATACTACATCACAACCATTTTAATGCATGTTGACACCCAATATAAATCATTATCCACTCCTAGCTATTTAAGCATAGCATGAGCAACTATAATCTCTAATTGTCATCACAAATATGTTTACTCATAATAATGCTGAATCATGAATACTGAGCTAAACATATTTACAAAGACAAAAACAAGAAGAGTTCATACCAGCTTTTCTTCACCGCAATCACTTCATCAAATATCGTCATTATTGCCTTTCACTTGCATGACCGAATGATGTGATAATAATAATAGTGCAAGTGTGCCACGGACTAAGCTGGAATCTGCAAACATTTATTCAAAGGAGAAGACAAAGTAATTGTGGCTCTTTGTTAGATCAACAATAAAGCATATGGGAGCCACTCAACATTTTCATCGTGGTCTACTCCTTGTGATGACTCAACGAAAAGAAAAGAAAATCAGAGAAACACACTGAAATATTTTTGGAGTTTTTGGGTTTTTTCTGAAGAAAGCAAATTAACGAAGGAAAACAAAAAACGAGAAAAACTATTTACACGGGAAAGCTCCCAACAAGTGAAAGAAGAAACGAGAAATCTTTATGGGTTTTCTTTTACTAATACAAATTAACTAGTCAAGAAAGAAACTACAACTAATTTTTTTGGATTTTCAAAAGCCTTTCAAGCACACAAGAAGAAAGCAAAAATAAAACTAACATGGATATACAATTGAAAAGGATGAACACCGACAACTGGAATGAGTGTGTGAACATGAATGTAATGTCGGTGAGAAATACGTACTCCCCCAAGCTTAGGCTTTTGTCCTAAGTTGGTCTATGGCCATGGGTTGAAATCAGCACCTCCCGGATAGTGCGGAGGCTGCTGAGGATCCCACTGGTAAATGGCCTCATGAGGCTCCCACTGATAGATGGGCTCCTGGTACGGCTCTGGCACAAGTGCTGGCTCAGGTGCTTGGGGCTGGTCCAATCCCCAATAAGCATAAATGTCCTCAGACATGATGGTGTATCTGCCCCTATGAATATCAAGCAAAGTAGGCGCAGGCAGAATAACAACCTCACGAGTGCCCTGACTGAACACCAAGTTATATCTAAAACAAACGGGGCCCTCATCAATGAAGTCATGCCCAACCATACTGTTGTAATCAAGATGCATAACGGGTAAAAGCCTCTCTTCCCTCTCGTCGTGCCTAATAGGAATCTCGAAATGTTTAGCGAGACGGGAAGCATAAATACCACCATAAATAGCGCCCCTCGAATGGTTAGTGTGCAACCGCCGGGCAACCATAGCACCCAAACTAAAGGTCTTATCAGCATAAAGTGCGTGGCGCAAAATAGCAAGGTCAGGCGAACTGAGTGTGCCACTCTCCCACGGACCAGTCAAACACCTCCCAACAAATAATGAATAATAGCGCAAAATGGGGAAATGTAAACTAGCAACCCTAGCCTCAGAAACTCCCCTCGACTCCCCCACGGTAACCTCAGAGATGAACTCCGAGACATCCCTGGGATGTGGCTCTAATGGGCTGCCCTCATTGGGAAGTTGGCACACCTCGCAAAAATCCTCAAGTGTCATCTCTTTGGGAACATCATATAAATTAAATGTCATGGTGGGTGTATCTCTCCTAGCATGAAAATGAAAGCTTTGCACGAAAGTATTAGTGAGGAGAAGATACTGGTCACACTTATCTTCGAGGAACGGGATAATGCCGACATTGTTTGCCAAATGATAGAAATTGTCGTAAATCCCTGCATCCCTCAAGAACGTGTCGCATGGCCATTCGCACGGCCGCACCTCAGCCGCACGAGGAAGTGTATACTTGGGCGTAGGAGCCTCCTTGGGGTTCTAGCTCGAAGAACCCCTCAACCTCCACTTGAGCATTTTCTTTTTCTGAAAAATTTCTGAAATTTTTAGTGACTCAAAATAAAAGTGAACGAAACTCAACAAAATTGATACCAACTACTCCCACATGTATCTAGAAGCTATATCATGCATCAAAACTACTTTGGACCATACAAATTTAACATGCAAGCTCATAAACATGGTCATCACAGCAGCAAAAATTTGCAAAGTATAAAGCACTAGAGCAAAAACTAATTGGAGCATTGGAGGAGTCACATACCAAGGAGTAATTCCTCAAAATAATTTTGGAAACGGAGTTCCGAGCAAGGAGATCGAAAATCACAGCAAAATGAGCAAGAACACGGGCTTGGGAGCAAGTTTGATTTTTTCTGGAGGAAGAAGAAGGAGATGGGTGGCTGGCATAAGTGAGTGGGTCCCAGTGGGACCCACAAGCCTGCTGGGCGCGCCCTGTGGGCTTGTGGCTCATAGGTGCACCCCCTGGGGTGTGTTCGGTGCCAAAAATTCTTAAATATTCTGGAAAAAAAATCATACAAAATTTTCATGGCATTCTGAGAACTTTTATTTTTGGGCCATTTTTTATTGCACGGATAATTCAAAAAACAGGATAATCATGGCATTTTATTTTATTCTACTAAAAATAACAGAGAGCAAAAGGTGGGTACAAAAGTTGTGCTTACTAAATTCATCGACCACATGCCCTTCAAAAAGAATCCATTAATAAGGTTGATCAAGTCTTATTAACAAACTATTTCCGAGTGACATGAAACCGAAGAATTTTCGTATAACACTAGGTTACCTCAATGGGGATATGCATCTCCCCAACAATAAGAATTTCATATTTCTTTTTGACAGTAGGAAGAGGAAATTTGAATCCCCCAATAGTGATTGTCGAAACTTTTTCAATACAATTGATACCATTCACTGAAGTTTGTTTCTTCGGGAAATAAACCGTATGCTCATTACCATTGACCTGAAAAGTGACCTTGCTTTTGTTGCAATCAATAACAGCTCCTACAGTATTCAAAAAGGGTCTTCCAAGGATAATCGACATGTTATCGTCCACGGGCATATCAGGAATAACAAATTCTGTCAAGATAGTAACGTTTGCAACTACAACGGGAACATCCTCGCAAATTCCAATAGGTATAACAGTGGATTTATCAGCCATTTGCAAAGATATTTCAGTAGGTGTGAGCTTATTCAAATCAAGTCTTCTATATAGAGAGAAAGGCATAACACTAACACCGGCTCCCAGATCACATAGAGCAGTTTTAACATAATTTCCTTTAATGGAGCATGGTATAGTAGGTATTCCCGGATCTCCTAACTTCTTAGGTATTCCACCCTTAAAAGAATAATTAGCAAGCATGGTGGAAATTTCAGCTTCCGGTATTTTCCTTTTATTTGTGACAATATCTTTCATGTATTTAGCATAGGGAGACATTTTCAACATATCAATCAAGCGAGTGCGCAAAAAGACTGGTCTAAGCATTTCAACAAAGCGCTCAAAATCTTCATCATCCTTGTTTTTAGATGGTTTAGTAGGGAAAGGCATAGGTTTTTGAACCCATGGTTCTCTCTCCTTTCCATGTTTTCTAGCACCAAAGTCTCTTTTATCATATCTTTTATTCTTAGGAGGTGGGTTATCAAGATCAATAGCAGGTTCTATTTCTACATCATTATCTGGTTGAGCATCAACATGAACAGCATTATTATCATTATCACTGGGTGTATGTTCATTACTAGATTGTGTCTCAGCATCAGAAATAGAAACATCATTTTGATTCTCAGGAGGTTTTTCTATTTCAGGTTTACTAGCAGCATGCAAAGTTTTATCAAATTTCTTCTTCTTTTTCTTCTTAGATGGACTAGGTGCATCAATATTATTTGTTTAAGAGTCTTGTTCAATTCTTTTATGATGACCTTCAGGATATAGAGGATCCTGAGTCATGCTACCTCCTCTAGTAACAACTCTAACAGCATGGTCATTCTTTTTATTATTCATTTCATCAAGCAAATCATTTTGTGACTTAGCAATTTGTTCTAACTGAGTCTGAACCATAGAAGCATGTTTACTCAAGCATTTAACATCATTAGCAGTTCTAAACATCAAATCACTCAAGCGTTCAATCATGATGGCATTCCGTTTTAGTTGATTGCTAACATACATATTAAAGTGTTCATGTTTAATGATGTAATTATCAAATTCATACAGGCATTGACTAGCAGATTTATTATACGGAATATCACCTTCATCAAATCTAGTGAGAGAATTTACCTCCACTACCTGTGTTGGGATGTCGAGCCCATGTATTTCTTCAATAGGTGGTAAATTGTTAACATCTTCAGCTTTAATACCTTTTTCCTTCATAGATTTCTTAGCTTCTTGCATGCCTTCTGGACTGAGGAATAGAATACCTCTCTTCTTCGGAGTTGGCTTAGGTGGTGGTTCAGGAAGTGTCCAATCATCGGCGTTTCTCAATATATTATTCAATAGTACTTCAGCCTGTCCAAAAGTTCGTTCCCTGAAAACACAACCAGCACAACTGTCTAGGTAGTCCCTAGAAGCATCGGTTAGTCCATTATAAAAGATATCAAGTATTTCATTTTTCTTACGAGGATGATCAGGCAAAGCATTAAGTAGTTAGAGAAGCCTCCCTCAAGCTTGAGGGAGATTCTCTTCTTCAATTTGCACAAAGTTAAATATTTCCTGTAAGGCAGCTTGTTTCTTATGAGCAGGAAAATATTTTTCAGAGAAGTAATATATCATATCCTGGGGACTACGCACACAACCAGGAGCAAGACTATTAAACCATTTCTTAGCATCACCCTTTAATGAGAAAGGAAACAACTTAAGAATATAGTAATAACGAATTTTTTCCTCATGAGCAAATAGAGTGGCAATATCATTCAACTTAGTAAGGTGTGCCACAACAGTTTCAGTTTCATAACCATGAAAAGGATCAGATTCAACCAAAGTAATTAACTCAGGATCGATAGAGAATTCATAATCCTTATCAGTAACAAATATGGGAGAAGTAGCAAACTTAGGATCATATTTCATCCTCTCCCGCATAGATTTTTCTTTCAACTCGGCAAGCAATTTTATAACCTCATCTCTATCATTACAAGCAAGAATTGCCCTAGCTGTCTCTCTATCAAAAACATGTCCATCAGATGTTTCAGGCATTTCAACTCTAGTAGGAGAGCTAGGCATAATAGGTGAATCATAATTTTCAAGAGTTTCAACATTTTCAGTTTCCTTAGCTTTAGCAATTTGTTCATCAAGAAATTCACCAAGTGGCACAGTGTTATCAAGCATAGTACTAGCACCATCATAAGTATCATTCATAGCAGAAGTAGTATCATCAATAACTTCCGACAAATCAGAGTGAATAACGGGTGGTGGTGTCACATGCCTACTCAAAACAGAAGGTGAATCAAGTGCAGAGTGTGATGGTAGTTCCTTACCTCCTCTAGTCATAGAGGGGACGATCTTGGTTTTAGCGTCTTTCAGATTCTTCATAGTGATCAACAGATATAAATCCCAAGTCACTCAATAAATAGAGCTATGCTCCCCAGCAACGGTGCCAGAAAAAGGTCTTGATAACCCACAAGTATAGGGGATCGCAACAGTTCTCGCGGATAGTATTTCACCCAGATTTATTGATTCGACACAAGGGGAGCCAAAGAATATTTGAGAGTATTAGCAGTTGAGTTGTCAATTCAACCACACCTGGAGAACTAAATATCTGCAGCAAAGTGTTTAGTAGCGCAGCAGTATGATAGTTTCAAGAGCAGTAGTAACAGTAGTAAGAGTAACAGAAGCAGTTTTATAGTAATTGTAATAGCAGCAACAACAAAAGTAACGTAGCAAAGATCAATATGCGAAAAGTGTAGGCATTGGATCGGTGATGGATAATTATGTTGGATGACATTCATCATGTAACAGTAACAACCTAGGGCGATACACAATAGCTCCAATTCATCAATGTAATGTAGGCATGTATTCCGTATATAGTCATACGTGCTTATAGGAAGAACTTGCATGACATCTTTTGTCCTACCCTCCCATGGCAGAAGGATCCTTAAGGAAACGAAGGGATATTAAGGCCTCCTTTTAATGGAGAACCGGAACAAAGCATTAGCACATAGTGAATACATGAACTCCTCAAACTATGGCAATCACCGGAAAGAATCCCAATTATTGTCACCTTGGGGTATGCGGATCATGACACGTAACAGGTGCATATAACTTGCAAGATAGGATCAAGCACTCAAATATATTCATGAAAACATAGAGGGTTCAGATCTGAAATCATGGCACTCAGGCCCTAGTGACAAGCATTAAGCATAGCAAAGTCATAGCAACATCAATCTCAGAACATAGTGGATACTAGGGATCAAAGCCCTAACAAATTGACTCGATTACATGGTAAATCTCATCCAACCCATCACCTTCTAGCAAGCCTACGAAGAAATTACTCACACACGGCGGTGAGCATCATGAAATTGGTGATGGAGGATGGTTGATGACGACGACGGCGTCGAATCCCCCTCTCCGGAGCCCCGAACGGACTCCAGATCAGCCCTCCCGATGAAGAACATGAGGTGGTGGCGGCTCTGTATCGTAAAACGCGATGATTCTTTCTCTCTGATTTTTTCCTCCATGAATAGGTACGTGTAGCATTGGAGTTAGGTCAAACGGAGTTGCCAGGGGCCCACAAGTCTGCCAGGCGCGCCCCCCAGGCTTGTGGCGCCTGGTGGATCTTTGCGCCAATATTTTTATATATTCTGAAATAATTCTCCGTAAATTTTCAGGTCCATCCGAGAACTTTTATTTCTGCACAAAAACAACACCATGGCAATTCTGCTGAAAACAGCGTCAGTCCGGATTAGTTCCATTCAAATCATGCAAATTAGAGTCCAAACTAGAGCAAAAGTGTTTGGAAAAGTAGATACGTTTGGGACGTATCATTCTTCTCCTTCCATCGTTCGGCCTTGCTCCTTAGCTTCTCCATGGCTGGTTCCTTGGTACCTGAGTATGCAAAGTGTCTTCGTTTGAGGTAGTAGCCATGTCTCATGTGATTCGAAAAGGAGTTGCGAGAGGAGAGATGTCACCTCGGTCTCAATTGCTCTTGCACGGGCTCTAGTCATCGGTCCACTTGGTGCCTTGGGTGGTGACGTGTCCATGGGGATGACCAAAGGATGCTCCACATCACCAGTGCCAGTTCCTGTTTTTTGCTTGTTTTTGGCTTTTCAGAAAATCAATATCAAATAAAGTCCAAACAGAAAAAAAATCTTTAGATTATTTTTTCTGGACCAGAAGGGACCCTAGAAGCTTCGGGAGGAGACCAGACGAGATACGAGAGAGCCACAAGCTCGAGGGGCGCGCCCCCTGAGCTTGTGGGCCCACGCAGCTCCGTTTGACCTAATTCCAAGCCTATAAATTCACATATATTCCCAAACCAACAGAGAACCAGGCGATATAACTTTTCCGCCGCCGCAAGCTTCTGTTCTTCTGTGATCCCATCTGGAGGCCTTTTCAGGTAATTTGCCGAAGGGGGAATCGATCACGAAGGGCTTCTACATCAACCTTGCTACCCTTCCGATGATGTGTGAGTAGTTCACCACAGACCTACGGGTCCATAGCTATTAGCTAGATGGCTTCTTCTCTCTCTTTGATCTTTAATACAATGTTCTCCTCGATCTCTTTGGAGTTCTATTGGATGTAATCTTCTTTTGCGGTGTGTTTGTTGGGATCCGTTGAATTGTGGGTTTATGACCAGATTATTCATTGAAAGTAATTGAGTCTTTTCTGAACTTTATTATGCATGATTGTTATAGCTTTGTATTTCTCTCCGATCTATCCGTTTGGTTTGGCCAACTAGATTAATTTATCTTCAGTGGGAGAGGTGCTTTGTAATGGGTTCAATCTTGTGGTGCTCTATATCCCAGTGACATAGTAGGGGACAAGACACGTAGTTGTATTGTTGCCATTAAGGATAAAACAATGGGGTTTATTCATATTGATTGAGTTTACTTTGTATACATCATGTCATCTTGCTTAAAGTGTTACTCTGTTTGTCATGAACTTAATACCATAGATGCATGCTGGATAGCGGTCGATTGGTGGAGTAATAGTAGTAGATGCAGGCAGGAATCGGTCTACTTGTCACGGACGTCATGCCTATATACATGACCATTGCCATGAATAACGTCATAACTATGTGGTTTTCTATCAATTGCCCAACAATAATTTGTTTACCCACCGTATGCTATGTGTTCGAGAGAGAAGCCTCTAGTGAAACTATGGCCCCCGGGTCTACTTTAAACATATAAGAAAACCTAAAAATCCTTTGCTGCACTTTATTTACTTTTCTTTTGTTTTGCAATTATACTTTTGCCTATACAAGATTTAATCCTTGCAAGTGACGAGTTCAAGGGGATTGACAACCCTCTTGCCTGCGTTGGGTGCAAGTATTTGCTTTTGTGTGTGCAGGTGTTGTTCACTAGGCTTTGCGTGATTCTCCTATTGGTTTGATAAACCTTGGTTCTCACTGAGGGAAATACTTATCTCTACTGTACTGCTTCACCCTTCCTCTTCGGGGGAAATCCCAACGCAGCTCACAAGTAGCAGAAAGAATTTCTGGCGCCGTTTCCGGGGAGACATCATCAAAACCTCTCAAGTACCTTCACTCAAACTATCATCTACTTGCTCTACTTTTTATTTTCCTTTTTATTTTCCTTTCTTTTTCATCTCCCCCACTTCTTTAAAAATCGAAAAACACAAAAAATATTTATGTTTGCTCGTTTGCTTGCTTTGTCACTATGTCTCAAGAAAACACCAAGTTGTGGGACTTTTCAAATACTAATAATAATGATTTTATTAGTACTCCAATTGCTCCTCCCGCCACTAGTGCGGAGTCTTATGATATTAATGCTGCTTTGCTAAATCTTGTTATGAAAGAACAATTTTCTGGAAACCCTAATGAGGATGCTGCTTCCCATCTTAATACTTTCGTTGAATTATGTGATATGCAAAAGAAAAAAGATGTGGATAATGATATTATTAAGTTGAAATTATTTCCGTTCTCACTAAGAGATCATGCTAAAACTTGGTTTTCATCCTTGCCTCGCAATAGTATTGATTCATGGGATAAGTGTAAGGATGCCTTTATTACCAAGTATTTTCCTCCCACTAAGATTATTTCTCTTAGAAATCAAATTATGAACTTAAAGCAACTTGAGCAAGAACATGTTGCACAATCTTGGGAGAGAATGAAATTAATGATAAGAAATTGTCCCACTCATGGTTTAAGCTTATGGATGATTATAAAAAAAATTATGCGGGACTAAACATTGTTTCTAGAAATCTTCTAGACTCTGCTGCAGGTGGTACCTTTATGGGAATTACATTGGGAGAAGCTACAAAGCTCCTTGATAATATGATGACAAATTATTCTCAATGGCACACCGAACGAGCTCCAACTGGTAAGAAGGTAAACTCTGTTGAAGAAATTACTACTTTGAGTGATAAAATGGATGCTCTTATGAATATGCTTACTACTAAAAATGCTCAAGTTGATCCTAATGATGTGCCACTATCTACTTTGATTGAGCAAAATAATGATGCTATTGATGTGAATTTTGTTGCTAGAAATAATTTCAACAACAATGCTTATAGAGGGAATTTTAATCCTAGACCGAATCCTGAAAATTCCTCTAAAAATTATGGTAATTCTTATGGTAATTCATATAATAATAATAATAATAATAGGATACCTACTGATCTTGAGAACAATATTAAAGAATTTATTAGTTCTCAAAAGATTTTTAATGCTATGGTAGAAGAAAAACTACATAAGGTTGATGATATGGCTTGAAACATGGATATAGTTGCTCATGATGTGGAAACTCTTAAATTAAAACTTTGCCACCTAAGGATGATATTAATAGGTCTATTAAATCTATCCAAGTCTCCATTAATGAAAGTAAAGAGAGAACTGCTAGGTTGAGAGCTAAGCGAGAATTCCTAGAAAAGGCTATTCCACCCGGTTTTTATCGTTATCATGATAAAGATATTAAAATGATTGGTGTGAAACCCATTGAAACTTTGTTTAGTAATATAAAACTTGATGAAAAAGGGACTGGAGATGAGTCATCTTTGGCTAGAAGGAGTCCCAATTGTTTGGAGGGTGATGATCTTAATGATAAAAATGATAAAAGTGGGTTTGGAGAGGTTAAAACTTTAAATAGTGATGTGCCCACTACTTTGGATTACAAGGAATTTAGTTATGATAATTGCTCTTTGATTGAATGTATTTCCTTGTTGCAATCCATGATAAATTCACCCAATGCTTATGAACAAAATAAGGCTTATACTAAACATATTGTAGAAGCTATGATAAAAGCTCATGAAGAAAAGCTTGAATTGGAAGTTTCTATACCTAGGAAATTGCATGATGAACGGCAACCTACTATTAAAGTTAAGATTAAAGATTATGAATGTAATGCTTGTGTGATCTAGGAGCTAGCGTCTCTACTATACCAAAATCCTTATGTGACGTGCTAGGTCTCACCGATATGGATGCATGTTCCCTTAATTTACATTTAGCAGATTCAACTATTAAGAAACCATTGGGTAGAATAAATGATGTGCTTATACTTGCTAATAGAAATTATGTGCCAGTGGATTTCATTGTGCTTGATATTGAATGTAATCCATCTTGTCCTATAATACTTGGTAGGCCTTTCCTACGAACCATAGGTGCTATTATTGATATGAAAGAAGGGAATATAAGATTCCAATTTCCATTAAAGAAAGGGATAGAACACTTCCCTAGGAAGAGACTTAAACTACCAGATGAATCCATTATGACGGCCACCTATGGAATTAATTTGAAGGATGATAATACTTGAAACTATGCATTATGCCTAGCTAGGGGCATAAAACAATAGCGCTTGTTGGGAGGCAACCCAATATTTATCTTTATTGCAATTTTTATTTTCTTGAGTCACACAATTTTAGCTACTGTTATGATTGTGTTTTTATCTTTTAATTAGTGTTTGTGCCAAGTAATGCCTTGGGATGATTTGGATGATAGTATAATTGATGCTGTTTGAAAACAGAAAGTTTTGCGCCCAATTCTGGAATTTACATTCTGTACTGGAACGTCAGAAAAATCTGAACTTTTTACACAGTATTGGGATACAAATGTTTTACGTTTTCCTAATTTTTTAGAATTTTTGGAGTTACAGAAGTATGGATAATATTCTGTCATTACGTACTGTTCTGTTTTAGACAGATTCTGTTTTTTATTGCATAGTGTACTTATTTTAATGAAACTATGGATTATATCGGGGGGTATAAGTCATGGAAGAGTTAGAATACAGTAGGTATTATGCAAGAAAAATTATGAATGAGTTTATAACAGTACCTAAAGTGGATGATTGATTTATTATACTAACGGATCTCACGAAGTTTCTGTTGAGTTTTGTGTGCTGAAGTTTTCAAATTTTGGGTGAGATTACGATGGCTGAAGGAATAAGGAGCGGCAAGACCCTAAGATTGGGAATGCCCAAGGCACCCCAAGGTAATATTGAAGGAAGACCCAAGCGTCTAAGCTTGGGATGCCCTGGATGGCATCCCCTCTTTCATCTACACTCTATCGGTAACTTACTTGGAGCTATATTTTTATTCATCACATGATATGAGTTTTACTTGGAGCGTCTTATGCTATAGTTTTGTTTGCTTTTTAGATTGCCACAATAAATTTTTGCTGGACACACCTATTTGAGAGGGACACACATTTATCGTGATTTGTTAGAATACTCTATGTGCTTCACTTATATTTTTTGAGCTAGGCAGTTGCTCTAGTGCTTCACTTATATCTTTTAGAGCACGGCGGTGGTTATATTTTGTAGAAATAATTGCACTCTCATGCTTCACTTAAATATTTTTTGGAGTCTAATAAATAGTAAAGTCAATTTGCACGTGTTATAAGACTTGTCCAGAAAGGATAGGTATTCAAGGGGGATATAATAAAAACTTTCATGTAGATCACTAAATATGAAACGCATGTGGTTTAATGATATTGATGTCATAATATGAAAGGATATTGGTTCACGATCATTGGTTAGTAGAAATATTGGTATTAAAGCTTGTTATTAACTTCTCATCTAAGTGTTGGTCATGGCATGGTGGGGAGGTTTGAGCATTTTTATGTCTGAAATGAACTCCTTGAGTGTTGTTATAATCGGGGGTGCGCGATGGTTAACTCCTACCAACCTCCTCCCTAGGGGCATGCGAGTAGTACTTTGATTCGAGGGCTAATAGGCTTTATAATAAGTATGTGAGTTCTTTATGACTAATGTGAGTCCATGGATTATACGCACTCTCACCCTTCCGCAATTTGCTAGCCTCTTCGGTACCGTGCATTGCCCGATCTTACCTCGAGAGTTGGTGCACACTTCGCCGGTGCATCCAAACCCCGTGATATGATACGCTCTATCACACATATGCCTCCTTATATCTTCCTCAAAACAGCCACCATACCTACCTATTATGGCATTTCCATAGACATTCCGAGATATATTGCCACGCAACTTCCACCGTTCTGTCACATGACTTGTGTGTTCATCGTCATATTGCTTTGCATGATCATATAGAGCTGACATGATATTTGTGGCACAGCCACCATTCATCATTATCATACATGTTACGCTAGATCATTGCACATCATGGTACATTGCCAGAGGCATTCATATAGAGTCATATTGTTCTAGTTTTATCGAGTTGTAATATCGAGTTGTAAGTAAATAAAAGTGTGATGATCATCATTATTAGAGCATTGTCCCAGTGAGGAAAGGATGATGGAGACTATGATTCGCCCACAAGTCGGGATGAGACTCCGGACGAAAAATAAAAAAAAGGCCAAAAAGAGCCCAACAAAAAAAATGAAAAAAAGAGAGATAAAGAGAGAAGGGGCAATGTTACTATCCTTTTACACACTTGTGCTTCAGAGTAGCACCTTGTTATTCATATAGAGAGTCTCCTATGTTGTCACTTTCATATACTAGTGGGAATTTTTCGTTATAAAACTTGGCTTGTATATTCCGATGACGGGCTTCCTCAAATGCCCGAGGTCTTCATCAGCAAGCAAGTTGGATACACACCCACTTAGTTTCAGTTGAGCTTTCATACACTTATAGCTCTTAGTGCATCCATTGCATGGCAATCCCTACTCCTCGCATTGATATCGATTGATGGACATCTCCATAGTCCATTGATCCGCCGAGTTGATGCAACACTTTCTTCCTTTTTGACTTCTCTTATTGATCTATACCACCGCATTCTATTCCACCTATAGTGCTATATCAATGGCTCACGCTCATGTATTGCGTGAAGTTGAAAATGCTAAGCGCGTTAGAAGTACGACCCAATTGCCTGGTTTAACACCGGGGTGCTCATGATTTATATCTATGCGGTGAAGGCGGAGTCATGCCATGCTAACATGGTAAAATGAGTGGGGATAACATTCGTTAAGGATCGTATATTTTGAAAGTTTAATGATTATGCTTCTTTTATTCATGGATATTATTATGTTGATATTGTTCCTTCATCATTTCTCAATATTTATACCGTAAAGAGATTACATGATACACATATTAGGTAGCATTCAACATCAAAAATTCTGTTTTTATCATTTACCTACTCAAGGACGAGCAAGAATTAAGCTTGGGGATGCTGATATGTCTCCAACATATCTTTAATTTTTTATTGTTTCATGCTATTATATTAGCAATCTTGGATGCTTTATATGCAATTGTAGGCTATTTTATATCATTTTTTGGGACTAACCTATTATCTCAGTGCCCAGTGCCAGTTCCTGTTTTTTGCTTGCTTTTGTATTTTCAGAAAATCAATATCAAATAAAGTCAAAACGGAAAAAAAATCTTTAGATTAATTTTTTCTGGACCAGACGAGATACGAGAGAGCCACAAGCTCGAGGGGCGTGCCCCCTGAGCTTGTGGGCCCCACGCAGCTCCGTTTGACCTAATTCCAAGCCTATAAATTCACATATATTCCCAAACCAATAGAGAGCCAGACGATATAACTTTTCCGCCGCCGCAAACTTCTGCTCTTCCACAATCCCATCTGGAGGCCTTTTCCGGTAATCTGCCGAAGGGGGAATCGATCACGGAGGGCTTCTACATCAACCTTGCTGCCCTTCCGATGATGTGTGAGTAGTTCACCACAGACCTATGGGTCCATAGCTAATAGCTAGATGGATTCTTCTCTCTCTTTGATCTTCAATACAATGTTCTCCTCGATCTCTTTGGAGTTCTATTCGATGTAATCTTCTTTTGCGGTGTGTTGGGATCCGATGAATTGTGGGTTTACGATCGGATTATTCATTGAAAGTAATTGAGTCTTTTCTGAACTTTATTATGCATGATTGTTATAGCTTTGTATTTCTCTCCGATCTATCCATTTGGTTTGGCCAACTAGATTGATTTACCTTCAGTGGGAGAGGTGCTTTGTAATGGGTTCAATCTTGCAGTGCTCTATATCCCAGTGACATAGTAGGGGACAAGACACGTATTTGTATTGTTGCCATTAAGGATAAAACGATGGGGTTTATTCATATTGAGTGAGTTTACTTTGTCTACATCATGTCATCTTGCTTAAAGCGTTACTCTGTTTGTCATGAACTTAATACCATAGATGCATGCTGGATAGCGGTCGATTGGTGGAGTAATAGTAGTAGATGCAGGCAGTAGTCGGTCTACTTGTCACGGACGTGATGCCTATATACATGATCATTGCCATGAATAACGTCATAACTATGCGCTTTTTTATCAATTGCCCAACAGTAATTTGTTTACCCACCGTATGCTATGTGTTCGAGAGGGAAGCCTCTAGTGAAAACTATGGCCCCCGGGTCTACTTTAGACATATAAGAAAACCTAAAAATCCATTGCTGCACTTTATTTACTTTTCTTTTGTTTTGCAATTTATACTTTTGCCTATACAAGATTTAATCCTTGGAAGTAACGAGTTCAAGGGGATTGACAACCCACTTGCCCGCGTTGGGTGCAAGTATTTGCTTTTGTGTGTGCGGGTGGTGTTCACGAGGCGTCGCGTGATTCTCCTATTGGTTCGATAGCCCTTGGTTCTCACTGAGGGAAATACTTATCTCTACTGTACTGCTTCACCCTTCCTCTTCGGGGAAAATCCCGACGCAGCTCACAAGTAGCATGAGGGTCTGTAGCGTGACCTTGACGACTCTTTGTGTAAGTTCGCTTCCTTTGGTGTGCCCGAGCAGTCCCGCGCATGGTGATGACCGAGTGTGTTTGTTCTTCTTTGCACAGCTACTGAGACCACCGCGACCCTTAGGAGGGATGTGGAGGACGCCGCGCAAGCTCAGCAGCGAGCGGAGGAGGCCGAGCGGGCTGCCCGAGCGGAGCTGGAAACAGCATTGACCGTGAACCGCGAGCTCGAGGCCGCCCTCCATGTGACGCCCCTGTTCGACCGTGCACTAATCATACACGCAAACGTGCACGCTCGAGATCAGAGACTCACGGGAAGATATCACAACACAACTCTAAACTCAAATTTACACATAAATCTTCATATTACAAACCAGGGGTCATGAGGACCCGAATACATAAGTCATACAAGCAAATATTATCTAGGTACATACATAGTTAGTCAAGTTTGCCTTAAGAAGGCTAGCATAACAGCGACACTGATCGAAAAGGCGAAGGCCCCCTGCCTAGGGCCTCCGAACAACTCCTGGTCGGCGGGCTCAACGTAGTAGTAGGTGCCTCCGGGGATCTCCTGCTCCTGGGCTCCGTCGTCTGATCGCAGCAACCGGGTATGGGGAAAAGAGATAGCAAAGCAACCGTGAGTACTCATCCAAAGTACACGCAAGACTGACATCAGATCTATACTAATTATGCATCGGTATCAAAGGAATGGGGCTATATCTTTGGACTAAACTACAAAAAGGCCGGAACAGAGGGGGAGAGGCCTAGCCTATCGAAGACTAGCATCTTGAAGCAATCTTGCAGCATCAGAAGAGAGTAGAGTATAGTAACACATAATAGCAGTTATATTTTAGAAATGCCCTGAGATCCTTCCTCGTCTACCCAGCGAGAAAGTGATCCCAAGAGCAGTAGTAACAGTTTAATATTGTAACAGTATCCATTTGTAGTTGTAGCAGATCAAGATACAACTCTGAGCGTCCTGTTACCATGGGCACGGCTATTCGAATAGATCACTTCCCTGCAGGGGTGCACTACTGTTACCCAACACGATCGATCACATCTGGCCGGACACACTTGCTGGGTAATGCCCGGCCTCGGGTAATCGACACGACGCAGTCCTACCTTGGCTCAGAAGAGAGGTCAGCACGCCGGTCTAAATCCTAAGTACGAAGGGGTCTTGGGCCCATCGCCCTCTGCACTCCTGCATGTTGTGAGGATGGCCGGGGCCCAGGCGCGACACTGTATACACAAGTGACATAACCAGCCCACCCCAGCAATCAGCCCGCATCTCTGAGCTGTGATGTCTGAAGAGCTTTCGGCTGATACATACGACGTAGAGGGCCCCATTAAACCATTATCCCACGTGGTGGTAGTGCGTATAAGGCCAGCGGCCTACTCAGATCAAATACCCAAATCCGTTAGGCGTGTTTAGTAACTCGTAGAGACGAACAGGATCCCTGTCACTCTGAATTGATAACACACGGCTCGTGGGTGCTCTTGGAGCCGACCCGTCTTTAATATTATTCTCTCACGGGCACCCTTGGGGCCAGCCCGACTTTAGTAGTTTAAAGTATTGCAATAAGTAAACATTACCGTGATCATCACCCAGAGTGGTCACGGCCCGATACCAAGCATGGCAAACGGACAAGGGTGAAGGGCCACAAATGAATCAATAGCATAGCTAACTAAGCATCATGGGTCAACAGGTAGGTATCAACAGCAGGCGACAAAATCAGGCTATGCATCAGAATAGGAACTATCGGAATAATAATAGAAGCAATTCTAATGCAAGCATAAGAGAGAAAGAGTGGGTGATATCTGTATGATCAAGGGGGTTTGCTTGCCTGGAAGATCTGCTGAAGGGGTCTGGTCGTCGACGACGTAGTCGTACTCAGCTTGCGTCGGCGGCGGTCTCGACGTCTATCGGGAGAGAAGGAGGGGGAAGAAATAATAAATTCACGGCAACAATGCAACAACGATGCATGACATGCCTAAATGATATGCAGAGGTGATATATTGCCTATCTAAATATTTTAGAGGAATTAGGAATTTATTTGAATTTATTTTATCAAGGTTATGCACTATTCATCTATCGAATACGGGCAAAAAGTTCCATGTTCATCTAGATAGGAGTGATGGTCAAGCATTTTGACCACATATTCGGATTGTTCATATTTTTTTGATCATTTTTCATATATAAATTATTTTCATCCGAGTTACGGTTTAATTTATATGATTTTTCAAAGTTTTAATCATTTTCTGGAATTTTGGAAATTATTTAATTTGAATTATCCAAAACAGTAGCCAGTGACATCAGCATGACATCAGCATGGCGTCAGCAGTCAACACCAGCTGGTCAGGGTCAAACCTGACCAGTGGGTCCCGCATGTCATCCACAGTGGCCTAATTAGAGTTTAATTTAATCTAACCAGAGTCTAATTAGCAGGTGGACCCCACTGTCAGTGACTAAACAAATTACAGATTTGTTTAAATTTCAATTAGTTTTAATTAACTAGGTGGGGCCGTATGTTAGTGACTGGTCAAACCGAGTCAGCGGGTTGACTTAGTCAACCGGGCCACGGGACCCACTAGGCCCACTGGTCAGTGGCCCAAGGCGTCCACGTGGCGGCCACGTCGGCCGGCAGCGTTTAAACGCCGGCGTGCGCCCCGGCGACCACCGAAGACGGCGGCGACGCGCGGAAACGGTGCACAGGGGGGCATTTGGCCCGGGGTTTGGTTCTACGGGACGGGCGCGACGCGCCGCGTCCGATGGCGCTGGTCTCGCGGGCGGGGGCGGCCGGAACCGGCGACGGCGACGATGCCAGACGGCGGCGGCTACGGGTGGTGCTCGGGATTGGCGTTGCAGCGTGCGCACGAGCGAACTAAGAGGCTAGGCGAGGCCTACGCGGTGCGGTGAGTGCGATGGTGGTACGCACGGGACCCAAAGGTCACCGTGGCTACGCCGGCGACGAGCTCGTGCGGTGGCGGGATCGGGCATGTCAAATGCGGCGACTACGGGCGTGGTAGAGCGAGGAGAAGAGGGCGGAGGGAAGCGGAGGCTGACCGCGGAGCCGTAGGGAGTGGCAGTGGGCTCGGGGGAGGCTCGTCGGCGACAAATCGATGGCGAGGACGCGATGGCCGTAGGAAGAAGAAGAGGTCGCCGAGCTCGATGCGGTGGCTCCCGGCTCGCGTTCGTAGTCGGGGAGGAAGTAGTCGACGCCGGTGAGTTGATCTGGCACGGTGAGGCGGCTAGGCGGCGACGGTGGCCGTGTGATCTAGGGAGGCGCCGCCATGGCTGCGTCGGGAGAGGTGGGGGAAGCAAGGGAGAGAGGGGGGAAAAAGATCTGGGGCTGTCCCCGAGATCCACGACGTCGTTCTTATCCCCCCCCCCGAGCGCCTGTAGCGACGCGAGGGCGAGCGGGCGCAGCTGGGACGGCGAGCGCGCGCAGCTGGCGCCATGGCCACGGCCTCTGGCGCGAGGTAAGGGAAAGGCCGCGCCTGGTGGGCTGGGACGCACTGTATGCCACTTAGGCCCAGTCCACCAGTGTATTTCTGTCTTTTTCTTTTTCCTGTTTCTTTTATTAGTTGTTGTTTTGTCTTTTCTTTTCACACAAAATGAATTTGGTAAAATGTGAGACTGGCCCAATTAAATACTACGCAATATCTATCACTGCCAGAAAAAGGTTTGGTGAATAATGATTTCATTTGAATTTTTATTAAATGAATTGGCAATTTAAATTGCTGTTTTGGTACTGTTTCATGATGTTAGAGTTATCTAGGTAATTCAATTAATGTGGATTTTATTTTTATAATTCCCTTGGGAATATTTGCAATATTATGAACATTTTAGTTTCCAAATTGGAACAACTTTTATTTTCAATTTATATTTGAATTTCAATTTGAGTTGGAATTTGAAATGAGATATGATGCAAATGATGATCAAGCACTGTTAAACATGGTGACTTGGCATTATCAAAAGGTGATCACTGTAGCTTAATACATGGGGATGTTACAATTCTCCTCAACTTGAAGAAATTCTTGTCCCGAGAATTAAGAGGTAGAGTAAAGGGGAAAATGTCTACTTACGAAATTCTAACGAGTCTTCTTGTTCCTTGTTGCTCTTCTCGAAGAAGTTGATCCCTTTCATTGATGTCTTCATTTCTCTGCTTCAGGTCATCATGATGAAGTCGTCATCCATTCTTCGGGAACTCCATCAGACTTACGAATAGGGTAGGAGGGGAAACTCTATAGGGACAAATGTCTGGAAGGATTGGCATCCGGTTATTATCTCAGGGGATGAAGGTATAAAGTATCTCTTGAATTGGATCTCAGGAATTATATCGAGAGTAATAAACGAAGGCATGAGAAGTTTCAAGCGGGGAGGCAATCGTTCGATACCTGAAACAGAGGGTGAAAGGGGTTCAGAGCAACAGGGAATAATATTGCATCTGATATCGAATCAAAACATCGGTCGTAAGGTAGCTTGCGGATTTACATACGAAGTCAAGTGCAAAGGATAACTTTGGAAACAAGGACGTGCAGGAGAGCCAGGTTTCGGTCATGTGGAAACTGTGGTTAGTGTGTATTAAGAGTAGGAAGGGCAGTGACATCTTGCACTGTCACGATAATAAGGCATGTCAGAGGATAGCTTGTTTAGCTATGTTGGCAAAAACGTCGGTACCAAGGGCGGGGAATGAAGAGAACCATTTTCCTGCTCGTTAAAATGAGGCGGACCAATAGGCAAATTTCTCGTTCATCGGTGGTTACCGGAATGTCACCAGCAATAGTAACAGGGTCATACTGACATAATTGTACACCGAGGTGTTTACATAAGCAGGGAATCATTACTGCTTAGATCATATAAATTATTTGAAAGGTTAAACAAACCAATGGAAAGGAAAACATGTTTATCAGATTAAACAGACCAATGGAAAGGAAAATGTGATCACTCACAAGTGTTGGTGTATATCCTTCCCAAGGACAAGCAGAGCAGGATATCCATGACAGCATAGCAGGTAGATAACGTTTAGGTAAAGGGGCAAGGAAATTCATGATGTTACCCATACAACGGTGTTTGGATAAATGATCAAGAATCATTTAGCATTGCACTCCAATGTTCTTGTTGATGTTTGAAATGCCACAATCATGCTTCGGGGTAGCAATAATATGGTGCTCCAAGTAAGGGTTGGAGTTAAAGATCACAAGAAATACTCAAGGAACAATTCCAGGGATAACACGAAACTTAAGGTATAACCAAAAGATGTCCAAGTTTGAGTTGAAAAGAGGGCAAGGATGTTGTCGATGACAACACAAATTAAATAGGGGCAAGGGTGGCATTACTCATCATGGATTCAATCCACAACTTTAAAGAAATCAAAAGGTTGATGATGATTATGACACATTTTGTCGAGAGGTTTCATGAAGATGTAATCGATCAGCGACGGCATCAAGCAAAAGGGGTGGTGAAGCTAAAGGTCAAGGAAACCACGGATATGACACAAACTCGGAATTAACCTTGCTGTTCAAGATGAAATGATATAACAAAGAAGCTCGACGTAAGCTTAGCTCATCGGCAATAATTGTGCTCCAGGAAGAAGGACCGGGTAGCACAGTTAAAATTAGTATGATAATGATGTAGCCGATCAGGCTAGGAATGACATGATGGAGTATTAAGCTTCCCAGCAACAAAGTACTAGGAGTACTGAACCATAGGGTGGATTCGATTCACTTATCGGTGTTCTTGGTTGACAAACAACTCAGAAACCGTGGAATGACTAAGACGGTGAAAGGTATTACTCTGCCAAGGATTTAAAAGAGGTAATGTAATGGCATGATATCCTCGAGATACCATAGGGTAATACTCGAAGGTAGGTCAGAATAGAGGTTGGATAGGCGTAATGACCTGCAGAAGACAAGTGCTTTAACTTGTTTGGGAAATGGAATCAAAGAAGAACAACATGGTCAGAACCATGATTGCAAGGGACCAATTCAATGATACAAGATGAATTTATACCAAGGGGATAATTATTTTATGAGAAGCTTCTATGATAAGATCTACATCGTTTCCATGGGCATGAACACAAGGTCCAAGGTCAACTCCCACTTCTTCAATGCATAACCTTCCATTCACTTCCCACTTTCGATGAAGTTGTAGTGCTGAAAATTTATCTGGAGGAACACCAGTAGAGTATAACTCATAGAAGTTTCCGGGTTCACATAGATTAGGGAGAGCATATATAGGTTCAACCCATCGGGACATTTTAGGAACCTATACAACACAATTATAGGAGCAACGGATACACGCTCGAAAGCAGAGGGCTATCGACATGGAGTAGATGATACAATTCTCTAGAGGCATTTTGTATCAGGAGAAATTCGTCAATGATTGAAAATACAAGGGAACTGTCGGTTAGAAATCCACCAAAAGATCAGGTGGTCCGCAAAGGATCTGAAGCGAGTATCGGTACTCAACCAGAAGAAGAAAGAATATAAGGGCATCAGAGTATAGGAATATCTGAATAATTCGAAGCTTATTTACAAAGGAATTATGATTTCCAAATTGGGGGATCAGAGGCAGACGCTCTGATCAAAGATAAGTAAATTGAATAGAATTAGATGGACAATCAACCAAGGTTTGATTTACCGAGAAACAGCTCATGTCCAGAATGACGTCTGAGCCGGAAGGATGAATTCACAGGAATCAACTGATGATTGCGAGTATTCGCATGCATGTGGAATCAATAGGATCAGAATGGCAATGACAAGGGGTGTCAATAAAAATTACTAGGCATATGGAATTAACCATAATGTAAGCAGGTAAGAGGAATCTCAAAAGCAGTAGGCTGCAGAGGATTTTCGGAAGATCGGATATCATTTCGAAGTATATTGTGAATCACATGAACAACTGGGGATGAACGAATCCCCGGTAAGTGTGAGGAATTATCCGCAGTGCGAAAAGAAGCTGCAAGACAGTAGGCACAAAGGATTCTCGGAACAACGGAGAATATTTTGGGGTATCTTGTAACAACAAGAGCAAATGGGAATGAATGTAAGAACATCAAGTGTATGTAGCAATCCATAGGGATTTATCGATGGTATGGGATTGCAAAGGCGGTGGGCACAAAGGCCTCAGAAAAACATCGAAGAGTATCTTTAGAATCTTCTCGTGAAGCAAGCGATCATCTGGCATGAGGGGCTCTCCGGGAGAAAATGGTCACGAGAACCTAGAGTTAGAGTTAATATAATATTTAACCCGAATAGAAGAGAGATCAGAGTCCCAGAGTAAAGGTGCGGAATAAAAGATCCTAATCCCATCGATTTGCGATGTGGGCCCGTAAGCCACATAACAATGTTAGTAAAGTAGTTTTTCAAAAACTAGACTCAACTTCGACCAAGGAATCGGAAGAGGGCTTCTTATAGGCAGTCGGCTCTAATACCAACTTGTGACGCCACTGCTCCACCGTGCGCTAATCATACACGCAAACGTGCACGCTCGAGATCAGAGACTCACGGGAAGATATCACAACACAACTCTAAACTCAAATTTACACATAAATCTTCATATTACAAACCAGGGGTCACGAGGACCCGAATACATAAGTCATACAAGCAAATATTATCTGGGTACAGACATAATTAGTCAAGTTTGCCTTAAGAAGGCTAGCATAACAGCGACACTGATCGAAACGGCGAAGGCCTCCTTCCTAGGGCCTCCGAACTACTCCTGGTCGGCGGGCTCAACGTAGTAGTAGGTGCCTCCGGGAATCTCCTGCTCCTGGGCTCCGTCGTCTGATCGCAGCAACCGGGTATGGGGAAAAGAGATAGCAAAGCAACCGTGAGTACTCATCCAAAGTACTCGCAAGACTGACATCAGATCTATACTAATTATGCATCGGTATCAAAGGAATGGGGCTATATCTTTGGATTAAACTGCAGAAAGGCCGGAATAGAGGGGGAGAGGCCTAGCCTATCGAAGACTAGCATCTTGAAGCAATCTTGCAGCATCAGAAGAGAGCAGAGTATAGTAACACATAATAGCAGTTATATTTTAGAAATGCCCTGAGATCCTTCCTCGTCTACCCTGCGAGAAAGTGATCCCGAGAGCAGTAGTAACAGTTTAATATTGTAACAGTATCCATTTGTAGTTGTAGCCGATCAAGATACAACTCTGAGCGTCCTGTTACCGTGGACACGGCTATTCGAATAGATCACTTCCCTGCTGGGGTGCACTACTATTACCCAACACGCTCGATCACATCTGACCGGACACACTTGCTGGGTAATGCCCGGCCTCGGGTAATCGACACGACGCAGTCCTACCTAGGATCAGAAGAGAGGTCAGCATGCCGGTCTAAATCCTAAGTGCGAAGGGGTCTTGGGCCCATCGCCCTCTGCACTCCTGCACGTTGCGAGACTGGCCGGGGCCCTGGCGCGACACTGTATACACAAGTGACGTAACCAGCCCACCCCAGCAATCAGCCCGCATCTCTGAGCTGTGACGTCTGAAGAGCTTTCGGCTGATACATACGACGTAGAGGGCCCCATTAAACCATTATCCCATGTGGTGGTAGTGCGTATAAGGCCAGCGGCCTACTCAGATCAAATACCCAAATCCGTTAGGCGTGTTTAGTAACTCGCAGAGACGAACAGGATCCCTGTCACTCCGACTTGATAACACACGGCTCGCGGGTGCTCTTGGAGTCGACCCGTCTTTAATATTATTCTCTCGCGGGCACCCTTGGGGCCAGCCCGACTTTAATAGTTTAAAGTATTGCAATAAGTAAACATTTCCGTGATCATCACCCAGTGGTCACGGCCCGATACCAAGCATGGCAAACGGACAGGGTGAAGGGCCACAGATGAATCAATAGCACAGCTAACTAAGCATGATGGGTCAACACGTAGGTATCAACAGCAGGCGACAAAATCTGGCTATGCATCAGAATAGGAACTATCGGAATAACAACAGAAGCAATTCTAATGCAAGCATAAGAGAGAAAGAGTGGGCGATATCTGGATGATCAAGGGGGTTTGCTTGCCTGGAAGCTCTGCTAAAAGGGTCTGGTCGTCGACGACGTAGTCGTACTCAGCTGCGTCGGCGGCGGTCTCGGCGTCTATCGGGAGAGAAGGAGGGGGAAGAAACAATAAATTCACGGCAACAATGCGACAGTGATGCATGACATGCCTAAATGATATGCAGAGGTGATATATTGCCTATCTAAATATTTTAGAGGAATTAGGAATTTATTTGAATTTATTTTATCAAGGTTATGCACTATTCATCTATCGAATACGGGGAAAAAGTTCCATGTTCATCTAGATAGAAGTGATGGTCAAGCATTTTGACCACATATTCGGATTCTTCATATTTTTCTGATCATTTTTTATATATAAATTATTTTCATCCGAGTTACGGTTTAATTTATATGATTTTTCAAAGTTTTAATCATTTTCTGGAATTTCTGAAATTATTTAATTTGAATTATCCAAAACAGTAGCCGGTGACATCAGCATGACATCAGCATGGCGTCAGCAGTCAACACCAGCTGGTCAGGGTCAAAACAGACCAGTGGGTCCCGCATGTCATCCACAGTGGCCTAATTAGAGTTTAATTTAGTCTAACCAGAGTCTAATTAGCAGGTGGACCCCATTGTCAGTGACTAAACAAATTACAGATTTGTTTAAATATAAATTAGTTTTAATTAACCGGGTGTGGCCCGTATGTCAGTGACTGGTCAAACCCAGTCAGTGGTTGACTTAGTCAACCAGGCCACGGGACCCACTAGGCCCACTGGTCAGTGGCCCAGGGCGTCCACGTGGCGGCCACGTCGGCCGGCCGGCGTTTAAACGCCGCACGGGCTCCGGCGACCACCGAAGACGGTGGCGACGTGCGGAAACGGCGCACAGGGGGACATTTGGCCCGGGGTTTGGTTCTACGGGGCGGGCGCGACGCGCCGCGTCCAATGGCGGTGGTCTCGCAGGCGGGGGCGGCCGGAACCGACGACGGCAGACGGCGGCGGCTACGGGTGGTGCTCGGGATTGGCGTTGCAGCGTGCGCGCGAGCGAACTAAGATGCTAGGCGAGGCCTACGCGGTGCGGTGAGTGCGATGGTGGTACGCACGGGACCCAAAGGTCATCGTGGCTACGCCGGCGACGAGCTCGCGCGGTGGCGGGATCGGGCATGTCAAATGCGGCGACTATGGGCGCGGTAGAGCGAGGAGAAGAGGGCGGAGGGAAGCGGAGGCTCACCGCGGAGCCGTAGGGAGTGGCAGCGGGCTCGGAGGAGGCTCGTCGGCGACGAATCGACGGCGAGGACGTGATGGCCATAGGAAGAAGAAGAGGTCGCCGAGCTCGACGCGGTGGCTCCCGGCTCGCGTTCGTAGTCGGGGAGGAAGTAGTCGAGGCCGGCGAGTTGATCTGGCACGGTGAGGCGGC
The DNA here is from genome assembly GCA_039707655.1 of Elymus sibiricus. Classification (NCBI taxonomy): domain Eukaryota; kingdom Viridiplantae; phylum Streptophyta; class Magnoliopsida; order Poales; family Poaceae; genus Elymus; species Elymus sibiricus. The sequence continues at coordinate 284,885,769 of CM077676.1, forward strand.
TAGGCGGCGACGGTGGCCGTGTGATCTAGGGAGGCGCCGCCATGGCTGCGTCGGGAGAGGTGGGGGAAGCAAGGGAGAGAGGGGGGAAAAAGATCTGTGGCTGTCCCCGAGATCCACGGCGTCGTTCTTATCCCCCCCCCCCGAGCGCCTGTAGCGACGCGAGGGCGAGCGGGCGCAGCTGGGACGGCGAGCGCGCGCAGCTGGCGCCATGGCCACGGCCTCTGGCGCGAGGTAAGGGAAAGGCCGCGCCTGGTGGGCTGGGCCGCACTGTATGCCACTTAGGCCCAGTCCACCAGTGTATTTCTGTCTTTTTCTTTTTCTTTTTCCTGTTTCTTTTATTAGTTGTTGTTTTGTCTTTTCTTTTCACACAAAATGAATTTGGTAAAATGAGAGACTTGCCCAATTAAATACTACGCAATATCTATCACTGCCAGAAAAAGGTTTGGTGAACAAATGATTTCATTTGAATTTTTATTAAATGAATTGGCAATTTAAATTGCTGTTTTGGTACTGTTTCATGATGTTAGAGTTATCTAGGTAATTCAATTAATGTTGATTTTATTTTTATAATTGCCTTGGGAATATTTGCAATATTATGAACATTTTAGTTTCGAAATTGGAACAACTTTTATTTTCAATTTATATTTGAATTTCAATTTGAGTTGGAATTTGAAATGAGATATGATGCAAATGATGATCAAGCACTGTTAAACATGGTGACTTGGCATTATCAAAAGGTGATCACTATAGCATAATACATGGGGATGTTACACTCCAGTGGGAACAGGAAGCCTGCCGCGTCCTCTGGGCTGACCTGGAGGAGAGCAAGGACCGTCGGGCCGTGATCCAATGGGAGTTGGATACTGCGGAGAAGAATGCAGCGGTGCAGATTCAGGCGGCTCGGGAGGCCGAGCAGAAGATTGCCCAGTTGTAGAAGGATGATGAGGACTTCACGGTGCAGCTTTCTGAAGCGCAGCAGTGCTGTCAGGACCTAGAGGCCGCTGCCTGAGGTACGTGTGACGAGATGCCATGTTTCTTGATGTACATTCATGAGCTCTCCCCATACCATTGCTCTGTGGTTGTCTTATGTAGCTCCATTGCTAGCCATCCAGATGAGGATGCGGAGGAGCGGCTTCGGGAGGTCGTGGCGGTGGCGGAGAAGATGACCATTGCGCTGGGGATTACTGCCGGGACCTTGTTTGCTAGTCATCTACGCTTGTCCTCCGACCTCGAGGTTGTCCTTGAGTTGCTTGCGGATTCCTCCAATCAACTAGAGGACTGGATCTACTCGGCGGCCTTCGAGGGAGCTCGTCAAGTTCTGGCCAGCGTCCGGGCTCACCACCTGTCGTGGATTTGCCACGGCAGATGTCCTCGTGAACGGAGTTAGTCGTGAGGCCATCACAGTTGCGTGGAAGCTTGAACGGGGTTGAACGAGAAGGGGAGACACAGGTTTACCCAGGTTCGGCCCCTCACTATGGAGGTAAAAGCCTACTCCTGCTTGATTGATATTGCTCTGGATCTCGATTACAAGGGCGCGAGTTCTCTAACCTGGCTCTTGAGAGATTGCAACTTAGTCTTTTCGTCCTAGGAACTCCCCTTTATATAATAGGCTGAGTCCCAGGTTTACAGGAGATTTCAGGTCGTACTAGTGACCAGTAACCTATTCTAACTCTTATTCATCTTGCTCTTCAAGTTGGGAAAATTCCTCCTTCTGGGCCTTCTCCTTGAGCCAGCCCACAGGGCCCGTGAGAGCCGGCCTCCTGCCGGGTCTCGCTCTAGGCTTCAAGCCCATCTTTGTTTGCGTTCATCATGACCCGGTAGCTGGGTGACCCACAGAGCCTCAAGGCTCAAGGCCGGGTCACACTCATGTCGGGTCGTCAACCATGGTGAACATACCCAACATTAGCCCCCAGTTTGACTTGGATTTATCCATGTTAAACTCCATCCTGAAAATAAGAAAGGAAATCATGAAAAGTTTGTGCCCTGACCCGGATTTTCCTTGAGCCAGCAATTTCTTCATCTCTTCAATTCTTGTCATCTTTCCTTCTATCCAGTTTTTTGCCCGGGTCAAACGTTTGCCGGGTCTCGCAGCTTCTCCACACTTAGCAATCTCAGCCATTCCACCTCATGACATCACCCTATTTGTTTTCGAAATACTCGCATGACATCACAACAGATCTTTGAATCAGATATGCCAAATCTTGTTAGGCGCGAAAATCAAGGCGCCCTTTGAGAAAAAAGTTACTGCGCCGCCTGGGGTTCTGCTCCTACCGTTTCAGGGTCCACCTTGCTTTTCAATAGGCCGACACCCCTCGAAACTCACTTTTGACCCCTTCTGCTTCTGCTCAGCTTCTTCCTCTCGCCTTCGACGCCGCCACGCCCCTTCGAGTTCGCCGTCACCAGAGGCAACTGATACGTCTCCAACGTATCTATAATTTATGAAGTATTCATGCCATGTTTATTATAGTTTTGTATGATTTTGGTGCACTTTTATATGGCTTTTATATGATTTTCATGGACTAACATATTGACCTAGTGCCCAGTGCCAGTTGCTGTTTTCTGCTTGTTTTTGGTTTTACAGAAAATCCATATCAAATGAAGTCCAAATGCAGCGAAACTTTTTGACGATTTTTTCTGGAACATAAGAGACACTAGAAGCTTCGGGAGGTGGCGAGAAGACCCACAGGGGCCCCACGAGCCACCAGGGCGCGCCAGCCCCCCAGGCGCGCCCTGGTGCCTCATGGGCCCCCTGTGGCCCTTCTTCGTGTGATTCCAACGCTGAAAAATCATATATATTCATAAACCCTCGAAAATTAACCTAGATGTGTTTTTACGCCGCCACAAGCCTCTGTACATCCACGATCTAATCTACAGCCCTTTTCCAGCACCCTGCCGGAGGGGGGAATCATCACCGGAGGCCATCTTCATCATCCCGGCGGTCTCCATGACGAGGAGGGAGTAGTTCACCCTCGGGGCTGAGGGTTTGTACCAGTAGCTATGCGTTTTATCTCTCTCTCTCTCGTGTTCTTGATTTGGCACGATCTTGATGTATCGCGAGCTTTGTTAATATAGTTGGATCATATGGTGTTTCTTCCCTCTCTATCCTTGTTGTGATGAATCGAATCTTTTCCCTTTGAGGTTTCATTATTGTTGGATTGAATATTTCAGATTTGAGAACACTTGATGTATGTCTTGCATATGAATACCCGTGGTGACAATGGGGTATTATATTGATTCACTTGATATATGTTTTGGCACTCAACTCGCGGATTCCCGTGGTGACATTGGGGTAATCTATGCATAGGGGTTGATGCACGTTTTCATTTTCTTTTCTCCGATAGAAACTTTGGGGTACTCCTTGGGGTTCTTTGTGTGGATTGAAAATTATGATTATGAAGTTGTTTTATGCATATCGTATAATCAACTCACGGATACTTGTGGTGACATTGGAGTATCTAGGTGACATTAGAGTTGGTTGATGTGTATCATATGGTGTTATTTTAGTATGAACTCTAGGGCTGTTTGTGACACTTATAGGAATAGCTCAATAGATCGATCGGAAAGGATAACTTTGAGGTGGTTTCGTACCCTACAAACAATTTCTATCTTATGTTCCCCGCTAATAGGAACTTGGGAGTGATTCTTTATCGCACGTTGAGGGATGGTTATATGATCCAATTATGTTAGCATTGTTGAGAGATTGCACTAGTGAAAGTATGAACCCTAGGCCTTGTTTTTAAGCATTGCAATACCATTTGTGCTCACTTTTGTTACTTGCTACCTTTCTGTTTTTATATTTTCAGATTACAAAAATCTATATCTACTATCCATACTACACTTTTATCACCATCTCTTCGCCGAACTAGTGCACCTATACAATTTACCATTGTATTGGGTGTGTTGGGGACACAAGAGATTTCTTGTATTTGGTTGCAGGGTTGTTCGAGAGATACCATCTTCAACCTACGCCTCCCACGGATTGATAAACCTTAGGTCATCCACTTGAGGGAAAACTGCTACTGTGCTACAAAACTCTGCGCTTGGAGGCCCAACACGAGTCTACAAGAATAGGTTGTGTAGTAGACATCAAGCTCTTTTCTGGCGCCGTTGCCGGGGAGGTGAGTGCTTGAAGGTATATCTTTAGATCTTGCAATCGAATCTTTTAGTTTCTTGTTTTATCACTAGTTTGGTTTATAAAAAGAAAACTACAAAAAAAATGGAATTGAGGTTGCCTCATATTATTCGTCTTTATCATGTCTTTCTTGAAAATGATGGATCGGAAAATTGTGCTCAATTGATAGAAGAAGAATTCAAGAAAATGTTTGGCATAAAATATTTGAATGATGAGCATGATTGCAATGTTGCTAGTATGAATTCTTTGAATATCCATGATGCTAATGATATGCAAAACTACAAGCTTGGGGATGCTATGTTTGATGAAGATGATATTTTTAGTCCCCCAAGTTTTGATGAGAAAATTTATTATGATGAGAGTATGCCTCCTATTTATGATGAATATATTGATAAAAGTGGATTTAGAGAGGTCATGACTTTATTTAATGATGATTCCACTATTTTGGAAGAGGCTTCAATTGATTATGACAACAAAGTTGCTATCTATGATGATTATTGTGATGACATGTATGCTATAAAGAATAATGATAAATATGAAACTTGTCATCATGATTTTAATTTTCAATTGGATTATGCCAATCAAGTATCTCATGATAGTTATTTTGTTGAGTTTGCTCCCACTACTATTAATGAGAATAAATTTGCTTATGTGGAGAGTAATAAAAATTCTATGCTTATGTATCATGACAAGAATGCTTTGTGTGATGGATATATTGTTGAATTTCTTCATGATGCTACTGAAAGTTATTATGAGAGAGGATCACATGCTTGTAGGTGTCGCAATAATATCAAGTTTCCTCTCTATGTGTTGAAAGTTTTGAAGTTATGCTTGTTTTGCCTTCCTATGCTAGTTGATTCGTGCTCCCATAAAGTGTTTGCTCACAAAATCCCTTTGCATAGGAAGTGGGTTAGGCTTAAATGTGCTTGTCATATGCTTCATGGTGCTCCCATTGTGTTCAATTCTTTACTTTTATGCGAGTATCATTGAAATCATCATGCCTAGCTAAAAGGCATTAGAGAAAAGCGCTTGTTGGGAGACAACCCAATATTTCTACCTACTATTTTTTTGTGTCCACATGATTAAGCTACTGTGTTAATCATGTTTTATATGTTTTCTTTCCATAATGTGCCAAGTAAAGTCTTTGGGATAGTGTGGATGCTTGTTGATTTGATTGTGTGCAAAAACAGAAACTTTTGCGTCCAGTGCTGGAATTTCTATTCTGTACTGGAGCGTGAGCAAATTCTGAAATTTTTACACAGTATTAGGTTACAAATTGTTTACGTTGTCCTAATGTTTCAGAATTTTTGGAGGTACAGAAATATGGTTTTTAAATCGCTCACTACATTGTGTTCTTTTTTTGACAGATTCTGTTTTCGGTGCATAGTTTGCTTGTTTTAGTGTTTCCATAGCTTATATTGAGTAATATAAATTGTGGAAATGATATAATACAGTAGGAATCATGTGAGAACAATTATTAATATTGTCTTGACAGTACCTAAGTGGATGATTTATTTTTATCATACTAACCTATCTCACGAAGTTCCGTTAAGTTTTGTGTGATTGAAGTTTTCAAGTTTTGGGTGAGATATCGATATGAAGAGAATAAGGAGTGGCAAGACCCTAAGCTTGGGGATGCCCAAGGCACCCCAAGGTAATATTCAGGGAATACCCAAGCAACTAAGCTTGGGGATGCCCCGGAAGGCATCCCCTCTTTCGTCTTCAACATTATCGGTAACCTCACTTGGAGCTATATTTTATTCGTCACATAATATGAGTTTTGCTTGGAGCGTCATTTTATTTTGTTGATATTTGCTTTTTGATATCAATAATAATGTGTTATATCTTTTAGTTCAATAAAATGCCAATTATAGCCTTCACCATGCTCAGTCTGCAAGTTCATGTGTTGCTGTTTGAAAACAGAAAGTTTTCTGTTATGTCCAGAATATTCCTGAATAGTCAGAACATGATAAAAATCTGAAATTTTTACACAGTAAGAATGCATGAGTTCTCTGTCACGTTGTAATTTTTCAGAATTTTTTTACTTATTCACTCTTTACAGACTGTTCTGTTTGGGCAGATTGCTGTTATAGTTGCATTGTTTGCATATGTTTGCTTGTTTAATGCTTCTATTTGAGGATAGGAGTATTAAATATGCAGAGGCATTTAGTATGGAATGTTTAATTATAATTTTTGTAAGTTGTTACAGTAGAGAATGTTAAGGTTTAGAGTTGATTTATACTAACTTATCTCACGAGTTCTTGTTGCGTTTTGTGTGGATGAAGTTTTTAAGATTTAGGGAAACCATGATATGAGAGGAATTAAGGAGACACAAAAGCTCAAGCTTGGGGATGCCCAAGGCATCCCAAATTAATATTTCAAGAAGTCTCAAGCATCTAAGCTTGGGGAGGCCCCGGTAGGCATCCCACCTTTCTTCATCAACAATTATCGGTCAGTTTTGGTTGAGCCTAAGTTTTTGCTTCTTCACATGATATGTGCTATTCTTGGAGTGTCCTTTTATTTTTGTTTTGTTTGTTGTTTGAATAAAATTATCAAGATCTGAAATTTTTAAATGAGAGAGAGTCCTCACATAGCTACCTATTTACTTAACTACTCATTTGGTCTTCACTTATATCTTTTTGGAGTAGTTTGTCATTTACTCTTGTGCTTCACTTATATCCTATGAGTAAATTGTTGGAATGAATTGAATATCATAAAGTTGAAATTTATATGCTTCATATGCTTGTCCCATGGGGAGCAGTGACATTACATAAAGAAAAGTATAAGTGGTAAAATTTATTGGAGGTTAACAAGCATAGCATTAGTCACTGATGCAATTCATGAAAAATTTAATAAGGGAAGAGAAGATTCACATGCAAATATACTATCTTGGACATGTTTTATGATTGTGATCCCCCATTAAGTATTTTATGTCAAAGTGTTGACGTTGGACAAGGAACACAACATAATGAATTATGCTTGTTCATATTCACATAGAAGTTATATTGTTATAGATCCTCCAACATGTGGTGCTTGCCCAATATCTTTGCTAGCCAAAAATCCGCACCGAGTAGAGATACTACTTGTTCATCCAAAACCCTTAAACCTAGTTTCTTCCCATAAGTGTCCACCATATCTACCAATGGATTAAATAAGATCCTTCAAGTATGTTGTCATCGGTGCAAAAAGCAATAAAAATTGCCTCTAAATATGTCCGAACTTTTATTGTAAGGGAAATAAGCGTTGTACGAACTTGTGATGGTAAAGAAATAAAAGCGACGGACTGCATAATAAAGGTTGCTATCACAAGGGGCAATATAACGTGACGTTCTTTTGCATTAAGGGCTTGTGCATCCAACAACAAAAAGCGCATGACAACCTCTGCTTCCCTCTGCGAAGGGCCTATCCTTTACTTTTATGTATTTACTTTTTACGCAAGAGTCAATAGTGTTCTCCACTACTTCCTTTTTATTTTTCTCTTTTGCAAGCATCATGTGGTGGGGAAAGATCTAGGCACATATATCCAGTTGGATATGAGTGATCATGAGTTATTATTGTTGACATCACCCTTGAGGTGAATAAGTTGGGAGGCGAAATCACAAGCCCATATCTTTCTATGTGTCTGGCTGAAACTTTTGCTCCATATATATGTCGTGAGTGTTAGCAATCATAAAAGACTAAATGATGGTTGAGTATGTGGACTTGCTAAAAAGCTCCTACATGAGACCCTTCCTGAAAATATGATGAATTGCAATTGCATTGTTGACTAGAATAGTTTGTTAGAAAGTTTATGCCTTATACTTCATTGTTGTGATGAATTGTTACTTGCTCATAAGAAGTTTTATGATAATAAATATTGCTGTTATAATAATGATCTTGCTTTGAATCATTCAAGTCCAAGTGTACATGCAACAAAAGAAAAGATTATATGATGATTGTGATAGGTAGCATTCCACATCAAAATTTCTGTTTTTAATTGCTACTTTATCATGTTGAGTTTTATGAGAAAAAGTTGCTGTTATGATGCTAGGAAAAGTGATTGAAATTATCATTGATCAAACTTATGCACTATGCTAGCATTCACACTTCATAAATTATTTCTTTTATCATTTACCTACTTGAGGATGAGCAGGAATTAAGCTTGGGGATGCTGATACGTCTCCAACGTATCTATAATTTATGAAGTATTCATGCCATGTTTATTATAGTTTTGTATGATTTTGGTGCACTTTTATATGGCTTTTATATGATTTTCCTGGACTAACATATTGACCTAGTGCCCAGTGCCAGTTGCTGTTTTCTGCTTGTTTTTGGTTTTACAGAAAATCCATATCAAATGAAGTCCAAATGCAGCGAAACTTTTTGACGATTTTTTCTGGAACATAAGAGACACTAGAAGCTTCGGGAGGTGGCCAGAAGACCCACAGGGGCCCCATGAGCCACCAGGGCGCGCCACCCCCCACCCCCCAGGCGTGCCCTGGTGCCTCGTGGGCCCCCTGTGGCCCTTCTTCGCGTGATTCCAACGCTGAAAAATCATATATATTCAGAAACCCCCGAAAGTTAACCTAGATGAGTTTTTACGCCGTCACAAGCCTCTGTACCTCCACGATCTAATCTACAGCCCTTTTCTGGCACCCTGCCGGAGGGGGGAATCATCACCGGAGGCCATCTTCATCATCCCGGCGGTCTCCATGACGAGGAGGGAGTAGTTCACCCTCGGGGCTGAGGGTTTGTACTAGTAGCTATGTGTTTTATCTCTCTCTCTCTCTGTCTCTCTCTCTCTCTCGTGTTCTTGATTTGGCATGATCTTGATGTATCGCGAGCTTTGTTAATATAGTTGGATCATATGGTGTTTCTTCCCTCTCTATCCTTGTTATGATGAATCGAATCTTTTCCCTTTGAGGTTTCGTTATTGTTGGATTGAATATTTTAGATTGGAGAACACTTGATGTATGTCTTGCATATGAATACCTGTGGTGACAATGGGGTATTATATTGATTCACTTGATATATGTTTTGGCACTCAACTCGCGGATTCCCGTGGTGACATTGGGGTAATCTATGCATAGGGGTTGATGCGCGTTTTCATTATCTTTTCTCCGATAGAAACTTTGGGGTGATCCTTGGGGTTCTTTGTGTGGATTGAATATTATGATTATGAAGTTGTTTGATGCATATCGTATAATCAACTCACGGATACTTGTGGTGTCATTGGAGTATCTAGGTGACATTAGAGTTGGTTGATGTGTATCATATGGTGTTATTTTAGTACGAACTCTAGGGCTATTTGTGACACTTATAGGAATAGCTCAATAGATCGATCGGAAAGGATAACTTTGAGGTGGTTTCGTACCCTACAAACAATTTCTATCTTATGTTCTCCGCTAATAGGAACTTGGGAGTGATTCTTTATCGCACGTTGAGGGATGGTTATATGATCCAATTATGTTAGCATTGTTGAGAGATTGCACTAGTGAAAGTATGAACCCTAGGCCTTGTTTTTAAGCATTGCAATACTGTTTGTGCTCACTTTTGTTACTTGCTACCTTGCTGTTTTTATATTTTCAGATTACAAAAATCTATATCTACTATCCATACTACACTATTATCACCATCTCTTCGCCGAACTAGTGCACCTATACAATTTACCATTGTATTGGGTGTGTTGGGGACAGAAGAGATTTCTTGTATTTGGTTGCAGGGTTGTTCGAGAGATACCATCTTCAACCTACGCCTCCCACGGATTGATAAACCTTAGGTCATCCACTTGAGGGAAAATTGCTACTGTGCTACAAAACTCTGCGCCTGGAAGCCCAACACGAGTCTATAAGAAAAAGTTGTGTAGTAGACATCAGGAACCCCAACAGCAGCCTCGCCGCCGCCGCCGAGTGCGTCGAAGCCATTCTCGTGAAGCTTGAAGCTGCTGGATCTTCTTCCGTGGATCTGTAAGCGCCTCCATTCCTTTTCTGTTTTCTTCTCCATCGTAGTTCTTCGCAAGTTCTTCAATGTTCGTTCGAAGGAATCCATCTGCAGATCTTAGCTTATTACAAACTTAGATCCAAAAAAGCATAATATTGCGTCCGCATCACATTTAGCTCAATCTCGGACTCCCTCTGTAGCCCTAGCTATCCTCATTCTTCGCCACCTTCTATTACTTTGATACGAACTTAGGTCTTTTATTTCCCTTTATGAACATTTGTCAGATCTTAAACTGCAAATGAATCTGAACAGTAGTTGTTTTAGACACCTTGACCCGGATTATGTTTCATAATCTTTCCCGGGTCTCCATCTGTAGTAATATTGTACCGGGTCTTACCCATGCCAATTTACTGGCTCTCAGGTTATAATCCATAGTGAATCATTTAACCGGGTCATCATTATTCCATGGCTGCCACTGCTATAATTATTAACCCTGCAATATCACCTTGTCACCTCAACTGGCTTACTCCATTTTAGCAATACCTCGCCGGCTCTTAACCATGCTTCATAAACATGAACTTCATATCTTTGACCCGGTTTAAAACCGACTTATAATCTTTTCCCTGTATTTCTGTAGTTCACTTCTACCATTTAATTAATGGCTCCCAAAGCAAGCAAAGCCGCCAATTGGTCCAAATCATGCATGTCCGAGTTGACACTCCAAGACCTAGTGATCACCGGGTTACTCCCCGCAAAAGATCAGATCAAGTGGCGCACTCCAGAAGAGGAGACTCGGCCTGCTCCTGGCCCCAACGAAATCGTAGTCTTTAGAGATCACTTGGATAGGGGTTTTCGATCACCAGGTTCTAAGTTTTTCCGCGATATCCTTCATCATTTCCACATCAGGCCAGAAGATCTTGGGCCAAATTCAGTCCTTAATCTGAGCAACTTCCAGACCTTTTGTGAAGTATAACTTTAGATGGAACCCACAGTCGGCCTGTTTCAGGACTTCTTCTACTGCAACCGCCAAACTGAATGCAAGAATGGTTCTAGTTTGGAATGTGGTGGAGTCACCATTCAGTGGAGGAGGAGCTCATATTTCCCTGAGATGGCCCTGGTGAGTCACCCAAAGGATTGGCACAAAACTTGGGTTCTATTGCAAAGATACTTCTCCAACTGACGAGCACCCGCTGCCGGGTTACAGACAGGACCAACTCCCCGCCTCCATACAGTTTGACGCTTATGCTCCACCCGAAGAAAGGGAGACATTTCAACCTATTTACTCCAAAATCAATGCTCTTATAGATCATGGGCTATCCGGAGTTGACTTAACCCGGACTTGGACGGAGTGGAGAATTCAGCCACTCAGTGTCAGAAGCCGGCTCATGCACACCTATACTGGTGAAACAAATGATGAGCTACGTTTCAGCAAACAAAATCTGACCAAGACAGAATTGATCAAGTCCACCAAGAAACTTCTTGGTGAGAAAAAAGAGAAGATTGCTCTTGTTGGTCTCGCCCCCTTCTATGCTGGCAACCCGGCTCCAGAAGTAAGCCGCCCTGCTTCATTTTTATACTTGTATAAACCTTCATCTTACTTTATATTGACAAGCCGGGTTTTTTTTATTCCAGGAAGGCACAGAATGGTGGCAGACAGAGCTGGAAGCCATCACACCTCCTAAAGACCAGGACAAGGAAGAAGAGGAGGACAACTAAGAACATGAGGTAGAACTTGATTCCATTAGCTGTCTTTTTATCGAGCTTGCTGACGCCGATTTGTCTCAGGACCAGGCCAAAACAAGCAGAGCCAGCGCTACAGAGGTAACTTTGATATCCTCAGGCTCAGTCTCAGAAATATTTGGTCAAAAGAAAATTTGGGTTGCAGTCCATAAGGTTCCGTTTTCCCATCCATCTCCTCACTTGGATCATCATTTATCTTTGAAGAAACTACAACATAGTCAGAAGAGGAAGACCCAGAGCAGCTCAGGCGAGTTGTCAGAGGGCTTATCCCCAAAGAGATCCCGTCGGCCTCAACTTGACGTGCCAACAAGCCCCACAGCATGTCATCCACAAGCCGGCTTGTTTAAGTGGCCAATGCCACGAGACGACTTGGCTTACCAGACCTCGCCGTCCTCTGACGAGTCTAGCGCCACTCAGCTGCCGGCCTTTACCATTAACAAAGGGTATGGGACAAATATCTTCATAATCATATTCTATTGCACCCATCGAGTTTTTTATATCTTCCTTTTTATGCAGTGCCAAGGCCGTCACTAAGAACAAAACCGGCGAGTCTTCTGCTCCAGTAGCAGAGGCTGAAGTAAACCTATCTCATGATACTGTGATGGCCAATATTGAGCCGGAGGACCATCAGGCGGGTCAAGAAGAGCCACCGCTCCAGGACAACCCGCCAAGCCCTGTCCGTGCTTCTACCCCTCCAATTGTGGAGGAAAAAGAAACTTCCTCAGCAGCACAGCCCACCGAGAAGGCCTAGGATGACATGGTTGTCATTGGAGAGACCCGGACTACTCCTCCACAGTCTTCGACCGTCCTAGCCAAAATCCCAACAAAGGACGAGTCACCTTTGAAGAACAAAGGCAAGACCACTCTTTTATTTCAAACTTTGGAAGATCAAGATGTAGATACACTACACCAAACTTTCTTGACCCAGTTGTCTGAAAGTCGGGAAACTGAAGCCGCCATCATTCATAGCTTGGAGAGGAAGTACGAGGTAAACTTTACCGTCTTCTCCCTTATTCATATATATGTATTCTTCAAATCGTAAGCACATCTGTATCCCACCATAGCCCCCAAGGGCCGGTTCACCATATCATAGTGAGTTGGGACTTGTATTATTTTAAACTTAAACCAAATAGTAGCCCACTACTGCAGGCGACTGCTAACGCGACACATGAATCAGAGACCCCGCGACCAAACTGTGTGCGCTGCATGCATCGCAAACGGTGTAGTAATAAAACCGTCCCAAATAAGACGAACTGTTTGTGATGCCAGAGACATCAAAAATGATTCAGATTAGAGACGTGTGTGCGATACGTGGCATACAATTGGTCCATACGAACTGTTTGCGATAAGCCAGAACAACAAACATGGTCAGCCAGTTCGAGGTGTGTGCGATACATGGCATACAGTTCACTCGGATGAACTGTTTGTGATTATCCAACACAACAGAAATGGGTAGCCAGTTCGAGGTGTGTGCGATGCATGGCATGTGGTTCACTCGGATGAACTATTTGCGATTACCCAGCACAACAAAAACGGTTCAACTTAACAAGGTGTGTGTGATACGCGGCAAACAGGTCAGTAATCCGAAATGTGTGGGAAGACGGATAACAACACGGACGATTCCTGCTAATAACCCGTGTGTGTTGTGGGCAAACATTTGCTTGTATACAATTGTCAGCGATTGATGAAATCATCACCGACGGGTTCCCTAGTTTAGTCCGTCTGCGATGTAATTTGCTCAGTCTACAGAAGAACAACATATATAACCAAATTAAACATCCAATTACATAGGTGACTATACAAAACATTCGCACACACCTCAATAAACAATCACATGCATTCTAAACTAGGAGAAACGATCATCTAATCATCTACTTCTTGTGACACTGCCGCCACTACTCGTGGCTCGATCCCTCGTCGTCCACAGGAAGGAGGCACTCCCTCATCTCAACGATCTGCATGTACATCTCGTAGCTTGTGTACGCATCCTTGGTCGCGTACTTGACGTGTTCTTCATCCAGTCTCCGCACCCAGGCCTCGTGCCAGGCATCCTTGTTCTTTTTGCACTCATCCTTCAAGCCTCTGTAGTAGGGGTCGATGATGGCCATGGCTAGGTCAACCAGGGAGTCCTTCTCCTTCTTTCTTCCCCAGACCCTGTACTGGCCTTGGATGTCGACAAGATTCTGGCAGGCCAAGCCCGTAGTCTCAAGCACCTTTAGATCGTTCACGGTGTCCACCATAGCGAACCTGTAGTCGGGGCTGTTGATAAACCTGGCGAAACGCTCGCAAGGCCTTGTGGCCAAGGAGTAGTGGTAGACGAGGACATGATGGCGCACGCACAACTGGGCGACGGCAACCTTCTGATCATACCCGATACGACCACCGGTGAACTCGAGGTCGAAGCCGACCACTTGGTACTCGTCCTCAGCAAGCAACTGCTCCATAGTGTGGATGGAGCTCTCCACCGAGACCGGCTCATTGGTGTACACCACCGAGAGGTCCTTCCCCCTCACGTGGGTGTCCACTAAGTGAGGCGTGGTGAACTGCCGCCCGTCGTCATCGTCAGCCGCTGGGAGCGCCATTGGAGCCGCTGGATATCCTCTCTATATGCGTCGTCGTGGGTGTGCTTTTTATGTCATGGGGCGCGAGAGATGAAGGTAAATGGCCGCGGGAATAAATGAGGGCCGGGCGGCCGGGATTCTCGGCACGTCCGTAAGGCAGTTTTTGCCGCACGTAACTGCGTCGTGGCACCGCGTCCGGCATAACCGCATGCATAAGGCACCCCAAACGTACGTGATCGTGCGCCGGCCCGAAACGCTTGCAGTGCTCACGGAGGGACGCGGGCAGAGCGCGCGGTGGGACACGAGCAGAGCGCGCGGCGAGACGCGAGCAGAGCGCGCGTGGCGTGACGCGAGCAGAGCGCGCCGCGGCCGCCTCAACCGTGAGCAACCACACGCATAGAGCAGTTGAACACGCAGGGAATGGCCATCTACAAGCCGGCCAGTAGTTGCGAGCCGGCGGCGTGATGTGAAACTATGTCGCGTTCCACATCACACAGTGGGCGAACAATCGTTTGCGACGCTGCGTAAAGAGCGGCCGTGTGCTAGGTAATTAAATCGCAAACGTTTTTTTAACCATTTGTGTACGTGTCATTTCGTCCTCCTCTCGCATGTCTTGTCACTGCGCTGCCGCATAAGGCTTAAAGCGCAAGCTTGAGCACCGCACTGGCATTCTTTTGGCCAAACGTTAGCTCGAAGAGGCGCCAATGAATCGTCGGTGAGCTCGTTCCCGTGCTACCGCGCAGGTTCCCGCGCGGAACCGTGCAAGCTTCCCGCCCGACTCGGCAAAATCCCAAAAAAACCCAGTGCTTACCGGCCTGCTATATAAATAGTCACTGCCGGTGAGTCGGCATCGCATTTTCCCCTCCCTCCCCGTAGCTTATCTCGTCTGCTTCTCCCACCATCACCAATGGCGCCGGTCCGTCGTCGTTTCTTAGCCACTCCACCGTCGTCTGAGGACAGCTCCAGCTGGGAGGCTACACCGCGGCGGCGGCGCAGTCCCCGGCAGCGTGTACTGCCCGTGGCGTCCCTATTGGGTGTGCGCACAACACCCGCCACACGCTCCGCCGCCGCTGCCCGACGGCAGCTGTTGTCGGCCGCCGTTACCGCCACCCCACCGTCGGCCGCCGAGGCCGCCACACCACCAAAGCCCACCAGGGCCATCGACCGCTCCGCCACCGCGGCCCGAAGGCGGGTGGTGGCCGTCGTGGCCGCCACCCCACCGTCGGCCGCCGTGGCCATCACCCGCTCCGCCACCACGGCCCGAAGGCGGGAGGTGCCCGCCACCCCATCGTCGGCTGCCGTGGCCGCCAACCCACCGTCGACCGCCGGGGTCATCACCAGCTCCGCCACCGCGGCCCGAAGGCGGGATGTGGAGGCCCGCACGAGCATCGGCGACCTTGCCGCGCACTACATCGAGTTCCTGCAGGAGGAGGAGGAGCGCCTGGTCGAGCACGCCAAGCATCTTACCGGTAGTGGCGTGGAATGCGGAGATATACGAGGAGTCCCGCCGCTTCGAGAGGATCGTCTGGAGCGGCAGAGGGCGTTCGAGCTGGGCGTCGCTAAAGGTGCAGCAGCGGAAGGCGCCGAATTCCGCTTCTCCAGCTTGTCGGTAGGCCCCTCCTCCTCGGCCTCTTACTGAGCACGCTCGGCAGAGGAGAGGTGCTTGAAGTAGTACAAAGCCCCTCCGTAGTAGTAGTATTTAGGGGCTATTTTGTTCAGTTCATCTGACTATAGATATGGTTGAACTGTACTACGTACTTAAATTTAGCTAGTATATATAGTTGAACTAGCTATTTCAGTACGTGGTTGGCAACAATTGGGTAAAAGTTTGTTCGGTTCAGCTGTCGAGTTGAACTATTTGTATAAAGAACGACTGCTTAATCTATGAATGAAATCTATGCTTAATGAATTTCATTTGCAAAAAATACAGTACTAGTGATTTTTAGTTGCAAAATGTGACAAATGGCAGTGTTTTTGTTCTGACGATCACAAATGGCAGTGTTACTAGGTTCACAAATGGCAATGTTACTAGATTGACAAATGGCAATCTTACTAGATTGACAATTTTTCCATTTTGACAAATGGCAAATATACCCAATATGACAGATGCAAATCTTACCACATTGTTTGTACGTCGTTGCACACGGGTCATCATGCAAAATCGTTTGCGATGAAGAGATGCACAAAACCTGCACGCCACATTTTCCCTTGGCTTAGCTGCGAAGGAACCCAGCTCTCGCTTTTCATACGGGTGTTCATTCTGAAACGTTTGCGATGAAGAGATGCACAAAACCTGTGCGCCACATTTTTCCCTTGGCTTAGCTACGAAGGAACCCAGCTCTCGCTTTGCATACGGGTGTTTAGTCTGAAACGTTTGCGATGAGTGTTTTATTCAGAGAAAGACATTGATGTTTTTTTTTTTACTTTGGTAAGTATGTAAATTCAGAGAAAAAACGCTAATTAAGTTGATCAAAATCATAGATTTCATTTAGTGACACTGTGGTTTTACATTCATACGACCGGGATACAATATTAAATAAAAAAACTAATTGCAGCGGTGGCAGCGGCAGCGGCGTGCTGCGCCAGTGTTGTCATCATCCGGGACGTTGTTGTTCAAGTCTTCAAGCCATCCCAGAATGTTATGGACTTCCAAATCCAAGAGCCATTCATCGCGCGATCGACGGGCGGGGCGCGGGGGGGGGACGGCGCCTCGCGGCGCTGCGAGGTAGCGGTCGACGGCGGCGTCCCATGACGCTGAGGGGGTCACGGCGGGTGCAGGCGCGCGCATAGGCATAGGTGTGGCTGGTGCAGGATAGCGCACGGGGACCGGCGCCGCGGTGGGTGCTGGGGCGTGCACGAGCACAGGCGGGGGCGCTGGTGCTGGTACGTACACGAGCTCGCGTGGGTCCGCGGGGACCTCGCTGACGCCCGCGGCTTCCAGCTCTGCGATGGTGCTCGGCGACCAGCCCATCAATGCCACGGGGATGGTCGCTGGCGCGGGCGTGGGCATGGGAGCTAGGACGGGAGCGGGGGCAGCATCCGCCGCGGCCAGCTCGTTTAGGGCCATGTCCCTGACTTCCCATTCCTCCTTATTTTCTATCTCCTCTGGCTCGGAGTCGACTTTACCAAACCGAAAGACTAGTGGCAGATGATCCTTGTGCGCCATGGAGTAGGTGGAGCTCTGGAAGATAGGATTTGGGCGAGAGGGGAATGAGAGGCAAAGAGAGATCGGTAAGGCCGTTTGTGATGATAACGTGACAGCTATTTGTTGGCTGTTAATGTGTGCGCCTTCTCTCATATTGGACAATTTTTTTACCACGGCATGTTGGTGCCATTTCATGACACCGTGCCAAGTCTCATGAATTGCAGAGGAGTTTTGGATTTACAGGAATTTCAAAACCAAGTTCTCAAGTTTGCGGTCGAGCCACGAAGAGCCTAGGTGTTTGAAATTCATACTCATTTCTTGCATGGGACCTAAACATGCAACCAAGGACACATATATGATTTTTCAACCCATTTTGGTGCACAGGAGCATGTGCATGCAGTTCAAATTTGAATTATGCACATAAAATGCCTAGAAAACTCAGTTAAAGTATAAAAATGTCCAAACGAACCACGAATAATTCCAAAATTTAACACGACACTCCTATTGGTCTATGTTACCTCTAAAACAATCAAGGCAAGAAGAGGCAACGAATGTCGTTTAGTCCGGAAAGGTGACACATTCCCTACCGGAACCATGAGGCTTCTTGTCAGAAGCTCTGGTTTGTGAGAAGCTTATACCAAAACCTGCCCCAAATGGGACAAAATTTTTACCGCGGCATGTTCGTGCCATTCCATGATAGCATGCCAAGTTTCATGAATTTCAGACAAGTTTTGGATTTACTAGAATTTCAAAACCAAGTATCTTAGCATTTGCGACCGAGCCACGATGCCGAGGTGTTTGAAATTCATTCCCATTTCTTGCATGGGACCTAAGCATGCACCCAAGGACACGCATATGATTTTTCAACCCATTTTGGTGCACCGGAGCTTGTGCATGTAGTTCAAATTTGAATTATGCACATAAAATGCCTAGAAAACTGAGTTAATGTATAAAAATGCCCAAACGAACCCTGAATAATTCCAAATTTTAACATGACACTCTTGTTGGTCTATGTTGCCTCTAGAAAAAAATGAAGGCAAGAAGAGGCAACGAATGTCATTTCGTCCACAAAGGTGACACGTTCCCCACCGGAACCATGAGGCTTCTTGTGAGAAGCTCTGGTTTGTGAGATGCTTATACCAAAACCTGCCCCAAATGGGACAATTTTTTACCACACATGTTGGTGCCATTCCATGATAGCATGCCAAGTTTCATGAACTTCTGACGAGTTTTGGATTTACTAGAATTTCAAAACCAAGTATCTCAACATTTGTGGTAGAGCCACGATGCCGAGGTGTCTGAAATTCATTCCCATTTCTTGAATGGGACCTAAGCCTGCACCCAAGGACACATATATGAATTTTCAACCCATTTTTGTGCACCGGAGCATGTGCCTGTAGTTCAAATTTGAATTGTGCACATAAAATGCCTAGAATACTCAGTTAATGTATAAAAATGTCCAAACGAACCCCGAATAATTCTAAAATTTAACACGACACTCCTATTGGTCTATGTTACCTCTAGAAAAAAAATCAAGGCAAGAAGAGGCAACGAATGTCGTTTCGTCCACAAAGGTGACACGTTCGCTACTGGAACCATGAGGCTTCTTGTGAGAAGGTTTGGTTTGTGAGAAGCTTATACCAAAACCTGCCCCAAATGGGACAAAAAATATACCACAGCATGTTGGTGCCATTCCATGATAGCATGCCAAGTTTCATGAATTTCAGACGAGTTTTGAATTTACTAGAATTTCAAAACCAAGTATCTCGGCGTTTGCGGCCGAGCCACGATGCTGAGGTGTTTGAAATTCATTCCCATTTCTTGCATGGGACCTAAGCATGCACCCAAGGACACACATATGATTTTTCAACCCATTTTGGTGCACCAGAGCGTGTGCATGTAGTTCAAATTTGAATTATGCACATAAAATGCCTAGAAAACTCAGTTAATGTATAAAAATGTCCAAACGAACCCCGAATAATTCCAAATTTTAACACGGCACTCATATAGTTTTACGTTCACTACAGACAAATGTTCTAGCAATTCAAACACCGTCCTTTGCCGCTGTGACCCCATTCCGTATTTCAAATCAAGACAAAAAATCAAGTACATCACACACAGTTTATTATCACCAACCGTGTGAGATGCAGTACAAAATATCTTGGTGCACCGTCATATATGGCTTACGCGAGAAGGTTCGTCGGCTATAGTCCACAACCGACACTTCAAGTAAACTAGCCCCCCCAAATATCATTTCACTGTTCAATCGTCGCCGGTCAAAGATGGGGACGTGGACCCGCGTCGTGAGGGCAACTTTGGCGGCCCACTCCGGCGAGAGCGCGGCCGCGGCCTCCATGAGCGTGCTCACAACCTGCTTGAGCACGGCCGCAATCTACGACCGGGTGGCTACGGCAGCCGACACGGTCGCTGCTGCAGCTGAGATGGCGGCAACAACATCTGCGACGGGGATAGCAAATGGCGAGAGCGGGACAGCAGCTGTCCGTTCCGCGGTGGCCGCCTTAGCCCAGATGGAGGCCGCCCGCGCCCATGTCGAGGCTGCCCATGCCCAGCTCCTGGCGGTCACCACACAAATCACACGAAGCTTCTCCGACAACGGTCGGCAACCCATGGCCGAAGAGTTTGCAATCGCCGAGAGCGTTCGAGCAGCCGTCCGTTCGTTCGCGGCATACATTGCCGCGATGGAGCCCGTCCAAGCCCAGACCATGGCCCCCCACGCCCAGCCCACGGCGGCCTTTTCCAAAGAGATGGCGGACGCAGATGGCGAGATTCTTGCCGAGTATGGTGCGATGGATGCCATGGAGCCCCTTCCCCAAGAGATCGGCGGGCGCGAGCTGGACATGGAGGAGGCGGCGGAGATCGACGAGCACCAGGCGGAGTAGTAGTCTTCGTTTAGAGCACCGGTCTTTTGTTAGAGTAATGTTTAGGTCAGCTAGCTATGTTTAATTGCTGAACTTGCTCGATTAAGAAGTGTGGGTGTGCTGTAGGCTCTTTTGTGTACCCAAATTATGCAATGACGTGGATGACCCTGTAACCAGGGAAATTCGAACCAAAATTTGCACGTTCAAACTCATCACACACGGGGTAAGCCATATGAATCGTTTGTGATGTTCAGATATTGTACACAGTGCTAAATAATGGACCGTGTCTGATGACACTTCGCGCGCCAGTTTTTCGCTGCACGGAGCGAATTTTTTTGGCATCCGCGGAAATATCTACCTCCCATGGCCTCCTCCTCCTTACCAAAAGCCACATTTCCCCTGTTTCCGCCTTCCATTCCAAGTTCAAACCTTCACTGCTTGCTTGCAGCGTCGCCGCCTCGCCGGCGACGCGCCTTCTTGCTGCTCGGCCTCGTCGATCTAGTCAGGTAATCCACACTCGACCCCCATCCTCCACCTCCATCTACATCCCACATGCCCCGACCACCGGCGCGACACCTTCCACCCAAATCACCGACCCATCCTCCAAATAAGCGCCGCCCTAAGCCATGGTGCACGCAGTATAGCCAGGAGCTCAAGGAGCATCTGGCAGCGGAGAAGCAAATCGCGGCCGCACGCGCGGATGAGGTCGCGATGGCTGCCATGCGTGCCGACCCCCAGATCTTGGAGGAGCACCTCGCCGTCGAGGCCACCGTCGACGCGTCACAGGTGGACGCCGCCACATGGTTGGCTGCTTTAAACAATAGTTCGTGGCATTTTCTCGAGGCCACCGTCGGTGCCTTCGACGAAGACTACGAGGTGTTTTCTCAGCGTGCCCGTGCTTACCTCAATCCAGAGCCAGCAGGTTGGTGCCCGGAGCGGCTCAGGCGACTCACCACTACGAGGAGGTCACCCACGATGTGGAGGCCTTGCCCTCTTCCAAGTCTAAGGAGCCCATCGTCATCGATATCTCCGACGATGAGGAGTAGCTTGTCTTTTTAGCTCACTGCAAGGACCTATGTTCAGCTAGCTATCTACGCCGGTTAAGCATGTTCGGTTTACCTATTGCATGTGCTGCTCCTGCCTTTCCTTTACAAATTCTAGTGAATTGTCCTATGTACTCTTACTATGCAATCTGATCCTCTAGTATATATGTTCTATATATTGTGCAATGTGGTGCTGAGTTAACTGTTTGGTTATTTTTTTGTCATGTTCAGATAACTGTTTAGTTCAATTCTGCAATGTGATGCTTAATTCTTGTGGGTGCAATTTTGTATTCTCTTGCATGTGAGAAATAATCGAATTTGGCTGTACAAATTACATGAGATACAAATACAATTGCTATATTTCCAAGTTGTTAAGCATACTAGGTTTGTTTAACTGTCTAATCTTGTAGTATCTTCTCTTGTGCAATGTGGTGCTGAGTTAATTGTTTGGTTCATTTGTTGCGGTGCTTAGTTAACTGTTTGGTTCAATTCTGCAATGCGATGTTCAATTGTCGTGGGTACAATTTTGTATTGTTATGCACGTGAGAAATAAATCGAATTCGGCCGTACTAAATACATGAGAAACATATGCAATTGCTATATTTCCTAGTTCTTAAGCATGCTTGGCTTGGATAAATGGCTTTTCCATGTGGCTCAAATTAATCTGCTGAATCTGCAATGTGTTTATTGTTCATCAACATATTTTACTGATAGTATGCCAACCCTCACTTAACCTGATCAATAACAACCTTATATGTGTTGCAGGGAAACAATGGCAGGCACTGAGGTTTACCATCGAGGTTCGCACATGCATGGTCCTTTGTCTAATAGCACATTATTGTGCAATTGCAGGAACCATTCTAGTATTTAGGTTTTTAACAATTTGGTCTTGCACATGTAGGTCCTGCTGTCAGAGGTTTTGACCCACTGTTCGACCCATTTTGCATATGGGGAAATGAGATGTCCATGAATATCAGTCAAGTCAAGAAACTCAGAAAGATTGTGAGGATAAAGAAACTAGCGACGAAAAACAACAAGATCTTTGTCTGCACAATGAAGAAGACATCAGTGAACTACAGGATGGTACTAACTCTTATACTCCCTCCGGTCCTTTTTAGTCTGCATATAAGTTTTGTCCGAAGTCAAAGTATCTCTACTTTGACCAAAGTTATAGAAAAAAAGCATCAACATTCAAACTGCAAAATCATTATTTTTAGATGCATTATGAAATACAATTTTATAGTTTACATATTTGGTATCGTGGTTGTTGATATTTTTTAAAATAAATTTGGTGAAACTTTACAAAGTTTGACTTCATACAAATCTAATGCGTGGAGTAAAGAGGACCGGAGGGAGTACCTTGTTTTTTTATTCCTTTGCGCCATTTCAAAATTCAGAGAAGATATTTATGCATATCTTTGTTTTCAGGCCTTTCCAAAGCAGTTCATAGATGATTACCTCTCAAACCACCTGTATGGTCAAGAGGCGAGGAAGGTGTTCATACAACACCCACGGTACAATATTGAAGTCTTCCTCAAGAGGACGAAGGATGGGCGGTCAATCATCCACAAGCACTGGCCTAAAGTTGCAAGGACCTTCAACATCATTGAAGGCTCAATATTCGCCTTCCACTTTAGCAGTTTTCTAGATGAGATTCATCTGTCTATCTACCGTCTATGATGCTAATTTCCAAAGGTTTTAGATGTTGCATGTGAAACTTGGTGTTGTGTAATGGGCTAGCTAGCTATATGCCTATATGGTGTGAGTGAGTGCTTAAGCTATATGATGTTGTACTCTGATGTATTTCAATTATGAAATCCTGGTTCCGTAATATGAAAATGAAATATATTGTGTGTTTATTATGAAATGTAAATTTGATTACTAAATGGATTAATAATAATAGGCCAATTAGCCTGCTTATTGGGTTTTTCTAGTGCAAACGGTTATTGAGACAACACCGTGCGCGATGATCTCAGACAACCCACACAGTTTATAGGAAGTAAACGTGTTGGATCAATGAACAATCACACACAACTTCCTCTGGACAACTGTTTGCGTTAGGCCACCTTGCACAAATGTTTTCCACATAAAAAGTGTGTGTGATGGACAGCCTATGGCACACAGTTTCTTCTAGACACCGTGCGTGATGCATTCAATAACACAAATGATAAAATTATTACTATCGTCTGCAATGGCAACGCTATCACAGACGATGTGATGCGGAAAACTGTGTGCTTTGTATATATGAACGAAAACGTTTGTCTGGGATTCACTGTGTGGGATGTATATACGATCGGAAACGTTTATCTTGGATTCACTATGTGGGATGTACATACGAACGGAAACGATTGGGCCAGTATAATTGTCTGCGATGGCTCACCCGATCGCGCACGAGCTCTTTTTGCCCCGCGTGTGTGACCAGAGGCCCTATCGCGGACGGTTTCTGGGTCGTGTGGAAAGGACCCCCCCTATCGCACACACATGCAAGGCGACGGTTTAAAACTATGTCGCTGAAAGGGGGTAAAAACCGTTTGTATAGCAGCTCGCTGTACTAGTGGCCCCCAAGGGCCGGCTCATCTGTTTATGATGAGCTGGGTCTTCCATAATTTGTCAATCAAATGCTAATGCATTAGCCCCCAAGTGCCGGGTCGGTTGGCTGCGGCGACTCGGGACTTAATCTTTCCTTCTACATTGATTTTGAAAAGAATAGATATTCTGTAGCCCCCAAGTGCCGGGTCAGCCGCCTGTAGCTACCTGGGATTTTTAGAAAAATGTTCGAAACTAAATATTTGCTTGTGCAGGATATGATGAAGCAATCTGAATCACAAGTGGCCAACTTAAAGCCGGAAGTGACCAGTGAGAAAAAATTGAGAGAAGAAGCTGAAAAGCTATCTTCAGACTTTGAAAAATCCTTGATCACTTGCACGGACAACTTGGAAAAGGCCAAGACAGATTTTGCCAAGGAAAAGGCCGACATGCTGAAATGAGCAGAAGAAGCCGAATCTCAACTCAAGCCAGTGGCCGAAGAGCTTGAAACACTGAAAAGCCATATAACGCAAATGGGAGTGGCCATCTTTGGTAAGTGTCTTTCTGTACACTGAGTCGGTTATTTATCCGGGTTACTGATACTTCCATGATCCATTGACAGGTAGAAAAAGGCATAATGTAATGGGCCTACCCATTATCAAACTGAAAGCCTTCTATAAATTCTTGGAGCAACTCTATGTAGGCGGCGCCAAGTGTATAATGGAAGTGAAGAACACACAAGCTCCCCCGTCTCAAATTATGGAAATGATCAAGGAGTTCTCCACTGTACCAGAGTGGATTAAGGAGCTGAAAAGGTTGGCTTGCCGTCAGGGAACCATGTACGCACTTGCACGCTCCAAGGCCTATCTCCCTGAAATGGAGCCAGCCCTTCTGGAAGACGGATTCCCAGAGTTTAACGCGGACGGTACTTCTTTCACAAATCAAGACTATCTGTGTTGTGTGAAGGAGACCCGGGTTGCGGCAACAAAGACTGCAGAAGAACTGGATCTGGCCAAGTTCCAAGCCGGCTACTCTGAAGCCGGCAAAAGGATGGAGATGCCCAACCCCAAGCCAATTGAACTTAAACCTCCTCGTAAGCAATCCTTTGCCTCCGATGTCAATGCCTCCGATTTGATCCAAGAAGGCATGGTATTTGAAGCCTTGTCCAAAATTCAGTGACTGCCCGAAGAAAGAAACGATGAAGAAGTCGCTGAAGAGCCGGCGCGTGACAACCCGGCATCAACGGGAGGTCAAGACAAGCAAGCGAGCGTCAACCCTGAAGCTCCAGAAGCTGCCGGCTCACAACCATCGTCATATGTGCAAGTTTGAACTTTCTGGCCCTTTGAGAAAAAATGGCCTGATGGAGGCTTGTAATATCATAACAAAAACAACGTCGTAATCTGTCAATGCCTTTGTGCATTTGAGCAAGTATAACTTTTGATCTTGTAATGACTGTTGATAACGCTGTTTACACCTGTGTGCTCAACTTGATTGTATGAACTTGGTGCTTTTATCAATATCTGTAGCCGTAATTGCAATACAACCCGCTGTTCTATAGTAACATACATCTGGAATGAGTACTGAGATCCGGTCGTTGTGGCAACTTGTTGTAATACCTCCAGCACCTTTACTGTATGATGACTTAGGAGAAGTTGTGGCTTCTGTTCAACCCGGCAAATCATGCTGCCGTTATGATATCACAAATAAAGTGAATAATAAACTTGTTTCTGCAAAGATATGTAATATGCACAAACATTTATAATATAAATGCATGGTATAAAATCATAATAATGCAAACTTATAAAGATAAATGCTGGCTTTCGAAGCACGACATAAAGACCGGCTTGCGAGGCTCGAGTCTGATTTGCATCGGTGAAGCAGGCTTTTTGGCCTCTTTTGGTTTGTCCTAGCTCTCTGAAAGCCGGCTCTCGCGTGACTTAACTAGTGTTTTAACTTTGATGAGTTCAGGGTCACCTCTATGATTGACTCATCAGGCGTTCACCGGGTCACCTTTTGTGAGTAGCATCTTGCTAATAGGCAGGTTTAACCAAGTATATAATGGCATATGCCGGGTTAAGAGGGATGTTAATAGCTAAACTCGAAGAGTTGGAAGCCCCCAAGTAACCAATGATCAAAGAACAAAGACTCAACACACAATTTCTGAGGCAAAATGACAAACTCTCTTATCCAGAGATGCCGGCTTTATTTCATTGATCATAATATATATACATGATGAAGGTATGTACAGAAGATATTACCAAGTCTGTGACTTAGGTATAATACGGCCAGAGATGTGCAATATTCCAGGGTCGGTCAGAGGTACATGACTTATCTGCTTCACGTATGTCAACATGGTAATATGAACCATTGTTGAGGTTCTTGCTGATGATGAAGGGTCCTTCCCAAGAGGACGAGAGCTTGTGCTTGTGTGTCTGGTCTTGTATCATACGGAGCACTAAGTCACCTTCCTGAAAGGTACGGCTTCGAACTCTACGGCTATGCTAGCGACGTAGGTCTTGTTGATATATTACAGATCTGGACGCGACAAGTTCGCGTTCTTCTTCCAGAGCATCAAGAGCATCTTGGCGAGCTTGTTCATTATCAGCCTCCACATAAGTTGTGACTCGAGGAGAGTCATGACGAATATCACTTGGAAGTACAGCTTCTGCACCATAGACCAGGAAAAACAGCGTATAGCCTATTGACCTGTTGGGAGTAGTCCGGATATTCCAAAGTACTGCAGGCAATTCCTCTTCCCAGCAGCCAGGGGTGCGTTCCAGAGGCACCATGAGCCTTGGCTTTAGTCCACGCAGCAATTCTTGATTAGCTTGGTCTGCCTGTCCATTGGAATGAGGATGTGCGACAGATGTCAAGTCAAGTCGGATGTGCTCCTGTTGACAGAACAGCTTCATGACTCCTTTGGAAAGATTAATTGGTTCCATTGTCTGTAATGATGCTATGTGGATAGCCAAAATGATAGATCAATTTTTTCAGGAATTTGACAGCCGTAGCACCATCACAACGGCTGACCGGATCTGCTTCAACCCACTTGGTAAATTTGTCAACTGCAACCAACAAGTGAGTATGTTTATTCTTGGACCTCTTGAAAGGTCCGACCATATCAAGCCCCCAGACTGCAAATGACCAACTGATTGGAATCATCCGCAACTCTTGAGCCGGTACATGAGCTTGACGAGCAAATTTCTGGCATCCATCACACTTGCGAACAATATCTTCTGCATCTGCATGAGCTGTGATCCAGTAAAAACCATGTCGAAAAGCTTTCGCAACCAATGATCTTGAGCCGGCATGATGTCCACAATCGCCAGAGTAGATTTCATGGAGAATTGCACGACCCTCTTCAGGAGAAACACAACATTGAAAATGCCTATGATGCTTCATCAGTGTAACTCGCCATTGACTATGGTCATGGACTTGGACCTCCGGATAATCTGCCGAGCGATGATTTCCTCTGCTGGGAGCTCACCACGGCTCAGATATGCCAAGTAAGGTACTGTCCAATCTGGTATAGCATGAACAGCGGCCACCAATGCCGCTTCTGGATCAGGAATAGAAATATCTTCCTCCGTCGGTAATGTGACTAACGGGTTGTGCAAAACATCCAAGAAAACATTGGGTGGAACAGGCTTTCGCTGAGACCCCAAACGAGACAATGCATCTGCTGCCTCGTTAAGCCGGCAATCAATATGATTAACCTGGTATCCCTTGAAGTGTCCAACAATATTTGTGACTGCGTGTCTGTAAGCCGCCATGAGGGGGTCCTTGGAATCCCAAGTCCCGGATACCTGCTGAGCCACCAAGTCTGAGTCGCCCAAACATCTGACCCGGCTTAAGTTCATCTCCTTAGCCATACGGAGACCATGAAGCAAGGCCTCATATTCTACTCCATTGTTAGTACATGGAAACATAAGCCTCAAAACATAACAAAATTTATCACCTCGCGGGGAACTTATCACAACTCCAGCCCCCGCGCCCTCCAATTGTCGGTATCCGTCGAAGTGTATTGTCCAGTATGTTGTATCCGGCTTATCATTAGGTGCTTGTAACTCAGTATAGTGATTGATGAAATCCACCAAGGCCTAAGATTTGATGGCAGTTCGTGGCACGTATTTGAGGTGATGTGGGCCAAGCTCAATAGCCCACTTGGCAACCCGGCCTGCTGCTTCCCTGTTCTGGATGATGTCTCCGAGAGGTGCTGAGCTGACGACAGTAATGGGATGCTCCTGAAAGTAGTGTTTCAGCTTATGACTTGCCATGAACACGCCATAGACCAGCTTTTGCCAATGCGGATACCGCTGCATGGACTCTGTTAAAACTTCACTTATATAATACACTGGTCGCTGGACTGGGTACTCCTTGCCTTCTTCCTTGCGTTCCACGACAACAGCAACACTGACGACTTTGCTATTGGCGGCAATGTATAGCAGCATCGGCTCCTTCTCCTGAGGAGCGACAAGGATAGGCAGCTCAGACAACTGCTTCTTGAGGGACTCAAAGGCTTGATCTGCAGCATCACCCCAAGTGAAATTATCTGAATTTTTGAGTAATTGGTAGAGAGGAATCCCTTTTTCCCCAAGCCGGCTTATAAACCGGCCCAAAGCCGCCACACACCCTGCCAGCTTTTGGACAACATTGAAGTTGGCCGGCATGGCCAGAGTCATGATGGCTTTGATTTTTTCTGGATTGGCCTCAATTCCGCACTCAGAAACCAGGAAACCCAGCAATTTTCCTGCAGGAACACCAAACACACATTTTTCCGGGTTGGGCTTCATCTGGTAAAGTCTCAGGTTGTCAAACGTCTCCTTTAAATCATCCAACAAAGTCTCTTTTTTCCGGGACTTGACCACGATATCATCAACGTATGCATGAACGTTACACCCAATCTGCTTGTGAAAACAGTTTTGGACACAGCGCTGATAAGTTGCATGTGCACACTTCAGACCAAATGGCATCGACGTATAGCAGAAAGCTCCAAAGGGCGTGATAAAAGTTGTCTTTTCCTGGTCCTCCTCCTTCATCTCGATCTGATGATAACCGGAGTAAGCATCCAGAAAACATAAACACTTGCAGCCAGCCGTAGCATCAATGATCTGGTCAATAATGGGCAGAGCAAAAGGATCACAGGGACAAGCCTTATTCAAGTTCGTGTAATCAACACACATCCGCCAAGTCCCGTTTTTCTTCAGAACAAGCACTGGGTTAGCCAACCACTCTGGATGAAATACTTCAACGATGAACCCGACAGCTAGGAGCGAAGCCACCTCTTCTCCAATGGCTTTGCGTCTCTCCTCATTAAAATGATGGAGGTACTGCCAAACAGGCTTAAACTTAGGATCCACATTAAGGGAGTGCTCAGCGAGTTCTCTCGGTACACCTGGCATGTCAGAAGGTTTCCATGCAAAGATGTCCCGATTCTCACGGATGAACTCGATGAGCGCGCTTTCCTATTTAGGATCCATATTCGCCCCAATGGTGAACTGCTCAGAAGGATCACCAGGGGTGAAATCAACTTGCTTGGTATCTCGAGCCGACTTGAACTTGAGCCGAGGATCAGATTCTGTGGTCGGTTTCTTCAGAGAGGTCATATCAGCCGGATGAACATTGGCCTTGTAGAATTTTAATTCCTCAGCCGCGCAAGCCGTCTCAGCATAAGCGGCATCTCCCTCCTCGTACTCTAGGGTGATTTTCCTATTTCCATTAACAGTGATAGTGCCACCCAGCCCAGGCATTTTCAACTTCAGATAAACATAACATGGACATGTCATGAACCATGCATAAGCCGGCCTCCCAAAGAGAGCATGATATGGACTCTTAAGCTTGACCACCTCAAACGACAAGAACTCCGAGCGGTAGTTGAACTCGGTGCCAAAAGCAACTTCCAGAGAAATCCTGCCAATAGGGTAAGCCGACTTGCCGGGGACAATGCCATGGAATACTGTAGTGGAAGGGGTGAGCTGCTTTTCTGATAAGTTCATCCATCTGAAAGTATCATAATAGAGGATATTGATGCCGCTCCCCCCGTGCATGAGCACCTTTGTTAAGGTGTAGCCACCGACTTGTGGAGCCACCACCAAAGCAAGACCACCTGGATTATCAATCCGTGGGGGGTGATCTTCCCAACTCCAAGTCACTAGTTGTTGTGACCAGTTTAGGAAATAAGGGACTGCCGGCTCGACTGTATGAACAGCCCGCCTCTGGAGCTTACGGTCGCGCTTACATGTACTTGTGGTGAATACATGATATTGTCTGCTATTTAGCTGCTTAGGGTTGCTCTGAAATCCATACTGACCTCCCTGATTTTGATTTCCTTGGTTATTGCGCTGGTTGTTGCCTCCACCATTACCAGCCCCCTGAAACCCGGAATTTTGACCGCCGCTCCCTTGGAATCCGGGGCCTGCAAAGTACCCCTGTGAGCCGGCTCCCTGGAAGCCCGCCCAGAGTTGCCGCGTCCAGGATTACCAGGATGTCCGCCATTGCCACCACCATTGTGATGATTTTGAAAGATTCGCTTGGAATATTCCTTCATGATGAAGCAGTTTTCCCACAAATGATTGGCCGGCTTACCATCAAATCTATGTTTTGGACATGGACCCTTAAGAGCCTCCTTGTAACTGCGAGGTGATTTCTAGAAAAAGGCTTCCTGGAGCCATTGTTCTGGCGCTGACTTTTAGAGCCAGTGTTGGTGTTTGCAACGGGATCAGAACCTCCCTCGTGATTCTTACGCTTGTGGTTGTTATTGTTATTTCCATTGCCATTATTCTGCTATTGACTCTTGCCACCGTTTTTCTTTCCCTTGCCAGACTTCTCGTCATCAGAGGTTGGATCCTTTGTACTATTAGACTCGGCATACCAAGTTAAAACATCCATGAGATCACCCGTGTCTTTGACCTTCCTCTTGAGATGCCCCAACTTCTGGACCAAAGGCTGGAACTTGCAATTTCTTTCGAGGACAAGGACAGCCTGCTGAGCTGTGATGCTATCCGAAGAGTGGATGACTTCTGCAATCCGGCGAGACCAATGATGTGCCGATTCATCATCACGCTGAACACAGTGTTCGAGATCAACAATTGTAGTTGGACGCTTGCAAGTCCCCTGGAAGTTCTTGATGAAGTGCTTCTTCAACTCTTGCTAGGTGTTAATGGAATTTGTGGGCAGATTTTTCAACCAAGTGCGTGCTGGCCCTTCCAACATGAGAGGTAAGTACCGAGCATAGACAGCATCGCTGGCTTCCATCATATCCATAGCTAACTCATAACTTTCAATCCACTCAGCCGACTCCAAATCAGCTGTATAGTTAGGAACCTTGCGAGGTCCCATGACATCCGGGGGCATCCGTGCATCTCGTAACGCCGAGACTAAACATGGAATTCTGATAATCTGACCCGTTATGCCGCTGGTGCGGACAGCTAGCTGGGTTGAGGCGGGTGGGGGTTGCACGATAGGCTGAACATATGATGCACATGTGTTTCCTGCCTCTAACCCCCGTAAAGCACGAGCAGCGTCGATGATCGCCTATGCGTTCGGGATTTCAGGCTGTGGATGATTTAGAGGTGACTGCTGAGCCCTTCTTCGCTGCGCACTGCTGGAAACTGCTGGTGAATCAGCATGTCGGCTCCTACTACGACTTGGATGAGGGGTAGAGTGCAGTCGGTGCTGGCTATGAGAATAATTTGCTTGATGCGTTACTGCTGTCTTCAGCATCTCAATAGCGTTCCTGGACTCAATCTGAACTGGATTGTTACCCTCAATAGGAATTGCTGCTAAGTTATGGGTCGCCGCCAGTACATTATCAACCGGGTTAGAATAATGTCCAACCGGTGTCTGGAACCGGCGAGGCGGCAACAATTGCTGCTGCTGAATCGGTGGCTGCTACTGAATCGGCGTCTACTGCTAAGCCGGTGGCTGCTGTTGAGCCGGTTGTTGCAACAGGGGCCCACCTGGGGACACAACACCAGCCCCCGGGTTCACCAGAGCAAGTGGATCACGCGGCGTGCAAAACAACTGAGTTGGCACAATATGGGCTGGAAGCCGACTCTGATGTCTCCTCTGGTGAACGACCTCAGACTCACTCTGGTGGCGGCTAAGATAGAGAGCCTCCGCCTCCAGGCACTACGTTTCCTCGGCAATGTGAGCCTGTGTCTCCGCCATGCAGGTGTTTTCTGCATTGATATCCTCCTAGATCTTGGTTAACTGCTCGCGACACTTTGTAATTTCTGTGTTGCGTGCTTCAGCGTTCTCAACAGTCACTGGCTCTGCCAAGAGAGTCCCGAGGGTGGCCATCATCTCGGAGAGCGCTTGTGCCCTGGTCTTCTGAGAGCCGGCGGCACCTGAGCCGGTCGCTCCCGAGCCGGCGATGGTGAGATTCTGTCCTGCCGCTGGATCGGCCGGGTCATGGGGCTGATTTAGGGTTCTAGCCATGTAGACCGCGGCAAAATGAGCCGGCTCATGGGATTCCGGAAAAACTTCATCATCGGAGTAACCTCCCAACTTGCCGTCAAACAGGGCACAGAGTGACTCAGTTTCCCCCATTGACGATTCGCCATCAGAGTAGGCGAGCGTGTCATCGCCAGATATTGAATTTTCTGACAGGGCTACCCCCTGGGTGAAACCCACAAAGGCATGCCTCCGGCCGGCTCTCAGCGGGCCGGGTCTTGCCTGGCAAGGTTTGGCACGACGGGTTGAGTCTGTGTTGGGGATGACATTCAACCCGACGCCTGACTCGCCAATGACACCCATGAAGACATGGATCTTGCCGAAGGGGACCCGATACCCGTACTCTATTGAGTCGGCCTCGGGGCCCCAGCCAGAATCATAGATGTAGAGCTTGCCACGATGACTCTTGGTCATCTGACCGATTGCGTATCCCTCGATCCCTGAAGGAGCTCCCGCCAAGAACTCAACTCCACCGCGGTGGGCACCAACTATCGTGGTTTTGTCACAGCAGATGTCCTCATGACCGGACTTAGTCATGAGGCCATCGCAGTTGCGTGGAAGCTTGAACGGGGTTGAACGGGAAGGGGAGACATAGGTTTACCCAGGTTTGGCCCCTCATGGTGGAGGTAAAAGCCTAGTCCTGCTTGATTGATATTGCTCTGGATCTCGATTACAAGGGCACGAGTTCGCTAACCTGGCTCTCGAGAGATTGCAACTTAGTCTTTTCATCCTAGGAACTCCGCTTTATATAATAGGATGAGTCCCAGGTTTACAGGAGATTTTGGGTCGTACTCGTGACCCGTAACCTATTCTAACTCTTATTCATCTTGCTCTTCAAGTTGGTAAAATTCCTCCTTCTGGGACTTCTCCTTGAACCAGCCCATAGGGCCTGTGAGAGTCGGCCTCCTGCTGGGTCTCGCTCTAGGCTTCAGGCCCATCTTCATTTTCCTTCATCATGACCCGGTAGCTGGGTGACCCACAGAGCCTCAAGGCTCAAGGCCGGGTCACACTCATGCCGGGTCGTCAACCATGGGGAACATCCCCAACACCACCCGAATACCAACCTCTGGTCCATTGTGAGGCCTCCGACTGGAAGCCCGAATCCACAGCTATTCCTGCAAGAGGTTGTCAAGGAGGCCGAATACACTGTCGGGGTCTGTCCCCTGCAAGATATTATCAAAAGGCGTCCCAAGGCTGGGAGCTCGTAGAGCTAAAGTTTAAGAAAAACTTACGCAAGTACCAATTTATCGTACTATGTGACTTTATTCGGTTTTGTTTTTAGAACCTGCCATTGTTGTGTTGTATGACTTCTTAATATTTGCTAGGAGAAGGCCCTTGCCCAACCAAATATGCACGTGTTAGCGTTGGCCATGTGGACGAGGGCCCTTGTGAGCTCGGCATGCTAGTCTGTGCCCTATTGCACTGACGTTGGCCGCGAGCTCTGGGTCTCTTCTCTGCATACGTTAAGACATGTCTGAACTCGAGCGAATAGGTTAGGCCGTAAGCCTGGTGACCTTCTGCCTTTGTTTTTGTTGAACGGCTGAAGGTCTATGTACCATGAATGCAGCCCCCCGTACTTGTACTTTGAAGGATCACCGGATGCAACCCTTATTGCTGAGCTGCGGGGGGGGGGGGGGGGTCCGAAATATGATGCAGCACCCGAGTCGCAAATAAGGAGATCTCGCGTACCATCCGCAAAGAGTTCCAGGGGAGGATCAGTACTTGGTGCTTTGTGTACTTCATTTAGCGATCATACAGTGTTTAATAAAACAGAAGTGTTTGCATAACAAATCACTTTATTGTCTGTCTAGTACATGATCGAGCTAACTATGATTATTCCATGAAGTCACTTAGGTAAAGGAAATTCATGTTTTGGAATTGAAATAACAGGAATTAAAATTTACTAGTGGTAGGTTTGTCGCGGAGGTCTCGTTTGGTCTTGCGTGCTGCGTCGGCCTCCCGTCTTTCGCTGGCGTGGAGGTCTACCAATAATTCTTCATCCTCCGACGTACTGGTTTCTCCTGATGCTCTGGGTGGTCCAGATGCCTTTCGGCTGCTGGATCCATGAGAGGCCTCCCATCCCAGTTGTACTTTGGGAATTTTTTTAACGGGGGGCGCACGTCGGGCCTTCGTATGCTCTGCACCCCATTGATAACCCACAAGTATAGGGGATCGTTTGTATCCTTTTTTGATAAGTAAGAGTGTCAAACCCAACGAGGAGCTAAAGGTAGAATTAATATTCCCTCAAGTTCTATTGACCATCGATACAACTCTACGCACACCAACGTTTGCTTTACCTAGAAACAAGTGGTGGTAGAATTTGCGGAATTGTCCCTAAGCAATTGGCTAAGTTACTAGACCGTTAGCAAGTTTTTATGTGGGAGAGGCCACTGCTAGCATGTCATCCCTTACTTGGAATTCTATGCACTTATGATTGGAACTATTAGCAAGCATCCGCAACTACTAACATTCATTAAGGTAAAACCCAACCATAGCATTAAGATATATTGGTCCCCATTCAATCCCGTATGAATCAATTTCTATGGTAGGAAGAAGTTTCCGTCACTCTTGCCCTCCAATGCATAGTCCTATCAACATACAACTAACCCTATGGTGTGATCCATGCGCGCTCTCATATGATGGGCACCAAAGGACAGCAACATAACCACAAGCAATTTAAACCAATCACCCATAGGACAACAAAAATCTACTCAACCATCATAGGATGGCAACACATCATTGGAAAATAATATGAAGCATAAAGCACCATGTTCCAGTAGGGGGTACAGCGAGTTACGGGAGAGTGGACCGCTGTAAATAGATGAGGGAAGGTGATGGAGGTGTTGAGGAAGATGGCGGAGTTGTTGGAATATATCGCCGCCACACTATGTTTGCCCCGGCGGCAGTCCGGCGCCACCGGGAGAGAGGGGGTGAGAGCCCCCCTCCTTCTTCTTCTTCCTTAACCTCCCCCCTAGATGGGAGGAGGGTTTCCCCTTTGGTCCTTGTCTGCCATGGCTCCCGGAGGGCAGGAGCCCCTCCGAGATTGGATCTCTCTCTGTGTTCTCTTCTGTTTCGCGTCAATGTTTTCTAGCCCTTCACTGTTTCTTATATTCCCGGAGATCCGTTACTCCGATTGGGCTGAAATTTTGAGGGGATTTTTATTCAGAAATTATCTTTCTTGCGGCGAAAGAAGGGCCCCAACCGATGTTCGAGGCAGTCACAAGGCAACACGGCGCGGCCACCCCTTGGCCACGCCCTGTTGCCTTGTGGCCACTTCGGGCACCGTCTTGCATTGATTCTTCCTCCCAAAAATCACATATATTCCAAAATAAATCTCCATAAAATTTTATCGCGTTTGGACTTCGTTTGATATGGATTTTCTACGAAACAAAAAACATGCAAAAAACAGGAACTGGCACTGGGCACTGGATCAATATGTTACTCCCAAAAATAATATAAAATTGTGCCAAAAGTATATGAAAGTTGTAGAATATTGGCATGAAATAATCAAAAATTATAGATACGATGGAGATGTATTAGCATCCCCAAGCTTAATTCTTGCTCGTCCTCGAGTAGGTAAATGATAAAAAGATAATTTTTGATGTGGAATGCTACCTAGCATAATCTTGATCATATAATCTAATCATGGCATGAATATTTGGATATGAGTGATTCAAGGCAATAGTCTATCAATTTGATATTGAAACAATAATACAAAACATGCATGTATTTCATCATTGCCTTTCATATTAATGGAGCTAAAGGAAATAGCCTATATACACTTAGTTGTGGTAAGCATGACATGCTCAGTCTTCCCTGCATGGATAGATCAAATCAAGAGTACCTCGGTGCCAAACCAAGCAATTGGATCATACTTTTTAACGCACTTCAGCATTTTCAACTCCCACGCAATACATGAGCGTGAGCCATGGATATAGCACTATGGGTGGAATAGAATGCGGGGATAGAGATCAATAAGGGAAGTCAAAAAGGAAGATAGTCTCACATCGACGCGGCTAATCAATGGGCTATGGAGATGCCCACCAATTGATATCAATGCGAGGAGTAGGGATTGCCATGCAACAGTTGCACTAAGAGCTATAAGTATATGAAAGCTCAACAGAAACTAAGTGGGTGTGCATCCAACTTGCTTGCTCTTGAAGACCTCGGGCATTTGAGGAAGCCCGTCATCGGAATATACAAGCCAAGTTCTATAATGTAAAATTCCCACTAGTATATGAAATGGAAAAATCATGGGGACTCTCTATATGAAGAACATGGTGCTACTCTGAAGCACAAGTGTGGTAAAAGGATAGTAAAATTGCCCCTTCTCTCTTTTTCCCTCATTTTTTGTTTTCATTTTTTTTTCTTTTTTTATGGGCTCTTTTTGGCCTCTTTTTTTTCTTTTTTCTTTTTTATTTTTCGTCCGGAGTCTCATCCCGACATGTGGGGGAATCATGGTCTCCATCATCCTTTCCTCACTGGGACAATGCTCTAATAATGATGATCATCACACTTTTATTTACTTACAACTCGATATTACAACTCGATAAAAACTATACAAGATAACTCTATATGAATGCCTCTGGCAGTGTACCAGGATGTGCAATGATCTAGCGTAGCAAAGATATCAAAAAACGGACAAGCCATGAAAATATCATGCTAGCTATCTGACGATCATGCAAAGCAATATGACAATGAATGCTCAAGTCATGTATATGATGATGATGGAAGTTGCATGGCAATATATCTCGGAATGACTATGGAAATGCCATAATAGGTAGGTATGGTGGCTGTTTTGAGGAAGATATAAGGAGGCTTATGTGTGCTTCAGCGTATCATATCACGGGGTTTGGATGCACTGGCGAAGTTGGCACCAACTCTCGAGGTGAGATTGGGCAATGCACGATACCGAAGAGGCTAGCAAAATGCGGAAGGATGACAGTGCGTATAATCCATGGACTCACATTAGTCATAAAGAACTCACATACTTATTGCAAAAGTTTATTAGCCCTCGAAGCAAAGTACTACTCGCATGCCCCTAGGGGGGAGGTTGGGAGGAGAACCATCGCGTGCCCCCGATCCGAACAACACAGAGACTCAATCAATGGTAAATCATGCTTCGACCTCACCGCTAATGTCAGCGGCCACCACTTTACATGCGCGAGGATTTACTTGCGGAAAGACTTACTTCCCTTAACACCACTATTAATACCCAACTTTAATTATTTTACTAGCATGCCCCAATATTACCACCTCAATATTGCAAAACTATTGCAAGGAATCAAACATATCATATTCAGTGATCTACAAGTTTTATGTAGGATTTTATGACTAACCATGTGAATGACCAATTCCTGTTAACTCTCTAAATAGATATAAGTGAAGTATGAGAGTTTAATTTTTTCTACAAAAGACCACACTCTAATAAATATAAGAGAAGCAAAAGAGCATTCTACAAATAACGGTTTTCCGAATGTAGAGAAATAGGCATCCAAACTTCAAATGATATAAGTGAAGCACATGAAGTATTCTATAAAGCCATACTCAAAAGATATAAGTGAAGCGCAAAGAGAATTCTATAAAGCAACCAAGGACTATCTCATACCAGCATGGTGCATAAAACAAAAGGGAAAAATAAACACAAAAGACGCTCCAAGAATTTACGCATATGATGTGAACAAAACAAAAACCGAGACATACTGATAATTGTCGAAGAAGAAAGATGGGATGCCTTCCAGGGCATCCCCAAGCTTAGACGCTTGAGTATCCTTGAATATTTACTTGGGGTGCTTTGGGCATCCCCAAGCTTGAACTCTTGCCTCTCCTTATTCTTCTCATATCGATACCTCCTCGATCTTCGAACACTTCATCCACACAAAACTTAACCGAACTTTTTATTAGAGAGGTTAGTACATATAACATCAAATCCCATCATGTCCTGCTGTAACATTATTGTATAATTATAATCAAACATTACCCACTGTATGCTATCACAACTATATGGCTCCCAAATCAATGGGGCTCAACAAGATTTCAAACATACGCAAATAAAGAAACTATAACAGCAATCTGTGAAAACAGGACAGTCTGTAAAGATGCATATGAAACATATACTTCTGTACCTCCAAAAATTCTGAAAAATTAGGACGTAATAAATAATTTGCATGGAAGTACTGTGTTAAAATTTCAGAATTTTTGCGCACTCCAGTAAAATATGTAAATTCATATACTACAGCAAAAGTTTCTCTTTTTGCACTACACACACCAAACAAGCAATTTAAACACCCTAAAGGTAAATCTTGGCACATTATTTTTATAATACAATGGATTTGTACAAGGGGATAAGTATTTTTGCTGAAAAGTTTCCATAATTAAGGTTCACAAAGTTTCCATGGGCATGAACAAAGTTCAAGGACGTCCCCCACTTCAACGGTGTTCGTCTTTCTCACTTTCACTTTTCTTTTTCAAAAAGTTTTAGGTTCCCCTCTATATTTTTTTGTTTTTGGGTCGTACTCGTGACCCGTAACCTATTCTAACTCTTATTCATCTTGCTCTTCAAGTTGGTAAAATTCCTCCTTCTGGGACTTCTCCTTGAGCCAGCCCATAGGGCCTGTGAGAGTCGGCCTCCTGCCGGGTCTTGCTCTAGGCTTCAGGCCCATCTTCATTTTCCTTCATCATGACCCGGTAGCTGGGTGACCCACAGAGCCTCAAGGCTCAAGGCCGGGTCACACTCATGCCGGGTCGTCAACCATGGGGAACATCCCCAACACCACCCGAATACCAACCTCTGGTCCATTGTGAGGCCTCCGACTGGAAGCCCGAATCCACAGCTGTTCCTGCAAGAGGTTGTCAAGGAGGCCGAATACACTGCCGGGGTCTGTCCCCTG
This sequence comes from Elymus sibiricus, assembly GCA_039707655.1. Classification (NCBI taxonomy): domain Eukaryota; kingdom Viridiplantae; phylum Streptophyta; class Magnoliopsida; order Poales; family Poaceae; genus Elymus; species Elymus sibiricus. Next base: position 284,925,058 of record CM077676.1, read on the forward strand.
CAAGATATTATCAAAAGGCATCCCAAGGCTGGGAGCTCGTAGAGCTAAAGTTTAAGAAAAACTTATGCAAGTACCAATTTATCGTACTATGTGACTTTATTCAGTTTTGTTTTTAGAACCTGCCATTGTTGTGTTGTATGACTTCTTAATATTTGCTAGGAGAAGGCCCTTGCCCGACCAAATATGCACGTGTTAGTGTTGGCCATGTGGACGAGGGCCCTTGTGAGCTCGGCATGCTAGTTTGTGCCCTATTGCACTGACGTTGGCCGCGAGCTCTGGGTCTCTTCTCTGCATACGTTAAGACATGTCTGAACTCGAGCGAATAGGTTAGGCCGTAAACCTGGTGACCTTCTGCCTTTGTTTTTGATGAACGGCTGAAGGTCTATGTACCATGAATGCAGCCCCCCGTACTTGTACTTTGAAGGATCACCGGATGCAACCCTTATTGCTGAGCTGCGGGGGGGGGGGGGGGTCCGAAATACGATGCAGCACCTGAGTCGCAAATAAGGAGATCTCGCGTACCATCTGCAAAGAGTTCCAGGGGAGGATCAGTAGTTGGTGCTTTGTGTACTTCATTTAGCGATCATACAGTGTTTAATAAAACAGAAGTGTTTGCATAACAAATCACTTTATTGTCTGTCTAGTACATGATCGAGCTAACTATGATTATTCCATGAAGTCACTTAGGTAAAGGAAATTCATGTTTTGGAATTGAAATAACAGGAATTAAAATTTACTAGTGGTAGGTGTGTCGCGGAGGTCTCGTTTGGTCTTGCGTGCTGCGTCGGCCTCCCGTCTTTCGCTGGCGTGGAGGTCTACCAATAATTCTTCATCCTCCGACGTATTGGTTTCTCCTGATGCTCTGGGTGGTCCAGATGCCTTTCGGCTGCTGGGTCCATGAGAGGCCTCCCATCCCAGTTGTACTTTGGGAATTTTTTTATCGGGGGGCGCACGTCGGGCCTCCGTATGCTCTGCACCCCATTGATAACCCACAAGTATAGGGGATCGTTTGTATCCTTTTTTGATAAGTAAGAGTGTCAAACCCAACGAGGAGCTAAAGGTAGAATTAATATTCCCTCAAGTTCTATTGACCATCAATACAACTCTACGCACACCAACGTTTGCTTTACCTAGAAACAAGTGGTGGTAGGATTTGCGGAATTGTCCCTAAGCAATTGGCTAAGTTACTAGACCATTAGCAAGTTTTTATGTGGGAGAGGCCACTGCTAGCATGTCATCCCTTACTTGGAATTCTATGCACTTATGATTGGAACTATTAGCAAGCATCCGCGACTACTAACATTCATTAAGGTAAAACCCAACCATAGCATTAAGATATATTGGTCCCCATTCAATCCCGTATGAATCAATTTCTATAGTAGGAAGAAGCTTCTGTCACTCTCGCCCTCCAATGCATAGTCCTATCAACATACAACTAACCCTATGGTGTGATCCACGTGCGCGCTCATATGATGGGCACCAAAGGACAGCAACATAACCACAAGCCATTTAAACCAATCATAGCAATTCACAAATTACCCATAGGACAAGAAAAATCTACTCAAGCATCATAGGATGGCAACACATCATTGGATAATAATATGAAGCATAAAGCACCATGTTCAAGTAGGGGGTACAGCGGGTTGCGGGAGAGTGGACCACTGAAAATAGATGAGGGGAGATGATGAAGGTGTTGATGAAGATGACAGAGTTGTTGGAGTAGATTGCCGTCACACGATGTTTCCCCCGGCGAGTTCCGGCGCCACCGGAAGTGAGGGGGAGAGAGCCCCCCTCCTTTTTCTTCTTCTTTGGCCTCCCCCTATATGGGAAGAGGGTTTCCCCTCTGGTCCTTGGCCTCCATGGCTCCCGTAGGGCAGGAGCCCCTCCGAGATTGGATCTCTCTCTCTGTTTCTCTTCTGTTTCGCGTTCCTGTTTTCTGGTCCTTCACCATTTCTTATATTCCTGGAGATCTCTAGCTCCGATTATGCTGAAATTTTAACATGATTTTTATCCGGAAATTATCTTTCTTGCGGTGAAAGAAGGCCTCCAACCGACTTACTAGGGAGTCACAAGGCAAAACGGCGCTCCCTACACCCCAGGGCGCGCCATGTTGCCTTGTGGGTCCCTCGGGCATCGTCTTGCCTTGATTCTTCCTCCCAAAAATCACATATACTCCAAAATAAATTTGCGTAAAATTTTATCGCGTTTGGACTTCATTTGATATGGATTTTCTGTGAAACAAAAAACATGCAAAAAAAATAGGAACTAGCACTGGGCACTGGATCAATATGTTAGTCCCAAAAAATGATATAAAATGTTGCCAAAAGTATATGAAAGTTGTAGAATATTGGCATGAAACAATCAAAAATTATAGATACGACGGAGACGTATCAGCATCCCTAAGTCTAATTCCTGCTCGTCCTCGAGTAGGTATATGATAAAAAGATAATTTTTGATGTGGAATGCTACCTAACATAATCTTGATCATATAATCTAATCATGGCATGAATATTAGGATATGAGTGATTCAAGGCAATAGTCTATCAATTTGAAATTAAAACAATAATACAAAACATGCATGTAATTCATCATTGCCTTTCATAAGAATGGAGCTAAATGAAACAACCTCTATACACTTAGTTGTGGTAAGCATGACACGCTCGTTCTTCCCTGCATAGATATATCAAATCAAGAGTACCCCGGTGCCAAACCAAGCAATTGTATCATACTTTTTCACATGCTTCAGCATTTTCAACTTCACTCAATACATGAGCGTGAGCCATGGACATAACACTATGGGTGGAAAGAATACGGCGGTAGAGACCAATAAAGGAAGTCAAAAAGGAAGAAAGGCTCGCATGAACTCGGCGGATCAATAGGCAATGGAGAGGCTTATCAATCGATTTCAATGCGAGGAGTAGGGATTGTCATGCAACGGATGCACTAGAGCTCTAAGTGTATGAAAGCTCACTACTGAAACTAAGTGGGTGTGCATCCAATTTGCTTGCTCATGAAGACCTCGGGCGTTTGAGGAAGCCCGTCATCGGAATATACAAGCCAAGTTCTATAATGTAAAATCCCCACTAGTATATGAAAGTGACAAATCATGGGGACTCTCTATATGAAGAACATGGTGCTACTTTGAAGCATAGTGTGGAAAAAGGATAGTAGTGTGCCCCCTCTCTCTTTTTCTCTCATTTTTTTGTTTGTTCTCATTTTTTTCCTTTTTGTCTTTTTTTGTCTTTTTCTTTTTGTGGGCTCTTTTTGGCCTCTTTTTTCTCATTTTTTTTATCCTCACAGGTAGGGACAACAATCTAGAATGCATCAAACTTTTATTTACTTACAACACGATAAAATGAAAGAATACGACTCTATATGAATGCCTCTGGCAGTGTAGTAGGATGTGTAATGATCTAGCATAGCAAAGATATCAAAAAACTAACAAGCCATGAAAATATCATGCTAGCTATCTTACAATCATGGAAAGCAATATGAATATGAATGCTCAAGTCATGTATATGATGATGATGGAAGTTGCATGGCAATATATCTCGGAATGGCTATAGAAATGCCATGTAGGTAGGTATGGTGGCTGTTTTGAGGAAGATATAAGGAGGCTTATGTGTGATAGAGCATATCATTTCACGGGGTTTGCATGCACCGGCGAAGTTTGCGCCGACTCTCGAGGTGAGAAAGGGCAATGCACGGTACCGAAGAGGCTAGCAATATGCGGAAGGGTGAGAGTGTGTATAGTCCAGGAACCTACATTAGTCATAAAGAACTCATATACTTATTGTGAAAATTTCAAAGCCCTCAAAGCAAAGTATTACTCGCATGCCCCTAGGGGGGAGGTTGGGAGGAGTTTACCATCGCGTGCCCCCGATTCGAACAACACAAAGGATCAATCAATGATAAAATATGCTCCGACCTCACTGTTAATGTCAGCGGCCACCACTTTACTTGTGTGAGGATTTACTTGCGTAAAGACTACTTCCCTTAACAACATTATTAATACTCAACTTTAATTCTTTTACTAGCATGCCCCCATATTACCACCTCAATATCGCAAAACTATTGCAAAGAATCAAACATATCATATTCAGTGATGTACAAGTTTTATGTAGGATTTTATGACTAACCCTGTGAATGACCAATTCCTGTTAACTCTCTAAATAGATATAAGTGAAGCATGGGAGTTTAATTCTTTCTACAAAAGACCATGCTCTAATAAATATAAGTGAGGCAAAAGAGCATTCTACAAATAAATGTTTTCCAAATGTAGAGAAACAGGCATCCAAACTTCAAATAATATAAGTGAAGCACATGAAGCATTCTATAAATCAACCAAGGACTATCTCATACCAGCATGGTGCATAAAATAAAAAGTAAAAATAAACACAAAAGACGCTCCAAGAATTTACGCCTATCATGTGATCAAAACAAAAACCGAGACATACCGATAATTGTCGAGGAAGAAAGATGGGATGCCTTCCGGGGCATCCCCGAGCTTAGACGCTTGAGTCTCCTTGAATATTTACTTGGGGTGTCTTGGGAATCCCCAAGCTTGAACTCTTGCCTCTCCTTATTCTTCTCATATCGATACCTCCTCGATCTTCGAACACTTCATCCACACAAAACTTAACCGAACTTTTTATTAGAGAGGTTAGTACATATAACATCAAATCCCATCATGTACTGTTGTAACATTATTGTATAATTATAATCAAACATTCCCCACTGTATGCAATCACAATTCTATTGCTCCCAAATCAATGGGGCTCAACAAGATTTCAAACATAAGCGGATAAAGAAACTATAACAGCAATCTATGAAAACAGGACAGTCTATAAAGAAGCAGATGAAACATATACTTATGTAACTCCAAAACTTCTGAAACATCAGAACAAAATAAAAAAATTGCATAGCAGTACTGTGTAAAAAATTCAGAATTTTTGCACGTTCCAGTAAAATACCAAACTTCAAACACTACAGCAAAAGTTTCTATTTTTGCACAACACACACCAAACAAGCAATTTAAACATCCTAACGGTAAATCTTGGCACATTATTTTTATAATACAATGGATCTGTACAAGGGGATAATTATTTTTGTGAGAAACTTCCATGAAAAATTCTACATTGTTTCAATGAGCATGAACACAAGTGTTCAAGGTCGACCCTCACTTCTTCAATGCATAGCTTTCCAATCGCTTCTCTTTTTGAAAAAGTTTTAGGTTCCCCTCTAAATATTTTTTTTGTTTTTAAATATTTGAAAAGCACACAACAGAATAAAAAGACTCTCTAAAACTTCCGGGTTGTCTCCCAGGCAGGGCTTTCTTTAAAGCCATTAAGCTAGGCATGAAGTGCTCAAGTAATTGATCCACCCGGATCCCAAGGTATATCAAAGCCAATTTTAATTAACAATGATTTATAATTTAGTAATGATCACAAAGCAACATATATCATAGAACAACAGAGTCTAACTCTTTTCCTATGCATCGGCATGTCATAAAAGAACAATTCATGCACATGAAGTAAAGGCCGATGCATAGTATAAACAGTTTCTTGCAATTTTATCGTATTGGAAACATAGAGAGGTGGAGATGTAGTTCCTCTCTTATAATAATTGCAATTAGGAGCAGCAAGCACATGCATATAATATCCACTAAAATCATCATGTCTAATAGTAAAACGCAACCATTCAATATAATCCTTAATAAGCGCAAACTTCTCTGATATAGTGTAGTTGGGAGAATTAAAAAAGATAATAGGACTATCATGTGTGGGTGCAATAGCAACAATTTCATTCTTAGTATAAGGAACTATAGCAAGTTCATCTCCATAAGCATAATTCAAATTGGCATCATGGCCACAAGCATAGCAAGCATCAATTTCATCAAAAAGGGATATTTCAAATGAATCCAAGGGATCATAGCAATTATCATAGCATTCATCATTTGGTAAGAATGAAGGGAAATTAAACAATATACGAGTTAAAGAGTTACTATCATCAGAAGGTGGGCACGGGTGATCAATCCTCCCTTCCTCATTTTGTTCTTCGCTCTCCTCCTCATCTTATTCATCTAATGAGCTCACAGTTTCAACAATTTCTTCTTCCATAGATTCCTGCAAACCATTAGTCTCCTTTTGGACAGCGGAGGCGTCCTCAATATATTATTTAACATAAACATTAGAAGCATAGTTTTCATAGCAATATTTAAGTATGGCAAAATTTTCAGATTTGTAAGGAGAAGCATCATACTTTTCAATCAAAGACGCAATTTCATAGGCACCCTTAAAGGAAACAAATTCTTCAATTTGTTCAATATCATAGTAGCTATAAACAACTTTGACATAAGAAGATAAGATTCCATTATCATTAAACTCACATTGGTAGGGAATGTGTTTTTTAGGGTCTTCAGAACAACAAGTAAAATCATATATTTCGCATAAATTCCAAGCATAGCATTGCAAACAATTAATTTGATACCTTAAGAGTTTCCCATTTTGAGACAAACGGTGTCGCACAAAATAAGCATGCTCATCTAATGATTTTCCTTCAACTAAGCTAGTTGGGTTTTCAGCACGAGCACAAAGGGATAGAAGATGATCTAAGTAGAAGCTTTAGCAGTATGAAAGATTTTGGGTGGTTCTTCAACCATTGGGTTACAAGTACAACTAATTTTTTGGTATTTTATGTTTCCTAGCCATAACTAAAGATAGAACACAAGAGCACAAAATAAAAACTACTTACAGCTAAAGCAAACAAGCACACACGAGAATATTCCCCCTCCGCTATTGCTCCCCGGCAATGGCGCCAGAAAAAGGTCTTGATAACCCACAAGTATAGGGGGTCGTTTGTAGCCTTTTTTGATAAGTAAGAGTGTCGAACCCAATGAGTAGCTAATAGTAGAATTAATATTCTCTCAAGTTCTATCGACCACCGATACAACTCTACGCACACTAACGTTCGCTTTACCTAGGAACAAGTAATAAAACTAGAAGTACTTTGTAGGTGTAGTGGAATAAGTTTGCAAGATAATAAAGAACATGAAAATAAAAGTTAGGTGTTGTTTTAATAAAAGTACAATTAAGTTAGTATAGCGAGTGTGGAAAAGTGGTGGTAGGCGTTGCGGAATTGTCCCTAAGCACTTGGCTAAGTTACTAGACTGATAGCAAGTTTTTATGTGGGAGACGCCACTGCTAGCATGTCATCCCTTACTTGGAATTCAATGCACTTATGATTGGAACTATTAGCAAGAATCCGCAACTACAAAAGTTCATTAAGGTAAAACCCAATCATAGCATTAAGATATATTGGTCCCCCTTCAATCCTGTACGAATCAATTTCTATGGTAGGAAGAAGCTTCTGTCACTCTCGCCCTCCAATGCATAGTCCTATCAACATACAACTAACCCTATGGTGTGATCCACGCACGCGCTCATATGATGGGCACCAAAGGACATCAACATAACCACAAGAAATTTAAACCAATCATAGCAATTCACGAATTACCCATAGGATAACAAAAATCTATTCAAGCATCATAGTATGGCAACACATCATTGGATAATAATATGAAGCATAAAGCACGATGTTCAAGTAGGGGGTACAGCGGGTTGCGGGAGAGTGGACCACTGAAAATAGATGAGGGAAGATGATGGAGGTGTTGATGAAGATGACAGAGTTGTTGGAGTAGATCGCCGTCATAAGATGTTTCCCCTGGCGGCGTTCCGGCACCACCGGAAGAGAGGGGGGAGAGCCCCCCTCCTTCTTCTTCTTCTTTGGCCTCCCCCCTAGATGGGAAGAGGGTTTCCCCTCTGGTCCTTGGCCTCCATGGCTCCCGGAGGGCAGGAGCCCCTCCGAGATTGGATCTCTCTCTCTCTATTTCGCGTTCGTGTTTTCTGGCCCTTCACCATTTCTTATATTCCCGGTGATCCGCAAATCTAATTAGGCTGAAATTTTAACACGATTTTTATCCAGAAATTATCTTTCTTGTGGAAAGAAGGGCTCCAACAGACTTACGAGGGAGTCACAAGGCAACACGACGCGCCCTAACCCCCAGGGCGCGCCATGTTGCCTTGTGGGTCCCTCGGACACCGTCTTGCCTTGATTCTTCCTCCCAAAAATCACATATATTCCAAAATAAATTTCCGTAAAATTTTATCGCGTTTGGACTTCGTTTGATATGGATTTTCTGTGAAACAAAAAGCATGCAAAAAACAGGAACTGGCAGTGGGCACTGGATCAATATGTTCGTCCCAAAAAATGATATAAAATGTTGCCAAAAGTATATGAAAGTTGTAGAATATTGGCATGAAACAATCAAAAATTATAGATACGACGGAGATGTATCAGCATCCCCAAGCTTAATTCCTGCTCGTCCTCGAGTTGGTAAATGATAAAAAGATAATTTTTGATGTGGAATGCTACCTAACATAATCTTGATCATATAATCTAATCATGGCATGAATACTATGATACGAGTGATTCAAGGTGATAGTATATCAATTTGATATTAAAACAATAATACAAAACATGCATGTAATTCATCATTGCCTTTTATAATAATGGAGCTAAAGGAAACAACCTCTATACACTTAGTTGTGGTAAGCTTGACACGCTCGTTCTTCCCTGCATAGATATATCAAATCAAGAGTACCTCGGTGCCAAACCAAGCAATTGTATCATACTTTTTCACGCGCTTTAGCATTTTCAACTTCACTCAATACATGAGTGTGAGCCATGGACATAGCACTATGGGTGAAATAGAATGCGGTGTAGAGGTCAATAAAGGAAGTCAAAAAGGAAGAAAGGCTCGCATCAACTCGGCGGATCAATAGGCAATGGAGAGGCCTATCAATCGATATCAATGTGAGGAGTAGGGATTGGCATGCAACGGATGCACTAGAGCTATAAGTGTATGAAAGCTCACTACTGAAACAAAGTGGGTGTGCATCCAACTTGCTTGCTCATGAAGACCTCGGGCGTTTGAGGAAGCCCGTCATCGGAATATACAAGCCAAGTTCTATAATGTAAAATTCCCACTAGTATATGAAAGTGAAAAATCATGGGGACTCTCTATATGAAGAACATGGTGCTACTTTGAAGCACAAATGTGGAAAAAGGATAGTAGTGTGCCCTCTCTCTCTTTTTCTCTCATTTTTTTGTTTGTTTTCGTTTTTTTCTTTTTTCTCTTTTTTTTGGTGGGCCCGTTTTGGCCTCTTTTTTCATTTTTTTTATCCTCACATGCAGGGGCAACACTCTAGAATGCATCACACTTTTATTTACTTACAACACGATAAACTGAAAGAATATGACTCTATAGGAATGCCTCTGGCAGTGTAGCAGGATGTGCAATGATCTAGCATAGCAAAGATATCAAAAAATGGACAAGCCATGAAAATATAATGCTAGCTATCTTACGATCATGCAAAGCAATATGACAATGAATGCTCAAGTCATGTATATGATGATGATGGAAGTTGCATGGCAATATATCTCGGAATGGCTATGGAAATGACATGGTAGGTAGGTATGGTGGCTGTTTTGAGGAAGATATAAGGAGGCTTATGTGTGATAGAGCGTATCATATCATGGGGTTTGGATGCACCAGCGAAGTTTGCACTTACTCTCGAGGTGAGAAAGGTCAATGCACGGTACCGAAGAGGCTAGCAATATGCTGAAGGGTGAGAGAGTGTATAGTCCAGGAACCTACATTAGTCATAAAGAACTCATATACTTATTGTGAAAATTTCAAAGCCCTTGAAGAAAATTATTACTCGCGTGCCCCTAGGGGGGAGGTTGGGAGGAGTTAACCATTACGCGCCCCCGATTCGAACAACACAAAGGATCAATCAATGATAAAATATGCTCCGACCTCACTGCTAATGTCAGCGGCCACCACTTTACATGCGTAAAGACTACTTCCCTTAACAACATTATTAATACTCAACTTTAATTCTTTTACTAGCATGCCCCCATATTACCACCTCAATATCGCAAAACTATTGCAAGGAATCGAACATCTCATATCCAGTGATGTACAAGTTTTATGTAGGATTTTATGACTAACCCTGTGAATGTCCAATTCCTGTTAACTCTCTAAATAGATATCAGTGAAGCATGAGAGTTTAATTCTTTCTACAAAATACCATGCTCTAATAAATATAAGTGAGGCAAAAGAGCATTCTACAAATAACGTTTTTCCAAATGTAGAGAAATAGGCATCCAAACTTCAAATAATATAAGTGAAGCACATGAAGCATTCTATAAATCAACCAAGGACTATCTCATACCAGCATGGTGCATAAAATAGAAAGGAAAAATAAACACAAAAGACGCTCCAAGAATTTACGCATATCATGTGAACAAAACAAAAATCGAGACATACCGATAATTGTCGAGGAAGAAAGATGGGATGCCTTCCGGGGCATCCCCAAGCTTAGAAGCTTGAGTATCCTTGAATATTTAATTGTCATGCCTTGGGCATACCCAAGCTTGAACACTTGCCTCTCCTTATTCTTCTCATATCGATATCTCCTCGATCTTCAAACACTTCATCCATAGAAAACTTAACTGAACTTTTTATTAGAGAGGTTCGTACATATAACATCAAATCCCATCATGTCCCGCTATAACATTATTGTATAATTATAATCAAACCTTACCCACTATATACAATCACAATTCTATGAATCCCAAATCAATGGGGCTCAACAAGATTTCAAACATAAGCGGATAAAGAAACTATAAATGCAATATGTGAAAACAGGACAGTCTGTAAAGATGCAGGTGAAACATATACTTCTATAACTCCAAAAACTCAGAAAAATTAGGAAAAAATAAAAATTTGAGTAGCAGTACTGTGTAAAAATTTCAGAATTTTTTCACGTTCTAGTAAAATAACAAAATTCAAACACTACAGCAAACGTTTGTGTTTTTGCACAGCACACACCAAACAAGCAATTTAAACATCCTAAAGGTAAATCTTGGCACATTATTTTTATAATACAATGGATTTGTACAAGGGAAAAATTATTTTTGTGAGAAACTTCCATGAAAAATTCTACATTGTTTCCATGAGCATGAACACAAGTGTTCAAGGTCGACCCTCACTTCTTCAGTGCATAGCTTTCCAATCGCTTCTCTTTTTAAAAAAGTTTTAGGTTCCCCTCTATATTTTTTTTGTTTTTAAATATTTTAAAAGCACACAACAGAATAAAAAGACTCTCTAAAATTTCCGGGTTGTCTCCCAGGCTCGCTTTCTTTAAAGCCACTAAGCTAGGCATGAAGTGCTCAAGTAATCGATCCACCCGGATCCCAATGTATATCAAAGACAAATTTAATTAACAATGATTTATAATTTAGTAATGAGCACAAAGCAACATATATCATAGAACAACGGAGTCTAACTCTCTTCCTATGCATCGGCATGTCATAAAAGAACAATTCATGCACATCAAGTAAAGGCCAATGCATAGTATAAACAGTTTCCTTCAATTTTATCGTATTGGAAACATAGAGAGGTGGAGATGTAGTTCCTCTCTCATAATAATTGCAATTAGGAGCAGCAAGCACATGCATATTATATCCATTAAAATCATCATGTGTAATAGTAAAACGCAACCCATCAATATAATCCTTAATAAGCGCAAACTTCTCCGATATAGTGTAGTTGGGAGAATTCAAAAAGATAATAGGACTATCATGTGTGGGTGCAATAGAAACAATTTCATTCTTAACATAAGGAACTATAGCAAGTTCATCTCCATAAGCATAATTCAAATTGGCATCATGGCCACAAGCATAGCAAGCATCAATTTCATCAAAAAGGGATATTTCAAATGAATCCAAGGGATCATAGCAATTATCATAGCATTCATCCTTCGGTAAGCATGAAGGGATATTTCAAATGAATCCAAGGGATCATATCAATTTAAACTAATCATAGCAATTCATAAATTAACCATAGGACAACAAAAATCTACTCAAGCATCATAGGATGGCAACACATCATTGGATAATAATATGAAGCATAAAGCACCATGTTCAAGTAGGGGGTATAGCGGGTTGCGGGAGAGTGGACCGCTGAAAATAGATGAGGTAAGATGATGGAGGTGTTGATGAAGATGAGGGAGTTGTTGGAGTAGATCGTCGTCACACGATGTTTCCCCCGGTGGCGTTCCGGCGCCACCGGAAGAGAGGGGGAGAGCCCCCCTCCTTCTTCTTCTTCATCCTTGGCCTCCCCCTATTTGGGAAGAGGGTTTCCCCTCTGGTCCTTGGCCGCCATAGCTCCCGAAGGGCAGGAGCCCCTCCGAAATTGGATCTCTCTCTCTCTCTCTCTCTGTCTCTCTTCTGTTTCGCGTTCCTGTTTTCTGGCCCTTCACTGTTTCTTATATTCCCGAAGATACGTAACTCCAATTAGGCTGAAATTTTGACACAATTTTTATCCAGAAATTATATTTCTTGCAGCGAAAGAAGGGCTCCAACCGACTTACGAGGGAGTCACAAGGCAACACGGCATGCCCTACCCCCAGGGCACCCCCTGTTGCCTTGTGGGTCCCTCGGGCACCGTCTTGTCTTGATTCTTCCTCCCAAAAATCACATATATTCCAAAATAAATATCCGTAAAATTCTATCACGTTTGGACTTCGTTTGATATGGATTTTCTATGAAACAAAAAAACATGTAAAAAACAGGAACTAGCACTGTGCACTGGATCAATATGTTAGTCCCAAAAAATGATATAAAATGTTGCAAAAGTATATGAAAGTTGTAGAATATTGGCATGAAACAATAAAAAATTATAGATACGATGGAGACGTATCAATATGATACGCTCTATCACACATAAGCCTCATTATATCCTTCCTCAAAACAGCCACCATACCTACCTATTATGGCATTTCCATAGCCATTCCGAGATGTATTGCTATGCAACTTCCATTGTTACTATTTATTACATGACTTGAGTTCATTGTCATATAGCTTTGCATGATCATATAGAGCTGACATGATATTTGTGGCACAGCCATCGTTCATCATTGTTATACACGTTACGCTAGATCATTGCACATCTTGGTACACCGTTACAGGCATTCATATGTAGTCATATCTTTCAGTTTATCGGGTTGTAAGTAAATAAAAGTGTGATGATCATCATTATTAGAGTGTTGCCCCTACCAGTGAGGAAAAGAATGGTGGCGACTTATGAGTCCTCGAAAAAGTGGGGATGAGGTCCATGAGACTGTTCTAAAAAAAAGAGCCCATAAAAAGAGAAAACAAAAAAATAGTAAACAAAAAAATGAGGGAAAAAGAGAGAGGGGGCACACTACTATCCTTTTTCCACACTTGTGCTTCAAAGTAGCACCATGTTCTTCATATAGAGAGTCTCCATGATTTGTCACTTTCATATACTCGTGGGAATTTTTACATTATAGAACTTGACTTGCATATTCCGATGACGGGCTTCCTTAAATGCCCAAGGTCTTCATGGGCAAGTAAGTTGGATGCACACCCACTTAGTTTCAGTAGTGAGCTTTCATACACTTATAGCTCTAGTGCATCCGTTGCATGGCAATCCCTACTCCTCACATTAACAGCGATTGTAAGGCCTCTCCATTGCCTAACGATCAGCCGCGTTGATGTGAGACTTTCTTATATTTTTGTCTTCCCTTACAAACCCCAATCATCATTCTCTTTGCCACCCGTAGTGCTAAGTCCATGGCTCGCACTCATGTATTGAGTGAAGTTGAAAAAGCTGAAGTGAGAAAAAGTATGATACAATTGCTTGGTTTGGCACCGGGGTGCTCATGATTTATACTTTATGCTAGGAAGACTAAGCATGCTAAGCTATATGATTTTGTAGGGATAGCGTTCTTTAGCATTCTTTATTTTGAAGGGCATGATTGTTTGTTAGTATACCTGAGTATTGATGTCTTTATATCAAATGATAGACTATTGCCTTGAATCACTCATATCTTAATATTCATGCCATGTTTAGATTTGTCGTGGTAAAACGACGATCTATGGGATCGAGAGGATCCCTTTGCGGTTCGGAAGTGGGATCAAAATACTACAAAGAGCAGGGCTAATAGATATGAGCACATGCAACGATTTATCCAGGTTCGGGCCGCTGTGAGCGTAAAAACCTACTCCTGTTCTGGAGGTTTGATTGTATGTGAGCTCTAAGGTTACAAAGAGCGCAGCTTGCCAGCAAGGTACGCGGAAAGTGCAGCTACATCGTGTAGTTGAGCTAAGAGTCGACCGTTCTAAGTGTAGCCGTGGGCCTCCTTTTATAGGCCAAGGGGTCACCACAGAGGCTAACATGGTCATTTACAGAGTATGAACTGTAACTTGCACCGTCACCACGCCTATCTCCAGACGGGGTGGGACAAGCGCATTAAATGCACCATTAGGTGCTACGTCGGGGAGGTGAGGCTTTGGGTAAAAGATCTGTACCACCGGTCCTGGCGCCCTCTTGTCACCTTGACACGTCCCAGGGATGGGTGTCATTAAAGTTAATCCTGGCGTGGCATGTTGACACGTGCCCTGGCCAGCTGCGTTGACTGCTTGCCCGTTCGACACCTATCACGCGTGCTTATCTAGCCGATGATGAGGTGGAGCGGTAACGGGACAGAACGAGCTTGCCGGCGCGGAGCTTGCCATGCCGTTGCTTGGCGGCAAGGAGCTTGCCGGCAACCAGAGTCTTGGTCTTCACCTTGCCGGTATGAAGCTTGCCAGCAAGGGCAATCTTGATCTTTAGTACGAGAATAGTACTTCTCGATGACTTGCCTTGAGGTCTTCTTCACGGTCTTGTTTAATCTGAGTCTTGGGTCATAGTTACCCTCCGGCAAGCCCTTGCCGTCAAGGAGGCTACAACTGCCTATGCACAACTCAAGGTATGAGGGCACCCATGCTTTAGTACACCGACAGGAGCCCCTGGGCCTGGGCCACACGCGTATGCGATGCGTCGTTGGGCCAGGCCCGAAGAGTGCACAGGCACGCATGGCAGAGGATAACTGTCGTAATCTTCTCTGTTACCACGCCCCCCACAACGCGCATTAAATGCGGGCATGGTAGAAGTGGAATGGAACGGGCGCGGGGAGGTAGTGCACCTGAAAAGCGCATCCACGTAGGACGGTAAAGAGCCAGCCCCGTGCCTTCCCCATAAAAAGGAATCCGCGAAGGGCGCTGCTCATTTAACCCCCTTCTCCCAATCTTGCCATCGCCGCTGTCTTCGCCTTCTTCCTTGCGCCAGAGCAGAAACATGCCCTTTGCTTCCGCCGCCGCGCAGCGCAGCTCTCCCCCGCTTGCTTCCACATTCGCCCTCCCCAGCGCAGTTATGGCTCCCAAGAGCAACCAAAACAAGCCGGGGAAGGCGGTCGATCCCGAGGAAGAACTGGCAGCGGCGTGGAGAGACAGCGTCATCTTCAAGCCAGTGCTGGATCAGAGCAACTTGGTGAGTCTGTACTCAATCATGTGGGGGAAGGAAACGAGCGCCCACACCGCGCCAGAGATTCTTCCTGGCTCCGTCGGGCCTGGTTCAGACAAGTACCCCTTCTTCGCCGTATATTTTTACTGTGGGCTCGTTCCTCCCTTCTCTGAGTTCTTCGTAGAAATGATGTATACCTACGGGTTTCGCCTTCTGGACTTCACCCCCAACGCCATGACTTGTATGGCTGTTTTCGCACATATGTGCGAAAACTTTGTTGGGGTAATGCCTAGTGTAGCTCTTTTACACCATTATTTCACTCCACGCATCGAAGCAGATGTCCTCTCCGGCTGCATCACTTGGATTCCCAGGGACGAGAACGCCTACCTTCCAGGGCTGCCCTATCAGCAGTGGAACGAGTGGCGCGGGGAATGGTGTTAGATCAAGGAAAAAGATTTCCCGGAGTTCTGCCATCCCAGGACGACAAGGTTGGAGCATGGCACGGATTGGAACTCTTTCGCTGCTGACGACAAGAAGCTCACAATCGCCACGACGCGCATCTTCCACCTCAAGGACGCCGGCCTCACCACTGAAATGGTGGGGGCTGACTTCCTTCACCACCGCATTTCTCCTCTCCAGAACAAGGGCAGACCCACTTGGGACTACAAGAACGCAGCAGATATCATGCGGGTCCGGACTGGACTTCACACCAATATGACAGTGCTGCAACACAGGGCCCTCTACGAGCACCTCTTCCGCCCCAGCGGCAACTCCAAGCTGCCGGCAAGGGTGGGGCCATTATGCAACAGCTCCGCCAAGGATTCCGTCATCGCGGTTATGCCATCCTGCGATGCCTGATACGTCTCCAACATATCTATAATTTTTTATTGTTCCATTCTATTATAGTATCAATCTTGGATGCTTTATATGCCATTATATATCATTTTTTTGGGACTAACCTATTAACCCAGTGCCCAGTGCCAGTTGCTGTTTTCTGCTTGTTTTTGCCTTTTTAGAAAATCATTATCAAAAAGTGTCCAAACGAGAAAAAAACTTTCGATTAATTTTTTCTGGACCAGAAGAGACCCACGAAGCTTCGGGAGAAGACCAGAAGAGCCACGAGGAGACGACAAGCCTGGAGGGCGCGCCCAGGGGGTAGGGCGCGCCCCCAGGCTTGTGGGCCCCTCGTTGCCCCTCCTGACCTAATTCCAATGCTATAAATTCCCAAATATTCCCAATATACCACAGAGACAGAAGAGAAAACCTTTCCACCGCCGCAAGCCTCTGTTCTTCCGCGATCCCATCTGGAGGCCTTTTTCGGTACTCTACCGGAGGGGGAATCGATCACGGAGGGCTTCTTCATCAACCTTGCCGCCCTTCCGATGATGTGTGAGTAGTTTACCACAAACCTACGGGTCCATAGCTAGTAACTAGATGGCTTCTTCTCTCTCTTTAATCTTCAATACCATGTTCTCCTCGATGTTCTTGGAGTTCTATCCGACGTAATCTTGTTTTGCGGTGTGTTTGTTGGGATCCGATGAATTCTGAGTTTATGATCAGATTATTCATGAGAAATATTCGAGTCTTCTCTGAACTCTTTTATGCATGATTATTATAGCTTTGTATTTCTCTCTGATCTATCGATTTGGTTTGGCCTACTAGATTGATTTATCTTGCAGTGGGAGAGGTGCTTTGTGATGGGTTCAATCTTGCGGTGCTCAATCTCAGTGACAGAAGGGGACATGATACGTATTTGTATTGTTGCCATTAAGGATAAAAAGATGGGGTTTAAGCATATTGCTTGAGTTTACTTTGTCTACATCATGTCATCTTGCTTAAGGCGTTACTCTGTTTCACACTTAATACCCTAGATGCATGCTGGATAGCGGTCGATGGGTGGAGTAATAGTAGTAGATGCAGGTAGGAGTCGGTCTACTTGTCTCGGACATGATGCCTATATACATGATCATTGCCATGAATCCATCATAATTATTTGCTTTTCTATCAATTGCCCAACGGTAATTTGTCTACCCACCGTATGCTATGTGTTCGAGAGAGAAGCCTCTAGTGAAAACTGTGGCCCCCGGGTCTACTTTATCATATAAAAAACCTAAAAATACCTTGCTAAAATTTATTTACTTTTATTTTATTTAGTATTTTAGTTTATCTATTTCTCTCTATAAGATTTAATCCTTGCAAATAACCGCTAAGAGGATTGACAACCCTCTTATTTGCGTTGGGTGTAAGTGTTTGCTTTTGTGTGTGCAGGTGCGCTTAACGGAATTTTGCTTGGTTCTCCTACTGGATTGATAACCTTGGTTCTTAAATGAGGGAAATACTTATCTCTACTATATTGCATCATCCTCTCCTCTTCGGGGAAATACCAACGCAGTCTACAAGTAGCAGGAAGAATTTTTGGCGCCATTGCTGGGGAGACATCATCAAAATTACCAAGTACCTTCGCACAAACTATCATCCACTTGCATTTATTTTATTTGCCTTTTATTTGCATTTGCCTCTCGTTTTCATCTCCCCCACTTCTAATTTTTTTACAAAAACACAAAAATATTTTTATTTGCTTGTTTGCTTCACCATTATGGCTAGTTCTTCGCTTGTTACTATTACCCCAGAAAATGAAGCGCTTAATTTTAAACAAAGGGGAGGAGAAAATTTAAAAGATGCTTGATATAGGATTTGCGATGCTCAAAATAGATCAACTCGTAAGCAATCCACTTTCTTCTTCGAAATTTTTATGTAGGAATTACCACTTGGTATAGATTTGTGCTTGACACTATTACCAGAGGGAATTTATTGATGTGTCCCACTTCAGATGCTTTCAATGCTATGGGAAATTTAGTGGGTTCACCCCCTATCATTATTAATGAAACGGCATTGACTTTGGAACATGTTATGCAAAGGTTAGAAGCTATTGAAAATAAGATGCCTACTATTGAACATCTTGAAAATTTAGATAAAAAGGTCCATAATCATATTACTCAATTTGGTTCTAAGGTGGGAATTTCTTTCAAAACTTTAAAGGAAAAGGAACCGATAATTAACGAAAGGATAGAACAAAGCCCCGCTAGAATTGACAAATTAGAAGAGATTATCAATAACTTAGGTTCTGCTTTTTCCTCCGTTAAAAACATTAATAGGAATCCTCCTAATAAAAATTGCAAGTTTATATATGTTCCTAAGGTTAAGGGCGCTACTTCTAGTAAAGGGAGCGAGGATCTTAAAATGATTAGCATGCACCCCAATTTCATTGATGTAATAAAGGAACCCATCCATAAAAGCAAAATTCTTGATTTTGTGCCTAGAAGTGTGATGAGGAGAAACTCCTATGTTAAATTTACTAGAAAAGATGGATGTGTAATTGAGGAGTTGGAAACCAAGGATGACAACACTTGAAACTATGCAATATGCCTAGCTAGGGGCATAAAACAATAGCGCTTGTTGGGAGGCAACCCAATGAATAAAATATATTTTTTGTTTTTACTTTATGTTCTTGACTGTTTACACAATTATAACCTCTGTTATTTACACAATTATAACCTCTGTTATGATTGTGTTTTTATCTTTTAGTTAGTGTTTGTGCCAAGTAATGCCTTTGGGATGATGTTGATGATAGTATAATTGATGCTGTTTGGAAAACAGAAAGTTTTGCGTTCAGTGCTGGAATTTTAGTTCTGTACTGGAGCGTCAGAAAAATCTGAAATTTTTACACAGTATTTATATATGAATGTTTTATGTTGTAATAATTTTTCAGAATTTTTGGAGTTACAGAAGTATGGCTTTTAAATAGATCTTTACAGACTGTTCTGTTTTAGACAGATTCTGTTTTTGTTGCATAGTTTGCTTATTTTGATGAATCTATGGATCGTATCGGGGGGTATGAGTCATGGAGAAGTTGGAGAAAAGTATAATTATGCAAATATTAAATATTAATCAATTTACAACAGTACCTAAAGTTTAAGATTTGTTTGTTATACTAACGGATCTCACGAGGTTTCTGTTGAGTTTTGTGTGCTGAAGTTTTCAAGTTTTGGGTGAGACTACGATGGATAAAGGAATAAGGAGCGGCAAGAGACTAAGCTTGGGGATGGCCAAGGCACCCCAAGGTAATATTCAAGGAAGACTCAAGCGTCTAAGCTTGGATATGCCCCGGAAGGCATCCCCTCTTTCGTCTACAATCTATCGGTAACTCACTTGGAGCTATATTTTTATTCATCACATGATATGTGTTTTACTTGGAGCGTCTTGTGATATAGTTTGTTTGCTTTTGTTTGCCTTTTAGTTTGTCACAATCATCTTTGCTGAACACACCTTTTTGAGAGGGACACACATTATTCGTGATTTGTTAGAATACTCTATGTGCTTCACTTATATCTTTTGAGCTAGGCAGTTGCTCTAGTGCTTCACTTATATTTTTTAGAGCACGGCGGTGGTTATATTTTAAATAAATAGTTGCACTCTCATGCTTCACTTATATCTTTTTGAGAGTCTAATGAATAGCAATGGTAATATGCACGGGTTATGAATTTGGTCCTGATATGATAGGTATTCAAGAGGGATATAATAAAAACTTTCATGTAGATCACTGAATATGATAAGTTTGATTCTTTGCAATAGTTTTGCAATATTAAGATGGTAATATGTGGGAGGTGCTAGTAGATAATTGTGGTTTAGTAAGAATATTGGTGTTAAGGTTTGTGATTCCCGAAGCATGCACGTATGATCTGTTGTTATGCTAAGAAGTTGGAGCATGATTTATTATTGATTGTCTACCTTATGAGTGGCGGTCGGGGACGAGCAATGGACTTGTCCTACTAATCTATCCCCCTAGGGGCATACATAGTAGTACTTTGCTTCGAGGGCTAATAAACTTTTGCAATAAGTATGTGAGTTCTTTATGACTAATGTGAGTCCATGGATTATACGCACTCTCACCTTTCCGCAATTTGCTAGCCTCTTTGGTACTATGCATTGCCCTTTCTCACATCGAGAGTTGGTGCAAACTTCGCTGGTGCATCCAAACCCCGTGATATGATACGCTCTATCACACATAAGCCTCCTTATATCTTCCTCAAAACAGCCACCATACCTGCCTATCATGGCATTTCCATAGCCATTCTGAGATATATTGCCATGCAACTTCCACCGTTCCATTTTTTATGACACACATCGTCATTGTCATATTGCTTTGCATGATCATATAGCTGACATAGTATTTGTGGCTCAGCCACCATTCATCATTTTTATACATGTTACGCTGGCATCATTACACATCCTGGTACACTGCCAGAGGCATTCATATAGAGTCATATTTTTGTTCTAGTATCGAGTTGTAATATTGAGTTGTAAGTAAATAAAAGTGTGATGATCATCATTATTAGAGCATTGTCCCAGTGAGGAAAGAATGGTGGAGACTAATGAGTCCTCGAAAAAGTGGGGATGAGGTCCATGAGACCGTTCTAAAAAAAAGAAAAAAAAAAGAGGCCAAAAAGAGCCATGAAAAAAATGAGAGAAAAAGAGAGAAGGGGCTATGTTACTATCCTTTTTCCACACTTGTGCTTCAGAGTAGCACCATGTTTTTCATATAGTGAGTCTCCTATTTTGTCGCTTTCATATACTAGTGGGAATTTTTCATTATAGAACTTGGCTTGTATATTCCGATGATGGGCTTTCTCAAATGCCCGAGGTCTTCATGAGCAAGCAAGTTGGATGCACACCCACTTAGTTTTCATGTTGAGCTTTCATACACTTATAGCTCTTAGTGCATCCGTTGCATGGCAATCCCTACTCCTCGCATTGACATCAATTGATGGGCATCTCCATAGCCCGTTGATTAGCCTCATCGATTTGAGACTATCTTTTTGTTTTTGACTTCTCCTTATTTATCTCTACCACCACACTCTATTCCACCCATAGTGCTATATCCATGGCTTGCGCTCATGTATTGTGTGGGGGTTGAAATAACTGAAGCGCATTAAAAAGTATGAACCAATTGCTCGGCTTATCATCGGGGTAGTGCATGATAAATACTTTGTGTTAAGAAGATGGAGCATGACAGGATTATATGATTTTGTAGGGATAATGTTCTTTAGCATTTTTATTTTCAAAGGCATGATTGTTTATTAGTATGCCTGAGTATTGATGTCTTTATATCAAACTATAGACTATTGCTTTGAATCATTCGGATCTTATTATTCATACCGTAAGAGAGAGATTACATGATTAAACATGATAGGTAGCATTCCACATCAAAAATTCTCTTTTTATCATTTACCTACTCGAGGACGAGCAGGAATTAAGCTTGGGGATGCTTGATACGTCTCCAACGTA
The DNA here is from genome assembly GCA_039707655.1 of Elymus sibiricus. Lineage (NCBI taxonomy): Eukaryota > Viridiplantae > Streptophyta > Magnoliopsida > Poales > Poaceae > Elymus > Elymus sibiricus. Next base: position 284,946,839 of record CM077676.1, read on the forward strand.
TCTATAATTTTTGATTGTTCCATGCTATTATAGTATCAATCTTGGATGTTTTATATGCAATTATATGCCATTATATATCATTTTTTTGGGACTAACTTAGTAACCTAGTGCCCAGTGCCAGTTGTTGTTTTTTGCTTGTTTTTGCCTTTTCACAAAATCATTATCATAAAGTGTCCAAACGAGAAAAAAACTTTGGATTAATTTTTTCTGGACCAGAAGAGACCCACGAAGCTTTGGGAGAAGACCAGAAGAGCCACGAGGAGGCGGCAAGCCTGGAGGGCGCGCCCAGGGGGTAGGGCGTGCCCCCAGGCTTGTGGGCCCCTCGTTGCCCCTCCTGACCTAATTCCAGTGCTATAAACTCCCAAATATTCCCAATATACCAGAGAGATAGAAGAGAAAACCTTTCCGCTGCCGCAAGCCTCTGTTCTTCCGCGATCCCATCTGGAGGCCTTTTTCGGTACTCTGCCGGAGGGGGAATCGATCACGGAGGGCTTCTTCATCAACCTTGCTGCCCTTCCGATGATGTGTGAGTAGCTTACCACAGACCTACGGATCCATAGCTAGTAGCTAGATGGCTTCTTCTCTCTCTTTGATCTTCAATACCATGTTCTCCTTGATGTTCTTGGAGTTCTACCGATGTAATCTTCTTTTGCGGTGTGTTTGTTGGGATCTGATGAATTGTGAGTTTATGATCAGATTATTCATGAGAAATATTTGAGTCTTCTCTGAACTCTTTTATGCATGATTATTATAGCTTTGTATTTCTGTCTGATCTATCAATTTGGTTTGGCCTACTAGATTGATTTATCTTGCAATGGGAGAGGTGCTTTGTGATGGGTTCAATCTTGCGGTGCTCAATCCCAGTGACAGAAGGGGACATGACACGTATTTGTATTGTTGCCATTAAGGATAAAAAGATGTGGTTTAATCATATTGCTTGAGTTTACTTTGTCTACATCATGTCATCTTGCTTAAGGCGTTACTCTATTTCATACTTAATACCCTAGATGCATGTTGGATAGCGGTCGATGGGTGGAGTAATAGTAGTAGATGCAGGCAGGAGTCGGTCTACTTGTCTCGGACGTGATGCCTATATACATGATCATTGCCATGAATCCGTCATAATTATTTGCTTTTCTATCAATTGCCCAATAGTAATTTGTCTACCCACCGTATGCTATGTGTTCGAGAGAGAAGCCTCTAGTGAAAACTATGGCCCCCGGGTCTACTTTATCATATAAAAAACCTAAAAATACCTTGCTGAATTTTTTTACTTTTATTTTATTTAGTATTTTATTTTATCTATTTATCTCTATAAGATTTAATCCTTGCAAATAACCGCTAAGAGGATTGACAACCCTCTTATTTGCGTTGGGTGCAAGTGTTTGCTTTTGTGTGTGCAGGTGCGCTTAACGGATTTTTGCTTGGTTCTCCTACTGGATTGATAACCTTGGTTCTTAACTGAGAGAAATACTTATCTCTACTATACTGCATTATCCTCTCCTCTTCGGGGAAATACCAACGTAGTCTACAAGTAGCAATGCCCATGGCGTCGAGGCTCTTTGGCAAGAGCCACCCGAAGACGCGGTGCAAGAGTGGTTCGACACCTTGGTGGAGAGGCCCGTCAGAGAGGAAAAAGATCTCTTCTACGACACCACACCTGAAGAATTGGAGCATATCGCCAATAGGGCGGTAGAGGCCAGAATGGCTGTAGGCATCAGTGGCTCTGGGTCCGCGGCAGCCAATGTTGATGAGGAAACTGGTGACGGGACGACAAGGGAACCGCCGGAGGAACTCGATGAAGAGCAGGAAGAACTTGCCGGGGAACGGGGTGGGGAGATTGTTGCAGAACAAGTACCAGAAGAGTCCCCCGCTCCTCCCGTTCCGGCAAGGAGAACTCGTGTCCTTCGGAGAGCCGCCTCTGGAAAGCTAGTCCGCGGTGCACCCTCAGGTGAAGAAGTTGCCGGCGAGGAGGTGACCAGCAAGGTTGCCGGATGGAAAAGAGCTCCACGCCAAGCCCCTCAACAACAGCGAACGCGGCGTACCTCTATGAGGAGTACAGTCATGTCGGCTGCCGGAGCGGGCGGGTCATCTTGTCCTACTACATCTGCGGCAACTAAGCGGGCCAGAACTTCTACCCCGCCGCCTTCTTCTAGCACCAGGCTTGAGAGCTTGTATGACCTCTCCATCCTTAGCGACGAGGAGGAGGAAGAAGAGTATGCATCTCCAATTTTCTTTGTTAACTCTTGATTTCTTGCTTGTGTTAATCTGACTTGCCTCGTCTTGCCTTGACTTGACAGCGACGGGGAGACCTTGGCGCAGAGGATGGCCAAGAGGACGAGGACCGCGGCAGAGGATGAGCCGGCAATAAGCACGGTGCCAGGAGACGACGTCGTGGACATCAGCCCGGACCACAGCCCCCAGCGTGAGGCCATTATCCAATTTCCTTTGGCGAGCGCTGGTGTCGAAATATTTGCCGCTAACATCGGCACGGGAGCAGGAGAAGAACACCGTGAGCAGGAGCGCCCGGAGGCAGATCCAATTGGGGCGTCTCCGTCAACCGCTGCTCCGGCAAGCGGCTCTCCTGCAAGGGCCTCCACAGACGAGCCTGTTCGCACCGATGAAGTGCCAGCAACCGAGGTCACTGGCAACCAGGCGACGACAACCGAGGTTGTCAGAGAGGAAACTATTCCCCCTCAACAGTCTCAGCCTGGTAAACCTTCTGCCATTGAGTACTTTTCTCTCTTAATCTTTTTTTTGTTTTCTTGAACTTGACCCGAGTCTTGATTTTCTCTCTTCTCCATCCTTTCAGATCTTCCTTCATCTGACGAAATGGACATCGATTCCACCATTGAGGAGATCGCGAGGGACGCCGCCGATGAGGCCATCAACATTGCTACCGGTGAGGCCGTCGCGGGGACTGACGAGGAGGCCGCCAAGGTAGCTCACGGGGAGACCGCCAAGGATGCTGCTGAGGAGGGCGGCAACAGTAGTGCCGAGGCCACTGGAGACATCTCTGTCCCAGGAGCGCCAAGCGCTGACTCGGCCACGAGGGTGATCCTGACCGGCAAGGCGGCCATTGACGATCACCCCTCGACACCCGAGGAGCCCTTCTCAAGCAGATACCTAAAGGTTGGCGACAACCTGTTCGTCAACCCCCCTGGGATGTCAAGCATCGGGGCGCCCACTGAAGGAGAGACCTTGGACGGTGAAGTTATTGCTGCTGCCGGGCTCGAGGTCATCGATGAGCCACATGCCAACACCAACGAGACCAAAGAGCAGCAACTCCTCAAGGCCATCGGCGAGAACTTCCGGAAACTTCAGGTGTGCTACCACAGCCGCACGGAGAGCTTGGACTCCAGGGCAGCTGTCCTTGACAAGGCGGAGGACGAATTTAAGAAGCGCGTGGAGGAAACACAGATCTGGTACGCAGAATGCCTCCAAGACCTTCAAGAACGCCATGCTCAGCTTGCCAAGGCCCAGGAGGAGTTTATTCTGGAGAAGGCCGAGGCCGACAAGGCACAAGAGGAGGCTGCGCAGAGGGTAGCAGTAGAGGAGGCAAAGCTGAATGAACGCAAGGTTGGCCTTGACGCTCATGAAGAAGAGCTTGCCACTTGGGAAGCAGGGCTCGCCGCCACACTTCGCGGCAAGGATAATGAGATCCAGGCCCTTGTCTCACAGCAAACCCAAGAGCTGGAGCGCAAGCACAAGGTGGCCATCGAGGCTCAAGCTACAGAGCATGCCAAAATGATCAAGGAGGCCGTCGATGCTGCCGAAGCCGCAGAGGTCACCAAGACCGAGCTGGAAGGCAAGGTGCGAGCGCTTGAGGCAGATATCGCCGCCAACGGCTAGGAGATCTCGGTGCTCAAAGCAGAGGCAGAGAAGGCAACTCACACCTTGGCGGAGCTGCAAACTTAAATGTTCGCCAAGGGCCAAGAGCTCACCAAGGCCAACGATACCATCGAGGATCACAAGATGAAGCTTACCACCTTGGGGAAGTCCCTTGACGAAGCCAGGAAATGCGAGAAGATCTTGATGAAGGACCTCCAAGACGAGAAAGCCTTGGTTGCGAGCACCGCCAGAACCTTCAACAAGCTCAAGGGCGCTTACAAGCTTTGGACTGACCGTCTCGTGGTCGCCGCGGAGAGCATTTCTGCCCAGTTGTCTGCCCTGGGCTTGCCGGAATACCACTACTCCACCACCGAAGGGGACACCGCCAGCACCAGGCTCACTATCATCTTCGAAAGCTTGATCGAGGCGCTGGAGAAGCATCGCGGGGCTTGAGTTGCATACCTTGCCAGCGAATCCCGCAAGCTTTGCCGGGATGTCCTCTTCAAGGTACTCGTCAAAGTGGTGTACCGGAACCCAAGCATTGATCTCTCCAAGGTTTTCGCCAGTCTGCCGCGGGGAGCCGACACCAAGACCGCCGAAGAGCTTGTCACGCCCATCGCCGACAGGGTTGGCCTGATTCCCAGGACAGAAGGTGGAGTTACCCACTAATCTTGTAGTCATATCTTGCCGCGTGCATGATCATGTAACAGACAGATTTATCTTAAATTAGATCTACACTTGGCTTTGATGTAATATAACTTGTGTTTTGGATGGATGTATGCATGCTATCTCTCTTGTCTTATTCTGTCTTTGCATGATTTTTGTACCCTACGCTTGCCGGAAACTTGCCGGTGCACGCACTCTTGCTGCGAGCGCTTGAGGAACGGGTCCTTAGCAGCTTGCCGGAAGTGCCGCTGCCAGCAAGGATACACTTGACGATCGCAACGTAACCACTTAAGTTGTTGAGCGGACTCGAAACAAAGTAATGGTGTAGCTGATCACAACAAGGTTCCTTAGCATGCAGGTTTCTCATACAAAGGCCAAAATCGTTCAAGGAGAAGTTGCAACAACAACAAAGAATTTACTTCAAAGTTTTGCAACTTAGCTTTTTCTTTGCTGTGCTTCTTGCCGTAGGACGATATCTTGAACGTCATTCGGTATCCATACCATCACTCCCCCGGGAAACTTGTACGCGAGGAACCCTTCTGTCCTTTGAGAAAAAGAAAGAAGAGAAAAGAGGAGGTTGGAACCTTGACAGTTCGTTAATCATCCTATGCACGCGAAATGTAGCACAAGACTGCCTGCAACACATAAATGAATATGTACTTTGACAAAGAGTTGTGAAACACTTAGCTTTATTTATGCGCACGGGATCTGCGCCCGGCTCTGGACAAAGGTTTACATGCCTTTCCGGCAAACTTGTACAAAAGAGGTTACCTGGCAGCTCGGCAACCGCGCCTTATGGGTAAAACTTGTGAAGATGCTCAATATTCCATGAGTTGAGTACCGGAGTGCCATCTTCGGTCTCTAGGTGGACTGCACCGGGCCTAGTGACTCGTACCACCCGGTAAGGGCCCTCCCACTTAGGCGTTAACTTGTTTTGACCCTTCATGGACTGGATCTGATGAAGGACAAGGTCGCCTTCCTCAAGATTCTTGGCGTTCACTTTGCGGCTATGGTAGCGGCGCAAAGCTTGCTAGTACCGTACAGCATGGACATCAGCCCGAAAACGATCTTCCTCAAGGAGCATGGCATCATCTTGCCACAGCTCATCTTGATCCTCGTATTTGAGTTCTGTGGGGAGCACCGCTTCTGCACCATAAACAAGGGAGAAGGGTGTCTGGCCAATGGATCGACTTGGCATCGTCCTGATCGACCAAAGAACCACCGGCAAGTCTTCCACCCAGCGCCTTTCACACTTGTGCAGCATGTCGAAAGTTCTGGTCTTGAGACCACGCAGAACTTCTGCATTTGCCCTCTCCATTGCTCCTTGGGTGAGCAACAGACGCGTAGCAAATCTTATTTCCAAGTTCTTGGCAATATGTTGTGAAGGCGTGGCTCGTGAATTGGGTGCCGTTGTCGGTGATGATCCTATTGGGGACACCAAAATGAGCGACCAATCCTTTGAGGAACTTGATGGCTGACTGTGTCATCACCTTCCTCACTGGCTCCACCTCAGGCCACTTTGTAAACTTGTCGATTGCAATGTACAAGAATTCAAAGCCCCCGGTAGCACGGGGAAAGGGGCCGACGATGTCGAGCCCCCAGACCGAGAAAGGCCAGGAGAGAGGGATGGTTTGGAAGGCTTGAGCCAGCTGGTGAATGTCCTTGGAGTGGAACTGGCATGCTTCGCATCTGATGACCACCGCCAAGGCGTCTTGAAGGGCTGTCGGCCAGTAGAATCCTTGATGGAACACCTTGCCGACAAGCATGCGCGACCCAATGTGAGAGCCACACATCCCTTCATGCATCTCTTCCAACAGCCTCTGTCCATCTTCCCGGCAGATGCACTTCAATTTCACCCCATTTGGTCTCTTTCTGTACAGAATGTTGTCAACAAACTTGTACATCCTTGATTGACGGGCTACTCTTTCTACATCCTCTTCCTCATCGGGAAGATCTCATGTCTGAAGGAACTGGACAATTGACTATGCCCATGTCGAAGCTTGTGGCTCGACGACAAGGACTAAAGGCATTTCTTCCTCTGCGGGAGCGCTTGCTTCGATGGCAAGGATCTGGCTTGCCGGAAACTGCGGCTCACTGGCCGAGGGTATCTTGTTGGCGGTGTCCACTTTCTTGGCGGCTGCCGGCAGCTCTGCCGCAAAGTAACCACCAACATCTTGCTTTCTCTTCTTCGCCAACCTTGATGGTGTAACGGATGGCTGAGTCAGATGGAGCACAAAAGTTCCTGGTTCCACAGGCATCTTTTGGGCGGCAAGCTTTGATAGGTCGTCGGCAATCCAATTCTGGGCACGTGGAACGTGCTCTACTTGTTGACCGTAAAAGTGCTCTTCCAACTTTCTCACCTCATCAACGTACGCCTCCATCAAAGGGCTCTCGTAATCCTTGTTGACTTGCCTCACCACTAACTGCGAGTCGCCTCTGATAATTAGCTTCCGAATACCAAGGTCGATTGCAATGCACAGACCGGCAAGCAATCCTTCGTACTCAGCAGTGTTGTTGGTGGCCTGCTCCCTCGGAAAGTGCATCTGAAGCACGTACTTGAGGTGCTCTCCGGTGGGTGCTATAAGCAGCACACCGGCACCGGCGCCTGTCAGCGTGAAAGCACCGTCAAAGTACGTGATCCAATCGTCAACAGTTTCCTTGCCAGGGAGCGAGGTCTCTGGAATCTCTTCGTCTGGCGTTGGGGTCCATTCTGCAATGAATTCCGCCAAGGCTTAGCTCTGAATCGTTGAGGTAGTCCCAAACTTCAAATCAAAGCTTGACAGCTCCAATGCCCACTCCACAATCCTGCCGGTTGCTTCTGGATTTGTCAAGATGCGTTGCAAGGGAAAGTGAGTGACGACGGTGACTGGGTGTGCTTGAAAGTAATGGCGCAACTTCCTTGAGCCCATGAGAAAGCCAAAGAGCAACTTATACACACCAGAATACCTTGACCTAGCCCCTTGCAGGAGGGAGCTGACAAAGTAGACCGGGCGCTGCACCATCTTCTTCTTCACAACTTGCTGATCTGACTGGCTGGCTTGCACAATCTCTGGCTTGTCGGCACCTGACCTTGCCGGAGAAGATTCCGGCTCATCGGGTCGTGGCTCTGCGACTGCTACCTCCTCCTCATCTGCCTCTCTTTCAGCCACAAGTGCAGCACTAACCACTTGATTCATCGCCGCTAAGTATAGCAGCAACGTCTCTTGCGGCCTAGGTGCAAATAGGACTGGCGGAGAAGACAGGTACTCCTTCAAATCTTGGAGCACGGCCTCTGATTCCGGAGTCCAGTTCACTGGACCTGCCTTTTTCAATATCTTGAAAAACGGCAAGGCACGCTCTGCCGACTTGGAGATGAACCTGCTGAGGGCGGCAACGCAGCCGGCAAGACGCCTGACATCCTTGACGCATCTCGGTGCTTCCATCTGCTCAATTGCTTTGATCTTGTCGGGGTTAGCTTCAATCCCTCTCTGAGACACAAAGAACCCAAGAAGCTTGCCGGAGGGAACACCGAACACACACTTCTCGGGGTTGAGCATCAAGTTGAGCTTGCGCAAGTTCGCAAACGTCTCTTCCAAATCCTGGATCAGGGTTGACTTGTCTCTGGTCTTGACCACAATATCATCCATGTAGGCTTCCACATTTCTGTGCAGCTGCGGCTCAAAACCGATCTGAACTGCTCTGGCAAATGTTGCCCCAGCACTCTTCAATCCGAAAGGCATACGCAAAAAGTAGTATGTGCCACATGGAGTGATGAATGCGGTTTTCTCCTCATCTTCCTTGGCCATAAAGATCTGATGATACCCAGAATAGGCGTCAAGGAAAGAGAGTAAATCACAGCCGGCAGTGGAGTCTACAATCTGGTCGATGCGCGGCAAAGGGAAAGGGTCCTTTGGACAGGCTTTATTTATATCAGTGAAGTCTATACAAAGCCTCCACTTCCCGCTCGCCTTGCGCACTACAACTGGATTGGCTAACCACGTAGGGTGTAGCACTCCTCTGACTAGACCTACTGCTTCCAACTTCTTGATCCCTTCGGCAATGAACTCTTGCCACTCCAAAGCTTGCTTTCTGACCTTCTGCTTGACGGGTCTCGCATGAGGGCAGACAGCAAGGTGGTGCTCAATTACCTCCCTATGAACACCGGGGATGTCAGATGCTTGCCAAGCAAACACATCAACATTCGCCCGTAGGAAGGCAACGAGCTTGCTTTCCTATTTGTCACCGAGAGTGGCACTTACAGAAAAATTGCCACTTGTCCCATTCTCTCTCGCAGAAGCTTGCTTGGTCACCGGCGCGGAGGCCTTGGCTTTCTTGCTCTTGTCGGTAGAGCTCTCTGGTATGTCCTCGATGGGCATGCTGCACTCTAAAGTGCGCTTCCCGGAGTCCATAGCAGGGGTCTTGCCGGACTTCTTCTTCTTCTTTCCTCCCCCAGGAGCTTTGCCGGCAGGAGTAGGTACCTTGTCGGCAGATGGTGCCACTGCCTCCCGGTAGAGCTTGTCGGCGCAGATGATTGCGTCCTTGTGGTTTGACTTGATGGTGAGGACCCCCATTGGCCCTGGCATCTTGATGACATTGTAGGTGAAGTACGACGTGGCCATGAACTTGGCCAGCCCCGGACGGCCCAGAATGCCATTATAGGGCAGGGGCATCTTGACGACGTCGAAGACGATCTTCTCCGTCCGGTAGTTGAGGTCCCTGCCGAATGTGACCGGCAGCGTGATCTGGCCCTTTGGCTTGTTCCTTCCTGGGCTAATCCCTTGGAATGTGCCAGTTTCCTCAAGATCCTTGTCGGGATCTGCAGCCTCTTGATCACATCGGGAGAGATCAAGTTCAAGCCGGCCCCACCGTCAACCAACATCTTCGTCACCCTGAGGTTGCGAATCGTTGGCGAAACCAACAACGGTAAACACTCGACCGTAGTGGTGCGATCAGGGTGATCCTCGGCGTCTAAGACGATGGGCGTGTGCGACCACTTGAGTGGCTTCTGCGCCCCCATCACGGGCTCAGCGGCATTCACCTCGCGGATCCACTACTTCAGTTGCCGGTGCGAGGAGTGCAAAGATGCGCCCCCGTCAACACACATGGCGTCCACTATGTTCTGGAACTCCTTGTCAGACTCATCTTCGTCCTCATCACCATCATCCTGGCCCTGAGCAGCCTTCTCTTTTGGCTGCTTTGCCTTGCCGCGGCGGCCACCTCGGCCACCACGGTTCTGCTTGGCGGATCCACCGGCACCATCCTGGCCCTTCTCCTTGTCGCGCTTCTTGTACTCTTGCTTCTACTTCTCGGCAAGCTGCTCCACTTGCCTGCACTCCTGGAGATCGTGGCCCTTGGTACGGTGGATCTTGCAGTACGGCCCACCAGTCTTGCCGCTCTTGTCGCCTGCCGCAGCCTCCCGGCAGTCAGCGCATCCGACAACCTCCTTGCCGGGGCTTTCTCCCTTGGGCTTCTTGGCAGCGTTGGCATTGCCGGGGCTCTCAACTACCATCACTGTCTTGCCTTTGCGCTTCCGATTACGCTTCTGGCTCTTCTTCTGCGGGGTTGATGCATCGTCTGCGTCGTCGTCTTCGGAGTCGACTTCGGCGCCAACATCTTCCCCAGGGAATTGCCTCCCCTCCTCAGCATGTGCACACTTGTCCGCCAAGGCGTACAACTCATTGATGGTCCTGACCTTCACAATATTCATCTTAGACCGCATTCTGCAGTTGCGCACATTCGTGTGGAACGTGGTGCAAACAACTGCGTGATGAACATCGGGGATCTTGTGGAGCACACGGCTGAACCTCTGTATGTACTTGCAGAGGGTCTCGCCATCCCTCTGGGGGATCACATGCAAATCGCTCTCCTAACTAGGGAGCTTGTGGCCACCCTAGTAGGCACCCACAAATTGATGGCATAGATCCGACTAAGAAGAAATGGAGCCTTCCGGCATGTTCATCAACCACGATCTGATGTTGGGCCTGAGCGCCAATGGAAAGTAATTGGCAAGCAGCTTGTCGTCGCGTTCCCCAGTAGCCTGCATCGCGATGGTGTAGATGCCAAGGAACTCTGTTGGCCTGAGCGTGCCGTCGTACTTGTCGGGCAGCTCTGGCTTGAAGGGGCGGGCCGACGACCGGCACACTTGCCGCAGCTCATGGGTTAATGCTGGGCAACCCACCTCGTAAGGTAGGCACCTAGGGTACCCTGGCACTGGCACATATGCTACCGGCCCGGCACGGTCGTCTGATAGACGGCGTGCTTCCCGGCGCCGCTCAATCTTCGTACGAGCGTCCTCTTCGCGCCGTTCGTGGAGCACTTGGCGCTGGTCTCGGCGGCCCCGCGGATCCCACGATGCCATGGACATGGTGTCCTAGTCATCCGATCGGCGAGCTTGCCGCCGTGGTGGTTGTTGGCATGGAGGCGACTGCACCATTGGTGCACCGTCTCCGGCACGGCAGCCAGATGGTCCTTCCGACACTGTGGGTGGTCGTCTGGAAGGGCCCACATCCTGTGATTTGCCTGGATCAACAAAACTAATGAGACTCTGGATAGTGGCCCTCCATTCTTCCATTTTGTCTGGGGCTGGCGGGGAGTTCAAAAGCATTCGAACTCGTGCCATAGCCTCTGCCGCCGTGGTTGGCATGGCGGGGAACACGGAACGGGACGGCATTCTACTCCTGGCAGGGCCAGGAGGAAGCTCGTCGCGTAACTGCTGCCGCGGTGCATGCCCACCAACGGGATGGCGTGGTGGTGGTGGAACCTGACCATCGTGAGGACGATGCTCAGGGCTGGCTTGACGCCGTCCAGGACCACTAGCACCGCGGGGAAGCATGGTGCGCCCATCCTGCGATGGTCGCTGCACACGTCCCGCCGCAGCGTGGTTGGACATCGCCGCTCCGTCCTTGGACGTCGCGGCGGCAGGGTCCTGGTTCACACCGGTCCGAATTGTAATACTGGGATGATCATGCTCACCAGAGGGTTGTTGCAGTTGGCCGTCCGCGCCATCTCCGGTGTGCTGCCTGCAATCGCCGGCACGGTGGGGATGCAGGGGATCTGCACCGCCGGCGCCTCCTGCTCCGGCCGCCCCAACCGTAGCGCTCGCTCCAACTGCGCCGCCTGCGCCGTCTCCGGACGCCAGGGAAGGTAGCTTGGAGGTGGTGGGAGCCGTCGTGGCTCCGGTCTTCTTCTTCGGCACCATCGATGAAGGTGATGGAGCCAGTACAAACTATGAACACTGATTCGTAATACAAGAGCGCCTGCCTGGCACGCCAAAGATGTCATGGTAAAATGACGATCTATGGGATTGAGAGGATCCCTTTGCGGTTTGGAAGTGGGATCAAAATACTACAAAGAGCAGGGCTAATAGATATGAGCACATGCAACGATTTATCCAGGTTTGGGCCGCTGTGAGCGTAAAACCCTACTCCTGTTCTGGCGGTTTCATTGTATGTGAGCTCAAAGGTTACAAAGAGCGCAACTTGCCGGCAAGGTGCACGAGAAGTGCAGCTATAGCATGTAGTTGAGCTAAGAGTCGACCGTTCTAAGTGTAGCCGTGGGCCTCCTTTTATAGGCCAAGGGGTCACCACAGAGGCTAACATGGTCATTTACAGAGTATGAACAGTAACTTGCACCGTCACCACGTCTATCTCCAGACGGGGTGGGACAAGCGCATTAAATGCACCGTTAGGTGCTACGTCGGGGAGGCGAGGCTTTGGGTAAAAGATCTGTACCACCGGTCCTGGCGCCCTCTTGTCACCTTGACACGTCCGAGGGACAGTTGTCATTAAAGTTAATCCTGGCGTGGCATGCTGACACGTGCCCTGGCCAGCTGCATTGACTGCCTGCCCGTTCGACACCTATCACGCGTGCTTATCTAGCCGATGATGAGGTTGAGCGGTAACGGGGCAGAACGAGCTTGCCGGCACGGAGCTTGCCGGGGCGTTGCTTGTCGGCAAGGAGCTTGCCGGCAACTAGAGTCTTGGTCTTCACCTTGCCGGTACGAAGCTTGCCAGCAAGGGCAATCTTGATCTTCAGTACGAGAATAGTACTTCTAGATGACCTGCCTTGAGGTCTTCTTCACGGTCTTGTTTAATCTGAGTCTTGGGTCATAGTTACCCTCCGGCAAGCCCTTGCCGTCAAGGAGGTTACAACTGCCTAGCCAGGGTACGAGGGCACCCATGCTTTAGTACACCGACAAGATTACATGAACAAGATTATGTTAGGTAGCATTCCACATGAAAATTATCTTTTTATTATTTCCCTACTCGAGGACGAGCAGGAATTAAGCTTGGGGATGCTGATATGTCTCCATCGTATCTATAATTTTTTATTGTTTCATGCCAATATTTTACTACTTCCACATACTTTTGGCAACAATTTATTTGATTTTCTTGGACTAACATATTGATCCAGTGCCCAGTGCCAGTTCCTGTTTGTTGCATGTTTTTTGTTTCATAGAAAATTCATATCAAAAGAAGTCCAAACGCGATAAAATTTTATGGAGATTTTTCTTGGAATATATGTGATTTTTGGGAAAAGAATCAATGAAAGACGATGCCCGAGGGCCCCACAAGACAACAGGGCGCGCCCTACCCCCCAGGCGCGCCCTGATGTCTTGTGGGCACCTCTTAGGTTGGTTGGATCCCTTCTTTCGCTGCAATAAAGATAATTTTCAAAGAAAAATCCCCTCAAAATTTCAGCCCAATCGGAGTTACGTATCTCCGGGAATATAAGAAACGGTGAAGGGCTCCGAAAATAGACGCGAAACAGAAGAGAAACAAAGAGAGAGATCCAATCTCGGAGGGGCTCCTGCCCTTCGGGAGCCATGGCGGTCAAGGACCAGAGGGGAAACCCTCCTCCCATCTAGGGGGGAGGCCAAGCAAGAAGAAGGAGGGGGATCTCTCCCCTCTCTCCCTGTGGCGTCGGAACGCCGCCGGGGGAACCATCGTGTGACGGCGATCTACACCAGCAACTTCGCCGTCATCATCACCAACTCTCTTCCTCTTCTTACAGCGGTGTAACCTCTCTCTCCCCGTTGTAATCTCTACTTAATCATGGTGCTTTATGCCACATATTATTATCCAATGATGTGTTGCCATCCTATTATGTTTGAGTAGATACCTTTTGTCCTACGGGTTAATTGTGGTATGATGTGATTGATATGAGTTTTATGTTAATATGGTGTTGTCCTATGTTGCCCTCCATGTCGCGCAAGCGTGTGGGATTACCGTTGTAGGGTGTTGCAATATGTTCATGATTCACTTATGGTGGGTTGCGGGGGTGACAACAGCGTAAACCCGAGTAAGGGGGTTGTTGCGTATGGGAGTAAAGGGGACATGTTACTTAATGCTATGGTTTGGTTTTACCTTAATGATCTTTAGTAGTTGCGGATGCTTGCTAGAGTTCCAATCATAAGTGCATATGATCCAAGTACGAAAAGTATGTTAGCGTATGCCTCTCCCTGATTGCATATAATAAGTATCACACATGTCATATTCAATTACCTAGGGACAATCTTTCTCCTTGTTCTACAAAAGCTTTCTACTAAACAACTAACTTTTATTATCTCACAAAGTAATCCTAGTTTTATTCCCGCAAAGTAATCTTAGTTTTATTCTTGCAAATTAGTTTTATACTTGTTCTAGGTAAAGAAAACGTTCATGTGTGTAGAGTTGTATCGGTGGTCATTAGAACTTGAAGAGAATATAAATTCTACCTTTAGCTCCTCGTTGGGTTCGACACTCTTACTTATGGAAAAAGGCTACAAACGACCCCCTATACTTTTGGGTTATCAGGGTTGCATTGTTGCCACCCTCGTTGCCGGCAGTGGTGGGGTTGCCTTTCTCGTGGAGGAGCTATTCGTTGAGTCCACAATCCCTGGTCGAGTGTTGGGCGTTGTGGTTCCCGTAGCTGTGATATAGGAATGCTCCGCTCATTATCTACTCGTATGTACGGGGGTTGCGTCTGGGCTTGTCGTTCCATCACTGTCTATTGGCTCCGGCCTCCTCGGCTTCATTGGCCGCTGCGACGAGTTCGGAGTCTTGCTCTTCTTTGCGCTTGTGGTCTTCCTTGTTTTTGGAGCTTCGACTCTTCGGGACCTCTGCCCCTGCTGGCTCGGCGGCCTTTGCGCCTGGCATAGGCCGGCGACCTTCTCGAGCTATCTCCTCCCCTGTCACTGGTACAACGAGCTGCTATACAAACGGTTTTTAACCCCTTTCTGCGACGGAGTTTTAAACCGTCGCCTTGCCTGTGTGTGCGATAGGGGGGTCCTTCCCACATGACCCAGAAACCATCGGTGATAGGGCCTCCGGTCACACACGCGGGGCAAAAAGAGCTCGTGTGCGATCGGGCGAGCCATCGTAGACAATTATACTAGCCCAATCGTTTATGTTCGTATGTTCATCCTACACAGTGAATCTCAGAAAAACGTTTCCATTCATATGTACGTCACACACAATTTTTATGTGGAAACGTTTGTGCAAGGTGGCCTAACACAAACATTTGTCGGGCGGAAGGCGTGTGTGATTGTTCATTGATCCAACTTGGCTACTTTCTAGAAACTGTGTGCATTGTTTGAGGTCATCGCCCACGGTGTTGTCTGAGAAACCGTCTGCAATTCAAAAACCCAATAAGCAGGCTAATTGGCCTATTATTGATAATGCATTTAGTAATCAAATTGACATTTCATATCAAACACACCATATGTTTCATAGCCGTATTACAGCAACCAGGATTTCATAGCTGAATTACATCAGAGTACAACATCACATAGCTTCAGCACTCAGTTACACCATATAGGCATATAGCTAGCTACGCAATTACACAACAGCACGAAGTTTCACATGCAACATCTAAAACCTTTGGAAAGTAGCATCATATACGGTATATAGAGAGATGAATCTCATCTGGAAAACTGTTGAATCTGAAGGCGAATATTGAGCCTTCAATGATGTTGAATGTCCTTGCAACTTTACGCCAGTGGCTGCGGATGATTGCCCGCCCAACCTTCGTCCTCTTGAGGGAGACTTCAATATTGTACCGTGGGTGTTGAATGAGTACCTTCCTCGCCTCTTGACCATGGAGGTGGTTTGAGAGGTAATCATTGGTGAACTGCTTTGGAAAGGAATGAAAACAAAGAAATGCATAAATATCTATTCTAAGTTTTGAAATGGCGCATAGGAAAAAACGCCAGGTAAAAGAGTTAGTACCATCCTATAGTTGACTGATGTCTTCTTCATTGTGCAAACAAAGATCTTGTTGTTATTCAACGCTAGTTTCTTTATCCTAACAATCTTTCTGAGTTTCTTGACTTGACTGATATTCATATCCATCTCATTTCCCCATATGCAAAATGGATCGAACATTGGGTCTAAACCTCTGACAACAGGACCTACATGTGCAAAACCAAATTGTTAAAAACCTAAATATTAGAATGGTTCCTGCAATTGCACAATAAAGTGCTATTAGCCAAAGAACCATGCATGTGCAAACCTCGATGGTAAACCTCAGTGCTTCCCATTGTTTCTCTGCAACACATATAAGGCAGCTATTGATCAGTTTAAGTGAGAGTTGGCATACTATCAGTAGAATATATTAATGAAAACTTGTACCCACAACAAATGAACATCACACTGCAGAATTGTACCAAAAAGTTAACTGGACACCACAACAAATGAAGCAAGCAATTAACTGAGAACCACATTGCAGAATAGAACATATACTAGAAGATCATACAGTTAACCAAGCCTAGCGTGCTTAAGAACTACTAGGAAATATAGAATTTGTGTATGTTTCTCATGTATAGAGTACATCCAAATTTGATTTTATTCCTCACATGCATAACAATAAAAAAATTGTACCCACAGGAATTGAAAATCACATTTCAGAATTGAACCAAACAGTTAACTGAACATCACAACAAATGAACCAAACTGTTAACTGAACATCACATTTCAGAAGATCAGATTGCATATTAACATTAAAGAGGACAATTCATTAGAAGGCACCGGAGGCGGCCTTTAGAAAACACCATGAACTGTCGTTTAAAGCAGCCAACCGCGTGGCGGCGTCCGCGTGCGAGGGGTCGACGGTGGCCTCGACGGCGAAGTGCTCCTCCAAGATCTGGCGATCGGCACGCATGGCAGCCATCGCGACCTCATCCGCGCGTGCGGCCGCGATTTGCTTCACCGCTGCCAGATGCTCCTTGAGCTCCTGGCTATAATGCGTGAACCATGGCTATGGGCGGCGCTTATTTGGAGGATGGGGCAGTGATTTGGGTGGAAGATGTCGCGCCGGCGCTCGAGGCTTGTGGGATGGAGAAGGAGGAGGAGGATGGGGGTGGGGGTCTGGATTACGTGACTATAAGGACAAGGCCGCGCAGCGGGAAGGAGCGCTGCTGGCGAGGAGGCGGCGCTGCAAAGCAAGCAATGAAGGTTTGAACTTGGAAAGGAAGGAGGAAACAGTGGAAATGTGGCTTTTGGTGGGGGAGGGGGCGGGGACCTAGATATTTCCGTGGTTGCCGAAAATTTATGAACGGTGCAGCGAAAAACTGCGTGCAAGTGTGGTTGACGCGCGGCCGGTGGACTGTAGCCGACGAACCTTCCTGCGTAAGCCATACATGAGGGAGCCCCAAGATATTTTATACTGCATCGCACACGATTGTTGCTAACAAACTGTTTGTGGTGTAATTGATTTTTTTCATTTTGATTTGAAAGACAAAATGGGGTTACGGTAGGAAAGGTCGCTGTTTGAATTGCTAGAACATTTATCTGCAGTGAACATGCAACTATAGGAGTGTCGTGCTAAAATTTGGAATTATTCTGGGTTCGTTTGGCATTTTTTATACATTAATTGAGTTTTCTAGGCGTTTAATGTGCATAATTCAAATTTGAACTACAGGCACATGCTCCAGTGCACTAAAATGGGTTGAAAAATCATATATATGTGTCCTTGGTTGAATGTTTAGGTCCCATACAAGAAATGGGAGTGAATTTCAAACATCTAGGCATCGTGGCTCGGCCGAAAACATTGAGAAACTTGGTTTTTAAATTCCTGTAAATCCAAAAATTGCCTAAAAATCACGGAACTTGGCATGGTGTCTTGACATGGCACCAACACGCTGTGGTAAAAAATTTGTTCGATTTGAGACAAGTTTTGGTATAAGCTTCTTACAAACCGGAGCTTCTCTTGAGAAGGCTCATCGTTCCGATAGGGGATGTGTCACCTTTGTGGGCGAAATGACATACGCTGCCTCTTCCTGCCTTGATTTTTTTACAGAGGCAAAAAAGACCAATAGGAGTGTCGTGCTAAAATTTGGAATTATTCTGGGTTTGTTTGGCCTTTTTTTATATATTTATTGAGTTTCTAGGCATTTAATGTGCATAATTCAAATTTAAACTACATGCACATGCTCCAGTGCACCAAAATGGGTTGAAAAATCGTATATGTATCCTTGGGTGAATGTTTAGGTCCCATACAAGAAATGGGAATGAATTTCAAACATCTGGGCGTCGTGGCTCGGCCGAAAACATTGAGAAACTTGGTTTTTAAATTCCTGTAAATCCAAAAATTGCCTAAAAATAACGGAACTTGGCATGGTGTCTTGACATGGCACCAACATGCTGTGGTAAAAATTTTGTTTGATTTGGGACAAGTTTTGGTATAAGCTTCTTACAAACCGGAGCTTCTCTCAAGAAGGCTCATGGTTTCGATAGGGGGGATGTGTCACCTTTGTGGGCGAAACGACATACACTGCCTCTTCCTGTCTTGATTTTTTTACAGAGGCAACAAAGACTAATAGGAGTGCCGTGCTAAAATTTGGAATTATTCCGGGTTCGTT
This sequence comes from Elymus sibiricus, assembly GCA_039707655.1. NCBI lineage: Eukaryota > Viridiplantae > Streptophyta > Magnoliopsida > Poales > Poaceae > Elymus > Elymus sibiricus. The sequence continues at coordinate 284,965,152 of CM077676.1, forward strand.
TGGCATTTTTAATACATTAATTGAGTTTTCTAGGCATTTAATGTGTATAATTCAAATTTGAACTACAGGCACATGCTCCAGTGTACCAAAATGGGTTGAAAAATCATATATGTGTCCTTGGGTGAATGTTTAGGTCCCATGCAAGAAATGGGAATGAATTTCAAACATCTGGGCATTGTGGCTCCGCCGAAAACATTGACAAACTTGGTTTTTAAATTCCTGTAAATCCAAAACTTGCCTGAAAATCATGAAACTTGGCATGTTGCCTTGACATGGCACCAACATGCTGTGGTAAAAAATTTGTCTGGTTTTTTGAAGACGCACAGATTAACAACCAACAAAGTCATTTTGGAACAAAGAGCTGCCACGTTACAATCGGAAACACAAGTGCTATTCAAACCGTGGGCGTTGTACTAACCATTTACGTGCCGCCACGCGTCCCCATTTTTATTGGCTAGGAGGCAACGTGCGGGGTAGCTATTTGAGTAGACGGGAGGCGTGGAGCAGATCGCTGCGCAGGCTCACCTGGAGGCGAGCCTTTTGACCTCCATCCGCCGCCCACCTCGCTCCCAACTTCTCCATTAATGGTGCCCGAGCCCCAGTTTTAATGGCGTGGCTAGGCCTCAGTCGACTGAGATTTAAGAGAGAGAAAAGAAAATCTGAAAAGAAAATTTTGCACGGATCTTGATGTAAGATATCACGGACATAGCATCGACTGAGACTTAGCAAGACTGATATATATGAAGACGATGGCAATGGATAATAATAATTGTCTTACATATTAAGGAAGATAATTAAAGATGCCACATGCGGCAACGCCCGAAAGACACAAGGGCAAAAGAAGGAAGACACAGACAACGATCTGGGTCGCTGCTCTCTACTTCACCTCGATCTACTACCCATCTTCGTCATTTCGTCCACCTTGATCTCCTTCACGTCCTCAATCCGTCCCTTGCGAGCATCCATGGATTCCTCCATGAGCATGTCACGCTCGATGTAGAGCTTAGCATTCTCGTCCATAAGTTTCCTGACTATGACAACCGTCTTCTTCAACACGGCAGTTGTCTCCTCGTGCTACTTTGCCCTGCCGACGATCTTCGCCCTCAGCAGGTCGTGCTCGGTGTGGAGCCTCACCTTGTCACCCTGTAGTCCCCGGATGACGCCGTGGACTTATCCAACGCGGCATAGCTCTCCTCCTGCAGCTTCGCCCAGCGGGGGATGTCATCGTCCATCAGCTTATTGAGCATAGCGCGCATGCGCCTGTGAGAGCCCTCGAGTGCCCCTGATATGTCCATCCAGGCCGCCACGATGCGGCAGGACCTCTCTGCTGCTTCCGCGGTGCGACGGGACATCTGTGCCGCTTCCGCGGCGCGGCCGGACCACTCTGCTGCTTCGGCGACGTGGAGGGACCTCAGTGCTGCTTCGGCGGCGCGGCGGGACCTCCGTGCTGCTTCAGCGGCGGGGCGGGACCTCTCGGATGATATCGCGGCAAGGCGGGACATCTCTGCTGCTTCGCTCGCCGCTCCGTGGTCATTTCTCGACCAAGAACTCCTCCCACGGGCCATGGCAGACGCAAGGAAGGACGAAGACTTGTTTGTTTGTTGATGAGGAATTGAGGAGGAATGTGCAGTCATTTTCGAGTAGGTGGTATTTATAACCTACTAATAAGCTGCTAAGTGGGAAAACGTTTAGGTTTTCATCGGTGTGAACAGGTTTGCAATTACATATCGGTGTGAATCGGAGTAATTTGGAATGTGATGGGAAAGAAGCTCAAAATTATTTGACGGTTCTGGTTTTGAAGTGCGGCACGATTCCCGGATGGTGTAATTAACGTGGGCAAGCGTTCTCGGATGCGTACGTGGCATGTGCACCGCAATCGGCGATGTCAGCACACGACTTGTTCCATCAAGCGTGTGCGCTTGTTATTACCATCGCGCACAATTATTTTAATTAGAATGTGTGCCCGTATATCGCAGACTCCTTGATCTGGCTGACCGTTTCTGTTGTGTTGGGTAATCGCAAACAGTTCATCCGAGCGAACCGCATGCCGTATATCGCACACACCTTGATCTGCCTGACCGTTTCTGTTGTGTTGGGTAATAGCAAACTGTTCATCCGAGTGAACTGTATGTCGTGTATTGCACACACCTCAATTTGGCTGACCATGTTTGTTGTTCTGTCTTATCACAAATAGTTCGTATGGATCAACTGTATGCCATGTATCGCACACGCGTCTCTAATCTGAATCGTGTTTGTTGTTCTGTCTTATCGCAAGCAGTTCGTATGGATCAACTGTATGCCATATATCGCACACACGTCTCTAATCTGAATCGTGCTTGATGTTTCCGGCATCGCACATAGTACGTCTTATTGGTGACGGTTTTAGTATGACACCGTTTGCGATTAATGCATCGCACACAGTTTGGTCACGGGGTCTCTGATTGATGTGTCGCGTTAGGACCTTCCTACAGTAGTGTGTGACGAAATTGTTGGCGACCTTCATTAGTGCTGCTAGTGATGTGAGCTTGCCTTCTCCCCTCTTTTTGCCGAGCTTGTGCCGGAATAAGGGATCCTGCGCGCCACGAATGCCTCGATGGCTGTCTCGTCAGAGATGCTGGACAGTGTGTTCTTCTTTTTGAGCCATCGCACGACGTAGTCCTGGATTGATTCCTTGTCCTCCTGGATGATGTTGTGGAGGTCGGCTCCACTTCCTGGGCGGTGATAGGTCCCCTTAAAGTTATTGAGAATCACGTGCTCAAAGTCTGCCCAGTTGTGGATGGAGTTGTGAGAGAGACTGCTAATCCAGGAGAGCGCATATCCTGTTAGACACAGGGGGATGTGTCGTAGGGCGTTGCCTATGTCCCCGTTGGCCATCTCGACTGTTGTAAGGTAGTCATTCAGCCAGTGGTCTGGTTTGTGTCGCCTGAGTATTTCTTGACACCGCGGATGACGAAGGGCTGTGGGAATCGGTGGGCTATCACTTCCTGCCCAAAGCACGCCGGCGCGATGCTTGAAGTGAGCAAGGTAAACCGCAGGGGAGGGGCCCCTGGGTGTAGTCCGGTTGCTTCTGCTGCTCATGCCCATCCGTCGTGCTGATAGTGAGGTCATCCAGTTGGTACCGGACTCACAGGAGGTAAGGTCGCCCGCTATTGTAGAGCGACGGCTGATATGGGCCGCCGCAGTTGTGGTGAGCCCCGCTGGCGAGCTTGCTGGGAGGCCCGTGCTGACCTGCTACTGGGGCGTCATTATAGGGTTGGTGTGTAGCCACGTCATGGCGGCTACCGGCCCCGATGTTGGAGGCTCGGATGTGGCGGCCTCTGTTGTGGCTACCGTACACAGCACGTTCGTGGTTGGCTCTGTCATCATGACCATGGAGAAAAATCGCCCGCGGGGCCTCAGAATGAGATGTCCCCTGGTCAGTGGAGTCGCCGGCCACTGAGCTCAGAGAGGATCCTGATTCTACCCAGAGATCGGAGTAGGTAACCTCGCGAATGGGCTGGAGGCCGGCGTTCTCGTCCTTGTTTGTGAGGCAGAGTGGTGGCGTGTCGCCCTCTTTGCTGTCCGAGGCCGAGGTGATGCTGACTACGCCGGTGCCTTCATGGGTGTTGGGGTCGGCGATGAGGCGGCACCCGCTGCAGACCATCGCGACCAACTGGATAGTTGGTGCGGCCTCGGTCGTGTGCATGGGACTGAAGCAGTTCGTGGATCCTGTGACCGCCGCGGGGTCCTTTAAGAGATCCTAAGATGATGGGGCTACCGGTGGGTTGATGTCGACCTGGCTTGCCCCAGCAGCGATGAATGTGAAGGAGCCAAAGGTCAGGCTCTCCCCCGGCGGGAGGCCGCCGAAAGTAGAAAAAGATCCAATCCAAGATTGGCCTCCAGTTGGCGCCTCCCTTGCCTGGCGCGCCAACTGACGGTGCAAAATACCGTCAGATCCCTCGGTAGGGGTCCAAGCGCAGCTGGAAGTCATGGATCGGAGGTCACACGAGGGGTTTATCCTGGTTTGGGCCTCCGGAGAGTAATACCCTACGTCCTGCTGGTTTTCGTTATTCATGGTGGAGGTATACCTCGTGTGAGGGGTTACAATGATGTATGAGATTGCTACTGAGAGTTTCCTATCTATGGATAGATGATGAATGAGGACCATAGATCTCCCTTTATATAGGCAGGAGAGGCCTAGGGTTTACATGGTCGATGCGATCCGGGGCGCTACCGCCCTCTAGTCTTGGAGGCCACGAAGGTCGTATTCGCCCTCTAGGGTTTGCTTCCTGTCTTGGTCCTAGCGGGCCCCTTGTAGTTGATGAGGCTGGGCTCCCTAGCGTTAGCCACCCCTGGTACAGGACCCCGTCAGGTTCTATTTTATTTCCTAGTTTTGACTCTAGGGTTTCAACTAGAGTCCAACTAGGTTTCTGCTACTTGTTTAGGGCCTTTGACCCTCCTAATTGATCAATCAAGTTCAAACAACAAGCAAATCCTAGTAATGTTAAGCTAACTAGCAATCAATCATAGGTTTTTCTAGAAAAAAATAGTTCCTTGTGAAATTTTAAACATTCCAGATTTGGGAAATCCGGGATGTCACATTATCATGATTTTAGCACTATATCATTGGGATTCTTTCCTTGTGACTCCAAGTACGTTCGTGGAAGGAATCCTGGTGAAAACTGATAAAAGGGTGAGCGAAAACGGTAAAATCAGAAGAATCCTAACACTACAAAACAAAATAAAAGGTGAAAATCAATGCAAGATTGGACTCATCAAGCCCCCAAGATTAAAGGTTTGCTTGTCCCCAAGAAGATGACACAGCTTGTAAGAACAAGATCATCGTGTTCATGAGGTGTGAATAAAAGTAAATGAATGACTCCATCGCACAAATCAAATCCATATGAGATACATGATCACCAAATTCTTGGGGAGAGAAACCAAATTCTACCAACTTCTGCAAATGTGCACCCCAGTAGTACCACTGGTCCAAGCGGTAGTGCCGCTCCCTTGTGGAGTGCTACTTGTAGCTTGCGTTGGTATTTTCCCTGAAGAGGAAGGGATGATGCAGCACAGTAGAGATAAGTATTTCCCTCAGTTATGAAACCAAGGTTATCGAACCAGTAGGAGAATCGCGCAACACCTCATTAGCAGCACCTGCACACAAACAACAAATCCTTGCACCCAACGCAAACGAGGGGTTGTCAATCCCTCGGTGGTCAATTGCAAGATTAAATTGTATATGATAGATGGATAGATTGAAACAAAAATACAAAATAAAATAAATAAAAGAAAATGGCAGCAATATTTTTAGGGTTTTAGTAATATGATTTAGATAGACCCGAGGACCATAGTTTTCACTAGAGGCTTCTCTTGAGAAAATAGCATACGGTGGGTAGACAAATTACTGTTGGGCAATTGATAGAAAAGCAAATAATCATGACGATATCCAAGGCAATGATCATGTATATAGGCATCACGTCCAAGACAAGTAGACCGACTCCTGCCTGCATCTACTACTATTACTCCACACATCGACCGCTATCCAGCATGCATCTAGTGTATGAAGTCCATAAAGAACGGAGTAACGCCTTAAGAACGATGACATGATGTAGACAAGATAAACTCACGTATGAATAAACCCCATCTTTTTACCCTTAATAGCAATGATACATACGTGTCATGTCCCTTTCTGTCACTGGGATTGAGCACCGCAAGATCTAACCCATTACAAAGCACCTCTTCCCATGGCAAGATAAATCAATCTAGTTGGCCAAACCAAATCAATAGATCGGAGAAGAAATACGAAGCTATAATAATCATGCATAGAAGAGATCAGAGAAGACTCAAATAATATTCATGGATAATCTGATCATAAACTCACAATTCATCGGATCCCAACAAACACACCGCAAAAAGTGATTACATCGGATAGAACTCCAAGAACATCGAGGAGAACATTGTATTGAAGAACAAAAAGAGAGAAGAAGCCATCTAGCTACTAACTATGGACCCGAAGGTCTGTGGTAAACTACTCACGCATCATCGGAAGGGCGGCAAGGTTGATGTAGAGCCCCTCCATGATCGATTCCCCCTCCGACGGAGTACCAGAGAAGGCCTCCAGATGGGATCTCTCGAGAATAGAAACTTGCGGCGGCGGAAAAAGTATTTCGTGGACTCCCCTGAGGGTTTCTGATTTTTTGGGAATTTATAGTGGAGGAATTAGGTCAAACAGAGCTCTGTGGGCCCCACGAGGTACCAGGGCGCGCCTGCTCCCCCCCCCCAGGCGCACCTGCTCCCCCCCCCCCCAGGCGCGCCCTGGTGCCTCGTGGGCACCCCCTGGGGCTTCTGGCCTCCTCCCAAAGCTTCTAGTGTTTATCTTGTCCAGAAAAAAATCTCCAAAAAGTTTCGTGGCATTTGGACTTCGTTTGGTATTGATTTTTTGTAAAACAAAAGCAGGGCAGAAAACATCAATTGGCACTGGGCACTAAGTTAATAGGTTAGTCCCAAAAAAATGATATATAATTGCTGTAAATGTATATAAAAACATCCAAGATTGATAATATAACAACATGGAACAATCAAAAATTATAGATACGTTGGAGACGTATCATGGAGCAGTACCACTTCGAGGCACCTAGCCGGTAGTACCGCCCACTAGGGCGGTAGTACTGCTCCCCTGTTGGAGCGGCACTACACTCCAAGTACCGGGCCAACTACCACATATAGGTGTTTCCCGACGGGAACCCAGCGACAGCCCACTGGTAGTTCCAATCTAATTATTTTAGCCGGTACTACCGGCCACCCAAGTGGTAGTACCACTCCGGTGGTTTTGACTGTGCTATGGGATAGTGGTAGTACCTCTCAGGAGCGGAACTACCGCTCAGCGCATTTGTTGCACATGTAACGGTTGGATTTGGTGGGACTATTTAAGGAGGAGGTTATTCCTCCTCCCACCTACCTCTTGCCACCCTCTCACCTCCATTGTTGACCTAAGCTCAATCTTTCCCGATCTCCTTCTCTAGCCAACCAAACTTGTTGATTTACTAGGGATTGAGGGAGGAGACCTAGATCTACACTTCCACCAAAGGAAATTTTATTCCCCCATACTTTCTCTTGTGGATCTTGTTACTATTGGGTGTTTGGGCACCCTGGATGGAAGAGGTCAGCTCGGAGCCACATTTCATTGTGGTGAAGCTTCGTGGTGGTGTTGGGAGCTTCCAATTGAGTTGTGGAGATTGCCCCAACCCTGTTTGTGAAGGTCCAATTGCCGCCTCTCAGGGCACCACTAGTGGATTCGTGGCACCTTTGTCCAAGGGCCTGAGGAGAATAGGGTGAGCCATTGTGGCAATGGGGGTGCATCGTGCCTCCACACCCCTCTAACGGAAACGTACCTCCCCCAAAGGATGGAACTTCGGGAATAACCTCGTCGTGTCTACTTGCGGTTTATTCTTCCTTCACTTACTTTGTGCAAACTTATATTGATTTTCTTATATTCCAGCTTGTGGTTATCTTGTTGAGCTTGCCATATAGGTTATCCACCTAAGGGACCATGGGAGCAAATACACAGATGATAATTGGGTCAAGCGCAAGTTTCTTAAGGCGATCATGCCTTTCAACAAAAGCATGTCTCCCGTGATTCGCCAAAGACGGGACTTTCATTCCATGTCCTACAATGATGCGTTGGATGAGTTTATCGCCATGCGAATCTTGAAAAAGACCGCCGACAACGCTCTTGCTCGTGCATGTGGGATGAAGAAGCCCAACCTACTTCATCGCGGATTGTCCTTATTACTCCTATAAAGGATGTTGGAGTACCCGCCTCCCCAGGGGCTTCACGGGCTGAGAGCATCTCCGAGACGTCCGTCCCACGGTGGCGTCCTGGGAGAATATTAATTCTACCTTTAGCTCCATGTATGTTCGACACTCCATACTTATAACCTCCATCATTGGAAAGTGCTACGATAATAGGATTATCAGTCTCGTCCAAGTTTCCAATGCAGAGCTTAAGAACCTCCACTATATCCTCCAAGTTTGCTATGACCCTCAAACTCATGGCCAAAGTTGTCTTGGCGCCCAGAGCAATCTTCTCCTCCATCTCCATGATGCAATCACATAAAAGGTCACACTGGATTAGTGAACCATTAACATGTACCTCAAGTTGACGGACGCGATCATGGATGAGGATTCAGAGTGTAGTTGGGATCTTCAAGAAACTTCTTCTTCCTTAGCGGGCCATGCTGGTAAGAAATTTCTTCTTCCTTGGGGGGGGGACATACGATCATTCCCGATAGGAAACATGTTGAAAACTTTGTCTATGCCAGGGATATCATAAGCTCTTGCCACTCTAAAAAATAACCAACAATGGTCATTAGGCTTTGTCGGAGTCTAGGATCTGCGTCCAAGAAACTTCTCCAAGAACTTAGGATTCGCACTCTGGGGGACTTTGCTTGGCAACCTACGACACGATGGCAACTACGGCGGGAACACAACGGGCTCGCCGGCTCTCAACGGACACGAAGGGGACGCGCGAGCTACCCAGGTTCGGGCCACCGTGCGGTGTAATACCCTACTCCTGCTTGTGTTGGATTGCTCTGTGGTGGAGAGCTTGTGCTCGAGGTACAAGAGGTGTGGGGGAGAATGGGTCGATCCCCTTACATGGAAGCAGCCCTGCCCCTTTTGTAGTGCCTTGGTCCTCTTCCCCGAAAATATGAGCGGGAAAGGGTTGCCACAGGGCGGCAATTCAAAAGGGGGACAAGAGCGCAGGCTTATCCTGACTAAAGGCGGTCTCCGCCTGCTAAAGCAGCTCCTTGTGACGCGCTGGTGGGCTTGGCGATGACCTCCGTCCTGGCGCGCTGATCCGTCCTGATCTTCTATCACCAAAGAGGAAAGCCTTTGGGACTTGCTTTGGGGGAAGCAGACGCCGCTGCTCCCTTATCACCAGAATGGAAGCTGGGCTTGGTCACGCCCCGCTGTCCTTATCCTGACAGCGGGACGTCACCCATGTGCTGGGCACGGAGCCCCGCGGCTGGCGCCGTACGACTTGCTTCGTGAGAAGGCCTCGTGAGGGGAGCCTCGCGAGGGAACCTGCTGCTTGGCGGTCTCGGCAGGGCCTGGCCTGGTGGGGAGGGGCCTCGCGAGGCTCGCCCCTCGCGAGGCGGCTTCCTCCGGAGCAGCCGAGGCAAGGCCACTCTCACGGGCCCGCCCGAGTGCGGTCCTCTGGGCCAGAGGCAGACGGGCCGTGGTACCCTGGTTCCCACTGGGCCGACAGTAGCCCTCGGGCCCGCGGCGCGCATGTTCCGCCCGGTGAGGGATGAAACGGCGCGGGGCCCATCGAGCTGCCGGGCCCAGAGGCGACGCGTGGCGGCTTTCGCGGGGAGGGTCGCCCCCACTCCACACGACGCCTCGGTAACCGCCGTCTTGGCGATAAAGCCTGCCCGCTTGGGGTGCAGGCGCGTCATTGATCTCCGTCCCCATCTTGCCCTTCGTCCCACGCGCGGAGCTCCCCTGTTACTCCTCCTCCAACTTCCAATCTCTTCTCCGCCATGGCCCCAGGCAAGAAACCCGCGGCTGCCAAGGCCTCCTCCAGCAAGAGCTCCCTGGCGGCGGAGCTTGGTCCGGCCTTGCTGCCGGCCACCATCAACGAGAACGGGCTGGCCAGGGCCCGCCCCCTGTTGGCGTCGGCGCACTTCGAGGGAGGCGCCACCGAGATCTGGCCGGGCTCGGTCCCACGGTGCGACCTCGGCCCCACGGTAATCCCCGTCTTCTTCCACTCGCTCTTCGCCGGGCTGGTGCCGCCCTTCTCCGACTTCCTCTATGCCATCCTTGAGCATTATGAGATTTGCCTTCTCCACCTTCATCCCAACTCCATTCTCGTCCTTGCTCTCTTCGCGTACCTCTGCGAGGCCTTCCTGGGAGTGATGCCATCCGTGGCGCTCTTCCGCACCTTCTATAGCTTGCGGGTTTTTTCCTCGGGAAACCACTTCTCCGGAGGTGCCTCCTTCCGTATCGATGACGAGATGGGCAAGGTTTTCATCGACATGAAGATCTCAAAGAAGGTGGAGAACTTCCGGTCACGCTGGGTCTATGTTGATGCCCTGCAGACCAGCCCCCTCTTGGCGATCCCCACCGAGCCGGCCGAGAAGACCCCCCGCTGGGAGCACAAGAAGCTCAGCGGCGCCACCTAAGGCCGATTCTGGCGAGCCTGGCAGAGCTGCGCCAGGCCGGGCTCACGGCGGGCATGATTGCCAAGGAATTCCTCTGCCGCCGCATTGCGCCTCTGCAGAAGTGCTCGCACCCGGTGTGGGAGATCACCAGCGCCGAGGACCAGATCCGGCTGGCGTCGGAGCCCCTCTTGGTCGAAGCAGTGGCCGAAGCTTGGGAAGTTTTATTTCCCGGGGAGGCGGAGGAAATGCCTCGCGATGCGTGCCCGCTATACCGCTGGTCCAATAGGGATGAGCTGGTAGCGGCGATGCCCCAGTTCGACCAATGGGGGTTGGTCCGGACGGACCTCGAGGAGCTTCCCGAGGATTCTTCGGGGTCGGGGTCCGCCTCGGGCGACCACGAGGCCTCCTTCTCCGTGATAGAGAGCAGCGAGGAGTCGTCCCCGCCATCCCCTCCGTCTCCGCCGGCGCGCCGTTGGCTTCGGCTGGGTGAGGGCGAGGGCGATGACGGGGACGCGTTTCGCGTTGTGCCGGCCAGGCCTGTGCCGGAGAGGGAGGGAGGAGGCGATGCCGTGGAGATCGACGAGCCCGGCAAGGAGCGGAAGGAGGGGGCCACTGCAGCCTCCGACCCCGACGAGACCCGGGCCCCCGGGTAGCCGCCCAGGCACGCTGCGCGACGGGGGCAGCAGCAGCGGCGCCATCAAGGAGCGGAAGAGGAGGCGCTTTTACCCCAAGGACGAGTAAGTTCCTCCGCCCCTTCCTATCGATCCCTGCTTCCTGGCTGCTGCGGTCCTGATGAGCCTTCGCTTGCGCAGGAGCTCCGAGCCGGCCGCCGAGGAGGTGAAGAAGACCAAGAGAAGGAAGGCTGAGGTCGAGGGGCCCTCCCCTCCTCCGAACACCGCCTCGCCTGCCGCGTCGGCACCCCCGGCGGCGAGACCGGCGGGAGGTGGTGAGGGGATCGCGCTGGCGCCACCCGAGGCGGCCCCTGTCGCCGGTGACGAGATGGCGGGGAAGGAAGGCGAAGTGCCAACCCTTCCCCAGCGCTCCACGCCTGCTACGGCGGAGGCCACTGCGCGCCTCACGGGAGACGCCCCTGAGCCCGGGTGCCCGGACCTTGCAGTGCTTAGGACAGCGCCCGAGCGCGGGGCTACGCCGCCGGCGCCGGAGGTGACCATCCCGGGCCCCCCGTACCAGACAGCGAGCGCAGCCCCCGCTGGGGGCGATGGCGCGGGGCGACCGAAGGGGCTCGAAGTTGTGCCCTTCCGTCCATCGACGCCAGCAGGCGATGAGGAGGCCCGGGCGAGTCGCGCCTTGGTGTTGGGGGCGAGCGGTACTGCGCCCTGGAGCGGGGCCGCCAAGAGCGTCAGGGCGGCTCTCGAGGCCCTCGAAGGCGAGCTTAGGAAAGAGGCGGAACTCTGCGCAGAGGAGCGGCGGAAGCTGGTGGAGGGGTGGAGCCAGCTTCGCGAGGCGGCGAAGCTTGACCGCCAGCGGGACGAGGAGGCGCAGGCGCAGCGCGAGCAGCTCGCCAAGGAGGCCCAGGCGTCCCTCGCGGGGGCCCTCGAAGACGCCCAGGAGGCCAAGCGGCTGCGGGAGGAGGTGGACGCTTACGAGAAGACGCTCCGGGAGCAAGCCGCCTCGCGTGAGCGCCGGCTTAAGGCGCGGGAGGAGGCCGCGGAGGCCCTTGAGGGTCGGCTCGCGTCCCGCGAAGCTGAGCTCCCGAAGCGCAGGGAGGAGGTCCTTAGGTCCCAGGAGGCAGTCGCTACCCGCGAGGCAAACGCCAGGACCCAGGAAGGCGAGCTCGCGGCATCCGCGTCCGCGCAGGAGGCCGAACGGGAGCGCCTACTGGCGAAGGAGCGTGAGCTGGCGGCCGCCCAGGCCGCCCTCGACGAGCAGAGGAGCCTCGCGGCCAAGCGGGATGAGCTCCAGGCCGAGGTTGACGACCTCAAGAAGCAGCTGCTGGACACGGATGCCATCGTCGAGGAAGCATGCCGTGACCTGCTGACCCAGGCGACAACGCGACTCTTCATCAACCTCCTCCGCCTCGACGATCGCTTCGACTTCGGTCGGGTGGTGACCCCTGTCCCGGCGGAGCTCCACGAACCCCTCGAGGAGGCCGTGAGGGAGCGCGTGGCTGGCTTCGTCGGGCCGTACGCCTTCGAGCCTGAAGTCAGCGGCGGCAGCGGCAAGCCCCCTCGCGACGGCGGTGGGAGCGGCGACGGCGGAGCCTCACGCGCCTGAATTCCCCTTGACCTGTTGCTGTAATAGGGTAGACGTGGCCCCGCGGGGGCGTGAAAACACTTGCATGGTCCTTTTTGCTGTTAAGTATTTAATGATCCGCGTGTTTTCATTTTCCTCCCGAGGCCTTTATTTCCCTTTTACATTGCCTTTGTGCCATGTGTCATTGGGACCCAGCCCCCGAGGCAGGCTACACCGTCGCTGGGATGCCCAGAGCGTGCGCTCGGCAAGGCCAGAGGGTGTAGGGCTCTTAGGGCTAGTACGAGTCCCTGAGGCGCTATGCTCAGGGTCCCCCCCTTGACGCGCAGGCGGCTCGTGCCAAGGAAGTCAGGAGGCCACGAGAGAGAAACGAGAGGGAAGGGACCCGAGGGGTGCTTTAGACTTAGCTCCTTTGAGGCGTGCGGCTTGGGGCGAGTCCTTCGTAGGGCACAGCTCGTGAGGCCCTCCGTCCGTAGGGCCCGCCGCGAGGCCTCCCGAGGGGGGCTCCTGAGGCCTTCGTACCCTGCACCAGGAAAACTGCCAAGTTTTTGCAAATAGTGCAGCAGGGCGCGCTCGCGAGGTCGCCTATGGGTGTTACGCGAGGAGACAAGAGCACCAAGGACCTGGTGAGGTGACGTGCACGGGAGCAGGCCCGCGAGCCAGAGCTCAGTCGCTTGGGTTTTTCAGTGCTGCTGGGACTGACCCGAGCACAGACACCGTGCCTAGCCCCTGCTCGCGTGACAGGCACGGGCGAGACCATGAGCGCGCGCCCTGCGGCGGCAAGCACACAGGGTTTGAAGGAAATAAGCTTTACTGATGCATGAAGCAAGTTCATTACATAACAGAAAGATACATGCTGACGTGTTCAACACGGGTCAGCTTGAGGATGCGATGGCCGAGGGCCCCTCAGGTAAGTAGGCCACCAGCGTGGAGCATGGGGCATCCGCCAGCGCTGAGCATGGGGCTTCCACGAGAGTGGGAAGGAGCTCTCACGTGCCAGCGGCAGCGTGGGTAGAGAGAGCCCCGGAGCGTGTATAGCTCCATGTCGCTCGTATCCGTGGGGCACGGATAGAACTTACGGTGATGGCGGGCGTTCCATGTGTTTGGTACCGGAACACCCGCCGCCGTCACGAGTGGGGCCGCGGCGGGCCGGTGGGCGAGTGTTAACCACCTCTGTATTCCTTGCGATGTGGGGCTCCAGGCTCATGCGCATCAGCCTCGCGAAGGTGGCTACGGCACTCTCCAGGCCGAACGGCATGCGCGTGAGCCAGGGCGAGCCTGCGGCGATGCGCGGAGGAGGAAAGGGGCCTGCGGGGCAAGCCTGGTTGAGGGCGATGAAGTCGACGCACATGCGCACGCTATCGCGGGGCCTGGCATCGGTGGTGAGGCTGGCGATCCTCTTGGGGTGGGGCGCTTCACGTGCGATTCCAGCATCCTGGGGCTTGTTGACTTCTTGGGTGACGACTTCCTTCTTCTTGGGCGCTTGACGATATTCCTCATGCTTGACGGGCCGCGCACTCCGGCACGCGGCTGAGTGGTGCTCGATCACCTCCCTCGGCAGGCTGGGCGCGCCTGATGCTGTCCAAGCCAACGCATCAGGGCACGCCCGGAGGAAGGTGACGAGCGCGCCTTCCTATTTGAGGGAGGGCCCGCCGCCAGCGGCGAGGGAGGGGCCTGCTTCGCCCCCAACCAGCGACGCCTTCTTGGACTTGACCCGCTCCTGAGGGAGCAGGGGCTTCTTCTTCACGGGCGTTTCCTCGGCAGGCCCAGGCGCGTCCTCATCGGCCGGGTACGCGACGGAGGCAGTTTTGTAGGCGTGCTCGAGGGTTTGCAGCGCATCCTTCTTGTCGTAGCGGACGGTGAGGGTACCGCGGCTGCCGGGCATTTTGACGAGGCCGTAGGCGTGGTGGGTTGCGGCCATGAACTTGGTGAGCGCCGGGTAGCCCAAGATGGCGTTGTAAGGCAGGCCGATGTGAGCCACATCGAAGACGATGAACTCTGTACGGTAGTTCTTGCGGGTGCCGAAGGTGACGGGAAGGCACACCTGCCCCAGGGGGACAGTGGAGCCGTCGGTGACGCCCGAGAAGGGCCTGGTGGGCATCAGGCGCTCGTAGGGCACTTGAAGCGTCTCGAAGGTCTCGATGGAGATCACGTTGAGGCCGGCGCCTCCGTCGATGAGGGTCATGGTGACAGCGACGTTGCTGATGGTGGGGGTGCACAGCAGGGGGACGGCGCCCATGCCCTTCGTGGACTTGGGGTGGTCGCTGGCGTCGAAGGCGATGGGGAACTCAGACCACTTGAGGCGATCGGTGGACTCGAGTGCCGGGAGGGCTGCGTTCACCTCCCGAGAGAACTGCTTGAAGTGGCGGTTGGATGGAGGGGCCTGGGCCCCGCCGAGGATGCAGGCCACCCTGCGGGGCTCTTGGTAGCCCCCAGCGTTCTCAGCGGGAGGGGAGTCGTTGGCGCGTATTGGGGCGGCATTGGCCTGAGGGTCAGCCTGCCGCGGCTGGTCCTGCCAGCCCTGACGGTTTTTGCCGCCAGCGCCGTTGTTGTGGTTGTCGCCCCAGCGGCCACCTCCGCCGCCGCCAGCGCGGCCCTTTGCCGCGCTCCTTGTGCCGCTCGGTGCGGCCCTCGCGAAGCAGCTTGAGCTCGTGGCAGTCTTCTGTGTTGTGGGAGTTCATGTTGTGGTAGGCGCAGAAAGGGCGGGCGTCCTTCTTGGCCTCGCCGCGGCCACGGCCGCGCTTGCAGTCCGACTCCGCCGCGAGCACGGCTGGGCCCTTGCGCTTGGTGTCCTTGGCCATGGGCTTCGCCGCGTCAGGCTCAGCGTCGGCGTCGTTGTGGAGGAAGAGGCGTCCCTCTTCGGCCTTGGCGCAGCGGTCGGTGAGGACGAACAGCCCTACCGCGGAGTCTAGCTCGTCCCTGACTGAGAGCTTCTCGCGCATCTTCACGTCCGTGACGCCACTGGTGAAGGCGGAGACGATCGCGGCGTCGGAGGCCTTCGGGATCTTGTGGCGCACCTGGCTGAAGCGCTGGATGAACTTGCGAAGGGGCTCGCCAGGGCGCTGACACATGTTCCGCAGGTCGTTGATCGTGAGGGCACGGTCGCTCGTTCCCTTGAAGTTGGCGACGAACTGTTTGCACAGGTCCTCCCACGAAGAGATGGACGCCTCGGGGAGGTTCATGCGCCGCGCGTAGTGTCCTTGAGGGCCATGGGGAACCAGTTCGCCATGACCCGATCGTCCCCCCTCGCGGCCTGGATGCTGATGGTGTAGAGCAGGAGGAACTTCGTGGGGTTTGCGGTGCCGTCGTAGCGCTGAGGGAGCTCTGGCTTGAACTTGTCGGGCCACACCACGTGACATAGCTCGGGGGCAAGGGCCAGGTAGCCCCCGTTGGTGACAGCTCCACCGTTGAGGGCTGCGCGGTTCTGGCGCCCAGCCATGGCGACGTCATGGAGGACGCGGTCCTGGCGGTCGCGCGCCCTCTCGAGGGCCACGCGCGCGTCCGGGGGCGCGTGGTGGACGATCTGGCAGCTGTCGCCGTCGCCGCCCGGCGCGAGCGAGCCGCGTGAAGGCTCCGGGGCGTGTGCGGCGGGGCGGCGCTCGGCCACGTCGCGGTCCAGAGGAGGAGGAGGAGGCGCGTCATGCCCGGCCCGGTCCGCGTGGGACGGCGGAGCAGACGGGGAGCGGGAGGGCGCCTGGCCATCGCGCGCGGCGTCGACGAGCTCAGTGATGCGCCTCCTCCTCCGTGATCGATAGGAAGGGGCGAGCTCGGTGATGCGCCCAAGCCAGGCGTCGTAGGCATCCTCGGTGGGGCGGTAGCGCAGCAGCTCCTGCGCCATGAGCAGCGCGGCGCGCGGAGCGGGTGGATCGCGACGCGCGAGCGAGGAGGCGACAGCGGAGGGGCCGTGCGCCTGCTCGTTCACCGACGGGTGGGCGGAGGAGGCCACGCGTTCCCCAACAGGCTCGGTGGCGGCGCGAGGGCGTCGCCCAGGGGCGCCATGGGTGGCGGGCGCCGTGGGGACCCTAATGGCGGCGCGGCGCGCGGCGCGTTCCCGGCGAGCGGCGGCGGCGTCCATGTCGATGTTGGCGTCGAGGTCGAAGGCGTGAAGACGGCAAGTCCCCCTACCTGGCGCGCCAAATGTCAGAGTCTAGGATCTGCGTCCAAGAAACTTCTCCAAGAACTTAGGATTCGAACTCTGGGGGACTTTGCTTGGCAACCTACGACACGACGGCAACTACGACGGGAACACGACGGGCTCGCCGGCTCTCACCGGACACGAAGGGGACGCGCGAGCTACCCAGGTTCGGGCCACCGTGCGGTGTAATACCCTACTCCTGCTTTTGTTGGATTGCTCTGTGGTGGAGAGCTTGTGCTCAAGGTACAAGAGGTGTGGGGGAGAATGGGTCGATCCCCTTACATGGAAGCAGCCCTGCCCCTTTTGTAGTGCCTTGGTCCTCTTCCCCGAAAATATGAGCGGGAAAGGGTTGCCACAGGGCGGCAATTCAAAAGGGGGACAAGAGCGCAGGCTTATCCTGACTAAAGGCGGTCTCCGCCTGCTAAAGCAGCTCCTTGTGACGCGCTGGTGGGCTTGGCGATGACCTCCGTCCTGGCGCGCTGATCCGTCCTGATCTTCTATCACCAAAGAGGAAAGCCTTTGGGACTTGCTTTGGGGGAAGCAGACGCCGCTGCTCCCTTATCACCAGAATGGAAGCTGGGCTTGGTCGCGCCCCGCTGTCCTTATCCTGACAACGGGACGTCACCCATGTGCTGGGCGCGGAGCCCCGCGGCTGGCGCCGTACGACTTGCTTCGTGAGAAGGCCTCGTGAGGGGAGCCTCACGAGGGAACCTGGTGCTTGGCGGCCTCGGCAGGGCCTGGCCTGGCGGGGAGGGGCCTCGCGAGGCTCGCCCCTCGCGAGGCGGCTTCCTCCGGAGCGGCCGAGGCAAGGCCACTCTCACGGGCCCGCCCGAGAGTGGTCCTCTGGGCCAGAGGCAGACGGGAAGTGGTACCCTGGTTCCCACTGGGCCGACAGGCTCAACTTTCACAAACCATTTGACTCCATGTGTTGATCCTCCTTGGCCTCGATCCTCAGACAAAGGTGACTCGCATCTAAATTCAGGTCCTCGGTTGGTACATTCTTACCACCGGGAAAAATGATTATGTTAAATGGTGTCCCTCAAAACTGGATCACCTCTAAGAACAAGCTTGACAAGTGTCCATCATAGTGGCCGATGTCGTTCAATAGCTCATCCACCAGAACGACGATACCCTAAACCCGCACCATCCAATCTTCACTAACCTGCCACCCACGGTTCTACAGTACGCTAGTGACACCCGAATTATCCCATGTGCGACTACCACCGTTGCAGCTTAAAGCTATTTGAAACGACTACATGTTAGCCACACGACTAAAAATCAACTTTTCCAAGACTACTTTCATCCCTATGCACACCTCGTACACCATAGCTACCTCTATTGCCAGCATTCTAGAGTGCCTAATATACTCCTTCCCGCAAATCTACCTAGGTCTACCTCTCTTGCCCATTCGTCTACCACCGAATGCCTTTCTACCAATCAAACGCAGGAAATTCCTAGTCGGTCGGCGTGCCAAGCTACTATCCAAAGAAGCATGACTAACCCTTCTATCAGTGGTCATAGATTCTCTAGCCACCTATTTTATGTCTGTCTTCCTAATCCCCAAAAGAGTTTTGAAGTCTCTAGAAGCTTTTCGCCGTGCCTTTTTCTGGGTAGCTAAAGAGCGATGCACGGTGCTCGGTGCCTAATAGTTTGGGAAAATATTTGCAGACCGATAAAGTTTGGTGGTTTAGGAAGGGGGAGGGAGGAGACCTTCTCCACCAAACTCAAGTTAAAATATTCGTGTGGAGGGTGGCTGCTTTTCAGTGACTAACTCAACTCCCAGGCCTACCTTGCTCACAAGAATATCATCAGTAACTCTCATTGCCCAAGATGTGACCACCACGGGGCTCTGTGGCTGCCTTATGGGATTGTGTACTGGCGGCTGGGTTGAACCTCTCGGTGTGGCCCTCCGTCGTCCTACCCATCCTTTGGAAAATTTGGGACGCAAGGAATGCCAAGACCTTCAAAATGCTCAAGCTCATTATAGATGATTTAGGCGTCCTTTGGTTTGGAGGAATTTTGTGGGAATTCTATAGGATATGATTTTTATAGGAAAAAAAATCCTTTAGAGTCCTTCGGTTTGTAGGAATAGAATTCCATTCTATTCGTATCTCCACATTTCAAAAGAAAATAAACATTAGCCTAGACTCAATGGAAAAAAATCTTACGATGTGAACCAAAATGACGTCTCTTTTCCGATCCCTATTCATGGGATTTGACGTACATGACATCTCATTTCCTACAAGTTTCCTATTCCTGTGATATTCTATCCTATGAACCAACAGAAAATGACTCTCGTATGCTTTGCTTTGTCATAAGGGCAACATACTTCAGCACAACAGCAAAGATTTAGAACGCAAGTCATGCCTAACAAGGAGAAAGATTCATCAGATAGGTCTTGCTCTATTTGACCAAGCTACATGAGGCATTCATTATATATACAATACAGAATACTTGAACGGCTTCCAAGGAAAATGTGGCATTGAGACTTTGATCATGCATGCCTATTGTCACAAAATGTACAGGTATGATTATCTGCAGGTGAGTGGCAGTAGAAGCCTTTCAAGGATGTAACCTATGTTGTCGCTCTCTCTTTTCGAGTATATACAACCACTGCGTGTGTGGATTCGGCCCAGCACAACATGAAAAACACCTCAGCTCAGTAATCCTGGAGCAACGCATCCAGCCTTTTCCGCCTCGCGGCGTGCTTCAGCTTCTCCATTGCGATAAGCCCTACTTGCCTCACCCTCTCCCTGGACAACCCGAACCTGAAGAAAAGTTTCAAAGACCAGGATTAGAACATCATGTGGCAAGAAAGAATTGTGGTTCAGTTAGTAATGGTCGTGTTTGTATCCTCTTTGATGCTCCATTTTCAGCTAATAAAAATCCACCCTTTGTTGAGAAAAATGTCGATGATATGAACACTGTATGCGGAAATTTCAAAATATTTTCAGGCGAACAAATACTTGATTGTGAAATAAAATAACCTTGGCAAAAAGGGAATCAGAAAATTGTGATGTTGTGTCGATGACATCTGCTTTTGACAGTAATTAAAAAGCAGAAGGCATGCCAAAGGTTATTGTTCAGTTGAAGAAGTAATACTTACTGTCTGCTAATATCCTCCCATGTATGGCATTGTTTTCCTATACCATGATATAACCGAATGATGTCCCTCTCACGTTCAGTGAGATTTGAGTTTAGAAGTTTGTTGACTTCCTCCTGGTATCAGCAGAATCTTAAGATAAAACATATTTGACTGAAAATCACGAGGAAACGAACAACAATAGCAATAAAGGCTACCTTTAGATACCACTCCTCAAATCCATGCCATGGATCATTCGCAACATTTTGATCCTCTATATACTGAGAACGAGCGGAAAAGGAAATCAAAGTTAACCCCGAGGAATATTTATTTCAACGGTGAAAAAGTATTTTGGTGGTATTTAATGTGTGGTAGTGTAACAGCTTACGCTATGCAGTGTATCTCCAGGAAGGCCATTTAAGGAGGGGAATGCCTGTTGATCCAATGAAAGAGCCTTGTTGACAGCCTGCATTTTGAAAATGCAAAATTATTGCGAGAACTGCAAAGGTGTAAAAAGGCTAAGCATAAGAAATCATACTTGGGACAATAAATATGTAAATACCTCTGTAGCATTGTGCACTTTCTTTTCTGATATATTGAGCAACTTTGCGAT
Source organism: Elymus sibiricus (assembly GCA_039707655.1). Lineage (NCBI taxonomy): Eukaryota > Viridiplantae > Streptophyta > Magnoliopsida > Poales > Poaceae > Elymus > Elymus sibiricus. The sequence goes on from CM077676.1 coordinate 284,985,338, forward strand.
GTTCTGAGGACAATGACAAAAAGTTAGAGAAGAAGTAACAGAGCAACATGATGAACACACACAAAATCATGCTGCTTGAAATGCTTCACGCAAATAAAACTGCTACTCCGCCCTTACTTGTGTTGTTGGAGAAACCCCTTGGTCTTCCAATGCGTACTTTGCACCACGAATCGCAATCAGCCTCTCATGCAGGTAAGTAGGAAGCCTGAATGTTTTCGAGTTGTCGGCCAGTGCTCTTGAAACACCCTGGTAACAAGGAAATGAATGAATGAATAAAGAGTGCAAAGATTCTCTCATTAGCACTGATGAGTTCAGCAAAGAGGTCTCACCTGACGAATCCACCAGTATACGTAAGTGGAAATTCTGAAGCCCCTGGATGCATCGAACTTTTCGATCCCACGAAGTAGCCCTATGAGACCACCCTGAACCGCCAACCAAATTGCCCAACATGTTAGTTACATCTTGATCTTTGTGAAACATGCTAACTGTACTAGTGAAACAAACAGATACAAATGCCCATGAACAGAACAGGATGTGATTACCTGAATCAGGTCGGACAGCTCAGCCCCGAGCTTGTCATACTTCTGGGCGATGGATATGACCAAACGGATGTTGCTCATCGTTAGCACCTCCCTCGCGAGGAACGACTCGCGCATTCTTGACCGCAGCTCTGGCGTCGATATCCGAAGTGACTGTGCCATCTGCTTGTACGACGGCTCATTCCCCAGTTTTTCTTTCAGCCTGAATCAATGTTTCAGACTCAGAGGTTAAGCAAAAGTGTCAACTTGATAGCACAACGCAAAGCAGCTAGCAGTGGCAATGGTTCTTGATCTCGTAGAACAAGCATATATGTTGGTTGAATGGATCACTGATTTTTTTTTTTTTTTTTTTTTGCGGAAAGAATGGATCACTGAATTTGGGGAAGAGCACTCCCATACTTTGATCTTTGCTGCTGCAGCCATATCCCGTCCTTGATCTTCTTGGAGAGGTGGACAACCTGCTTGTGTGTGAGGAGCTCCTTGCTGACGGTGCCGCGGAGGTAGATGCGGTTTCTGCTCTGCAGCAGCTCGGGGCTGATGCTCAGGTGCACGGCGCCGCTGCCTTTCTTGGACCTCCCGCGCCTCCGGCCGCTCATCCGCCGCTGCCTCGCCGAGACGCCGGAGCGCGCCACGACGACGGAGCTGCTCCTGCCCTTGCCGTCATCGTCCTCGGCCGAACCAATGGCCTCCACATGGTGGCCATCACCGCCGCCGTCGTCGTCGTCCTCGAAGGGGAGCTGCCACTGCTTCTCGAGCATGGACCTCTGCAGCAGGATAATGGCATCGAGGGAGAATTCGTCGGCGGGCAACAGCGGAGGAGGCTGCGGCGTGAGCGCGCTCTGCCTGAGGGCCCGCATGACCTGCGCGCGGCCATGTGGGGAGAGCTTGAGCCTGTGCGCGGCGACGGTGAGCTTGGACGCGGCCGGTGGCGCAAACTGCAGCGAGGAGGAGCCGTGGGCGTCTCCCGCTGCGCTGGTCATGTGGCTGTTGACCTTGTCGGAGAGCAGGTCGTTGGGCGGCCCAAAGGACGTGCTCAGAAGGCGGTTGCCTGCGCTCAGCCCGATCAAAGCAGGCGTCGCCGTCATGTCTCACCGCCCGTTTAATTATCTGCGCCGGATGAGCGCGCGATTACAAAACACTGTGTTTCAAGAAACAGAGAAAGAAGAGATAGGAAGCCGGCGGCGTCGTGCTCGTACCTGTGCGGCGGCGCGGGGCAGCAGGCGGAAGCGACGAAGAACCAAGAGAGGGAGAAGGGGAGGAAGAGGAAGACGACGGCGCGGGCGTCGGAGACAATAACCAAGTACGGAGCCCGGACGTCTAGCTAGTAGTACGAAGTAACTAGAAGTTCAATGAACGCCACACGCCGAGAGAGAGGAGAAAGAGAGAGACGGAGAGGCTATTAACAGTGCGCTCGTGCGTGCGGTGGCAGCGGCAGCCGGCGCCACTGTTGCGCGCGGTGGTTTTACTGCGTTATTGCAGTGGAGAAGCTGGGCCGGAGGTAGAGGAGAGGATAGGGTGAGTGAGGGCGGGAGGCCATTGGCGGGGGGAGATATTCGCGGGTGGCCTCTCGTCTGGACGCCGAGGCCGAGCGCGCGCCACGACCACCAGATCCTGCGCCCCGCCACCTGGCAACAAAAGATCGTCCCCTCCCGTTGCCTCCACACGTCGCCTCTTCTCCTTGTTTGATTTCACGGCAGTTCCTTTGACGCACAAAAACGATACAAGTACATGCCTCCTCGATTCGCACGAAACCTTTGATCCGCACAGTAAAGAGAACTTAGTATTGAAGCAATAATCCTACACCTACGGGGGATTAACGGAGAGTTACCGACCTTCCTTATGTTGTAATCAAACATCCCCCCTGATTTCAGGGGTGGGCCCGTGCCCCCAAAACTGACCAATGAAAAAATGACTCATCATCCTGTAAACCCCCCTACCCTGTAATCCCTGTAGATGTAGCATCGCTCGTATTGAAGATGGCAATGACATATTTGTTTGGTTCCCAAACCCCACCCTCCCCCTCCCCATCGAAACGCGCCTCCTCGCGAATTCGACGACATCATCCATTTCCACACCTCGTCGGCACCTCATCGGCCATGTCAACGGTAGCCACCTCCACTCCTCACCGACACCTTGTCGGCACGTCGGTGGCGGCCATCTCCACTCCTCATCGACACCTCATCCCCGCGGTGGCTGCCACGAATCTGGTGACGGATTTGTTAGCGTTGAAGAATGGCGGTGATGTTGATGACATATATAGCCGTCCCTAAATAGCCGAAACGTCTTAGGAAACAAAAACCGCAACGACAAATAACCATGAGAGCAACGGGGTCGAAGAGCTGAACAAATGCAGAAATTTCAGGTGGAGCCGGATGGTCCAGGTTTTGTGCCGAATTATCCGGGCAACGGCCGGACGTCCAAGGTTCGAACCCGGATGATCCGGGCAAGTCAACCGTGGACGAAAGTGGAGCTGGTATAACTCGAATTTGGTGTTGAAAAGAAAAAAATTGGTGGATTTTTGGAGGGAATTTAATGGTGAAAGGCTAGAGAGAGGTGTGGGAAGGCCAGATCCACATGCAAAGCATCAAATTCATGGATCCAAATCAACAAAATCTCACAAAACCAATAAGTTACAAGAAATTGGTAGTGCTATTTTTGGTGGGGAATTTTTGAATTTAGGGGAGAGCAAACAAAAATGGCTAGAAAAGTGAGGGGGTGATATGTCTTCAACATATCTATAATTTATAAAGTATTTATGCCATGTTTACAATAATTTTATATGGTTTGGTGCACTTTTATATGATTTTGATGGACTAACATATTAACCTAGTGCCCAGTGTCAGTTGCTGTTTTCTGCATGTTTTTGGTTTTCCAGAAAATCCATACCAAACGAAGTCCAAACGCGACGAAACTTTTTTAACGATATTTTTTAAAGGAAAGAGACCCATGAAGCTTCGAGGGAGTACCAGAAGACCCACAGGGACCCCACAAGGCAATAGGGCGCGCCCTGATGGCTTGTGGGCCCCCCTGTGGCACATCTTCGCGTGATTCCAACGCTGAAAATTCTTATATATTCGGAAACCCCCAAAAGTTAACCTAGATGAGTTTTTCCGCCGCCGCAAGCCTCTGTTTCGAAGCGACCTCATCCGGAGCTCCGTTCTGGCACCCTGCCGGAGGGGGGAAGTCATCACCGAAGGCCATCTTCATCATCCCCGCTGCCTCCATGACGAGGAGGGAGTAGTTCACCCTCGGGGCTGAGGGTATGTACCAGTAGCTATGTGTTTGATCTCTCTCTCTCGTGATCTTGATTTGGCACAATCTTGATGTATCCATGAGCTTTGTTAATATAGTTGGATCATATGGTGTTCTTCCCTCTCTATCTTTGTTGTGATGAATTGAGTCTTCCTCTTTGAGGTTTCGTTATATCGGATTGAATATTTGGATTTGAGATCACTTGATGTATGTCTTGCATGTGGATACCCGTGGTGACAATGGGGTATTCTATTGAGTCACTTGATATATGTTTTGGTAATCAACTTGCGAATTCCCGTGGTGACATTGGGGTAATCTAGCCATAGAGGTTGATACACGTTTTCGTCCTACTTTCTCCGATAGGAACTTTAGAGTGATTCTTTGTCGCACGTTGAGGGATTGTTATATGATTCAATTATGTTAACACTGTTGAGAGATTGCACTAGTGAAAGTATGAACCCTAGGCCTTGTTTCTCAGCATTGAGACACCATTTTTACTCATTTGTTACTTGCTACCTTGTTGTTTTTTATTATTCGGATTATAAAAACCTATATCTACTATCCATACTACACTTGTATCACCATCTCTTCGCCGAACTAGTGCACCTATACAATTTACCATTGTATTAGGTGTGTTGGGGACACAAGAGATTGTTTGTATTTGATTGCAGGGTTGTTTGAGAGAGACCATCTTCATCCTATACCTCCCACGGATTAATAAACATTAGGTCATCCACTTGAGGGAAATTTGATGTTGTCCTACAAAACTCTGCGCTTGAAGGCCCAACTGAGTCTACAAGAATAAAGTTGTGTAGTAGATATCAAGCTATTTCTGGCGTCGTTGCTTGGGAGGTGGGTGCTTGAAGGTATATCTTTAGATCTTGCAATTGAATATTTTAGTTTTTTTGTTTTTCACTAGTTTGGTTTATAAAAAGAAAACTACAAAAAAATGGAAATGAAGTTATGCCAATTTAATTATCTCTATAATGTCTTTCTTGAAAATGATGGATCGAAAAATTGTGCCAAAGTGTTAGAAAAAGAATTCAATAAAATGTTTGGCATAAAATCCTTGAACGATAAGCATGATTGCAATGTTGTTAGTTTGCTTTCTATGAATGTCCATAATACAAATGATGATTGCACTAGTCATGATAAAAAGGTTTCTTATAAGCATGTCAATTTTTGTAGAGTGCATAAACTTTGTGAAGACATGCCATTTAGGAATGATAGATTTTGTAAGAAGCCTAAACATGACCAAACTGAATGGTGGCTTAAAGTGATAGATGATTTTGCTAAAAAAATATGTTCTCTTTATCCCATTACTTGTGAACTTTGCAATAAAGTTGTTCATCTTAATTTCCAATGCATGCTTTTTCATGATCGAATCGTGGCCAAATATTGTAATAACTTGATCACCCTTGAACTTTACAATGAACTTTGTCTATTTTTGGGGTGTGAAGAATTGTCACATAAAAATAGTTGGTTTGAAGCATTCATACTCACAGACCATGCTGAAATTAATCTACATGAAATCTATATGTTTTGTGTGGTAAATTGCAATGAGAATGCTTTTATCGCCAATTATAGAAAGACGGGAAAACCAATAGAATATAAAAGGAATACTAATGGAAGGGTAAAGACTTCCCAATACCCTCCTATTGTTTCTCGTAGTGAATCAGGTGACAAGGAGGAGCTTCCTATCCAACCAATCTCTTCAATAAGAAGTTCGGAAAAATTGATTAAACCCACACATAATGTGGTGACGAAGAAGAGGAAGAAAAGAAGAAAAAGTAAAGGTAAAAAGGTATCTCTCCCAAATAATATTGCTCCTATTATTATTATGCCTCATGAGAATGAATCAAAAATAATTGTGGAAGATGATACACTTGATGATGATATTGTTTTTTGGTCTTATGGCACAATGTCCGAAGGAACTATTGAGGATGATTTTGTTATACCTATTACTTGTTGTGATAATTATGATTGGTAAGATACTGATACTTCTTATAATCTTGAAAATCTTTTTGGCACCAACTTGGAAAATTATGATGATAATAATTGTTATACTATTGGTGCTATTCATACTATTGAAGATAAGAGTGATTATGCTAATAATATGCAAAACCACAAGCTTGGGGATGCTACATTTTATGAGGATGACATGTTTGAGAATGTATTTGCTGGAAATAATGTTTATCCTAAGCTTGGGGGTGCTATGCTTAATGAAGATGGTCTTTTTAGTCCCCCTACTTTTAATGATCAAATTTATTATGATGATAGCATGTCTCCTATTTATGATGATTGTAACAATAATGAAAGTGGGTTTGAAAGAGTGTCAACTTTAGATAATGAGTTGTCGTGGCGTACGACGATCTATGGGATCAAGATGATCCCTTTGCGGTTCGGCTGTGGGAATCGACGTGCACAAAGAGCAGGATCGGTAGATGCAAGAACACACAGCAATTTACCCAGGTTTGGGCTGCCTCGAGGCGTAAAACCCTACTCCTGCTTTGGTGGTTTGATTGTGTTTGAGCTCAAAGTACGAGGGAGCGCAACTTTTCCAGCAAGGTGCGCGGGAAGTGCAGCTGCTACGCGTAATTGAGCTAAGGGCCGACCCCTCTACCAGTAGCCGTGGGCCTCCTTTTATAGACCAAGGGGTTACCACAGTGGCTAAGATGGTAATCACGGGGTGCGTACAGTGATTGCACTGTTATCGTACCTATCCCTAACGAGGTAGGACAAAAGCATTAAATGCACCGTTAGGTGCTACGCTGGGGAGGTGAGTTCTGGCAAAGGTTCTGCACCGCTCGTCCAGCTGCCCTTCTGTTATCTTGACACGACCCAGGGACGGGTGTCATTAAAGCTAATCTTCGGGTGGCATGCTGACACGTGCCCTGACAAGCTCTGCTTGGCTGGCTGCCCGCTCGACACCTATCAATACGTGCTTATCTGGTTGATGAGGTGGAGCGGCAGTGAGACAGAAAGAGCCTGCCGGCACGAAGCTTATCGGGCCTTCGACTTGCCGGTGTGGAGCTTGCTGACAAGGGTAGTCTTGATCTTCAGTACCGCGCTGGTACTTCTTGACGACCTGCCTCGGGGTCTTCTCCATGGTCTTGACGGAAGCAATCCTCCGGCAAGCCCTTGCCGTCGGGAAGGCTGCAACCGTCTGTGCATAAGTCAGGGTATGATGACACCCATGTTTTCATATACCGACAATTATCCCACTATTTTGGAGGGTGTTGGATCTTATTATAATGATAAAAGTGGATTTGGAGAGGTCGCGACTTTATTTAATGTTGAATCCACTACTTTGGAAGAGGTTTCAATTGATTATAATGAGAACAAAGTTGCTACTTATGATGATTATTGTGATGATACTTATGTTATAAAAAGTAGTGATAATTATTCTTATAAAACTTTTCATAATTATGATTACCCTTTTACTGAACATTAGTCTTTTAATGTGGAATCAATTTATAGTGTTCAAGTCCTATACGATACTCCCACTATTATGAATGAAAATAAATTTGCTTAGGTGGAGAGTAATAAATTTTATATGCTTGTGGATCATGAAAATAATGCTTCATGTGATAGCTATATTGTTGAATTTATTCATGATGCTACTGAAAATTATTATGAGAGGGTGATAACCCACAAGTATAGGGGATCGCGACAGTCTTCGAGGGTAGTATTTCACCCAAATTTGTTGATTCGACACAAGGGGAGCCAAAGAATATTTATGAGCCTTAGCAGTTGAGTTGTCAATTCAACCACACCCGGGATATAAAATCTCTGCATCAAAGTGTTTAGTAGCACGGTAGCAATAGTAACAGGAACAGTAACAGAAGCAGTTTGTGATGATTGTAACAGCAGCAGCAGTAGTAACTTAGCAAAGATCAATATGAGAAAAGCGTAGGCATTGGATCAGTGATGTATATTTGTGTTGGATGACATTCATCATATAACAGTCACAACCTAGAGCGATACACAATAGCTCCAATTCATCAATGTAATGTAGGCATGTATTCTGCATATAGTCATATGTGCTTATAATAAGAACTTGCATGACATCTTTTGTCCTACTCTCCCGTGGTAGCGGGGTCCATAAGGAAACTAAGGGATATTAAGGCCTCCTTTTAATAGAGAACCGGAACAAAGCATTAACACATGGTGAATACATGAACTCCTCGAATTACAGTCATCCCCGGAGAGTATCTGCTACTTGTGAGCTGCGTTGGGATTTTCCTCGAAGAGGAGAGGAGATGCAGTACAGTAGAGATAAGTATTTCCCTCAGTGAGAACAAAGGTTATCGAACCAGTAGGAGAATCACACAAAACCTCGTGAACAGCACCTGCACACATAAAATCAAATACTTGCACCCAACACGGGCAAGAGGGTTGTCAATCCCCTTGAACTCGTTACTTGCAAGGATTAAATCTTGTAGTGGTAGATAGATAAATTACAAAACAAAATAAAAGTAAATAAATTGCAGCAAATATTTTTTAGTTTTCTTTTTTATATTTAAAGTAGACCCGTGGGCCATAGTTTTCACTAAAGGCTTCTCTCTCGAACACATAGCATACGGTGGGTAAACAAATTACTGTTGGGCAATTGATAGAAAAGCGCATAGTTATGATGATATTCAAGGCAATGATTATGTATATAGGCATCACATCCGAGACAAGTAGACCGACTCCTGCCTGCATCTACTACTATTACTCCACCCATCGACCGCTATCCAGCATGCATCAAGGGTATTAAGTTATTAAAAACAGAGTAACGCCTTAAGAAAGATAACATGATGTAGACAAAGTAAACTCAACTAATATGAATAAACCACATCGTTTTACCCTTAATGGCAACAATACAAATACGTGTCTTGTCCCTTTCTGTCACTGGGATATAGAGCACCGCAAGATTGAACCCATTACAAAGCACCTCTCCCGCTGAAGATAAATCAATCTAGTTGGCCAAACCAAACAGATAGATCGGAGAGAAATCCAAAGCTATAACAATCACGCATAATAAAGTTCAGAAAAGACTCAATTACTTCTCATGAATATTCAGATCATAAACCCACAATTCATCGGATCCCAACAAACACACCGCTGCTACTTGTGAGCTGCGTTGGAATTTTCCCCGAAGAGGAGAGGAGATGCAGTACAGTAGAGATAAGTATTTCCTTCAATGAGAACCAAGGTTATCGAACCAATAGGAGAATCACGCAAAGCCTCGTGAACAGCACCTGCACACACAAAAGCAAATACTTGCACCCAACACGGGCAAGAGGGGCGTCAATCCCCTTGAACTCGTTACTTGCAAGGATTAAATCTTTTAGTGGTAGATAGATAAATTGCAAAACAAAATAAAAGAAATAAAATTGCAGCAAGTATATTTAGGTTTTGTTTTTATGTTTAAAGTAGACCCCGGGGCCATAGTTTTCACTAGAGGCTTCTCTCTCGAACACATAGCATACGGTGGGTAAACAAATTACTGTTGGGCAATTGATAGAAAAGCGCATAGTTATAACGATATTCAAGGCAATGATCATGTATATAGGCATCACGTCCAAGACAAGTAGACAGACTCCTTCCTGCATCTACTACTATTACTCCACCCATTGACCGCTATCCAGCATGCATCTAGGGTATTAAGTTAATAAAAACGGAGTAACACCTTAAGCAAGATGACATGATGTAGACAAATTAAACACAATCAATATGAATAAACCCCGTTGTTTTACCCTTAATGGCAACAATACAAATACATGTCTTCTCCCTTTCTGTCACTGGGATATAGAGCACCGCAAGATTGAACCCATTACAAAGCACCTCTCCCGCTGAAGATAAATCAATCTAGTTGGCCAAACCAAATGGATAGATCAGAGAGAAATACAAAGCTATAAAAATCATGCATAATAAAGTTCAGCAAAGACTCAATTACTTCTTATGAATATTCAGATCATAAACCCATAATTCATCGGATCCCAACAAACACACCGCAAAAGAAGATTACATCGAATAGAACTCCAAGAAGATCGACCGTTGTATTGAAGATCGAAGAGAGAGAAGAAGTCATCTAGCTACTAGCTATGGACCCGTAGGTCTATGGTGAACTACTCACTCATCATCGGTAGGGCAGTAAGGTTGATGTAGAAGCCCTCCGTGATTGATTCCCCCTCCGGCAGGGTACCGGAAAAGGCCTCCAGATGGGATCGCGAAAGAACAGAAGCTTGCGGCGGCGGAAAATTTATTCGAGGTGGTTCTCTGTTGGTTTCCCAATATTTGAGAATTTATAGAAGTGGAATTAGATCAAAAGGAGCCACGTGGGGCCCACAAGGTAACAGGGCGCGGCCACCCCCCTGGGCGCGCCCTGTTGCCTTGTCGTCGCCTCGTAGGTCTTCTGGTCCTCCCCCGAAGCTTTTAGGGTCTCTTTTGTCCAGAAAAAAATCGTCAAAATGTTTTGTAGCGTTTGGACTCCGTTTAGTACTGATTTTCTGAAAAACAAAAAACAAGCAGAAAACAGCAACTGGCACTGGGCACTAGATTAATAGGTTAGTTCCAAAAATGATATAAAATGACATATAATTGCATATAAAACATCCAAGTTTGATACTATAATAGCATGGAACAATCAAAAATTATAGATACGTTGGAGACGTATCAGCATCCCCAAGCTTAATTCCTACTCGTTCTCGAGTAGGTAAATGATAAAAACAGAATTTTTGATGTAGAATGCTACCTAACATGTTTATAATGTAATCTCTTTTTACGGTATAAATACTGAGAAGCGATGAATTAAGAATATCAACATAATAATATCCATAAATATAAGAAGCATAAGCATTAAACTTTCAAAATATACGATCCTTAACGAATGTTATTCCCCACTCATTTTATCATATTAGCATGGCATGACTCCGCCTTCACTGCATAAATATAAATCATAAGCACCCCAGTGTTAAACCAGGCAATTGGAACGTACTTCTAACGCGTTTCAGCATTTTCAACTTCACGCAATACATGAGCGTGAGCCATGAACATAGCACAATGTGGAATAGAATGCGGTGATAGGGATTAATAGGAGAAGTCAAAAAGGAAGAAAATCTCGCATCAACTCGACAGATCAACGGACTATGGAGATGTCCATCAATCAATATCAATGCGAGGAGCAGGGATTGCCATGCAACGGATGCACTAAGAGTTACAAGTGTATGAAAGCTCAAACTGAAACTAAGTGGGTGTGCATCCAACTTGGTTGCTCATGAAGACCTCGGGCATTTGAGGAAGCCCGTCATCGGAATATACAGGCCAAGTTCTATAATGAAAAAAATTCACTAGTATATGAAAGTGACAACTTAGAAGACTCTCTATATGAAGAACATGGTGCTACTCTGAAGTACAAGTGTGAAAAAGGATAGTAACATTGGGACGAGGTGATTTGGTGCCCGAGCCCAGATGAACCCGATATCGGCGCCTTCCATTCTGGACTTGGGATCCGGGAAAATCGGTCTGACACGCCTGTCGTGGTAGTTTAGAAAATGGGGCGAGACGCGGAATACGGGAACGAACAGTGCGGCGTACGTGGGGCCGCACGGTCTCGTGGGTTGGCGGAGTCGATCGTGCGGTCTGGTCCGTGGACCAGAACGTTAGCGGTTTTGCCGATCCATGGATCAGATCAGGAGAACAGGACAGCCGGGTAAAAAGCTGAGCCGTCGGTCATCCACGTTTGAGACACGTGTGCACGATATCGGTCATCCACGTTTGAAACCCTCGTTGGCGCGTGTCTTCGCCTTGTGTGCACCCCCGCCCCTCCCTCTGTGCATCGACTGGTAAAGAAATTTCGTGCGGCGGCGGACGATTTGCGCCGACGGTGACTGGACCGAAAAATGGAGGAAGCAGGCATGGAGTTCCTCCTCGATGCCGTTGACAGGATAGTCGCCGCAGATCTGTGAAGCTGTTGAGCATTTTTTGTCTGTATGAACATTGACTGGCCATGGCCGCCGCCGCTTCCAAATCTTTATCAGATTTCCGCTTCGAGAGGAGTTTGCAGACAGCCATGAGAACCCAGATCCGGTCCCCCTGGCGTTGCTGGCGAACACCGGATCAGCAGTTGGATTCAAATGCTGGCTCTGGGTGTGGTCAACATCTCGGCGGTGAGGGCAACGACAGTACAAGAGCTGGGGTGCGACGACAGCCGGACTCCTCCCCGACGAGGTCTGCGCAGTCAACTGACAGGGTTAACCCGCAGGCACCTGGGTGGATGAAAAGGTACGAAATTCAGATCTGTGTCGCTCGCAGGTTTTCAGTTTTTCTGTATGAAGTGGTTGTACATTACTGTGCGATTCAACAAAATTCAGCTAGATTTTAGCTCATCTGGGGTAGTAGCTGATGGAAGCACACAGTTTTAAAAAATGTATATGGGAATCTGAATACATGGCTAATGAATCATACCCTGTTTCGCACACAGCAGTGAATAACCAAACTGAATCCTGGAAATGAACTCCTGTTTTACATACCAAAAAAAAAGCAAACTTAATGAAGGTGTTGCCTGGGAATTTGCAGATTAAGGCTGGGGAGTGCGCCCCCAGACCGGACACCGTGCCCTTCTCGAATGAGCGCTATGGAGCAGTCAATTCAAAAGTACGCAGAGGAGCCAACAAAAAGTGTAATAAGGCCCGAACTTTTGATTCGTTGGATGAAGCATACGACTTCTACAACTTGTATTCATGGGAGATTGGCTTTGATATTAGATATGGTAAAAGCAGATTGAATGCAGAGCGGACAAAATGAATGCAAGAGATCGTTTGCGGTTGCTCAGTGAGTTTTCTTATCTCTTTGTTTTTTTGGTAGTCTACTTTTTCCCCTGGTTCTATTTTATTTTTGGCGTGTGAGCAAGTGTTGACAGTATGATTTGTTGGACAAACCAACCATAGGGCAAGCCGGAGACGGAGAACAGTAGATAGTGCAGATGCGAGTGTCCTGCCTTGATTAGGTTATTGCGAGGAGCGGACAATAGTTGGTATATTATGGAGCACCGTGAGAGCCACAACCATTCTATGTCTTTGACAATGGGTGAAAAAGTACACTGGCTGTCTCACAAACACATTGATGTGTACACCAAGGATTTGATAAAGCAGTTGAGAGAGAATAATGTCCAACTCGTTCCTTGTCGACGAACAAGCGAATCACAAGGGGAGTGAGCAACCCGAGAACAGGTCAAGCCGATGCGGCTCCGGCTCCGCACAATGGCTTCCCTGGTCAGGACGCCAACACAGGAACTCCTTTTCAGATTCGTTCTGAAGTTGGACCCCTGGAATTCGCCAAGTTCTTACGACACCAATCCCCACACCTCGTATGCTTCAGTGACGACCTTTTTTTTACGACATTCATTTATTGGTAATTTTCTGAGCATATTTGTCATCCCACACATTCAGGTAACAGACGAGCTCACGATGATCCTCAAATAACACTATGCTCGGGCGATTATGCACCTGTCGCAAGCCAACAATGCGATGCAATCTGCTTTGTCGCAAGCAAAAAACGCTTTGCAGCTCGATATGTTCAAATTCTCAGATCAGATGCTCACTTCAATTAGCACACGATGTGTGTGCTGCTGTGCACGTGGATTTACGGACTGCCCATCTTCAGGTGTACAAGTGTTTTGTCATTTCTACCTTATCAATGAGCTATTCTCCCCAATCTGATGCATTTTATCATTTCCTATTTCTCAATGCATAGCTGCTGGTAGTGGGAAGACTGTGCGTTTCAACACACCCGCTGGACAGAGAATCCGGGGCCAGCGATTAGACATGTCTGATTGTGAAGGTTTGTTCACGTCGTTCGACCCAAGTTCTTTGACCAACAGCAACATTACAAGTCCTATATGCAACCATTGTTTTCAGCAACATCACCTGCTGCTCAGTCTAGATCATCACGGAAACGGATGTCAAATAACGACGACAACACATCTGCCACGAAGAAGTCCACTTCAGCACCAACCATTGTTCTGAACTATTTCAAGTCCAGTGTGATGTCCATTGGTCATATGTATGCCGATCTACCAGCCAATCCAAATGTGTTTTTGGCCAATGTCAGAGCAACCTACCTAGGCGGAAATACATTTTTCAGCATGGGTTTACAACTGACCCATGGGTACGCGGAGTAGTTCCACATCCACCACACGCTCCAACAACCGACCTTATCGTCACACACTTCAGCAATATTTCACACAATGATCTTCAAAGGTTCTAAATTCTACCTGTGTATTTACGATTATTCCTTTACTGCTGCTTTTGTTTTCACTGGTATGTACCAAGATTTTGCATTGATATTCCTTACATATATTTTCCCAATCTTTTCCAAAACTGCTTATCAGGTACTACATCATTCATGCCTATCCGAGGCTCGTCCACGTATCTGGGTTGGCCATGAATCAGCAGCTTGTTGGCACACGCAACCTTGGTCATGAGTTGGCCTCGATTGTTATAAGGAGATATTCTCAGTCTGACCAGGAAGCTAATAGTGAATGCTCATACCTTAATTGGAGGCACAACATGGAACCTGACTTTGCGGTAATTTTCGGGACACCACCTTGTGCATGATACACCTCTTTGTTCCCCTGCCCAAGTTGATATTTCTTCGTTTTTCATACTAAAATGTTGTACAATATGTGAGTCATTTTTCCTCATCCATTTTATTGCAGACAATTGTGCTGGCAGATCATGACTATATCAACAACATTTCGATTCAGAACCAACTTGTCGGCAAGGACATCCCATATTACATAACCTCCTCACAGATGGTACTGCCACATTATTTTTAATGAACTCGTGCATCACAAATATAGTCATGCTTACATTTTTTTTCCTGAGCCCATATTTTTCCTGGGTTTGTTAACAAATACTTGTGTTATGTACACAGTTCTTCCTGCCAGTCCCGCTGGAGGACGGATGGATCATTCTTATGTGGGACATGATGTCAAGGATGCTTCATGTACTAGACCCTCTAATTAGAGGCGACGGTCCTACGGAACTAACAAAGGAAAAACACGAGTTCATTGCGTGGAAGCTGCACCATGCTCTGTTCCATTGCTTAAACGAGTATTATGCTGGGTGGCGTACGCAAGGTGGATCTTTTCATGAGCTGAATCTTTTTTCACTTCTTAAACGAGTATTACAAATCGTCATTTCACTTCTTGCAGCCACGGATCAATTCATGAGCTGAATCTTTTTTTTCCTGATTTCTTATGTTCTGCATTTCCATTTTCAGGGATGAAACAGGTGCATGTGCCCTTCACATAGCACGTCACTACGATGGTACCAAGCTCAAGATCCCCCTCACGAAGGTCATCTAGCCCCCTCTATTTTTTTTTTAAACAACGACTTTACACATGTACTCATTCATATGTACCACTCACTGAAACATGCTTACATTAACAGCACAACGTCGGCAAGACCAAAAGACAGGCACTACACGAATGCCTCAAACTGAAAGGAAATTCTTCAAAATTGGCGCATGACGCTCTGTGGGTGGTTCTAGCTCCATTTGATTCCTGGGTTGGCTCGAACCAGTCGGGTTGGGACGGGTTAGGACCAGCTAACCGTGCAACATTTCATTTTCCCTTTTCTGAAACATCATCCCATGCTTAATTATGTACTTCATATTAGTATGTGCTATGAAGCCTGACATCCTGTAGGCCTCGTTTGGTATGCGTGGTTTGGGGGGGATTCAAGCGGATATTCCTCGCGTGGCCCAGAAACCGCTCAAAACCCCGAGGGCCCGTTTGATACGCGAGGTTACATGGGCCAAATCCCCTCAATTCCCCTTCGACCCACTTCCTCCCACGCGCTTCAGAACCCTCGAGGGGGGGCTTGAGGATTTGGCCGCCCGACTCCTCGCCAAACGCCGCCGCCGACGCCTCGACGCCGCGCCGCCGACGCCTCGCCGCCGCGCCGCCGACGCCTCGACGCCGGCGATCTCCTCCGGCATACTGGACTTCTCCCCGGTTGTAAGTCATCGCCGACCCTCCCCCCCCCCCCCCCCCCTCCTCTCCCGGGAGGCAAGTCTTCGCCATGGCTGCCACCTCCCGCACGCCCTCCGTCCGCCTCGTCCTCACCGGCGAGCACGCCAAGAACGGCGTCTCCTACCCCCAGCTCCACATGGACCCTAACCCTACCCGGCTAGCTTGCCAAGAACGCCGTCCTCTTCTAGCCCCTCTTCTACCCTAACCCTAGCCGTCGAGATTGCCATAAATTTGTGTTGGTGATTGTCTGATGGATCTAGGAGGATAAATTGGCAGATTGTAAACCACCTTTTTCACTGTTGATGGTAATGGCAGTGTGGTGCAGATTGTTAATGTGATGCCCGGTGTCCTTCTTGTTCTTGAGCATGGTGTGATTCCTCTAATATTGCTGGCACTGATTAGAATAAGGATGCTTTTATTCCTGCGGAACATTCTCGTGACATTCTTGCTGTTGACGTATATGTTTTCTTTCCTGACCATGAAAATTAAGGTGTGTTGATACAGCCAGATTTAGGATGAAAATTTGTTAAACAACTAAAAAAGGAAATTCTGTTTGTAGTTTCTCATTTCTTAAGCAGCCTGTATGTAGTTTCTCATTCCTTAAGCAGCCGATCTTAGTTTAATTTGTTAAACAATAAGCAATGCAATTCTCCACTCCCATTATTTAATTCTTTTTGGCAGTGGAGCTAGCTTCTAATGCTTCTAATGCATCTATATGTTGGTTTTGATTTTAATTGTCCATCTTCTGCATGCATTGGAACAAACCATCCTGCGCTGTTTCTATTCAAATGTGTGTGGCATCAGATTAGAAATAATGATGAAATTCTGCTACTTATAATACACGAGGCTATTTTTTTTAGTATGCTTGTTGTTTTACTTTCTGCTTGGTGCAGATAAGAGAACACCTACATGTGAAAGCACAATAGGTGAAAACCCAGATTTGATATAGCGTGTCCTTTTGATACTGTTATATGTCGCTGATATGTTCTTATTTTGGCAGCCTGCCGCTCCGATTCTTGTTGGGGTGGACGAGTTACCTCCGTCTTGGGATCCAGTTGTCACGCCTAATTTCGGTAATGTACACAAGCTTTTTGGCCTCTAGACCTTGTTTCTTAAGTCTTAACTGAAGTACTATATCCTACTTGATAGCGCTTGTAGTCTTATTATTCTGGCCTCATGATATGAAATTCAGACCTTGTTTCTAAAGTCTTAACCGAAGTACTATATCCTACTTGATAGCTCTTGTAGTGTTATTATGTATGTATGTCTTATGAGTTTTTATCATGTCTTTATGTATGTATGTCTTATGAGTTTTTATCATGTCTTTATGAAAAACTTGCTTCAAGTTAAGTAAAACATGAAATGTAGTTCTTATTTGTTGCTTATTGATTCTAGTTTTAGTGTCGAGATGAATTCCGAGATTATCGATCGAATTAGGAAGAGGAGAAGGGAGGATGATGAAGACATGATGTCCTTTATTCTGCCCGCATTGCATCGAATGCGTAATAGAGGACCAATCGAGAGAAAGCAGCGACATAGCTCCATCCTATATGGCAAGAAGCGTGTTACCGATATCCTTACAGGGCATGTTAAGAACTGCTTGGTAGCTTATAGGATGGAGCCACATATCTTCCTACATTTGGCATCTTATCTTAGAAGAGAAAATCTGATATCGGATAAGAGAATCAAGGTGGAGGAGAAGTTAGCCTTTTTCCTGTACATGGTGTCCCACAATGCATCTTATGAAGATCTTCAGCTAGAGTTTCAGCATAGTGGCCAAACATTTCATGAGTACATCAATGAGTTCTTCAACATCGTCCCCGTCTTAGCTAGTCGATTTTTGAAGCCTCCCAACATTGATGAGCCACATCCAAAAATCTCCACCGACCCAAGATTCTATCCTTATTTCCAGGTTTCCATTTTTAACGCTTCCACAATTCCTTTTCTTAGTTAACTTATAGTTCTTTATTGACCTGTAATCTATTTGTTTTCAGAACTGTTTAGGAGCCATTGATGGTTCACATGTGCCTATAACCGCAACACCTGCGATTGCCGCTCCATTTCGGAATAGGAAGGGTACCTTGAGTCATAATATTATGATCGCGTGCGACTTTGATCTGAGATTCACTTTCATATCATGTGGTTGGGAGGGTTCAGCTACAGATGCGAGGGTTCTTCAGTCTGCGATGAGCAAAGGATTTAGAGTACCCGAGGGAAAGTTTTACCTAGTTGATGGGGGTTATGCAAACACTCAGTCATTTCTCGCACCTTATCGGGGTGTCCGGTATCATTTGAAGGAATTTGGTCATGGACACCCTCGGCCACAAAACCATAGGGAATTGTTCAATCATCGGCATGCTGTTCTACGGAACCATGCGGAAAGGTCCCTAGGAATTCTTAAGAAGCGCTTCCCAATTCTTCATGTTGGCACCCTACATTCAATCGAGAACCAAGTGAAACTTCCCGCAGCTGCCGCAGTTCTTCACAATATCATCAAAATGCAGAATGGTGATGAGACTTGGCTTGACAACCAGCCGGATAACATAGCGCCAAATGATTTTGTTGATCTCCCAAATGGTGACGAGAATAACTATGGGAACAACGGCTTAGGGAACACTCTGAGGGATGAAATCGCAATGCAAATGTGGGAGGCATATCATCCTGAATAGCTAACATTGTGGTGTGTGTTTTAATCATATATATATATATATATATATATATATATATATATATATATATATATATATATATATATATATATATATATATATATATATATTAACTTATGTCGTCTTCATCATCTAATAATGTAATCTGTGTTGAAATGCAGATATGTATCCAAAGGGGTCCCCAAAGTACAATCTCATGAAAGCGAGTGGAAAAAAAGCTTCACACGGTGCGAAGAAGCCGTCACCTAAAATTAAAAAGACTCCTCCAAGAGGTATTTTAATGCTTCATCTCCACATGTAACTTCGTTCATCTATACTTGTTGCATTAGTTTGAACAATGTAAATTTGTGTTGGTGTAGTTAAAAAGCCAAGAGCTCAGTGGAACCCGGCTCTTGAAAAGGGTTTGGTAGAGTTACTTCACGAACACAACACTCCATACCATAGGGGGCAAAATGGCTGGTCCACTGAAGCTTGGAATAGGATGGCAACAATATTTCACGAAAGATATGGCCATACAAATTTCACAAAACAACAAATTCAAGAGAAGCAGAAAGAGTTAAAGGGTCAATACAGACTTCTCAAGGATGCCCGGAAACAAAGTGGTGTCAGCTGGAATTATCATACACACATGATAGATGCCGACCCACATCTTTGGCAGAACTTGATGACCGTAAGTTCTAGTTTAGTGCATTTTGTCTTTGCAACTTCTTGTATTCCGTGCTTCTTTTGTAATCAATCTTGTTTTCGAGTAATCTAAGTTTGATAAATCATTTCTTTTATATACAGTCGTGGCCTGAAATAAGTAAGTTCCAGACTAAGCCTTTCCCTCTCTATGATAAGCTGGGTGATCTTTATGATGGTGAGTTTAATGGATTTCATTTCCTCTCTTTTTGTTGATCTTTATAATGAATTTTCATTGCTACGTGGCCTTTAATGATAACTTGGGTGTTTGTGCAGGACACATAGCAGAAGGTAACTTCAATTTCACATCAATTGAAGCTACACAAGTGAGTGATGGTGATCATGAAGTTGAAAGAGAGGAGACTGCCTTCTCTTTTGACCTGAATCAATATGGTGATGATTTACACATGTATGATGATCCAAGAGATGCCGCCCCAAGTGATGGTCCAAGAGATGCTGCCCCAAGTGATGGTCCAAGAGATGCTGCCCAAACAGGTGCTCCCGGTGGTTCAAATAAGAAGCCAGTGAAGGAGCCCAAGAAGAAGAAGCGTGATGATCCAATGGTGGAAGTGATGGCACAATATGTGGAGATCAAACGGAAGCAAGCGGAGGAGGAGTCTGCTCTGTTGGCAGGGTCAAAAAATGCAC
This sequence comes from Elymus sibiricus, assembly GCA_039707655.1. Lineage (NCBI taxonomy): Eukaryota > Viridiplantae > Streptophyta > Magnoliopsida > Poales > Poaceae > Elymus > Elymus sibiricus. The sequence continues at coordinate 285,005,152 of CM077676.1, forward strand.
AAGAGTTCTCCATCAGCAAGTGCATTGCTGTTCTGCACAAGATGGAAAGCATCCAACGCCATGAAAGAGCCGCTGCCTACAAAGTCTTCAAAAGTGTTGAGAACCGTGAGATTTTTCTCAATTCTGCCGCCGAAGATGAAGAGAGCGCTGCCGTGTTTCTTCGGAGCGAAATGGCAGAGTTGCCTCAACGTATCGAAGGTAAGCTACTTATGACTCTAGGTTAGTAAATTGTTCTTGCTGGTGGATTACTTGCTATCAGTGTGCTAGTTGCTTGCTTCAAGCTACGGGCTGGAGAGAATAAAATCAGAGACCCTGCTGTTTACTGGGAGGTGGTAGTACTACTGTACTAGTGCACTAGTACTGGTTTATTCTTTGGAACCTTCTGCTTATGAAGCTATCTCTAGTAAAGATTGAAAACTAGTACTAGTACATTGTTGGAACTTACTGCCATATTTCCGCTGCTTGTTCAAATATTACTCGGCAGGATTGATTGAACTTCTGTTATATGAGAATAATAATATTTCGGGAGTGTTTTGTATGTCACTTCCATACCTCTTATCAAATCGTAGCTTCATGTTTTGGAAAAAACAATAGAAGAAACTGGGGTTAGCATTTGGCAAGCAGGTGATTACAGTACTGATTAGTACATTTGGCAAGCAGGGTTGAATAAGAACTGCAGGTGGTTACTACTGTACTGATTAGCAGATTTGGGGTGCAATATTTTGCCTTGATGTCTGATCAGGTAGCAACAACAGTAGCATTAGTTAGTGTCCAACCAGGGTCTTGATTTAGGGACTGGCAGCACAAGTTAAATCATTCCTTGATCTTAGTAGAAAGGGAAAATGATAGAGAGATAAATAACGGGTGATATCGGATTGACAATAATGTTCATCTCTTTTTGTTCATCAGGTTCTCAGTCACCAAAAGAAGCAACAATAAACAAGCTGGATGGATAAATTTCTCTCAGGTTCTCAAAGCTAGATGATCATGACACCACAAGATGGATATATTTGTCTGCAAAAATATAGCTAATCTTGAGCTATTCCAGAAGTACTTGTGTCGCATTATTTTTGTTGCAAAATTATGTTGTGGCTGTGATGAACTGTTGTTGCTGTCGAAGATCATGTTGTTTGATACTAAATTATTCCCTTGCAGTACATGAGCAAAAGGTCTCATTTTTATTAGGTGACCTTTACAAGTATGTAGCAAAGATATAAGTGGAGTTCTTTACATTGTAAAGATTGGATTTTTAAATGTTCTATCAATATCACAAACCCTGCCTACCAAACAGATTTTTTAAACAAAGAGGATTGTGGATGGAGGAGTTTTGGGGATTCAAAGGGTTTTGAGGGGATTGGGTGGAAGGAAGGGATTCACCCAATCCTCTGAAATCCCCCCCTCCACAAACCTCCCCAATCCCCTTCTATCAAACAAGGCCGTAAGGATTTAGTGTTTGCTAAATGGGAACGACTCGTTCCCATCATAAGTTTTCCTACCTATTCACCCCTCGCCATAGCTTCCAAGTGTTTCCTGCAGTTACGTTAGCATGTTGGCATCCCACCCGGTCGCACCGTTTCATACTCCGCCATATAACTGTTGCTCATCTTCCGCCATGGGGACACCAAACAGTTGCGCGTTTGGGTACCCAGCGGCTACTTGCTGGGCACGAGCAATCTGCATCCTAGTCATTCTTCTGACGTACTTGTTCTGGAATTCGAAGAAACGACACTCGCGTGCCTGCCAAAAAACAAATCTAAGTGGTCAGCTCCACATCTAAGCGGGGAAGATGTGATAAGAATTACACTAATTTCGTGCGACAGATTTACTTGCGTCATAGCGGACGCATTTGTAGAAGCGATGCCCGGCCCATTTTCCCGTCCCTGCGACATGACATGGGAGGAGAGGAAGAAGATAGTCTGGCGGCAAAGGGAGAGATGAAGAAGACGCATTAGACATGGTGGCCAAGAGGAAATGGGGATTTTTTTGGTTGGGTGCGGCTGGATGTGGAGGACGAGAAGATTGTTGGGTGCATTTAAAGCGAGCCCCTCCTAAAGTCACCGTTTGGAGGCCGTCCAGTCGAATGGCTCAGGAGGGCTCAGATAACACGCCGAGCCATCGTACTACTCCCTTTTTATTTTTTGAACAGAGAAAGGCACCCGAAGGTGCCAATATATTCAGCTCACAGAACATTGTACAGCCAAGATTACACCATCTGCCAGAAGATAGAGAAAAGAAGAACTGCAGATGAAAAGAAAGAAGAGCTGAATAGAGACATATGAGAGAGCAAGGATCAAGATCCTTGCTGAAGAACAGCATGTCCTAAGAAACAAAGGAAGAGAAGGAGAAAAGAAAATTCCAGCTTTGACAGCAATCTCCTTCTATCCATCAACCAAGCAGAGACAATCAGATCATGATGAGATGAGGAACATCCCGGATCCATCAACTTCCACCTAAAAGCAATACACCTTATGAAGCTGAATTCCTGCAAAATTAAAATCAACAAGAGAGGCAGCTACAGGACATAATTCAGTCACATGAGAGTGAGAAGAGCAATTGAGTGTAGGTCCTCCAGCCATTTGAAAAACTTGATGAGCTAAATTGTGAGCCACCCCATTCAAATTCCTAGAAATATGGAAAACCTGGGGATTAAGATTAGAAGTAGAGTTTAAAAAAGAAACCACTTCTTTTCTAATATTCCAAGGAGTAGAAGAGTGAGCAATATTCCTGGCAGCAGCAACAGTGGCAAGAGAAAGAGAATCAGTTAAAAAAGTAGGAATTTGTATATTAAGACAAGCCGCCAAGTGAGCTGCACAAGCAAGAGCAATTGCTTCAGCTTGAAGAGGAGTGTCCGTCGGAGGGCCTGAAGCTTGAACCTGTATATTAATTTCCCTAGTAGAAGAAGGAAGACAAAAGTAAACTCCCACTCCTGTGCGCAATTGACCTTGCTCAAATCCTGGAACTCTAGAAGTTCTGAAAGCAGCATCAGAAAACACTTTAGCACCATTAATAAGAAGGTCTGATTTGAGAGTATTGCCTTGCTTAGGAAGAGGAGAATTATCAGGTTGGGAAGCCTGCAAAGACTGAATCTTAGTAGAAGGCAGAACCTCCTCTTGAAGAATATTATTCAAACTAGTAGCAGCAATTTGAATTTGGTAGGGAAGAAATTTTTTCCTCTCAAAGAGGAAATCATTTCTAGCTTTCCAAATGCACCACATAAAATTGAAAATATTTTGCAAAGATGCATGAGGATGGCCCATAGAAGCAAAGTGAATCAGAAGGGAATGCATTGAAGAGTGTCCTTTCACAAGGATCTCAGATCTAAGAAACCAAGGAGCAGAGAACCAAGCTGCTCTAGCAAAATCACAAAGAAAGAAAAGGTGAAACTCATCCTCTTGCTGAGCACACCTACAACAATTCTGCGAAATGTGAATAGAAAAACGGCCTGCTCTCATTCCAGTGGGCAAAGCTTTGCTAAGCATCCTCCAAGCAAACGTTTTAACCTTGGACAACAAATCTTTCTGCTTCCAAATAGTTTTAAGAAAAGCTTTCAAATCCAAAGGAACATCTAGAGGAACAGCTCTAGGATTAGTATGAATGTCTTGTAAGCAAAGTTTATAAGCAGCTTTGGAAGAGCAAATACCATTGGGAGCCAAAGGCCAACAAAGAATATCAGCATTATCATCATCAAGAATATCAATGTTGACAATCTGAGTAGCCAAAGGTTGCTGAAAAAGAGAGAAAATGAGCTGATGGTTCCATTGCCTTTGCCCAGGCTGCCAAAGATCCCTAACCAAGGAGGGATAAATAAAGCCAGATGGTTGAGGAATGAGAAAATCATGAATAGAGTTCCAAAGATTGCACCAAGGCATGCTCCAAATAGAAACATTACCTTGGGTGAGTTGATAGAAAGCATGCTCTTTAAGTTTAGGAAGCATTTTTAAAATGGAAGACCAGAAGGCAGATTTAGGTGGATTATTAGTAGCTTTCCAAATAGAAGTGGTAGGAAAATATTTGGCTTGAAGAACACAATATAAATGGGAGGAGGGGTTATTAGCTAACCTCCAAGCCGCAGCAAGAATAAGACTCTCATTGATGGCTTTAAGATTTCTGATTCCAAGACCACCTTCAGATTTGGAGTTGGTAATATCCTTCCATGCTCTGAGACAAAGACTCCTCTTAGAATCTGTTTCTCTAATCCCTGTCCACCAGAAGTTCCTAATGATAGAAGTGAGCTTGGCAATAATTTTTTTTGAAAACAGAATATTTGCCATATAGTAAACAGGGATAGCAGAGAAGACATATCGAATAAGTTCAAGACGGGCAGCATGAGATAGCATGTTAGCTTTATAAGAGGGGAGCTTATTTAAAAATTTATCGAAAACAAAGTTATAAGCAGCACCCCTATTCTTAGCAGGCAGAATGAGAGGATGACCAAGATGAGTGAAATTAGCATCAAGATTAGCAACAGGAAAGACTTGCTTAATATCATTAATAATATTCTGAGGAACATGATTGCTAAAGAGAATGACAGATTTATTCCAGTTAGGAGTTTGACCAGAAAGAGCACAAAAGTGTTGAATAAGACTAGCCATCATCTGAGCCTCCTGACAAGTAGCCTGTCCACACACCAGAAGATCATCTGCAAATAGAAGAGAATGGACAGACGGGCAGTTTGGTCCAAGAGAAATTCCCTGCAATTGGTTGGCCTGCAAAGCTTCATTAAGCAAGATGGAAAGTTCATTAATTGCAAGAACAAACAAGTAAGGAGACATGGGACAGCCCTGTCGTATTCCTCTGAAGCTCTTAAATTTAGGAGAGGGCTGGCCATTAATGAGAACAGAGAATGAGGGAGATGAGATGCATGCATGAACCAAATTAACAAAATGACCATGCAGCCCTTTACGCGCCAGAGCAGAAACAATGAAATTCCATTCTAATCGATCAAAAGCTTTGGCAAGATCAATCTTAAGCATAAAGGCATCATGTTTCCAGGATTTAAGAGAAAACGAGTGAGCAATTTCCTGAGCAATGATAATGTTGTCGCTAATACGTCTACCCTTAATAAATGCTTGTTGAGTTGGGTCAATGTAATCAGGAAGATGATGCTTAAGTCTATTCGCAAGAGACTTAGCAATGATCTTATAAAGCACATTACAAAGACTAATAGGACGGTAGTCCATGGGCACAAGAGGAACCAACTTCTTAGGGATAAGAGCAATATTGGTATCATTGATATGAGGGGGAAGGGTAGCAGTATTATAAAAGTGAATGACAAGCTGAGTTACCTCATCCCCAATCCAATCCCAAGTAGCTAAATAGAATTCTACATTGAACCCATCAGGACCAAGAGAAGCATTCAGCTTCATGTCTTTAAGAATCTGCAAAAGTTCAGTCTTGTCCGGAATAGAATAAGTGGGATCATTGCTATCATTAGTCCAAATAGGGGAAGGAAAAGGCCTGCCTGCATAAGTGTTAGGAGAGGAAAATATGTGCCTGAAATAATTAACAAACGTTTGCATCATGGCATCCGATTTGAAATGAATAGTGTCATGCTCATCTTTGATAGAACAAATAGTATTTCTTTTTCTACGTTTGAGTACAGCCTGATGGAAGAATTTTGTGTTGCGATCACCTTTAACAGCCCAAGACTTTTTACTTCTTTGCTTGTAAAACTGATTGAGTTTGGAAAGAGTATGCTCATACCTATTAGTAAGAGTACTTTCCAAAACATGATCCTGTTGGTGGAGAGGCAGCTGTTGCAAATCCTTGATTCTGGATTCTAACTCAGCAAGTTCTTGTTGGAGAGGTTTTTTCTTCTTGCACCAGATTTTTAAAGATCCTGCCAAAGAAGATGACTTTGCAGCAAAAGAGGTTAGGGAACTAGAACTCCAGCTATTTTTAACAAAAGAATGAAAGTCTTTTTCCATAAGCCACCAGTTTTCAAATTTAAAAGATTGTCTAGGCCTAACAAATTTACCTTCCGTGGAAATTAAAATGGGAGCATGGTCACCAAGAATAATAGGAAGATTCAGCACTTTAGTTTTAGGATAAAAAGCACACCAATCAGAATTAACCAAGCAGCGATCAAGACGTCTATGAATGGGCTTAGAAGTATGTTGCCTACCACGCCAAGTATAAGCAGGACCACTATAACCAATGTCAAACAGGCCGCAATTTTTAACAAGAGACCTGAAAGCATTCATATGATAGAAGTTGATATTACCATTACACCCATCCACATCATATAGGATATCATTAAGGTCCCCCATACAAACCATGGGCTTTCCAAGGTTATCATACACAAAATTAGCAACATGGTCCCAGATGGCATTAGTCTGCCTATGATACGGGTCACCATAAATACAAATGAGACAAAAGTTGACCCCTGAAGCTACGTGGACTACATTAGCTAATATATAGTGAAAGGCAACAGTATGCACAGAAACTTTGAGATCATCAGTCCACAGAAGCCAAAGGCCACCCGAGGCACCTCTAGAAGGAACAACAAAAGCATTAGTCACATCAAACCTATTAACAAGATCAGTTGAATGGATTTTAGAAGATTTGATTTCCGAAACAAAAGTTACCTGAGCTCTAGTAGAACGCATCAAATTAGCAAGGTAGAGCATGCGCTCACTGCCAAGGCCCCTGCCCATACCTCGGCAGTTCCATGCTATTGCCCTCATGGCGCCCGAGGCGCGTTAGGGCCATGCACCGCTGCCCGAGAAGCTGAGAGGTCCATACCGACACCCTCGTGGTCACTGAGATCCATGTCACCTGCCTCCTGACTGCCCCGAAGATCAACTGTATCCCCTTGGCGAATGGAACTAGTATTATCTTGATCTTCCACTGTGGCTTGACCTCCGGAGCCAAATGAGCGACCACAAACATCCATACCCATGTAGTGGAGGTGATCGCCTCTAAGAGGAGATATAGGACCCTGATAGGAACTATCTGTATCTGCACTAAGAGAATTTGTAGGTGTCCAGAGTGGCCATGGATCATAGTTCGCTGCCTCCTCATTGCCCTGTTCCTCAAGCAGTTTGCCTTGTTCTGGTGAGGCACCGATACCCATATTTTCCAAAGATTTGCTGCTGCCTCCGTGCAAAACACCACTACTGCCCACCGGATTGGATCCACCGTCACGGTACCAAGTGGTAGCACCATAGGAACGGCGAGGAGGCTGGTAGAAAACGGGACGCATACCTCCTGGAGGAATGTCCCATCTGCTAGCTCCAGATCGATGGCGGCGGCCCGGACTTGGAGCATTTCCTCTGGTCGTGGAGCCTGATCGGAGACCTGGGAAAGGGCCACCGGCACGATGGGGAGCAACGAATCGACCTGAGCGCTGGGGGGCGGCACCCACAACACCATCTCCTGTCACGGGACTGAGAAGAGCCACCCCAACGGGCGGCGCTCCGAGAAGACTCTGTCCAGCGCCGGGATCCAGCCCAGATTCAGCATCGGCACGGATTGGGTTCGAAGCAGCAGGACGGCTCCCCTTTCCCCCTGCATCTCCGCCCGCGTCATCTTCCTCCGGCGGCAGCTCAAGCCTCTTGGGCAGCGGCAGAGGGGGATTAGGAAGAACAGCCAGGGGCCGCTTGGGACTAAACCTTGGGGGATGAAAAACCTGCTGGTCCAAAATTGGGCCATAACGCCGTCTGAGAGTGTTCTCTTCCTCTGCAAGACTGTACAGGGGGTTCAGAAAAAGCTGAGATAAAGGGCCAGATTGACTTGCATCCCCCGGTTGAGGCGGGACAGACAGAGTACAGGCAGGTGAGCTGGGTCGACAGGAACTTGAGTAGAATTGCCTCCTGCATTATTGTACCGCCCTTGCTCTGCTTCTGAATTAACTGCAGTAGTTGGCTGGGGAGCAACTTGCTCTGGAAAATTTTCAGCACCGCTTTGACCATGAACAATACACTGACGGAGTTGAGAAGGAGAGGCTTCCATCTGAACTGACTGCTGAACTGCATCTCTGGATGAACTCCCCTACTGCATCATCTGAATTTGCCTATTAATTTTCCTTAATGATAATTCATTAGGAGCCGCTGAACTGTACTGCTCATCCTGAGATACCTTTGATTTACCTTTTGAACCTTCCATGGACTGTTTTTGCAATCTGATTAATTGAGGATTCTGAAAAGTAGAGAAGGAAGCTTCATTTCCCTGTCCAGCATCAGCAGTTTGCTCCGGAACAAGCTCTGCTTTATTCATCCATTGGCCTAATCTAACTGAAGGAATTTGTTCCAAGGAGATATGCAACCTCTGCCTAGCAATGAGCAGATTATTCCTTGTAGGACAATGCTGAACACTGTGGAACATGACTCCACAGAAGGTGCAAATGCGACCAACTCTTTCATAGAACAGATAGACCCATTTTGCAAAATCTTTAGTAAAAGAAACCCAAATCTTATCCCTGACTGGATTAGCAACTATCATCTTAATAGTGCCCCACATGTAATCAGATTTTGCATAGATCATAGCCTGACTAAAAGGGTGAAACTCTGACTCTTGTCCCAAGCTGATCAAAAATTTCTTTAAAAGCTGCTGAGAACGAAAGCGAAGAGGAACACCATAAACCCGAACTGTAACAAAGATAGTATCAAACTTATAATCCTTAATATCTTTGTTATGATCCTTTGGATCCATAAGCTCCATCAAGAGATTGTCTGAACCCATACTCCAAGGCTGACGAGTAAACACAAACATAGCTGCCTCCAACGAATGGAAATGAGCAACAAATATGTACCTTGAAAGCTGAGAGATCCCATGGTAATTGTCTCTCCACGCTCGAGCCATGGACTGCTGCACCACATCAAGCGAGATAATTCTTGGGGTACCTCCAGTGACTGCTAGCTTCATGAGAATATTGAATCTTGCATCCTGACTTTGATCTGCTCTTTCTGGCTCTGCTTGAATGTGAATAACCACAGGATCTTGAATAGATAAACTCTGCATATTTAACTCAATCCCCGGATCTGGATTTATAGCCTCCGGAGCAACCGAGGAAGCTCCCACGTGGGTCTGCTTAGCCAGATCCTGCCTATCCATCACCGAGCCAACCAACAACAAAGGAAACCGAGGAGCAAAACAGAGGAAGAGCGGAAGAATCTACGAAGAAGAGCAGGAGAGATAAGAGGGGAAGAGAAGGAAGTGAGAAGGAGCAAGGAGGCGGAGAGAAGGAGGAGGGCTAGGGGAACAGCGGCATGACGCCAGTCCAGAAAAGTCCTACGGACCAGCGTTGCATCACAGGAAGCTCGAATTGGTCTCTCGCCGTCACAGATGCAAGGAAGCCTTTCCATCGTACTACTCCCTGTTCCGCCTCTCCGTGGTAACGCGCCGTTGCAATGATTGCGCTCCAACGGGTCAGTGATAAAAGAGAAATACGCCGACAGAATACACTGGATGGAACGCATCCACATGTGAGTCGTTGGTGTAGATTTCGGGATCATTTGAGCCCGTGGTCAGAAACGAATTTTCGGTAACATTGTCCCTTCTCTCTTTTTCTCTCATTATTATTTTTTTTTCTTTTTTTTGTTGGGCTCTTTTTGGCCTCTTTTTTTTGTCCGGAGTCTCATCCTGACTTGTGGATCATCCTTTCCTCACTAGAACAATGCTCTAATAATGATGATCATCATAACTTTATTTACTTACAACTCGATACTAGAACAATATGACTCTATATGAATGTCTCTAGCAGTGTACCAGGATGTGCAATGATCTAGCGTAACATGTATAAAAAATGATGAACGGTGGCTGAGCCACAAATACTATGTCAGCTATATGATCATGCAAAGCAATATGACAATGAAAATGTGTGTCATATAAACGAAACGGTGTAAGTTGCATGGCAATATATCTCGGAATGGCTATGGAAATGCCATAATAGGTAGGTATGGTGGTTGTTTTGAGGAAGATATAAGGAGGCTTATGTGTGATAGAGCGTATCATATCACGGGGTTTGGATGCACCGGCGAAGTTTGCACCGACTCTCAAGGTGAGAAAGGGCAATGCAAGGTACCGAAGAGGCTAGCAAATTGCGAAAGGGTGAGAGTGCGTATAATCCATGGACTCACATTAGTCATAAAGAACTCACATACTTATTGCAAAGCCTATTAGCCCTTGAAGCAAAGTACTACTCGCATGCCCCTAGGGAGCAGGTTCGTAGGAGTTAACCATCGCGCACCCCCAATTGTAACAGCACTAAAGGATTTCATTTCAGACATAAGAATGCTCGGACCTCCCCACCATGCCATGACCAACACTTAGATGAGAAGTTAATAACAAGCTTTAATACCGATATTTCTACTAACCAATGATTATGAACCAATATCCTTTCATATTACGACATCAATATCGCTAAACCATACATTTCATATTTAGTGATCTACATGAAAGTTTTTATTATATCCCTCTTGAATACCTATCCTTTATGGACTAGTCTTATAACCCATGCAAAATGCCATTACTATTTATTAGACTCTCAAAAAGATTTAAGTGAAGCATGAGAGTGCAACTATTTCTTTAAAATATAACCACCACCGTGCTCTAAAAGATATAAGTGAAGCACTAGAGCAACTGCCTAGCTCAAAAGATATAAGTGAAGCACATAGAGTATTCTATCAAATCACGAACAAATGTGTGTCCCTCTCAAAAGGTGTGTCCAGCAAAAGATGATTGTGGCAAACTAAAAAGCAAACAAAGCAAAAACTGCTATGGCACAAGACGTTCCAAGTAAAACTCATATCATGTGATGAATAAAAATATAGCTCCGAGTAAGTTACCGATAGATTGTAGACGAAAGAGGGGATGCCATCCGGGGCATCCCCAAGCTTAGACGCTTGGGTCTTCCTTGAATATTACCTTGGGGTGCCTTGGGCATCCCCAAGCTTAGGGTCTTGCCGCTCCTTATTACTTCATCCATCGTAATCTCACCCAAAACATGAAAACTTCAGCACACAAAACTCAACAGAAACTTCGTGAGATCCGTTAGTACAATAAATCAATCATCCACTTTACGTACTGTTATAAACTTATTCATAATTGTTCTTGCATAATACCTACTGTATTTTAACTCTTCCATGACTTATACCCCCCACCCCCCGATATAATCCATAATTTAATTAAAACAAGCACACTATGCAATAAAAACAGAATCTGTTTAAAACAGAATAGTATGTAATAACAGAATATTATCTATTCTTCTGTAACTCCAAAAATTTTGAAAAATTAGGACAGCGTAAACAATTTGTATCCCAATACTGTGTAAAAATTTCAGATTTTTCCGACATTCCAGCAATAAATTAGAAATCAACTACTGGGCGCAAAACTTTCTGTTTTCAAACAGCATCAATTATACTATCATCCAAATCATGCCAAAGGCATTACTTGGCACAAACACTAATTAAAAGATAAAAACACAATCATAACAGTAGCTAAAATTGTGCAAACACACAAAATAGAAAATAAAAGCAAAAAATTAAGATACATATTGGGTTGCCTCCCAACAATCTCTTTCTTTATAGCCATTAAGATAGGCTTGAGATTTCAATGATGCTCACATGAAAGATAATAAATGAAACACAAAGAGAGCATCATAAAACATGTGACAAACACATTTAAGTCTAACATACTTCCTATGCATAGGCATTTTATAGGAAAACAATTTATCAAGACAAGAAATATCTAGCATATGCAAATAGGAAGAATGAAGCATTAATAATTTCAGCACAAAGTGAGGTAATTTATTGACATGAAAGTTTCTAGCACCATATTTTCCTCTCTCATAATAATTACATCTAGGATCATAATCAAATTCAACAATATAGCTATTGTATAAAATACTATCTTCATGATCCACATGCATAAATATTTTTATAATCTTCCAAGATAGTGGGATTAATATCAACTAAAGTCATGACCTCTCCAAACCCACTTTTATCAAAAATTTCATAAGGTTGAACACTCTCCAAATACGAGGAATTCTTTTTACGTAAAGTTGACACTCTTCCAAACCCACTTTCAATATTATTGCAAACATTATTATCAATGACATATTCATCATGAGGCTTAAATAAATTTTCAAGATCATAAGAAGCATTGTCACCCCAATCATGATAATTGCAATAAGTAGTGGACATGACAAAATTATCATCCCCAAGCTTGTAGCTTTGCATAGTATTAGCACAATTGACATTAATAGAATTTATAATAACATCATTGCAATCATGCTTTTCATTCAAGGAGCTATCATGAATCACTTTATAAACTTCTTCTTTTAGCACTTCATCACAATTTTCAGATTCACGATTTTCAAGCAAAACTTCATAAAGATAATCAAGTGCACTCAACTCACTAGCAATTGGTTCATCATAATTGGATTGTTTGAAAAGATTAGCAAGTGGATGAGGATCCATATGTCTATATTTTTATTTTCATTGAGTCACACAATTATTGCAAGCAAGGAAACGAGCAAACAAAAATATTTTTGTGTTTTTCGATTTTTAGAGAAGTGGGGGAGATGAAAAAGAGAGGAAAATAAAAAAGGCAAATAAAAAGTAGAGCAAGTAGATGATAGTTTGTGTGAAGGTACTTGATAGGTTTTGATGATGTCTCCCCGGCAACGGTGCTAGAAATTGGCAAGTTGACGGGAGACTACTTTGACGTGACTTCTCCCCAGCAACGGCACCAGAAATTCTTCCTGCTACTTGTGAGCTGCGTTGAGATTTTCCTCGAAGAGGAGAGGAGATGCAGTACAGTAGAGATAAGTATTTCCCTTAGTGAGAACCAAGGTTATCGAACCAATAGGAGAATCACGCAAAGCCTCGTGAATAGCACCTGCACACATAAAAGTAAATACTTGCACCCAACGTGGGCAAGAGAGTTGTCAATCCCCTTGAACTCGTTACTTGCAAGGATTAAATCTTGTAGTGGCAGATACATAAATTGCAAAACAAAATTAAAGTAAATAAATTATAGCAAATATATTTTAGTTTTCTTTTTATATTTAAAGTAGACCCGGGGGCCATAGTTTTCACTAGAGGCTTCTCTCTCGAACACATAGCATACGATGGGTAAACAAATTACTGTTGGGCAATTGATAGAAAAGCGCATAGTTATGATGATATTCAAGGCAATGACCATGTATATAGGCATCACGTCCGAGATAAGTAGATCGACTCCTGCCTGCATCTACTACTATTACTCCACCCATCGACCGCTATCCAGCATGCATCTAGGGTATTAAGTTAATAAAAATAGAGTAACGCCTTAAGCAAGATGACATGATGTAGACAGACTAAACTCAACTAATATGAATAAACCCCATCGTTTTGCCCTTAATGGTAACAATACAAATACGTGTCTTGTCCCTTTCTGTCACTGGGATATAGAGCACCGCAAGATTGAACCCATTACAAAACACCTCTCCCGCTGAAGATAAATCAATCTAGTTGGCCAAACCAAACGGATAGATCGGAGAGAAATACAAAGCTATAACAATCATGCATAATAAAGTTCAGAAAAGACTCAATTACTTCTCATGAATATTCAGATCATAAACCCACAATTCATCGGATCCCAACAAACACACCGCAAAAGAAGATTACATCGAATAGAACTCCAAGAACACCGAGGAGAACATTGTATTGAAGATCAAAGAGAGAGAAGGAGCCATCTAGCTACTAGCTATGGAGTCGTAGGTCTGTGGTGAACTACTCACGCATCATCGGTAGGGCAGCAAGGTTGATGTAGAAGCCCTTCGAGATCGACTCCCCCTCCGGCAGAGTACCCGAAAAAGCCTCCAGATGGGATCGCGGAAGAACAGAAGCTTGCGGCGGCGGAAAAGTTATTTTGGGTGGCTCTCTGTTGGTTTTCCAATATTTGAGAATTTATAGAAGTGGAATTAGGTCAGACGGAGCCACGTGGGGTCCACAAGGTAACAGGGCACGCCCTGTTGCCTTGCTGTCTCCTCGTTTGCCATCTGGTCTCCTCCCGAAGCTTCTAGGGTCTCTTATGTCCAGATTTTTTTTTTCAAAAAGTTTCGTAGCATTTGGACTCCGTTTGGTACTGATTTTCTGGAAAACCAAAAACAAGCAGAAAACAGCAACTGGCACTAGGCACTGGGTTAATAGGTTAGTTCCCAAAAATGATATAAAATAGCATATAAATGCATATAAAACATCCAAGCTTGATAATATAATATCATGGAACAATCAAAATTATAGATACGTTGGAGACGTATCAGTATCCCAAACAATTGTCACTATGGGGTCTACGGATCAGAACAATAACAAGTGCATATAACTAGCAGATAAGATCAAGAACTCAAATATATTCATGAAAACATAGAGGGTTCAGATCTGAAATCATGGCACTCGGGCCCTAGTGACAAGCATTAAGCATAGTAAATTCATAGCAACATCAATCTCAGAACATAGTGGATACTAGGGATCAAGCCCTAACAAATTGACTCGATTACATGACAAATCTCATCCAACTCCATCACCGTCCAGCAATCTTACGAAGGAATTACTCACTCCCGGTGGTGAGCATCATGAAATTGTTGATGGAGAAGGGTTGATGGTGACGACGGCGACGAATCCCCCTCTCTAGAGCCCCGAACGGACTCCAGATCAGCCCTCCAGATGAAGAACAGGAGGTGGCGGTGGCTCCGTGTCGTAACGCGATGAAACTTTTTCTCTGATTTTTTTCTCCGCGAGACGGTCCTTATAGAGTTGGAATTAGGGCAAACGGAGGCCTGTGGGACCCACAAGCTCACAAGGCGCGCCCTAGGGGGGTGGGCGCGCCCCCTGAGCTTGTGGCTCCTGGGTGGCCCCTCTCCAGTAGATCTCTTCGCCAATTTTTTTTATATATTCTGAAAATATTCTCCATAAATTTTTAGCTCAATCCGAGAACTTTTATTTCTGCACAAAAACAACACCATGGTAGTTCTGCTGAAAACAGCGTTAATCCGGGTTAGTTTTATTCAAATCATGCAAATTAGAGTCCAAAACAATAGCAGAAGTGTTTGGAAAAGTAGATACGTTTGGGACGTATCAACTCCCTCAAGCTTAACTCATTTCTTGTCCTCAAGCAATTCAGTTGACAAACTGAAAGTGATAAAGAAAAACTTTTACAAACTCTTTTGTTCTTGTTACTGTATACAAGCTTAACTAGTGATCAAGTTTTCAGCAAAGATCATGAACTAACCATATCAATGATAACACTTAGGTCTCACATTTACTCATGACAATAACATAACCAACTAGCGAGCAATAATAAGATATCTCGGATGCCAACAATTTGTCAAAACATTCATGATACAATATGATAACATGGTATCTCGCTAGCCCTTTCTAAGATCGCAAAACATAAATGCAGAGCACCTCTGAGGTTCAAGCAGTGACTAAACATTGTAATTCAGGGTGGAAGAGATCCAGTCATGGTCACATCCAACATTAGCTAGATTCAATGCATAAAAATGACAATAGCACTCTCAGGGTTGGTACTTTAAATGAGAAGGTGATGACTCAACAATAAAAGTAAATAACATAAAAGTAAATAGAAAGGCCCTTCGTAGAGGGAAGCAGAGATTTGTAGAGGTGCCAGAGCTCGAAGCTTAAAACAAAGATGAATACATTTTGAGAGGTGTGCTTTTCCTGTCAACGTCACGACAAATGATTTTGATATCTTCCATGCTAAACACATTGTAGGTGGTTCCCAAGCGAAAAGGTAAAGTTTACTCCCCCTCAACCATACAATCACAAGCCATGGCTAGCCGAATTCACGGGTGCCCTCCAAACAATCAACTTTCCGGGGGAGTTTGTTTTATTATTTATTTTTTCTTTATTTTCAAGTTACAGGACTGGGCATCCCAATTACCAGCCTCTCTCGTGCAATGACAAGTGAATAAACACCATCATGAGAGCAACCCACTTAGCATGGAAGATATCGACCGCCCCGTCGCTCCATGAGCGGTACGGGCACACAAAACAAATGTTTATTTGAATGATTAGAGGTGGCACATGCAAGTTTACTTGGAACGGCAGAGTAATACCGCATATAGGTATATATGGTGGACTCATCTGGAACAACTTTGGGGTTAAGGATTTGGATGCACAAGCAGTATTCCCGCTTAGTACAGACGAAGGCTAGCAAATAGATTGAGAAGCGACCAACTTAAAGAGCGGCAACTGTCATAATCTTGCATTGCGAATAATTAACATTGAATACGAGCATGAGTAGGATATAAACACCCTGAACATAAATATCGTGGAGGCAACGTTGGTTTTGATTCAACTACATGTGTGAACATGTACCAAGTCAAGCCACTTGAATTATTCAGAGGAGGATTGTAGGTGAATGCAGCAGAAAACAAAAAAATTCTGACCTACGCACCAGCCCAGGACCACTATGGAGACTGCATACAAGGTTTGATCTTTTCGTTACCGACTCGTAGCGCAGCGGAAGTAGAGTCGATGACGATCGGTGGTGCAGATCCCGGCAGCTAGGATTTACAACCTCCCAACCGCAAGGATGTTCTCCCTTGTCTGCTCGTCGGACAGCCCTCCGGGAGGCGGTCGGACAGTCCCTCAGACGGTGTCACGGACAGCCCTTCGGGAGGACCCTCAAAACTCGGACGGTCACTCGGACAGCCCTTCGGGAGGCACTCTTGAACAGCCCCTCGGGCAAAAAGATTGAACCTACGACCTCTCTATGGGGTTGCACACATACGGTGTCATCTATCCGGCAGGGCTTCGCCGTCCAGAACTAGTTCCCACCGGAACCCAGACAGCCTTTCAGCTCTACGAAACTATTTCGCGGGGAGGGAGAGAGAAGCCAGATCATGCATGGCACTTGTATGTGAGAAAGGAGTGAGTGTGGAGAGCACCTCTCCACCTCTATTTATAGGAAATCCCAAGGGGTGGGGTGGCATTCCAAAACCCCAAAATACCCATGAATGGAGTCCTCCACAAGGCCATAAAGGGGAAGGTAAGAGGGCAAGTGGGGCCCCATGTAGGAGCCTCACCATGGCTGGCCACCCCCTAGTGGGTCCCCCCCAAAAGGGGTTCCTTAGTCCCCAAGTCCTTCTAGAAGCCTTTTGGGAAAAGCCCTAAAAGGTGGCTTTCCATAAAGTAACCCAAAAAGCACTTTCACTATTCACTGAAGCATTTTTCCGTGACCGTTAAATCCGAAAATATTTCTGTAGGTCTTAGAACATTTCTAGTACCCACTAAAATAATTTTGGACGCGTTCCGAAACAATTCCGGATTAGTGATTTTCATCTGCGAAAAGCAAACAAAGCGGTTCCGGCAGCTCCGGAACATTTCCGGGTTTTTTCTCCGAAAAATCCCAGAAGTTCCCAGAACAATTCTGGCACCCTCCAAGAATTTCCAGGCGTGTGCTGAAACCAATTTGACTTAATGGTATACCGTGAAACAACTTTTCAGTTTTACCAAAACTTTTCCGGTGTTCTCTCTCCGAAACTTTTCCATTGTCTCCGAAACTTTTCCGGTGACTTTCTCTCAGACTCCCTGTCTAGTATTCAGCAGATAGATGACCCTTAAGCGTGTGACCCTATAGGTTCGGTGAAGCATAGACATGGCCGGAACACTTTCCGATAAATGATCAACATCAGAGCCGTGGACACCCATATTGACCCCTATACCCACACGAATAAATATTCGAGTGAACCTCCAGTTGCCGTGTGCTATTCCTATTGCTTCGCGATATGTTACAAACACCCGAGGTGAGACTTATCGGCATCCCCGTGAATCAACAACTTGTCCACTATGCAAGTTACCTCGTTACCGGTTTTGTTCTCTTTTCTCGTTCCCGTGTTCCGGCATCCCTGTGATCAAATCACAATGTGTCTGGCCAGACGAAGGTGGATACCGTAACACCGAGAGGGCCCAGAGATATCTCTCCATCGTCGGAGGAGCAAATCCCAATCTTGAGCTATCAAGTCCCTTGACACACTTTTCCATGAACCCGTAAGCCGCCGTAATAGCCACCCATTTACGGATGACGTTTAACAAACCCCAAAGTTCATGAAGCAAGCATGAAGAAACTCAACACTCTCATGGTCTCAGGAATTATGCAAACGTTAACTTTCTCTGTGTTATTAACCATTAACTTGTGACGAATGTATCTTATAGCATAACATCAATTCGGGTCGATTCAACACAAATGTTCTTCTAACATTGTGCCCTCAAAATTGTCGGCATAGTCATGCCCATGATCAGGAAAACAGAACCATCATGCAACACTTGAGCTAGTCTTAGAGGCCAGACTAGGAATACATTTTACCGTTTATTATTCCACACGTGCATATGAGTTTCCCTCCGAGCCTCGTGGTTATTGTAGACTCGAGAACCATAGCAGTTATAGCATGGAATATAAACTTAATTATGAACATGGGGATAAATAATAACATTTATTATTGCCTCTAGGGCATATCTCCTACAGACTCCCACTTGCACTAGAGTCAATAATCTAGTCAATGCTAATGCACTTTACACCTATTGCATACCGGTGTAAAATATGCTTCGCTTGTGGTATAGCCTGATGTCCAACGGATCTGACATCTTCAGCTCCGTGTGTATGTTTGCATCTCCTCGCATTTTCACACTTTCACAAAATTCATATTTTGTGTGGACTTGGCTTTGTATATATGTGAATCACAGGTCAAACATTGATTCCTCAGACTGAGCTATGGAGGAACTATCTGCAATAGTGTCCCATTGACCAAAGCCATCTTGGAACCATACTAAGTTCATGAATGAACTATATGGTCCAACATATTCTTTGTCACTTCCAAAGCATCAACATACTTAGCCTTTGTTATAGAAATCGCCACAGTAACCTGTTTGGAACAATTTCCAACTACCGTGCCACCATATTGTGTATTACACAAAACCCTTAACTTAAATCGAAAATTGCATGGAGCATTGATGAAGACTGTATCGATGTAATTACTTACAACGAGCACTTCATAATCTCTGCTTGCGAGAAAACATGTCATCAGTGCTACTTTAGTACTTAATGACATTTTTCACTGTTGTCCCATGATTAGTACTTTGATCACTTTGGTATCTATACTCGCAACAGCTTTGGGAGTATCGGACATATCTGGTTGTTTTACATACCATGGAATACATGATTAATCCAAACACAAGAGTGTGTGGAATCTCCATCATGTATTTTGCTCATCAGTGTTTTGGGACACCGAGTCTTGTAAAAACTCTTTCCATGTGACTTCGGCAAGAATCACTCCTTGGCGTTTTAATGCTAAACTGTTTTAGCATCTTGTCAATATGTATTTTTGGTTTTAGCTCTATCAGGCAATTTTATCTCATAGATAATTATGCCTAATACCGAGGCTACCTAGCCTAAGCACTTCATCGAAAACTATTTTCAATGAAGTCCTAATTCGTGTCAAGAAATTTATATTATTTCCAATCAACAATGTGTCAAGCACACAAGGGTTTTAGAAATATTATTATGCTCCCACTTACTTTCTTGAAACCATAAGCATCTTCGTTATCCATTGTTGAAATCAAACTCTTTTGACTATTTCATCAAAAACGAAGATTCCAACTCCATTTTGCTCTCTTCTGCCCATTGCTGGAACTCTGAAGTTTGCATACTCACTAGCATTCTCTGGATTGACAAAATACCTTGGACTGTATCACATGCAAGTCCTAGGTTGCATTTCCATTTCATGGAAATCCTTTTGGCATCCATGTATCATATCTCAAGATTGAAATATGTATCAATTGCTAGTTTAACCCGAACCGACTTTCAGCATCGCTACGGAAAGACAATCTCGCTGTAGTCAATTCCTTGAATTTGTTATAAGCAACAAGTCGAGCTTTATGGATAAAACATTTTTATCCGTATCAGTTTATAGTTCCATTAATATTCGTTAGACTCTATGACAAGGGCATGTACTAGGGATAGGGCAATAGGCCTGACCTATAGGCCCTACCCTAGGACACCACACGTCTTATACTGGGCCCCAGGGCCAGATCAACAACCCAGAATTCCGCAGACTGACATTCACTCGGAGTTCAACGAACCACTCGGAAGCCAAGAGTTCACTCGACAGGCTTGTTTCACTCGGAGCATCCGAAAGTCACTCGACCAGAGAAGACCAGGAGACTCCAGGAGCGCAACGGTCGGGACGCATGTTCGCCTGTATTAATTGTAATCAATGCGCCCGTTACCTGGCGCACTTATGCCCCTCTTAACCCCTGGTAATGGCTGGCGTTCATGGGAGGGCTGGCGAGACTATATAAGCCACCCCCAGCTCCATTCCAAGGGTTCGCATCTTTTGTAATCCATACACTCAATCAACAGCTCCAGAGCACCAAGACGTAGGGATATTACCTCCACCGCTGAGGGGCCTGAACTCGTAAATCCGAGTGTAACACCTGCGCCGTAGCTAGGCTCTGCCCTCTCATCCATACCCCTACACACTACTGTCAGACTTGCACCCACGACAGTTGGCACCCACCGTGGGGCAGGCATCTAGCGACTTCCGGCGTAGTTGCATATTTCCGATCATCACCATGGTTTCCGGTGGCGGACTGACTCTGGGCGATGAGATCCGTTTCGGCGTCCTCAGCTTCATCGTCGACGATTCGGCGTGGCTCCAGGAAGCCCCGCTGGATGTCGAGGCGTTTCCCGTCCACGGCGCGGCGCACTTCTGCGCGAGTACCTTCGGCGTTCTTCTTCGGCAGCCGTCGACTCCTTATCAGTCGACGTCCCCACTCTCCACCAGCCGTTGTCGCAAGCGCTCCGGGCGCTCTCGGCTTCAACGGTGGATCAAGCACGCGGCAGCCCTTCAGGCTGCGGCCCCGTAGATTGCGGCAATCGAGCCCGATGAACCTGTCTTCGATCTGTTCGCCTCCGTGCATGAGCACTCGGAAAGCTTATCCGAGTGCGAGAGCAGCGATCCCGCTGCAGAAGTGCTGATGGCCGATTCCCCGCCCAGTCCTCCTGGGTACGGCTGTCGCGGCGCGGAGAACGGCGACCCGTCGCACGCCTGTCTTGGCGGCGGCGGAGACCGTCATGATGACAAGTACGTCCCCCGACCTCTCACTCGGTAGCAGAGAGAGGAACTGCAGCGCAGGACCGAGCAGGCCCTCCAGACGCCCATCGTCAGGACGACCCCCGAGGCTCAGGCCTTGGAGGCCGTGCGCCAGGCCAACTTGGCTGAGCGCAACCGTCTGGAAGCGCTCCAGAAGTCACTTGACGACCGCGCCCGCAGGTAGCCTCCGCCCAGTTCCAGTCGGCGGCAGCGGCAGTTGTTCTCAAATGATCAGCAGCAGAGTTTTCAGGTATTCCGCATTCCCGTCCAGAATCTGGCGGCGGCCACTCGGATAGCAGATTCCATTGAGCCGTCCCGGTCCGAGGCAGGGGAGGGTCTTCGACAGATCCGGGCCCTGCTCAAGGCGGCCGAGGAGCAAAACTCAGTAGTATCCCAGTCGCGCAACCGGATTCACAGCAGATCCGTGAGGGCCGACACTGTTCAGTCGGCTCACAGTCCAGCGTCCCCAAGGAGAAACAGACACTCGCCTCCGCGGCGAAATGACCAGGACCGCCACTGAGACCAGTACTCGGGGCAGAGTCGCAGTCAGAATACGCCTCCGCGGCGTCAGGATGATCGTCATCATATGCAGTCGCCCCCCCCCCCCCCCGCGCGGGATGGCTCATACGCGCCCCGGCCGTAGGATGCCAGGAGTCCTTACGGCAACGATCGGAGGGCCAGCCCTCCCCGTCATGGTGACGATTATCGCCAGAGAGAGCCAGTCGACTACCGCAACCCGCAGTTCAACGCGAGATCCGTTCTTGCTCAGAACCTGGTCAACAGAGGCAGA
Source organism: Elymus sibiricus (assembly GCA_039707655.1). NCBI lineage: Eukaryota > Viridiplantae > Streptophyta > Magnoliopsida > Poales > Poaceae > Elymus > Elymus sibiricus. Next base: position 285,027,039 of record CM077676.1, read on the forward strand.
GCTCTGAGAGAGAACTTGGACAGAGATCATCCGAGTGGGAGTGGAGCATTCATCTCCGGGCCCGAGTGTTTCAGCAGAGCCATCCGGGTCGCTGAGATCCCGCCTATCTTCAGATTGGCAGCTGGAGTAAGCAAGTTCACCGGTGAGTCCAAGCCAGAAACTTGGTTAGAGGATTGCAGAGTGGCTGTGCAGATTGGTGGAGGAAATGACTATGTGGCTATGAAGCACTTACCTCTGATGCTGGAAGGGTCCGCCCGAGCCTGGCTCAACCAGCTCACCCCGGGTAGTATATATTGTTGGGAAGATTTGTCCCGAGTGTTCATTAAAACATTCGAGGGCACGTGCAAACGCCCGGCGGGTCTGTCCGAGCTGCAGTATTGTGTGCAGAAACCGAATGAAACTTTGAGGGAGTACATCCAGCGGTGGACGACTCTGCATCACGTGGTGGAGAATGTCACAGAGCATCAAGCAGTCTGCGCCTTCAAGGCAGGAGTCAGGTATCGGGAGCTCATCCTGAAATTTGGCCGGTCGGGATCTCTGACCATGAGCCGAATGATGGAGATAGCCACTCGGTACGCGAACGGAGAAGAAGAAGACCGACTCCGTAACGGCAAAGGGAAAACCAGCGAGCCCAACCCCGAAAACAGTAACCTCAATCGGAAGCCGAAGCGCAAGGCTGATGGTTCAACTCAGGCCGAGGCTGCCGCACTGGCCGGTCAAGCCAAGAACAAGGGGAAAGCTAAGGAAAAATGGATCCCAAAGAAAAAGAAAGATCAGTCGGGCCAAGATGTCCTCGATTTACCATGTCACATCCACACCAGAAAGGATGAAGAGGGCAACTTGATATTGCCCAAACACACCACTCGACAGTGCAGACTGTTGATTCAGCAGTTTCGAGAGGGCCCGTCGAGTGAGAAGAGCCCAGAAGACGCTGATGATGGAGACAAAGATGAACCTTTTCCCAGTGTCAACGCAACCCTGATGATTTTTGCAGATGTAGAGAGCAGGAGCCGATTGAAAGTAATCAATCGAGAAGTGAACATGGTCGTGCCGGCGACGACGAAGTTTCTGAACTGGTCGAAGACTCCGATCACCTTTGATCAGTCGGACCACCCCGCTTACGTAGCCACCCCTGGGCGGCAGGCGCTGGTGGTAGATCCAGTCGTGGGAGGCGTCCGATTGCGCAAGGTCCTCATGGACGGTGGAAGCGGACTGAACATACTGTACGCTGATACTCTGCAAGCGATGGGCATTCCAATGTCCCGACTCAGCGAGAGCAGCATGCAGTTCCACGGAGTGATCCCCAGCAAGAAGGCAAAGTCACTCGGGCAGATCGCCCTGGACGTGGTCTTTGGAGACGACAAGAACTTTCAGAAGGAAAGGCTGACCTTTGAAGTGGTCGACTTCCGCAGCGCCTACCATGCCATTTTTGGTCGGCCGGCTTACACACGTTTCATGGCCCGTCCGTGTTATGTGTATCTCAAGCTGAAGATGCCCGGCCCCAAAGGTGTAATCACAGTCACTGGCAGTCGACAGCGCGCGGAAGAGTGTTTGCAACAAGGATCCAAGATAGCTGATGAGTAGATGGCTATGGTGGAGCTGGAGGAGTACAAGAAAAATGCCGATCCGAGTGATTTGCTACGGTCCAAGAAGCCGGCTGCAGAATCTGCGTTCCCACCCGGAAGATCCCAGTGCTGTTCCCACCAACATATCAACAACACTCGACAGCAAATAGGAAGAAGCGCTCATCCAGTTCCTCCGTGAGAACTGGGACATCTTCGCATGGAAACCATCCGACATGCCAGGTGTACCCAGGGAGCTGGCTAAGCACCGTTTGCGAGTCGACCCAAAGGCGAAACCTGTGAAGGAGCATCTCTGTCGCTCTGCTACACAGAAGAGGAAGGCCATTGGCGAAGAAGTTGCTCGGCTCCTGGCAGCCGAGCTCATCCGTGAGGTGTACCACTCCGAGTGGCTCGCCAACGTCGTCATGGTCCCTAAGAAGGACAAGTCTCTCCGAATGTGCATCGATTTCAAGCACATCAATCGGGTCTGCCCCAAGGATCATTTCCCGCTCCCCCGCATAGATCAAATCGTAGATTCCACTGCGGGTTGTGAGCGACTGTCTTTTCTGGATGCGTACTCCGGGTACCACCAGATCCGACTGTATGGGCCAGACGAAATAAAAACAGCTTTATCACCCCATTCGGGTGTTTCTGCTATATCACCATGCCATTCGGCCTCAAGAATGCCGGTGCCACTTTCATGCGCATGATTCAGAAGTGTTTGCAAAAACAGATCAGTCGGAATATTGAGGCGTACATGGATGATATCGTGGTCAAGTCCAGAAAAGGTTCCGACCTGCTGGCTGACTTAGCTGAAACTTTCGCAAATCTGCGGAAGTATGACATCAAACTGAATCCAGCAAAGTGCACTTTCAGAGTTCCTGGGGGCAAACTACTCGGTTTCCTCGTTTTCGAACGAGGGATAGATGCCAATCCTGAGAAGATCGGGGCGATTGTACGAATGAAACATCCAGAGCGTCTTCATGATGTACAGAAGCTCACGGGTTGCCTTGCAGCTCTGAGCCGATTCATCTCCCGTCTCGGTGAGAAGGCACTGCCCCTGTACCGATTGATGAAGAAATCTGATTCGTTCGAGTGGACTGCTGAAGCACAAGCAGCGTTTGTTGAACTCAAAGCCCTGCTTTCCACCCAGCCGGTGCTTGCCGCTCCGAACAGCAACGAGCCGTTGCTCTTGTACATTGCGGCCACTGGTCAAGTTGTCAGCACTGTCCTCATAGTCGAGTGAGAAGAACAGGGCAAAGCTTACAAAGTTTAGCGCCCAGTCTATTACATCTCTGAAGTCCTGACTCCTTCCAAGCAGAGGTATCCTCATTATCAGAAGCTCGTTTATGGCATCTACCTGACTGCGAAGAAAGTAGCCCATTACTTCCAGGAGCACACTATGTCAGTCGTCAGCGACGCCCCACTGTCTGAGATCATGAACAATCGGGATGCGACTGGTCGAGTGGCGAAGTGGGCTATCGAGTTCCTACCCCTGGACATCAAGTTCGAGGCGAAGAAGGCGATCAAGTCCCAAGCATTAGCCGATTTCCTAGCCGAGTGGACTGAACAGCAGCAACCGACTCAGAGTCACCCGGAACACTGGACCATGTTCTTTGACGGTTCCAAGATGCTAAATGGTTCAGGGGCTGGAGTGGTGTTGATATCTCGGAAGGGCGATCGTCTTAGATATGTTCTGCAGATTCACTTTGATTCCTCCAACAACGAAGCCGAGTATGAGGCGCTCCTTTATGGTCTACGTATGGCCATCTCACTCGGCGTCCGGCGCCTGATGGTCTACGGAGACTCGGATCTAGTTGTGAACCAAGTGATGAAGGAGTGGGACATCAGAAGCCCCGCTATGACAGGATACTGCAACGCGGTGAGAAAGTTGGAGAAGAAATTTGAAGGTCTGGAGCTGCATCACGTTCCCCGAGCCAAGAATCAGGAGGCAGACGATCTGGCAAAGATCGGATCCACTCAAAAATCCATACCCAGCAATGTGTGCCTCGAGCATTTACGTTCTCCGATGGTAAAAGAAGATCCCTTCACGGAAGAGCCCCCGCAAGCAGTCAGTCCGTCTGATCTGACTGAAGTCGAGGTCCCGGCAGTCATTGATTTGGTCATGGAGGTCCTAGCAATCACACCCGAGTGGACAGTACCTTATATCGCATACCTCCTCAGGCAGGAACTTCCAGAAGATGAAGCTGAGGCCCGCCAGATTGTTCGCAGGTCCAAAGCCTTTGAAGTGGTCGGTGATCAGTTATACAGAAAGAGCGTCACCGGTGTGACTCAGCGCTGCATTTCTCCGGAAGAAGGTCAACTGATCCTGGAGGAGATTCACTCGGGGACTTGTGGACACCACGCGTCCTCTCGGACAATCGTGGCTAAAGCTTACCGAGCCGGTTTCTTCTGGCCCCGCGCCAATGAAGCTGCGCAAGAGATAGTCCAACACTGTGCCGGGTGCTAGTTCTATGCAAACTTATCCCACAAGCCTGCGTCTGCTCTGAAGACAATTCCACTCGTCTGGCCGTTTGCAGTCTGGGGACTCGACATGGTGGGACCCCTCCGGACAGGGGCGAGTGGATTCACCCACTTGCTGGTCGCAGTCGATAAATTCACCAAGTGGATTGAGGCCAAACCCATCAAGAAGCTAGATTCTCGTACAACGATCAAGTTCATGAAGGAGTCTTCAGATACGGCGTGCCCCACAACATCATCACTGACAATGGTTCCAACTTCGACTCGGAAGAATTCAGGGCGTTCTGTGCCGCGCAAGGCACCCGAGTCGACTATGCATCTGTGGCGCATCCGCAGTCGAATGGACAAGCCGAGAGAGCAAACAGACTGATTCTGCAGGGGCTAAAGCCATGACTCATGCGCGATTTGGAGCACACAGCTGGAGCTTGGGTCATCGAGTTGCCATCAGTTCTTTGGGGCTTGAGGACGACCCCCAATCGGTCTACCAATCGCACTCCCTTCTTCATGGTGTACGGAGCTGAAGCCGTCCTGCCGAGTGACCTGCTCCATAATTCACCCCGAGTAGAACTGTACTCGGAAGCTGAAGCGGAGCGAGCACGGCAAGACGGCGTTGATCTCTTGGAGGAGGAAAGGGAGATGGCCTTGATCCGATCGGCCATTTATCAGCAAGATCTGAGACGTTTTCACAGCAGGCACGTCCGAAGTCGGACCTTTCAGGAAGGAGATCTGGTGCTCCGAGTGGATCAGCAGCGACCTCACAAGCTCGCTCTCGCGTGGGAAGGCCCTTTTATCGTGTCAAAGGTTCTACACAACGGAGCATACCGCCTGTACAACCTTCAGAAGCAAGCAGACGAGCCCCGTGCTTGGAATGCAGATTTGCTGCGGCGATTTTATACTTGATGATCAGATGTAATAAAAGTACTCGAGTGATATTTGGTGAATAAAAAGCATGACTTTTCCAGTTCCACATTGAGTTCACTCGTACGCATTTTCTAGCTTACAACCCCCAGTGGGTGTACGCTTTTCAACTTAGCAACAAACCAGCTTTTGCCTAAGTTGAAAATTACTCCGAGTGACGAACAACCCTCTCACTCGGGGGCTTGGCTACGGACCAGCTTCCGCCCAAGTTAAAAATTACTCCGAGTGACGAACAACCCTCTCACTCGGGGGCTTGGCTGCGGACCAGCTTCCGCCCAAGTTAAAAATTACTCCGAGTGACGAACAACCCTCTCACTCGGGGGCTTGGCTGCGGACCAGCTTCCGCCCAAGTTAAAAACTACTCCGAGTGAAGAGCAACCCTCTCACTCGGAGGCTTGGCTGCGGACCAGCTTCCGTCCAAGTTAAAAACTACTCCGAGTGAAGAGCAACCCTCTCGCTCGGGGGCTTGGCTGCGGACCAGCTTCCGCCCAAGTTAAAAATTACTACGAGTGACGAACAACCCTCTCACTCGGGGGCTTGGCTGCGGACCAGCTTCCGCCCCAAGTTAAAAACTACTCCGAGTGAAGAGCAACCCTCTCACTCGGAGGCTTGGCTGCGGACCAGCTTCCGCCCAAGTTAAAAACTACTCCGAGTGAAGAGCAACCCTCTCGCTCGGGGGCTTGGCTGCGGACCAGCTTCCGCCCAAGTTAAAACTACTCCGAGTGACGAACAACCCTCTCACTCGGGGGCTTGGTTGCGGACCAGCTTCCGCCCAAGTTAAAAACTACTCCGAGTGAAGAGCAACCCTCTCTCTCGGGGGCTTGGCTGCGGACCAGCTTCCGCCCAAGTTAAAAACTACTCCGAGTGAAGAGCAACCCTCTCGCTCGGGGGCTTGGCTGCGGACCAGCTTCCGCCCAAGTTAAAACTACTCCGAGTGACGAACAACCCTCTCGCTCGGGGGCTTGGCTGCGGACCAGCTTCCGCCCAAGTTAAAACTACTCCGAGTGAAGAGCAACCCTCTCGCTCGGGGGCTTGGCTGTGGACCAGCTTCCGCCCAAGTTAAAAACTACTCCCAGTGAAGAGCAACCCTCTCACTCGGGGGCTTGGCTGCGGACCAGCTTCCGCCCAAGTTAAAAACTACTCCAAGTGTAGAGCATCCCTCTCACTCGGGGGCTTGGCTGCGAACCAGCTTTCGCCCAAGTTAAAAATCTGCTCCGAGTGAAGAGCATCCCTCTCACTCGGGGGCATGGCTGCGAACCAGCTTTCGCCCAAGTTTAAAATCTACTCCGAGTGAAGTGCATCCCTCTCACTCGGGGGCTTGGCTGCGAACCAGCTTTCCCCCAAGTTAAAAATCTACTCCGAGTGAAGAGCATCCCTCTCACTCGGGGGCTTGGCTGCGAACCAGCTTTCGCCCAAGTTAAAAATCTGCTCCGAGTGAAGAGCATCCCTCTCACTCGGGGGCTTGGCTGCGAACCAGCTTTCGCCCAAGTTAAAAATCTACTCCGAGTGAAGAGCATCCCTCTCACTCGGGGGCTTGTCTGCGAACCAGCTTTCGCCCAAGTTAAAAATCTACTCCGAGTGAAGAGCATTCCTCTCACTCGGAGGCTTGGTTGCGAACCAGATTTCGCCCAAGTTAAAGATCTACTTCGAGTGTAGAGCGTTCCTCTCACTCGGAGGCTTAGCTGCGAACCAGCTTTCGCCTAAGCTAAAACCCAGTTTAAAGATACGAAAGATTCGAAGGAAAGCATTCGGTTAACTCCAGAAGTTCAAAAGCGAATACGAGTACGCGGGCCCAAAGCCTGAAAGAGTTTGACGATTACAATTCCACTCGGCATACCGAGGTTAATGGATAAGACTTAAGTTTTTTCACGCCCCTGTAGGGCTGGCTGGCTCAACGAAGGAATCCAAGTCGATGCCGTCCGCGATCTGAGTGGCCGCTTCGATGAATGTCTCCATGAAGTCCTCAAACTGGAGCTTCTTCGTGTTGGCGACTTGGAGAGACTTCAGCTTCTCCTCCTTGGCCTCCTTGCAATGCACTCAGACCAGGGAGAGCGCCACGTCGGCTCCACAGCGAGCAGCCGACTTCTTCCACGCTTGCACTCGGCTGGGAATGTCATTGAGACGAGTCATCATGGCCTCCAGATCGGTGTCGAGCGTGTCTTCTGGCCACAGCTTCTTGTCAATTCTTCCAAGTGCACCCCGCAGGCGAATGATGTACCCTTGGACGTCTTCGATGCGGGATTCGACCCGCAGGACGCCTAAAGCAGCCTTGTCACCGACGAGTGACCTGGAAGGATCCAGATCCCTCTCGATTCTGTCAGTCTCAAGCTCAAAATCCCGGTAGTATTCTGTAAACAAGGAAAGAAGAGTGTCGAGCATCAGCATGCGTGAAGTTCACTCGGAGTTAAGTTGAAATGCACTCGGATGCTATAGGTTACCTGCAAGCTTGGTGTACATCTCCTCGGTGAACTCTTCAATGTACCTCTCCAGAGCGTTCTTTTTCTCAATCAGCTGAGCGACCTTCTCGTTCAGAGTCTTCTTCTCCTTCTCGTAGGCTTCCACCTGGGCGTTGAGTTTGCTCTCCCACTCGGTTTGCTGCTTCTTGAGCTCAAGTACTTCTTTCTTCAGCGATGTGTTCTCGGCTTCAAGCTTCCCGAGTGAGGCCAGCTTCTCTTCGGCGGCCTTGGTCTTTTCCTTCGCCACTCGCTGCGCTCCCGCCAGCTCGTTGTCCTTGTTCTCGAGTGCCTGCTTCATAGTTTCTAAAGAGATAGAAGTTCTGAGCCGCACTTGGAGTCGATGGTTTTCACTACGCACATCTGTTCGAGTGAAGTCACTCGGTTCAAAGAATGTAAAACGGCGAAAGCAGAATGCTCGGTAATTGAAGCTTACCTCCCATGGTCCTGAGCTCTGCCTGAGCGCGCGCAATGTTCCTCCTCTCCACCTCCAAATCCACTCGGAGCTGAGCCGTCTCCTTCTCCAGTGCCACGTACTGAGTCCCAAGCTCGCAAGTTTTCTAACATACAAGAGAGAACAGTTAATGTCAAGAAATACAAGAGGAACAAGCTGGACCAGTATCAAATTCTAAGTTCTAAGACTCCCGCCGACCGCCCGCAGTCGACGGCAGTCTCGGGGACTACACCACGTGGTTGCACTCAACGTGGCCCCACTGGAATGGTATCCACTCGGAACGGTCCGCCCGATCCGAGTGATGGCCAAAAACAAAAAAAAAGAGCAACAAGACAAAAGGTTTCGAATACCCAGAGACTGGCGCTCCTGGAAGGAACAAGCTTGACTAGTATCAAATTCTAAGTTCTAAGACTCCCGCCGACTGCCCGCAGTCGACGGCAGTCTCGGGGACTACACCCAGTGGGTGCACTCAGCGTGCCCCCACCGGAAAGGTATCCACTCGGAACGGTCCGCCCGGTCCGAGTGATGGCCGAATACAAAAAAAAAGAGCAAGCAAAAACTCTAAGACTCCCGCCGACTGCCCGCAGTCGGCGGCAGTCTCGGGGACTACACCCAGTGGGTGCACTCAGTGTGCCCCCACTGGAATGGTATCCACTCGGAACGGTCCGCCCGATCCGAGTGATGGCCAAAAACAAAAAAAAGCAAGCAAAAACTCTAAGACTCCCGCCGACTGCCCGTAGTCGGCGGCAGTCTCGGGGACTACACCCAGTGGGTGCACTCAGCGTGCCCCCACCGGAAAGGTATCCACTCGGAACGGTCCGCCCGGTCCGAGTGATGGTCGAACACACAACACCCAGTGGGTGTACTGGATACCTTCCGACTGAAATTCCTACGGAAGAAAAACGACTTGGAGATCGACTTACAAGAGCACTTACTCGAACGTTCTCCTGGAGAGCGGCACTGGCATCGTACGCCAGCTTCCCAGCTGCACACACCTCCTTGAGCCGATGGGTCATCAGCTCCGCCTGGATCATCGCCTCCTTGCTGGCCCTAGTTTGGTCCTCCGGCACCTTGTACAGACTGAAGATGTTGACGGGAGGAGCCGGAACCGAAGTCAGAGCAATCGACAGAGTCGCAGCAGAACCAGCTCCGGCCTGAGAACCCTGCCCTAGAGGCACGGTCACTGTGGGTGCAGGAGGAACTTGAGGCGCGTCGCTCGGCGGCGTCTTCCGCATGGTAGCCTGAGGAGCAGTCGGAGCTGCGGCTCCCTTCTCGGCGTCCTTCCGCGGCAGCTCTTCATCATCGTCCCCGACGTGGATGACCTCCGCAGACACTACGTTTACTAAGCATAATCAGTCGCAGTACATATTTCAATCGGATGAAGACATTTCAGTCGAATGACAGGATGAAGTAAAGATGAAATTATTGTTACCTCTTTGAGAAGTGGCCGCGTCTACTGACTCAGCTTCGGCGCGGTCCCCATCGACCTGCATGGGAGACGTCGTCGAGGTTGCAGCACTGGTCCATGAGGTTCACTCAGTCAGAAGAATCATGAAAGTTGACAAAGACAGAAAAGAAAAGCTGAAAAGGATACTCACGTTGAAGCAACAGGCACGGCGACCTTGATCCAGGGCAGAGCCTTCCGAGGCTTGGGGGAAGCGACCTTGGGCTGCTTGCCGGCCTTCTCAGTCGGCGCATGCGATGACGTCCGAGTGCGCTTCGGAGCCTTAACACTCGGAACCGCCTCCTTCTCCGGGCCAGCACTCGGATCTTGAGCTCGCTTGAAGCGGTGCTTGGAGCGCAACTCCGGAGACAGAGATGACTCGTCCTCGTCGCTCCCTTCCGAGTCCTCGCTCTCTTCCTCGCTGTCCTCCGCGTAGCTGTCCCCGGCGCTGCCATGTTTGCTCTCCGCGCCTCCGGCAAGTTGTTCTCCATTCGGCAAGGGCGAGAGCATCTTCTGGAACTCCTGCAAGACACAAAGATCAGAGATAGTCGGTTCAGTCAGATTACTCGGTTCGCTCGGATAATTTGCACGTCAACAATTCACTCAGAAACGGATGTCATACCTCTAACGGCAGGTTATTGGCGTCCTAGGGTAGGATCCGTCTCGACCCTCGCAGATTGTCACGCGCACCAGTGATGCACTTGATCCACTGTTCCACCGTCTTGTCCTCGACATCTTCTGGATGCACTCGGGTCGAGTCGTTGGCTCCAGTATAGCGCCACATGGGGTGAGCCCACTCCTGCAGCGGCTGGATCCTCCGACTGAGGAAGACCTCCAGAAGGTCCAGGCCAGTCAATCCACCCTGAATCAGACTAACCATGGCGGTCACCAAGATCCCTACATCCGTCTTCTCCTTTTTATCAACCGTCAGTGAGGGAGGAGTCTGAACTCTCTCAGTCGTGTAAGGAGGGAGGCCAGTCGACGAGCCAGAACACGGCAGGTTGTTGCAGTAGAACCAGGTCGACTGCCAACCTCTCACCGAATCGGGAAAGGACATAGATGGGAATGCACTCTTACCCCTCATCTGGATACCTAAGCCACCGCACATATGGATCACGTGCGTCCTCTCTCCATCAGGGTCAACCTTCTTAACCGATTGAGATCGACACGTGAAAATGTGTTTGAACAAACCCCAGTGCGGCGGACAACCCAGAAAATTCTCACACAAAGAAATGAATGTGGCAAGATACATTATAGCGTTTGGAGGCAGGTGGTGGAGCTGAGCACCGAAGAAGTTCAAGAATCCGTGGAAAAAGGGATGGGGTGGCATGGAGAAACCTCGCTCCACGTGCGTGGTGAGAAGCACTCGCTCCCCGGGGCGCGGCGCGGGCTCGATCTCCCCTTCCTCCGGCAGCCTCCACGTCCCATCGCGGATCAGCCCGTCCACGACGAGCCCGTTGACGTCGTCGAGCGTGGTGGTCGGCGGGAGCCAGTCGCCCTGGATCCACCCGGGCGGAAGCACGGCTCGCGAGCTCGATGCCTTCCTCCCCTTCGCCGCCTTCTTCGCCTTCTCGAGCTTCGCTGTCTTGTCCTTCGCCATCGTCACCGAGGAAGATGTGCGCGGAGTGGGTTGCGGGAGAAGGGATCGGGCGCACTGAGGAAGTTGGGGAAAAGGGGATCTGTCTCTCTCTCCCTCTCCGCCACGGCCACCCCTTATATCGCCGCCCGCACTGCTCCCCAATCCGCGCCGCTGAACCGCGGGCCCGCAGATCTCCTCAAATCGTGCCTCCGAAGATCCAGCGGTACGTGGCGAAAAGTGGGGCGAAAATCGAGGCGTCACGCCCCACTTTCCCCACTCGTTGTGCTGCAACCGTTCACGCGCGCTCAAATATGGTTTCAAATCCCGCAAAATCCGGAGTCCGGCAACCCGATTGCTCTCACTTTGAAGACGTGCCGTCAACGCTCGGATCCGCTCCGACACCCGACATATGATTACTCTTTTCACTCGGATGGGAACTACTCACTCGGATGGAAGCTACTCACTCGGATGGAAACTACTCATTCGGATGGAGACTACTCATTTAACTCGGTCGTCATATGGTCCAGAATCCGTCAAGGTGCCGCACGAAGACAAGGGCGCCTAACGACCAGTAAGAGTTCTTGAGCGCCTCCGTAGCGCTCAACTCGCCTGGGAATCCGCCTTGACTCGACCCGCCTAACCTTGACCGATTCGGGGGCTAATGACGAGGGCATGTACTAGGGATAGGGCAATAGGCCTGACCTATAGGCCCTACCCTAGGACACCACACGTCTTATACTGGGCCCCAGGGCCAGATCAACAACCCAGAATTCCGCAGACTGACATTCACTCGGAGTTCAACGAACCACTCGGAAGCCAAGAGTTCACTCGACAGGCTTGTTTCACTCGGAGCATCCGAAAGTCACTCGACCAGAGAAGACCAGGAGACTCCAGGAGCGCAACGGTCGGGACGCACGTTCGCCTGTATTAATTGTAATCAATGCACCCGTTACCTGGCGCACTTATGCCCCTCTTAACCCCTGGTAATGGCTGGCGTTCATGCGAGGGCTGGCGAGACTATATAAGCCACCCCCAGCTCCATTCCAAGGGTTTGCATCTTTTGTAATCCATACACTCAATCAACAGCTCCAGAGCACCGAGACGTAGGGCTATTACCTCCACCGCTGAGGGGCCTGAACTCGTAAAACCGAGTGTAACACCTGCGCCGTAGCTAGGCTCTGCCCTCTCATCCGTACCCCTACACACTACTGTCAGACTTGCACCCACGACACTCTAAGTCTTCCGAAAGGGGTATCAAGATATGATCTTGAATCACTTATATGGAAACTATCTCGGATTGTATTGGCACTTAGCCAATTCTGGAGTCAGGGCCCATCAACGCTTCCTTGTGTATCGTAGGTATACTGTTGTCTAACAACAATATCTCGCTTCCGCACCTGAGAGGTTTGCACGAGTTTTGCCTACGTGGTTCAGTTGCAAGTTCGACCGAAGTCCATACATCTCATGTAGAGGCTTCCGTATCAGTCGCAGTAGGAAACTCTGGAATTACTTCCAAGGTTTCTTTCCATTGATCTGATGACAAAGATACTATTATCTCGTCGAGTCGCACTGTCCTCCCACTCACCTTTTTGCAAGAACCATTTTCTTCAAAAGCATACCGTTCTTTGTGGCAAAACCTTTTGCCTCGGTACAGTGGTAGGGGAATACCCAATAACTTGGGATAACCTACAAAGTAGCACTTGTCTGATTTGGAATAGGTTTGTAAACATTTTACACAAGCCCCATATTCCAAATGTTAAGAAAAGACATAACATGGTTGGGCGTACCATACCATGGCGTCATTTCAATAGATCTGATGGCGCTCTATTCAGTGTAAAAGCCGCAGTCTCTAAAGCATTACTTTTAAAATGGATAATGGCAAATTGATTTATGTCATCTTTGATCTTACCATGTCATAAATGGTTTGATTACATCTTCACGGATATTGCACTCACAGTGGTGCTCCATGAGGTGTAAGTTATGAAACTCTTTTCACAACTCACCAGACATTCGCTAAACTTGTAACTCAAATATTCCTTTCGGCAATCTAGTTTGCAGAAACATAATTTTCTTGTTACAATAATTTCTACTTCATTTTTGAAAACCTTATGAATGATTTCAAAAGATCCAGACTTACGTCTCATCAAGTAAATATCCATATATCTACTTGAGTCATTTCTGAAGATAGATAAATCCACTGCTAGCAACAACATTTATCGGACTACATACATCAAGATGTATGATCACCAATAAGTTCGTTGCTCGTTCCTTATGGCCTGTGAACGGTATTTCAGTCACTTCACTTTTCGGAGGAAAGTTGCAAGTGTCAGATGATTCATAATCAAACGACTTCAAAATCCATCATTATGGAATTTCTCCATGCGGGTTTCTCCAATGTGACCAAATACAGTGCCACACATGTGTGGTATTCTCTTAGTCTTGCGACATTTAGCGTCAGTGTTATGGATGTATCATATTACCATCAATATTCATAACATACATCCCATTCATGATGGAAGTATGGCCCTTATGTTATTCATAACACTGAACAACAATTGTTCTTTTATGAACAACCCTTTTGCAACAAACATTATGCAATGGGCTAGAGTGCGTAAAACTCTAAAATGAATTATGAAAGTAAATACGAAGGTAATATATTATTATCAATATTCATAACATACATCCTATCCATGATGGAAGCATGGCCCTTATGTTATTGATAACACCGAACATCAAAAGTTCTCTTATGAACAACCTTCTTGCAAGATACTTTATGCAATGGGCTAGAGTGTATAAAAACTCTAAAATGAATTATGAAAATAAATACATAGGTAATGTATCGAGTATAGCAACTTTTACTATGTTCCCAGCGCATATCTAAACCTCACTCCGGCAAGTCTTTTAGGCCATAGTAGTTCTTGCATCGAGTCGCAGCAGAATGCAATCGAGCAGGTATCTTTGTGATCAACTCACAATACCCAAGAATTAGTGACTAACAATTTAATCACAATTCCCAAGAACTATTTCTTTGACCAGCCTTCTATACATCAATAGCTTGTATGACTTTCATACATGAGCTGGACATTCCAGTCTTCTCTCTTTTTGCCTTTATACTTCTAACAGTTTAACTTTCAGTATTTCTCCTACTCTCAGAAGAAGCACTCAACTTAAGAGTGGCGTTAGCCCCAGACTTCCTAGGTGTGTAAGTCACACTAACACCCTTTGGACATTTCCTTTCTCTTTAAGTTGTTGTTTTATTCACCTTCATCATATGATAGGTGTTCTTCTGGATCCCTCTCGTATTAGTCAAATGCATAGTAAACACTTTTACTAATAGTTGGCAAACAAACATTTCTTTGGATATCTCATATCTTTTAGCCTTTGTTTGTATCTGAAACTAATTTTCAGTTCCATGAATATCACATAGCTATCCCAAACTTTTGAAGTTCGGGTCTCATGGAAGCAAACATATTGCACTTGACCGTAACGGAATTCTAGCTTTTGGATCGAAGGACTAGAGTCACATCATCCATAGCATTAGCGGGAGGATACCGAAAGCATGCGATAGGACAAAATCCTTCTCGGCACTCTTGAGGACAATGCTCATATTATGTTACCAATCGTAAAGTTTTAACCAGATATATAACAGCTATTCAATTTTAATAGGGAAGGTGGAAACACGAGCCATTATTCTACAACTATTATGCAAATTTCACTTAGACAAAGTTCATAATTAATTGCATAGAGAATTAAACAAGTTAATTCTACAGTGCGCTCCCACTCAAATCAATATCTCTCATAATTGATTGTGAGTGGTACAAGACCCGCATTTCAATTCAACGTCATTGATGTGGACATCACTGATGACGAGAATTTTTATCGGTAGGCCAACTTGCCAATCACATCTCTATGTGATTCTTGTTCATCTTTCGATGGGCGTGTTCCGAGCTCAGGACGATCAAGCCAGAACGTCAAGACAACCAAGTGATCTCGTTGCGAGGTCTGACCTCACCCGCCTTACACCCGTACAATCGTTCGTACCCATGTAGACATGGCGCACCCCGAAAGGAAAGATGCTGTGACGGTGCTACACTTGGGAGAACACTAACTACTTGATATTTTAAGTGAGAGATCACCCTAATAAAAGCGACTACCGTGCAATCAAAAGGGTGCAGCATAAGGGATAAACATCTCAGGCAATTCATAATAGCATGATATGGTATAGCCCTTTCTGATGGAGAAGTCTTTAATTTCTTCGTCTTCGGCATTCGCGTCGGTGTTCACCTTTGCGAAGATTGCCACCACCTTGTCGATGCAACAGATAATATTGCTATCTCCATAGCTAATAAAATAAGTGCATTACTTAAGGTTGACACGCAGGTCATTAAAGTGACAATCATATGGCTCCAGCCATCATGCCGAATCATGACACGCAGGTCATGTTAATTTTACATCATATAGTCAGCTCATACATAATCAAATTAATATGAGCATTGCTATACCACATCACATGCACATCCTGCAAAACCAAGTTAGACGCCTCTAATCGGTTTATGCAAAATTTTATTTTATGTGGCTTCTAAGGTTTCGAAACAAACCGAAGCTACCAACGTCCATCATCAAGTATGATTATTCAAGTCGCTAGATTAACTTTGTGGGGTGTATGAAACATGAGATAATAAAATCTCGAGCCCCATACTTAACTTTGTCATACGCATGACCCCCGTGCAGATCATATCTGCATTGCCCTTTCGTCTGCGAAATTTCATCTTTCTTTTAACTATGGTGGAATTCAAAGAACTGTTAGCACTTCATTGATCAATCAGGATCGCGGATTGCCAGAACTTTGAAACTCCACCATACCGTTATCAAGATCAGAAATACGCAAATTCAAGGGAAGCAACAAGAACATCGGGTAATAGATTTCATCTGCTACCCGCATAAATAATTTTCAGCAATAGATCTCATCTACTACAAAATTATATTATGCAACACCCATACATCTCTATGTATTCTAGATCGTAACCTACATCTACGCATAGCATGGCTCATGATGCCACTGTAGGGGAATGCAGCAGAAACCAAAAAATTTCCGACCTACGCACCAGCCCAGGACAACTAAGGAGACTGCATACAAGGTTTGATCTTTTCGTTACCAACTCGTAGCGCAGCGGAAGTAGAGTCGATGACGATCGGCGGTGCAGATCCCCGCAGCTAGGATTTACAACCTCCCAACCGCGAGGATGTTCTCCCTTGTCTGCTCGTCGGATAGCCCTCCGGGAGGCGGTCGGACAGTCCCTCAGACGGTGTCACGGACAGCCCTTCGGGAGGACCCTCAAAACTCGGACGGTCACTCGGATAGCCCTTCGGGAGGCACTCTCGAACAGCCCCTCGGGCAAAAAGATCGAACCTACGACCTCTCTACGGGGTTGCATACATACGGTGTCATCTATCCGGCAGGGCTTCGCCGTCCAGAACTAGTTCCCACCGGAACTCAGACAACCTTTCGTCTCTACGAAACTATTTCGCGGGGAGGGAGAGAGAAGCCAGATCATGCATGGCACTTGTATGTGAGAAAGGAGTGAGTGTGGAGAGCACCTCTCCACCTCTATTTATAGGAAATCCCAAGGGGTGGGGTGGCATTCCAAAACCCCAAAATAGCCATGAATGGAGTCCTCCACAAGGGCATAAAGGGGAAGGTAAGAGGGCAAGTGGGGCCCCATGTAGGAGCCTCACCATGGCTGGCCACCCCCTAGTGGGTCCCCCCCAAAAGGGGTTCCTTAGTCCCCAAGTCCTTCTAGAAGCCTTTTGGGAAAAGCCCTAAAAGGTGGCTTTCCATAAAGTAACCCAAAAAGCACTTTCACTATTCACGAAAACATTTTTCCACGACCGTTAAATCCGAAAATATTTCTATAGGTCTTAGAACATTTCCAGTACCCACTAAAATAATTTTGGATGCGTTCTGAAACAATTCCGGATTAGTGATTTTCATCTGCGAAAAGCAAACAAAGCGGTTCCGACAGCTCCGAAACATTTTCGGGTTTTTTCTCTGAAAATTCCCAGAAGTTCCCAGAACAATTCTGGCACCCTCCAAGAATTTATAGGCGTGTGCCGAAACCAATTTGACTTAATGGTATACCATGAATCAACTTTTCATTTTTACCGAAACTATTCCGGTATTCTCTCTCCGAAACTTTTCCGTTGTCTCCGAAACTTTTTCGGTGACTTTCTCTCAGACTCCCTGTCTAGTATTCAGCAGATAGATGACCCTTAAGCGTGTGACCCTATAGGTTCGGTGAAGCATAGACATGGCCGGAACACTTTCCGATAAATGATCAACATCAGAGCCGTGGACACCCATATTGACCCCTATACCCACACGAATAAATATTCGAGTGAACCTCCAGTTGCCATGTGCTATTCCTGTTGCTTCGCGATATGTTACAAACACCCGAGGTGAGACTTTTCGGCATCCCCGTGAATCAACAACTTGTCTGCTATGCAAGTTACCTCGTTACCGGTTTTGTTCTCTTTTCTCGTTCCCGTGTTCCGGCATCCCTGTGATCAAATCACAATGTGTCTGGCCAGACGAAGGTGGATACCGTAACACCGAGAGGGCCCAGAGATATCTCTCCATCGTCGGAGGAGCACATCCCAATCTTGAGCTATCAAGTCCCTTGACACACTTTTCCATGAACCCGTAAGCCGCCGTAATAGCCACCCATTTACGGATGACGTTTAACAAACCCCAAAGTTCATGAAGCAAGCATGAAGAAACTCGACACTCTCATGGTCTAAGGAATTATGCAAACGTTAACTTTCTCTGTGTTATTAACCATTAACTTGTGACGAATGTATCTCATAGCATAACATCAATTCGGGTCGATTCAACACAATTGTTCTTCTAACATTGTGCCCTCAAAGTTGCCGGCATAGTCATGCCCATGATCAGGAAAACAGAACCATCATGCAACACTTGAGCTAGTCTTAGAGGCCAGACTAGGAATACATTTTACCATTTATTATTCCACACGTGCATATGAGTTTCTCTCCGAGCCTCGTGGTTATTGTAGACTCAAGAACCATAGCAGTTATAGCACGGAATATAAACTTAATTACGAACATGGGGATAAATAATAACATTTATTATTGCCTCTAGGGCATATCTCCTACAAGGATACCATACTAACATACTACATCACAACCATTTTAATGCATGTTGACACACAAGATAAATCATTATCCACTCCTAGCTATTTAAGCATGGCATGAGTAACTATAATCTCTAATTGTCATCACAAATATGTTTACTCATAATATGTTGAATCAAGATCGACTGAGTTAAATATATTTACAAAAACAAAAACAAGAAGAGTTCATACCAGCCTTTCTCTGCCACAGTCACTTCATCAAATCATCGTCATTATTGCCTTTCACTTGCACGACCGAATGATGTGAAAATAATAATAGTGCAACTGACGTGGACTAAGCTGGAATCTGCAAACATTTTATTCAAAGGAGAAGACAAGTTAATATTGGCTCTTCGTTAGATCAACAATAAAGCATATGAGAGCCACTTGACAATTATAGCACGATCTTCTCCATACAACCACTCAACTTAAAGAAAAGAATTTCAGAGAAACACACTAAAATATTTTTGGAGTTTTTAGTTTTTGTAAATAAAGCAAACTAACGAAGGAAAAACGAAAAGCGAGACAAACTATTCACACGGGAGAACTCCCAACAAACAAAAGAAGAACGAGAAATATTTTTGGGTTTTCTTTTAATACTACGAACTAACTATACAAGAAAGACAAACCGAAAAGAAGCGAGAAGTATTTTTGGGTTTTCGAAGTTTTTCAAACACACAAGAAGAAAGCGAAAATAAAACTAATCATGGATATACAATGAAAAAGGATGAACACCGACAACTAGAATAAATGTGTGGTACATGAAAGTAATGTCGGTGAGAAATACGTACTCCCCCAAGCTTAGGCTTTTGGCCTAACTTGGCCTTTGGCCACTTCTGGCCTGGATAGAACTCGCGGAGGTAGTTTGGGTTATACTCCACCGCAGCTGCCAACGCCTGGCGAGCTGCCTCATTCCTGCGGGCAGTCTCCTCTGCTGTCTTGTACGCCTCAGCCTCCTCCTCAAGTATAAAATATCTCTGTTTTTCCTGAAAGTTAAAGAAGGCAGGAGCAGGCAAAGTAATATGGATAACACGATGCTTGTGAAAGATTAGCCTGTATCAAAATGGTGAGGTGTTCCTTTCAAGAAACCGATGACACTCCGTAGCCTCATAATCAAGGTAGCTAGGTGGTAACAGGGTGTCACTTCCTTTTATGGATATGCCAAGATAAGTAGCTAGACGAGTAGCATAGATTCCACCAAAAAGATCACATCAAGGGCATTATGATGTAAACGATCTGCAATGATAGCTCCCATATTAAATTTTCTTTCCCTCATTACTGCACTTTTAAGAATACTTAAATCAGAAGCGCACAGGGTACTAAGGTCATGTTTACCATTGATGCATCTACCTATGAATAGAGCAAAATAATGAATGGCAGGAAGTGAATGCTCCCAACTCTAGCTTGCGTTATGCCCCTAGTTTCACCTCGAGTAATATTCATGAGAAAATCAGTGCAATCAGAGTGACGAGGTACAAGGCAAGTTCCCCAAGAGGGAATTCTACAAGCATCACTAAATTCCTGAACGGTCATGTGAAAAGAATTTTCATATAAGTCAAACATAACATCATGAGAGGAACAGTGAGATACATACTTGAATTTCCGCACGAAGGAATCAGTGAGATCATGGTATTGTGGACACTTATCTGACAAGAACTCCATGAGCTCGGCATTGTGCACGTACATATCAAATTCCTCCTTGAAACCGGCACATATCATGAAGGCATCGGATGGCCATTCGCATGCTCTCACGAGGGCATCCCGCGGTGGTTCGAGGTCCGGCTCACGTATTGCGAGCCTTGGTGAACTCTTGCTCGATGAACCCCCATGGAACATCTTCCTAAACATTTTCTAAAAAAATTCTGAAATTTTTAGTCCCTAAAATAAAAGCGAACATAACTCAACAAAATTGATAGCAACTACTCCCACAAGTATCTAGAGGCTATATCATGCATCAAAACTACTTTGGACCATAAAAATTCTACATGCAAGCTCATATACATGGTCACCACAGCAGCAAAAATTTGCAAAACATAAAGCACTAGAACAGAAACTAATTGGAGCATTGGAGGAGTCACATAACAAGGAGTGATTCCTCAAAACAGTTTTGGAAACGGAGCTCCGAACAAGGAGATCAAAAATCACACGAAAATGAGCAAGAACACGGGCTTCAGAGCAAGGGTGATTTTTTCTGGAGGAAGAAGAAGGATGTGGGCTAGTGGAATAAGTGAGGGGGCCCCTGTGGGACCCACAAGCAGGCGCGCCCAGGGGGGTGGGCGCGCCCTGTGAGCTTGTGGCTCACAGGTGCACCCCCCCTGGGGTGTGTTCAGTGCCAAAAATTCTTAAATATTATAGAAAAGATCGTACTAAATTTTCAGGTCATTCAGAGAACTTTTATTTTTGGGACATTTTTTATTGCACGGATAATTCAAAAAACAGGATAATCAAGTCATTCTACTTCATTAAATTTCAAATAACAGAGAGTAAATATAAGGTACAGTAAATTGTTCTTACTAAATTCATCGTCCACATGCCCCTCAAAAAGAATCCATTAATAAGGTTGATCAAGTCTTATTAACAAACTATTTCTGAGTAACATGAAACCGAAGAATTTTCGTATAACACTAGGTTACCTCAACGGGGATATGCATTTCCCCAACAATAAGAACCTCATATTTCTTTTTGACGGTCGGAAGAGGAAATTTAAAACCTCCAATAGTGATTGTCGCAGTTTTTTCAATGGAGTTGATACTATTCACTAAACTTTGTTTCCTCGGGAAGTACACCGTATGTTCATTACCATTGACATGAAAAGTGACCTTGCTTTTTTTGCAATCAATAACATCCCCTGCAGTATTCAAAAAGGGTCTACCAAGGATGATCGACATACTGTCGTCCTCGGGCATATCAAGAATAACAAAGTTTGTCAAGATAGTAACATTTGCAACTACAACCGGAACGTCCTCACAAATTCCAATAGGTATAGCAGTTGATTTATCAGCCATTTGCAAAGATATTTTAGTAGGTGTCAACTTATTCAAATCAAGTCTTCTATTTAAAGAGAAAGGCATAACACTAACACCGGCTCCTAAATCACATAAGGCAGTTTTGACATAACTTCTTTTAATGTAGCAAGGTATAGTAGGTATTCCTGCATCTCCTAACTTCTTAGGTACTCCACCCTTAAAAGAATATTTTGCAAGCATGGTGGAAATTTCAGCTTTAGGTATCTTCCTTTTATTAGCGACACTATCTTTCATGTATTTAGCATAAGGACCTATTTTCAAAATATCTGTCAAACGTGTTCGCAAAAAAGACGGGTCTAAGCATTTGAACAAAGCGTTCAAAACCCTCCTCATCCTTATTTTTGGAGGTTTACTAGGAAAAGGCATGGGTTTTTGAACCCATGGTTCTCTTTCTTTACCATGTTTTCTAGCGATGAAATCTCTTTTATCATATCTTTTATTCTTAGGAGGTGGGTTATCAAGATCAATAGCAGGTTCTATTTCTACACCATTATCAGGTTCTTTATCATTGTCTGGTTGAGCATCATCATGAACATCATCATTATCATTATCGTTAGGTGGATGTTCATTGCCAGATTGTGTCTCAGCATCAGAAATAGAAACATCATTATGATTCTCAGAAGATTTTCCTACCACAGGTTCACTAGAAGCATGCAAAGTTTTATCATTTTTCTTTTTCTTTTTCTTCTTAGATGAACTAGGTGCATCAACATTAATTCTTTGAGAATCATCTTCAATTCTTTTAGGATGACCTTTGATACGTCTCCAACGTATCTATAAATTATGAAGTATTCATGCCATGTTTATAACAATTTTATATGGTTTTGGTATGATTTGAATAGAACTAACCCGGACTGACCCTGTTTTCAACAGAACTACCGTGGTGTTGTTTTTTGTGCAGAAATAAAAGTTCTTGGATTGACCCCAAAATTTACGGTGATTTTTTATGGACAAAAAGAGACCCCCGAAGCTTCATGGGAGGACCAAAAGAGCCACGAGGAGGTGACAATGTATCCCGGCGCGCCACGGGGGGGGGGGGGGGGATCGCACGGGTTTGCCTTGTGGGCCCCTCGTAACTCTTTTTCGCGTAATTCCAACACTGAAAAATCCTATAAATAGAGAAACCCCCAGAAATAAACCAAAAACTTCGACTCCGCCACCGCAATCCTTTGTTCCGAAGAGATCCCATCTGGAGGCCTTTTCTGGCACCCTGCCGGAGGGGGAAATCATCACCGGAGGCCATCTTCATCATCCCGGCGGTCTCCATGACGAGGAGGGGGTAGTTCACCCTCGGGGCTGAGGGTATGTACTAGTAGCTATGTGTTTGATCTCTCTCTCTCTCTCTCTCTCTCTCGTGTTCTTGATTTGGCACGATCTTGATGTACCGCGAGCTTTGTTAGTATAATTGGATCATATGGTGTTTCTTACCTCTCTATCTTCTTGTGATGAATTGAGTCTTTCCCTTTGAGGTTTCGTTATTGTCGGATTGAATACTTTGGATTTGAGAACACTTGATGTATGTCTTGCATGTGGGTACCCGTGGTGACAATGGGTTATTCTATTGAGTCACTTGATGTATGTTTTGGTGATCAACTCGCGGATTCCCATGACCTTGGGGTAATCTAGGCATAGGGGTTGATTGCACGTTTTCGTCCTTCTTTCTCCGATAGAAACTTTGGGGTACTCTTTGAAGTTCTTTGTGTGGATTGAATATTATGAATCTGAAGTTGTTTGATGCATATCGAATAATCAACTCACGGATACTTGTGGTGACATTGGAGTATCTAGGTGACATTAGAGTTGGTTGATGCGTCTCATATGGTGTTATTTTAGTACGAACTCTAGGGCTGTTTGTGACACTTATAGGGATGACTCAATAGATTGATCGGAAAAGATAACTTTGAGGTGGTTTCGTACCCTACAACAATTTCATCTTATGTTCTCCGCTAGATAAGAACTTTGGAGTGATTCTTTGTCGCACGTTGAGGGATTGTTATATGATTCAATTATGTTAGCACACTGTTGAGAGATTGCATTAGTGAAAGTATGAACCCTAGGCCTTGTTTTCAAGCATTGCAATACCATTTGTGCTCACTTTTGTTACTTGCTACCTTGCTATTTTTATTATTTTAGATTACAAAAACCTATATCTACTATCCTTAATACACTTGTATCACCATCTCTTCGCCGAACTAGTGCACCTATACAATTTACCATTGTATTGGGTGTGTTGGGGACACAAGAGATTTCTTGTATTTGATTGCAGGATTGTTTGAGAGAGACCATCTTCATCCTACACATCCCACGGTCATCCACTTGAGGGAAATTTGATGCCGTCCTACAAAACTCTGCGCTTGGAGGCCCAACAGAGTCTACAAGAATAAAAGTTGCGTAGTAGACATCAAGCTCTTTTCTGGCACCGTTGCCGGGGAGGTAAGTGCTTGAAGGTATATCTTTAGATCTTGCAATTGAATATTTTAGTTTCTTGTTTTATCACTAGTTTGGTTTAATAAAGAAAACTACAAAAAAATGGAATTGAGGTTGCCTCAAATACTTCATCTATATAATGTCTTTCTTAAAAATGATGGATCGAAAAATTGTGCCAAAGTGTTAGAAGAAGAATTCAATAAAATGTTTCGCATAAAATCTTTGAATGATGAGCATGATTGCAATGTTGTTAGTATGAATTCTTTGAATATCCAAAATGCTAATGATGATTGCACTAGTCATGATAAAAAGGTTTCTTATAAGCATGTCAATCTTTGTGGAGTGCATAAAATTTGTGAAGACATGCCTTATAGGGATGATAGATTTTGTAAGAAGCATAAACATGATAAAACTAATTTGTTACTTAAAGTGATAGATAAATTTGCTACAAAATTACGCTCTCTTCATCCCATTACTTGTGAACTTTGCAATAAGATTGGTCATCTTAATTTTCAATGCATACTCTTTCATGACCGAATAGTGACCAAATATTGCAATAACTTGATCACCCTTGAACTTTATAATGAACTTTGTTTATTTTTGGGGTGTGAAGAATTGACACATAAAAATAGTTGGTTTGAAGTATTCATTCTCACAAAAGACATTGAAAATAATTTAAAGGAAATATATATGTTTTGTGTGGTAAATTGCAATGAGAATGCTTATATAGCCAACTATAGAAAGATGGGAAAACCAATATAATATAAAAGGAATACTAATGGAAGGGTAAAGACCCACCTTTCCCTCCTATTTTCTCTCGTGATGAAACAGGTGACGAGGAGGAGCTTCCTATCCAACCGATCTCTTCAATAAGAAGCTCGGAAGAGTTTCTTAAACCCACACTCAATGTGGCGAAGAAGAAGAATAAAAGAAGTAAAAGTAGAGGTAAAAAGGCATCTCTCCCAAATAATGTTGCTCCTATTATTGTTGTGTGCTACTTGTGAGCTGCGTTGGTAATTCCCTGAAGAGGAAGGGAGATGCAGTACAGTAGAGTAAGTATTTCCCTCAGTTATGAAACCAAGGTTATCAATCCAGTAGGAGAATCACGCAACACCTCGTTAGCAGCACCTGCACACAAAACAACAAATCCTTGCACCCAACGCAAACAAGGGGTTGTCAATCCCTCGGGGGTAATTGCAAGATTAAATTGTATGTGATAGATAGATAGAAACAAAAATACAAAATAAAATAAATAAAAGAAAAGTGCAGCAAGTATTTTTAGGGTTTTAGTATATGATTTAGATAGACCCGGGGGCCATAGTTTTCACTAGAGGCTTCTCTCAAGAAAATAGCATACGGTGGGTAAACAAATTACTGTTGGGCAATTGATAGAAAAGCAAATAATCATGACGATATCCAAGGCAATGATCATGTATATAGGCATCACGTCCAATACAAGTAGACCGACTCCTGCCTGCATCTACTACTATTACTCCACACATCGACCGCTATCCAGCATGCATCTAGTGTATTAAGTCCATAAAGAACGGAGTAACGCCTTAAGAACGATGACATGATGTAGACAAGATAAACTCACGTATGAATAAACCCCATCTTTTTACCCTTAATAGCAACGATACATACGTGTCATGTCCCTTTCTGTCACTGGGATTGAGCACCGCAAGATCGAACCCATTACAAAGCACCTCTTCCCATGGCAAGATAAATCAATCTAGTTGGCCAAACCAAATCAATAGATCGGAGAAGAAATACGAGGCTATAATAATCATGCATAAAAGAGTGCAGCAAAGACTCAAATATATTCATGGATAATCTGATCATAAACTCACAATTCATCGGATCCCAACAAACACACCGCAAAAAGTGATTACATCGGATAGAACTCCAAGAACATCGAGGAGAACATTGTATTGAAGATCAAAAAGAGAGAAGAAGCCTTCTAGCTACTAACTATGGACCCGAAGGTCTGTGGTAAACTACTCACGCATCATCGGAAGGGCAGCAAGGTTCATCTAGAGCCCCTCCGTGATCGATTCCCCCTCCGGCGGAGTACCGGAGAAGGCCTCCAGATGGGATCTCTCGAGAACAGAAACTTGCGGCGGCGGAAAAAGTATTTCGTGGACTCCCCTAAGGGTTTCTGATTTTTTGGGAATTTATAGTGGAGGAATTAGGTCAAACGGAGCTCTGTGGGCCCCACGAGGTACCAGGGCGCGCCTGCCCCCCCAAGCGCGCCCTGGTGCCTCGTGGGCACCCCCTGGGGCTTCTGGCCTCCTCCCGAAGCTTCTAGTGTTGTATATGTCCAGAAAAAAATCTCCAAAAAGTTTCGTGGCATTTGGACTTCGTTTGGTATTGATATTCTGTAAAACAAAAACAGGGCAGAAAACAAGAACTGGCACTGGGAACTAAGTTAATAGGTTAGTCTCCAAAAATGATATATAATTGCTGTAAATGCATATAAAAACATCCAAGATTGATAATATAACAGCATGGAACAATAAAAAATTATAGATACGTTGGAGACGTATCAGCATCCCCAAGCTTAATTCCTGCTCGTCCTCGAGTAGGTAAATGATAAAAACAGAATTTTTGATGTGGAATGCTGCCTATCATATTCATCATATATTCTGTTCTTTTGTAGCATGGACATTGGACTTGAATGATTCAAAGCAATAGTCTATAATTTGACATGAAGATATAAATACTCAAGCATGCTAACAAGCAACCATGTTTTTCAAAATATCAATGCTAAAGAAAGTTATCCCTAGCCCATTATGCTCAATCATTGATCCATTCATGAAACACACTCAAATATTAGCTACATCCAATGCACAAGTATGACACTAGTGCTCTCTAGTTGGTGCTTTATAAGAGAAGATGGAGACTCAAATAAAAATAAAAATTGCATAAAAGTAAATAGATAGGCCCTTCGCAGAGGGAAGCAGAGATTTGTCAAATGTGCCAGAGCTCAAAGCTTAAATTAAAGAGATAAAAATATTTTGTGAGGCATGCTTTTCCTGTCAACGAAAATGACCGAGAATTCCCAATATCTTCCATGCTAGACACATTATAGGCGGTTACCAAACAGAAAGTAAAGTTTATTTCCTTTCCACCATTCTTTCACAATCCATGGCTAGCCGTATCCACGGGTGCCCTCCATACCATCACGTTCCAAGGAATTTTGTTGTTATTAATTTTTGATTCATTGTGGGACTGGGCATCCCTATTACCAACCATTCTCTCGTGCAATGACAAGTAAATAAACACTCATCATGAGAATAACACACCTAGCATGGAAAATATTGGCCACCCCCTGCCGCTTCATGAGCAGTACGGGCACACAAAACAAAAAAAATATTTTGAAAATTAGAGTTGGCACACGCAAATTTACTTGGAACGGCATTGAAATACCGCATATAGGTAGGTATAGTGGACTCATTTGGCACAACTTGGGTTTAAGGAGTTTGGATGCACAAGTAGTATTTCCGCTTAGTACAAATGAAGGCTAGCAAAAGATTGAGAAGCAACCAACCAAAAAACAAAAACGGTCATAAACATGCATTGAACATAACTAACACCGAATAATGCACCATAAGTAGGATATAATTTCTTTGCATAACTATTGACTTAATGTGCATGCATAGGGAATCACAAACCTTAACGCTAATATTCTTACTAAATCACAATTACTCACTAACATGACTCACATATTATCATTTCCATATCGCAAAACTATTGCAAGGAATCACACTTATCATATCCAATGATCTATATGAAAGTTTTTATTATATCCCTCTTGAATATTCATCACTTTGGGACCAAATTCATATCTTGTGCAAATTACCGTTACTTTTATCAACTCTCAAAATGATATAAGTGAAGCATGAGAGTGCAAATATTTCTTCAAAATTTCAATCTTATCAACTCTCAAAATAATATAAGTGAAGCATGAGAGTTTATTTATTCAAAAATTTAATCTTATCAACTCTCAAAATAATATAAGTGAAGCATGAGAGTTCATTTCTTCAAAATATAGCCACCGCCGTGCTCAAAAAAATTTAAGTGAAGCACTAGAGAAACTGCCTAGCTCAAAAAAAAATAAGTGAAGCACATAGAGTATTCTAACAAATTATGATGAACCTGTGGCTCTCTCAAAATAGGTGTGTCCAGTAGGGATGATTGTCACAAACTAAAAAGCAAACAAAGCAAAGACTCATATAATACACGACGCTCCAAGCAAAACACATACCATGTGACGAATAAAAATATAGCTCCAAGTAAAATTACCGATGGTTGGTAGAAGAAAGAAGGGATGCCTTCCGAGGCATCCCCAAGCTTAGACGCTTGAGTCTTCCTTGAATATTACCTTGGGGTGCCTCGGGCATCCCCAAGCTTAGGCTTTTGCTACTCCTTATTGATAACCCACAAGTATAGGGGATCAATCATAGTCCTTTCGATAAGTAAGAGTGTCGAACCCAACGAGGAGCAGAAGGAAATGACAAGCGATTTTCAGCAAGGTATTTTCCGCAAGCACTGAAATTATCGGTAATGAATAGTTTGATAGCAAGATAATTTGTAACAAGTGACAAGTAGCAATAGTAACAAAGAGTGCAGCAATGTAACATCCCCAGATCTTAACCCTGTCATTAAGCTAATTAAATTGTCATGTCATCATGATCATCCTAATTAAATTGCATTAGAAAATAATCCAACTTAAATTTAAATTCAAATACAAGTCAAATTAATATTTCTTCAAACTGCAAAACTAAAATGTTCATAATATTGCAAATAATTCAGAGGCATTTATAAAAATATAATCAATATTTATTTAATTAGTTAAATGACCATTTCATCCTAAAACAGAACCAATACAGCAACTTTTAATACCTTTTTATTTACTTAAAAATCATATGAAATTATATCACCCCCAAACTATTTTCAGAGAGTACATAATATTGCACTGTTAATTTTGGGCTAGGTCTCCTATTTTACAAAACTACGTTTAGGGCTAAACATTTGACTAAACGGAAACTAAAATAAAAACAAAAGAGAAAACAGAAAATTAAAAGATAAAAAGAAAAAGAAAAAGGAAAGAAACCCCCTGGCCCGACTGGGCCTCGGCCCAGCCAGGCCGGCCCAGCCTCCCTCCCTGGCCTATATGGCCCCCCACGCCACCCCGAACCCTAATCCCCCTCGTCCCCCCCGCTCCCCTCACGCCCGACCCCGCTGCCTCGCGCCGACGCCGCCGTCCGTCGCCGTCGCCTCCTCGGCCTCCTCCCCGCCGGCTCCACCGAGCCTCGCCGCCGAACCCCTGCATCGGGGGTGAGCTCCGCCGCCCTCTCCCCTTCCTTCCCTCTCGGTCGCCGCCGTCCCCCGTCGCCCGCTCGACGCCGTCCGCCGCGCCCTGCTCCTCCTCCCCCCCCGTGCGTTGCGTTGCTGCCGCGCCGTCCCACGCCCCCTTGGCCGCTCGCCTCGCCTGCCGCTCGTCCCCGCCCGCGCGCTCGCTTGCGCCGCTCCGCGCCGGCGCCCGCGTTGCCGCTGCCGCTGCTGCTGCTCCGCTGCGCCGCCGTTGCCGCTGCCTGCGCCGCGCCTCGCCGCGCACTGTTGCCGCCCGAGCTCGCCGTCCCGCTGCCGCCGCCGCTCGTCATCCGCTGCCCGCGCGCGCGCGCTTTCGTCTCCGGACGCGTCCGGCCTCGCCCATGTGCCCGCGCGCTCGCGTGACCCCGGACATGTCCGGCGCCCGGATGGGCACACGCGGACATGTCCGGCCTGTCCAATGACAGGTGGGGCCCAGCCCTTGTATTTGTTTTAAAACGAAAAAGAAAATAAATATAAAATAAAATAAATAGATAAAAGAAAAGTATTATAATAAATAAATAATAATTAATTAACTAATTAACTAATTAATTAATTAACTTAATTAATCCTGTTTAACTAAACTAATTATTTAATTAATCTAATTAACTAGTAATTAGATTAGCTAAACCCTAATTAACTTAATTAGACACTGACAGGTGGGACCCACTGGTCCTGTTCACTGCTGACGTCACAGTGACGTCATGCTGACGTCAGCAGGAACTGTTTCGGATAATGTTAGATTAAATAATTTAAATAATTCCAGAAATGAATAAAAACTTTAGAAAATCATATCTTTTAAACCGTAACTCGGATTAAAATATTTTATATATGTAAAACGATGAGAAAAATATGATGATTCTGTATATGCCCTCCGTTCATCTGTCACGTGTCCCTAACTACGTGAACATGGAACCATTCCCTCCGGTTCATCTGTCTGACAAACGTCCGAAACCGGGAAAACGTTCCAGTTAATCTCCCGCTTCGTCCGCCACGTGTAGCACTGCGTTAGGCCACACCTAGCACCGCGTATTGCCATGTCATGCATCTGTGTTTGCATTTGTTTGCCTTATATTTATTGTTTCTTCCCCCTCTTCTCTCCGGTAGACTCCGAGACCGACGCTGCTGCCGAGTACAACTACGCCCCTGAAGACCAGACCATTTCAGCAGAGCTTCCAGGCAAGCAAACCCCCTTGACGCATGCCTATATCACCTATTCTCTCTCCCTCTTGCTTGCATTAGAATTTGCTGCTGTTGTTGTTTTATCCTATTCTGATGCATAGCCTGTCCTTGTTACTGTTATTTGATACCTGCCTGCTATCCTAAACTGCTTAGTATAGGATGGATGGAAAACCATCTGTGGCCCCTCTCCCTTGCTGTAGTTGCTCCGCTTAGAATCTGTGCCCCGATTGTCGTGATCGAACGGGCTGAGAACAGCACATCACCGCACACCCCCTAAATTGCTCGACACTGCAGAGCTGGCATCGAGTGCCGAGGGTGATACCTCTTAGTTCACTTCCGATGATGCCTCTGTGGAATAGCTATACGGATGTGTGTTGTCGAGGGTGATTCCTCTTTCATCACCTCCGATAAGCTACCGTCGTGCAACTCCTCGAGTGGGAATCCATCGAGGGTGATTCCTCGGATTCCTCCTCGATACTTGGACACACGGTTACTTTGACCTTTGTTACAGGCGGGTCCACCTCGAGAGGTACCCGCGGGGAAATGTAAAGTCGGGCTGGCCCCAAGGGTGCCCGCGAGAGAACAATACTAAAGTCGGGTAAGCACTAAGAGTACCCGCGAGTGATATCAAGTCGGAGCGACAGAAACTCTGATCGTCTCTGCGAGTTGCTAAATACGCCTAACGGAACTGAGTATTTGATCTGAGTTGGCCAATGGCCTATACGCACTACCACCACATGGGATAATGGTTTAATGGGGCCCTCTGCGTTGTACGTTTCTCCCGAAAGCTCTTCAGACGTCACAACTCAGACATGCGGGCTGATTGTTGGGGTTGGGCTGGTTACGTCACTGGTGTATTCAGTGTCGCGCCTGCTCCCCGGCCAGTCTCGCAACGTGCAGGAGTGCGATGGGCGATGGCCCAAGACCCCTTCGTGCTTAGGATTTAGACCGGCGTGTTGACCTCTCTGCTGAGCTTAGGTAGGGCGCTGTTTCGTGTCGATTACCCGAGGCCGGGCATTACCCAACCAGTGTGTCCGGCCAGATGTAATCGAGCGTGTTGGGTAACAGTAGTGCACCCCTGCAGGGAAGTGATCTATTCGAATAGCTGTGTCCACGGTAACAGGACGCTCGGAGTTGTATTCGGTACCATGACAACCTCAAACTGATGATGATTCATATTAAATTTTTAATACTGCTCTCGGGATCGCTTTCTCGCAGGGTGTCGAGAAAGGATCTCAGGGCATTGCTGTTGTATATCCACATGTATGCTACTATTATCTACTCTCTTTTGATGCTGCAAGATTGCTTGAAGATGCTAGTCTTCGATAGGCTAGGCCTTTCTCTGTATTCTGGCATTTCTGCTATATAGTCCACAGATACAGCCTTTATTATTTGATACCAATGCATAATTAGCATAGTTCTGATGTCAGTCTTGCGAGTACTTTGGATGAGTACTCACGGTTGCTCTGCTCTTCTTTTCCCCATACCCAATTGATGATACATCAGACGATGGAGCCCAGGAGCCATACGCCACCACAGACTGCTACTACCAGGAGAGCCCCGGAGGCCACTTCTACTGCGTTGAGCCAGTCGACCAGGAGTAGTTAGGAGGCTCCCAGGCAGGAGGCCTGCGCCTTTTCGATCTGTGTTGTTGTTTTGCCCCGCCTGTTAGGGCATATCTGTTTTACTTTTATATCTGTACTCAGATATCTAATGCTTTCGCTGACGCTTGTATGCGCAAGCTTATGTATTCGAGCCCTCGAGGCCCCTGGCTTGTAATATAAAGCTTGTATTATTTTATTTGTGTTTAGAGTTGTGTTGTGATATCTTCCCGTGAGTCCCTATGCTTGATCGTGCACGTTTGTGTGTATGATTAGTGCACGATTAAGTCGGGGGCGTCACAAGTTGGTATCAGAGCCGACTGCCTGTAGGAAGCCCCATTCCTATTCCTTGGTCGAAGTTGAGTCTAGACATTGAAAAACTATTTTACTAACAGTGCTGTGTGGCTTACGGGCCCACGTTGCACATGGATGGGATTAGGATCTTTTACTCCTCTTCCTTACTCTGGGATTCTACTCTCTCTTCTATTCGGGTTAAAAGTTTTACTAACTCTGACTCTAGGATCTCGTAACCACTTTCTCCCGGAGAGCCCCTCGTTCCAGATGATCGCTTGATTCACCAGAAGGTTCTGAAGATACTCTTGAAAGTTTTCCCGAGACCCTGGAGCCCCCTGCTTTTGCAATTTCCTACCACCGATAAATCCCTGTGGATAACGGCACATCCTTGCCGTTTGTACCTTCACTCCCAGTTGCTCTTGTTTTTACAAGATACCCCGAAATACTCTTCATTGTTCCGAGAATCCTTTGCAACCTATTGCTTTGGAAAATCTTGCCTGCCTGTATTACGGTTAATTCCAAATGTCACGCAGTATTCATTAACATCCTTTGTCATTGTCATTCTGAACCTATTGATTCAATGTGTATGTGAATGCTTGCTATCATCAGTTACTTCCTATAATTCGTCCTTCCGGCTCAGACGTCATTCTGGACATGAGTTGGTTCTCGGCCAATCAAGTTGCAATTGATTGTCCATCTAGTTCTATTCAACTTACTCCTCTTTTGATCAGAGCGTCTGCTTCTGATCCTTCGTATTGGAAATCATAATTCCTTTGCATTTAAACGTCGAATTATTCAGTCGTTTCTATAATCTGCTACCTTTGCATTTTTCCTTCTTCTGGTTGAGTACCGATACTCATACCAGATTCATTGCGACCACCTGATCTTTTGGTGGATTACTATCCGACAACCCCTTTGTATATTAAATCATTGATGAATTTCCCCTGATGCAAAATGCCTCTGGCGAATTGTATCATCTACTCCGTGTAGTTAGACCTCTGCTTTCGGGCGTGTATCCGTTGCTCCTATAATTGTGTTGAATAGGTTCCTAAAATGTCCCGATGGGTTGAACGTATGCCTTCCCTAATCTGTGTGAACCCGAAAGTTATGCGGGTTATACTCTACTAGTATTTCGCCAGCTAAAATTTCAACACCACAACTTCATTGAAAGCGAGAAGTGAATGAAAGGTTATGCATTGAAGAAGTGGGAGTCGACCTTGAACTTTGTGTTCATGCCCATGGAAACGATGTAGACCGTCACGGAAGCATCTTGCAAAATATTTATTCAATTGTATAATTCTTTCGGTATCCTTAACTTGATTCCATGCAGTTATGGTTCCGACCATGCTGACCTTATTTGATAACCCCATTCTCGTGCCTCGTCTATTTTTTGACAAGGTTAAAGTAGTCACTTTCCGCAGATCGATGATCTAGTTCAGCTTCTATTCTGTTCTACCTTCGAGTACTATCCTCTGTTATTTCGAGGATGTCGTGCCATTGCACTACATCTTATGAATTTTTTATGAAGTAATACTTTTCCCCGTCTTAGTCATTCCACGGGTTCTGGGTTGTTTGTCAACCGAGAACACCGAGAAATGAATCAAGTTCACCCTATGGCTCATTACTCCTAGTAGTTTGTTGCTGGAAAATTTAAACTCAAACATGTCATTCCTAGCCTGATCGGCTGCATCATTATCGTGCTGATTTTAACTGTGCTACCTGTTCCTTCTTCCCGAAGCACAATTTTCAACGATGAGCTAAGCTTACGTAAAGCTTCTTTGTTATATCGTTTCGTCTTGAACAACTAGGTTAATTCCGAGTTTGTGTCAAATCCGTGGTTCCGTTGACCTTTAGCTTCACCACCCCTTTTGCTTGATGTCGTTGCTGATCGATTACATCTTCATGAAACCTCTCGACAAAATGTGTCATGATCATCGTCTACCTTTTGATTTCTTTATAGTTGTGGATTGAATCCATGATGAATAATACCACCCTTGCCCTATTTAATTTGTGTTGTCATCGACAACATCTTTGCCCTCTTTTCAATTCAAACTTGGACATCTTTTGGTTATACCATAAGTTTCGTGTTATCCCTGGAATTGTTCCTTGAGTATTTTCATGTGATCTTCAACTCCAATCCTTACTTGGAGCACCATATTATTGCTACCCCGAAGCATGATTGAGGTATTCTGAACATCAACAAGAACATTGCTAAATGTTTCTTGATCATTTTATCCAAACACCATTGCATGGGTAACATCAAGACTTTCCTCGCCCTTACCTAAATGTTATCTACCTGCTATGCTGTCATGGTTATCCTGCTCTGCTTGTCGTTGGGAAGGATATACA
The DNA here is from genome assembly GCA_039707655.1 of Elymus sibiricus. Taxonomy (NCBI): domain Eukaryota; kingdom Viridiplantae; phylum Streptophyta; class Magnoliopsida; order Poales; family Poaceae; genus Elymus; species Elymus sibiricus. The sequence continues at coordinate 285,061,372 of CM077676.1, forward strand.
CCAGTACTTGTGTATACTCACATTTTCCTTTCCATTGGTTTGTTTAAATCTGATAAACACATTTTCCTTTCCATTGGTTTGTTTAACCTTTCTTATGGTCTATATGATCTAAGCAGTGATAATTCCCTGCTTAAGTCAACACCCCCAAATAAAACATTGCCACTATTGTTGATGACCTTCCGGTAATCATCGATGGACAAGAACCTTGCCTATTGGTCCGCCTCGTTTTAACGAGCAGGAGAATGGTTCTCTTCGTTCCCGCCCTTTGTACCGACGTTGTTGCCGACATAGCTAACAGACTTTTCTCGGACACGTCTTTTTGTCGTGACCGCGCAAGATGTCACCACCTTCCTGCTCTTAATCGACACTACCCACCGTTCCACAGGATCGAAACCTGACTCTCCTATATATCCTGGATCCCGAAAATACCCCTTACTCCACCTCTTAAATCTCGAGACGAGATTTCTTGTAGTGGGGGAGATTTGTAACATCCCCAGATCTTAACCCTGTCATTAAGCTAATTAAATTGTCATGTCATCATGATCATCCTAATTAAATTGCATTAGAAAATAATCCAACTTAAATTTAAATTCAAATACAAGTCAAATTAATATTTCTTCAAACTGCAAAACTAAAATGTTCATAATATTGTAAATAATTCAGAGGCATTTATAAAAATATAATCAACATTTATTTAATTAGTTAAATGACCATTTCATCCTAAAACAGAACCAATACATCAACTTTTAATACCTTTTTATTTACTTAAAAATCATATGAAATTATATCACCCCCAAACTATTTTCTGATAGTACATAATATTGCACTGTTAATTTTGGGCTAGGTCTCCTATTTTACAAAACTACGTTTAGGGCTAAACATTTGACTAAACGGAAACTAAAATAAAAACAAAAGAGAAAACAGAAAATTAAAAGATAAAAATAAAAAGAAAAAGGAAAGAAACCCCCTGGCCCGACTGGGCCTCGGCCCAGCCAGGCCGGCCCAGCTTCCCTCCCTGGCCTATATGGCCCCCCACGCCACCCCGAACCCTAATCCCTCTCGTTCCCCCCCCGCTCCCCTCGCGCCCGACCCCGCCGCCTCGCGCCGACGCCGCCGTCCGTCGCCGTCGCCTCGTCGGCCTCCTCCCCGCCGGCTCCACCGAGCCTCGCCGCCAAACCCCTGCATCGGGGGTGAGCTCCGCCGCCTTCTCCCCTTCCTCCCCTCTCGGTCACCGCCGTCCTCCGTCGCCCGCTCGATGCCGTCCGCCGCGCCCTGCTCCTTCCCCCCCGTGCGTTGCGTTGCTGCCGCAGCGGCGCTACCGCGCCGTCCCGCGCCCCCTTGGCCGCTCGCCTCGCCTGCCGCTCGTCCCCGCCCGCGCGCTCGCCTGCGCCGCTCCGCGCCGGCGCCCGCGTTCCCGCTGCCGCTGCTGCTGCTCCGCTGCGCCGCCGTTGCCGCTGCCTGCGCCGCGCCTCGCCGCGCACCGCTGTCGCCCGAGCTCGCCGTCCCGCTGCCGCCGCCGCTCGTCATCCGCTGCCCGCGCGCGCGCGCTTTCGTCTCCGGACGCGTCCGGCCTCGCCCGTGTGCCCGCGCGCTCGCGTGACCCCGGACATGTCCGGCGCCCGGATGGGCACACGCGGACATGTCCGGCCTGTCCAATGACAGGTGGGGCCCAGCCCCTGTATTTGTTTTAAAACGAAAAAGAAAATAAATATTAAATAAAATAAATAGATAAAAGAAAAGTATTAAAATAAATAAATAATAATTAATTAACTAATTAATTAATTAACTTAATTAATCATGTTTAACTAAACTAATTATTTAATTAATCTAATTAATTAGTAATTAGATTAGCTAAACCCTAATTAACTTAATTAGACACTGACATGTGGGACCCACTGGTCCTGTTCACTGCTGACGTCACAGTGACGTCATGCTGACGTCAGCAGGAACTATTTCGGATAATGTTAGATTAAATAATTTAAATAATTCCGGAAATTAATAAAAACTTTAGAAAATCATATCTTTTAAACCGTAACTCGGATTAAAATAATTTATATATGTAAAATGATTAGAAAAATATGACGATTCCGAATATGCCCTCCGTTCATCTGTCACGTGTCCCTAACTACCTGAACATGGAACCATTCCCTCCGGTTCATCTGTCTGACAGACGTCCGAAACCGGGAAAACGTTCCAGTTAATCTCCCGCTTCGTCTGCCATGTGTAGCACTGCGTTAGGCCACACCTAGCACCACGTATTGCCACGTCATGCATCTGTGTTTGCATTTGTTTGCCTTATATTTATTGTTTCTTCCCCCTCTTCTCTCCGGTAGACTCCGAGACCGACGCTGCTGCCGAGTACAACTACGCCCCTGAAGACCAGACCATTTCAGCAGAGCTTCCAGGCAAGCAAACCCCCTTGACGCATGCCTATATCACCTATTCTCTCTCCCTCTTGCTTGCATTAGAATTTGCTGCTGTTGTTGTTTTATCCTATTCTGATGCATAGCCCGTCCTTGTTACTGTTATTTGATACCTGCCTGCTATCCTAAACTGCTTAGTATAGGATGGATGGAAAACCATCTGTGGCCCCTCTCCCTTGTTGTAGTTGCTCCGCTTAGAATCTGTGCACCGATTGTCGTGATCGAACGGGCTGAGAACAGCACACCCCCTAAATTGCTCGACACTGCAGAGCTGGCATCGAGTGCCGAGGGTGATACCTCTTAGTTCACTTCCGATGATGCCTCTGTGGAATAGCTATACGGATGTGTGTTACCAAGGGTGATTCCTCTTTCATCACCTCCGATAAGCTACCGTTGTGCAACTCCTCGAGTGGGAATCCATCGAGGGTGATTCCTCGGATTCCTCCTCGATACTTGGACACACGGTTACTTTGACCTTTGTTACAGGCGGGTCCACCTCGAGAGGTACCCGCGGGGAAATGTAAAGTCGGGCTGGCCCCAAGGGTGCCCGCGAGAGAACAATACTAAAGTCGGGTAAGCACTAAGAGTGCCCGCGAGTGATATCAAGTCGGAGCGACAGAAACTCTGATCGTCTCTGCGAGTTGCTAAATACGCCTAACGGAACTGGGTATTTGATCTGAGTTGGCCAATGGCCTATACGCACTACCACCACGTGGGATAATGGTTTAATGGGGCCCTCTGCGTTGTACGTTTCTCCCGAAAGCTCTTCAGACGTCACAGCTCAGACATGCGGGCTGATTGTTGGGGTTGGGTTGGTTACGTCACTGGTGTATTCAGTGTCGCGCCTGCTCCCCGGCCAGTCTCGCAACGTGCAGGAGTGCGAAGGGCGATGGCCCAAGACCCCTTCGTGCTTAGGATTTAGACCGGCGTGTTGACCTCTCTGCTGAGCTTAGGTAGGGCGCTGCTTCGTGTCGATTACCCGAGGCCGGGCATTACCCAACCAGTGTGTCCGGCCAGATGTAATCGAGCGTGTTGGGTAACAGTAGTGCACCCCTGCAGGGAAGTGATCTATTCGAATAGCCGTGTCCACGGTAACAGGACGCTCGGAGTTGTATCCGGTACCATGACAACTACAAACTGACGATGATTCATATTAAACTGTTAATACTGCTCTCGGGATCGCTTTCTCGCAGGGTGTCGAGAAAGGATCTCAGGGCATTGCTGTTGTATATCCACATGTATGCTACTATTATCTACTCTCTTGTGATGCTGCAAGATTGCTTGAAGATGCTAGTCTTCGATAGGCTAGGCCTTTCTCTCTATTCTGGCATTTCTGCTATATAGTCCATAGATACAGCCTTTATCATTTGATACCAATGCATAATTAGCATAGTTCTGATGTCAGTCTTGCGAGTACTTTGGATGAGTACTCATGGTTGCTCTGCTCTTCTTTTCCCCATACCCAATTGATGATACATCAGACGATGGAGCCTAGGAGCCAGACGCCACCACAGACTGCTACTACCAGGAGAGCCCCGGAGGCCACTTCTACTGTGTTGAGCCAGTCGACCAGGAGTAGTTAGGAGGCTCCCAGGGAGGAGGCCTGCGCCTTTTCGATCTGTGTTGTTGTTTTGCCCCGCCTGTTAGGGCATATCTGTTTTACTTTTATATCTGTACTCAGATATCTAATGCTTTCGCTGACGCTTGTATGCGCAAGCTTATGTATTCGAGCCCTCGAGGCCCCTGGCTTGTAATATAAAGCTTGTATTATTTTATTTGTGTTTAGAGTTGTGTTGTGATATCTTCTCGTGAGTCCCTGTGCTTGATAGTGCACGTTTGCGTGTATGATTAGTGCACGATTAAGTCGGGGGCGTCACAAGCAAGTTGGCCCAATCTTTTTTGTAGCAAAGGACAAGCTGGAACGATCTCTTATAGTAAGTAAAGCGTTCTCGAGGACACATGGGAATTTCATCTAGTCACTTTCATCATGTTTGTTTGATTCGCGTTCGATACTTTGATAATTTGATATGTGGGTGGACCGGTGCTTGGGTGCTGTTCTTACTTGAACAAGCCTCCCACTTATGATTACCCCCTCTCGCAAGCATCCCCAACTATGAAAGAAGAATTAAGATAACTCTAACCATAGCATTAAACATATGGATCTAAATCAGCCCCTTACAGAATAGCGCATAAACTAGGGTTTAAGCTTCTGTCACTCTAGCAACCCATCATCTAATTACTACTCCACAATGCATTACCTTAGGCCCAAAGATGGTGAAGTGTCATGTAGTCGACGTTCACACGACACCACTACGGGAATCAACAACATACATATCATCAAAATATCGAACGAATACCAAAAGTGCTCCTGCCCAAGTTTCGCCTCGAGACGGCGGCGCACCGTCCCAAAAATCTTCTCTATATTTTTTCTAGGGCAAATGCATTTATATACCAGAAAATGGGGGCCAGAGGCTGGCCAGGGGCCCCACGAGGTACCAGGGCGTGCCTGGGGGGTGGCGCGCCCTGGTGCCTCGTGGGCACCTGGGTGGCCCCCTCTGGTACTTCTTGATTCCAGTATTTTTTATTTATTCCAAAATAATTCTCCGTGAAATTTCAGCTCATTTGGAGATGTGCAGAATAAGTATCTCTGACATAGCTTTTTCAGGTCCAGAATTCCAGCTGCCGGCATTCTCCCTCCTTGTGTAGATCTTGCATATTAAGAGAGAACAGGCATTAGAATTGCTCCAAAAAGTGTTATATTGATTAAAAACACTATAAATAACAGTATCAAAACATGATGCAAAATGGACGTATCACTTATTCCTTCATCCATCGTGATCTCACCCAAAACTTGAAAACTTCAATCACACAAAACTCAACAAAACCTTCGTGAGATCCGTTAGTATAACAAAATAAACCACCACTTTAAGTACTGTTGCAAACCCATTCATATTTTATTTTTGAATTATACATACTGTATTCTAACTTCTCCATGGCTTATACCCCCCGATACAATCCATAGTTTCATCAAAACAAGCAAGTAACACATCAAAAACAGAATCTGTCAAAAACAGAACAGTCTGTAGCAATCTATTTAAAAGACATACTTATGTAACTCCAAAAATTCTGAAAAATTAGGAAAACGTGGGAAATTCATATACCAATACTGTGTAAAAATTTCAGATGTTTTTGACGCTACAGTACATAAACAAAATTCCAGCACTGGATGCAAAACTTTCTGTTTTCCAAACAGCATCAATTATACTATCTTCCAAATCATCCTGAAGGCTTTACTTGGAACAAACACTAATTAAAAACACAAAAACACAATCATAACAGTAGCATAAAAGTGAAAACAGAAAATAACTGAAAAAAATTGTTTTATTCATTGGGTTGCCTCCCAACAAGCGCTATTGTTTTATGCCCCTAGCTAGGCATAATGCATAGTTTCAAGTATTATCATCTTTCAAGTTGATTCCATAAGTGGCCCTCATAATGGATTCATATGGTGATTTAATTTTCTTCCTAGGGAAATGTTCCATACCCTTTTTTAATGGAAACTGAAGTTTTATATTCCCTTCTTTCATATCAATAACGACACCTATGGTTCGTAAGAACGATCTACCAAGTATTATGGGGCATGAAGGATTGCATTCTATGTCAAGTACAATAAAATCAATGGGCACATAGTTCCTATTTGCAAGAATAGGAACATCATTAATTCTACCCAAAGGCTTTTTAATAGTAGAATCCGCAAGATGCAAATTAAGAGAGCATTCATCTATATTGGTAAAACCTAGCACATCACATAGAGATTTTGGAATTGTGGAAACGCTGGCACCCAAATCACATAAAGCATTGCACTCATAATTTTTAGTTTTAACTTTAATGGTGGGTTCCCATTCATCATATAATTTTCTAGGAATTGAAACTTCTAGTTCTAGCTTTTCTTCTAACGCTTTCATCATTGCTTCTACGATGTGTTTAGTAAAAGCCTTGTTTTGCTCATAAGCGTTGGGTGAATTTAGCATGGATTGTAACAAAGAAATGCACTCAATCAAGGAACAATTATCATAATTAAAATCTTTGAAATCCAAGAGAGTAGGCACATCGCTATTTAAAGTTTTTACCTCTCCAAACCCACTTTTAGCAATTTTGTCATCAAGATTTTCACCCTCCGAATTATGGGGACGCTCTTTAGCTAAAGTTGACTCTTCTTCAGTCCCCTTTTTATCAAGTTTAATATTGCTAAACAAAGAATCAATAGATGAAACACCAATCATTTTAATATCCTCATCATTACTACGATAAAAACCGGGAGGAATCGCTTTTTCTAAAAATTCTCGTTTAGCTTTTAGCATGGCGGTTCATTTCTTACTCTCATCCATGGAGACATATAAAGCTTTAATTGATTCATTAATATCAATTTTAGGTGGCAAAATTTTAGTCTTAAGATTTTCCACATCATGAATAATTCTATCAATGCTCCTAGACATATCATCAATTTTACTCAATTTTTCTTCTATCGTAGTGTTGAAAACTTTTTGAGCATTAATAAATTCTTTAATATTACTTTCAAGATCAGAGGGCATCCTATTATTATTATTATAAGAATTACCATAAGGATTGCCGTAATTATTAGAGGAATTTCCAGGAAACGGTCTAGCATTGAAATTACCTCTATAAGCATTATTATTAAAATTGTTTCGCGAGACAAAATTCACATCTACGGGATCATTATTTTGCTCAATCAAAGTGGACAAAGGCACATCATTAGGATCAATATGAGCATTTTTGCTAGCAACCAATTTCATAAGCGCATCAACTTTATCACTCAAAGTATTAATTTCTTCAATAGAATTCACCTTTTTACTAGTAGGAACTCTTTCAGTATGCCATTGCGAATAATTTGCCATAATATTATCAAGCAATTTAGTACCTTCCCCCAAAGTAATTTCCATAAAAGTACCACCCGCGGCGGAATCTAAAAGATTTCTAGAAACAAAATTTAATCCCGCATAAATTTTTTGTATGATCATCCATAAATTTAAACCATGAGTAGGGCAATTTCTTATCATTAATTTCATCCTCTCCCAAGATTGGGCAACATGTTCATGATCAAGTTGCTTAAAATTCATAATTTGATTTCTAAGTGAAATAATTTTCGCGGGAGGAAAATACTTAGTAATAAAAGCATCATTACACCTATCCCAAGAATCGATACTATTTCGTGGTAAAGATGAAAACTAAGTTTTTGCACGATCCCGCAATGAGAATGGGAGTAATTTTAATTTCATAATATCATTATCCACATCTTTTTTCTTTTGCATATCACACAATTCTACAAAAGTGTTAAGATGGGATGCAGTATCTTCATTAGGACTACCAGAAAATTGATCTTTCATCACAAGATTAAGCAAAGCGGCATTAATATCACAAGTCTCCGCACTAGCAGCGGGAGGAGCAATTGGAGTACTAATAAAATCATTATTATTAGTATTGGAAAAATCACACGATTTTGTATTTTCGTGAGACATCGTGGCTACGCAAACAAGATAACAAGCAAGCAAACAAGAAAAAGGCAAACGGAAAATATTTTTGTATTTTTGTAAAAACTTTTTAGAAGTGGGGGAGATGAAAACGAGAGGCAAATGGCAAATAATGTAAATGCAAGGAGATGAGAGTTTATGCAAAGGTACTTGATAGATGTTGATGATGTCTCCCCGGCAACGGCGCTAGAAATTCTTCCTGCTACTTGTGAGCTGCGTTGGTAATTCCCTGAAGAGGAAGGGAGATGCAGTATAGTAGAGTAAGTATTTCCCTCAGTTATGAAACCAAGGTTATCAATCCAGTAGGAGAATCATGCAACACCTCATTAGTAGCACCTGCACACAAAACAACAATTCCTTGCACCCAACGCAAACAAGGGGTTGTCAATCCCTCGGCGGTAATTGCAAGATTAAATTGTATGTGATAGATAGATAGATTGAAACAAAAATACAAAATAAAATAAATAAAAGAAAAGTGCAGCAAGTATTTTTAGGGTTTTAGTATATGATTTAGATAGACCCGGGGGCCATTGTTTTCACTAGAGGCTTCTCTCAAGAAAATAGCATACGGTGGGTAAACAAATTACTGTTGGGCAATTGATAGAAAAGCAAATAATCATGACGATATCCAAGGCAATGATCATGTATATAGGCATCACGTCCAATAAAAGTAGACCGACTCCTGCCTGCATCTACTACTATTACTCCACACATCGACCGCTATCCAGCATGCATCTAGTGTATTAAGTCCATAAAGAACGGAATAACGCCTTAAGAACGATGACATGATGTAGACAAGATAAACTCACGTATGAATAAACCCCATATTTTTACCCTTAATAGCAATGATACATACGTGTCATGTCCCTTTCTGTCACTGGGATTGAGCACCGCAAGATCAAACCCATTACAAAGCACCTCTTCCCATGGCAAGATAAATCAATCTAGTTGGCCAAACCAAATCAATAGATCGGAGAAGAAATATGAGGCTATAATAATCATGCATAAAAGAGTGCAGCAAAGACTCAAATATATTCCTGGATAATCTGATCATAAACTCACAATTCATCGGATCCCAACAAACACACCGCAAAAAGTGATTACATCGGATAGAACTCCAACAACATCGAGGAGAACTTTGTATTGAAGATCAAAAAGAGAGAAGAAACCATCTAGCTACTAACTATAGACCCGAAGGTCTGTGGTAAACTACTCACGCATCATCGGAAGGGCTGCAAGGTTGATGTAGAGCCCCTCCGTGATCGAACCCCCCTCCGGCGGAGTACCAGAGAAGGCCTCCAGATGGGATCTCTCGAGAACAGAAACTTGCGGCGGCGAAAAAAGTATTTCATGGACTCCCCTGAGGGCTTCTGATTTTTTTTGAATTTATAGTGGAGGAATTAGGTCAAACGGAGCTCTATGGGCCCCACAAGGTACCATGGCGTGCCTGCCCCCCCAGGCGCGCTCTGGTGCCTTGTGGGCATCCCCTGGGGCTTCTGGCCTCCTCCCGAAGCTTCTAGTGTTGTATATGTCTAGAAAAAAATCTCCAAAAAGTTTCGTGGCATTTGGACTTCGTTTGGTAGTGATATTCTGTAAAACAAAAACAGGGCAGAAAACAGGAACTGGCACTGTGCACTAAGTTAATAGGTTAGTCTCCAAAAATAATATATAATTGCTGTAAATGCATATAAAAACATCCAAGATTGATAATATAACAGCATGGAACAATCAAAAATTATAGATACGTTGGAGACGTATCATTGTGCCTCATGAGAATGAATCAAAAATAATTGTGGAAGATGATACACTTGAGGATGATGTTGTTATGCCTATTACTTGTTGTGACAATTATGATTGGGAAGATAATGATACTTCTTATAATCTTGAAAATATTTTTGGCACCAACTTGGTAAATTATGATGATAATAATTGTTATACTACTGGTGCTATTCATACTATTGATGCTAATAGTGATTATGCTAATGATATGCAAACCCACAAGCTTGTGGATGCTATGTTTGATTGGAATGACATGTTTGAGAATTTATTTGCTGAAAATAATGTTTATCCTAAGCTTGGGGTGCTATGCTTAATGAAGATGATCTTTTTATTCCCCCCTACTTTTGATGAGCAAATTTGTTATGATGATAGCATGCCTCCTATCTATGATGATTGCAATAATAATGAAAGTGGGTTTGGAAGAGTGTCAACTTTAGGTACTAATTATCCCACTATTTTGGAGGGTGTTCAATCTTATTATAATGATAAAAGTGGATTTGGAGAGGTCATGACTTTATTTAATGTTGAATCTACTACTTTGGAAGAGGTATCAATTGATTATGATGAGAACAAAGTTGCTACTTATGATGATTATTGTGATGATACTTATGTGATAAAAAGTAGTGATGATTATTATAAAACTTGTCATAATTGTGAATACCCTCTTACTGAACATTACTCTTTTAATGTGGAAACAATTTATAGTATTTGAGTTTCATATGATACTCCCACTATCATGAATGAGAAGAAATTTGCTTATGTGGAGAGTAATAAAATTTCTATGCTTGTGGATCATGAAAAGAATGTTTTATGTGATAGCTATATTGTTGAATTCATTCATGATGCCACTGAAAATTATTATGAGAGAGGATCATATGCTTGTAGGTGTTGCAATAATATCAAGTTTCCTCTTTATGTGTTGAAACTTTTGAAGTTATACTTGTTTTGCCTTCCTATGCTAGTTGATTCTTGCTCACATAAATTATTTTCTCACAAAATTCCTATGCATAGGAAGTGGGTTAGGCTTAAATGTGCTTGCCATATGTTTCATGATGCTCCCATTGTGTTTCAATTCTTTACTTTTATGTGAGCATCATTGAAATCATCGTGCCTAGCTAAAAAGGCATTAAAGAAAAGCGCTTGTTGGGAGACAACCCAATATTTATACCTACTATTTTTGTGTGTCCACATAATTAATATACTATAGTAATCATGTTTTATATGTTTTCTTTCAATAATGTGCCAAGTAAAGCCTTTGGGATAGTGTGGATACTTGTTGATTTGATTCTGTGAAAAAACAGAAACTTTTGCATCTAGTGCTGGAATTTCTATTCTGTACTGGAGAGTGAGAAAATTCTAAAATATTTACACAGTATTTATATACACATTTTTTACGTCTTTCTAATTTTTCAGAAATTCTGGAGGTACAAAAGTATGCTTTTTAATTCGCCCACTACATTGTGTTCTGTTTTTAACAGATTCTGTTTTTTATTGCATAGTTTGCTTGTTTTAGTGTTTCCATAGCTTATATTGAGTAATATAAATTGTGGAAATGATGGAATACATTAGGTATTATGTGAGAACAATTATGAATCTTTTCTTGACAGTACCAAAGTGAATGATTTATTTTCATACTAACCTATCTCACGGAGTTCCGTTAAGTTTTATGTGATTGAAGTTTTCAAGTTTTGGGTGAGACAACGATATGAGGAGAATAAGGAGTGGCAATACCCTAAGCTTGGGGATGCCCAAGGCACCCCAAGATAACATTCAAGGAAGAGTCAAGCGTCTAAGCTTGGGGATGCCCCGGAAGGCATCCCCTCCTTTGTCTTCAACACTATCGGTATACCTCACTTGGAGCTATATTTTTATTCGTCACATAATATGTGTTTTGCTTGGAGCATCATTTTATTTTAGTTTGCTTTGCTTTCTGTTATTAATAATCATGTTTTCACCTTTTTATCTCAATAAAATGTCAAGTATAGCCTTTCCCATGCTCAGTTTGCAAGTTTATGTGTTGCTATTTGAAAACAAAAAGTTTTCTGTTATGTCCTGAATATTTGTGAATTGTCAGAACATGATAAAAATATGAAATTTTTACATAGTAAGCATGCACGAGTTCTCTGTCATGTGGTAATTTTTCAGAATTTTTGGAGTTAGGGAAGTATGAATTTTTATTCCCCCTTTACAGACTGTTCTATTTAGATAGATTTCGGTTATAGTTGCATTGTTTGCATATGTTTGCCTGTTTAATGTTTCTATTTGTGGATAGAAGTATTAAATATGCAGAGGCATTTAGTATGCAATGTTTAATTATAATTTTAGTGATTTGCTACAGTAGATAATGTTAAGGTTTTGAGTTGATTTATACTAACTTATCTCACGAGTTCTTGTTGAGTTTTGTGTGGGTGAAGTTTTTAAGATTTGGGAGAAGCCATGATATGAGAGGAATTAAGGAGACACAAGAGCTCAAGCTTGGGGATGCCCAAAGCTCCCCAAGTTAATATTCCACGAAGTCTCGAGCAACTAAGCTTGGGGATGCCCTGGTAGGCATCCCACCTTTCTTCATCAACACCTATCGGTTAGCCTAAGTTTTTACTTGTTCACATGATATGTGTTATTCTTGGAGTGTCCTTTTCTTTTATTTTGTTTGTTTGAATAAAACATTTATATCTAAAAGTTTTAATTGATATAGAGTCTTCACATAGCTACCCATTCACTTAACTACTCTTTGTTCTTCACTTATATCTTTTGGAGTAGTTTGTCATTTGCTCTCGTGCTTCATTTATATCCCAAGAGTGAATTGTTGAATGAATTGAATATCATAAATATGAAATTATATATGCTTCATATGCTTGTCCCATGGGGAGTAATGACTTCACATACAAGAAGTATAAGTGGTAAAAATTATTGAAAGTTAGCAAACATAGCATTGGTCACTTGAACAATTCATGAAAGAATATTGAAGGAAGAGAGATTTCACGTATAAATATAATATCTTGGACATATTCTATGAATGTGATCCCCCATTAATTATTTTCAAGCTTGATCAAGTAGTTGACGTTGGACAAGGAAGACAACGTAATGGGTTATGTTTGTTTATATTCACATAGAAGTTATATTGTCATGGATCCTCTAACATGTGGTGCTTGCTTGGGATCTTTTGCTAGCCAAAAATTCATACTAAGTAGAGATACTGCTTGTGCATCCAAAAACCCTTAAACCCAGTTTCTTGTCATGATAGTCCAACATATCTACCTATGGGTTGAATAAGATCCTTCAAGTAAGTTGTCATCGGTGCAAAAAGCAATAAAAATTGCTCCTAAATATGTATGATCTTTTATTGGAAGGGAAAATAAGCTTTGTACGAACTTGTGATGGTGAAGAAATAAAAGCGACAGACTGCATAATAAAGGTTTCTATCACAAGGGGCAATATAAAGTGATGTTCCTTTCCATTAGGAGCTTGCACATCCAAAAATAAAAAGCGCATGACAACCTCTGCTTCCCTCTGCGAAGGGGCTATCTTTTACTTTTCTGTATTTACTTTTATGCAAGAGTCAGTAATGTTCATCCCTATACCGCTCTATTTATTCTCTAGTGGACAAGCATCATGTAGTAGGGAATGATCCAGGCACATATATCTAGTTGAATATAGGTGATCATGAGTTATTATTGTTGACATTATCCCTGAGATAAATAAGTTGGGAGGTGAAACATTAAGCCCCTATCTTCCTATGTGTTCGACTGAAACGGTTTGTTCTAAAAATATGCTTTGAGTGTCAGCAATCATGGAAGACTAAATGATAGTTGAGTATGTGGAATTTGCTAAAACAAAGTTCTTACATAGACCCTTCCTGAAAATAAGATGAATTGTAATTGTTTGATGACTGAAAACATAGTTTGTTAGTTTCAAGAAAGTTTATGGTTTATACTTTAACATGTGAACAGCTTGCTACTTGATCATGAGAAGTTTTATGATAAATGAGCTACTGTTTATGATATATAATGATGCTAGAAAAGGTGATTGAAATTATCATTGATCAAACTTGTGCACTATGCTAGCATTCACACTTCATAAATTATTTCTTTTATCATTTACCTACTCGAGGACGAGCAGGAATTAAGCTTGGGGATGCTGATATGTCTCCATTGTATCTATAATTTATGAAGTATTCATGCCATGTTTATAACAATTTTATATGGTTTTGGTATGATTTGAATAGAACTAACCCGGACTGACGCTGTTTTCAGCAAAACTACCGTGGTGTTGTTTTTTGTGCAGAAATAAAAGTTCTTGGATTGACCCCAAAATTTATGGTGATTTTTTATGGACAAAAAGAGACCCCCGAAGCTTCGTGGGAGGACCAGAAGAGCCACGAGGAGGTGACAAGGTATCCCGGCGCGCCACGGGGGGGGGGGGGGGGTCGCGCGGGGTTGCCTTGTGGGCCCCTCGTAACTCTTTTTCGCATAATTCCAACGCTAAAAAATCCTATAAATAGAGAAACCCCCAGAAATAAACCAAAAACTTCGACTCCGCCGCCGCAAGCCTCTGTTTCGAAGAGATCCCATCTGGAGGCCTTTTCCGGCACCCTACCGGAAGGGGAAATCATCACCAGAGGCCATCTTCATCATCCCGGCGGTCTCCATGATGAGGAGGGAGTAGTTCACCCTCGGGGCTAAGGATATGTACTAGTAGCTATGTGTTTGATCTCTCTCTCTCGTGTTCTTGATTTGGCATGATCTTGATGTACCGTGAGCTTTCTTAATATAGTTGGATCATATGGTGTTTCTTCCCTCTCTATCTTCTTGTGATGAATTGAGTCTTTCCCTTTGAGGTTTCGTTATTGTCGGATTGAATACTTTGGATTTGAGAACACTTGATGTATGTCTTGCATGTGGGTACCCGTGGTGACAATGGGGTATTCTATTGAGTCACTTGATGTATGTTTTGGTGATCAACTCGCGGATTCCCGTGACCTTGGGGTAATCTAGGCATAGGGGTTGATTGCACGTTTTCGTCCTTCTTTCTCCGATAGAAACTTTGGGTTACTCTTTGAAGTTCTTTGTGTGGATTGAATATTATGAATCTGAAGTTGTTTGATGCATATCGAATAATCAACTCATGTATACTTGTGGTGACATTGGAGTATCTAGGTGACATTAGAGTTGGTTGATGTGTATCATATGGTGTTATTTTAGTACGAACTCTAGGGCTGTTTGTGACACTTATAGGGATGGCTCAATAGATTGATCTGAAAAGATAACTTTGAGGTGGTTTCGTACCCTACAACAATTTCATCTTATGTTCTCCGCTAGATAAGAACTTTGGAGCGATTCTTTGTCGCACGGTGAGGGATTGTTATATGATTCAATTATGTTAGCACTGTTGAGAGATTGCACTAGTGAAAGTATGAACCCTAGGCCTTGTTTTCAAGCACTGCAATACCGTTTGTGCTCACTTTTGTTACTTGCTACCTTGCTTTTTTTATTATTTCAGATTACAAAAACCTATATCTACTATCCATACTACACTTGTATCACCATCTCTTCGCCGAACTAGTGCACCTATACAAATTACCATTGTATTGGGTGTGTTGGGGACACAAGAGATTGCTTGTATTTGATTGCAGGGTTGTTTGAGAGAGACCATCTTCATCCTACACCTCCCACAGATTGATAAACCTTAGGGCATCCACTTGAGGGAAATTTGCTGCTGTCGTACAAAACTCTGCGCTTGGAGGCCCAACAGAGTCTACAAGAATAAAAGTTGCGTAGTTGACATCAACCTTCAGGATAAAGAGGCTCCTGAGTCATTCTACTCTAACAACACGATCATTCATTCTATTATTCATTTCATTAAGCAAATCATTTTGTGACTTAGAAACTTGTTCTAACTGAGTATGAACCATGGATGAATGTTTACTCAAACCTTTAACATCATTAGCAATTCTAAACATCAAGTCACTCAAGCGATCAATCATAATAGCATTTCGTTTCAATTGATTGCTAACATACATATTGAAATTCTCTTGCTTAACAATGTAGTTATCAAGTTCATCCAGACATTGACTAGCAGATTTATTTTAGGGAATATCACCTTCATCAAATCTATAGAGAGAATTTACCTTTACTACATGTGTCGGGATATTGATTTCATGGCTTCTTTCATATCTTCTGGACTGAGGAATAGAATACCTCTCTTCTTCAGAATCGGTTTAGGTGGTGGTTCAGGAAGTGTCCAATCATCGGCATTCTTTAGCATATTATTCAATAGTTCTTCAGCCTGCCCAACAGTTCGTTCCCTGAAAACACAACCAACACAACTATCTAGGTAGTCCTTAGAAGCATCGGTTAGTCCATTATAAAAGATATCAAGTATTTCATTTTTCTTAAGAGGATGATCTGGCAAAGCATTAAGTAATTGGAGAAGCCTCCCCCAAGCTTGAGGGAGATTCGCTTCTTCAGTTTGCACAAAATTAAATATTTCCTATAAGGCAGCTTGTTTCTTATGAGCAGGAAAATATTTTTCAGAGAAGTAATATACCATATCCTGGGGACTATGCACACAACCAGGAGCAAGGGTATTAAACCATTTCTTAGCATCACCCTTTAATGAGAAAGGAAACAACTTAAGAATATAGTAGTAGCGAATTTTTTTTCCTCATGAGCGAATAGGGTGGCAATATCATTCAATTTGGTAAGGTGTGCCACAACAATTTCAGTTTCATAACCATGAAAAGGATCAGATTCTACCAAAGTAATTAACTCAGGGTCAACAGAGAATTCATAATCCTTATCAGTAACAAAGATAGGAGAAGTAGCAAACTTAGGATCATATTTCATTATCTCTATCATAGCTTTTTCTTTCAGCTTACTCAGTAATTTCTTAACATCTTCTCTATCATTACAAGCAAGAAATTCTCTAGCTATCTCCCCATCCATAACATAACCCTCGGGTATCTTAGGCATTTCAACTCTAGTAGGAGAGCTAGGCATAATAGGTGAATCATAATTTTCATTAGTTTCAGCATTTTCAATCTCTTTAGCTTTAGCAATTTGTCCATCAAGAAATTCACCTAGTGGCACAGTATTATCAAGCAGAGTACTAGCATCATCACAAGTTTCATTTAAAGCAGAAGTAGTATCATCAATCACTTGTGACATATCAGAATGAATAGCAGGTGGTGGTGTCGCAAGCCTACTTAAAACAGATGGTGAATTGATACGTCTCAAATGTATCTACTTTTCCAAACACTTTTGCTCTGGTTTTGGACTCTAATTTGCATGATTTGAATGGAACTAACCCGGACTGACGCTGTTTTCAGCAGAATTGCCATGGTGTTATTTTTGTGCAGAAATAAAAGTTCTCGGATGGACCTGAAAATTTACGGAGAATTATTTCAGAATATATAAAAAATACTGGCGAAAAGATCCACTGGAGAGGGGCCACCCAGGCGCCACAAGCCTAGGGGGCGTGCCCACCCCCCAGGGCGCACCTAGCAGGCTTGTGGGCCCCTGGCAGCTCCGGCAACCCTAACTCCAACGCTATAAGTACCTATTCGTCCAGAAAGAATCATCGCGTTTTACTATACGGAGCCGCCGCCACCTCCTGTTCTTCATCGGGAGGGCTGATCTAGAGTCCGTTCGGGGCTCCGGAGAGGGGGATTCGACGTCGTCGTCATCATCAACCATCCTCCATCACCAATTTCATGATGCTCACCACCGTGTGTGAGTAATTTCTTCGTAGGCTTGCTGGACGGTGATGAGTTGGATGAGATTTGTCATGTAATCGAGTCAATTTGTTAGGGCTTTGATCCCTAGTATCCACTATGTTCTGAGATTGATGTTGCTTTGACTTTGCTATGCTTAATGCTTGTCACTAGGGCCCGAGTGCCATGATTTCAGATCTGAACCCTTTATGTTTTCATGAATATATTTGAGTTCTTGATCCTATCTTGCAAGTTATATGCACCTATTACGTGTTATGATCCACATACCCCAAGGTGACAATAATTGGGATTCTTTCCGGTGATTACCGTAGTTTGAGGAGTTCATGTATTCACTATGTGTAAATGCTTTGTTCCGGTTCTCTATTAAAAGGAGGCCTTAATATCCCTTAGATTTCCTTATGGACCCCGCTGCCACGGGAGGGTAGGACAAAAGATGTCATGCAAGTTCTTATTATAAGCACGTATGACTATATACGGAATACATGCCTACATTACATTGATGAATTGGCGCTATTGTGTATCGCCCTAGGTTGTGACTGTTACATGGTGAATGTCATCCAACATAATTATCCATCACCGATCCAATGCCTACTCTTTTTGCATATTGATCTTTGCTAAGTTACTTTCGTTACTGCTGCTGTTACAATCATAACAAAACTGCTACTGTTACTGTCTCTGTTACTATTGCTACTGTTACTACTGCTATTGAAACTATCATACTACTGTGCTACTAAACACTTTGCTGCAGATATTTAGTTCTCCAGGTGTGGTTGAATTGACAACTCAACTGCTAATACTCACAAATATTCTTTGGCTCCCCTTGTGTCGAATCAATAAATTTGGGTTAAATACTACCCTCGAAGATGTTAAGAACCTACCATCTATTGAAGAAATACATGGACTTGATATTCCAACACAGGTAGTAGAGGTAAATTCTCTTCGTAGATTCAATGAAAGTAATATTCCTTATAATAAATCTGCTAGTCAATGCTTGGATGAATTTGATAACTACGTTGTTAAGCAAGAAAAATTCAATATGCATGTTAGCAATCAATTAAAACGAAATGCCATCATGATTGATCGCTTGAGTGATTTGATGTTTAGAACTGCTAATGATGTTAAATGCTTAAGTAAACATGCTTCTATGGTTCAGACTCAGTTAGAACAAATAGCTAAGTCACAAAATGATTTGCTTGATGATGAATAATAAAATGAATGATCATGTTGTTAGAGTTGTTACTAGAGGAGGTAGAATGACTCAGGATCCTCTATATCCTAAAGGAATTGATGTACCTAGTCCATCTAAAAAGAAAAAGAAAAAGAAGAATGATAGGACTTTGCATGCTGCTAGTGAACCTGAGATAGAAAAACCTCCTGAGAACCAAAATGATGTTTCTATTTCTGATGCTGAGACACAATCTGGTAATGAACATCCACCGAATGATAATGATAATAAAAATAATGATGTTAATATTGATACTCTGCCAGATAATGATGTAGAAATAGAACCTGTTGTTGATCTTGATAACCCACCTCCTAAGAATAAAAGATATGATAAAAGAGACTTCATTGCTAGAAAACATGGGAAAGACTTTGAGAGCTTTGTTGAAATGCTTAGACCTGTCTTTTTGCGCACTCGCTTGATTGATATGTTGAAAATGTCTCCCTATGCTAAATACATGAAAGATATTGTCACTAATAAAAGAAAAATACCTGAAGCTGAAATCTCCACCATGCTTGCAAATTATTCTTTTAAGGGTGGAGTACCCAAGAAACTAGGAGATCCATGAATACCTACTATACCGTGCTCATTAAAAGAAGTTATGTTAAAACTGCTTTATGTGATTTGGGAGCCGGTGTTAGTGTTATGCCTTTCTCTTTATATAGAAGACTTGATTTGAATAAGCTCACACCTACTGAAATATCTTTGCAAATGGCTGATAAATCAACTGCTATACCCATTGGAATTTGCGAGGATGTTCCCATTGTAGTTGCAAATGTTACTATCTTGACAGACTTTGTTATTCTTGATATGCCCGAGGACGACAACATGTCGATTATCCTTGGAAGACCCTTTTTGAATACTGCAGGGGCTGTTATTGATTGCAACAAAAGCAAGGTTACTTTTCATGTCAATGGTAATGAGCATACGGTTTATTTTCCGAAGAAACAAAGTTCGGTGAATGGTATCAATTGTATTGAAAAAGTTTCGACAATCACTATTGGAGGTTTCAAATTTCCTCTTCCTACTGTCAAAAAGAAATATGAAATTCTTATTGTTGGGGAGATGCATATCCCCATTGAGGTAACTTAGTGTTATATGAAAATTCTTCGGTTTCATGCCATTTGGAAATAGTTTGTTAATAAGACTTGATCAACCTTATTAATGGATTCTTTTTGAGGGGCGTGTGGTCAATGAATTTAGTAAGCACAACTTTCTGTACTCACCTTTTGCTCTCTGTTATTTATAGTTGAATAAAATAAAATGCCATGATTATCCAGTTTTCTGAATTTTTCGTGCAATAAAAAATTGGCCGAAAAATAAAAGTTCTCAGAATGCCATGAAAATTTAGTATGATTTTTTATGCAATATTTAAGAATTTTTGGCACTGAACACACCCCAGGGGGTGCACCTGTGAGCCACAAGCTCACAGGGCGCGCCCACCCCCTGGGCGCGCCCAGCAGGCTTGTGGGTCCCACAGGGACCCACTCACTTATGCCAGCCACCCATCTCCTTCTTCTTCCTCCAGAAAAAATCAAACTTGCTCTCAAGCCTGTGTTCTTGCTCATTTTGTTGTGATTTTCGATCTCCTTGCTCGGAACTCTGTTTCCAAAACTGTTTTGAGGAATTACTCCTTGGTATGTGACTCCTCCAATGCTCCAATTAGTTTTTGTTCTAGTGCTTTATACTTTGCAAATTTTTTCTGCTGTGGTGACCATGTATATGAGCTTGCATGTTGAATTTGTATGGTCCAAAGTAGTTTTGATGCATGATAAAGCCTCTAGATACTTGTGGGAGTAGTTGCTACCAATTTTGTTGAGTTTCGTTCACTTTTATTTTGAGTCACTAAGAATTTCAGAAATTTTTAGAGGAAGAAAATGTTTAGGAAGATGTTCCATGGTGGTTCCTCGAGCAAGAGTGCTCCTAGGCCCGCAATACGCGAGCCGGATACCGAACCACCGTGGGAGGCTTCGGTTCTGCCGTGCGAGTGGCCGTCGGATGCCTTCATGATTCGAGCCGGCATCAAGGACGAGTTTGATATGTAAGTATGCAACGCCGAGCTCATAGGCTTCTTGAAAGATAAGTGCCAGCAGTACTATGATCTCACTGACTCTTTTGTGCGGAAATTCGAGTATGTACCTCATCGCACTTCACATGATGTTATTTTCAACTTATATGAAAAGCCTTTCCGCATGTCCGTTGAAGAATTTAGTGAAGTTTGTAAAATTCCATTTTGGGGGACTTGCACTGAACCTCGTAAATCTAACTGCAATGAATTCATCATGAACATTACTAGGGGTGAAACTAGAGGCATTACACAAGCTACTATGGGGAGCATTCATTTTGCTGCTATACATTATTTTGCTCTGTTCATTGGTAGATGCATTAATGGTAAACATGACCATAGTCATCTTTGTGCCCCTGACCTGAGCATTCTTAAGAGTGCGGTGCTGAGAGATAGACAACTTAACATGGGGGCTATTGCCGCACGTCGTTTACATAATAATGCCTTAGTTGGTGACTTCTTTGGTGGAATTTATGCTACTCGCTTAGCTACTTATCTTGGTGTGCCCACTAAACAAAATGACACCCTGTTGCCACCGAGTTTTCTTGATTATGATGCTATGGAGCGCCACCAGTTCCTTGAGAGGGGTGACCCCCCGTTCAGATACAAGCTAATTTTTAACAGGCGTCATGTTTTTCATATTGTTTTGCCTGCTCCTGCCTTCTTTGATTTTCAGGAAAAACATAGACATTTCATACTTGAGGAGGAGGCTGAGGAGTACGAGAGGCCGGCAGAGACCGAGCGCCTCAATGAGATAGCTCGCCAAGATGTGGCAGCTGCACTTCGGTACAACCCGAACTACCATCACGAGCATTATCCAGGCCAGGAGTGGCCATAGACCAACTTAGGCCAAAAGCCTAAGCTTGGGGGAGTACGTATTTCTCACCGACATTACATTCATGTTCACACACTCATTCCAGTTGTCGGTGTTCATCCTTTTTCATTGTATTATCCATGTTAGTTTATTTTCGCTTTCATCTTGTGTGTTTGAAAATCTTTCGAAAATCCAAAAAAAATTAGTTGTAGTTTCTTTCTTGTTTAGTCAACTAGCAAAGTGGCCCTCGCAAATGCGAGGGTATCTCTTTAGTTGAAAGTGTCCAAATCTTACGTTCAAAATGCAAAGTGTGTGGGAATTAAATTTTTGGCTTATGGATATCACTTTATCTGAGACAAAATAATACGGTCCTATTAGCACTGCTAATATTATGCTTAATAAAATATCACATATGCATGAAACATATTTAATTTTAATTTTTTTGGCAAAGGATTGTTAGAATTTTAGCTAACATATTTCCACTTGTGCATGTTCTTACATCAAACATAAACTATGAGAGTTAGCCTGCAATTTTTATGTGGCATTAGATTGATATACGAACACTCATATCACAGGTCATTAGTATTATATGTATCTACATTTTGGATTTCAAATAATGATCAAGATCTTTACCTAGGATCCTGAGTACAATAAACGAATGATCATGTTTTTGATAGTCAAGCATCGTTTGCTATCAACTAATTCTAGGTAAAGATCCTGAGTGCATGTATCTAAAATAATGATCATGTATCATAGGTTGTAAGCTTATTGTAAAAAAATTAAGTATCATAGGATGTACATGATGGGCAATATCTTGTAGTAGTAGAATGACAATGCTTGTGCCTATTGACTTTTTTTAAATGAACCTTAATGATGTTTTCTTTCCCTTCCGTGTCTACTTGTGTCATCTTTAATTTTGTAATACAAGAATAAAAACTGATGATATAAGACACGTAATTAGTTATGATATAAATTTCTGAGACATACTAAAGTTTTAGGTAGATTTATGTGGAAGGAGATTTGCCTCACTTGTTAAAATGATTATAAGAATTGAATAACATATTAAGATAATAATTCATATCTCTTTAGTTCAGATATTTCTCTTATATCTAGTCCCTTTGAGTTCCCCAATGTTCACATGTTTTCAATTATTTGCATTAATTGAGTCAAATTTACATTCAATGATGTACCAAAATTATTTATAACATTGGTAATGACGTGTACATTTTTCATATTTGTTTCAGTTTTTAAAAATTGTTCACAAATGGCCAACATATCTTGTTAATATTTAATAATGCTATTCAAAAGAATAAGGTCTTGCAAAAATGTTAAATTGCATTCTCAATGGGTTTACTCTTTTTAATACATTCTTTATCTTTTAGCACACTGTACCAAATTGTTTTGAGAATGCAATACATCATATTAGTTACAACGTATGGATTTGAAAACAGATGACATACTTGCATTTCTACATTAAAAACAGTGTGAACAACGCGTGTACTGGATTTTGACCATTCTATGTACTAATCTAATATTATATACAGACCACCAGCATCCTATTTATGGCAACATATCCTTGGTTGTCTAAAGGTTAATTCCATGTACATTTCATATTTATTTCAGTTTTAAAAAATTGTTCACAAATGGCCAATGTATCTTGTTGTGAACAACGGGTGTACTGGATTTTGACCATTCTATGTATTGAGCTAATATTATATATAGACTACCAGCAATCCGATTTATGGCAACATACCCTTGGCTGTCTGAACATTAATTCCACCAACTAATCTAAACCGTTGGTTGCCTGGAGATATAATTTTAATCCCATGTATTAATGATATTATGCACAACCAATATGTTGCCCTAATACAAATTGTCGAGCATATTCCTTTGATCTTAAGTTTACACCTAATATCTCGTATGTATGTACAGATGTCTGAAGTCAAAGATATGCAATACTTAGTGTTGTGATTTTCTAAAAGCATAGTACATTCATGTAAATCTAAAATTATTTGATTGACATAAGAGGACCAGTTCCATACTTGCTTCATTTTTGCATATATGTCTGATGTGTACACATGGAACTGACAATATTTAAGTGGTATTTGGTAAAGCTATCACGCAGGCTTACCACTATATAACAGAAGAAAGTATGATGTAGGTCAATATTATTTGAATGTTATGCATATTAGGATATCTTGCATGCCCACCATTTAAATACATGTAGTACCATCGACCATATCTTTGCATGGGCTGACGATTCTACAAGCCAGAATGGTCTGGCATGCAAGGAATGTACAACCATGCGTAAGGATTAGGTAAGCCGAAACACTACATCTTTCTCATAATGATCCGATTGGAATGTTTTTCTTTCATGTACGCTTTAGTAAATTTTTATCAGAAAAAGCACAGTTTATTATACCGCACGAACAAACATATATTCAGTTTCTACTCGATTTATTTAGGCATTGACTAAAACCTTCTGTAACTTTTTTTACCCCAGAGTACAGACAGAAGCTGTACATAATCCAGATTATTTCACCTCTACATATATAATGAGCATTTAACAGATTTATGATGATGTGTATGCAGGATAAGAGATGGATTCATTGTCAAAAATAATAATACTATCGGATGGCTAATGAATTTGAAGATTTTAATACTTATAGGCCCTTGTACGTAGATCAAACCCTTTTTCCATTACTCAGTAGTCAGTACTGGAATCGCCAAGTTCACTGAGGTTCTCTGGAAATCGACAAAGCGAAAAAGTAAATCGGCAACGTGTTTGCCGACTTCCGCCCTCGACTTTCCCGGCCATGTATATGTAAGAACCTCATGGGATTGCAGCCATCTAGTACTCACTGGTGTCCATCATTTTTCAGGTTGAAACGGATCCGCAGGTCAGTCTTGTGCGGAGATTAGGACAGGACAACTCTTCTTTTCTATAAGACTTTCCCGGCTAGCCAATTAATTAGGGCTTGAGGGAGAGACGCACATGGTTGGAAACATGAACAACAGGTATCAACGCCGGCAACAAATCATTTGGTAGTTCGTGAGGAGCAAGGCAGCCGTTCCTTTCTTGATCTGACTCTTTCATGGCCGGCCGCCCAATTAATTACGCCCCGAGCGACAAACATCTATTTTATAGTGGGAAAGGTGGGTAATTTGTATATACTTTTTTTAATAAAATTTCCGTAGAACGATTGTTCTACGGTTTCGGTTCAAAAAAATAATCTTTCGCTAAAATCCATTAGCTGTACACGTTCGTAGACCAAGTATATATGACCACTTCACCAAGAAAATCGATCCAATCCATCGAGAGCAAGCTAGCACAGTTTCTCGTATGTACAAACATGGATTTTACGGCTAGATGCGTATGTAATAAGGTCGACTTGCCTTATGAATCCAGTACACAAAGCTACCTTGAATTGTGGGAAAAAAAACTTACGTGAATGAGTAGCTGAACCCACCATGTGACATCTAGGCTGTATATTTTGTACGTATAGGGTCCATTGATATTACGTAGATCTAACGGCTATGCTTTATTAACTAATATAAGGTATATAAATCAAGGATCAGATGTTTCTAATTTTTGTGGCATTTTTTAGATTATTTCTCTTTTTTCTGGTTAACCCGTCAAATACTTTTTATATATAATAGATTCGTAGAAGTAAAAGAAAACCCAAAAAGATTTCTCGTTTCTTCTTTTGCTTGTTGGGAGCTTTCCCGTGTAAATAGTTTTTCTCGTTTTTCGCTTTTCTTAGTTAATTTTCTCTCTTCATAAAAACCAAAAACTACAAAAATATTTCAATGTGTTTCTCTGAATTTCTTTTCTCTTTGTTGAGTCGCCGCGAGGAGAAGACCACGATGAAAATGTTGAGTGGCTCTCATATGCTTTATTGTTGATCTAACAAAGAGGCACTATTACTTTGTCTTCTCCTCTGAATAAATGTTTGCAGATTCCAGCTTAGTCCACGGCACTCCTGCACCATTATTATTTTCATATCATTCGGTCGTGCAAGTGAAAGGCAATAGTGACGATATTTGATGAAGTGATTGCGGTGAAGAAAAGCTGGTATGAACTCTTCTTGTTTTTGTCTTTGTAAATATGTTTAGCTCGGTATTCATGATTCAGCATTATTATGGGTAAACATGTTTGTGATTACAATTAGAGATTATAGTTGCTCATGCCATGCTTAAATAGCTAGGAGTGGATAATGATTTATCTTGAGTGTCAACATGCATTAAAATGGTTGTGATGTGGTATGTTAATATAGTATCTTCCTCTGAGTAATTCGAGTGGCTTGCCTTGGCACATGTTTATACATGTAGTTGAATCAAAACCAACATAGCCTCCATGATGTTTATGTTCAGGGTGTTGATATCCTACTCATGCTCGTATTCAATGTTAATTATTCGCAATGCATGTCTATGACCGTTTTCGCTCTCTAGCAGGTCGCTTCTCAATCTATTTGCTAGCCTTCACCTGTACTAAGCGGTAATAGTGCTTGTCCATCCAAATCCTTAAACCAAAGTTGTTCCAGATGAGTCCACTATATCTACCTATATGCGGTATTACTCTGTCGTTCCAAGTAAATTTGCATGTGCCACCTCTAAACATTCAAATGAACATCTGTTTTGTGTGCCCGTACCGATCATGGAGCGACAGGGGGTGTTCATTATCTTCCATGCTAAGCGGGTTATTCTCAGATGAGTGTTTATTCACTTGTCATTGCACGAGAAAGGCTGGTAATTGGGATGCCCAGTCCTATGCTCAAAATCAAAATTATATAATGCAAACAAACTCCCCCGGAAAGTTGTTGGTATGGAGGGCACCCGTGAATTCGGCTAGCCATGGCTTGTGTTGGTATGGTGGAGGGGGAGTAAACTTTACCTTTCCGCTTGGGAACCGCCTATAATGTGTTTAGCATGAAAGATATTGAAAATTCTCGATCGTAACGTTGACAGGAAAAGCATACCTCTCAAAATTGTTTTTAATCTTTAGTTTAAGCTCTGGCACCGCTGCAAATCCATGCTTCCCTCTGCGAAGGGCCTATCCATTTACTTTTATGTTATTTTACTTTTATTTGAGTCATGACCCTCTCATTTAAGCACCAGTTGGAGAGCACTACTGTCATTTTTATGCATTGAGTATAGTTAATGTTGGGTATGACCATGACTAGATATCCTCTACCCTGAATTACAATTTTTAGTCGTTGCTTGAATCTCAGAGGTGCTCTGCATTTATGTTTTGCGGTCTCAGAAAGGGCTAGCGAGATACCATGTTATCATATTATATCATGATTGTTTTGACAAAGTGTTGGCATCCGATATATCTTATTATTGCTCGCTAGTTGGTTATGTTATTTCCATGAGTAAATGTGAGACCTAAGTGTTATCATTCATGTGGTTAGTTCATAATCTTTGCTGAAAACTTGGATGCTAGTTAAGTATATATACAGACAATAAGAACAAAAGAGTTTGTAAAAGTTTTTCTTTGTCACTTTCAGTTTGTCAACTGAATTGCTTGAGGACAAGCAATGAGTTAAGCTTGGGGGAGTTGATACGTCTCAAATGTATCTACTTTTCCAAACACTTTTGCTCTGGTTTATGACTCTAATTTGCATGATTTGAATGGAACTAACCCGGACTGGCGCTGTTTTCAGCAGAATTGCCATGGTGTTATTTTTGTGCAGAAATAAAAGTTCTCGGATGGACCTGAAAATTTACGGAGAATTATTTCAGAATATATAAAAAATACTGGCGAAAAGATCCACTGGAGGGGGGCCACCCAGGCGCCACAAGCCCAGGGGGCGCGCCTAGCACGCTTGTGGGCCCCTGGCAGCTCCGATAACCCTAACTCCAACGCTATAAGTACCTATTCGTCCAGAAAAAAATATCAGAGAGAAAGAATCTTCATGTTTTACGATATGGAGCTGCCGCCACCTCCTGTTCTTCATCGGGAGGGCTGATCTGGAGTCCGTTCGGGGCTCCGGAGAGGGGAATTCGACGTCGTCGTCATCATCAACCATCCTCCATCACCAATTTCATGATGCTCACCACCGTGTGTGAGTAATTTCTTCATAGGCTTGCTGGACGGTGATGGGTTGGATGAGATTTGTCATGTAATTGAGTCAATTTGTTAGGGCTTTGATCCCTAGTATCCACTATGTTCTGAGATTGATGTTGCTTTGACTTTGCTATGCTTAATGCTTGTCACTAGGGCCCAAGTGCCATGATTTCAGATTTGAACCCTTTATGTTTTCATGAATATATTTGAGTTCTTGATCCTATCTTGCAAGTTATATGCACCTATTACGTGTTATGATCCGCATACCCCAACGTGACAATAATTGGGATTCTTTCCGGTGATTACCGTAGTTTGAGGAGTTCATGTATTCACTATGTGTTAATGCTTTGTTCCGGTTCTCTATTAAAAGGAGGCCTTAATATCCCTTAGATTTCCTTATGGACCCCGCTGCCATGGGAGGATAGGACAAAAGATGTCATGCAAGTTCTTATTATAAGCACGTATGACTATATACGGAATACATGCCTACATTACATTGATGAATTGGAGCTATTGTGTATCGCCCTAGGTTGTGACTGTTACATGATGAATGTCATCCAACATAATTATCCATCACCGATCCAATGCCTACGCTTTTCGCATATTGATCTTTGCTAAGTTACTTTCGTTACTGCTGCTGTTACAATCATAACAAAACTGCTACTGTTACTGTCTCTGTTACTATTGCTACTGTTACTACTGCTATTGAAACTATCATACTACTGTGCTACAAAACACTTTGCTGCAGATATTTAGTTCTCCAGATGTGGTTGAATTGACAACTCAACTGCTAACACTCACAAATATTCTTTGGCTCCCCTTGTGTCGAATCAATAAATTTGGGTTAAATACTACCCTCGAAGACTATTGTGATCCCCTATACTTGTGGGTTATCATGAATCAAGTGCGGAGCTAGATGGCAGTTCCTTACCTTCCCTCGTCTTAGAGGGTACGATCTTATCTTAGCGTCTTTCAGATTCTTCATAGTGTAAAATCCCAAGTGAACTCAATAAATAGAGCTATGCTCCCCGGCAGCGGTGCCAGAAAAAGGTCTTGATAACGCACAAGTATAGGGGACCGTGACAGTCTTCGAGGGTAGTATTTCACCCAAATTTGTTGATTCGACACAAGGGGAGCCAAAGAATATTTATGAGCCGTAGCAGTTGAGTTGTCAATTCAACCACACCTGGGATATAAAATCTCTGCAGCAAAGTGTTTAGTAGCACAGTAGCAATAGTAACAGCAACAATAACAGAAGCAGTTTGTGATGATTGTAATAGTAGTAGTAGTAACTTAGCAAAGGTCAATATGAGAAAAGCGTAGGCATTGGATCAGTGATGGATATTTGTGTTGGATGACATTCATCATATAACAGTCACAACCTAGAGCGATACACAATAGCTTCAATTCATCAATGTAATGTAGTCATGTATTCCGTATATAGTCATATGTGCTTATAATAAGAATTTGCATGACATCTTTTGTCCTACCCTCCCATGGCAGCGGGGTCCATAAGGAAACTAAGGGATATTAAGGCCTCCTTTTAATAGAGAACCGGAACAAAGCATTAACACATGGTGAATACATGAACTCCTCGAATTACAGTCATCCCCGGAGAGTATCCCAAACAATTGTCACTATGGGGTCTACGGATCACAACAATAACAAGTGCATATAATTAGTAGATAAGATCAAGAACTAAACTATATTCATGAAAACACAGAGGGTTCAGATCTGAAATCATGGCACTCGAGCCCTAGTGACAAGCATTAAGCATAGCAAAGTCATAGCAACATTGATACGTCTCCAACGTATCTATAATTTTTGATTGTTCCATGCTGTTATATTATCAATCTTGAATGTTTTTATATGCATTTACATCAATTATATATCATTTTTGGAGACTAACCTATTAACTTAGTGCCCAGTGCCAGTTGCTGTTTTCTGCCCTGTTTTTTTTTTACAGAAAATCAATACCAAACGAAGTCCAAATGCCACGAAACTTTTTGGAGATTTTTTTCTAGACATATACAACACTAGAAGCTTCGGGAGAAGACCAGGCGCCAGAGGGGGTGGCCACGAGCCACCAGGGCGCGCCTGGGAGGGGGGGCAGGCGCGCCCTGGTGCCTCGTGGGCCCACCCCAGCTCCGTTTGACCTAATTCCACCATTATAAATTTAGGAAAAATCAGAAACCCTTAGGGGAGTCCACGAAATACTTTTTCCGCCGCCGCAAGTTTCTGTTCCAGAGAGATCCCATCTGGAGGCCTTCTCCGGTACTCCGCCGGAGAGGGAATTGATCACGGAGGGGCTCTACATCAACCTTGCTGCCCTTCCGATGATGCGTGAGTAGTTTACCACAGACCTTCGGGTCCATATGCAGTAGCTAGATGGATTCTTCTCTCTTTTTGATCTTCAATACAATGTTCTCCTCGATGTTCTTGGAGTTCTATCCGATGTAATCACTTTTTGCGATGTGTTTGTTGGGATCCGATGAATTGTGAGTTTATGATCAGATTATCCATGAATATTATTTGACTCTTTGCTGCACTCTTTTATGCATGATTATTATAGCCTCGTATTTCTTCTCCGATCTATTGATTTGGTTTGGCTAACTAGATTGATTTATCTTGCCATGGGAAGAGGTGCTTTGTAATGGGTTCGATCTTGCGGTGCTCAATCCCAGTGACAGAAAGGGACATGACACGTATGTATCATTGCTATTAAGGGTAAAAAGATGGGGTTTATTCATACGTGAGTTTATTTTGTCTACATCATGTCATCGTTCTTAAGGCGTTACTCTGTTCTTTATGGACTTAATACACTAGATGCATGCTGGATAGCGGTCGATGTGTGGAGTAATAGTAGTAGATGCAGGCAAGAGTCGGTCTACTTGTATCGGATGTGATGCCTATATACATGATCATTGCCTTGGATATCATCATGATTATTTGCTTTTCTATCAATTGCCCAACAGTAATTTGTCTACCCACCGTATGCTATTTTCTCGAGAGAAGCCTCTAGTGAAAACTATGGCCCCCGGGTCTATCTAAATCATATTACTAAAACCCTAAAAATATTGCTGCCTTTTTCTTTCTTTTATTTATTTTATTTTGTATTTTTGTTTCTATCTATCTATCTATCACATACAATTTAATCTTGCAATTGACCACCGAGGGATTGACAACCCCTCGTTTGCGTTGGGTGCAAGGATTTGTTGTTTGTGTGCAGGTGCTGCTAACGAGGTGTTGCATGATTCTCCTACTGGTTCGATAACCTTGGTTTCATAACTGAGGGAAATACTTATCTCTACTGTGTTGCATCATCCCTTCCTCTTCGGGGAAAATACCAACGCACGCTACAAGTAGCAGGAAGAATTGCTGGCGCCGTTGCCGGGGAGACATCATCAACATCTATCAAGTACCTTTGCATAAACTCTCATCTCCTTGCATTTACTTTATTTGCCTCTCGTTTTCATCTCCCCCACTTCTAAAACGTTTTTACAAAAATATAAAAAATATTTTCCGTTTGCCTTTTTCTTGTTTGTTTGTTTGCTTGCTTGAAACTTGTTATCATGAGTGATTTTGGCATGGCGGAAACCGATGATGGTAAAACTCCTAAAAAGGGAAGTTCTACCCATCTTGATGCTAAAACTTTTGTGTTGGGACATGGTAATGTTATAGGAAAAAGTGTCATCCAAGAATTCTTTAATTGCATTGGGACCTTGGCTTTTGATGATGCACCTATACTTAAAGAAACTAATAATTATGCCGATGCTATTTCCGCACTTGTTCTTAAACTTGAAAGAAGATTTATTCGCACCCATCCTACTTTGCAAAGATTGTTTTATGAGTTACCGGTTATAAAAGATCCTAGAGCTAAGAAAATAGCTACCCTTGTTCTCATGAAAGAATTTGATCATATAGTGCGAGAAGCTAGGGAAATCTTTGACTTTTATGGTATGAGCCGTGAAAAACTGGTAATAGATGAGATCCTTTATAATAATGATTACTTGCTGAGATATTAGTTCTGCAATGACCACATCTTTGATGAGAATATTAAAAAGGAAGTTCCTCCTTTGAATATAATCCAACAAGTTTTCAATAGCGTCAATAGACAATACTCTTGGTTTGTAGCCGGTAATTAAGAGGGATTTAAAGATGGACAACTTGCTAATGCTAAAATTTCTATGGATGATATATTTCATATTACCTTTGAAAAACCCCTTGATAAAAGTGCACCTTTGGATAAGAAGAAGAAAGATGACAATACTTGAAACTATGCATTATGCCTAGCTAGGGGCATAAAACAATAGCGCTTGTTGGGAGGCAACCCAATAAATAAAATAATTTTTTTTATGTTATTGTGTGTTTTCACTTTCATGCTACTGGTATGATTGTGTTTTTGTGCTTTTAATTAGTGTTTGTGCCAAGTAAATCCTTTAGGATGATTTGGAAGATAATATAATTGATGCTGTTTGGAAAACAGAAAGTTTTGCGTCCAGTGCCCGAATTTTGTTTATGTACTGGAGCGTCAGAAAAATCTGAAATTTTTACACAGTATTGGTATATGAATTTCCCACGTTTTCCTAATTTTTCAGAATTTTTGGAGTTACATAAGTATGTCTTTTAAATATATTTCTACAGACTGTTCTGTTTTTGACAGATTCTGTTTTTGATGCACTACTTGCTGGTTTTGATGAATCTATGGATTGTATCGGGGGGTATAAGCCATGGTGAAGTTAGAGTACAGTAGGTATAATGCAAAAATAAAATATGAATGGGTTTGCAACAGTACTTAGAGTAGTGATTTATTTTGTTATGTTAACGGATCTCACGAAGGTTTTGTTGAGTTTTGTGTGATTGAAGTTTTCAAGTTTTGGGTGAGATCACGATAGATGAAGGAATAAGGAGTAGTAAGAGCCTAAGCTTGGGGATGCCCGAGGCACCCCAAGGTAATATTCTAGGAAGACTCAAGCGTCTAAGCTTGGGGATGCCCTGGAAGGCATCCCCTCTTTCTTCTACCAACCATCGGTAATTTTACTTGGAGCTATATTTTTATTCGTCACATGATATGAGTTTTGCTTGGAGCGTCTTGTATTATATGATTCTTTTCTTTGTTTGGTTTTTAGTTTGTCACAATCGTCCTTGCTGAACACACCTATCTTGAGAGAGCCACACGTTTATCATCATTTGTTAGAATACTCTATGTGCTTCACTTAAACTTTTTGAGCTAGGCAGTTGCTCTAGTGCTTCACTTAAATCTTTTTGAGCACGGTGGTGGCAATATTTTGAAGAAATAAACTCTCATACTTCACTTATATTATTTTGAGAGTTGATTAAAATTTTGAAGAAATGAATTCTCACGCTTCACTTATATTATTTTGAGAATTGACAAGATTAAAATTTTGAAGAAATGAATTCTCATGCTTCACTTATATTATTTTGAGAATTGATAAGATTGAAATTTTGAAGAAATATTTGCACTCTCATGCTTCACTTAAATCTTTTTGAGAGATGATAATAGTAACGGTAATTTGCACAAGATATGAATTTGGTCCCAAAGTGATGAATATTCAAGAGGGATATAATAAAAACTTTCATATAGATCATTGGATATGATAAGTGTGATTCCTTGCAATAGTTTTGTGATATGGAAATGATAATATGTGAGTCATGTTAGTGAGTAATTGTGATTTAGTAAAAATATTAGTGTTAAGGTTTGTGATTCCCTATGCATGCACATTAAGTCAATAGTTATGCAAAGAAATTATATCCTACTTATGGTGCATTATTCGGTGTTAGTTATGTTCAATGCATGTTTATGACCGTTTTTGTTTTTTGGTTGGTTGCTTCTCAATCTATTTGCTAGCCTTCATTTGTACTAAGCGAAAATACTGCTTGTGCATCCAAAATCCTTAAACCCAAGTTGTGCCAAATGAGTCTACTATACCTACCTATATGTGGTATTTCAATGCCGTTCCAAGTAAATTTGCGTGTGCCAATTCTAATTTTCAAAATAATTTTTCCGTTTTGTGTGCCCGTACCGCTCATGAAGCGGCAGGGGGTAGCCATTATTTTCCATGCTAGGTGTGTTATTCTCACGATGAGTGTTTATTCACTTGTCATTGCACGAGAGAGTGGCTGGTAATAGGGATGCCTAGTCCCACAATGAAATCAAAATTAACAACAACAAAATTCCTTGGAAAGTGTTGGTATGGAGGGCACCCATGGATACGGCTAGCCATGGATTGTGAAAGAATGGTGGAAAGGAAATAAACTTTACTTTCTGTTTGGGAACCGCCTATGATGTGTCTAGCATGGAAAATATTGGGAATTCTCGGTCGTTTTCGTTGACAGGAAAAGCATGCCTCTCAAAATATTTTTATCTCTTTAATTTCAGCTTTGAGCTCTAGCACATTTGACAAATCTCTGCTTCCCTCTACGAAGGGCCTATCTATTTACTTTTATGCAATTTTTATTTTATTTGAGTCTCCATCTTCTCTTACAAAAGCACCAACTAGAGAGCACTATTATCATACTTGTTCATTGGATGTAGCTAATATTTGAGTGTGTTTCATGAATGGATCAATGATTGAGCATAATGCGCTAGGGATAACTTTCTTTAGCGTTGATATTTTGAAAGACATGGTTGCTTGTTAGCATGCTTGAGTATTTATATCTTCATGTCAAATTATAGACTATTGCTTTGAATCATTCAAGTCCAATGTCAATGCTATAAAAGAAAAGAATATGTGATGAATATGATAGGCAGCATTCCACATCAAAAATTCTGTTTTTATCATTTACCTACTCGAGGACGAGCAGGAATTAAGCTTGGGGATGCTGATACGTCTCCAACGTATCTATAATTTTTTATTGTTCCATGCTATTATATTATCAATCTTGGATGTTTTTATATGCATTTACAGCAATTATATATCATTTTTGGAGACTAATTAACTTAGTGCCCAGTGCCAGTTGTTGTTTTCTGCCCTATTTTTGTTTTACAGAAAATCAATACCAAACGA
The DNA here is from genome assembly GCA_039707655.1 of Elymus sibiricus. Lineage (NCBI taxonomy): Eukaryota > Viridiplantae > Streptophyta > Magnoliopsida > Poales > Poaceae > Elymus > Elymus sibiricus. The sequence continues at coordinate 285,096,054 of CM077676.1, forward strand.
AGTCCAAATGCCACGAAACTTTTTGGAGATTTTTTTATGGACATATACAACACTAGAAGCTTTGGGAGAAGACTAGACGCCAGAGGGGGTGGCCACGAGCCACCAGGGCGCGCCTGGGGGGGCAGGCGCGCCCTCGTGCCTCGTGGGCCCACCCTAGCTCCGTTTGACCTAATTCCACCACTATAAATTCAGGAAAAATCAGAAACCCTCAGGGGAGTCCAAGAAATACTTTTTCCGCCGCCGCAAGTTTTTGTTCCAGAGAGATCCCATCTGGAGGCCTTCTCCGGTACTCCGCCGGAGGGGGAATCGATCACGGAGGGGCTCTACATCAACCTTGCTGCCCTTCCGATGATGCGTGAGTAGTTTACCACAGACCTTCGGGTCCATAGTTAGTAGCTAGATGGATTCTTCTCTCTTTTTGATCTTCAATACAACGTTCTCCTCGATGTTCTTGAAGTTCTATCCGATGTAATCACTTTTTGCGGTGTGTTTGTTGGGATCCGATGAATTGTGAGTTTATGATCAGATTATCCATGAATATTATTTGAGTCTTTGCTGCACTCTTTTATGCATGATTATTATAGCCTCGTATTTCTTCTCCGATCTATTGATTTGGTTTGGCCAACTAGATTGATTTATCTTGCCATGGGAAGAGGTTCTTTGTAATGGGTTCGATCTTGCGGTGCTCAATCCCAGTGTCAGAAAGGGACATGACACGTATGTATCGTTGCTATTAAGGGTAAAATGATGGGGTTTATTCATATGTGAGTTTATCTTGTCTACATCATGTCATCGTTCTTAAGGCGTTACTCCGTTCTTTATGGACTTAATACACTAGATGCATGCTGGATAGCGCTCGATGTGTGGAGTAATAGTAGTAGATGCAGGCAGGAGTCGGTTTACTTGTCTCGGACGTGATGCCTATGTACATGATCATTGCCTTGGATATTGTCATGATTATTTGCTTTTCTATCAATTGCCCAACAGTAATTTGTCTACCCACCGTATGCTATTTTCTTGAGAGAAGCCTCTAGTGAAAACTATGGCCCCCGGGTCTATCTAAATCATATTACTAAAACCCTAAAAATATTGCTGCCATTTTCTTTCTTTTATTTATTTTATTTTGTATTTTTGTTTCAATCTATCTATCTATCACATACAATTTAATCTTGCAATTGACCGCCGAGGGATTGACAACCCCTCGTTTGCGTTGGGTGCAAGGATTTGTTGTTTGTGTGCAGGTGCTGCTAACGAGGTGTTGTGTGATTCTCCTACTGGTTCGATAACCTTGGTTTCATAACTGAGGGAAATACTTATCTCTACTGTGCTGCATCATCCCTTCCTCTTCGGGGAAAATACCAACGCAAGCTACAAGTAGCAAACATCAATCTCAAAACATAGTGGATACTAGGGATCAAGCCTTAACAAATTGACTCGATTACATGACAAATCTCATCCAAATCCATCACCGTCCAGCAAGCCTACGGAGGAATTACTCACACCCGGTGGTGAGCATCATGAAATTGTTGATGGAGAAGGGTTGATGATGACGACGGCGACGCATCCCCCTCTCCGGAGCCCCGAACGGACTCCAGATCAGGCCTCCCGATGAAGAACAAGAGGTGGCGGTGGCTCCGTATCGTAAAACATGATGAAACTTTTTCTCTAATTTTTTTTCTCCGCGAGATGGTTCTTATAGAATTGGAATTAGGGCAAACGGAGGCCTGTGGGACCCACAAGCTCACTGGGCGCGCCCTCGGGGGGTGGGCGCGCCCTCGGGGGGTGGGCGCGCTCCCTGAGCTTGTGGCTCCTGAGTGGCCCCCCTCCAGTAGATCTCTTCGTCAATATTTTTTATATATTCTGGAAATATTCTCTGTAAATTTTCAGCTCAATCCGAGAACTTTTATTTCTGCACAAAAACAACAACATGGTAGTTCTGCTGAAAACAGCGTCAGTCCGGGTTAGTTTCATTCAAATCATGCAAATTAGAGTCCAAAACAAGAGCAAAAGTGTTTGGAAAAGTAGATACATTTGGGACGTATCAGAGGGGAAGATATGCTTATATATATTTCAACAACATCAAGTTTCCTCTCTTTATGTTGAAAGTTTTGAAGTTATACTTGTTTTGCCTTCCTATGCTAGTTGATTCTTGCTACAATAAATTGTTTGATTACAAAATCCCTATGCATAGAAAGTGGGTTAGGCTTAAATTTGTTTGCTATATGATTCATGATGCTCTCTTTATGTTTAAATTCTTACTTTTGTGTGAGCATCATCAAAATTATCTATGCCTAGCTAAAAGGCATTAAAGAAAAGCGCTTGTTGGGAGACAAACCAATATTTGTACCTACTATTTTTGTGTGTCCACATGATTAAGATACTGCATTGATCATGTTTTATATGTTTTATTTCAATAAAGTGCCAAGTAAAGCCTTTGGGATAGTGTGGATACTTGTTGATTTCATTCTGTGCAAAAACAGAAACTTTTGCATCCAGTGCTGGAATTTCTATTCTGTACTGGAACATGATAAAATCCTGAAATTTTTACACAGTATTGTGTAACAAATTTTTTACGTTGTCCTAATTTTTCAGAAGTTTTGGAGTTACATAAGTATGACTTAATTTTAGATCATTACAGACTGTTCTGTTTTCGACAGATTCTGTTTTTATTGCATAGTTTGCTTGTTTTAGTGTTTCCATAGCTTATATTGTGAGATATAAAATGTGGGAATGGTAGAATACAGTTGGAATTATGTGAGAACAATTATGAATCGTGTCTTGGTAGTACCTAAGTGGATGATTTATTTTTACCATACTATCTCACGAGTTCCGTTAAGTTTTGTGTGATTGAAGTTTTCAAGTTTTGGGTGTGATGACGATAGAAGGAGAATAAGGAGTGGCAAGACCCTAAGCTTGGGGATGACCAAGGCACCTCAAGGTAATATTCAAGGAAGAATCAAGCGTCTAAGCTTGGGGATGCCCCGGAAGGCATCCCCTCTTTCGTCTTCAATCTATCGGTATACCTCACTTGGAGCTATATTTTTATTCGTCACATGATATGTGTTTTGCTTGGAGCGTCTTTTCATTTTGTTTGTTGTTTGAATAAAACACATGGTTCTAAAATTTTGAATTGGAGAGAGTCCTCACATAGCTACTTAATTGCTTAGCTACTCTTCGTTCTTCACTTATATCTTTTGGAGTAGTTTGTCATTCACTCTTGTGCTTCACTTATATCCTAAGAGTAAATTGTTGAATGAATTGAATATCATCAATCTGAAATTATATAGTTCCATATGCTTAGTAATATTTTCACATTGGGTTTAGAAAGTAAAATCTATTGAATTTTGATAATCACAATATTGGTCATATAAGCAATTCATGAAAGATTAGTATATGGAAGAGAAATTCCACATACAAATATATTATCTTGGACATCTTTTATGATTGTGAATACCCTTTAATTATTTTCAAACTTGATCAAATAGTTGACATTGGACAAGGAAGACAAACTTGATCAACATGTGGTGCTTGTTTATAATCTTTGCTAGCCAAAAAAATTCTGTACTAAGCGGGAATACTGCTTGTGCATCCAAAATCCTTGAGCCAAGTTTCTTCCATGAGTGCCCACCATACCTACCTATATACGGCATTACCCTGTCGTTCCAAGTAAATTTGCATGTGCCATCTCTAATCATTCAAATAAACATTTGTTTTGTATGCAAGTACCACTCATGGAGCGACGGGGCAGTCAATATCTTCCATGCTAAGTGGGTTATTCTCACGACGAGAGTTTATTTACTCGTCTTGCACGAGAGAGGCTAGTATTTGGGATGCCCAGTCCCGTTAAGAAAAAACAAAGAAAAATATAATAAAACAAACTCCCCCTGGAAAGTTGATTGTTTGGAGGGCACCCGAGGATTCGGCTAGCCATGGATTCTGTCTGTATGGTTGTGGGGGAGTAAATCTTTTCCTTTCTGCATGGAAACCGCCATTAATGTGTTTAGAATGGAAGATATTGAAAACTTTGTCGTTAAACCGTTGACAGGAAAAGTACACCTCTCAAATGAAATTATCTCTGTTTTAAGCAATGAGCTCTGGCACATAAGCAATTCCATGCTTCCCTCTGCGAAGGGCCTATCTATTTACATTTCATGTTGAGTCAACTTCTTATTCCAACCTCAATTATTCTCCACTTGGCAAGCATCATATAGTGGGGAAAGATCCAGGCACATATATCCAGTCAAATGTATTTGATCATGAGTTATTATTGTTGACAATTATCTCTATGATAAGTAAGTTGGGAGGCAAAACATTAAGCCCCTATCTTCCTCTGTGTTCGATGGATGCTATTTGTTATAAAAATATGCTTTGAGTACTAGCAATCATAAAAGATTATATGATAATTGAGTATGTGGAGCTCTTACTTAGACTTTCCTGAAAATAAGATGAATTGTAATTGTTTGATGACTAAGAACATAGTTTGTTAAGTTTCAAGATAATGAATTGTTTAAACCATAACATGTGAATTGATTGCTATTCTATCATGATGAGTTTATGAGAAAGAGTTGTTGTTTATGATGCTAGGAAAAGTGATTATAATTATCATTGATCAAACTTATGCACTATGCTAGCATTCACACTTCATAAATTATTTCTTTTATCATTTACCTACTCGAGGACCAACAGGAATTAAGCTTGGGGATGCTGATACGTCTCCAACGTATCTATAATTTATGAAGTATTCATGCCATGTTTACAATAATTTTATATGGTTTTGGTGCACTTTTATATGATTTTGATGGACTAACATATTAACCTAGTGCCCAGTGCCAGTTGCTGTTTTCTGCATGTTTTTGGTTTTCCAGAAAATCCATACCAAACGAAGTCCAAACGCGACGAAACTTTTAGACGATTTTTTTGGAAGGAAAGAGACCCAGGAAGCTTCGAGGGAGTACCAGAAGACCCGCAGGGGCCCCACAAGGCAACATGGCACGCCCTGGGGGGTAGGCGCGCCCTGATGGCTTGTGGGCCCCCCTGTGGCACCTCTTCACATGATTCCAACGTTGAAAATGCTTATATATTCGGAAACCCCCGAAAGTTAACCTAGATGAGTTTTTTCGCCGCTGCAAGCCTCTGTTCCGAAGCAACCTCATCCGGAGCTCCGTTCCGGCACCCTGCCGAAGGGGGGAAGTCATCACCGGAGGCCATCTTCATCATCCCCGCTGCCTCCATGACGAGGAGGGAGTAGTTCACCCTCGGGGCTGAGGGTATGTACGAGTAGCTATGTGTTTGATCTCTCTCTCGTGATCTTGATCTGGCACGATCTTGATGTATCCATGAGCTTTGTTAATATAGTTGGATCATATGGTGTTCTTCCCACTCTATCTTTGTTGTGATGAATTGAGTCTTGCTCTTTGAGGTTTTGTTATGTCAGACTGAATATTTGGATTTGAGATCACTTGGTGTATATCTTGCATGTGGATACCCGTGGTGACAATGGGGTATTCTATTGAGTCACTTGATATATGTTTTGGTAATCAACTTGCGGATTCCCGTACTGACATTGGGGTAATCTAGGCATAGAGGTTGATACATGTTTTTGTCCTACTTTCTTCGATAGGAACTTTGGAGTAATTCTTTGTCGCACGTTGAGGGATTGTTATATGAATCAATTATGTTAGCACTGTTGAGAGATTGCACTAGTAAAAGTATGAACCCTATGCCTTGTTTCTAAGCATTGAAACACCATTTTTACTCTTTTGTTACTTGCTACCTTGCTGTTTTTTATTGTTCAGATTATAAAAACCTATATCTACTATCCATACTGCACTTGTATCACCATCTCTTCGCCGAACTAGTGCACCTATACAATTTACCATTGTATTGGGTGTGTTGGGGACACAAGAGATTGTTTGTATTTGATTGTAGGGTTGTTTGAGAGAGACCATCTTCATCCTACACCTCCCATGGATTGATAAACCTTAGGTCATCCACTTGAGGGAAATTTGCTGCTATCCTACAAAACTCTAAGCTTGGAGGCCCACTGAGTCTACAATAATAAAGTTGTGTAGTAGACAATAGGGGGGCTCCAAGATGTGATCAGCTTTGCCCATGATACCAAGATGATATGGGGTAGGGGCCCAAGGGTGGCCTAATTTTCACACTTGGAGGGGAAAAGAGGAACACTCAAGAACACAAAAGGAAACACTCAGGACAATATCCAGTTACACATCCACTCTCAAAGCAAACACATACAAGATCCATAAGGTACATGAACAACAAAGGGAAAAGAGTAGCAAGGGTAAAGTATTCCCAAAGCCCAAAGGAAGATGAGGTGGCTTGATGATCTATGATGAGATTCTTCTCCACATGGGGGGTCTTGTAATCTTTGAGAGATTCTTCTCCTGGGAAGGAGGTCTTGATCCTCTAGGAGTAGGTACAAGGAGCAAAGCTATCTCAATTTAGTCTAATATGCTTTGCTAACCCTAGAGAGGAGGTAAGGGACGACTCTATATAGTCTAAGTCGGATTAGGGGCGAGAGAGAGGGATACATGGCCACTTTGGCTGAACTGTGCGCAGGTACGACCGAATGATCCAGGGTGTTATCCGGATGCTCGGGCATTGGCCAGATGATCCGAGTTGGAGCCTAGATGTCGGGGTTGGGTAGCCGGCTTGTGGGTGTCCTCCCGGGCCTTGTCGTCCGAGAAGGAGTGGTTTGGCCTCGCTGTGTGGCCCTCCTACTGACGAACACGGACGTCCGGGTTGGAAGGCGGATGGTCCGGGCGCTGTCCAGATGGACAGCCGGATGTGTATCCATAGGGCCTTTTTGTTTGGGTTGGCCCGGATCGTCCGGGTAGGAGTCCGGACATCTGGACAGGTGCTGGAGCGGTCTTCTCTTCTCTTCTTCTCCTTTCTCTATTTTTGTCCTAGCTTGGCCTTGCTCTCTTGCTTCTCCATGGTTGTTTGCTTGGTACCCAAGTATGCACAAAGTCTTTGTTTGAAGTAGTAGTCATGTCTCATTTGAATACATAGAGAGTTCAAAGAGGAGAGAGGTAACCTCGGTTTCAATAGCGCGTGCACGGGCTCTAGTCATTGGTCCACTTGGCGCTTGGGGTGTTGGTGTAGAATCCATGGGAATGGTTGTAGGGTGCTCCGCATCACGTCTGGCGAATGACGTCAAGTCATATACATATAACAAAAGAAGGCTAGGATGAGGTGGTTGCTTGACAGTGCACGAAAAGAAGTTAATGGTTATTTGTGGCAGGCTGCATGTCAAGATAAATAAGATAATGATGATGGATTAGTGAATTGGTTGTGTGCTGTATGATCTACGGGCATGTGTTTGCATGCAAATGAGGGTTTGAAATTGAGAGGTATGGTTTTTCATGGTGGACAAATGAGGGGCGTGCCGAAGCTATCCACGGACAGGGTCATTAGTTCGGTCATAGAAGCTCTTAGGGCAACTCCTGTGTGATTCACCAAGACGTCCCCCAAATGTTTGGTCCACGCTATCTGAACCCTTTTGGACATCAAACATTGTGCACCATACGTTCGCGGCACGGTCCAAACATCCAAATTCCCGTAAACCGGTACCAAACCCGGGAGAGGTTTGGGCGGTCCGAACGTCCACGTGGCACATTTGTTAGACTACATCTCCCCACACCCTATCGCTGTCCATGGACACATTCAGACGTGTTTGTGGACATCTGGTGTTTCTGTTTTGCTGCACTATGTTGGAGTTGCATGAATGTGTCCGTGAACACGTTCAAACATATTCACAGTATTTTTTTTGTGTCTGTTTTGGTGCGGTGCATCACGTTGGAGTTGTGATACGAGCAAGTTCCTATTGGCTAAAATGAAAAATGCACATTGGGCTATGGTGGCCCACCAACGAGTAACAGACACGACTTTACCTAGAGCGCCCTTATGTCTCGCTTAGAGCGAAACATATGACTGCCTCGCCTGAAGTTTTTTCTCATTGTGTTTTCTCATTTTTTGTTTTTCTTTTTTCTTTTTTTCTCACTTTTGTTTATACATCCAAATATTCTAAATATATATTACAAAAAACAGTTTACATAAATTTTTCAAAAATGTTTATCATGCATTTAAAAATGTTAAATGTGTATATAAAAAATATTTATGATGTATAAGAAAATATATACCAAAAATGTACAAAGTGTATGAAAAAAGTAGACATAAAAAAAATTCAATTTTTTTAATCATGTATTTAATTTAGAAACTGTTAAACACGTATATAAAAATGTTCCTGATGTATACAGAAAATGTATGATGTGTATGATAAAAATATATGTTTTAGGAAATGTTAACCATCTATTTGGAAAATGTTAAACATGTATATATAAACTGTGCCTGATGTATACAAAAAATATGGAAAAAGTAGTCATAAAAAATATATGTTTTACAAAATGCTAATCATGTATTTCCAAAATGTTAAATGTGTATATAAAAAATGTTGTTGATATAAACAATTTTTTTACAATGTATATGAAAAGGTAGACATAAAAAATATAAGTTTTCAAAAATATTAATCATGTATATAAAAAGTTCCTGATGTATATAAAAAATGTACAAAGAAAAAGAAGAGAACCAATAAAAAAAGAAAAATAAAGAAATTCAAGGAAAGAAAAGCAAGAAAATAAAACAGTGAAAACCTAAAAAGGAACAAAAGAAAATGAATAAAAAAAGTAAAAACCTTGAAAGAAAAGTAAAAACCAATTGAAAAACAAAGAAGAATAGAAAACCGGTGAATGAAAAAAGGAAAAAAAACTAAATAAAACAGGTGCAAAAGATTTAAAAACAACGAAAATCGAGAAAGAAACAAAAAAACAGATGAAACCAAGAAATAAAACCAAAAAAAGAAAAGGTAAAAAAACTAAAGAAAACCAATACAAAAGAATGAAACAATGAAAATCGAGAAAGCAAAAGGAAGAAGAAAACCAAGAAACCAGAAAAAAATTGAAAAAAGAAAACAAACGAAAAATCAAGGCAAAATGCAGCAGCGACTGAAGGAACGAACGAAATCATTAGTTAAGGAGCACTCTTTGTAAAGGTCACTCCCACCTTCCCAGATTGCGACAAGTGTCGCACTGCATATACGCCACTTGTCGCAACCTGAGAGTTTTCCCTTTTTTCGTAAATTCGTTTATTCAAAACGTTTTATCTCTCAAACCGCGCGTCCAAATCTCGAACCGTTTTCACCGTTGGATTCCTCGTGTCGAGATCTTCAAAACTAGAACCCATGTAGATAGGTTTCGACGAATTTTTTTCACGAAAAAAATCGATCCAGGAGCACGTTTTTCCCTTTTCGACAGGCACGGCCGTGCCCCCTCGCGGAAGCAAATCCGTGCCTCTCGTTGTAGAAAAAAAAAGAAAACATGTTTTTTCCCTTTTGCGAGAGACACGGTAGTGCCTCTCGCGTAAGCAAATCCGTGCCTCCACGAGAAGTAAATGCGTGCCTCTCGCGAAAAGAAAAAAAAACCATTTTTTCCATTTTCGAGAGGCACGGTCGTGCCTCTCGCAGAAGCAAATCCGTGCCTCTACAGAAGTAAATCCGTGCCTCTCGTGATAGGAAAAAAACGATTTTCCCCCTTTTGCAAGAGGCACGGCCGTGCCTCTCGCGGAAGCAAATCCGAGCCTCCACGAGAAGTAAATTCGTGCCTCTCGTGGAAAAAAACGCATTTTTCTCTTTCGAAGCCTCTCGCGAAAACAAATCCGTGCCTCTACGAGAAGTAAATTTGTGCCTCTCGTCGTTGGAAAAAAAAAAGAAAATGCATTATCTCCTTTTTGCGAGAGGCATGTCCGTGACTTTCGCGGAAGAAAAAAAAGAAAACTTGTTTTTTCGTGTCAATTTTTTTTTTCGAAACTTTTTTTTTCCAAAACCTAAAAAAAGCCGGGGAAAAACTGAAATGACGAATAAACTGAAAAATCATCTAAAAGCCGAAAACGCGTGTAGAAAAATAAAAATCAAATCAAATCTGGAGGGAGCGCCCAGAGCACGACATGTAGCGGCAGCTGAGAGCGCCAAGTGACGCGCTCTCAGCCCACCTCAAATGACCCTTGGGAAGGTTCCCGAAGGAGCGCTCTTTGATTATGCTCTCCCGAACAAACGCAGTGGGCATCAACCAGACCGGGAGAGCAACTAATTAACGAGCGCTCCTTCGGGAGCCTCCCAACGATCACTTGGGGTGGGCTGAGAGTGCGCCAAGTGGCGCGCTCTCAGCCGCCACCACGTGTCGCGCTCTGGCGCTCCCTCCAAATTTTGTTTTTGTTTTATTTTTCCACACGCGTTTTCGGCTTTTTAAACGGTTTTTTCCGGTTTTTTCGGCTTTTTGGTTTTCCACCGGTCTTTCTTAGCTTTTGGCCGAAAAAACTTCAATTTTTTTTGCGTGAAAAAACACGTTTTTTTTTCTTCCGCGAGAGGCACGGTTTTGCTTTCGCGAGAGACACGGATATGCCTCTCGGAAACGAAAAAAACGTGTTTTCTTTTTTTTTCTTTCCGCGAGAGGCACGTTTTTGCTTCCGTGAGAGGCACGGTTTTGCTTTCGCGAGAGGCACGGCCGTGCCTCTCGGAAACGAAAAAAAATACTCCCTCCGTTTCAAAATATAGTGCGCCCGTGCTTCCCGAGGTTCAACTTTGACCATAAATTTAACCAATGAGACCGACTGCGGCGGGAGCAAAAATTATATAATTGAAAACTTCTTTCGAATACGAATTCACTGGTATAATTTTTGCCCCCGCCGCAGTCGTTCTCGTTGGTCAAATTTATGGTCAAAGTTGAAGCACGGAAACCGAGTACGCACTATATTTTGGAACGAAGGGAGTATGTTTTTTTTTCTTTCGCGAGAGGTACTGTTTTGCTTCCGCGAGAGGCACAGATTTGCTTACGTGAGAGGCACGGCCATGCCTCTCATAAACGGGAAAAAACGTGTTTTCTTTTTTTGCCTTCCGCGAGAGGCACGGTTTTGTTTCCGCGAAAGGCACGGATTTGCTTTCGCGAAAGGCACGGCCGTGCCTCTCGAAAACGAAAAAAACGAGTTTTTTTTTCCTTCTGGAAGAGACACAGGTTTACTTGCCCTGGAGGCACGGATTTGCTTCCGCGAGAGGCACAGTCGTGCCTCTTTCGGAAAGGGAAAAAAACGTGCTCCTGGTTCAGTTTTTTCGTCCGGTTTTTTCGTGAAAAAAAAGTTCGTCCAAAACCTATCAACATGGTATCTAGTTTTGAAGATCTCGACGCGAGGAATCTAGTGGTGAAAACAGTTCGAGATTTGAACGCACGATTTAAGAGATAAAACATTTTGAATAAACGGATCTACGAAAAAGGGAAAAAACTTCCATGTTGTGACAAGTGGCGTACATGCAGTGCGCCAGTTGTCGCAACCTGAGAAGGTGGGAGTGATTTTTGAAAGAATACTCCTTAATTATTATTAGTGACTAGTAAATATGCCCATGCGTTACTACGGGTAATTTAATTTAATTGTTTTGGCCATGAATAATTTAGTCGAAGTCCAATCTTCATTTTGGTTTTATTAGCGCATTTATGATTGTCGTTGTCAAGACCGTGTGGTATAGATGTGAAGAGCCGTACTCATTTCCTCCGGCGGTGCCTCCTTCAACTCTCCACTCCCCTAGGGTTGAAGCCGTGGTGTGTATGGAAGAGTATTTGAGCCGGATAAACATATGGTGGAAGGGTTGCAGTTGCAGAGGAAGGGGCGCACAATGGATTTCAATCAGGTGCCTGTTTTCTCGACTTTGAAACATATTCTTCGATGTATTAATTACAATTTAAAGCATTATTTGAAGTAAGAGCACTGGTCTATACATGATGTTTCTTGTCTGATTTCAGTACGATGTTGTATATCGGATCATCGATGCCTAGTGACAAAGCATATCATATCGACAATTAACCATCATACTGACAATAAAAATATTGTACACATAGCACCTCTTTTCAGTTACTGACATCTATGCAATATTTACATATCTATCATTCAACAATTGAGAAGCCTAAAGAGAAAGGATCAATTAAAGGTTACCCTGTTGTTGATGCATGGTGCGTGCATTAGGTGAGCTGGGAGCCGAGTGAACTCTCGCCGGCGAGTATGGCTTGCACAACATCAAGAAGATATATATAGATGTACCAAACATGTACAATATCCCAGAGATGGATATATTATTTTTAGATAGGAGGCATCTGCCCGGCCTTAGAATGAGGCCCTTGGAGTACAAGAAGTAGCAAAAGCAAAAGCAAAAGCAACAGCTAAGCAGACAGGCAGTGCGGATACAAGCCGGCGGCCATACACGCGACGCAGCGCGGGAGCAACATAAAGCTAAAGTGAAAAGCACAGGTAAAACCAAAGCCATCAAGCAGGCGACGAAAGGCTCTCGAGGTAGCTAGGGCGGCGAAGACCCCTAAGATGCACGACGAAGCTCAGTGCACTTTGTTCGCACCCTTGAAGCGAGCACCTCCACGTGCCTTCTGTCTTGAGATGGATATATTATGGGTGGAGGTAGCCGGTGACGTGATCAATCGGTAGTCATTGAGCAGCTAGCTCATTGATCTAATTAGCTACAAAGGGGATTCCCTACTTGCATTGGCTTATAATGGCTGATAAACTAATTAAGCAGGAAGAAGGCACTGGCCGTGGTGAACTCTGTCTTGATCAATCACCTGCATGTTTCTGCCCAGATGGCAGCACGCATGTGGATGTTCGCAGCAATGGTAGGTAAACAGATGCATAACTTCGCCTTATTTGTTAACTTCAGTTAAAAACGTCGGCAACAAACTCTGTTCACGATTTTTTTTCTTGAGACTTTCAATCCGGCACGTGCATGGAGTTGAGCACTTGAGTTTAAGTTATTCGGGAAATTTGAAGCTTTTTAAGTTTTAGCTGTTAACTTCAGTTAAAAACGTCGGTACCAAACCCTGTTCACATTTTTTTTTCTTGAGACTTTCAATCTGGCACATGCATGGAGTTGAGTACTTGAGTTTAAATTATTCAGGCACATTGATGCATTTTTAGTTTTATCTATTAACTTCAGTTAAAAACAATGGCACCAAACCATGTTCATGTTTTTTTTTCTTGAGATTTTCAATCCGGCATTAAATTATTCTATAACTGCAGTTAAAAACCTAAACAATCAAGCATCATGGAAGATGATTCAACGTGCATGTCCCTCCCTCCTTGTAAACTATACATGCAGCACGCATGTCTCACGATTCCCCTCCACTACATATATAGAAGGTTAATTAGCCTCCTCTTTTCTTTAAATCCTCCCTTCCATATTTCTTTATATCACGATCCCTGAAATTGCTTTCTTATATTTCCTCGGCTCTTATTTCACATATATAGAAAGCTAATTAGCCTTCTCTCTTTTTTCCCTTATATTTCCTTGATTCATAGAAATCCTCTTAACTGGCCACAATAGCCGCTCTTTTCTTGTAACGTCCAAGATGAAGCTCTATCCCAATCACGTGATGAAGTCGTGATTGGGACAGAACCTCATTTTGCATGCATAGCAAGGTGGTTCTCATACACATACTATACTGAAAAGATGAGAGTACCAGATAAAGGCTTACACTCACCACATGCTACAACATTAAATACATATCATCATGCATACATTCATCCAAAAGAAAGCAGAGTCCGACTACGGACAAAATCAAACGATAAAATCACCACCCTGCTATTATCCCCAGATCGACCGACTAGGACCCGCTACTGATCGTCTGGGAACGACACGTACATACGAGCACGCTCCTCGTCATACTCCCACTGGAGCTCTGTACCATCACCTGTGTCTGTCTCAGAAGTACCTGCAGCTGTTGTTGTAATAAACTATGAGCCACGGGGACTCAGCAATCTCATTACCTAAGGTATCAAAACTAACAAAGCTTAATGGGTGAGGTATGGTTAAGTGGTGAGGTTGCAGCAAGCACTAAGCATGTTTATATCTGGCTAACTTACGAGTACAAGAATAAGATGAATGTTCTACGCATAACGGGCGCAAATTTAATATGATCAAGAAGTGATCATGAACACCTACTTACGGTTCAAACATAACCCCACCGTGTTCTCTTTCCGAACTCCCTCGAAAAGAGACAATCACGGTTACACACACGGTTGATGTATTTTAATTAGAATTAGTGTCAAGTTATCTACAACCGGAGGTTATAAATATCCAAGTCACCACATAACCGCGGGCATGGCCTTCCGAAAAATATAACCCTGCAGGGGTGTTCCAACCTAGTCCATCACAAACCAACACAAGCCGCGGTGGAAAAACCTCAACCTCGAGATAGCCCGATCAACCTCGAGTCAGCCCGAAGTATCCTCGGAATCCCGGTGCACAAGACATTTCGACAATGGTAAAACAAGTCCAGCAAGACCTCCCGACGTGCCGACACCCTGATAGTAGCCGCGCGTATCTCGTCTCAGGCCACGATCGGATGAACACTCCGTACAACTAAAACCAGTGCCTCGAGTTTCCTCGTGGTGGCGCTGCAAGGGGCTCTAGTTTGGACCAACACTCATGAGGAGCACTGGCCCGGGTTGTTGATTAAGAATCCTCGGGTTAATTACTCCCTATGGAAGTTTTAGTTGTTATTAGGCAAATGGTAAAACCAAAGTTGGGCCTTGCTAGAAGCACTTTATTCAAAGCGAACTGTCAAGAGGGTCCCATAACCCCTGAGCATGTTAGGAACGCAAATCAAGGATCATAACACCGATATTACGGAAACTAAGGCGGCATGAGTGGAACAAAACACCAGGCAAAAGGCCGAGCCTTCCACACACAACCAAGTATATAGATGCATTAATTAAATAAGAGATATTGTGATATCCCAACATATCCATGTCCCAACATGGAACAACCTGCACTGCACCTGCAACTAGCAACGCTATAAGAGGGGCTGAGCAAAGCGGTAACATAGCCAAACAACGGTTTGCTGGGTAGTGGAGGTTAGAGGCTGTATCATGGCATACAGGAGGCTTGACAGACAAGTGGTAGGTAACGAGACATAGCGATAGCAACGAGACAACTAGCAAGCAAAGATAGTAGTGATATCAAGGATAATGATCATCTTGCCTGAAGTCTCTTCGGTAGGATAGTAACTCTGCTCCTCGAACACATTCTCAACAGGACCCTCGAACTCGGAATCGTCTCCCGGTACTACCCATAAGAAAGAACAAGCACCGAAATAAACAAACAATCATGGCATATATGCACAAGCAATATGATGCATGCATGGTATGGTAAAATAGCAATCATGACATGAATGGAGTAATGGTGCTACCGGGACGACAGAAATGGTAACGAGAAGTGAACGGTGAAGGAAAAGATGGATATGGGCAAAATCTTGGCAACCCAAGTATGCCACTGGAAAGAATGGAAGATTTCGCATGAAATCGATATAAAGATCACGAAGAACGGATGCGTAGAACTCAAATGGTGAGCAAAACAAATATGCAATGCAATCTGCCATGAACAGCAACATGCCAACTTACACGCATCAAAACAGAAAGCTACAGTACACTAAAATGCTCATACAAGATATGTTGTTGTAGCATACGAGATGCACAGCAATTCATTCCATAGGTTCAAATTCATTAGAATCACCGATTAATTGGAATGAAGACATCAAGATGCAAAGATAATGTTACAGCTGAAAATAACAGAGTGAATGATGATAGAAACATGGGCAGGCAGTATTATCATGGTTGTTACAGTAGGCAAAACATCTACAAAATGCAAGAGATTGGTATGCACCTACAGTACACATGGCATAGATCATTTCATTACATTGGCACAAATCCATAGGAAGCATGGATTCATCACAACAAAGCTCACAAAATGCAACTTAAAGTTGACAGCAAACTGCTACAATGACTAGGCATATTTAGAGCAACATTTATATATGCTACAGGAGTTTAATATGGCATCAAAAGGCATGGCATGAAAGTACTGGTAACATAGAGCAAATCATGTTTAATGAGCATGGTCATATGAGCTATGGATTTGTGGCATTCATCAAGTCAAAATGACAAGTTTAATAACATGCAGATTAAGACGGCAATATTTCAGCAAGTGGAATCAGCAACATTACCATAGCATGTTTGCAAGCTTGTGTCAGTGCTCTAACAGGTTTATCATGGCATGGAAAAAAATACCAACAGCAAGATGACATGAAAATGCTCCAAAGTCATGTTCAAAGTATACTCATATGGCACTTGCATTAATTCACACAAAAATCACAAAATGCAATATACTGTGAAAATGACATGCACCAAAACTTGCTCAAATGACAGAACTAATATCACAGATGAATTAGTTGGATTTTTCTCCCCCATTTTGATATATAATATGCATATGTTTCTATATGAAAAATGCCCACAAATGCATTCACAAAATACTGCCAGAAATGGAAAATGCCAGAAATGGCAAACTGCCAGAACTGGAATGTCCAGATTTGGACATTGCCCGATTTGGAAAATGGGCACTTTCCAGAAATGGAATTTCGAAATAGATAAAAAAATAAAAAGAAGAAAGGAGGGGGGTGTGTGTGCGTGTGTATGACAGTGGGGCCAAGGCGTCAGTGTCACAACAAAATAAAAAGGCCAAGGAGGAAAATGTGTGTAGTCTGGGATTCGAACCCAGGTCTCCCCGATGGAGTAGCGTGGACGCAGCCACTGCGCTACTGCTACGGCTGATGTTAGGAAGGGGCGCGAGGCAATATGAACTAGCCTCGACCGGGAATTGTGTCTGCTCTCAGCGGTGAGAAAAAGATGCCGACAACGCCGGCGAGCAGCGGCGACCTGGCAGAGCTCAGGAGGCAACCGCGGGCCTGCGGGATTAGCCGCGGCGAGGCTCAGCGACGAGGGGGTGTGCAGGGCGCTCGAGCTCGAGCGCTGCTCGGCTCGGGGCCATGGCGAGCGCGGGCGAAGCAGCGGTGCAGCGAGATGAAGCAGGCAAGGCGCGCGCGGGGGTGCAGAGAGCGCGTGCGGGTGCTGCGTGCACGCGTGCAAGGGTGCAGCAAGGCGTGGTGTGCGTGCAGGGGCGCGGCGAGCGATGCAAGATCCGAAACAATAACACACAAAAAAAATGCTACTTGCCGGAGCACCGAGAGCACGATGATGGCACGGACAGCACGATGCGAACGAGATGCCATCGACGACGAGAAGGATCAGGGAGGAGCGTAGGCTCACCTAGTGTCCACAAGACATGAGGATGTGGCCGGAGACGCGACGGAGATGGCGCGACGACGCGCGGGAACTTGCCGGTCTTCGGTTCTGGGAAGGAGTGGAAGAAGACGAGTCGAGGAGGCCGGTGCAGAGGCCGTGATGACGAGTTCTTGGTTGTAGGCGAAGGAGGGATCGTCGGAGGGTCTCTCCACGGCGTCCGGAGGGTCGGAGACGCGGCGAGGAGCTACCCCGAGCTCGAGCTTCTACTCGGTCGGAGCATGGTGGACAGGGCGACGGCTATGGCGAGGTCTGCCTTACCTGGCGGCGGCAAGGGAAGGAGAGGGATGGAATCGGTCGAGGGAGGCTAGGGCAAGCGCTAGGGCAAGTTTTATAGGGCTCTAGGGGCTCCTCCGGCCGTCAAATCGACCGGTTGCCGACGTGGCTCCTCTGGATGGCCTGCCGTACAGGTGGACGAAGCTCCTGTCGCTAGTGGGCTACGAGGGTTGCGTTGGCTGGGCTGCTGCTGCTGCTAGCTGGGTCGCGCTACTGCTGTTGCCTTTTCTATTTCTCGAAATTCCTTCATACAGGAAAATAAAACAGAAAAGCATAGAGAGATTGGAGAGGGGTGTGAGATATATAAAAATATCCCATGAACCCTTGAATTATGCACTATTTGAATAAAATGGTTTGGACATTTTTAGGGATAGAAAAATATCACAAGTTTGAATTAATTTCAAACTTGAGGCATTTTTGAATCCAACCTGAACCAGTCCAAAAAAGATGAAACTTGGAGGGGAGACATATGGCATGTTCTAGAGAATTTAGGAAAATAGTGGACATTAAATTGGGATATAAATATATCCTCATGAATAAAATTGGAAAGAAGAGGGTATTGGGGATGATGATGGTGGAAGTAGTATGCATGGGTGACACCTCAGAAGTTGGGTGAGAAAAAGAAGGGGCTGGCAACACACAATGCATACATGAGCAACACAAAACATATGAAGGATGCAATGCACATTGCAATAATATGGAGATGAAATGCAAAGAGAAAAGAAATGAAAACACAAACATGAAGACGCAACAATTTATTATGGCAAACATGGCAAATCCATACATGGCAACATAGTTGAGGTTACAAAATAGGAAGGATCACACTCGGGGTGTTACAACTCTCCCCCACTATGAAAGAATCTCGCCCCGAGATCTAGGAATGGAAGAAATCGGGATATTCGGAACGGAGGTGGTCCTCGCGTTCCCAAGTAGCTTATCGGTTGGAATGATGTGACCACTTCACTTTCAGGAACTTGATAGACTTGTTGCGAGTCTTGCGCTCAATTTCTTCGAGAATGGCAATGGGATGCTCTCGGTATGACAAATCATCTTGGAGTTCGATGTCTTGGAAGTCAATGGTGCGCTCGGGTGTCTTGAAGCACTTGCGAAGTTGTGACACGTGAAACACATCGTGCAAATTTGAGAAGTTTGATGGTAGCTCGAGTTGGTAGGCTAGATCGCCTCTTTTGCCAACTATCTTGAAAGGGCCCACGTATCTTGGAGCAAGCTTTCCTTTGATACCGAATCGTTGAGCACCTTTCATGGGAGAAACACGGAGATAAACATGGTCTCCAATCTCGAAAGCCAAGTCACGGTGCTTGCTATCATAATAGCTCTTCTGGCGTGATTGCGCTGCTTTAAGATTCTCACGGATGATACGACACATCTCTTCAGCTTCAGAAATCATATCATTGCCAAGAAGTTGGCGTTCACCAGTTTCGGACCAGTTGAGGGGAGTACGGCACTTTCTGCCATAGAGGATTTCAAATGGGGCCTTGCCCGAGCTTGCTTGGAAACTGTTGTTGTAGGAGAACTCGGCAAATGGGAGACAATCTTCCCACTTCATGCCAAAAGAGATGACACATGCTGTTAGCATATCCTCAAGAATTTGATTGACTCTCTCGACTTGGCCACTAGTCTGAGGGTGAAAGGCAGTGTTGAAACGAATCTTTGTGCCCATAGCTTGCTGGAAGGAATCCCAAAACCTGTAAGTGAAGATGCTTCCACGGTCTGAGGTGATCAACTGAGGAATACCATGCAAGGAGACCACTCTGGAAGTATACAACTCCGCCAACTGAGCTGCAGTGATAGACTCCTTGACTGGTAAGAAGTGAGCGACTTTTGTGAGCTTGTAAATGACCACAAAGATGGCATCATTCCCTTTCTTGGACTTGGGAAAGCTGGTGACAAAGTCCATCTCAATATGATCGAATTTCCACTCGGGGATAGGTAGAGGTTGAAGAAGTCCTGCTGGACGCTCGTGTTCCGCCTTCACTCTACGGCAGACATCGCACCCGTTTACGAACTGAGCGATTTCATGTTTCATACGAGTCCACCAGTAAGTTGACTTGAAATCATGGTACATCTTGGAGCTGCCTGGATGAATTGACAAGAGGGAATTGTGTGCTTCGCTCATTATGACCTTCCTGAGATCACCTTTTGGCACAACTAGCCTGTCCTCAAAGAACAAGGTATCCTTGTCATCAATTCGATAGCACTTATACTTGGGAATGCTCTTTGCAATGCCGTGTTTTACCTTCTTCACCATGGCATCTAAAAGCTGAGCTTCACGAATTTGATCCTCCAATGTGGGAGTGATCTGAAGGTTGGCGAGGAATCCTTGTGGGATAAATTGGAGGTTGAGCTTTGATACGTCTCCGTCGTATCTACTTTTCCAAACACTTTTGCTCTTGTTTTGGACTCTAATCTGCGTGATTTGAATGAAACTAACCCGGACTGACGTTGTTTTCAGCAGAACTACCATGGTGTTGTTTTTGTGCAGAAATCAAAGTTCTCGGATTTGGACAAAAAAATTTGGAGAATTTTTATGGAATATATAAAAATTATTGGCGCAAGAATCAACAGAAGAGGGGCCACCTGCTGCCCACAAGGCAGTAGGGCGCGCCGTGCTACCTTGTGGGGCCCACAGGCGGCCGTCTGACCTAATTCTTCATGTTTTACGATACAGAGCCACCGCCACCTCCTGTTCTTCATTGGGAGGGCTGATCTGGAGTCCGTTCGGGGCTCTAGAGAGGGGGATTCGACGCCGTCGTCATCATCAACCATCCTCCATCACCAATTTCATGATGCTCACCACCGGGCGTGAGTAATTCTTTCATAGGCTTGCTGGACGGTGATGTGTTGGATGAGATTTATCATGTAATCGAGTCAATTTGTTAGGGCTTTGATCCCTACTATCCACTATGTTCTGAGATTGATGTTGCTATGACTTTGCTATGCTTAATGCTTGTCACTAGGGCCCGAGTGCCATGATTTCAGATCTAAACCCTCTATGTTTTCATGAATATATTTGAGTTCTTGATCCTATCTGCTTGTCATATGCACTTGTTATTGTTCTGATCCGTAGACCCCAAAGTGACAATAGTTGGGATACTCTCCGGGGATGACTGCAATTCGAGGAGTTCATGTATTCATCATGTGCTAATGCTTTGTTCCGGTTCTCTATTAAAAGGAGGCCTTAATATCCCTTAGTTTCCTTAAGGACCCCGCTGCCATGGGAGGGTAGGACAAAAGATGTCATGCAAGTTCTTACTATAAGCACGTATGACTATATACGGAATACATGCCTACATTACATTGATGAATTGGAGCTATTGTGTATCGCCCTAGGTTGTGACTGTTATATGATGAATACCATCCAACATAATTATCATCACCGATCCAATGCCTACGACATTCTCATATTGTTTTCTGCTAAGTTACTTTGTTGCTACTGCTGTTACAATCACTACAAAGCTGCTACTGTTACTGTTACCGTTACTATTGCTACTATTGCTATTGCTATCAAAACTATCATATTACTGTGCTACTAAATACTTTGATGCAGATATTTTATCTCCAGGTGTGGTTGAATTGACAACTCAACTGCTAATAGTTGCAAATATTCTTTGGCTCCCCTTGTGTCGAATCAATAAATCTGGGTGAAATACTACCCGTGAAAACTGTTGCGATCCCCTATACTTGTGGGTTATCAAGACCTTTTTCTAGCGCCGTTGCCGGGGAGCATAGCTCTATTTGTTGAGTCACTTGGGATTTATATCTATTGATCACTATGAAGAATCTGAAGGACTCTAAGACCAAGATCGTTCCCTCTAAGACGAGGGGAGGTAAGGAACTGCCATCTAGCTCTGCACTTGATTCACCTTCTGTTTTGAGTAAGCTTGCGACACCACCACCTGCTATTCATTCTGATATGTCGCAAGTTATTGATGATACTACTTCTGCTATGAATGATACTATTGATGATGCTAGTACTATGCTTGATAATACTGTGCCACTTGGTGAATTTCTTGATAAACAACTTGCTAAGGCTAAAGAAATTGAGATTGCTGAAAATGCCGAAACTCTTGAAAACAATGAATCACCTATTATGCCTAGTTCTCCTACTAGAGTTGAATCACCTGATGAACATGTATTTGATAGGGAGATAGCTAGGGCAATTCTTGCTTGTAAGGATAGGGATGAAGTTAAAAAATTGCTTGCTGAAATGAAAGAAAAATCTATGAGGGAGAGAATGAAATATGATCCTAAGTTTGCTACCTCTCCCATATTTGTTACCGATAAGGACTATGAGTTCTCTGTCGATCCTGAGTTAATTACTTTGGTTGAATCTGATCCTTTCCATGGTTATGAAACTGAAACTGTTGTGGCACATCTTACTAAGTTGAATGATATTGCTACCCTATTTGCTCATGAGGAAAATATCCGCTACTACTATATCCTTAAGTTGTTTCCTTTCTCATTAAAGGGTGATGCTAAGAAATGGTTTAATACTCTTGCTCCTGGTTGTGTGCGTAGTCCCCAGGATACGATATATTACTTCTCTGAAAAATATTTTCCTGCTCATAAGAAACAAGCTGCCTTGCAGGAAATATTTAACTTTGTGCAAATTGAAGAAGAGAATCTCCCTCAAGCTTGGGGGAGGCTTCTCCAATTACTTAATGCTTTGCCTGATCATCCTCTTAAGAAGAATGAAATACTTGATATCTTTTATAATGGGCTAACCGATGCTTCTAGGGACTACCTAGATAGTTGTGCTGGCTGTGTTTTCAGGGAACGAACTGTTGGACAGGCTGAAGAACTATTGAATAATATATTGAAGAATGATAATGAGTGGACACTTCCTGAACCATCGCCTAAGCCAACTCCGAAGAAGAGAGGTATTCTATTCCTCAGTCCAGAAGATATGCAAGAAGCTAAGAAATCCATGAAGGAAAAAGGAATTAAAGCTGAAGATGTTAAGAATTTACCACCTATTAAAGAAATACATGGGCTCGACATCCCGACACAGGTAGTGGAGGTAAATTCTCTCATTAGATTTGATGAAGGTGATATTCCGTATAATAAATCTGCTAGCCAATGCCTGTATGAATTTGATAACTACATCATTAAACGGGAACACTTTAATTTGTATGTTAGCAATCAACTAAAACAGAATGCCATCATGATTGAACGCTTGAGTGATTTGATGTTTAGAACTGCTAATGATGTTAAGTGCTTGAGTAAACATGCTTCTATGGTTCAGACTCAGTTAGAACAAATTGCTAAGTCACAAAATGATTTACTTGATGAGATGAATAAGAAAAAGAATGATCATGCTGTTAGAATTGTTACTAGAGGAGGGAGAATGACTCAGGAACCCTTGTATCCTGAAGGTCATCCTAAAAGAATTGAACAAGATTCTCAAAGAAATAATATTGATGCACCTAGTCCATCTAAGAAGAAAAAGAAAAAGAAGAATGATAAAACTTTGCATGCTCCTAGTGAACCTGAGATAGAAAAACCTCCTGAGAATCAAAATGATGTTTCTATTTCTGATGCTGAGACAAAATCTGGTAATGAACATACACCTAGTGATAATGATAATGATAATGATAATGATAATGACAATGGTAATGATAATGATGATGTTCATGTTGATGCTCAACCAGATAACGATGTAGAAATAGAACCTGCTGTTGATCTTGATAATCCACCTCCTAAGAATAAAAGATATGATAAAAGAGACTTTGTTGCTAGAAAACATGGAAATGAGAGAGAACCATGGGTTCAAAAACCTATGCATTTTCCTACTAAACCATCTAAAAATAAGGATGATGAAGATTTTGAGCGCTTTGTTGAAATGCTTAGACCTGTCTTTTTGCGCACTCGCTTGATTGATATGTTGAAAATGTCTCCTTATGCTAAATATATGAAAGATATTATCACTAATAAAAGAAAGATACCTGAAGCTGAAATTTCCACCATGCTTGCAAATTATTCTTTTAAGGGTGGAGTACCTAAAAAGTTAGGAGATCCGGGAATACCTACTATACCATGCTCCATTAAAAGAAGTTATGTCAAAACTGCTTTATGTGATTTGGGAGCCGGTGTTAGTGTTATGTCTTTCTCTATATATAGAAGACTTGATTTGAATAAGCTCACACCTACTGAAATATCTTTGCAAATGGCTGATAAATCCACTGCTATACCTATTGGAATTTGCGAGGATGTTCCCGTTGTTGTTGCAAATGTTACTATCTTGACAGACTTTGTTATACTTGATATGCCCCAGGATGACAACATGTCGATTATCCTTGGAAGACCCTTTTTGAATACTGCAGGGGCTGTTATCGATTGCAACAAAAGCAAGGTCACTTTTCATGTCAATGGTAATGAGCATACGGTTTATTTCCCGAAGAAGCAAACTTCAGTGAATGGTATCAATTGTATTGAAAAGGTTTCAACTATCACTATTGGGGGATTCAAATTTCCTCTTCCTACTGTCAAAAAGAAATATGAAATTCTTATTGTTGGGGAGATGCATATCCCCGTTGAGGTAACTTAGTGTTCTACGAAAATTCTTCGGTTTTATGTCACTCGGACATAGTTTGTTAATAAGACTTGATCAACCTTATTAATGGATTCTTTTTGAAGGGCATGTGGTTGATGAATTTAGTAAGCACAATTTTCTGTAATCCTAGTTTGCTCTCTGTTATTTTTAGTTTAAATAAAAAATAAAGTGCCATGATTATCCTGTTTTCTGAATTATCCGTGCAATAAAAAATGGCCCAAAAATAAAAGTGCTCAGAATGCAATAAAATTTTAACATGATTTTTTCTGGAATATATAAGAATTTTTGGCACTGAGAACAACCCAGGGGGGTGCACCTGCTGCCCACAAGGCAGCAGGGCGCGACCACCCCCCAGGGCACGCCATGGTACCTTGTGGGTCCCACAGGGACCCACTCACTTATCCATTCAGCCCACTTCATCTCCTACCTCCAGAAAAAAATCGTGGTAGCTCTCTCTCTCTCTCTCTCGTGTTCTTGCTCCCAAACCTGAGATTTTCGATCTCTTTGCTCGGAGCTCCGTTTCCAAAACTGTTTTGAGGGATTGCTCCTTGGTATGTGACTCTCCCATTGCTCCAATTAGTTTTTGCTTTAGTGGATTATATTTTGCATAAATTGCTGCTATTGGTGCTACTGAAAATGAGCTTGCATGTTAAATTCTTTGAGTTCTAAGTAGTTTGAATGCTTTATATAGCCTCTAGGCACTTGTATGAGTAGTTGCTATCAATCTTGTGAAGTTTTGTTAACATCTTTTTGTGGTCCAAAAATTTTCAGAAATTTGTTTGTAGGAAGATGAACATTTTCAGGAGGAGTTCTTCAAGGAGGAGGTCCTCTGAGGCATCATCGAGTGAAAGCCCAGCACGCCAATCATATGTTGAACCAAGGGCAAGTTCAGTGCGGGGTGCCGAAGCAAAATCATGTCGATGGCCGTGCGACGAGTTCATGATAAGAGCAGGCATCAAGGAAGAATTTGACCAATATATTCACAACACCGAGCTCTCCGCTTTCGTTGCAGATAAGCCACCGCAGCACTACAACCTCACTCATTCATTCACTCAACACTTTGAATATCATCCGCGCACTTCTAGAGTTTTATTTCATCTCTATGATAGATCTTATAGTATGTATCTAGAAGAATTCGGTGATGCTTGCAAAATTCCATTTTGGGGTTCACTTAGTGAATCTCGACAATCTGATTATGAACTGTTTCTCAATAGTCTGTGCAATGGTGAGGATAGGGGAGTTACGCAAGCTAGGATAAAGAGCATTCACTTTCCCGCTATTCGCTACTTTGCACTTTTTAATGGCAAATGCATTGTTGGTAAACAAGACTGTAGTGCACTTTGTGCCCCTGACCTAAGCCTTATTCACGCTGCTTTAACGGGTAACAGACATTATAATCTTGGGGCCATTGTTGCACGTAGGTTGACCCGCAACTCGGGTAATGGTGATTTATATGGAGGAATTTATGCCTCCCGAGTAGCTGCAAGGCTAGGGGTCTCGCCCAGGCCTAATGACCCTCTTTTACCTGATAAATATTTGAATTTCGAGGCAATGCAGAACCATGAGTTTCTTAAGCGCAACACTCGCAGTTATGATTATAACTTGATATTCAATAAATATAGTTCTGTGTGTGTTGTTTTGCCTGCTCCTGCCCTCTTTGATTTCTAGAACAAATAGAGATATTGTCTTGCTAAGAGCGAGGTGCACGAGTACAACGCGGTAGTTGAGGCTGCCCGTCTAGCTGAGGAGGCGGCTCAAAACGCCTCCACGAGCTACCATTTCGACTATTATCCTGGACAGCCATGGCAGTAGACCAAGCTAGGCCAAAAGCCTAAGCTTGGGGGAGTACGTATCTCTCACCGGCATTACCTTCATGATCACACATTCATTCTAGTTGTCGGTGTTCATACTTTTTCATTGTATTATCCATGTTAGTTTTATTTTTGCTTTCTTCTTGTGTGTTTGAAAACAAAACTTCAAAAACCCAAAAATATTTCTCGCTTCTTTTCGGTTTTTCTTTCCCGTTTTTTAGTTTGTATTATTAAAAGAAAACCCAAAAAGATTTCTCATTTCTTCTTTTGCTTGTTGGGAGTTCTCCCGTGTAAATAGTTTTTCTCGCTTTTTGTTTTTCTTCTTTAATTTGCTTTCTTCAGAAAAACTAAAAACTCCAAAAATATTTCAGTGTGCTTCTCTGAATTTATTTTCTTTTCGTTGAGTTGTCATAGGGAGAAGACCATGATGAAAATGATGAGTGGTTCTCATATGCTTTATTGTTGATCTAATGAAGAACCAATATTACCTTGTCTTCTCCCTTGAATAAAATGTTTGCAGATTTCAGCTTAGTCCACGGCACACTTGCACTATTATTATTTTCACATCATTCGGTCGTGCAAGTGAAAGGCAATAATGACGATGATTTGATGAAGTGACCGTGGCAAGGAAAAGCTGGTATGAACTCTTCTTGTTTTTGTTTTTGTAAATATGTTTAACTCAGTATCCATGATTCAGCATATTATGAGTAAACATGTTTGTGATGACAATTAGAGATTATAGTTGCTCATGCCATGCTTAAGTAACTAGGAGTGGATAATGACTTATCTTGAATGTCAACATGCATTAAAATGGTTATGATGTAGTATGTTAATATGGTATCCTCCTCTGAATGTTTCAAGTGGCTTGACTTGGCACATGTTCATGCATGTAGTTGATTCAAAACCAACATAGCCTTCACGATATTTATGTTCAGGGTGATTATATCCTACTCATGCTAGTATTCAATGTTAATTATTCTCAATGCATGATAATGACCGTTTTCGCTCTCTAGTTGGTCGCTTCTCAATCTATTTGCTAGCCTTAAGCTGTACTAAGCGGGAACTCTACTTGTGCATCCACAATCCTTAAACCAAAGTTATTCTAGATGAGTCCACTATATCTACCTATATGCGGTATTACTCTGCTGCTCCAAGTAAATTTGCATGTGCCACCTCTAATCATTCAAATAAACATCCGTTTTGTGTGCCCGTACCGCTCATCGAGCGACAGGGGGCGGTCAGTATCTTCCATGCTAAGCGGGTTATTCTCAGACGAGTGTTTATTCACTTGTCATTGCACGAGAGAGGCTGGTATTTGGGATGCCCAGCCCTATGCTCGAAATCGAAAAAATAATGCAAACAAACTCCCCCGGAAAAGTTGTTGGTATGGAGGGCACCCGAGGATTCGGCTAGCCATGGCTTGTGTTGGTATGGTGGAGGGGGAGTAAACTTTACCTTTCCACTTGGGAACCACCTATAATGTGTTTAGCATGGAAGATATTGAAAACTCTCGGTCGTGACGTTGACAAGAAAAGTACACCTCCCAAAATTATTTTTCATCTCTGATTTAAGCTTCGAGCTCTGGCACCGCTGCAAATCCCTGCTTCCCTCTGCGAATGGCCTATCCATTTACTTTTATGTTATTTATTACTTTATGTTATTTTACTTTTATTGTTGAGTCTCACCTTCTTGCACTAAGCGCCAATCCTGAGAGTACTATTGTCATCCTTATGCATTGAGTATAGTTAATGTTGTGTGCATCATGACTGGATCTCTTCTACCCTGAATTACAATGTTTAGTCGCTACTTGAACTTTGGAGGTGCTTTGCATTTATGTTTTGCGGTCTCAGAAAGGGCTAGCGAGATACCATGTTATCATATTATATCGTGATTGTTTTGACAAACGGTTGGCATTTGAGATATGTTATTATTGCTATCTAGTTGATTATGCCATTGATATGAGTAAATGTAGTTTTTAAGTGTTATTATGAGCATGGTTAGTTCATGATCTTTGCTGAAAACCTGGGTACTATTTAAGCTTATATATGGATACAAGAACAAAAGAGTTCGTAAAAGTTTTTCTTTATCACTTTCAGTTTGTCAACTGAATTGCTTGAGGACAAGCCATGAGTTAAGCTTGGGGGAGTTGATACGTCTCCGTCGTATCTACTTTTCCAAACACATTTGCTCTTGTTTTGGACTCTAATTTGCATGATTTGAATGAAACTAACCCGGACTGACGCTGTTTTCAGCAGAACTACCATGGTGTTGTTTTTGTGCAGAAATGAAAGTTCTCGGATTTGGACGAAACTTTTTGGAGAATTTTTATGGAATATATAAAAATTATTGGCGCAAGAATCAATAGAAGAGGGGCCACCTGCTGCCCATAAGGCAGCAGGGCGCGACCCCCCCTAGGGCGCGCCGTGCTACCTTGTGGGGCCACAGGCGGCCGTCTGACCTAATTCCAATGCTATAAATTATCTTTCCCCGAGAAAAAAAATAAGAGAAGAAGTTTCTTCATGTTTTACGATATGGATCCGCCGCCACCTCCTGTTCTTCATCGGGAGGGCTGATCTAGAGTCCGTTCGGGGCTCCGGATAGGGGGATTCGACGTCGTCGTCATCATCAACCATCCTCCATCACCAATTTCATGATGCTCACCACCGGGCGTGAGTAATTCTTTCGTAGGCTTGCTGGACGGTGATGTGTTGGATGAGATTTATCATGTAATCGAGTCAATTTGTTAGGGCTTTGATCCCTAGTATCCACTATGTTCTGAGATTGATGTTGCTATGACTTTGCTATGCTTAATGCTTGTCACTAGGGCCCGAGTGCCATGATTTCAGATCTGAACCCTCTATGTTTTCATGAATATATTTGAGTTCTTGATCCTATCTGCTTGTCATATGCACTTGTTATTGTTCTGATCCGTAGACCCTAAAGTGACAATAGTTGGGATACTCTCCGGGGATGACTGTAATTCGAGGAGTTCATGTATTCACCATGTGCTAATGCTTGTTCTGGTTCTCTATTAAAAGGAGGCCTTAATATCCCTTAGTTTCCTTAAGGACCCCGCTGCCACGGGAGGATAGGACAAAAGATGTCATGCAAGTTCTTACTATAAGCACGTATGACTATATACGGAATACATGCCTACATTACATTGATGAATTGGAGCTATTGTGTATCGCCCTAGGTTGTGACTATTATATGATGAATACCATCCAACATAATTATCATCACTGATCCAATGCCTACGACTTTCTCATATTGTTTTCTGCTAAGTTACTTTGTTGCTACTGCTGTTACAATCACTACAAAGCTGCTACTGTTACTTTTACCGTTACTATTGTTACTATTGCTATTGCTATCAAAACTATCATATTACTGTGCTACTAAATACTTTGCTGCAGATATTTTATCTCCATGTGTGGTTGAATTGACAACTCAACTGCTAATGCTTGCAAATATTCTTTGGCTCCCCTTGTGTCGAATCAATAAATCTGGGTGAAATACTACCCGCGAAAACTGTTGCGATCCACTATACTTGTGGGTTATCAAGCTTCCTGAAAGCCTCACAAAGATCGGGCTGGACTGGCTTGAGAATGAGACTGTTGCAATACGCTTTTCTGCTCAAAGCATCCGCGATAACATTAGCCTTGCCTGGAGTGTACTCGATGCTCGGGTTGTATTCTTGAATCATCTCCACCCATCGGGTCTGGCGGAGATTAAGGTTGGGCTGAGTGAATATGTATTTGAGGCTCTTGTGATCGGTGAAAACTTCCACCTGCCTGCCCAACAAGAGATGTCTCCATGTGATCAAGGCATGGACCACGACTGCCAACTCCAAGTCATGAGTGGGATAGTTCTTCTCATTCGGCTTCAACTGTTGAGAAGTATAAGCCACCACTTTCTTCTCTTGCATTAGAACTCCACCGAGACCTTGCAAAGAAGCATCACAGAATACTTGGTAGGGCTTGGATTCATCGGGAGGAGTAAGAACTGGAGCTGAAATGAGCTTCTCTTTGAGTGTCTTGAACGCAACATCACACTCAGGAGTCCAAGCATATTTGACATTCTTTTGGAGGAGGTTAGACAAAGGCTTGGCAATCTTGGAGAAGTTCTCCACAAATCTTCTGCAATAACTTGTAAGCCCGAGGAAGCTTCGAAGTTGCTTGACATTTTGAGGTGGCTGCCAGTTGACAATAGCTTGAACCTTTTCAGGATTTACTGAGATGCCCTTATCAAGCACCAAGCACAGATGCTCTGCATGTTCTTCCTTCGACTTGGAGAAAACCAGGATGCCATCGAGATAGACGAGAATGAACTCATTGGTGTATGGATTGAAAACATAGTTCATCATACGAGAGAAAGTTGGAGGTGCATTTGCAAGGCCAAAGGACATCACTGTGTATTCATATGAACCAAAGCTTGTCCTGAAAGCTGTTTTGGGAATGTCTTCTTTGTGAATTCGGATTTGATGATATCCCATATGAAGATCGAGCTTGGAGAACACCTTTGCACCTTTGAGTTGCTCGAATAATTCATTGATGTTGGGGAGTGGATATTTATTCTTGATTGTCTTCTTATTCACAGGGCGGTAATCAACGCAAAGTCTTTCTGTGCCGTCCTTTTTCTTGACAAAGAGAACTCCACAACCCCAAGGAGATGAACTCGGTCTGATCAAACCCAGACGCTCTTGTTCATCGAGCTGTTTCTTCAACTCCTTCAGCTCTTCTGGCCTAAGCTTGTAGGGGTGTTTGCATACGGGTTCTGTGCCGGGCTCGAGCTCAATGACAAACTCAACAGTCCGGTGAGGAGGCATTCCTGGCAACTCTTCTGGAAAAACATCCTCATATTCACATACCACTGGAATTTGAGATATTGAGTAAATTTTGCCTTTCTCATTGAGGGAGAATAACCGAACTGTGTCATCACGAGCAGCAAAGATAATGACCTCTTCAGAAGGATGAGTCAATTGAACTTCCTTGGCCGCACAATCAAGAGAAGCTTTGTGCTTGGAGAGCCAATTCATGCCGAGAATAAGATCAATATCGGAATTCCCAAGGACAATCGGATCAGCCAGAAAAGAATAATTTCCCATCTTGATGTTGACACTCGGAACATGCACATTTGATGTCATTTGTAAACCCGGAGAAATAATTGACAACGGACTAGGCAAAACTTGAGTAGCAAGATCATGCATGGCAACAAAAGGTCTTGACATGAAACAAAGCGATGCACCAGTATCGAAAAGAACTTTAGCCGGAATGGAGTTAACCAAGAGATTACCCATGATCACTTCAGAAGACTCCTCTGCTTGAGCTGAATTCACCATGTTCACTCTTGCTGACTTGGGATTATGTTTGACCATAGCATTGCTTGGAGGCTTGCCAGGAGGAGGAGGTGGAAGGCGCCTCTGGTTGGTGCACTTGTTGGCAAAGTGCCCTTTCAGCCCACACTTGTGACAAGTAACCTCCGAGAGTGGGCGAGAAAAGTGAGGTGGAGGACCGCCTGTCCTAGGAGCCTGAGGTCTCTGCTGGTACACTGGGTTGGGTGGGTGGGAAGAACCACGACCACCAAACTGCTTCTGCTGATGTTGAGGACGAAACTGAGGAGGAGGAGGTAACCAGAACTTCTGCTGCTTGGCAACCACTTGAGACAAGGAAGAAGAGTGAACTGCATCTCTGATTCTCTTCTTAGAAGCTTCGAACTTGATCTGGACTGATTCTTGCTTGTGTGCCATGTTATAGAACTGATCAAACTCAGGCGGATCGACTTGGATGAGAGCAAGTTGTAGGTCCTCTCTGAGACCGCCTCTGAACTAATAGATCTTACTCTTGTCATCTGGAATGTCTTGCGTGGCATATCGACCAAGATTCTGGAACTCAGTGTTATACTGGTAGACAGACATGCTTTCTTGCTTGAGATTTCTGAATTTCTCACACATCTCCGAAATCACACTTGACGGAATGTGATGTGCTCTGAAATCACGACAGAAGTCGGTCCAAGTGATGACTCGACCACCTCTTGAATCTTTGTACTGCTACCTGATGACCCACAAGTATAGGGGATCAATCATAGTCCTTTTGATAAGTAAGAGTGTCAAACCCATCGAGGAGCAGAAGGAAATGACAAGCGGTTTTTAGCAAGGTATTTTCTGCAAGCACTGAAATTATCGGTAACGAGTAGTTTGATAGCAAGATAATTTGTAACAAGTAACAAATAGTAATGGTAACAAAGAGCGCAGCAAGGTGACCCAATCCTTTCTATAGCAAGGGACAAGCCAGAACGATCTCTTATAATAAGCAAAGCGTTCTCGAGGACACATGGGAATTTCATCTAGTCACTTTCATCATGTTTGTTTGATTCGCGTTCGCTACTTTGATAATTTGATATGTGGGTGGACCGGTGCTTGGGTGTTGTTCTTACTTGAACAAGCCTCTCACTTATGATTAACCCCTCTCGCAAGCATCCGCAACTATGAAAGAAGAATTGAGATAAATCTAACCATAGCATTAAACATATGGATCCAAATCAGCCCCTTACGGAATAGCGCATAAACTAGGGTTTAAGCTTCTGTCACTCTAGCAACCCATCATCTAATTACTACTCCACAATGCATTCCCTTAGGCCCAAAGATGGTGAAGTGTCATGTAGTCGACGTTCACATGACACCACTAAGAGAATCAACAACATACATATCATCAAAATAACGAACGAATACCAAATTCACATGATTACTTATGACAAGACTTCTCCCATGTCCTCAAGAACAAAAGTAACTACTCACACATCATATTCATGTCCATAATCAGAGGGGTATTGAATAGCATAATAGATTTGAACATATAATCTTCCACCAAATAAACTAACTAGCATCAACTACAAGATGTAATCAACACTACTAGCAAGCCACAGGTACCAATATGAGGTTTTGAGACAAAGATTGAATACAAGAGATGAACTAGGGTTTGAGATGAGATGGTGCTGGTGAAGATGTTGATGAAGATTGGTCCTCCCATAGTGAGAGGATCGTTGGTGATGTCGATGGCTTCGATTTCCCCCTCCCGGAGGGAAGTATCCCTGGCGGAATCGCTCCGCCGGAGAGCAAAAGTGCTCCTGCCCAAGTTCTGCCTCGAGACGGCGGCGCTCCATCCCAAAAGTCTTCTCCTCATTTTTTCTAGGGCAAATGGGCTTATATACCAGAAAATGGGCACCGGAGGCTGGCCAGGGGCCCCACAAGCCACCAAGGCGCGCCTGGGGGGGGGTGGCGCGCCCTGGTGCCTCGTGGGCACCTGGGTGGCCCCCTCTGGTAGTTATTTTCTCCAGTGTATTTTATTTATTCCAAAATAAAACTCCATGAAATTTTAGCTCATTTGGAGATGTACAGAATAGGTATCTCTGACATAGCTTTTTCAGGTCCAGAATTCCAGCTGCCGGCAATCTCCCTCCTTATGTAAATCTTGCATATTAAGAGAGAAAAGACATTAGAATTGCTCCACAAAGTGTTATATTGATTAAAAATACTATAAATAACAGTAGGAAAACATGATGCAAAATGGACGTATCAACTCCCCCAAGCTTAGACCTCGCTTGTCCTCAAGCGAAAGCCGATATCGATAATCATGTCCACATGTTTAGAGAGAGAGGTGTCGATAAAAACAAAATATGGACATAGTAGCATCATGATCATTATTATAACAGAAATATTCATTATCATAGAACTTCTCATGAGCAAGTAACAATTCATCACAACAACAAAGTATAAGGTATAAACTTTCTTGAGAACTAACAAACTATGTTCTCAATCAACAATGCAATTGCAATTCATCATATTTTCAGGAAGGGCCTCATGTAGGAGCTTTTTAGCAAGTCCACATACTCAACCATCATTTAGTCTTCTATGATTGCTAACACTCACAACATATATATGGAGCAAAAAGTTTCAGCCAGACACATAGAAAGATAGGGGCTTATAATTTTGCCTCCCAACTTATTCACCTCAAGGGTGTTGTCAACAATAATAACTCATGATCACTCATATCCAACTGGATATATATGGCTAAATCTTTCCCCACCACATGATGCTTGCAAAAGAGAAAAATAAAAAGGAATAGAGGAGAACACTATTGACTCTTGCATAAAAAGTAAATACATAAAAGTAAAAGATAGGCCCTTCGCAGAGGGAAGCAGAGGTTGTCATGCGCTTTTTGTTTTTGGATGCACAAGCTCTTAATACAAAGGAACGTCACTTTATATTGCCCCTTGTGATAGCAACCTTTATTATGAAGTCCATCGCTTTTATTTCTTTACCATCACAAGTTTGTACAAAGCTTATTTTCCCTTACAATAAAAGTTCATACATATTTAGAGGCAATTTTTATTGCTTTTTGCACCGATGACAACTTACTTAAAGGATCTTATTCAATCCATAGGTAGGTATAGTGGACTCTCATTGAATGAAACTGGGTTCAAGGTTTTTGGATGCACGAGTAGCATCTCTACTTGGTGCAGATTTTTGGCTAGCAAAGATATTGGGCAAGCACCACATGTTGGAGGATCTATGACAATATAACTTCTATGTGAATACAAGAAGACATAATTCATTACGTTGTCTTCCTTGTCCAATGTCAACAATTTGACATAAAATACTCAATGGGGGATCACAATCACAAAAGATGTCCAAGATAGTGTATTTGCATGTGAATCTTCTCTTCCCTTATTAATTTTTTCATGAATTGCATCATTGACTAATGATATGTTTGTTAACTTCCAATAAATTTTACCACTTATACTTTTCTTTATGTAATGTCATTACTTTCCATAAGATTAGCATATGATCTTTTTCATTATTTTCATTGCTAGGATTGAAACATAAAAGTAAAGAAGCAAAAAACTCAAACTACTCTTTATTATATAACTCTCAACTCAATTACATAGATAGATAGATCACGAAACTAGAACTCGAAAATAGATCATACTAAACTTGTATTCAACTAAATCACGAAATAACTAAGGATCGAACTAAAAATAGGTAAAGATAATAAAAGTGATGGTGATACGATACCGAGGCACCTCCCCCAAGCTTGGCACAAGCCAAGGGGAGTGCCCATACCCATGTACTCAAGTCTCCTTCTTCGGTGATGGTGGTGATGATGAGGTGGTGGGCTTGTCCTTCAGCTTTAGCAGAAACTCCAATTTACGGTTGATGCTCCGAAGGGCGATGTTTTGCTCTTCCAACAAAATAACCTCACGAGTAAGAGATGTATTCTGACCACAAATTGTTTCAAAGACTCTTAGGGATTCAATTACAGATGGGGAGAGATGATCATATAATGGTTGAAGGATATCAACCTTCTCCACGGTCTCCTCCATGGGAACGGCTTGCCCTCCTTCTGGAGCCTGGGCTCCCGCAACTTCCTCGACCTTGTCCTCCTTGCCATTGTCTTCCTCTCCCGACGACAACTCATAGTAAACCTCGCTGTAGGGGCGTTTGCCCGGCGATGGTTGCACAATACGGTGCTTGGCACAGAGCTTTTGGGGGGCCATGGAGATCTAGATCTGTCAGAAAAATAGCACGAAACAAGAACAGAGGATATTTCTGCGATACGGTGGTCAAAACGTCCGGGAGTATATATAAAGAATTTTTATCTTGCAAAACAAGTATTTCAGAAGAAAACGGAGTCTGGAAGGCTCACGAGGGGCCCACGAGCCATCAGGGCACGCCAGGGGGGGTGGCGCTCCCTGGTGCCTCGTGTGCACCTCGTGGGTCCTCTTGGCTATTTCTTATTTTTGTATTTTTTTCTAATATTTCAAAACTGACAGAAAGTATTTTTATGGAATTTTTGGAGTCGGTTTACTTACCGTATCACGTACCTCTTCCTTTTCAGGGTTCTGGAGTGTTCTGGAAGGTCTCTCTTATGTGTTCCTCTGGTGTCATAGTTTGGATAATGTTAGTCTCAACATTAATAGGTGTACCTGAGATGTAATGCTTAATTCTTTGCCCATTGGCCACCTTCGGATTAGTGCCTTCGGCGTTATTGATCTTAATGGCTCCAGATCGATAAACTTCCTCGATGATAAACGGTCCTTCCCATTTAGAGAGAAGTTTTCCTGCAAAAAATCTAAAACGAGAATTGTACAATAGAACATACTCACCCACTTTGAATTCCTGTTTTTGAATTCCTTTATCATGCCATCTTTTAACTTTTTCTTTAAACAATTTGGCATTTTCGTAAGCTTGGGTTCTCCATTCATCCAGCGAGCTAATATCAAATAACCTCTTTTCACTGGCAAGTTTAAAATCATAATTGAGTTCTTTAAATGCCCAATATGCTTTATGTTCTAACTCAAGAGGTAAATGACATGCTTTTCCATAAACCATTTTATAAGGAGACATACCCATAGGATTTTTATAAGCAGTTCTATAAGCCCATAATGCATCGTCAAGTTTCTTAGACCAATTCTTTCTAGATCTATTGACGGTCTTTTGCAAAATTAACTTTATTTCTCTATTGCTCAATTCAACTTGACCACTATATTAAGGGTGATAGGGAGATGCAATTCTATGGTTGACATCATATTTAGCAAGCATTTTACGGAATGCCCCATGAATAAAATGTGAACCACCATCAGTCATTAAATATCTAGGGACTCCGAACCTCAGGAAAATAACTTCTTTAAGCATTTTAATAGAAGTGTTATGATCAGCACTACTAGTTGGAATAGCTTCTACCTAGTAACGTAATCAACAGCAACTAAAATATGAGTATACCCATTGGATTTAGGAAAAGATCCCATATAATCAAAACCCCAAACATCAAATGGTTCAATAACAAGTGAATAATTCATAGGCATTTCCTGACGTCTACCAAAATTACCAATTCTTTGACATTCATTGCAAGATAAGACAAACCTACGAGCATCCTTGAAAAGAGTAGGCCAATAAAAACCAGATTGTAGTACCTTATGTGCAGTTCTGTCTCCCGCATGGTGTCCTCCGTAAGCCTCGGAATGACACTTCCGTAGGATTTGTTCCTGTTCATGCTTAGGTATACAACGTCTAATAATACCATCTACTCCTTCTTTATAAAGATGTGGGTCATCCCAGAAGTAATGTCTTAAATCAAAGAAGAACTTTTTCTTTTGTTGGTATGTGAAACTAGGTGGTATAAATTTAGCAACAATATAATTAGCATAGTCTACATACCAAGGAGTATTACGAGAAGCATTTATCATAGCTAATTGTTCATCAGGGAAATCATCATTAATAGGGAGTGGGTCATCAAGAACATTTTCCATTCTAGACAAATTATCAGCTACGGGATTCTCAGCTCCTTTTCTATCAACAATATGCAAGTCAAATTCTTGTAGCAATAGAACCCACCTAATGAGTCTAGGTTTAGCATCTTTCTTTTCCATAAGATATTTAATAGCAGCATGATCAGTGTGAACAGTAACTTTGGAATCAACAATATAAGATCTGAATTTATCACATGCAAACACAACTGCTAAAAATTCTTTCTCAGTAGTAGCATAATTTCTTTGGGCACTGTCTAGAGTTTTACTAGCATAATGAATAACATTCAATTTCTTATCAACTCTTTGTCCTAGAATAGCACCAACAGCATAATCACTAGCATCACACATAATTTCAAAAGGCAAGTTCCAATCGGGTGGTTGAACAATAGGTGCAGAAATTAAGGCTTTCTTAAGTATTTCAAAGGCTTCTACACAATCATCATTAAAAATGAATGGAACATCTTTTTGCAAGAGATTGGTAAGAGGTCTAGAAATTTTAGAGAAGTCTTTTATAAACCTTCTATAGAAACCGGCATGACCAAGGAAACGTCTTATACCTTTGATATCTTTAGGACATGGCATTTTCTCAATAGCGTCAACTTTAACTTTATCAACTTCAATACCTCTTTCAGAAATTTTATGCCCCAAGACAATACCTTCATTCACCATAAAGTGGCACTTCTCCCAATTCAAAACAAGATTAGTTTCTTCACATCTCTGCAAAACTCGATCAAGGTTGCTCAAGCAATCATCAAAAGAAGTTCCATAAACGGAGAAATCATCCATGAAAACCTCAACAATCTTTTCACAAAAGTCAGAGAATATAGCAGTCATACATCTTTGAAAGGTAGCAGGTGCATTACATAAACCAAAGGGCATACGACGATGAGCATAAGTTCCAAAAGGACAACTAAAGGTGGTTTTCTCTTGATCTTCAGGTGACACAGGTATTTGAGAGAAACCAGAATAACCATCTAGGAAACAAAAGTGTGTATGCTTAGACAATCTTTCTAACATTTGATCAATAAAAGGCAAGGGGTAATGATCTTTTCTAGTAGCTTTATTTAATTTCCTGAAATCAATTACCATCCTATAACCAGTTACAATTCTTTGTGGAATAAGTTCATTTTTATCATTGCGAACAACGGTAATACCTCCTTTCTTAGGAACACAATGAACATGACTTACCCATCTACTATCAGCTATGGGATAAATTATACCTGCTTCCAGAAGCTTTAATATTTCAGTTCTTACCACATCCTTATTTTAGGATTTAATCTTCTTTGATGATCAACAACGGGTTTAGCATCTGGCTCCATATGAATTTTATGCTGACATAAAGTGGGACTGATGCCCTTAAGATCATCGAGAGTATATCCAATAGCGGCACGGTGCTTCTTCAGAGTTTTAAGTAATCTCTTTTCTTCATGCTCTGAAAGGTTAGCACTAATAATAACAGGATATATCTTCTTTTCATCAAGATAAGCATATTTAAGAGTAGCAGGTAATTGCTTCAAATCAAAAACAAGATCACCCTTGGGTGGAGGTGGACCTCCCAAGGTTTCAATTGGCAAATTATGTTTTAGGATAGGTACTTGTTTAAAGAATAATTCATCTATTTCATATCTTTCATTCATATTCATGTCATTCTCATGCTCAAGCAAATATTGTTCTAGTGGATCAGTAGGAGGCACAGCAATAGAAGCAAGACCAATAATTTCATCTTTATTAGGTAATTCTTTATCATGAGGTTGTCTACGAAAATTAGAGAAATTAAAATCATGAGACATCTCACCAAAATTAACACTAACAATTTCTTTAGTGCAATCAATCTTAGCATTAACAGTATTCAAGAAGGGTCTACCAAATATAATGGGACAAAAATCATCTTGTGGTGATCCAAGAACAAGAAAATCAGTAGGGTATTTGATCTTACCACACAAGACTTCAACATCTCTAACAATTCCAAGCGGTGAAATAGTATCTCTATTTGCGAGCTTAATAATAACATCAATATTCTCAATCTCAACAGGTGCAATATCATTCATGACTTCTTGGTAAAGAGTAAATGGAATAGCACTCACACTAGCACCAATATCACATAAACCATGATAACAATGATCTCCAATTTTAACAGAAATAACAGGCATGCCAGCCACAGGTTTGTTTTTATCTTTAGGGTCTAGTTTAGCAATTCTAGTTGCTTCATCACAAAAATATATGACATGTCCATCAATATTATCAACCAAAAGATCTTTAACCATTGCAACACTAGGTTCAACTTTAATTTGTTCAGAGGGTCTAGGAGTTTTAGTTTTACTTTTATTAACCACAGTTGAAACTTTAGCATGTTCCTTAATCCTAACAGGAAAAGGTGGTTTCTCAATATAAGCAGTAGGCACAACTGGATCAACATTGTAAATGATAGTTTCTTCTTTAACTATAACAGGTTCCTCAATCTTTTCTTTAACAGGGGGATGATATTTAAACCACTTCTCCTTAGGGAGATCAACATGAGTAGCAAATGATTCACAAGAGGCTACTATCTCAGAGTCAAGTCCATATTTAGTGCTAAACTTATGGAAAGCATCGGTATTCATAAAAGATTTAACACAATCGAACTCAAGTATTATACCTGACTCATTACCTTTGTCGAGTTCCCAATCTTTAGAGTTGCGTTTAATTCTTTCCAGAAGATCCCATCTGAATTCAATAGTTTTCTTCATAAAGGAGCCAGTCGAAGAAGAATCGAGCATGGTTTGATCATCATGAGAAAGCCGAGCATAAAAGTTTTGAAGAATTATTTCTCTTGAGAGCTCATGATTGGGGCATGTGTGCAACATATACTTAAGCCTCCCCCAAGCTTGAGCGATACTTTCTCCTTCACGAGGCCAAAAATTATATATATATAATTCCTATCACGATGAACCAAATGCATAGGATAAATTGTTTGATGGAATTCCAGCTTCAACTGGTTCCAGTCCCATGTTTCAGTATCATCACATAGCCTATACCATGTCAATGCCTTTCCCTCCAAAGATAAAGGGAATACTTTCTTCTTAACTCCATCTTCGGATAAACCTGCAAGCTTAAACAATCCACAAATTTCATCCACATAGATCAAGTGCATATCGGGATGTACCGTTCCATCTCCTGCATAAGGATTAGCTAGCAGTTTCTCTATCATACCCGAAGGAATCTCATAATAAATATTTTCAGTAGGTGCAGTAGGTTGAGGAGCAACTCTTTGTGCTTCTGGTCGAGGTGAAGATACCCCAAACAAACCCCTCAAAGGATTGTTTTCCATAGTAACAAGTGACAGTAAATTTCAGCACGTAATATAAATGTTTCCTTACCAAATTCCACTCACCAAAGGCGCTTCACTCCCTGGCAACGGCGCCAGAAAAGAGTCTTGATGACCCACAAGTATAGGGGATCAACCGTAGTCCTTTCGATAAGTAAGAGTGTCAAACCCAACGAGGAGCAGAAGGAAATGACAAGTGGTTTTTAGCAAGGTATTTTCTGCAAGCACTAAAATTATCGGTAACGAGTAGTTTGATAGCAAGATAATTTGTAACAAGTAACAAATAGTAATGGTAACAAAGAGTGCAGCAAGGTGGGCCAATCCTTTCTATAGCAAAGGACAAGCCGGAACGATCTCTTATAATAAGCAAAGCGTTCTCGAGGACACATGGGAATTTCATCTAGTCACTTTCATCATGTTTGTTTGATTCACGTTCGCTACTTTGATAATTTGATATGTGGGTGGACCGGTGCTTGGGTGCTATTCTTACTTGAACAAGCCTCCCACTTATGATTAACCCCTCTCGCAAGCATCCGCGACTATGAAAGAAGAATTAAAATAAATCTAACCATAGCATTAAACATATGGATCCAAATCAGCCCCTTACGGAATAGCGCATAAACTAGGGTTTAAGCTTCTGTCACTCTAGCAACCCATCATCTAATTACTACTCCACAATGCATTCCCTTAGGCCCAAAGATGGTGAAGTGTCATGTAGTCGACGTTCACATGACACCACTAAGAGAATCAACAACATACATATCATCAAAATATCGAACAAATACCAAATTCACATGATTACTTATGACAAGACTTCTCCCATGTCCTTAAGAACAAAAGTAACTACTCACACATCATATTCATGTCCATAATCAGAGGGGTATTGAATAGCCTAATAGATTTGAACATATAATCTTCCACCAAATAAACCAACTAGCATCAACTACAAGATGTAATCAACACTACTAGCAACCCACAGGTACCAATCTAAGGTTTTGAGACAAAGATTGAATACAAGAGATGAACTAGGGTTTGAGATGAGATGGTGCTGGTGAAGATGTTGATGAAGATTGGTCCTCCCATGTTGAGAGGATCGTTGGTGATGTCGATGGCTTCGATTTCCCCCTCCCAGAGGGAAGTATCCCCGGCAGAATCGCTCTGCCGGAGAGCAAAAGTGATCCTGCCCAAGTTCCGCCTCGAGATGGCAGCGCTCCGTCCCGAAAGTCTTCTCCTTATTTTTTCTAGGGCAAATGGGCTTATATACCAGAAAATGGGCACCGGAGGCTGGCCAGAGGCCCCACAAGCCACCAGGGCGCGCTTGGGGGGGGTGGCGCGCCCTGGTGCCTCGTGGGCACCTGGGTGGCCCCCTCTGGTAGTTCTTTTCTCCAGTATTTTTTTATTTATTCCAAAATAAATCTTCGTGAAATTTCAGCTCATTTGGAGATGTGCAGAATAGGTATCTCTGACATAGCTTTTTCAGGTCCAGAATTCCAGCTGCCGGCAATCTCCCTCCTTATGTAAATCTTGCATATTAAGAGAGAAAAGGCATTAGAATTGCTCCACAAAGTGTTATATTGATTCAAAACACTATAAATAACAGTAGGAAAACATGATGCAAAATGGACGTATCACTGCCACCACTCAGCTGCCTGGTCCTTGAGCTGGAAAGAAGCGAACTTGACATAGTCCTCATGTCTAACATTGCTGCACTCGAAGTGTTTGTTGATATCCACTAACCAATCGTCAGCATCGAGAGGTTGAGTGCACGAACTGAAGGACTTGGGCTGGTTGCTGAGAAACTGGTTGAGAGTAGCATATTGAGGTTGATTGTTGAAATGCCCCTGGCCTTGATTTGCTTGGTTGCCCTGGTTCGCCTGATACCCTTGCATAAGCTGAAGCAGCATCTGAGTATTGGCATTGGTGGCTGCCATCAAAGCTTACCATGCCTCCGGAGGTGGAGGTGGAGGAGGAGGTGGAGGGTCTGACTGCTCCCCATCATCACGGGTCAGATTCCCACGGGTTGCGGGAGCCATCCTGAAGATGGAAACAACCGTTAGAATCTTCAATGAGACAATTGAAAAGCTGAATCAATGGATAGATATTGCAACATAAGTCTTCACAAGCTAGCATCCAAACAGAAAATGTTCGAATGCATTCCGAAGGTAGATGATACACCAAAGATTGAGAAGCCACTTGGAAATACGTTAGAATGATTGAACAAGGTAACAAGGTGAAAACAAACATATGATAGACCCCATATCGTATCATGTGTCTGTTGGAAAAGATATCCTAGGTAATACTTGAGTTCCCACCTAGGAACTCCCGACATTCTTGGTTATGCAATCCGGTGCAACGAGTACAAGGAGCAAATATCAACACACAACTCCTAGCAGAATTCTACGCTCCAAATGTACCGCCTCCATCAACACATAACCGAGAACCTCGGAAACTCGTGTACCTCAGACCTTCGGAAAGAACATCCGCTATGCTAGCCGTGGCAATACATCTGATCGCTCGCCCCGGTACTGGGTGGCGCCAAACTACTCTCACCACAAACAAGATAGAAGAGTCTTTTCGATGTCGGCGACCTCTGGTATTCAGGAACTGGAACGATAGCGAATGTGACAAGAACCCCTTGGAGCTCAACTCCCCGGGTCCAATCCATACGGTCAGGAGGCACCAAGAACAGAATTTTGTCACACCGATATCGCAACGATTCTGAAAATACCCGCGTGATCCTAAAAAAAATTTGAGTGAGAAGAGTAGTAGAATCAAAACACCTACGTCACAATTCCTCACCAGAGCGACGAAGGGGATAAGGAATAAAAAGAAGTCCTACTCTCCGGTATATAACTAGGACTCAAAATAGTTTTTCTTCTAGATTCGTCAACGGTTCGATCAATCAAGGGGCTCCTATAGTCGGTATGGCTCTGATTACCAACTTGTAACGCCCAAGATGAAGCTCTATCCCGATCACGTGATGAAGTCATGATTGGGGCAGAACCTCATTTTGCACGCATAGCAAGGTGGTTCTCATAGACATACTATACTGAAAAGATGAGAGTACCAGATAAAGGCTTACACTCGTCACATGCTACAGCATTAAATACATATCATCATGCATACATTCATCCAAAAGAAAGCAGAGTCCGACTACGGACGAAATCAAACGATAAAATCACCACCCTGCTATTATCCCCGGATAGACCGACTAGGACCCGCTACTGATCGTCTGGGAACGACACGTACATACGAGCACGCTCCTCGTCATACTCCCACTGGAGCTCTGTACCATCACCTGTGTCTGTCTCAGAAGTACCTGCAGCTGTTGTTGTAGTAAACTGTGAGCCACGGGGACTCTGCAATCTCATTACCCAAGGTATCAAAACTAACAAAGCTTAATGGGTGAGGTATGGTTAAGTGGTG
This sequence comes from Elymus sibiricus, assembly GCA_039707655.1. NCBI lineage: Eukaryota > Viridiplantae > Streptophyta > Magnoliopsida > Poales > Poaceae > Elymus > Elymus sibiricus. The sequence goes on from CM077676.1 coordinate 285,140,005, forward strand.
AGGTTGCAGCAAGCACTAAGCATGTTTATATCTGGCTAACTTACGAGTACAAGAATAAGATGAGTGTTCTACGCATAACGGGCACAAATTTAATATGATCAAGAAGTGATCCTGAACACCTACTTACGGTTCAAACATAACCTCACCGTGTTCTCTTCCCGAACTCCCTCGAAAAGAGACAATCACGGTTAGGCACACGGTTGATGTATTTTAATTAGAATTAGTGTCAAGTTCTCTACAACCGGAGGTTATAAATATCCAAGTCGCCACATAACCGCGGGCACGGCTTTCCGAAAGATATAACCCTGCAGGGGTGTTCCAACCTAGTCCATCACAAACCAACACAAGCCGCGGTGGAAAAACCTCAACCTCGAGATAGCCCGATCAACCTCGAGTCAGCCCGAAGTATCCTCGGAATCCCGGTGCACAAGATATTTTGACAATGGTAAAACAAGTCCAGCAAGACCTCCCGACGTGCCGACACCCTGATAGTAGCCGTGCATATCTCGTCTCAGGCCACGCAAACACTCATGAGGAGCACTAAAACCAGTGCCTCGAGTTTCCTCGTGGTGGCGCTGCAAGGGGCTCTAGTTTGGACCAACACTCATGAGGAGCACTGGCCCGGGTTGTTGATTAAGAATCCTCGGGTTAATTACTCCCTATGCAAGTTTTAGTTGTTATTAGGCAAATGGTAAAACCAAAGTTGGGCCTTGCTGGAAGCGCTTTATTCAAACCGAACTGTCAAGAGGGTCCCATAACCCCTGAGCATGTTAGGAACGCTAATCAAGGATCATAACACCGGTATTACGGAAACTAAGGCGGCATGAGTGGAACAAAACACCAGGCAAAAGGCCGAGCCTTCCACACACAACCAAGTATATAGATGCATTAATTAAATAAGAGATATTGTGATATCCCAACATATCCATGTCCCAACATGGAACAACCTGCACTGCACCTGCAACTAGCAACGCTATAAGAGGGGCTGAGCAAAGCGGTAACATAGCCAAACAACGGTTTGCTGGGTAGTGGAGGTTAGAGGTTGTATCATGGCATATGGGAGGCTTGACAGACAAGTGGTAGGTAGCGAGACATAGCGATAGCAACGAGACAACTAGCAAGCAAAGATAGTAGTGATATCAAGGGTAATGATCATCTTGCCTGAAGTCTCTTCTGTAGGATAGTAACTCTGCTCCTCGAACACGTTCTCAACAGGACCCTCGAACTCAGAATCGTCTCCCGGTACTACCCATAAGAAAGAACAAGCAACGAAATAAACAAACAATCATGGCATATATGCACAAGCAATCTGATGCATGCACGGTATGGTAAAATAGCAATCATGACATGAATGGAGTAACGGTGCTACCGGGACGACAGAAATGGTAACGAGAAGTGAACGGTGAAGGAAAAGATGGATATGGGCAAAATCTTGGCAACCCAAGTATGCCACTGGAAAGAATGGAAGATTTCGCATGAAATCAATATAAAGATCACGAAGAACGGATGCGTAGAACTCAAATGGTGAGCAAAACAAATATGCAATGCAATCTGCCACAAACAGCAACATGCCAACTTACACACATCAAAACAGCAAGCTACAGTACACTAAAATGCTCATACAAGATATGTGGCTGTAGCATACGAGATGCGTAGCAATTCATTCCATAGGTTCAAATTCATTAGCATCACTAATTAATTGGAATGAAGACATCAAGATGCAAAGATAATGTTACAGCTGAAAATAACAGTGTGAATGCTGACAGAAACATGGACAAGCAGTATTATCATGGTTGTTACAGTAGGCAAAACATCTACAAAATGCAAGAGATTGGTATGCACCTACAGTACACATGGCATAGATCATTTCATTACATTGGCACAAATCCATAGGAAGCATGGATTCATCACAACCAAGCTCACAAAATGCAACTTAAAGTTGACACCAAACTGCCACAATGACTTGTAAGTGCATCAAGTGCCCCCTTAGTGGTTTTGGAGTATTGAAGACAAATAGGTTGAGGAACTAATGTGTTTGTGAGTATACATAGGAGACAGAGTCCCTGAAGATTTGGTTTAACACATGGAAGACGACCCCTAAAAATAGATTTCTTCAAGTGAAGAATTTAATGATGAAATTGGTACAGCCTTTGAAGAAATTGATGTGAAGACTTTGAAGCTTGAAGACTTTGGTTTTCGTAGTTTCTTTTCTTCTTATTTGAGTCATAGGAAAAACCGTACTGTTAAAGGGGGTCTAGGTGAAACATATTTCACTTTTCCAAAGTGATGCTCAAAACTTCTCAAACCTATACACACAAGCCGCTTCGAGTGAAGCCTTTGGAAATCTCCAGTATAGCTGACGCATTTGCTAGCGACAGTGACGAAGTTCATTTGGTCGCTGACGAATTTGGTCAGGCTGAGGAGTTAGGAGTTCGCCAGTGCGAGCTGCCTATCGTGAGGAAATTGAGTGCCCTGACGAATTTGAGAGTACAACTTTCCGACCATTGCTGCGCCGCGTGCCAGCTGTCGAGGGGATCCTTATCCTGACAACGGTCGAATCAGACAAGTGCATTTATGACAATTTATGTCGGGTTGCCCCCTGGCTATAAATAGCCGCCCCCAACCACTTATTGGTTGGCTGCTCCGAGAGAACTTGACACTTGTCATTTGAGAGCAACCCATCCTCTGACGACTTTGTGAAAACCCAAGTGAGGAAAAACCCAACCAGAGCCTAAGTGATTGAGCATCACTGAAGAGATTGATCTGTGTGATCCGACGCTTGTTACCTTTGAGGACTGTCATTCCTCCAGACGGTTAGGCGTCACGTTCTGAGCACCCAAGAGTAATTGTGGCGTGCCGGTGAACAAGTCTGTGAAGGTTTTGGAAGTCTACCTTGAAGACTTACCATGAGTGATTGGGCGAGGTCTAAGTGACCTTAGCTCAAGAGGAATACGGTGAGGACTAAGTGTTCTCTGAGTTGCGACTCAACCGCCTCAACCAGACGTACAATTGATGCAGCAACTGGAACTGGTCTACCAAATTCCATTGTCTTCACCGAGCCAACCTGGTTTCAAATTCCTCACCCTCCCTTACTTTATTCCGTTGCTGAAGAATTTGTGATCTATCCTCTGACGAATTTGAACTGAAGTATTTGATCATGCTATCGTTTATTTCCTTAGTTCATATTCTTCATGCGTGTATGATTGTATGATTGCATGTTCTTCACCCTTATATATTCTGTTCACATGTACTCTGATTCTGTGATGACTTAGTTTCCCTTGCGTTTCTATTTCTTCACTCTGATTTTCGTCAAATTCATCAGAGTTTGACGAATTTCTAATAATCTCCCATTCACCCCCCTCTGGGAGATAACCTGCGCTTTCAATTGGTATCAGAGCAAGGTGCTCCCTTGTTCTGTGTGATTTTGGTTTAACCACCTGGAGTTTTAGTTATGTCGACCGCAGGTATGATCAAGGTCTCCACTGCGTGCCCCATCTTCAATGGCACAGACTATCCCTACTGGAAGAACAAGATGCGAATGCATCTTGAGGCTATTGACAATGATCTCTAGTTCGTTGTTGAGAACGGCGTCCCCACCATTTCACCAAGTATCAATGCTGCTGATGTGAAGAGATTCAAGCAACTGGACTCTCAAGCGAAGAACATCATTTGTGGTCATCTCAACAAAGGTCAGTATGGCAGAGTGAGTGCACTGGAAACCTCGAAGCTTATCTGGGACCAGCTTTCAAAAGTGAATGAGGGTGTTTCCACTCAACGTGACTCCCGAGTTGATGTTCTGCGCAATCTCTTCAATCGCTTCAAAAGACCCGACAATGAAAATGTGCAGCAAACCTTCGACTGCCTCACTGATATTTCCAATGAGCTTCAAGCTCTTGGTGCTGCTGACATCACCGATCAGGAGGTGGTGAAGAAATTGCTGAGGTCTCTGGACAGTTCCTTCGACACTTTGGCACTGATGATTCAAGAGCACCCAGATTACAAGTCACTGGATCCTGCTGACATTCTTGAGAGGCTCAACACACATGAATTTCAGCAAGCAGAGAAGAGACACATGTATGGACCCAGCTATGGTCGCCCCCGCGCTCTGAAGGCTAAAGCAAAAGCCAAGGCAATTTCTTCATCTGAAGAAGAAGAGGAGGAATATGAGAGTAGTTCTGACGGTGCTGAGGAAATTGGCAGAGAGCTGGCTATGCTGGTGAAGAAGTTCCAGAAGTTTTCCAAGAAGAACAGATTTGGAAAATCTTCAAAGTATGACTCGAAGAACACTGGAGAAGCGTCTGCTCGAGACTACAACAAAAGAACCTGTCACAAATGCAAGAAGCCAGGCCACTACATCGCCGACTTCCCTCTTTGGCAGAAGAAGAAGAAGAGCAGGGATGATGATGAGTCTGATGGGAAGAAAAAGAAGTCCTCAAAGTCTTCATCAAAGTCCTCAAAGTCTTCATCAAAGTCCTCATCTCACAAGAAATCTAGTTCTAGCAAAGCTCGTGCATTCCTTGGGAAGGAAATGAATTCTGAAAAAGAATCTGATGATCAGCAAGCTGAGGAATCTGAGGAGGAGTCAAACACTGGTGTGGCAAGCCTTGCACTCGCTACTGAGTACGTCAGCAAGTCCATCTTCAACACCGAGGATAATGGTATCTCCACCAACAATGATGACTGTGCTGATGACTACACTCCCACCTATTGCTTCATGGCTCGAGGCGCAAAGGTAACCTCACGAGAAGTTTACTTTGAAACCTCCAGTGATGATGACTCTGAGTGTGAATCTAAACCAAGCTATAAGAAACTTGCTAAAATTGCAACTGAACAGCAACATGCCATGGAGAAGATTCAAAAACTGCTAGACAAAAGCGATGACCTGTTGGACGAGGAAATGGATCGTAGTCAAGCCTTGTGTGAGGATCTCAGAAGGCTTAAGTCTCAATATGACGAACTTGAAAGTCGTCATGTGTCCCTCTCAGCTGAACATGAGAAGCTGTCCTATGAATTTCTTCAAAGGAAGCAAGATCTCGAGAAGCTGAGAGCGTCTCATGATGATCTTCAAAAAGAAAATGATTCACTCCTCGCTCAATAGATCAATACCGCTCAGGAAGAATTTGTTGCACCATGCTTAAAATGCCTTGAATGTGATAATGCTAATTCTTCAGCTGAATGTTCAAATGCTTCTGTGCTTGCAATTGCTTCAACTGCTACGGTGGCCACTAACCCCTCATCTGAGGAAGCCACCGATGATACTGATGAAAATGCAGGGCTGAAGGAATTATATGTCACTGGCATGTACAAAAGCCTCAAAGGGCATCAAACCCTATGTGACGTGCTCAAAAAGCAAATTCTTCACAGGAACCCTAGGAAAGAGGGTATTGCCTTTGAGAGAAAGCTCAACGCTGATGGTTCGTATTGGAAGCCTGAGCAATATCCCAAAACCACATGGGTTGCTGCAAAGGGACCTCCAGTAGACCCATCCTCTTTATCTGGCTATACTTGTGATTCTTCATATTCTTCAGATGAGTCATTTGACTCCAACTATAAACTGTTCAAAAATCAGAATGGTGAAGTCTTTGCCAGGTTCATTGGTACTAACTGCGGGAACGGTCCACCTGTGAAGAAAATCTGGGTTCCTAAAAGCCTTCTGGAAAATCTTCAGGTGAATGTCATCATGACACCACCGATGAAGAAGAAACTTCCCAGGGCAAATTCTTCACAGGGATCAAAGTCATCAAATGGACGCAGACCCACTTATGGTCGCACTAATGTCTCTGTTTCGCAGGGAAACAAACAGTGATTTGATGAATATGAGCATTATTCTTCGAACCACTATGTTCACAAATCATCGAAGAATTTCTCTGCCTATTCATTCAATTACTATAACCCTCCTATGAAGAGAAATGCATATTCTTCAATGCCTAAGTTCTCCATCAATGCACTTCGTCACATTGCTTCTCAGCCACCCATTCAGATGTGGGTGGTTAAGAAGAACTAATCTCTTCTGCAGGGTCAGGTCTTCAGGCAACTAAATGTCTAATGAATTTGCTGAAGACCTGACAAAATGCCTGTTGGGATGTAGGCTAATCATGTTGGAATGAATGTTTCATTTCATACATCCCTTATGCTGCTAGATATTACTCATTGATGAAATTGTCTGATGAAATTGATCATCATCATATTCTTCACTTTGAAGCATATGAATTTGTAAGTCAGACTAATGCTCCTACAGGATGAAACACCTTCAGCCACTGAATGGGTGTTGGACAGTGGCTGCATGAATCATATGACTGGAGATAGGAATCTCCTCACTGATGCTCCCCTTACTCCGTCTCATCTGAAGCATATCACTTACGCCGACAAAGGAAAAAAGCAAGGTATTGGGTCTAGGTAAGGTTGCCATTTCAAAGGATCGACACATGGAAAAGGTGATGCTTGTCGAGTCCCTTGGATTCAACCTCATGTCTGTCTCAATGGTTTGTGATCTTGATATGATTGTCATCTTTGGCAAATATAGATGCATTGTGCTGTTGGAATCTGACAAATCCAAAGTCTTCGAAGGCTTTAGGAGAGGTGACCTGTATATTGTAAATTTCTCTATAGGTCCTCAGCCTGCAACATGTCTAATGGCAAAAGCTTCGGAATGCTGGCTATGGCATCGACAACTTGGACATGCTGGAATGAGGAATTTGAGCACTCTTGTCAAGAAGAAGCATATCATTGGCGTCGAGGGTGTCAAATTCGTCAAGGATCACCTCTGTGGTGTTTGTGAGTCTGGAAAGATGACCAGAGCCAAGCACCAGGCGAAGACAATCATGACCACTACTCGTCCTTTTGAATTACTTCACATGGATTTGTTTGGTCCCACACATTATGCCACACTAACCAATGCAGCATCTCTCTACAGATTTGTCATTGTTGACGACTACTCTCGCTACACCTGGGTGCACATCATTACCTATAAGACTGAAGTTCAGAATGTCTTCAGGCGATTCTCCAATCGGGCCATGACGAATTATGGTCTCAAGATCAAGCACATCAGGAGTGACAATGGCACTGAGTTCAAGAACACAGGCCTCGATGACTATCTTGATGAACTTGGTATTACTCATGAGCTCTCTGCTCCCTACACTCCTCAACAGAATGGAGTCGTGGAGCGCAAGAACAGAACCCTCATCGATATGGCGCGCACTATGCTTGATGAATACAAGACACCTCGTCACTTCTGGCCTGAGGCAATTGACACTGCATGCCACATCATCAACCGGGTATATCTTCACAAATTCCTCAAGAAGACTTCATATGAACTCCTCACTGACAAGAAACCCAATGTGAGTTATTTCAAAGTCTTCGGTGCAAAATGTTGGATTAGAGATCCTCATCACAATTCTAAATTTGCACCGAAAGCACATGAAGGTTTTATGCTTGGTTATGGAAAGGGCTCGCACACCTACAGAGTCTTCAACTATTTCCACCACAAGGTTGTTGAAACTGTAGATGTGCGGTTCGATGAAACTAATGGCTCGCAAAGAGAGCACCTGCCTCCTGTGCTAGATGAAATGCCACCTGAGGAATCTATCAAGCTGATGGGCACGGGTGAAATTGTGCCCAGTGAAGAAATAGCTGCTGATGAAGAAGTGGTTGTTCCTCGTCGTGAAGAAAATGAACATTCTGACGAAAATGATGCTGAGGACTTTGCATGGCAACAACAACAACAAGGCCCTCGTCCAGCACATCCACGAGTGGCGAATGAAGTGCAGATTGAGAAGATCCTCGACAACATCAATGCACCTGGTCCCCTCACTCGTTCAAGAGCTTCACATTTAGCTAACTTTTGTGGGCATTACGCGTTTGTCTCTATTTCAGAGCCCACCAAAGTTGATGAAGCCTTTCTGGAACCTGAATGGATTCAAGCAATGCAAGATGAATTGCGTCAATTCGAGCTTAACAATGTTGCTAGGCTTAAAGCCATTCGTATATTGCTTGCATATGCTAACCATCATGATATCCTCTTATATCAAATGGATGTGAAAAGTGCATTCCTCAATGGTAAGCTTGAGGAAGAAGTATATGTTGCTCAACCACCAGGTTTTGAGGACCCAAAGCATCCTGACAAAGTCTTCAGACTCAACAAGGCTCTCTATGGCCTCAAGCAGGCCCCGAGGGCTTGGTATGACACACTGAAGGAATTCCTGAAGAAAAAAGGGGTTCAAGCCCGGTTCACTTGACCCTACTCTTTTCACTAAATCTTATGATGGTGAACTGTTCATATGCCAAATATATGTTGATGATATTATCTTTGGTTGCACTAACAAGAAATACAGTGACGAATTTGCTCATATGATGCAAGAAGAATATCAAATGTCTATGATGGGGGAGTTGAAATTCTTCCTCGGGCTTCAAATTCGTCAACAACCCAATGGCATCTTCATATCTCAGGAGAAATACCTCAGAGGCTGCCTGAAGAAATTCGGAATGCAAGATTGCAAAGGCGTCAAGATACCAATGCCAACAAATGGCCAACTCAACACTGACGAAAATGGTAAAGATTTCGATCAGAAGGTATATCGCTCCATCATTGGTTCGCTGCTTTACCTATGTGCATCTAGGCCAGATATTATGCTTAGTGTTTGCATGTGTGCCCGCTTTCAAGCGTCACCGAAGGAATCACACCACCAGGATGTGAAACGAATTCTTCGATATTTGGCTCACACCCCAACGCTTGTATTATGGTATCCCAAGGGCTCATCACTTGATCTTGCTGGATATTCCGATTCTGATTATGCTAGTGATCGAGTGGATCGCAAGTCAACATCAGGCACATGCCATTTCCTCGGACGATCTCTTGTATGTTGGTCCTCGAAGAAGCAGAACTGTGTTTCACTTTCTACTGCCGAGGCTAAGTACATTGCTGCTTGGCGCCTGCTGCTCTCAGTTACTATGGATGAAGCAAACCCTCAAGGACTATGGCGTCAACGTGAAGAAAGTGCCACTCTTCTACGACAATGAGAGCGACATCAAGATTGCCCACAACCCAGTGCAACACTCAAGGATGAAGCATATTGAGATTCGTCACCATTTTCTTCGTGATCATGTGCTGAAGGGAGACATCGTCATCGACCACGTGAAGACTGAAGACCAACTTGCAGATATCTTCACAAAGCCCTTGGATGAGAGAAGGTTTTGCATGTTGCGGTGTGAGCTAAACATCTTAGAATCTTCGAATGTCCTTTGAAAAGGACACACATCCTAACGCTTATGCATTCTTGATGAATTTGATGCACAACACACGAAGTAACGTTTTTCTTCAATCAATGAAGACTAACCCTCTAAGTGTGAAGAAATTAATGAAGAACTTGATTCTCAGAACCCTACGACAATTGTACGCGGTGTCTGAAATCATCATAGTTCTTATACGGTGGGTAACACCACCACCTCTTTTTGACGTTCTTCAAATTTGAGTTGTTCGTCATTTGCAATTTCGTCATTTGAGGTTATTCTTCACTGCTTATCTTGATTTGAGCTTTTCATGTCCTCAACAGCATCCACATATAGCTATTTCTTCATTCGGAGTTTTTCGTCATCTATGTGGATGTGATCGGACCCGCTCCCCTCTGTGCTAAGCTCAACCCACTCTGTTCACAATCTCTTCATATGCGTTCTACTTGACACTGTTCAAAGTCTTCACTGTGTCTTTGACAGCTGAAGAAATTGCGAACACATTTTGAAAATCTTCTAATCAATTTTTGGCGGTTGCCACAGTAACTTCATCCCGCGCTTCGCACGCGTGGATTGAGATGAAAATGCATGTGTGACGCATGTCACTCAGATGCGAATCGCCAGGGGCTTATCCGTCCAAAATTTTCGGGCCACTCAGTTTTTACCGCGCCTATATAAAGGCTTCACCCCGTCAACCTCAACTCCTTTCACTCTCGCGCCCCTGTCGCTCTCAAACCCTAGCGCCGCCGCTGGATCTCATCGTCGCCGGAGAGGAAGAGCTTCACTGCCTCGACTTCTTCGCCGTCGTACTCGCGCCGGCCGCGGATTTCTTCACCTCCGCCGCCGCCGTAGCCGTCTTTCGTCGCCAAGTTAGGGCACGGAAGATCTGAACTAATGATTTCCTTCTCCTCGTCATCCAGTTCGTCGAGTTCATCCTTGGGGTAATTAAAATTTATTTTTACCGCCCAAGTTTGATCTCTTTACTGCCACGAAATCTTCAAGTGCTGTTTTTTCCAGTCTTCCAATTCTTCAACACTTCCTTCTGACCAGTCTTGAGTATTTTCACCTAAGTTACACTTAACAACAAGATTCCTCAATTGTGCAATTGCTTCAATCTGTACAACTCTGGAACCTTTGTCAAGAACACTTAGTGAAATGCGTCAAGACGATAAGGGTCAATTTCTTCACCTGGTTTATTTTGAAAAATCTCTAAGAACGCATGTGACTCTTCCCTATTTCCTCGCAACTATACTCTATTCACAGGTACAATGTCTGCAGACGAATCACTAGGTTCTCATCAAATTAATTCATTTGCAGCATTGCTTGAGGAAAACCTTCAAACTTCTTCAGAGTCCTCAAAAGTTCAAAAACCTCAGCTGAAGAAAATGGTTGATGGGAAAAGGCCTCAGAAGGGAGGCAAGCGGAAAGAGGAACATACCGCCTTTGAGATTCCTGACGATCTGTATGATGGATATTGCACTCCAGATGAGGAAACACATGGAAAGGAAACAAAGGAGCAGCGCAAAACGCGCATGCAAAAGATCAAGAGGTACTGGACATACCAGTGGAGGGATTACAATTTTGTCACCTCCAAGTACATGAAGGACTTTGCTGTGAAGCCACCGTGCAACAGGCCACCACTTGCTGAAGGCCAGACTGCTCATCCAACTAGCATCCGTAGGGGTGAAGAATTCCCCAAAGAATGGGCAAAGCAACAGGCTAAGTTGCAAAAACAGGCCAAAAAGGCCGTTGATGAATTCAACAAGTCCGCAAAGGCCTCAGCTGAAGCGGGCGCAAGTGGCAGTGCAAGTGCTCCAAAGAGAGCCATGCAGAAGAAGCCTGCTAGCAAGCCAAAGCCGTCAGTCCCAAAGGCTTCAGCACCCAAAGCTTCAAAATCTTCAGCGCCTCCTCCTGCTTCAAGTTCGTCACAGGCAGCAGCAAAAGCTTCAACACTGGTCGTGCTCGCATCTTGCCAGCGCACCGAGGGCTTTCCAATAGCCTCAATCGCTGCATCAAGTGCCTCAGCGTGTGGGCAACCATTGTCTTCACTGCCCACACTGAAGAAAAAGGCAACAGCTGGCCGTGGAACTAGGCCAAGTCCCAAGAGCAAGGCTGTCGTGCCTCAGGCTGACGAACAAGGGCTGGCTGACGAAGATGAACTTGCTGAGTTCCTTAGACGAAAGCAAGAGCAAGCAACAGTTGCTAAGAATTCTTCAGTCCCTATGCTGCTAGACCCCAAGAAGCTTCTAGACTTCATCGACATCTGGTGCACCAAGCCAGACACGCCCCTTGACGAATTGAATCTGCCTCCTGGTCCAAGTCATGTGTTATCAGCTTTCATTTTGAATGAGAAGCATAAAATTGCTCAGGCGAAACTGGTGAGGAAACATCAGCTGCAGAAAGAGAAGGAGCTGCGGAAGAACATGCTTTCAATTTCTCCTCAGCAGCTTGTGTCTTTGCAGACTGAAATTCAAAAGCTGTCTGAAGAATTTGAACGCCAGTCAAGTCACTGCTGTGGTGTGTGTGACAGATTCATCGCTGCAACCAACCTGGTTGTTGAAGACCACAACAAGCGTGAGGCAGCCAAGTTTGGTACAGTGTCACCCACAAGTTCTTCAGCTCCACCACCCACAGCTCAGGCTAGTGAGACTGCGCCATTATCTCCGCAAGAACAAGACAGAGCGACTGACAATGTTGTGCCTGAAGAAATTGCAAGGGCGACTGCAATAGTCGACCCTGAAGAAATTGAACCATCCAGTTCCTCAGCAGCAGCTCCACCAGCGACTTCACCCGTGAAGCATATCACACTTCCTTCTACATCAGAAGTGAAGAAAACCAAGGCTGCTGAGAAGGAAGCAAAGAAAAGAAAAGCTTCAGCCCTTCCTGCCATCACTGCACTAGTGAAGAAAGTGAAGACGACTCCAATGTCTTCAGATGTTCCAATTGATGCTATACCTATCTCATCAGCGCCCCCAGCTCCTACCGATGATGCTCTTCAAATAGTTCCATATGGGATGGATTATGAAATTCCTCAGGCTGATGATGATGAAGAGAACCACTCTGCTGCTACCACAGAGCAAGTGGATGAAGATATCGAAGTCGAAGAAGATGCTTCGCTTCACCAAGTCTTGTCTCGGATGCCTTCACAGGTTCCAGTGACTGAAGAACATGCCACTGCTTCAACTGGAAGTAGTGAAGAAACTGAAGAGCATGTGGATATTGATGGTGCTACAACCCCTCCGATCATTGATGACTTTTGGGAAGCCTTCCATCCAAATTCGCCCCTCACCACACCTCTGACGCAAGTGCCATAGTCACCCGCCGTCACTGAAGAAATTCATACGGGCTCTGAGGAAAATCAACCATCACCACTTCAAACCATTGCTGAAGAAATACCAGCTGCAGCAGCTGATGAAACTGCTCAAGATGAGCCCACAGTTGATGTCGTCAATACATCCCCTCCTCATGCAGACTCAATTCCTTCAGCAGATACCGATACTATTCCCACTGCAACTGCTGAGGAAATTGCCAAGTCCCTTGCTGTCACCGATCCCAATGATTCCACTGGGTCCCCACGACCAGTGTTTGACGTTCGCAAGAAGATGCACAACCTCCACCCGGTGCCAGTGATGCCTAAGATTGGCAGAACCCTCAGGCGGCCTCGGTTCGATAATGCCAAATTCTTCGAATAGAAGAATTTCTTCATAGGTGAGTCCCCTTATGACTCAGCCAAGATCAGGCGCCTGCGATTCTGGACAAGGACGCAGATGAACTTTTATGCATCACTGTTATTCGACAAGAACAAAGTGTTTCCACATCGCCATATTCCTCATGTGGATATGGAGTCAATGCCGTGCTTTCGGCCTGTTTTGGTTGTTCTTCACGATGCTGGAATACTCAGCTTCTGCTCTGACGTCTGCGATTGGAATGAAGAACTCATTCTTCAATTCTACGCCACCGTGCATTTCTCTGGAGAGGCTGAAGACATTGTTACATGGGCTCTGGAATGGATGAGTGAAGACACTCACTATAAAGCACCTATTGAAGAACTTCTCCGTGCTCTCCCAGTTGATCCACCCCATGAAGATGCAAAGAGAATATATGAAGAACCTGAGCTGCCCGACCACCTCATGCAAGTGCTGATGAAGCCAATGGCTGAAGGAGATGCTCCTAGGACAACCTTCCTAGTGAAGGATTTGCTATATGTGCCAAGGACCGTTTTTCGCATTCTGTCCAAAACCCTCAGTCCAATTAAGGGTCACAACTCCAACACTGAAGAAGTTGTGGGAATTATGAAGAACTTTTTGTTCCATATTATTCATGGCACTCCCATCGACATTCATGATTTCTTTCTGAGGACTTTGGTCACAGTGGCACAATCGCTTTTTGATCTGAAGCCATATGCTCCATGGATCATGAGATTCATCAGATCCTGATCTGCCATTCCCTACAAGGCTGACAGTCAGAATCATTTGAGCTATTTGCCTGAAGTCGAAGTTCTTCAGAGCACCATCTCCTCAGTTCCTATCAAGGGCAAGACACCCGTAGATGAAGGAATTCGTCCCCTTGATGGACAATTTCGTCAACCAATCTCCAGCTCCAATGCTGATGAATTTGCTAGCCAGGATACTGCAGCAAAAGCTACAAGGCCAACTTCTTCACCAGAAGCACCATATGTCATGACGGACCGTGAGCTGCTCATCAGCCTTCACCAGAAAGTGGACAGGAATCACAGATGGGTTAAGCGTCAGTTTGCTACTGTACAAGCCAACATGACTGTGACGCATAACGCAGTCCGCAAAAACCGCTATTATCTTCATGAGATTTTTGACAGATCATGGGCCATCCTTTCACACCTCAAGACCGATGAAGAACTTGCTGATTTGGACTTCCAGATGAACTTTGACTGGGTAGAACCACCAAGGAAGAAGTTCAAGAACACCCAAGTTCCTCCTCTCATGCCGAGTTCAGTCTTCATCGCGCAGGACTGATGAAAATGAAACCGTTGAAGACACTGCGGCTGGTCCATCTGCTTCACGCGACCCCAACAACGCTGGCGCTCCCTAGTCTTCACCGCGATGATTTTCTTCAGGGGCGTTAGGCCTTACCTTGTCTCCTTTTGGTCATCTGATGACAAAGGGGGAGAAGTGTGAGTTAGTCTTCAAGCGGGTCGTTATATATGGGCTGTTTTTGCCGAGTTAAAACTCTTGAACTTCATTTGATTCGCTCTTTGACGAGTTGTAACTTAAATAACCGTTGGATGTCTGACTCTTTTGCTATGTTTTATATGCTTGCTCTGATCATAACTATATCTGCTCATGCATGCATAATTTCGTCAGACACCAATTTTCATCATGCATTCATATTCTTCAAATATCTTATGATCATGCATGATTGGATTCCAAGATATAGGGGGAGATCTCCACAATTTCAACCTGCCATGTGCATTTGCAATCCAAAGCAAATTCCTCATATGCATATCTTCAGGGGGAGTTCATCAATATCTTGGAATCAATTTCTTCAAACTCTGTACCTACACTTCAATTATTTTTACTCCCGTTGAAAGCCTAACCAATTTGTCATCAATCACCAAAAAGGGGGAGATTGTAAGTGCATCAAGTGCCCCCTTAGTGGTTTTGGAGTATTAAAGACAAATAGGTTGAGGAACTAATGTGTTTGTGAGTATACACAGGAGACAGAGTCCCTGAAGATTTGGTTTAACACATGGAAGACGACCCCTAAAAATAGATTTCTTCAAGTGAAGAATTTGATGATGAAATTGGTACGGCCTTTGAAGAAATTGATGTGAAGACTTTGAAGCTTGAAGACTTTGGTTTTCGTAGTTTCTTTTCTTCTTATTTGAGTCATAGGAAAAACCGTACTGTTAAAGGGGGTCTAGGTGAAACATATTTCACTTTTCCAAAGTGATGCTCAAAACTTCTCAAACCTATACACACAAGCCGCTTCGAGTGAAGCCTTTGGAAATCTCCAGTACAGCTGACACATTTGCTAGCGACAGTGACGAAGTTCATCTGGTCACTGACAAATTTGGTCAGGCTGAGGAGTTAGGAGTTCGCCAGTGTGAGATGCCTATCGTGAGGAAATTGAGTGCCCTGACGAATTTGAGAGTACAACTTTCCGACCGTTGCTGCACCGCGGGCCAGCTGTCGAGGGGATCCTTATCCTGACAACGGTCGAATCAGACAAGGGCATTTATGACAATTTATGTCGGGTTACCCCCTGGCTATAAATAGCCGCCCCAACCACTTGTTGGTTGGTTGCTCCGAGAGAACTTGACACTTGTCATTTGAGAGCAACCCATCCTCTGACGACTTTGTGAAAACCCAAGTGAGGAAAAACCCAACCAGAGCCTAAGTGATTGAGCATCACTGAAGAGATTGATCTGTGTGATCCGACGCTTGTTACCTTTGAGGACTGTCATTCCTCCAGACGGTTAGGCGTCACGTTCTGAGCACCCAAGAGTAATTGTGGCGTGCCGGTGAACAAGTCTGTGAAGGTTTTGGAAGTCTACCTTGAAGACTTACCACGAGTGATTGGGCGAGGTCTAAGTGACCTTAGCTCAAGAGGAATACGGTGAGGACTAAGTGTTCTCTGAGTTGCGACTCAGCCGCCTCAACCAGACGTACAGTTGATGCAGCAACTGGAACTGGTCTACCAAATTCCATTGTCTTCACCGAGCCAACCTGGTTTCAAATTCCTCACCCTCCCTTACTTTATTCCGCTGCTAAAGAATTTGTGATCTATCCTCTGACGAATTTGAACTGAAGTATTTGATCATGCTATCGTTTATTTCCTCAGTTCATATTCTTCATGCGTGTATGATTGTATGATTGCATGTTCTTCACCCTTATATATTCTGTTCGCATGTACTCTGATTCTGTGACGACTTAGTTTCCCTTGCGTTTCTATTTCTTCACTCTGATTTTTGTCAAATTCATCAGAGTTTGACGAATTTCTAATAATCTCCCATTCACCCCCCTCTGGGAGATAACCTGCGCTTTCATGACTAGGCATATTTAGAGCAACATTTATATTTGCTACAGGAGTTTAATATGGCATCAAAAGGCATGGCATGAAAGTACTAGTAACATAGAGCAAATCATGTTTAATGAGCATGGTCATATGAGCTATGGATTTGTGGCATTCATCAAGTCAAAATGACAAGTTTAATAACAGGCAGATTAAGACGGCAATATTTCAGCAAGTGGAATCAGCAACATTACCATAGCATGTTTGCAAGCTTGTGGTAGTGCTCTAACAGGTTTATCATGGCATGGAAAAAAATACCAACAGCAAGATGACATGAAAATGCTCCAAAGTCATGTTCAAAGTTTACTCATATGACACTTGCATTAATTCACACAAAAAATCACAAAATGCAATATACTGTGAAAATATCATGCACCAAAACTTGCTCAAATGACAGAACTAATATCACAGATGAATTAGTTGGATTTTTCTACCCCATTTTGATATATAATATGCATATGTTTCTATATGAAAAATGCCCACAAATGCATTCACAAAATACTGCCAGAAATGGAAAATGACAAAAATGGCAAACTGCCAGAACTGGAATGTCCAGATTTGGACATTGCTCGATTTGGAAAATGGGCACTTTCCAGAAATGGAATTTCGAAATAGATAAAAAATAAAAAGAGATAAAGAAAGGAGGGGGTGTGTGTGTGCGTGTGTATGACAGTGGGGGCAAGGCGTCAGTGTCACAACAAAATAAAAAGGCCAAGGAGGAAAATGTGTGTAGTCTAGGATTCGAACCTAGGTCTCCCCGATGGAGTAGCGTGGGCGCAGCCACTGCGCTGCTGCTACGGCTGATTCTAGGAAGGGGCGCGAGGCAATATGAACTAGCCTCGGTCGGGAATTGTGTCTGCTCTCAGCGGTGAGAAAAAGATGCCGACGACGCCGGCGAGCAGCGGCGACCTGGCGGAGCTCAGGAGGCAACCGCGGGCCTGCGGGATTGGCGACGAGGGGGTGTGCAGGGCGCTTGAGCTCGAGCGCTGCTCGGCTCGGGGCCATGGCGAGCGCGGGCGAAGCAGCGGCGCGGCGAGACGAAGCAGGCAGGGCGCGCGCGGGGGTGCAGAGAGCGCGTGCGGGTGCTGCGTGCACACGTGCAAGGGTGCAACAAGGCGTGGTGTGCATGCAGGGGCGCGGCGAGCGACGCAAGATCCGAAACAATAACACACAAAAAAATGCTACTTGCCGGAGCACCGAGAGCACGATGATGGCACGGACAGCACGACGCGAACGGGATGCCATCGACGACGAGAAGGATTAGGGAGGAGCGTAGGCTCACCTAGTGTCCATAGGACATGAGGATGTGGCCAGAGATGCAACGGAGATGGCGCGACGACGCGCGGGAACTTGCCGGTCTTCGGTTCCAGGAAGGAGTGGAAGAAGACGGGTCGAGGAGGCCGGTGCAGAGGCCGTGATGATGAGTTCTTGGTCGTAGGGGAAGGAGGGGTCGTCGGAGGGTCTCTCCACGGTGTCCGGAGGGTCGGAGACGCGGCGAGGAGCTACCCCGAGCTCGAGCTTTTGCTCGATCGGAGCATGGTGGACAGGGTGACGGCTATGGCGAGGGCTGCCTTACCTGGCGGCGGCAAGGGAAGGTGTTGGGGATATTCCACACTGTTATAACCCGGCTAAAGGTTTGACCCGGCCTGGGGCTGAAGGCTCTATGGGTTGCCCCTTTTTCCATGTTAAAGATAAGATGACACGGAGGAATCCAGGGCTCATTGACGAGACCCGGCAGGAGGCCGGCTTGACAGGAGCCCAATGGGCCGGCTCGCAGAGAAGTTCCAAGAAGAGGAGACCCGGTTTGCTATTGCCGGCTCAACGGATCATACACGGGATGGATACTTCCTGACTTGGAAGGCATAGAAGTTCAACAAGACTTAGAGTAGAACTCCAATTAAGAGTAGGACTCGAAACCTATTGTAAACCCCAGGGACTCTGCTATTATATAAAGTGGGTTCCGGGGTCGTCTAAAGGACAAGTTGGGAGAGACAGAAAAACTAGTAGTTCTCGAGAGAGAGGTAGCGAAAGAGCACCCTTGTAATCGAGATCATCATCAATAGCAATCAAGCAGGATGTAGGCTTTTACCTCCACCGTGAGGGGCCGAACCTGGGTAAAACTCGCGTTTCTCGATTCCGACCAACCCCGTTCAAGCTACCACCTAGTTGCGATGGCCTCACCATTAAGTCCTTTTCACGAGGACATCTGCCGTGACAAAACCACGACAGTTGGCACCCACTGTGGGGCCACACATGGTGGTGTTGATTTCTTGGAGGGATCTCTTCAGGGATCGAGAAGGTCACGATTGGCCGGATAACGAAGAGCCGGCACGGAACAATCGCGCAGGATAACCCGGCATCCGACAACCATAGACAAAGTCGGCAATTTCAACGTTTTGCGAGAAATTAGGGTTTTTTTCCGTGTGCCGCCGCAGCCGTGATTTTCCGATCGAAGATCGATTCTGCTGCAAGCTGTTGTACGACGCCGCTGCACCCGTGCGTCCCCAAGACCGATAGGAGTTCCATCACGCGCGGCGGGTTCGGAAGCACGGACGTGTCTCCACCTTAGCTGTTTCCGTGGCACTCCCCGACGCAAAGTGCCAGCGGCCAGGAAAACGAGTCGGACTCCTGTCTCAAAAGGAAAAAAAGGTGCTACTTCCCCACGTGAGATACACCAGGAGGAATATTCCTTGATTGATTAGCCGCATGAGCTCAAACGTAAAAAGCAAGCTAATCTGATTACTAGTACTAGTCCTAGTACAATTCAGATTTTTTTTTCCGTCTACGATCGAAAGCAGGCATCCGAGACTAACCGAAAGAAATCAAGTGCTACTATCGGATCATCATCACAGAGATGTCTTTAAAAGAAAAAGAAAAAAAGGAGCAGGTGGTCGTCGCAAGTTGCAAGACCGGCAGCTCCACATCCCAAAGCCGCGGCCCGCCCACCAGCGAGCTGTGCATGCATGCGGTTAGCAGGTACATGTCATGTCAGACAAAGAAAAGATGAGCTGAGTATAGATGAATCTATCCCACATGGGGTTCAAAGAGAAAAGCAAAGACGAGGAGACTACTACTAGTATTGGTACTAGTTTAATTTGTTGTACAGAAATCAGTCTACGTACATATACATCTAGATGAAGCACATATACGTGGAGACCGACTGCACGCCAATTGCTGCTTCCACAAACATCCGAAAAGGCAACATGTGTTATTTATCTTATTTATGTTTTTAGCACATATTAAATTCTTCAAAAAAAACAACTACTCTGGCCTGCGATATTTTTTATGCAGGGCAATTGTTCACTGCAAGGGTGACCATCGTACCACGGGTATAGAGCTCGCGCCAACATCATCATGCGCCAGCATCCGTCCATCCCGCACTGCTCGACGGACACGCGCGCAAGCCGCCGCCCCCGCGGTCCAGTCTACATTAACACGCCAGGGCCGTGTCTGCCCGTACGAGCTGCCCAACGGACGCGTGCAGGCCGCCGCCCCTGCGGCCCGGTCTACATCAACACGCCGGGACCGCACCCGCCCGTACGAGCTGCCCAACGGACGAGTGCAGGCCGCCGCCCTTGCGGCCCGGTCTACTCCAACAACGTTGGAGCAAAAAAAAATATTATCAGTCTTGCGCGACGTCTCCGGAACCCGCGCCAGCCTTCACCCACACCGGGTTGCCCAATGGATAGGCGCATTGGCCTGCCATCCCAATGGTCCGGTCTACTTCAGCACATCGAGAAAACAGGAGAGTCGACTATGGAGGAAATGCCCCCGAAAGAGCAAAGAGAGCCGGCCACAGTAGAGCCGGCAATTCAAAAACCGGCAGCGAAGAAACAGAAAAGAAAATGGCCCTGGAGGAGCCAGGAGAGCCGGACCAAGAGAGAATAGCAAGGAATAGGAGGACATACGACGAGCATCGCAAAGATCATCAACTCGCCACATCGCCTCCGGCTTCAATAAATTCCAGCTTTCAACTATCAAGTATAAAGAATCTCAAGCCGGCTCCTCGAGTCGACTTAAGACTCGGGGGCTTCACAGACATGACTCGTCAGATTTGGCCAGCTTCAACAAATACAAGAGCCCTGGATCGTTGCAGGGAAGACAACCCGGTCCCGGGGGCTGCTGCCTCATTGGCGAAAAATTAAAGGTTGCCAAAGAGGACTAGCTGCCATGATGCGCAGTTCAAACATATGTGTCCTGCCTCATTAGCGAAAAATTAAAGGTTGCCAAAGAGGACTAGCTGCCACGATGCGCAGTTCAAACATAGGTATCCTGCCTTATTGGCGAAAAGTAAGGTTACCAAAGAAGACTAGTCGCCATGATGCACAGTCTAAACATGGGTATCCTACTCAATTATGATCAATGGAATAAAGCCGACTTATCTGGACCCCAGATGTTTTGCAATAGTAGCATTGTCTCCTGTATATCCTATGCTGAGCTTTTCCATGATCATATGGTTACTTGGGGGCTTCCAACTCATCGAGTTTAGCTTACAAAACCCTTCTAGCCTGGCAAAAAGCCAAACTTTACTTGGTTAAACATGCCTGTTAGCAAGATACTACTCCGAAAAGGTGACCCGGTGTACGCCTTATGAGTCAATCACAGAGGTGACCCTGAACTCATCAGAGTTAAAACACTAGTTGGTCATGTGAGAGCCGGCTTTCAGAGAGCTAGGACAAACCAAAAGAGGCGGAAAGCCTGCTTCACCGAAGCAAATCAGACTCGAGCCTCGAAAGCCGGTCTTATGTCGTGCCTCGAAAGCCGGCGTTTTTATACTCTGTTATCATACACATGCATCATCATACAATGCATCATTTATACATGTCTATATTTGTTTATGTTGCAGGAGCTGGTCTATTGGTCGGGTTAACCATTTGCAGTTATGAAATTTGTTAAGTCAATCACTGATGCCTATATGGCCTTTGTTGACCCTGAACTTATCAAAGTTAACACATCGGAGCCGGTCTTCAAACCCGGTTACATTGTAACTCCGGAGGAACAAACAGATCTTTGATAGCCAAAATGGCCGGGTCTTCATCATGGTTTATCATAACCAATATTAAATGATTGAGGTTTTCAAAGCCGGCTCAGGGAGATGGCTATTCTTTCTAAATCCAAACCGCCAGCTTACGATAAGGAGCATGGTGTAATAAATTACCTGTGCCAATTCGCAAATTGGATTATTGTGATGCTACAAAGAAGAACAAAAATTCAAGCAAGGATATCATGGCAAAGATCATGGCAACATGCTTTATCAAAGGCAATGAAATATGAAGTGTTATGCAAGGCATCACTCTTGATGGATTTAGCAACAAATTCAGCATTGATGTGCAAAGTACCCAGCAACATCATCCAGATAAGGACATTAAGTTTCCTAGTTTATCACAAGATCATTGGGCCGAATATCAATGTTTTTGCAGAAATATGACTATTCTGCTGCAGACTGTCCCTCAGACTCAGTTGGAAAAATGTTGGAGTATATATTACAAAAGTCCCAAGCTGCTGCAGGCAATACAACCCGGCACTTAGGGGCTACAGTGGATCTGATTTTATTCTACAATGGAAAGAAAAGTCCCGAGTCGCCGCAGGCACACAATCCGGCACTTGGGGGCTACATTATTCAAATCAAGATTACATTAAGTATGAAAGTCCCATGTCGCTGCAAGCATGCACCATGGCACTTGGGGGCTAATGCATTGTCATTTTAAACTACTTTCATTGAAGTGTTGGAAATATGCCCTAGAGGCAATAATAAATTGGTTATTATTATATTTCCTTGTTCATGATAATTGTTTATTATCCATGCTATAATTGTATTGATTGGAAACTCAAATACATGTGTGGGTACATAGACAACACTGTGTCCCTAGTAAGCCTCTAGTTGATTAGCTCGTTGATCAAAAGATGGTGAAGGTTTCCTAGCCATGGACATGAGATGTCATTTGATAACGGGATCACATCATTAGGATAATGATGTGATGGACAAGACCCAAACTATAAACGTAGCATATGATCGTGTCAGTTTATTGCTATTGTTTTCTGCATGTCAAGTATCTGTTCCTATGACCATGAGATCATGCAACTCCCTGACATCGGAGGAGTACCTTGTGTGTATCAAACGTCGCAACGTAAATGGGTGACTATAAAGGTGCTCTACAGGTATCTCCGAGGGTGTCTGTTGGGTTGGCATGGATCAAGACTGGGATTTGTTACTCCGTGTGACGGAGAGGTATCTCACGGCCTACTCGGTAATACAACATCACAATGAGCCTTGCAAGCAATGTGACTAAAGTGTTAGCCACGAGATCTTGTATTACGGAACGAGTAAAGAGACTTGTCGGTAACGAGATTGAACTAGGTATAGAGATACCGACGATCGAATCTCGGGCAAGTAACATACCGAAGAACAAAGGGAACAGTATACGGGATTAACTGAATCCTTGACATAGAGGTTCGACCGATAAAGATCTTCGTAGAATATGTAGGAGCCAATATGGGCATCCAGGTCCCGCTATTGGTTATTGATCGTAGAGGTGTCTCGGTCATGTCTACATAGTTCTCGAACCCGTAGGGTCTACACACTTAACGTTTGGTGACGATTAGTATAGTTGAGTTATTTTGTTGGTGACCGAAGGTTGTTCGGAGTCCCGGATAAGATCCCGGACATGACGAGGATCTCCGGAAGAGTCCGGAGGTAAAGATTGATATATGTGATAATAGTGTTTTGATCTCCGGAAGGGTTCCGGAATTCACCGGAAGGGGTTCCGGATGTTTACCGAAGTGTTCGGGTGCAGCAACACTTTATATGAGCCAAAGGGGTAAAGCCCACGAGGTATTGGAAAGTGCAAAAGGAAGTTTTGCTGCTGCCTTAAGCGGTACTACCGCTGGTAAGGCAGTACTACCGTGTAAGCGGTACTACCGCTTGTGTGAAGCGGTACTACCGCATAAGCGGTACTACCGCTTGTGTGAAGCGGTACTACCGCTTGTACGCGGTACTGCTGGAATCCGAGTTGGACTCTTTCCGTGCGGGCCAAACCGACCTTGTGCGGGCAAAACCGACCTTGTGGAGGTTTTCTCTCCAAGTTTAGACCCCAGGGCTCAACATATAAATAGAGGGGCAGGGCTAGCACACGGGACACATCAAGATTTCCCAAGCCGTGTGTCGGCAACCCTAACCCTCTAGTTCTCCCGTCATAATCTCCGTAGTGCTTGGCGAAGCCCTGGAGAGATTGTTCCTCACCACCATCACCACGCCGTCGTGCTGCCGGAACTCATCTACTACTTCACCAT
The DNA here is from genome assembly GCA_039707655.1 of Elymus sibiricus. Lineage (NCBI taxonomy): Eukaryota > Viridiplantae > Streptophyta > Magnoliopsida > Poales > Poaceae > Elymus > Elymus sibiricus. Next base: position 285,163,570 of record CM077676.1, read on the forward strand.
CGCTCGCTGGATCGAGGAGGTGAAGGCGTCATCAAGCCGTACGTGTGTTGAACGCGGAGGTGCCGTCCGTTCGGCACTAGTTTGTGATCGGATCGAGGGACGACTTGCGATTTGGATCGCGGAGACGTTCGACTACATCAACCGCGTTTCTTAACGCTTCCGCTTAGCGATCTACAAGGGTATGTAGATTCACTCTCCCTCTCGTAGATGCTCATCACCATGGATAGATCTTGTGTGTGCGTAGGAAAATTTTTGTTTCCCATGCAACGTTCCCCAACAGTGGTATCAGAGCTAGGTCTATGCGTAGATGAGATCTCGAGTAGAACACAAACGAGTTGTGGGCGTGGGTGTATACATATTGCTTGCCGTTACTAGTTGATACTTGATTCGGCGGTATTGTGAGATGAAGCGGCCCGGACCAACATTACTCGTACGCTTACGAGAGACCGGTTCCTTCAGCTGACATGTAACTTTGTTGCATAAAGATGGCTAGCGGGTGTCTGTCTCTCTCACTTTAGTTGAATCGATTTCAATGAAGAGGGTTCTTTTAGAAGATCAAAAAGCAATCACTACATCACGTTGTGGTTTTGCGTAGGTAAGAACGGTTCTTGCAAACCCGTAGCAGCCACGTAAAACTTGCAACAACAATTAGAGGATGTCTAACTTGTTTTTGCAGGGTATGTTGTGATGTGATATGGCCAATTACATGATGAGATATATGTGATGTATGAGATGATCATGTGTTGTATAGAATATCACGACTTGCATGTCGATGAGTACGGCAACTGGCAGGAGCCATAGAGTTGTCTTTAATTATTTTCGCCGTTTTGCTTTACTTTATCGCTATGAGTTAGCAATAGTCGTGGAAGCAACAGTCGGCGCGACAACCTCATGGCGACACGTTGATGGAGATCAAGATGATGGAGATCATGGTGTCATGCCGGTGACGATGGAGATCATGCCGGTGCTTTGGAGATGGAGATCAAAAGCACAAGTTCATGGCCATATCATGTCACTTATGATTTGCATGTGATGTTAATCCTTTTATGCATCTTATTTTGCTTAGGACGACGGTAGCATTATAAGGTGATCCCTCACTTAAATTTCAAGATAAAATTGTGTTCTCCCCGAGTGTGCACCGTTGCGAAAGTTCGTCGTTTCGAGACACCACGTGATGATCGGGTGTGATAGACTCTACGTTCACATACAACGGGTGCAAGCCAGTGTTGCACGTGCGGAACACTCGGGTTAAACTTGACGAGCCTAGCATGTACAGACATGGCCTCGGAACACAAGAGACCGAAAGGTCGAACATGAGTCATATAGTAGATATGATCAACATAAAGATGTTCACCATTGAAACCACCTCAACTCACGTGATGATCGGACTTGAGTTGGTGGATTTGGATCATGTTACACTCGAATGACCGGAGGGATGTCAATTTGAGTGGGAGTTTTTAAGTAATATGATTAACTAAACTCATTATCTAGAACAATAGTCTAAGTTGTCTTTGCTATATTTATGTTGTAGATCATGGCTCGCGTAGTAGCACCCCTGAATTTTAATGCATTCCTAGAGAAAGCTAAGTTGAAAGATGATGGAAGTAACTTTGTGGACTGGGCCCGTAATCTAAGGATTATCCTTACGGCTTCCCAGAAGGCTTATGTCCTTGATGCACCGCTTGGTGATCCACCCGCTCCAGTTGAGTCTCTAGACGTTGTGAACGCCTGGCAGGCTCGTTCTGAAGATTACTCAATAGTTCAATGTGCAATATTGTATGGCTTAGAACCGGGACTTCAAAGAAGTTTTGAACGTCATGGAGCATATGAGATGTTCCAGGAGTTGAAGTTTATCTTTCAGAAGAATGCCCGGATCGAGAGATATGAGATCTCCGATAAGTTCTATGCTTGCAAGATGGAGGAGAACGGGTCTATCAGTGATCACGTACTCAGAATGTCTGGGTACTCCACCCGTCTGGCTGAATTGGGGATGCCCCTTCCGCCAGAGGCTATCATTGACAGAGTTCTTCAATCATTGCCACCTAGCTACAAGAGCTTCGTGTTGAACTATAACATGCACGGGATGAACAAGTCAGTCGCCGAGCTGTTTGCGATGCTGAAAGCCGCTGAGTCTGAAATTCAGAAGGAGCATCAAGTGTTGATGGTCAATAAAACCACTAGTTTCAAGAAAAATGGCAAGGGTAAGAAGGGTAACTCCAAGAAGAGTGGCAAAGCAGTTGCTCCTCTCGTGAAGAAACCCAAGGCTGGACCCAAACCAAAAACTATGTGCTTTCATTGCAAGGGAACTGGACACTGGAAGCAGAACTGCCCCAAGTATTTGGCTGACAAGAAGGCGGCCAACAACAAACAAGGTATATATGATATACATGTTATTGATGTGGACCTTACCAACTCTCGTTGTAGTGCCTGGGTATTTGATACCGGTGCGGTTGCTCATATTTGCAACTCAAAACAGGAATTGCGGAATAGACGGAGGCTGGCAAAGGACGAAGTGACGATGCGCGTGGGAAATGGTTCCAAGGTTGATGTGATCGCCGTCGGCACGCTCGCTCTTCGATTACCATCGGGATTAGTGATGAACCTGAATAATTGTTATTTAGTGCCTGCGTTAAGCATGAACATTATATCTGGATCTTGTTTATTGCGAGACGGTTACTCATTTAAATCAGAGAATAATGGTTGTTCTATTTATATGAGTAATATCTTTTATGGTCATGCACCCAATGTGAGGGGTTTATTCTTATTGAATCTCGATAGTAATGATACACATGTTCATAACATTGATGCCAAAAGATGTAGGATTGATAATGATAATACCACTTTCTTGTGGCACTGCCGTTTAGGTCATATTGGCGTAAAACGCATGAGGAAGCTCCATGCTGATGGACTTTTGGAGTCACTTGATTTTGAATCACTTGACGCATGTGAGCCATGCCTCATGGGCAAGATGACTAAAATGCCGTTCTCTGGAACAATGGAACGGGCAAGTGACTTATTGGAAATCATACATACTGATGTGTGCGGTCCGATGAGTATTGAGGCGCGCGGTGGTTATCGTTACTTTCTCACCTTCACTGATGACTTAAGTAGATATGGGTATATTTACTTAATGAAACACAAATCTGAAACATTTGAAAAGTTCAAACAATTTCAGAGTGAAGTTGAGAATCATCGTAACAAGAAGATTAAATTCCTACGATCTGATCGAGGAGGAGAATATCTGAGTTATGAGTTTGGCAGTCACTTAAGACAATGTGGAATTGTTTCACAACTGACACCGCCTGGAACACCACAGCGTAATGGTGTGTCCGAACGTCGTAATCGAACCTTATTGGATATGGTGCGATCTATGATGTCTCTTGCCGATTTGCCACTATCGTTTTGGGGTTATGCATTAGAGACAGCTGCATTCACTTTAAATAGGGCACCATCGAAATCCGTTGAGACGACGCCATATGAACTTTGGTTTGGCAAGAAGCCAAAGCTGTCGTTTTTTAAAGTTTGGGGATGTGATGCTTATGTCAAAAAGCTTCAGCCTGAAAAGCTGGAACCCAAAGCGGAGAAATGCGTCTTCATAGGATACCCAAAAGAGACAGTTGGGTATACCTTCTACCTCAGATCCGAAGGCAAAGTGTTTGTCGCTAAAAACGGAACATTTCTTGAGAAAGAGTTTCTCTCGAAAGAATTGAGTGGGAGGAAGATAGAACTTGATGAGGTTGTTGAACCTTTACTTCAACCTGAAAGTAGCGCAGCGCAGAAAGATGTTTCTGTAGAGCCTACATCAGCTGAAGAGGAAGTTAATGATGATGATCATGAAGCTTTGGATCAAGTTGCCATCGAACCTCGTAGGTCGACAAGGACGCGTACTGCTCCTGAGTGGTACGACAACCCTGTCTTAGAGGTCATGTTGTTGGACAACGACGAACCTACGAGCTATGGAGAAGCGATGATGGGCCCGGATTCCGAGAAGTGGTTAGAGGCCATGAAATCCGAGATGGGATCCATGTATGAAAACAAAGTGTGGACTTTGGAAGTATTACCTGAAGGGCGTAAGGCCATTCAGAACAAATGGATCTTTAAGAGGAAGACGGACGCGGACGGTAATGTCACCGTCTATAAAGCTCGACTTGTGGCAAAGGGTTTTTCACAAGTTCAAGGAGTTGACTACGATGAGACCTTCTCACCCGTAGCGATGCTAAAGTCCGTCAGAATCATGTTAGCAATAGCTGCCTTTTTCGATTATGAAATTTGGCAGATGGATGTCAAAACAACGTTCCTTAACGGTTTCCTTAAGGAAGAGTTGTATATGATGCAACCAGAAGGTTTTGTCGATCCAGAGAATGCTGACAAAGTTTGCAAACTCCAGCGATCCATTTATGGACTGGTGCAAGCATCTCGGAGTTGGAATCTTCGCTTTGATGAGGTGATCAAAGCGTTCGAGTTTATACAAGTTTACGGAGAAGCTTGTATTTACAAGAAAGTGAGTGGGAGCTCTATAGCGTTTCTAATATTATATGTGGATGACATATTACTGATTGGAAACAATATAGAAATGTTGGAAAGCGTGAAGGAATATTTGAACAAGAGTTTTTCAATGAAGGACCTAGGAGAAGCTGCTTTCATATTAGGCATCAAGATCTATAGAGATAGATCAAGACATTTAATAGGACTTTCACAAAGCACATACCTTGATAAGATTTTGAAGAAGTTCAAAATGGATCAGTCCAAGAAGGGGTTCTTGCCTATTTTGCAAGGTGTGAAGTTGAGTAAGACTCAATGCCCAGTGACTGCAGAAGACAGAGAAAAGATGAGTGTCATCCCCTATGCTTCAGCCATAGGCTCTATCATGTATGCAATGCTGTGCACAAGACCCGATGTCAGCCTTGCCATAAGTATGGTCGGAAGGTTTCAAAGTGATCCAGGAATGGAACACTGGACGGCGGTCAAGAATATCCTGAAGTACCTGAAAAGGACTAAGGACATGTTTCTCGTTTATGGAGGTGATCAAGAGCTCGTCGTAAAAGGTTACGTCGATGCAAGCTTTGACACTGATCCGGATGACTCTAAGTCGCAAATCGGATACGTATTTATTCTTAATGGGGGTGCGGTTAGCTGGTGCAGTTCCAAGCAAAGCGTGGTAGCTGATTCTATATGCGAAGCGGAGTACATCGCTGCCTCGGAGGCGGCGAAGGAAGGTGTCTGGATGAAGGAGTTCATGACAGATCTTGGAGTAGTGCCTAGTGCGCTTAACCCAATGACTCTGTTTTGTGATAATACTGGTGCCATTGCTCTAGCCAAGGAACCAAGATTTCACAAGAGGACCAGACACATAAAGCGACGTTTCAATTCCATCCGCGATTACATCAAGGAGGACGACATAAATATTTGCAAAGTACACACGGATCTGAATGTTGCAGATCCGATGACTAAACCTCTTCCAAGGGCTAAACATGAACAACACCAGAACTGCATGGGTGTTCGATTCATTACAATGTAAATCACATAGTGATGTGAACTAGATTATTGACTCTAGTGCATGTGGGAGACTGTTGGAAATATGCCCTAGAGGCAATAATAAATTGGTTATTATTATATTTCCTTGTTCATGATAATCGTTTATTATCCATGCTATAATTGTATTGATTGGAAACTCAAATACATGTGTGGGTACATAGACAACACTGTGTCCCTAGTAAGCCTCTAGTTGACTAGCTCGTTGATCAAAAGATGGTGAAGGTTTCCTAGCCATGGACATGAGATGTCATTTGATAACGGGATCACATCATTAGGATAATGATGTGATGGACAAGACCCAAACTATAAACGTAGCATATGATCGTGTCAGTTTATTGCTATTGTTTTCTGCATGTCAAGTATCTGTTCCTATGACCATGAGATCATGCAACTCCCTGACATCGGAGGAGTACCTTGTGTGTATCAAACGTCGCAACGTAACTGGGTGACTATAAAGGTGCTCTACAGGTATCTCCGAGGGTGTCTGTTGGGTTGGCATGGATCAAGACTGGGATTTGTTACTCCGTGTGACGGAGAGGTATCTCAGGGCCCACTCGGTAATACAACATCACAATGAGCCTTGCAAGCAATGTGACTAAAGTGTTAGCCATGAGATCTTGTATTACGGAACGAGTAAAGAGACTTGTCGGTAACGAGATTGAACTAGGTATAGAGATACCAACGATCGAATCTCGGGCAAGTAACATACCGAAGAACAAAGGGAACAGTATACGGGATTAACTGAATCCTTTACATAGAGGTTCGACCGATAAAGATCTTCGTAGAATATGTAGGAGCCAATATGGGCATCCAGGTCCCGCTATTGGTTATTGATCGTAGAGGTGTCTCGGTCATGTCTACATAGTTCTCGAACCCGCAGGGTCTACACACTTAATGTTTGGTGACGATTAGTATAGTTGAGTTATTTTGTTGGTGACCGAAGGTTGTTCGGAGTCCCGGATAAGATCCCGGACATGACGAGGATCTCCGGAAGAGTCCGGAGGTAAAGATTGATATATGTGATAATAGTGTTTTGATCTCCAGAAGGGTTCCGGAATTCACCGGAAGGGGTTCCGGATGTTTACCGAAGTGTTCGGGTGCAGCAACACTTTATATGAGCCAAAGGGGTAAAGCCCACGAGGTATTGGAAAGTGCAAAAGGAAGTTTTGCTGCTGCCTTAAGCGGTACTACCGCTGGTAAGGCAGTACTACCGCGTAAGCGGTACTACCGCTTGTGTGAAGCGGTACTACCGCATAAGCGGTACTACCGCTTGTGTGAAGCGGTACTACCGCTTGTACGCGGTACTGCTGGAATCCGAGTTGGACTCTTTCCGTGCGGGCCAAACCGACCTTGTGCGGGCAAAACCGACCCTGTGGAGGTTTTCTCTCCAAGTTTAGACCCCAGGGCTCAACATATAAATAGAGGGGCAGGGCTAGCACACGGGACACATCAAGATTTCCCAAGCCGTGTGTTGGCAACCCTAACCCTTTAGTTCTCTCGTCATAATCTCCGTAGTGCTTGGCGAAGCCCTGCAGAGATTGTTCCTCACCACCATCACCACGCCGTCGTGCTGCCGGAACTCATCTACTACTTCACCATCGCTCGCTGGATCGAGGAGGTGAAGGCGTCATCAAGCCGTACGTGTGTTGAACGCGGAGGTGCCGTCCGTTCGGCACTAGTTCATGATCGGATCGAGGGACGACTTGCGATTTGGATCGCGGAGACGTTCGACTACATCAACCGCGTTTCTTAACGCTTCCGCTTAGCGATCTACAAGGGTATGTAGATTCACTCTCCCTCTCGTAGATGCTCATCACCATGGATAGATCTTTTGTGTGCGTAGGAAAATTTTTGTTTCCCATGCAACGTTCCCCAACATGAAGACCCGGCTCACTATTAATAGTGACCCGGCACTTGGGGGCTACAGTCATTGATTCTACAGATAGTTCAAGTTCCAGATTGATGAGGACAGCTAACCCGACCCTTGGGGGCTATACATCTACAAGCATCAAAAGCTAAGTTCAAGTCTCAGGTTGCCGCAAGCAAGACAACCCGGCACTTGGGGGCTACAGTGTTCAGTTGTTTAAACGGATCATAAGGTCCAAATTGAAGACCCGGCCCATCACATACTGATGAGCCGGCCCTTGGGGGCTACGCATGTGAAATGCAAAACATTCCATTTATGATTGGTGACTCAGATGAACAACCTGGATTTCTCTAAAGTTGCAACATTTATATTTAAGCAAGTCTTAAGCTATCACTACGTTCCACTCTTAAGACTTGGGGGCTACAGGTAATATGGATATAAGGGAGGAACACCTTCAAGTCCTCCGTTTTGAACCGGGTCTCATATTCTCGAAGAAAAAAATTAGCAAAGTTTATTTGCTCCAAGCTATTTTTAGAAGGCCCAGAAAGCCGGCTCAACATTAGACTGGTTTTTATTCCAAATTTTTTTTATCAAGTTGAAGCACTGAAAACCAGTTCAACATCAGATGGATTATTTTTCTCAATATTTTTCTGCGAGGATTCAGTGTCAGCAAGTTGATTGTGAAGCCAGAATGTTGATATGACAAAGAAACCTGGATTTTTTCAGGAGCTGGTTCATTGAATAAGCCGGCCTTTTGAACGAGCCGGTCCTTTAACATAATAAGTATTCTTATTTCAGGAGCTTAGCATGAATAAATTCAAGCTAACCTGGGGGCTAATGTTGGGGATATTCCTCACTGTTATAACCCGGCTAAAGGTTTGACTCGGCCTGGGGCTGAAGGCTCTATGGGTCGCCCCTTTTTCCAGGTTAAAGATAAGATGACAAGGAGGAATCCAGGGCTCATTGACGAGACCCGGTAGGAGGCCGGCTTGACAGGAGCCCAATGGGCCGGCTCGCAAAGAAGGTCCAAGAATAGGAGACCCGGTTTGCTATTGCCGGCTCAACGGATCATACACGGGATGGATACTTCCTGACTTGGAAGGCATAGAAGTTCAACAAGACTTAGAGTAGGACTCCAATTAAGAGTAGGACTCGAAACCTATTGTAAACCCTAGGGACTGCTATTATATAAAGTGGGTTCCGGGGTCGTCTAAAGGACAAGTTGGGAGAGACAGAAAAACTAGTAGTTCTCGAAAGAGAGGTAGCGAAAGAGCACCCTTGTAATCGAGATCATCATCAATAGCAATCAAGCAGGATGTAGGCTTTTACCTCCACCGTGAGGGGCCGAACCTGGATAAAACTCGCGTTTCTCGATTCCGACCAACCCCGTTCAAGCTACCACCTAGTTGCGATGGCCTCACCATTAAGTCCTTTTCACGAGGACATCTACCGTGACAAAACCACGACAGAAGGAGAGGGATGGAATCGGTCGAGGGAGGCTAGGGCAAGCGCTAGGGCAAGTTTTATAGGGCTCTAGGGGCTCCTCCGTCCGTCAAATCGACCGGTTGCCGACGTGGCTCCTCTGGATGGTCTGCCGTACAGGTGGACGAAGCTCCTGTCGCTAGTGGGCTACGAGGGTTGCGTTGGCTGGGCTGCTGCTGCTGCTAGTTGGGCCGCGCTACTGCTGCTGCCTTTTCTATTTGTCGAAATTCCTTCAGACAGGAAAATAAAACAGAAAAGCATAGAGAGATTGGAGAGGGGTGTGAGATATATAAAAATATCCCAGGAACCCTTGAATTATGCACTATTTGAATAAAATGGTTTGGACATTTTTAGAGATAGAAAAATATCACAAGTTTGAATTAATTTCAAACTTGAGGCATTTTTGAATCCAACCTGAACCAGTTCAAAAAAGATGAAACTTGGAGGGGAGACATATGTCATGGACTAGAGAATTTAGGAAAACAGTGGACATTAAATTGGGATAGAAATATATCCTCATGAATAAAATTGGAAAGAGGGTATTGGGGATGATGATGGTGGAAGTAGTATGCATGGGTGACACCTCAGAAGTTGGGTGAGAAAAAGAAGGGGCTGGCAACACACAATGCATACATGAGCAACACAAAACATATGAAGGGTGCAATGCACATTGCAATAATATGGAGATGAAATGCAAAGAGAAAACAAATGAAAACACAAACATGAAGACACAACAATTTATTATGGCAAACATGGCAAATCCATACATGGCAACATAGTTGAGGTTACAAAATAGGAAGGATCACACTTGGGGTGTTACATTTGTTCTTTAGCCTCTCTTCCCTTCCATATTTATATCAGGATCCCTGAGATTTGCTTTGTGATACCCAGAAAATTTAAACACCTATATAAATGTAGTTTGTATTTAGCGGAGCGAGGTGGGACTATTTATTATAAGAGTCAACCTGGTTTTCGACACACAACATTATCTAGCCCAGTAAATTGGGTAGATTGTATTTAGCGGAGCGAGGTGGGACTATTTATTATATGAGTCAATCTGGTTTTCGACACACAACATTATCTAGCCCAGTTGGCTGCGATGTTGCTTATTGGACTGGAGGTTTTGAGTTCAATTCCAGACGAAGAGAACGGGCCAGAGGCCCAATATATGACCCCGATCCTTATGATTCCCATGTGACGTACCAGAAAACAGGGTGGACCTATGAAAATTACGGTGGTACTAAGAAGCAACAGCCCCTTTATATTATTTGATTTGATTTGAACAGAGATAGAGAGAGATTTCGCCAGACCGAACGACCGAAGCCAAACCACAATGGGCCGGCCTAGTGACCCTCGAAGGCGAAAAACCTTCAGGCGAGACGGAACGAAGCAACATATAGCTCTGCTACGTTCAGGGTCCAGCCGCTTAAACCCTCGGTCCACTGCTGTGCAAACCCTCCTCCGCCCTTTCCCCCCTCCGTCGCGGGACGACGGTGTTTTCCAAGCTGAGGCGCTTCGTGGGCTCCATGGCGGCGGCGGCGCCGGTGTCCGGCCACCTCCGGGCGCGGTGCCCCTGCTCGCCCTTCCGCCACCGTCGGCCGTTTCCTCCGGCCCTTCCCGGCCGAACAAGGTAGCTCCCTGTTGCCGGATTAATGAGGTTTTCGCTTTGGCTGGTTGCCTGCCTGCTCGTTTCAAGAAAGGTGAAAAGGATAAATACAGAAATTAAATGTATTGCTGTTCGTGACCGCATAGGGTGATGCTTTCTTTGGTTGGTTGATTGATGGGTAGGTGGCTATGTGATTATGCGCACCTGCTATTCGCTAGGCCATATATCTCTGCGTTGGATGTCAACACAATGTTTTTTTAGCAATCAGCAGGATGATTAATCATAACGTGCTCAATAGTCAATAGTCAATTTATTGCGAATAGTCCATAAGACCCATTTAACAACTTATTAGTTCCAGATGTAATGATCTTTTTTTCTCTCTTCTTCTCATAGTTAATGAATTTCACGACCTAAAATCTAATTTTCGTAATGATTCTGGCTGACAGGCAACACTATTCCAATAGTTCAGACATGGGAATTAGAGAAAGCGGCGATTTCAGGCTTGGATTTTATGCCAACTTTAATGTGCAAAGTAGCAAACAAGAATGGATGAATGAGAGCAGGAAGATGTTTTATCTCAGAACCACCAACGGTGTCAGTAGTAACATCCATAATGGAGCCACTCCTCTAAGGGCTGAAGATATAAATCATGAACAACCCTCGGGTTCAACCTATCCTTCCATGTACAACAATCTAAGAGAAAGAGTGCCATCTAACTCAACTGTGAATAGACATGCCAATACAGATTTGGCCAAGTGTAGTCTCACAAATCGGTTTGCCTATGCTGTGTCGACCCCAATGAGTGTTGTTAACAATCACAGCAAACTATCGAGCATGCCTAGTAGCTCTAAGGCGGAGATTTCTTTGCATGATTGCTCATCCATGGAGGCCCCTCTGCCTAATTTCTCAAATACGGAGGCAACTTCAGGGTTTGATGGCAATGCTAATGTTGGGTATGAGAATAAACACAAACTTTTTGCCAAAAAGGTGGCTCCATCTTCCCCAGAAAAAACATCCTTGACCAATGAGTCTAAAAGCACACGGAAGGCCCTTGCTGGCATCTATGACAAAGTTTTGGTTGTTGACAATATCGACTCAGCTCAGAATGTCGTTCGATTGCTTACTACAAAGTACAAAAGCTTTGTTCATGCATGCGACACAGAGGTATTCTATATTTAACTAAAGCCCTGCTTGAATTATTTCTTCTCTAGAATGATTATGCTATATTCGTTATCAGCCAGCTGGGCAATAAATTTCTTTAGCGGAATAATGTCTCTTTACAGCAATGTTTCATGCATTGCATATGTTTTGTCCACCCTGCTTATTTATCACTAGAAGTTGATTTCTGATGGGCTATGGTCCTCAAATGGCCTTTGCCTCAAGAAATAATTGATGTTTGGTTTGTGTCGCTCCGTTATGAATTTACGCTAAGCCGATAAAATCTGCTCCAAATGTTATGAGAATGTTAAGATAGATACAGTATAAGCAGTAAGTATTGGCTTCTAATGGTTGCAGGAGCACATATGATCGTAGGTTACTGCTGGGATAGCAGCTTTGCTGAGAAGTGAGAACTCATATGTTCATCACTTACGCCAAATGCTATAATGTTGCTTATTCACGACAAGCAGGGAATGTTATTGCATGATGCACACTAAGCTCATTAAAATGTTCTGACTTAGGGTAGCACAATCTTATGCAGGTAGCAAATATTGATGTCAAAAAAGAGACACCAGTTGATCATGGAGAAGTAATATGCTTTAGCGTCTATTCAGGAAATTTGGATGCATGTGCCGATTTTGGAAATGGCAAAACATGCATTTGGGTGGATGTGCTAGACGGTGGGAGGGATGTCTTGATGGCGTTTGCTCCATTCTTCGAGGACATGTCTATCAAGAAGGTCCAGTTTTGTTCCTCCTTATTTATTGTGGAGTAATCTCTGACTATTGTTTCCCCTTTATGTGTTGTAACATTTCCTCGTGCCTCTTCATGTAATCCTTTTAGTTCTGTTATTTTGTAACGTCTTACCTCAACAACCTATAATTCCAGTGCCAGTATTTACTGTTGTGGATTACTCTTGAAACAAATAGGATGTATTGCACTATTTTTATACTTGTGCATTTAATATAACAGCAAAATACCACCAGACTACATATCCAACAACAAATGTATATAGTATCACTGGATATTTCAAGTGCATACTGTTTTCTTGTTGCTCGTGGTATCATGCCTTGATTTGCTTCTTCCTAAAACAAGTTTGCTGCTAAGATGCCATTGTGGCCTAGAAGCTGCTATATTTCAAGTGTCAATCTCGAAAGAATTACATATTACATATCACTCATGTCATACCAACTATTGCAACCTTTATTTCTTATTGAGTTGGTTGAAGTCATCATTTGTTTTTTCTCTTCATCATGTAGGTTTGTCATAACTATAGTTTTGATAGCCATGTCATTGAGAACTATGGAATCAAGGTGGCTGGGTTTCATGCTGATACAATGCATCTTGCACGCCTTTGGGATTCTAACAGGAGAACCGATGGTGGATATTCACTCGAAGGACTTACAAATGATCCGAGAGTCATGAGTGATGTTGGAAAGGATTTAATGAAAACTGGAAAGGTATCAATGAAAACAATCTTTGGTACAAAAAAGATTAGAAAGGACGGAGGTGAAGGGAAAATTGTATATATTGAACCAGTAGAAAAGCTGCAAAGGGAAGACAGAAAGATGTGGATTTGCTATTCATCACTGGATTCAGTGAATACACTGAAGCTTTATGAAAGCCTGAAAAGCAAGCTTGAAGCAAAAGAATGGATTTTCGATGGTTGTCCTAGAGGAACAATGTACGATTTCTATGAAGAGTATTGGCGTCCCTTTGGCTCCCTTCTTGTGAAGATGGAAACAGAGGGAATGCTTGTTGATTGTGCTTACCTCTCAGAGATCGAGAAAACTGCTGTTGCTGAACGGAAATTGGCTGCAGATAAGTTCAGGCAATGGGCATCTAAATATTGTCCAGATGCCAAGTACATGAATGTGAATAGTGATATACAACTTCGCCAGCTTTTCTTTGCTGGCATTGAGAACAGGTATTGTCGCCTTTTTGTGCCGATCTATTATTTAAGGTTCCAACATTGAAGGTCTTCTGGATTTCCATATACCATCTGCTATGATATCTATAATAGTTTGTGACATCTTTAGGATCTTAACAAAGCAATGTTACTAATTCTGGTGTTGATCTTAGTTAGCACACATTAACCCTTGTGATTCATATGCACAGTGACACAGGCTATAGATTGTATGCTAAATATTATTACCGCCCACACTTTGCTGCGAAGTATAAATATTCCTACATTACTTAGTCTACATTCCATTCATAGAGGATGCCGTTTTAGGAAAGAATATAAATGGTTTTATTAAATTTCTATCCTTGCAACTAAGATGTATCTAATGATCAACATTTCAAGTATTTGAGAATCAATAGTTAATACTCCCTCTGATCCAAATTAATTGACGCAGCTTTAGGACAAATTTGTACATCAATTAATTTGGATCGGAGGGAGTATTTAAATGATTTTGATCTGATGGTTAGTATAATTATAGTGTTTGCTTGTCTTAATTGGGATTTTTCCTTGGGAGCCAATTTTAGGGTAAAGTAAGATAAGATTTTTTTTTTTTTTTTTGGTTTCTGTCATTTATAATACTTCATATCAACAAAAGGGGGAATTGGAAACTGGATCTTCCTTTGCATTGGGTTGGGCCTGCCAGTCATTCTGTGTATAATTCCTAAAAGGCGTAAACTGAACTCTCTTTAAATATGTACCTGCTCGCCAATAGCCATTGCTTGTGCATGATTTTTAGGACTGTTAACTTCTCTAATCTTTGTGGTAGGCATAAACATGGTGAGACCTGGCCACAAAGTAAACTGTTTAAAGTGCGAAATGATGAAAACGTAGCTCCAGAGGGCCAGAAGGCTTCAAAGTTCCGCACAATCGAACTTTGTGGTATTGTGGAAGATCTGAAAATTGATATGTTCGCCCCAAATGGGTGGCCTTCAGTCAGCATTGATGCATTGAAAATACTGTCTGGTAAGATACCCATGGATCAAATTTACACAATAGAAGACGACCAAGAGCATGATGAATATAGCAATGGTTCAGAACTTCCCGAGCAGGATATAGAAGCGGCATCATCATATGGAACTGCATATGAACCATTTGGTGGAGGAAAGAAGGGAACAGAAGCATGCCATGCCATTGCGGCTCTGTGTGAAAGGTCCTCTATCGACAAGTTGATATCCAGCTTCATTCTTCCCCTGCAGGTTAGCCTGCTGATCTTACTTATACCGACTAGAGCTGTCGTTCCTACCTTTACTTTTAGGATGCATTTACAATGCAAATCAAGCTGTGCGACATGCTCAGTTCAAATATTGTTTACCTGGTGCTCCGCGAACCATTGTGTGGCAATTTTGCTCATCATGTGATATGGCGGCTTTTTTTAGAGGAGGCATGGGTGCAGCTAAAGTTGGTGACATGTGCACCGTCAAGTATGAATTTTAGACGCTTTGATTAATGCTGTTTGTTACTCGGCGCAAAATGGGTGTTCATATGGATTTCGAGAAATTCCCATGATGCTACTTGTACACTATGACTCTTCGAGTATCTTTGAAGGTTTATGTGTGCTGACATCTGCTTGTGGGGTCAAGTTAACCTTGAAGTATTAGTGTCACTGAGTATTGTCACTCTTAAGTCGAACACTATTTTATCCATGGTAGGGAGATAATATATCGTGCAAGGAAGGGCGCATTCACTGCTCGCTAAATATCAACACTGAGACAGGGCGCTTGTCAGCACGAATACCAAATTTGCAGGTATGCATCTTTTGCATTTCTATTGTAGTTTTAAACCAGCATCTCCCCCGAGAACAACAGCTCACTTCTCAGTTGTTATAAGTGCAAGGTGTATTGTATACAAGAAAAGGGCGTTAAAAGCAAACAAATGATAGGTGTATTTTAGAAGAATTGAATACTCCCTCTGTTCCAAAATACTTGAAGTTCTAGGTTTATCCTAAGTCAAGCATCTTAACGTTTAGTTGCAAAAAAAGAGAGCATCTTTACATTTAACCAAATTTATTGAAAAATATACCAACATCTACAACACCAAATTAGTTTCATTAGATTCATCATAAAATATATTTTCATGTTATGTAAATTTGAAGTTGTAGATGTTAATATATATTTTTGTATACATGGTCAAACTAAAAAAGTTTGACTTAAGTATTTTTGGAACGGAGGGAGTATGTGTTCAAGAAAGAATAAAAGATGCAAATAAGCACTGCCAACTTCTGCTCACCAGTGTGCTTGTTTTGGTAGGATACTAAAAGCTGCTGTTTCACAGATGCTCTTATCCTAGATGGGTGTGTTATGTACATGCACGTTCTCTGCTGCTTCTCCCGAGCATATGCACACATGGCACCATGAACTGCTATGTAAAGGAGACTTTGTGAAGTACTTAGGGACGAAGTTACATATGCTATAAATTTCATAAAGCACACGAGCTGATGATAGGTTCAAACTTGAGCATTCACTAGTGGCGTTAGTATAGTGAAATTAACCTGAATTATCTTTTTCTAGGGAAAGCCTTCATGGCTAGTTTTACTTCATATCAAAAAGCGATACATCATTCACCATAAGGCTAAGAATAGATGAGGGTGGACTCTGCAGCCAGAGACGGAGGATGAGTCCTGGCCCTGGTCGCTAAAGAATCAGCAAAACGATCTGTTTCACGCGGGCAATTGATGTAGGGCAAACCCTACGGTGGCCCGATCTTCATGAGATGGAGGTGGATTCGAGGAAGAACACGATGAACACGAAGAACACGAGGGGAAAATGTGGGAAATCACAAGGGAAAACACTCTATTGGAGTGCAATACATGGGATGCGTCAAGATCCAAGAACAACTAGGGAAACAAAGATACAAAGGTAGTTCATCCAAATCTCTAGAAGAGATGGGTCTTGGTGATTCACTTGGGGAATCCTTCTCCACAAGTGGAGGTCTTGATAATCCCTAGGGATTCTTCTCCATAGGAGGCCTTGAGCTCCAATGGAGTTTTCTCTCTCTCTCAAGAGGAGTCCCACAAGGGCAGATACATGAGCTAAGCTCTTTGATATGAGATCTATTCTTAGCTAACCCTAAAATGGAGGAGAAGGAGGGATATATATAGGTCCAAGGCAATGAAGGGGTAAGTGAGGGCGAAAGGGTAAAGTTACATGAGCCTTGTCCAAATCCTGTCCGCAGATGCACTATCGGACAGTCCGGTACGGGGAACCGGACAGTCCGGTGGCAACAGAAACTTTTGGGCGTCTAGAAATTGTACTACCGGACTGTCCGGTAGTGCAATTTCTGCACAGTCCAAAACTGCTCTCTGGATGCACCGGACAGTCCGGTAGTGCAAAGTTTGCACCGTTTTGTCTGTTGCACCGTCTTCTTCCATCGTCGCTTCCAAGCTTACCTCGCGGATGGTGTAGGCGTACACTTGCGCTTGCACTCCTCTTCGTCATCCGTGGTGCTCCGATAATGCCTACGCATGCACACGAGAGGAGTGTCAAGTAGTATACCATCCTCGAAGGGGTCAAGTGAACACGTGTAAAGGAGACGACTCACCTTTATGTATGTGAAGTAGATGTCCCATGTGTCACTTGCCAAACGGACTCTTGACATGGTAATGTCCATAGGATGCTCCGCATCAGCAATGCTCAAAAACTATCTTACCGAACTCACCCCTAAGATCAAAACAATCATCAATGATGGGTGCTGCTCCTGAAGAGGACCAATCCTTCAGTGCAATCGCTTCAGTCGTGTGGGCATCCAAGGTAGGACAAATAAAGAAGTTCTCCACGGCAGCAAAATCTCCTGAATCATCACGCATAACTGTTAGCTGCACGGCATGCACCCGTACCATCTTCATAGGAATAAGAAGCGTCGACATTGAGCTTTTGCATACCTTGTGGAGGTTTTGTCCATCTAAGCTGCTTTGTTGGATGTGCTACATTACTTCCGGCACGCGTATAGTTCAGTGGATTGCTGATGCTGACCTTTCCACAGTCTGACTCTCCTCGCCATTTACACGCTGATGCCTTTCCCACCACAAAAACCAGCATCTAACAGCATAGAGAGAGGCCATGGGTATCTGGCTGAGGTATACCTGGTTTGCATCAGAGTTGAACAGTAATTCCTCAAGAACAGCTGAGCCAGCTCTGCCGATCTCCAGAGCTTGATTGATCTTGTCCGTTACTGCCAGCCTGCTCCAAACTTTCCTAGCTCGCTCGCAGGTGAATAATGCATGTCTAGTATCCTCTTTGGCCTTTTCACAGACTGGACACAGGGAAAGCGTTCCAATGTGGTGATCAGCAAGGACAGCGCGGCACGGGATCACACCACGAAGCGTACGCCACATAAAAATCTTCACCTTCAATTGGACATTTAATTAACTTCCATAGCTGTTTCCAAACGGGGTTTAGCAGCGATTCGCTCTCCCCTGAATTCTGTTTCAGAATTTCTCCGTATGTCGACTCCCGTTTAAGATGGTAGGCCGATCTGACAGAGAACGTGTACGACTTTGTGAATTGCCAAGCCACGAAATCCTCCATTTCACCATCTGGCAGCAGAATCTGGAGGGTTCTGTTAGAGTTAACATCCCAGAAATTATCCCGGACCCGAGTCAGGACTCTAGCACCTCTTCCAGTTATTATTTTCCGTGGAACTGCTGGAGGGGATCGATGGGTCATCCCAAATGTGGATGCTGGCTCCATTACCCACTCTCCAAATGCATCCCTTCTTGAATGTTTGGATTCCTGACCATATGCTTTGCCAGACATAAGATGAGCCTTTCTTCAATTCAACTGACAAAATATTCCCATCAGGGAAATATTTGGGCCTCAAGATCCCCGCACACAAGGACTGATTATATTCAATAAGTCTCCAGCATTTCTTAGCAAGTAGTGCTTGCTTGAAACTAGCAATATCATGAAACTAGCAATATCATCACCCAACCAGTATCACGAATCGTGACAGTGATTCCCTCTTGACTTTTTTCGGGAGCCTAAAGACCGGCATTGCATACGTTCGGATTGCTTGAGCCACAGCTTTTAGAAGCACCTCCTTGCCTCCCATGGACAAGGTCTTCTCCTTCCACCCATTGACTATTCGGCAATTACGTTCCACCAAGTGCATGAAACAATCTGTTCTGTCAACCCCAATCATCGAGGGCAGCCCCAGGTATTTGTCTGATAAAGATTCAGTTAGGATATTTAGAATTTGACAGACATTTGCTTTCTCAGTTATCTCGGTGTTTGGGCTGAAATAAATGGAGGATTTTGCCTCACCAACTAACTGTCCTGACGCCGTGCAGTAATTGTTCAGGATGTTCTGCAAACACTGCGCGTTCTGGGCATTGGCTCTCATTAAAATGAGAGTCCTCGGTGATGAGCAGGTTTTATACCGAAGGGGAATCACGGCAAACCTGGATTCCATTCAGCTAGCCATTGCTCTCCGCATGATTAAGCAGAGCAGTTAGTCCCTCAGTGCAAAGAAGGAATAAGTAGGGAGACAAGGGTCTCCCTGACAAGCCCTCTTGTAGGGACAACTGCGTCGTTTCAGTCTCGTTGAATCTGACTTTGTAGCTAACTGAGCTGACACAATTCTTTAAAAACTCAACCCAATTTGCATTGAATCCTAGTCGAAGTAAGATCTCCTTCAGAAAAAACCATTTGACTCGGTCATATGCCTTGTGCATATTGAGCTTTACTGCACAGAGCCCATGCTTCCCTTTCCTTTTTCTTCTTCGTAGTGTGTAAACACTCATGTGCCACGATTACATTGTCCGTTATAATTCGTCCAGGGATGAAAGCACTTCGGATATCACTTATAATATCCGGTAAGAACACCTTCAGCCTGGATCCTTATACACTACATTGCAGAGACTGATGGCGCGGTATTGTGTGATTTTCTCTGGGTTTCAGTCTTTGGGATGAGCACCATGGTAGTGCTATTCCACCCTTCAGGAATTATTCCAGAGTTAGCTGCATCAAGAACCGCCGTCACCAGATTATCACGCAATAAAGGCCAGAATTTGTTGTAAAAGATTGCATCCGGGCCTGGGCCTTAAGGTCACCGTTCCCAAACAGGGCTTTTTTAACTCGTTCGGCAGTGTAAGGGGCTGTAAGTGCCTCATTCATATATTCAGTGACACGGGGGGTCACTTTATTAATTACATCATGATCTACCTGTTTACAGAAGAGCTAAACAGATTAGCGAAATAAGAGGAAAAGTGACGAGCTCAGGTCATCGTCACCTTCCTGCCAATTACCCTGATCGTCTTGTAAGCTTTTGATGAAAATTTCTTCTATCGCGCTGAAGCAAAGTTCAGAAAGAAATTAGTATTTCGATTGCCACTTTTCTGCCAGTTTGCACGGCTGCCTTGAAGCCAATGTATTTCCTCTGTTCCAGAATTGATTCAACTTGGAGCTGAAGTTCTCTCAGCCAGGCTGTGTTTTCGTGGTTGGGCTGGGCTCAGTGAGCCTCCTCCAGCTGCTCTTTCAGCTCGGCGAGCCATTTCTTTGGCGCTTTCAACATTTCTCAATCCCATTTATGCAGTGCTGCCTGCAACTTCGCAGTGCGCTCAGCGAAAGGAGACACAGGTGTTGTATCATTCCATGCGTTCGCAATCTCCCCACCAAATCCTCTTGAAGCCAGCATGCTTCAAATTTTTTATTCCCCGCCGGCTGGAAAGCGGGTATTGCACCAACCGGTTCCAGGTCAATGACAAGTGGACGGTGGTCAGATTTGATATGCTCCGAGTTTTTACCGGTTGCATTCGGAAACCAGCCATGCCAGGCACCAGTGCATACTGCTCTGTCCAGCCTCTCCTTGATCCTTCCCCGCCTCAATGTGAACATATGGCCTAGGTAGCGCAAGTCTTCCAGTCCACAATCCGCTAGGGCATCTCGAAAGTCCTCCATCGTACGTACTGGATGTGCATTCCCTCCTTTCTCATGAGAATAGAGGATCTCATTGAAGTCAATATAAGATCCGCCAAGCTTTCGTTGCAGCTTTCCTGCCTTATTTGTACCATTCCCTAGTTGCAGTATCTTATTTGTACCGTTAATATTATTTTGAAACTCAATGTGCATGAATAATCTCCCTTGCAGAATCAACCTGCACTTGAAAAGGATCGATATAAGATCCGCCAAGCTTTCATTGCAGCTCCAGGGAACTCTCTTGTTGTTGCTGATTATGGCCAGGTATGTTAAATGCCAAATGATGCTCTTAGTATTTCTTTGTCTCTTGGAATGGCCAAGTCTATTTCACCCTGATGAAAGATACATTTCCATGTAGCTGGAGCTGAGGATCTTAGCCCATCTTACTAGTTGTAAAAGCATGCTGGATGCATTCAAGGCTGGTGGTGACTTTCATTCTATAACAGCCATGAATATGTACGAGCATGTACGTGCTGCTGTTCACGAAAGGAAAGTACTTCTTGAATGGCAACCTCAACCAGGTCAAGAGAAGCCTCCAGTGCCATTGTTGAAGGTACTTGACTCTGTCACTAATATTCTGACAGTGGCATATGTTTTAAAGCTATGCTTGGTTTCATTTGATGTTTAAGAATATTACTTGGCCATATTTGTTGGTTCCACTTCAATGCAGTTATATATAGTTAGCAGTTTACTTGACCAAACTCTTGCACTTCTGTAAATGGCTGAGGATGATTGCATACCTTTTGGATCTGTGAAGTTAGCATTTAGAATGGTGTCATTCCGCGAAATTTATTGCATGCCCCACTGCACTACACAAAGTTGTCAAATGTCACTGTTCCACCCAAGATTGATGCACTCATTCTGGCATGGGGCTTTAATGAAGACATGAAACCAAGCATGCCATATTTTCATTGTTTGTCTGCTTTGGACACTCTGCTCACTTAATATTTTTGGCCTCGCATCTCCAGTAGTCAACATTGGTCGTAACAATGAGGTTTTTTTTGTAGATGCCCCTTCTCTCACGCATGACAGGATCTTGCGTTACTTTTTCGTACTTCCACAGCAAAGTAACAATTTAATTAGATTGTTATTGAGCACGAATCTTCTGCATTTGCAGTTTTTGTTTATTAGATGCTTTTGCTTTGTACTCTGTAGAATTGTATTGTATGAAACTAAATTTGATGTCTTCCTTTTGATTTCAGGATGCTTTTAGTGCTGAGAGAAGGAAGGCTAAAATGCTTAATTTCTCTATTGCATATGGAAAGACAGCTCAGGGACTATCCCGTGATTGGCAGGTATGAACTCTGATCATCTGCATTTTGAACTGACTAGGATAGTTGGTGTCAACAACCCAACCCAGGTATGTTTAGGAAACAACTTCATTAGGCCAACTCCAACGCGGCGACCCATTTGGTCCGCGCGTGTCCGTTTGGGCCGAAACGGACAGAAACGATGGCCCAACCCGCCGACGCATCCCCAAATTTGGTCCTCGGTGTCCGTCTGGACGCATTTCCGGCTCAAATTTGCGCCAGATTTGCGTCCACGCGGACACAAGACAGACGCGGCGCGCGTCCTCTCGGTGTCCACCTCGGGCCCGCATGTCGGCCGCCCAACCACTTGCTCCGGTCATAGTAAATGCCACGCGCGTGTTCGGGCCCGCTCGTCAGCCACAGGAAGCGTCCACGCCCTGTCCTTTTTAAATGGCAAGCGTGCGCGCGGGGGGGGGGGGGGCTCATCCACTTCCATCCCCACATCTGGCCACGCTTGCTCCCTCGCCGGCCGACACGAACCCTAGCCGCCGCCGTCGCCATGGGCTTCTTCGGCCGCAAGCGTGGCAAGCATGACCAGGAGGCGGGCTCGTCGCGCCGCCTGGCCAACGTCACCTTGGCCCCGCGGTGGGGGGGAGGGGGGGGGGGGGCAGCAGGCGACCGGCTGTACATCCCCGTGCACCGGGCACACTACCACTGGGAGCACCGCGTCCCGCTGCCGTGACGGAGGAGGAGGAGCGGCAGCACCTCTACAAGTTGGCCTTAAGTTCTTTTTTTTTTAATACCCAAATTAGAGATGCGTCGGCCGCGTTGGGCGCATCTACCACTAGCCGGACAGAACCGGACATTTTCGTCCGCCTTGCCAACCCAAACAGACAAAAAGCGGACAAAAACCGCGTCCGTTTGCATCGGCCGGTTGGAGTTGGCCTTAGGTCATTCTCTTACACACTTAACCCAGATGTATGCGTCAGTTGAACATTGTTCTTTATCATATGTATGTGCATCAGCTACGAGTAACGAGTGTTGCACTTTTCTCATCTCCCTCCTGCCTCTTGCGCCTAGGATGTATTCTCCTTTGGCCTTCATTCATCCACATGCTTATACAAATATATATGTAGGATTAGTACTTTTGTTTGATAGGTTATACTCCCTCCGTCCCACTAGTGCCAAAAAACGTCTTACATTATGGGACGGAGGGAGTATTAATTACTGTTATGGATGCAACTTGATTGTATTGCAAGGCCCAAGGGGCATATATATATATTACACAAGACTTGGGGTACAAGGAAAGGAAACATAGCCTAATAGGACTTCTAGACCTAATACTAATACTCCTTAACAATTACCACCAAAGAAAATATGATCCAGGATGGAAATCAGATCAAAGACTGATAGATATCTTGTGCGCAGCCACTTTTATTCAGCAAACCCTCTGTTTGTTTCTACTGAAATATAAGTTACATGTCAAATTAGTTCTATTTGTTGACTATACTAGCGTGCTAGAGAAGTGCTATGATAACCCAGTACAGTTTTTCACAAACTCCATATTCTTAGTAAATAGTACTATGATACAATCAGTTCAGGTTTTGTAGCTTACCATCTTACCAGGTGTCTGTCAAGGAGGCAAGGGATACACTCAAACTCTGGTACAGAGATCGAAAAGAAGTTTCCGCTTGGCAAAAGAGGCAGAAAGTGCTTGCTCGTGAAAAATGCGAAGTATACACATTGCTAGGACGGTCACGCCGCTTTCCTAACATGACTCACGCACCCCATGGTCAAAAAGGTCATGTTGATCGTGCTGCTATAAATGCACCTGTGCAGGTACTTGGTACTGATCAAGTGATTATGGCCCAATGTCTGATGCTCGACTTCTTTCTTTGTTTGGAAAATCGTAAATAATGATGCATTTTCTATTCCGCAGGGCAGTGCAGCAGATGTTGCCATGTGTGCAATGCTTGAGATAGAAAGAAATGCTCGCCTTAAGGAGCTTGGTTGGAGACTCCTATTACAGGTTGATATCACTTTTTTGGTTTCTCTCTTCTGTTAACAACAAAGTAGGACTTGTACTAAGAAGTAAAAGGGAAAGGCAAAATGCGATAATTACATCATACACTAGTCAGTTTCCTCGCAAAGTGTGCTATTCCAACCCCAAATCTGGCCTAATACGCCATTTTTCTTGGCATTTCTCAGGTGCACGACGAAGTGATACTGGAAGGGCCTACAGAATCTGCTGAAGCGGCTAGGGCCATCGTGGTAGAGTGCATGTCCAAACCCTTCTATGGAACCAACATCCTGAAGGTGGACCTGGCTGTTGACGCCAAGTGTGGAAAGAGTTGGTATGACGCCAAGTAGAAGTTGTTCTCGCATGCACATACATGATCAGATGTGCATGTTTGTCGGCCACAAAAATTGACCATATCGGCTCCATCAGACACGGCGGGATTGGGCTGGTGTAGATATTGCAGTTCCAGTAGCGGCAGAAGCAGTGCAAGAGCATTGAATAACGGCAGTGGTGGCACGGAGGAGTTGCAATGCATAGGATTCCCACTAATCAGCGACAATTAATATGGATAGGAGGGAGTAGCAGAAATCTACATTGGTTAGAGCTCAGTAGGATCTGATGAGTTTCAGATAAGTTGATCTCATGAAAGGGCAGCTGTTGTGCGTGTTGTTGCGTTGAGGTTTAACTACTTCAATGACCTATTGCATTCCAGTGAGGCCTAACTCTGCTGCGGTGTTTATTCATATTGGTCGAGGGAATGGCTCATTTGTTCCCAGTTCTGGTCTGCTGGCAAACTCTGGAATTTGATATAAATTTCTCCAGGAATCAATTTAGACAGTAGTTTGTGATTTCCGTGGATTTAATAAAAACCCATTTTGCCGTTTCAACTCAACATTTTGCCTATTTCATCATTGTCTGACCAAGTTTTCCGTTCATGTAGCTGTTGGATCTCGGGTGCCTAATCTGGCGGCGACAAGGCTTCGGCCTGGTCGGCGTTGTAATGAACCCTCCGCATTGTCATGTTTTCTGTTTTTAGCTTTCTCCTTCTCATGACATAACATCGAGGGCATCACCGGTCTATTTATGTGGCCTGGTCATAGCACCGCCGTTAGCTGCATGAAGTGATCTTTGAGACATTTTTTTTAGATAATCTCGCGAAGCTTTATTCAACCCAACAAAATGTTTACAGGGATGAAATGAATACCATTGGGCTGGCCTAACCAGACATGGCGACCACGCCCTAACGTCAATGCATGCTTCGCTAAATTGTGAGTCTCAACATTTGAGCTCCTAAACTCTGTGGACTATATTACATGAAATGAAAGACGATAAGTTCAATTTGATCTCCTGGATGATCGCCCCATAGGCTGCAGCACTTCCACGCCCGACATCTCGAACCACTCCTTCGCAATCCGATGCTAGATGAATTCGGCGCAAATTCAAATCTGGCGAATGAGGTGATCTTCGAGACATGCGATGCAAGTCTCGCACAAGGGCCGCGACCACACCTTGGTCTGTTCTACAAATAAGCAAGAGAAGAACCCAAAAAGCTCTGGAAGTTTAAGGCATGGCCAATGCATAGCCTCAAGCTGATGCCCCGCAGGCCATGTAGGCTCGGATGTCAGAAAAATTTGGTTCGGATGGTACTATGGGATCTTGGGCAGGAGGCAGGTGCTTGGGAGGAAAAGAGAGTGGTCCTAAGGTAAAAGGTAGAAAAAGTAGAGTAGATGCATGTGTGCCCTAATTCTTTTTTCATTTGCTTGATGGGGTCCACTGGCTGATGCTTTCATTGTAGAGGTAAAACAAATGAAGCTGCCTGAACCTACTTTTTCTCATGGGACAACTACATGGTGATGCTTCCATTGTTCATGCCCTAAGTGGCGCAAATACCTGTCTCTCTCTATGTCACATCTAAGATGACATCAGCAACTATTTGTGGCCCTATTGTTTGTCTTTGTTTGTTTGTTTGCGCCGGTGCACTATGGGCCGCATGGGTTCAGCGCGCATACCATTGTACAAAATGTCCTCGTAAGTCTAGTCGTGGGCTGCGTAGTTGTGGGAGCGACTAGAATAGAAAACGGGCCTCTCGTGAAAGAATAGAAAAAACAGCCCTGAGCCGTTGGATCAGAGGTGGATGGTACAGATTCTGGTTGAGGGATCTCAAGCCACTTAATGTATTTTTGTGAAAACCCCCCTACCAACAGTCAGTTATATAACAGAACTTTTGCAGCAACCACCTCAAACATCTCATCTCCTTCTCCATTCGTTCTGTCCAGTGACCATTTATAGATCTGCAGTTCTGTCCAAAAACCACTTAATCTGCACAGTGATGATGCCCCATATCTTGTTAGTTTTATAATAAAAATCTTTGCACATATCTACTTCATGAAATCCATGTATATTTCGGTACATTAGTGGCTTGTACTACACCACTAATTATGCAAGGAAGTTGAATATGTTTGTCACTACAAAGTGTGTCAATATGTATCACAAATATGTGAGTACATACAGAAAATTAAGCCACCCCTTTTAACCATAACTAAATGTCAGTCTGCAGTCTGGACCATAACATAAGAGACATACATTCGTAGATATCTTGATGATACATGGTAGCACCATTTTTAGTACACGGCAAGCAAGACACTATTAGGGACTAATATGATCACCACTCAACAGGCATTGCTATTTAAAAAAAACCAGCTTTACTATATTGATGGTACATGACATAAAAGCTCTAGCCTTTCCCTAGAACTGCTTCTTGCTCATCAAGCTTCATGTGCTGGGAGAGATCACACCAAACAAACATGATTCAGTTGAGCACAGACAGGTTTAGGTGTATGCAGAGAAGTTCTCGCAATTTTAAGGAAGGGAAGACTTTGAGAAAATCTTGTTTTGTCCATCTGTAGTCCTGATGTTTCCGGTTGTCAGAGCATCATCCATCTACAAATATAAGAAAAACAATTATAGTTTACATCACAAGGCAAGAAATAGAAATAATTATGTTCTCTGACGGACTAAAAGGTTGTAAAGCTTCGAATTATGGTTTAGTCATGCACATACATTTCTGTAGTGTTTGCTGAGTAGTAGCTAGCACATACTCCCTCCGTCCCATAATATAAGAGCGCTTTTGACACTATAAGACCATCATGGCTTCTATATATTTCAACTCAATTTATCACAACAGTTTCCCTACTGTTGTTTCACAACAGCAAAACTAGCACGATTTTTGGTTTCATTGCCATTACTGGACAAATAGATAGTTAACTCTCAAAAACCAGTGAACGGTACATATTGCAAGTGTGTAATAAATTTTAGTCTTGTGCTGACAAGCACTTCACTTTCAAGTACTTTAACAGGTAGATGAGACTAGTTCATTCTCATGTACAGTTCCAGCAAGTTAACAAAGTTTCACAATACCAAATTGCTCGAAAATCTAGCCCAAGCAAAATATAGCAAGCTGACTGGGAATAAGAAAAATCACCCGTAGATCCAATTGGAAGATAGTTACCCATTGAATGATCTTTTATTCGCAAAATGATACTCCAGTCTATTAGTTAGTTTTGATGCTCTTTTCATCTACATTCTATCACATGTACGAGGGGTCTCCACAGGTCCAGAAAATAATCAAGCGTGATTTTCTTATTGCAACAACTAGAATGGGTCAGTATGACGTTTTCTACAATTTCATATAATGAACATGCTTAATAAGGCGGCCACCAGAGCTGAAGATTCTTATATGATGGAACAAGAAAAAGGGTAATCTGGCTGATTGTACGTAAAGAGTTTACCCGGCTGACTTAACACTAGCTTTTGACAGTACTTTTGTAGGGGTGGGCAAGTCCAGATGTATGATTTGGATGCTGTGAAAATTAATCTGACTGAGAAAATGCTGATCAGTGCCATGAGTTCACATTGTTGGTTTACTGGTGCGGTGCCCTTGTTTTTAAGCAATGATCTTGAGCTACCTGGCTCGTTGTACATCTCACGTTTTTAGGCAATTTCTACACGTTTTACACTACATCAAAGACTGAATGATTGCCTAGAAAGGAACATGGATGCATCACCAAGCATCAATCATAACAATGCACTACGTTCCTAATTTCATCTAAGTTGACAGAAGTAATTCAGAGCATGGCAAACCTGCATTCGTGTAGCAGATGTCAGAGCTAGGCACGCAGGGGGAGGGGGAGCCTTGTGGAGTTGAGCTACTGGGACAAACATACATGGAGTTCAGTTTGTTGCAATGGCAATGATGCCTGCAAATCTGTAGCGTTAGAGCAGTATGAGCCGCGGAATATAACACCTCCAGATCTTGTCGATTGTACTGGAGGTAAGACAATTGGTAGATTGGCGTTGGGGAATGGTACCTAGAGATTCGCTCAGCCAGCGTCGCGGCACCGCACAGGAGAGGTCCGCCCGGGCAGTCCGACCGCCGGCGGTGATACGACCAGGATTCCTCCGGTAGCCAAGGTCGCACAGCTAGGTACAGCTTGGGGCAGAGATGGAAAGCTTCCTCCAGCAGCCAAGGTAGCCCAGTTAGGTACAGGATCTACGCCGCCATCGCCATTCGCAAGCCACTAGGGTTGCGGATTTGCTGGACCTCAGCCGCCGCGGCTCGATTTGGAAGAAGGACATGACCAGTCAAAAACATGAGGAGATCGGGAGCAAAATTACTGGAAATGAGGGGCTATTCTGTAAAGAGCGCACAGATCCCCCACTAGAATATGGGCCATCCATGTTGGATCCAACGGTCCAGGTCGATTTTTTCTATTTTTGTACCACAAGGCTGTTTTCTATTGTAGTTGCTCCCCGTAGTTGTAGACCTTATTGTGCTGTCAGGGTTGTAGCAATGCTTTTGAACCGCAACAAATAAATGGTTGGTTGGTAAATTACCATCTTCATTGGGCCTGTGACCTTTCAAGGGTACTACTACTCTGTTGCTGCCAGTAGTACTATTACAAGACAGCTCGTGTTCCTTCTCTACTTACACATGGCCCCGTGCGCCGGCATGTGAGACATAAATGCCAGCTACCGGATTTGCGCGACGAGTGGCTCGCAGAAATGGACGTTTCAAAATTGTCGGTGTACTAAAGTTTGGGTCTTTTAGTACCCCATACTTGTGCACGGACGGTTGTAGCCATACCAGCGGCAAGGCCTGCCAGAGAACAGCTGGAAACAAATACAAGATTATCAAGAAGGCATTCAAGCTAATGATATGAAGACAGAAGACCGAAGGCTGGATTCCCGGCAAGATACTTGCCGGGAAGGCTCGCGAAGGCCCGGCAAGGCCTCGCACCCGGCAAGATCCCACCACCCTGCCACCGCTCCAGCGCAGCGACCAGCCTGTCGTTTAGGGTTTGTCCTCCTGGATGCGTGTCATGGCACTAGCGGCGGATGGGGTTAAGCGGCGCTGATGGGACGGGCTCTTTTTCCGTCCCCAAGAAAGTAAGGGACACCTAAGTGGAGCATTTAATGCGTTTGTCCTAAGTCGTCAGTGATAAGCATGTAAACACTATAGTAACTTTACACCTCTTGTGCGTATTGTTCGCCACTGTTGGTGACCCCTTTGTCATATAAAAAGAGGCCCAAGGCGAAGCTACAGGGGAGGAGGAGCTTTCTGGCCCAGTTGCATGCGTAGCCGCCCTTCTTGCGTACTGTTCACCAAGAAGCGCTCCGTGTATCTGAGCTTAAACACCCACAATAAACCAAAGCAGGAGTAGGGTTTTACGCTACTCAGCGGCCCGAACCTGGGTAAAAAAATCCCCGCGTTGATCGTTGGATCCGCTCTTTGTGTACGTCTTTTCCCCAGTCGAACCGTAAAAGGGATCCTCGCGGTCCCATAGGTGTCGTGCTCCGACATCTTTGGCGCGCCAGGTAGGGGAGGAGGCTGCGCGAACCCGATCTAGCAGTCAGCGCGCCAGTTTTTGATCACTTTCGTCGCCATGGCTCCCAAGAAGAAGGGTGCGACGGCGGTTGATCCATCCGCGTCCGGCCTGCCCGTACCTACACAGACGGGCGATGGCGTGGACACTGGTGGAGGAGGTGGGGGTCTTGAACCTCCATGACGTTCTGGCGATCAGAGCCAGGCGAGCGGCGTCGTTCGCAACGGCGACAACAACCCGCATACTGCCAGGTCTAAGGACGGAGCCGTGCTACCTACGGGTGGCGCAGCGAACTCCAAGGACGGGACGACGCCTTCCAAGACACCCACGCCGGCGCATGCGCCACGGCCTTCTCAGGTCGTGCGCGACGGGCAGCGCCGCGACGTTGGTGGTTCCAGGCGCCCCCATGGAAAAACCCCTGCGCATCACTCCCAAGATGCACGGGGCCAGTATGCACGCCAACACGCCGGTGGAAGCAGGGCGCGATCGCAAGACCGTGATGGAGCTCCTTCTAACACAGTTAGGAGTCAGAGCACCTCACGTTCTTCGCACCTTTCACCACCGCCTACACCGGCAGAAGCGTTGGCACGAGCTCAGCTGCTCCTAGATTTCCCTCCCGCCGCGGAGAAGCTAGAAGAATGGAGATCTGCTATTCAGAGCCTCATCGGCTTGGCTAATGATGACAGGCCGCAGCAGGCGGGGCCTTCGCGGCGGCAGTCCACTGAGCCGGTGCGTGCTGATGGCGAAAAGACCGGAGGCGGTACGACTACGATGCGCTCCCCTCCGCTATGACAACAGCGGTCGCTAACTCGGCAGATTGACGCCTGTGATGACGATTCCACGGCGTCGTCTAATCCGCGGGCTCGCCGCGATCAACGTCAAGTTCTTCGGGAACGGAACAAAGAAGACGCTCGAACTACCATCGAGCGGCGACGGGAAGCGCGCCGTCAATCTGACAGGCGCGCGGGACCCACTGTGGACGAGCCTGCGCCGGGGTATTCTGGTAACTTGCCTTACGAGGTGGGTTGTCCAGCGTTTACTCGTGAGCTGCGGCGGGTCCAGTGGCCCAATTCCCGAACTTTCAAGCCGGAGGTGCCGGAGAAATACGACCGCAAGACTCACCCGTCAGAGTTCCTGAGCATCTACACCATTGCGGTGCAGGCTGCCGGGGCTCGAGACGACAAGATACTCGCCAACTACTTCCTGTTGGTGCTTAAGCCCAACGTCAGGTCATGGTTAATGCATTTGCCGGAGAATTCCATTTCCTCTTGGGCAGATTTGTGTCATGAGTTCGTTGGCGCCTTTACTGGAGGCCACCAGGCTCCTGGCCAGGAAAGCGATTTACATCTCATCCCCCAGAAAGAGGGCGAAGCCTTGCGCAAGTACATACAGAGATTCAGCCGTATACAGCACAACATCCCAGACGTTCATCCTGCCGCAGTTATCAGCGCGTTTCATCAGAATGTGCGCAACCGCAAGATGCGGGAAGAGCTGGCAATGAACAAAGTTAGGGATGTTGCCGAGCTCTATGCTCTGGCTGACAAATGTGCTCGGGCTGAAGAGGGAAGGAGATTCCCCGGCGAGGATGCTGGCGCAGAAATCGACTCTGAAGGCGAAGATGCCACCACCTCGACGAAGAAAGGCCGACGGCGTAACAAGAAGCGCAAGGGCAAGGCCGTGCTTGCCGTCGAGGGATCCGGCAACACCAGCACCGCCAAGAAGATTAAGGCTGATGGCCCCGGCAAGGAGGTTGCCGAGTGTGCCTCATGTTAGGCCTTGGCGGCTGCCGACAAGCCGGAGGGCTCCGACAAGCAGTACTGCAAGATCCATCGCACCAAGGGTCACGATCTCCAAAACTGCCGGCAAGTTGAGCAGCTTGTCGAGAAGCAGAAAGCTGAGTATGAGAGGCGAGACAAGGAGAAGGCTCAGGATGGTGCTGAGGGGTCTGGCAAGAAACGCGGTGGTCGAGGAGGTCGCCGCGGCAAGGCCAAGCAACAAAAGGAGAGGCCCGCTCGAGGCCGCGACAAGGAACAGGGGGGTGACGATGATGACGAAGAGGGCGACGAGTCCAGCGAGCACGAGTTCCAGAAAGCTACAGAAGCCATGTGCGTTGACGGAGGCGCCTCGTTGCATTCCTCTCACCGCCGACTCAAACAGTGGGCGCGCGAGATTAACGCGACAGAGCCGTCGGTCGATGCCCGGAAACCATTGAAATGGTCCAACACGCCTATCATTTTTGACGCCGAGGATCACCCTGATCGCACAACTGCGGTCGGGTGTTTGCCATTGTTGGTTTCACCAACGATCCACAACCTCAAGGTGACAAAGATGTTAGTTGACGGTGGGGCCGGTTTGAACTTGATCTCGCCTGATGTGATCAAGAAGTTGCAAATTCCTGACGAAGATCTCGAGGAAACGGGCACGTTTCAAGGGATCAACCCAGGAAGGAGCCAGCCGAAGGGCAAGATCACACTGCCAGTAACATTTGGTAGTGAGCTGAACTACAGAACAGAAAAGATCGTCTTCGACGTCGCCAAGATTCCATTGCCATATAATGGGATTCTTGGTCGCCCGGCGCTGGCCAAGTTCATGGCGGCATCACACTACGCCTATAATACATTAAAGATGCCCGGGCCGATGAGCGTCATCACTATCAACTCCGACAAGAAGGATGCGCTTATCTGCACCGACCAACTCTACCGGGAGGCAGTCGCAACACCTGTCACCAAGGCACTTGCTCCTGCCGCCGAAGCTCCCGGGGGGAAGAAGACCGGCAAGACCTCTAGCACACACTCCGGCAAGCGCACCTCCTCGGAGTGCTGCGCTCCCGTTGAGGATGTGCCGGAGAGCTCCACCGGCAAGAGCAAGAAATCCAAGGCAGCTCCACCAGCAACTAAGAAGGTGCCCGTCAAGGAGGATGGTACGGGAGGAACTTTCACCGTGAGTTCCACCCTCGATGACAAATAGGAAAGCGCGCTCATTGCCTTCCTGCGGGCGAATGTCGATGTGTTTGCATGGCAACCATCTAATATCCCCGGTGTTCCCAGGGAGGTAATCGAGCACCACCTTGCTGTCTGTCCTCATGCGCGGCCCGTCAAGCAGAAAGTTAGGAAGCAAGCTTTGGAGCGGCAAGAATTTATTGCCGAAGAAATCAGGAAGATGGAAGCGGCAGGTTTAGTCAGAGGAGTGCTCCATCCAACATGGTTGGCCAATCCAGTTGTAGTGCGCAAGGCGAATGGAAAATGGAGGCTGTGTATAGAAGATTATGACAGTTATCCTCTGCCACGCGCCGCATGTGCATTGTTTGGGCCTAGCCCAACAACGCCTCGCATGCGCGTGTGGCCCAGGCCCAGGGGCTCCTGTCGGTGTACTAAGACATGGGTGCCTTCGTACCCAGACTTGCGCACAGGCAGTTGTAGCCTCCCTTCTGGCAAGGGCTTGACAGAGGGTAACTGCAACTCAAGACTCAACACCAAGACCGTGAAGAAGACCTCAAGGTAGGTCATCGAGAAGTACTATTCTCGTACTAAAGATCGATGCTGCCCTTGCCGGCGAGCTCCGCCCCGGCAAGGTGAAGACCAAGGTTATGGTTGCCGGCAAGCAAGGCCCGGCAAGCTCCGTGTCAGCAGGCTTGTTCTGTCCCGTTACCGTTCCACCTCACCATCGACCAGATAGGCTTGTATGCTAGGTGTCGAGCGGGCAGGCAGTCAACATAGCCGGCCAAGGCACGTGTCAGCACATCACACCAAGATTAACTTTAATGACACCCGTCCCTGGGACGTGTCGAGACTACAGAAGGGCGCCAGGACCGGTGGTACAGATCTTTTACCCAAGGCCTCACCTCGCCAACATAACACCTAACGGTGCATTAAATGCATTTGTCTTACCCCGTGGGAAGATAGACGTGATGACGGTGCAAGTCACTGTTCATACTCTGTAATGACTGTTTTAGCCATTGTGGTAACCCCTTGGCCTATAAAAGGAGGCCCACTGCTACAGGTAGAAAGGTCAACACCCAGCTCAATTACACGCCGTAGCTGCATTTTCCCGAGCACCTTGCCGGAAAACTGCGCTCCCTGTAACCAGAGTTCATATACGATCAACCACAGAGCAGGAGTAGGGCTTTACGCTCATAGCGGCCCGAACCTGGATAAATCCCCCGCGTGTTCTTGCACCTACTAAAAATCTGCTCTTTGTCCCATGCATGTCCCCTGAGCCGAATCACAAAGGGACCCGTTCGGTCCCATAGATAGTCGTTTCCCACGACACTAAGGATGTCAAAACGAAGGATGACAACACTTGAAACTATGCATTATGCTTAGCTAGGGGCATAAAACAATAGCGCTTGTTGGGAGGCAACCCAATGAATAAAATAAATTTTTGTTTTTACTTTCTGCTTTTTTGTGTTTACACAATTATAGCCTCTGTTATGATTGTGTTTTTATCTATTAATTAGTGTTTGTGCCAAGTAATACCTTTGGGATGATTTGGATGATAGTATAATTGATGCTGTTTGAAAACAGAAGCTTTTGCGTCCAGTGCTTGAATTTTAGTTTTTCGCTAAAACGTCAGAACCGTTTGAATTTTTTACACAATATTGATATATGAATTTGCCACGTTTTCCTAATGTTTCAGAATTTTTGGGGTTACATAAGTATGAAGTTAATTCAGATCTTTACAGACTGTTCTGTTTTACACAGATTCTGTTTTTGTTGCATAGTTTGCTTATTTTGATGAATCTATGGATCGTATCGGGGGGTATGAGTCATGGAGAAGTTGGAGTACAGTAGCATTATGCCAATATTAAATATGAATCAATTTACAACAGTACTTAAGTTTAAGATTTATTTGTTATACTAACGGATCTCACGAGGTTTCTGTTGAGTTTTGTGTGCTGAAGTTTTCAAGTTTTGGGTGAGACTACGATGGATGAAGGAATAAGGAGCGGCAAGAGCCTAAGCTTGGGGATGCCCAAGGCACCCCAAGGTAATATTCATGGAATACTCAAGCGTATAAGCTTGGGGATGCCCCGGAAGGCATCCCTCTTTCGTCTACAATCTATCGGTAACTCACTTGAAGTTATATTTTTATTCATCACATGATATGTGTTTTACTTGGAGTGTCTTGTGATATAGTTTGTTTGCTTTTGTTTGCATTTTAGTTTGTCACAATCATCTTTTCTGAACACACCTTTTTGAGAGGGACACACATTATTCGTGATTTGTTAGAATACTCTATGTGCTTCACTTATATCTTTTGAGCTAGGCAGTTGCTCTAGTGCTTCACTTATATCTTTTAGAGCACGGCGGTGGTTATATTTTAAAGAAATAATTGCACTCTCATGCTTCACTTATATCTTTTTGAGAGTCTAATAAATAGCAATGGTAATATGCATGGGTTATGAATTTGGTCCTGATATGATAGGTATTCAAGAGGGATATAATAAAAACTTTCATGTAGATCACTGAATATGATAAGTTTGATTCCTTGCAATAGTTTTGCGATATTAAGATGGTAATATGTGGGAGGTGCTAGTAGATAATTGTGGTTTAGTAAGAATATTGGTGTTAAGGTTTGTGATTCCCAAAGCATGCACGTATGATCTGTCGTTATGCTAAGAAGTTGGAGCATGATTTATTCTTGATTGTCTACCTTATGAGTGGTGGTCGGGGACGAACGATGGTCTTTTCCTACCAATCTATCCCCCTAGGGGGATGCGTAGTAGTACTTTGCTTCGAGGGCTAATAAACTTTCTTAATAAGTATGTGAGTTCTTTATGACTAATGTGACTCCATGGATTATACGCACTCTCACCTTTCCGCAATTTGCTAGCCTCTTCGGTACCGTGCATTGCCCTATCTCACATCAAGAGTTGGTGCAAACTTCGCCGATGCATCCAAACCCCGTGATATGATACGCTCTATCACACATAAGCATCCTTATATCTTCCTAAAAACAGCCACCATACCTACCTATCATGGCATTTCCATAGCCATTCCAAGATATATTGCCATGCAACTTCCACCGTTCCGTTTTTATGACAGACATCGTCATTGTCATATTGCTTTGCATGATCATATAGCTGACATAGTATTTGTGGCTCAGCCACTGTTCATCATTTTTATACATGTTACGCAAGTATCATTGCACATCCTGGTACACTGCCAGAGGCATTCATATAGAGTCATATTGTTCTAGTATCGAGTTGTAATATTGAGATGTAAGTAAATAAAAGTGTGATGATCATCATTATTAGAGCATTGTCCCAGTGAGGAAAGAATGGTGGAGATTAATGAGTCCTCGAAAAAGTGGGGATGA
This sequence comes from Elymus sibiricus, assembly GCA_039707655.1. Taxonomy (NCBI): domain Eukaryota; kingdom Viridiplantae; phylum Streptophyta; class Magnoliopsida; order Poales; family Poaceae; genus Elymus; species Elymus sibiricus. The sequence goes on from CM077676.1 coordinate 285,199,562, forward strand.
GGTCCATGAGACCGTTCTAAAAAAGAGAGGCCAAAAAGAGCCCACAAAAAAATGAGAGAAAAAGAGAGAATGGGCAATGTTACTATCCTTTTCCACACTTGTGCTTCAGAGTAGCACCATGTTTTTCATATAGAGAGTCTCCTATTTTGTCACTTTCATATACTAGTGGGAATTTTTCATTATAGAACTTGGCTTGTATATTCCGATGATGGGCTTCCTCAAATGTCCGAGGTCTTCATGAGCAAGCAAGTTGGATGCACATCCACTTAGTTTTCATGTTGAGCTTTCATACACTTGTAGCTCTTAGTGCATCCGTTGAATGGCAATCCCTACTCCTCGCATTAACATCAATTGATGGGCATCTCCATAGCCCGTTGATTAGCCTCGTTGATGTGAGACTATCTTCTTATTTTTGACTTCCCCTTATCGATCTATACCACCACACTCTATTCCACCCATAGTGCTATATCCATGACTTGCCCTCATGTATTGCGTGGGGGTTGAAAAAGTTGAAGCGCGTTAAAAAGTATGAACCAATTGCTCGGCTTGTCATCGGGGTAGTGCATAATAAATATTTTGTGTTAAGAAGATAGAGCATGACAGGATTATATGATTTTGTAGGGATAACATTCTTTAGCATTTTTATTTTGAAAGACATGATTGTTTATTAGTATGCCTGAGTATTGATGTCTTTATATCAAACTATAGACTATTGCTTTGAATCATTCGGATCTTATTATTCATACCGTAAGAGAGAGATTAAATGATGAAAGATGTTAGGTAGCATTCCACATCAAAAATTCTGTTTTTATCATTTCCCTACTCGAGGACGAGCAGGAATTAAGCTTGGGGATGCTTGATACGTCTCCAACGTATCTATAATTTTTGATTGTTCCATGCTATTATAGTATTAATCTTGGATGTTTTATATGCAATTATATGCCATTATATATCATTTTTTGGGACTAACCTATTAACCCAATGCCCAGTGCCAGTTGTTGTTTTTTGCTTGTTTTTGCCTTTTCAGAAAATCATTATCAAAAAGAGTCCAAACGAGAAAAAAAAACTTTGGATTAATTTTTTCTGGACCAGAAGAGACCCACGAAGCTTCGGGAGAAGACCAGAAGAGCCACGAGGAGGCGACAAGCCTGGAGGGCACGCCCAGGGGGTAGGCGCGCCCCCCAGGCTTGTGGGCCCCTCATAGCCCCTCCTTACCTAATTCCAGCGCTATAAATTCCCAAATATTCCCAATATACCAAAGGGACAGAAGAGAAAACCTTTCCGCCGCTGCAAGCCTCTGTTCTTCCGCGATCCCATCTGGAGGCCTTTTTTGGTACTCTGCCGGAGGGGGAATCGATCACGGAGGGCTTCTTCATCAACCTTGCTGCCCTTCCGATGATGTGTGAGTAGTTTACCACAGACCTATGGGTCCATAGCTAGTAGCTAGATGGCTTATTCTCTCTCTTTGATCTTCAATACCATGTTCTCCTCAGTGTTCTTGGAGTTCTATCAGATGTAATCTTCTTTTGCGGTGTGTTTGTTGGGATCCGATGAATTGTGAGTTTATGATCAGATTATTCATGAGAAATATTTGAGTCTTCTCTGAACTCTTTTATGCATGATTATTATAGCTTTGTATTTCTCTCCAATCTATCGATTTGGTTTGGCCTACTAGATTGATTTATCTTGCAATGGGAGAGGTGCTTTGTGATGGGTTCAATCTTGCGGTGCTCAATCCCAGTGACAGAAGGGGACATGACACGTATTTGTATTGTTGTCATTAAGGATAAAAAGATGGGGTTTAATCATATTGCTTGAGTTTACTTTGTCTACATCATGTCATCTTGCTTAAGGCGTTACTCTGTTTCATACTTAATACCCTAGATGCATGATAGATAGTGGTCGATGGGTGGAGTAATAGTAGTAGATGCAGGAAGGAGCCGGTCTACTTGTCTCGGACGTGATGCCTATATACATGATCATTGACATGAATCCGTCATAATTATTTGCTTTTCTATCAATTGCCCAACAGTAATTTGTTTACCCACCGTATGCGATGCGTTCGAGAGAGAAGCCTCTAGTGAAAACTATGGCTCCCGGGTCTACTTTTATCATATATTAAAATCAAAAATACCTTGCTGCAATTTATTTACTTTTATTTTATTTAGTATTTTAGTTTATCTATCTATCACTATCAGAATTAATCCTTGCAAATAACCGCTAAGAGAATTGACAACCCTCTTATTTGCGTTGGGTGCAAGTGTTTGCTTTTGTGTGTGCAGGTGCGCTTAACGGGATTTTACTTGGTTCTCCTACTGGATTGATAACCTTGGTTCTTAACTGAGGGAAATACTTATCTCTACTATACTGCATCATCCTCTCCTCTTCGGGGAAATACCAATGCAGTCTACAAGTAGCAGGTAGTGCGGAAGAAATTACGCACTGTTGGTGCATCTTCGGGCTTGTAGAGCCACATGGGGCTAGCCCGAAGCTAGAGCGGAAGGATGCGGCGATGGAGCATCACATCCACCACATCCGTTAATTTGAACTTCTTTTGCAGGAACCTGATTCTCTCCTGGAGAGAGGTGACCTCATCTGGGTTGCCCCACTCCAAGCCCTGCTTCTGCCAGGACAGCAGTTTCCTCGGAGGTGTTCCTGTGAAGGCGGGGACCTCGGTCTAGCCCGTGGCGAGTGGCTCAGTGATGTAGAACCACTCGCGCTGCCAAAGCTTCTCCGTCTCGATGAAAGTGCCCTCCAGCCACTCCGGCTTCTGGAGTTTGCTGATCATGGCACCCTCGCATTTGGCGAACTCGGCACCGCCGCTCTTCGGCTTCACGCAGAATGTCTTCAGCCATAGGTCGAAGTGAGGCTCCACGCGTAGGAACGCCTCACAGATGATGATGAAGGAGGTGAGATGTGAAATGGAATTTGGGACTAGATTGTGGAAATCTAGCCCGTAGAAGAAAAGAATCCCCCACACGAAGGGGTGCAGGGGGAATCCCAGACCTCGGATGAGGTGAGGAATGAAGATGACCCGCTCCCCTTGCTTGGGAGTGGGGACGCGCTGACCCGGCTCAGGGGCCCTGCAGACAGCGTCGGCGGGGATGTACCCCACCGTTCGGAGCTCCTCGATGGTGGCATCGATGACCTTGGAGGCCACACACCTTCCCTTCAGATCTGCATCGGCCATGGTTGCGGGATGCAAAGGACTGGAGAAGGCTTTAGGCTTGGGAAGGGGATTGAGGAGGCGAGAGCTTGGAGGGTTTGGGCGCTGGAGTAGTAGGAGAGCGTGGGGAGAAGGATTTGTCACCCCTTTCTCTTTATAAGTCAGTAAAAGACGAAGCGTCCCTCCATCGTGCCATAAAAATCACCACGTTTCGGCCGATTATGCCGTTGTGGCCTCGTGGGGTGAAACAACTGATTGATGATATCCCCTAAAGCGCGGGGCATGAACTCTGTTTTGATGGGACGTGCCAATGAGAGGGTTACCTCGAACTGCGATTTGAACAGGTAATAACTGATGTACATGATGTCATGGGTCATGACGTTTCGGTAAGGTTGTCAGTAATTGACCGCCAAACTCATTCACACCGCTAGTCTTCGGGGCTAAGCGAGCTATGCACTTCGGATTTCCAAGATCCATTTTTGTGGCACATGGTCGGCTGGCCTCGCCTCCTGCTTAGACGGGGGACGTCTTCCAATGGGGGATTAGCGAGCCTCAGGGGGCATGGTAAGGAACTTTCCTACTAAGCCGAAGACTTTTATCCGAAGAAGGTTACCATCCTCGGCTTTGAAGACAAGTTTGGGGGCTACTGCTACTTCTGAAATGTGTTGGGATTTCCCCGAAGAGGAGAGGATGATGCAGTACAGTAGAGATAAGTATTTCCCTCAGTTAAGAACCAAGGTTATCAATCCAGTAGGAGAACCACACAGAACCTCGTTAGCAGCACCTACACACACAAAAGCAAATACTTGCACCCAACACAAACAAGAGGGTCGTCAATCCCCTTGGCGGTTACTTGAAAGGATAAATTCTGATAGTGATAGATAGAAAAGTAAATTGCAAAACAAGAGAAAGGAAATAAAATTACAGCAAGGTATTTTTGGATTTTAATATATGATAAAAGTAGACCCGGGGCCATAGTTTTCACTAGAGGCTTCTCTCTCGAACGCATAGCATACGGTGGGTAAACAAATTACTGTTGGGCAATTGATAGAAAAGCGCATAGTTATGATGATATTCAAGGCAATAATCATGTATATAGGCAACACGTCCGAGACAAGTAGACCGACTCCTGCCTGCATCTACTACTATTACTCCACCCATAGACCGCTATCTAGCATGCATCTAGGGTATTAAGTTAATGAAAACAGAGTAACACCTTAAGCAAGATGACATGATGTAGACAAAGTAAACTCAAGCAATATGATTAAACCCCATCTTTATATCCTTAATGGCAACAATACAAATACGTGTCTTGTCCCTTTCTGTCACTGGGATATAGAACACCGCAAGATTGAACCCATCACAAAGCACCTCTCCCATTGCAAGATAAATCAATCTAGTTGGCCAAACCAAATGGATAGATCGGAGAGAAATACAAAGCTATAACAATCTGCATAAATAAGTTCAGAAAAGACACAAATATTTCTCATGAATAATCTGATCATAAACCCACAATTCATCGGATACCAACAAACACACCGCAAAAGAAGATTACATCGAACAGAACTCCAAGGAGATCGAGGGGAACATTGTATTGAAGATCAAAGAGAGAGAAGAAGCCATCGAGCTACTAGCTATGGACCCGTAGGTCTGTGGTAAACTACTCACGCATCATCGGAAGGGCAGCAAGGTTGATGTAGAAGCCCTCCGTGATTGATTCCCCCTCCGGCAGATTACCGGAGAAGGCCTCCAGATGGGATCGCGGAAGAACAGAGGCTTGCGGCGGCGGAAAAGTTTTTCTAGGTTTTCCTTCGGTATATGGGGAATATTTGAGAATTTATAGCAGCGGAATTAGGTCAAGAGGTGCCACGAGGGGCCAACAAGCCTGGGGGGCGCGCCTACCCCCCTGGGGCGCACCCTCCAAGCTTGTCGCTCCCTCGTGGCTCTTCTAGTCTTCTCCCGAACCTTCGAGGGTCCCTTCTGGTCCAGAAAAAATTAATCCAAAGTTTTTTCTCCGTTTGATATTGATTTTCTTAAAAATCCCAAAACAGGCAAAAAACAGCAACTGGCACTGGGCACTAGGTTAATAGGTTAGTCCCAAAAAATGATATATAATTGCATAAAATTGCATATAAAACATCCAAGATTGATACTATAATAGCATGGAACAATCAAAAATTATAGATACGTTGGAGACGTATCAAGCATCACCAAGCTTAATTCCTGCTCTTCCTCGAGTAGGTAAATGATAAAAACAGAATTTTTGATGTGGAATGCTACCTAACATGTTCATCATGTAATCTTTTCTTTTACGGTATGAATATTAAGAACCGAGTGATTCAAAGCAATAGTCTATAATTTGATATAAAGACATCAATACTCAGGCATACCAACAAACAATCATACCTTTCAAAATAAAAATGCTAAAGAACGCTATCCCTACAAAATCATATAGCCCGTCATGCTTAGTCTTCCTAACGCAAAGTATTAATCATGCACTACCCCGATGTCAGCCAAGCAATTGGTTCATACTTTTTAACGCGCTTTAGCTTTTTCAACCCTCACGCAATACATGAGCGTGAGACATGGACATAGCACTATGGGTGGAATAGAATGATGATAGAGATTAATGAGGGGAAGTCAAAAAGGAAGATAGTCTCACATCGACGCGGCTAATCAACGGGCTATGGAGATGCCCATCAATTGATGTCAATGCAAGGAGTAGGGATTGCCATGCAACGGATGCACTAAGAGCTATAAGTGTATGAAAGCTCAAAATAAAACTAAGTGGGTGTGTATCCAACTTGCTTGCTCATGAAGACCTCGGGCATTTGAGGAAGCCCATCATCGGAATATACAAGCCAAGTTCTATAATGAAAAATTCCCACTAGTATATGAAATTGACAACATAGGAGACTCTCTATATGAAAAACATGGTGTTATTCTGAAGCACAAGTGTGGAAAAGGATAGTAACATTGTCCCTTCTCTCTTTTTCTCTCATTTTTTTGTTGGGCTCTTTTTGGCCTCTTATTTTTCTTTTCTTTTTTTTATTTTTCGTCCGGAGCCTCATCCCGACTTGTGCGGGAATCACAGTCTCCATCATCCTTTCCTCACTGGGACAATGCTCTAATAATGATGATCATCACACTTTTATTTACTTACAACTCAATATTACAACTCGATACTAGAACAAATATGACTCTATATGAATGCCTCTGGCAGTGTACCAGGATGTGCAATGATACTAGCGTAACATGTATGAAAATGATGAACGGTGGCTGAGCCATGAATACTATGTCAGCTATATGATCATACAAAGCAATATGACAATGATGTTGTGTGTCATATAAAAAGAACGGTGGAAGTTGCATGGCAATATATCTCGGAATGGCTATGGAAATGCCATAATAGGTAGGTATGGTGGCTGTTTTGACGAAGATATAAAGAGGCTTATGTGTGACAGAGCGTATCATATCACGGGGTTTGGATGCACCGGCGAAGTTTGCACCGACTCTCGAGGTGAGAAAGGGCAATGCACGGTACCGAAGAGGCTAGCAAATTGCGGAAGGGTGAGAGTGCGTATAATCCATGGACTCACATTAGTCATGAAGAACTCACATGCTTATTGCAAAAGTATATTAGCCCTCGAAGTAAAGTACTACTACGCATGCCCCTAGGGAGGAGGTTGGTAGGAGTTAACCATCGCGCACCCCCGACCTTCACGCAAAGGTAGACAATCAATAATAAATCATGCTCCAACTTCATCACACTAAGGACTATACGTGCATGCTTCGGGAATCACAAACCTTAACACCAATATTCTTACTAAACCACAATCATTCACTAGTACCTCCCACATATTACCATCTTAATATCGCAAAACTATTGCAAGGAATCAAACTTATCATATTCAGTGATCTACATTAAAGTTTTTGTTATATCCCTCTTGAATACCTATCATATTAGGACCAAATTCATAACTCGTGCATATTACCATTGCTAATTATTAGACTCTCAAAAATATATAAGTGAAGCATGAGAGTGATACTATTTCTTTAAAATATAACCACCGTCGTGCTCTAAAAGATATAAGTGAAGCACTAGAGCAACTGCCTAGCTCAAAAGATATAAGTGAAGCACATAGAGTATTCTAACAAATCACGAATATGTGTGTCCCTCTCAAAAAGGTGTGTTCATAAAATATGATTGTGGCAAACTAAAAATCAAACAAAAGCAAGCAAACTATAACACAAGATGCTCCAAGTAAAACACATATCATGTGATGAATAAAAATATAGCTCCAAGTGATATACCGATAGATTGTAGACGAAAGAGGGGATGCCATCCGGGGCATCTCCAAGCTTAGACGCTTGGGTCTTCATTGAATATTACCTTGGGGTGCCTTGGGCATCCCCGAGCTTAGGGTCTTGCGGCTCCTTATTCCTTCATCCATTGTGGTCTCACCCAAAACTTGAAAACTTCAGCACACAAAACTCAACAGAAACCTCGTGAGATCCGTTAGTATAACAAATAAATCTTAAAATTTAGGTACTGTTATAAATTGATTAATATTTAATATTGGCATAATTCTACTGTATACCAACTTCCCCATGGCTTATACCCCCCGATACAATCGATAGATTCATCAAAATAAGCAAACTATGCAACAAAAACAGAATCTGTCTAAAACAGAACAGTCTGTAATGATCTATTTAAACGACATACTTATGTAATTCCAAAAATTCTGAAAAATTAGTAAAACGTTAACAATTCATATACCAATGCTGTGTAAAAAATTCAGAATTTTATCACGCACCAGTACAGAACCAAAAATCCAGCACTGGACTCAAAACTTTCTGTTTTCAAACAGCATCAATCATACTATCATCCAAATCATCCCAAAGGCATTACTTGGCACAAATGCTAATTAAAAGATAAAAACACAATCATAACAGAATCTATAATTGTGTAAACTCACAAAACATAAATAAAAAGCAAAAAAATTAAGATGCATATACATAGTTTCAAGTATTGTCATCCTTCAAATTAATTCCATAGGTGGCCCTCACAATAGATTCATATGGTGGCTTAATTCTATTTCTAGGGAAGTGTTCCATCCCTTTATTTAATGGAAATTGAAATCTTATATTACCTTCTTTCATTTCAATAATAGCACCTATGGTTCGTAGGAAAGGCCTACCAAGTATTATAGGACAAGACGGATTGCATTCAATATCAAGCACAATAAAATCCACGGGTACTTAATTCCTATTTGCAAGAATAAGCACATAATTTATTATACCCAATGGTTTTTTAATAGTGGAATCCGCTAGATGTAAATTAAGGGAACAAGCATCCATATCGGTGAGACCTAGCACGTCACATAAAGATTTTGGTATAGTAGAGACGCTAGCACCTAGATCACACAAAGCATTGCATTCATAATCTTTAATTTTAACTTTAATAGTAGGTTCCCATTCATCATGTAATTTTCTAGGTATTGAAACCTCCAACTCAAGCTTTTCTTCATGAGCTTTTGTCATAGCTTCTACAATATGTTTAGTAAAAGCTTTATTTTGTTCATAAGCATTAGGAGAATTAATCATGGATTGTAAAAAGGAAATACATTCAACTAAAGAGCAATTATCATAATTAAAGTCCTTGTAATCCAAAGTAGTGGGCACATCACTATTTAAAGTTTTGACCTCTGCAAACCCACTTTTATCATTTTTATCAATAAGATTATCACCCTCCAAATAATTGGGACGCCTTCTAGCTAAAGTTGACTCATCTCCAGTCCCTTTTTCATCAAGTTTTATATTACTAAATAGAGATTCAATAGGTGAGACACCAATCATTTTAATATCTTCATCATTACTATGATAGAAACCTGGTGGAATAGTTTTTTCTAAGAATTCCCGCTTAGCTCTCAACCTAGCGGTTCTTTCTTTACTTTCATTAATGGAGACATAGATAGCGTTAATAGACTCATTTATATCATGCTTGGGTGGCAAAATTTTAATTTTGAGAGTTTCAACATCATGAGCAATTCTATCCATGTTCCTAGACATGTCATCAACTTTATTCAATTTTTCTTCTACCATAGTATTGAAAATCTTTTGAGAATTAATAAATTATTTAATAATGCTTTCAAGATCAGAGGGTATCCTATTATCATCATAGGAATTACCATAATTATTAGAGGAATTTCCGGGAAACGGTCTAGGATTGAAATTACCGCTATAAGCATTGTTGTTGAAATTATTTCTAGAGATGAAATTCACATCAATAGCATCATTATTTTTCTCAATCAAAGTGAACAATGGCACATCATTAGGATCAATATGAACACTTTTACTAGCAACCAATTTCATAAGAGCATCCATCTTATCACTCAAAGTATTAATTTCTTCGACAGAATTTACCTTCTTACCAGTTGGAGTTCTTTCAGTGTGCCATTGAGAATAATTTGTCATAATATTATCAAGGAGTTTTGTAGCTTCTCCCAATGTAATTTCCATAAAAGTACCACCTGCGGCAGAGTCTAGAAGATTTCTAGAAACAAAGTTTAGTCCCGCATAATTTTTTTGTATAATCATCCATAAGCTTAAACCATGAGTGGTGCAATTTCTTAACATTAATTCCATTCTCTCCCAAGATTGTGCAACATGTTCATGCTCAAGTTGCTTAAAATTCATTATTTGATTTCTTAAAGAAATAATCTTAGCGGGAGGAAAATATTTGGCAATAAAAGCATCCTTACACTTATCCCAAGAATCAATACTATTTCGAGGCAAGGATGAAAACCAAGTTTTAGCACGATCTCGTAGTGAGAATGGAAATAATTTTAATTTGACAATATTATTATCCACATCTTTCTTCTTTTGCATATCACAAAGTTCAACGAAAGTATTTAGATGGGATGCAACATCTTCATTAGGACTACCAGAAAATTGTTCTTTCATAACAAGATTAAACAAATATCACACGACTCCGCACTAGTGGCGGGAGGAGCAATTGGAGTACTAATAAAATCATGGGACATTTACATTTATGCCCCTAATTTGCGCCCACTCTCAGATTTACCCCTAATTTTTTGATGTGCTCAAATTTGCCTCTAAAAAGCATTTTAGGTCACGAGAATGCCCTTCCAGCTGGTCAAAGTTGTTTGACCAAAACTTTCAAAATTCATAACCAATTCATATGAACTCGGAAGAATGCAAATAAGATATCAAAATGTTCATAAAAATATCACCTATACGCGCATGTCATTTACGTCCATCACCTACATGTTCATTTATTTGCATTCACCCTAAATAGTTTTTTAATGTTATAAACCCTAAAAAGCTTTAAAGAGTGCTTTTGTCATGAACGTAAATGACATGTGCATATAGGTGATGTTTTTATGAAGATTTTGATATCTTATTTTGCATTCTTCTGAGTTCATATGAATTTCTTATGAATTTTCAAAGTTTCGGTCAAACAACTTTGACCAGATGGAAGGGCATTCTTGCGACCTAAACTGCTTTTTAGGGGCAGATTTGAGCACATCAAAAAGTTAGGGGTAAATTTGAGTAGTGGGTTCGAGTTAGGGGCACAAATGTGAATGTCCCTAAAATCATTATTATTAGTATGGGAAAAGTCACACAATTTAGTTTTTTTTAGACATAGCGACAAAGCAAGCGAACTAGCAAACAAGCAAACGAATTTTTTTTTGTGTTTTTTGTAAAATTGTTTTAGAAGTGGGGGAGATGAAAACGAGAGGCAAATGCAAATAAAAGGCAAATAAAAATAAGAGCAAGTAGATGATAGTTTATGCGAAGGTACTTGATAAGTTTTGGTGATGTCTCCCCGGCAACAGCGCCAGAAATTCTTCGAGTTACTTGTGAACTGCGTTGGGATTTCCCCGAAGAGGAGAGGATGATGCAGTACAGTAGAGATAAGTATTTCCCTCAGTTAAGAACCAAGGTTATCAATCCAGTAGGAGAACCACACAAAACCTCATTAGCAGCACCTACACACACAAAAGCAAATACTTGCACCCACGCAAACAAGAGGGTTGTCAATCCCCTTGGCGGTTACTTGCAAGGATTAATTCTGATAGTGATAGATAGAAAAGTAAATTGCAAAACAAAAGAAAGGAAATAAAATTGCAGCAAGGTATTTTTGGATTTTAATATATGATAAAAGTAGACCCGGGGGCCATAGTTTTCACTAGAGGCTTCTCTCTCGAACGCATAGCATACGGTGGGTAAACAAATTACTGTTGGGCAATTGATAGAAAAGCGCATAGTTATGACGATATTCAAGGCAATGATCATGTATATAGGCATCACGTCCGAGACAAGTAGACTGACTCCTGCCTGCATCTACTACTATTACTCCACCCATCGACCGCTATCTAGCATGCATCTAGGGTATTAAGTTAATGAAAACAGAGTAACGCCTTAAGAAAGATGACATGATGTAGACAAAGTAAACTCGAGCAATATGATTAAACCTCATCTTTTTATCCTTAATGGCAACAATACAAATACGTGTCTTGTCCCTTTCTGTCACTGGGATATAGAACACCGCAAGATTGAACCCATCACAAAGCACCTCTCCCATTGCAAGATAAATCAATCTAGTTGGCCAAACCAAACGGATAGATCGGAGAGAAATACAAAGCTATAACAATCATGCATAAATAAGTTCATTAAAGACTCAAATATTTCTCATGAATAATCTGATCATAAACCCACAATTCATCGGATCCCAACAAACACACCGCAAAAGAAGATTACATCGAATAGAACTCCAATGAGATCGAGGAAAACATTATATTGAAGATCAAAGAGAGAGAAGAAGCCATCTAGCTACTAGCTATGGACCCGTAGGTCTGTGGTAAACTACTCACACATCATCGGAAGGGCAGCAAGGATGATGTAGAAGCCCTCCGTGATCGATTCCCCCTCCGGCAGATTACCGGAGAAGACCTCCAGATGGGATTGCTGAAGAACAGAGGCTTGCGGCGGCGGAAAAGTTTTTCTAGGTTTTCTTCGGTATATGGGGAATATTTGAGTATTTATAGCAGCGGAATTAGGTCAAGAGGTGCCACGAGGGGCCCACAAGCCTGGGGGGCGCGCCCTCCGAGCTTGTCGCTCCCTCGTGGCTCTTCTGGTCTTCTCCCGAACCTTCGAGGGTCCCTTCTGGTCCAGAAAAAATTAATCCAAAGTTTTTCCTCCGTTTGGACTCCGTTTGATATTGATTTTCTGAAAAGCCAAAAACAGGCAAAAAAAAGCAACTAGCACTGGGCACTAGGTTAATAGGTTAGTCCCAAAAAATGATATATAATTGCATAAAATTGCATATAAAACATCCAAGATTGATACTATAATAGCATGGAAAAATAAAAAATTATAGATACGTTGGAGACGTATCAGCTACTGACGGTGTCCTGGACTAGGGGGTCCCGGCCTAGTCGGTTTAGTCCATGGGCCGGACTCGAGGCCCGTCAAAGAGCAAGGACTCCGGAAGTTTCCAGCTTGAAGAACCAGCATATCGGGCTTCACCGAAGACTTGGCGTGTACCCCAAGAGTATTAGATTCGGCATGTAACCCCTAGATGGTAACCGACCATGTGTAACCCTAGATACCCCTGGTGCCTATATAAGCCGGAGGGTTTAGTCCGTAGAGGCAGAGATTCATCCATCATACCCCTAGGTTTAGACCACAACTTACGATCTCGAGGTAGATCAACTCTGTACCTTGATACATCCATAATATAAACAAGAGCAGGACGTAGGGTTTTACCTCCTTAGAGAGGGCCCGAACCTGGGTAAATCATCGTGTTCCTTGTCTCCTGTTACCCATCGATCCGATCTCACAGCTCGGGCCCCCCTACCCGAGATCTGTCGGTTTTGACACCTGTCGTGGCTTCTCCCGCGACGCCCACTACGCCTCGCCAACCGGCTGCCATGGCAGCCAATTTGGCTCGTGAAAACGCTGCCATGACAGGCGTTTCTTCGTCGCCCCCTGCATCACGTGATTCTGCTGCCATGGCAGCAAACTCGGCCTCGGCCGGTTCTGCTACCACGGCAGCCATTTCGCCCCCGGCTTCACCGACTGCTGACGCTGCTGCCACTGCCACTCCTTCATCCACGTCGTCATCGACCACTCGATCTGGTCCATCGTCCACAGGCTCGAGTGGCTCTTCTCCGCAGCCAGCTGCACCGGTCACTGCTCACCCGATGGTCACCCGCGCTCGTGCCGGTGTTTACCATCGCAACACGGCCTACGACGCTGATTACATTCTCACCGCCACCGCACCGGACATCTTGCCGCTTCCCACATCAGTTCGTGAGGCTCTTCGTGACCCGCACTGGCGAGCCGCGATGCAGGACGAGTTCGAGGCTCTTCGCGCCAACTCCACCTGGTCCCTCGTGCCCCACCCCCCGGCGCCCTCGCCATCACCGACAAGTGGGTTTTTCGCCACAAGCTGCGGCCGGACGGCACCCTCAAGCGTTACAAGGCCAGATGGGTGGTCCGTGGGTTCAATCAACGGCCGAGCATCGACTTCCACGACACATTCTCACCTGTGGTTAAACCGGCCTCCATCCGACTGGTGCTGCAGCTTGCCGCCACGCGTTCGTGGCCGGTGCATCAGATCGACGTGAGAATGCGTTTCTTCACGGTGAGCTAGCTGAGCACATCTACTGTCAACAACCGACGGGTTTCGTTGACCCGGACCGGCCCCGTGATGTTTGTCTCCTGTCCAAGTCTCTGTACGGACTGAACAAGCACCCCGGGCCTGGTTCACCACGTTCGCTCGCTATCTTCATGCCATCGGGTTCACGGCGACACGCTCTGACGCGTCCCTCTTCGTCCTTCGGCATGCCACCGGCACGGCGTACCTCTTGCTATATGTCGACGACATCGTTCTTGCTGCCTCCTCTGACGCGCTCCTGCAGCACATCATCGGTCACCTACGAGCCTCCGTCGCCATCAAGGATTTGGGGCCTCTGCGCTTCTTCCTCGGCATCCAGGTGCACCAATCGGCTCGTGGATTCTTCCTGCATCAAGCCCAGTACGCCGACGAGCTGCTCCAACGTGCGGGCATGCAACACTATCATCCGGCGCCCACGCCCGTGGACACGAAGGCGAAGCTTTCTGCCGACGCCGGCGCTCCGGTTGATGATGCCTCGGCCTACCGCGGCATCACTGGCGCGCTGTAGTACCTGACGTTGACGCGCCCGGACATTGCTTATGTCGTGCAGCAAGTCTGCCTGCACATGCACGTGCCTAAGCAGCCGCACTGGGCCATGGTCAAATGTATCCTTCGCTACGTTCGAGGCACCATCGATCATGGTCTGACTATTGCTGCTTCGCCGCCGATAGAGCTCATCGCCTACAGCGACGCCGACTGGGCGGGCTGCCCCGACACCCGTCGTTCCACCTCCGGCTATTGCATCTTCCTCAGCGGCTCCATGGTGTCGTGGTTCTCAAAACGACAGCCAACAGTGTCTCGGTCTAGTGCTGAGGCTGAATATCGTGCGGTTGCCAATGTCGTTACCGAGTGTTGCTGGATACGACAGCTACTGCAGGAGCTCTCCTCCGACATTGCCAAGGCCACCATTGTCTATTGTGACAACGTTTCAGCCGTCTACCTCGCTCAGAACCCGGTTCACCATCGCCGCACAAAGCACATTGAACTTGATATTCATTTTGTGCGCGAGAAGGTGGCCGTCGGACAGTACCGCATCCTTCATGTTCCCACCAGTCAGTTTGCCGATGTGATGACAAAGGGGCTCCCACCTGCTTCGTTTACGGAGTTCAAGTCCAATCTCTGCGTCTCAAACGGGGACGCTGGGATTGCCCGGGGGTGTTGGAAGCCGTCTCCTATTCCTGGTCCACGATCTACTGCCCACGATCGGCACGATCAGTTTAGCTAGTGTATAGGAGTCGTTGCCGCATGTATAGCTGAGGTCGTTGGCTAGGCCGGCACTTGAGTGCAACCCTGTATATGTATCACCAGAGGATCAATACAATTCAGCGATTGCTTTCCTCACTTCTAGTTCTACAGGGTGGCGCCTTAATGCTTCTGGGACCTCACGACCACGAAGGGCGCTGACTTCCATTATGCTGCTGATTTCTTAGGAAATATGGAAAGAGCGAAATGCACGTGTGTTCCGTAACAACGCAATTCCAGTGGGTGGGTGTGCTTGTTGCTCGAATAAAAGAGGAAGCCGGTGCCGCGCCGGGGCGAAACATTTGTGTAATGTAATGCCACGAGAGTGAGGATTGTAGCTCGGCCTAGACTCTTAAACCTTCTTATTCAATGAAAATGGCAAGCCTTTTGCCTTGTTTCAAAAAAAAACTTTTAGTTCTACAGTCAGCTCTATAAGATTTCCGATTAATAACTGATATATAAGCCCATACAACTTCAACAGCACGTGCCACCGCCGTGGTCGTTATTGAACAAATGTCACACCTATCGCAGCTTAAGTTCACAGGCAAAAGCAAACTAGCATAGCCCTGTAGTATAGGATTTATGCCTCGCAACTTAGTAAACCAGATTCTTCTGAACATCAAACCTCTACCTGTGATTTCCTGAAAAAAGATGCTTGAAGCCTGTTACAGCTCTGGAAGAGTTTTCATCACTGCCGGAATATACTACTACCTCTGTTTTTAAATACTAAGACGTTTTGCCAGTTTAAATTGGACTGCCAAAACGTCTTGCATTTAGGAACAGAGGATGTAGTATCTTATCTGAGCAACATAATTAGGAGCTCTTGCAAAAGATATACCCGGGTAAACGTAATAAATAAAATCTAAAACTATTATTTCAGTTCTAACGAAATATGCCTACACTCGTGTCATGAAATCGATACACTTCCTAAGAGAAGATGGAGCGCATCAAATACAAACATCATTCCTAGATAGCCCGCTCAACTCTGCAAACTGATCGCTGCAGGTAATTTTCAACCTTAACAGATACAGCCAAAAAAAAGGTCTCCAACGCTATTCAGATCAACCAACACTACCTCAGGGTTGCCACAAGCCATTGTTGGGCATATTACGTTGACCAGACACCTTATCCTTGCATGATGGGCAAATGAGGCCGTAATTACCAACCTGCTGTCCATCGACGGGGCCAAAATGGTGGAACTGGCTGTTGCACCATGTACATACTGCTGCGAGCATGCTCCCTCCACAAACCATCCTTGGTACCTTGAGATCCCATCCTGACTGGGCTGGAGGGCCACTTCCCGTCTGTGGTACATTCCCCAACACTAAAGTTGGCTCGGATGTCCTCCCAAAATTCTGCCTGGCCATGCTCCCAAACTGAGAGGATTCAGTGGAAGGTACAGGATTAGGTCTGGCCATGCTCCCAAACTGAGAGGATCCAGCAGGAGGTCTAGAATTGGTTCCCGCCATGTGCCAATACTGAGAGGATTCAGCAGAATGTTTACAATTAGGTCCGTCCATGTGCCTAAACTGAGAGGATTCAGCAGCAGGTATAGAAGGTCCAGCCATGCGCCCAAACTGAGATGATCCAGTTCGCAGATAATCAGAACTTGCCACACTCCCTAACTGAGAGGATCCAGAAGGAGAAGAATTAGGTCTGACCATGCTCCCAAACTGTGAGGATCTAGTGGGTAAATTATTATTTCTGGCCAAGCCCACAAGCTGAGGGGATCCAAATGCAGCCCATCCATAACCAGGAAACACGTGCTGCTTCTGACCACCAAATCCAAGTTGCAACGCACACTGTTTTCATTATTACAAAAATAAAATAAAAAAATCAATTATCACATGGGTATTCAGCATGAAAGATCATTGCCCCAACAAAGTCCAGCACAACAAAATTTGATAACACAGAAACAATGCAACCGAGATAACCAAAAGGCGTTTTCATATTAAGCAATAGTTGTGAGAACGAGAACAAAAAGAAACAGCAAAAATAGAACTATAAAAACATGCATGGGCTTTTTGTTTGCCCCGCCAAAAAACCAATATGGAGTGATATGTATGTAGTACTCCCTCCGTCCCAAAATAAGTGTCATTGATTTAGTACAAAGTTGTACTAAATCAGCGACAATTATTCTAGGACGGAGGGAGTATATTCTTTCTTAAATCTCGATAAAATATTGAATGAGCTAGGACACATGCATATTGTACTCTATGTTATAATAAGAATTTCATGAGTGCTCATTTCGTATTTAATAATCAAACCGTCAAACACTTTGAATCATACACTTCTTGTGCTCGAGTATTAGTTTATTTACATTTTATTTGTATTAGAAAGGCATTGTATAAACAATAATAATAACTAAAAAAATGCAAAGTGTGTTTCCTGATTCAACTACATGTCGTACGACATATCACCAATTAATATTTGATATCCGATATTAAAATCAAGTTAGAATATCAAAGAGGCATTGTATATTAATGTATTATTAGCATGAAAAAATAGTGGTATTTATGATTCTGCATAGAACAGCAATTGCTTCACGAAATTCCCCATTCCCAAAAGTAAAATTTTATAGACGTTTGAATTGGCCGGTGTAGTTTTACACCCTACATAAACTTGTAAAAGTTGTGGATTTGATTCCTTTAGCACAGTATTTAATAATCTAACCATTCTCATGGAATACTCCCTCCGTCCCATATTAGTTGTCGCTGAAATGGATGTATCTAGATGTATTTCAGTGCTAGATACATCCGTTTGAGCGACAACTAATATAGGACGGAGGGAGGACCCTTTAATTAATGCCAAGCTCAAAACAAGCTCAGCTAGGTTTAATCCCGTAATATAAATGCGGTGTGCATATCTTATCTAATTTGTCGAGATGGACCTAATCGGACCTTACATTTGGTTTTGAAAGAGTTATGAAAGCCTGCAAAATCATGTAAATTTTACCTGATCCAGGGTTGTGCTGAAAGGTTAAGCAAAAAAAGAAATTCCTCACTCAACCATGCAGAACCGAACTCATACCAGGAGAGAAATAAGCCAACTTCTAATCCATTTGCTTTGCCTAGTATAGTTATATTGCTTCTCTTGTTTTCAATGAAAGGGAACAAAGCAATTACTCATTTAAGTAGGGATCAAATCAATATAGATTCATTATTTTATGATTAATGCCTGCCAAAAAAAAATCAAACCACTTCTATATCGTGCAAGAGTTATGAAAGCCTGCAAAATCATGTCAATTTTACCTGATCCTGGGTTGTGCTGCTCCTTGGAACATCACCAACAGAATGAACCAAAGTGGACATGCCATCAAAATTGCTCTGCATAGGTATTAGATCGTTGATATTAGCTGCAGCAAGCGGGGTGTAATTAGGAGCACTACCACTGTAATGATTTTGCATATCGTTACTTGGCTTTCCCAACACGGCATGCACAGAACCCATTGGTTCATTATTACTCATGGGCCTATTTACAGAAGGACCCTCCACGTTGGCATCATTTCTATAAACAAAAGAACCATTCATGCAGTTGACATCAATTCCCTTGGTTAAGTTACTGGCTGTCAAAGTGCTCGAGTCCGGTAGTGCACAGCGGCTCAGAATGTTGGATTTTGGGTGACTCAAGTTATTACTACACTGGGCAAGACTCCTTTCAGTGATACTACCAGTATAGACATCATTATTATAACCTTCAACAGCTTCATTACTTGTTCTGTTCTGTGTGGTATTCATTTGTTCCTTGGTATTGTATGCACGCTCTTTGTCACCGTTCTTTGCATGTGTTGAACGGGAAACAAAAGAATCCACATTAGTTGCAACATGAGAGATGGGGCATGTGTTCAAACTAGACTGGTACACCATGGTATTGTTCTTGTTGCCAAAAATGTTAGCTGCAGCATCATTACCATAACTACCACCGATGCACCTGGCAGCATTAGAGGATCCGTTAGATCCACCAAGGGAACCAGATACTTTATTATTTGAGCCAGAACAGGATGATGTAGTAGATGCACCATCATTATTATTAAAACTGCCAATGAAGCATTTTCCAGCAATGGATGATTGATTAGCCTCATCAACGGCAGTAGAAGTTTGATTGTTTGCACTAGCAATCGGGAAAGATATTGTGTCCAGGCATGAATTAAGGTTGACATCTCTTGCTTTCACAGTGTTATTGACCTCGCCACGCTTTGAAACAGAAAAGCCACGATCAACAATCTGGTCCTCATAATGTTTAGCACTTGAGAAGCTAGAAGGTCTGAAGTCATGGCCACTTCCCGTGTGATCACTAAAATCAGCAACTTCAGCAAAGCCGTTAAGCCTGCCATTTGGTTCATCATTGGATTCAGGAGCTACTTTTGGTTTTGGAACAATTACATTGGCATGATCCATCATATCATTTCTGTATCTGCATGCACTTCGAGCATCTGTAACGGGAGGAACCTCTACCTGTCTACACCAAGCTTCACTGCGCCTATTGAAACTACCGGAACAATTTGTGCTAAAAAGTTCTATAACTTTTGAGCTATCACCCCCTTGTTCTTTTGAATAACTCTGATGCTGAGAACATGCTTCGCCTGCAGTCTTGCCCTTTTGTTCAGTTGGTTCAGTAAGCTCCTGAGGGGTAAATTGTAACTCTCCCAAGAAGTTGTTAACTGCCTGTCCTGATGAGATCTTATCAAAGAAAGCTTCAGGAGTAAGCCCCTCATGCCTTGCATGGGCTCCAACATGGCCAAAGTACCGTGATTGCTCCTGAAAGGTCTTGTGACATACAGGGCATTCAAATTTCCCATCTTTACCAACTTTTGGTTCACCAAATTTGCTACTCTTTCTGCGCCTCTTAGCTTTCTTTTCATGAAATAACAGCTGGTGTTGCACATAGGCACTTTGATTGTGCAAAGTTAAATTGCAATTCTGGCATTTATAAGTATTTGCTGGATTTGTATTTCCTTCTACCGTATCCTTTGAATTGCAGGAACGGCTGGAAAAGGTGACAGAAGTAACTGGCAATACATTTAGGTTATCCACACTTGAACCAATTTGATGTTGAAACCCTACAGCCTGTGAAACACATAAATTAAACAAGGAAAATTCAGGTACAAAATAAAATGGCATACACTATAAACTTACGTCATCTTCACCATCGTCATCACTCAAGGCATGTTGTTTGGTGCTGTTATACTGAATAGGAACCGTTACGGCCGCCGGATACCCAAGAAGTGACATAAGATACACAGAAACTTCTTTACAAGTACGAAACTGATGTCCTCTTGGGCTGGAAAGTATGATTTGTAGGCTTAGCTACACTAGATAATAATATACAAGAAAGCGTACATGGAAAGCACAATTGTCCTGGTCAGGCGGTAATGGCAAAAGCATTAACAATGCATGGTAGATAAAGCAAAGCATATTGCTGAAATTCTCTTATCTCAACTAGACTTCCAGGCAACAAATATCAACAATGTGAGAGCCAGCAGCGCAGCTATTGGACATTGATTCCTACCAACAAAAGGACAAATAGCCTTAAACAGAAAAGTAATTCTTGACAATTTCCAGAATTAAACAACTTAATGATGAGGAATAATTTTCATAGTATAAAGCAAAACCATCATTAAGAATAGAGAATGGTAGTATATATCCGAATACATATGGCACAGTATCTTGATAATATTTAACTGATTGGAATGCTCAAGTGTCCGGTGTTACTTCAACCAAAAGCACAACAAATAGAAGGTAGTCCCTCTGTTGCAAAATGTAAGGCACCAATAAAATGTGGGTTATGTCAATATGACACAAAAATCGTGTCAATGGATTCTTATTCAAAAGCATTTACCAATGATATCACTTTTGTGTCACATAACTCGCATTGTGTTTGTCTAATTGCTGGTCAGATTTAAATCTCAGAATGCGTGGACATCTTACATTTTGGAGCAGAGGGGGTACCATATATAGAACTGTGTGTTAAAGCCCTTATAACACCATATATAGAACTATGTGAAAGAATATTACCCCTTTATGCTTTACCTAAGAATATAGTGATAAATTACTGCCATAACAAGCATCAACACAAACTAGTCAGATGGAACTGCTGCAACGTGCACAGTATGCTACTATGCATGCATTGAAGGGTGAAGGATATATCAAAGTGTGCAAATCAAAAGAACATATTTAATAGGCTTAAACTGTTAGTGATTGTATTTTGAAAGCTGAAACAACATCAGTGAATGCTGCTCAATGCTCATAAACCATGACAAATCACCAGTGTTTTCTGCAAACAAGAAAACTGAGGATTATGATTTAACTAGAATCTCAGTGTGTTCCTTTGGAACCATTTATTTGCTAGGTGCTTGTGAACAACATTAAGTATTAACATACAAAACCCATTCCTAAAATGTACACACAAACCCAAACCACCGAACATCCTTATATAATCATCATATGCTATCATATATACACTGCAGGAAGAATCCAGATTGTTACACAATATAAGTTATGATTGCATTCCCTCTGTCGATGCCACCACTACTGAGTTATCATCATTTATAGGGAAATCATGACAAGGCAAAGCAGCAAACCTCACGTAACGGATGCAATGCACCCAGGCATGGCGCCCCTTCCACTTGAGCCCGAGCTGCAGCTTCCACCCGGTAGGGAGGTGATCCCCAAAGAAGGCTGCGTCCACAAACTTCCTCCGCCGCCTCTGACTCACCCACTGTCCTTCGAGGCAATTGATGAACTCCATCAGCTCCGCCTCCGACATAAGCCCGGCTGTCTGCCTCCGTAACTCCTCGCCGTATGGGTCGACGAGCCCAGCGAGCCTCACAAGATCAACGGAGACCCCCTTGGAGTTTTTAGTATCCCGGTCGGGGTCGGGAGACGGTAGGGCTAGGGTTTCGGGTGGAGGCGGGGGCGAGGGCGGGCAGGAGGGGTCTTCACGGGCGAAGAGACGGCGGAGATGGTAGGCGACGAGGTGGTTCTCGGGGTTGTTGCCTGCTGACGGCGTGATGGAGGAAGGGGAGGTGGGGAGGGAGGAGGAGGCGGCTGCGGCGAAGCGGAGTCGGGAGAAAGTCTGCTTACGGGACCCCGCGCTCTCGTTGAACACAGCACGGTCGATCTTGAGAGGCGGGAGCGGGTCGGCGTCGGGGCAGCTCCGCGGAGCGACTGCGTGGAGGGAGGCGGCGGCGAGGGCGTCCAGGTCAGACTGCGCGAGCACGCGGAGGTCCACCACGGGGAGCATCTCTGAAGCCATTAGCACCGTCGCGACACGGCGGCGGCGCGCTCGGGAGGGAGGACGCGGCAGACCGGCGGGGCGGCGGAGGTGCCCCGATCCGAGCGTGCCGCTCTTCGAGGAGACCGGCGGGGGATTAGGCAGTTGAGGGCGTCTTCGGCAACTCTCCTTGGCCGTCAACTCCCAGCTCCCCTCCACCAAATCTCCTAAATAAAACACTCTCACTTGAAAGGGAGCCTCCTGGCGACGGGGCTGTGGGCTGCATAACCGGGCCCACATTTTTTGTGTGAAAACGGTGGTTTTGACTCGTTCACATGTACTCGTGGCGGTTGTGTAGGTCTTGGCAAAATTAACAAATATGACCTTGAGACGAAAGTATTTCACAAACTAAATTGTTGATGAAAGTATTTCACCCAACTGACCCTTTTGTGTAGCGTCCGACAGTTAGGCGTCACACTACATTATGCAACGTCTGACTGACTGACGCTACACATCTGGTTTTGCAGCGCCTAGACGAAAGGCGTTGCACAATGACTTAGCGTTTCTGTGACTGGCCAGCCCTAGTTTGCTCTCTGTACTGGCTGGGGCTTGCTAAATTAATTAGTGCAGCGCCTAACATCCAGGCGTTACACTGTGTAGTGCAGCGCCCCTGTGTCAGGCGCTGCACAGTGTAAAGCCTGGCTGACCAGTCGCAGAAACGCTAAGTCATTCTGCAACGCATTTCATCTAGGCGCTGCAAAACCAGATGTGTAGCGCCTGTCAGTCAGGCGCTGCATAGTGTAGAGTGGCGCCTAACTGTCGGGCGCTACACAAAAGGGTCAACTGGGTGAAATATTTTCACGAACAGTTCAGTTTGTAAAATACTTTCGTCTCGAGGTCAAATGTGTCCATTTTGCCGTAGGTGTTGGTGCCTTTCTGCCTCTTTTCCCTGGACCGCGTTCATTTGTGTTCTTCTTTGGATTTGGGTAAGGAAAACGTTTACAGCCGGAGCGTCGGCCGAAACTTTGGCCACTCGCGTCGCGTGTGTCCGATCCGATCCCTATGGATCGCGCGTTCCCCTCGCGCAGGCACTGCCGTCGCCTCCTCGCGTCCCCCG
Organism: Elymus sibiricus; assembly: GCA_039707655.1. Lineage (NCBI taxonomy): Eukaryota > Viridiplantae > Streptophyta > Magnoliopsida > Poales > Poaceae > Elymus > Elymus sibiricus. The sequence continues at coordinate 285,223,007 of CM077676.1, forward strand.
CGCAGGCACTGCCGCGCTCCCCTCGCGCCCTTTGCGATGCACCGGCCACCGCCCAGCGAGCTCGCGCACCGCCATCCGGCCCCTCGTCGCCATGACCTTCTGATGCGGAGCATCCTTCGGTCATCCCCATGGACACGTCATCACCACCCAAGGCACCAAGTGGACCGATGACAAGAGCCCGTGCAAGAGCTATCGAGACCGACGTGACATCTCTCCTCTCGCAACTCCCTTTCGAATCACATGAGACATGGCTACAACCTCAAGCGGAGACACTTTGCATACTCAGGTACCAAGGAATCAGCCAAGGAGAAGGAATGGAGCAAGATGGACTCCAAGGACTTGGAGATGACTGTGCCCAGCCCAGGAACACCGGTACAACCAGTCCACTACTGCCCAACTACCGGTCTACGTTTGTAATCAAGCGGTGCAAGACCGGTACCACCCCGGTTGTTCTCCCAGCTGCAGCCTGACCAATACAACCTATCCTTTCGCCGGTACAACCGGTCCCTACTTCCGCGAACACCTCCAGGAACCGGTACTTGAGCTACCAGCGGTACAACCGGTTGAATGACCGGTACAACCGGCCTGCCTGCGCGTAGTGAAAGGGCAACGACCCATGTATCCCCCAACTTACCCCTTGGACTATAAGTACTCGTCTCCTAGCTCCGAATTAGGGTAGCAAAGATTTAGATCACTTGAGATAGAGCTTTGCTCATCCACTACCTCTCCCATGGAGATCAAGACCTCCATGTGAGAAGATCCACTTGTGGATTCAAGACCCCTTTGTAGGGAAGATCCTCCTAGGATTCAAGACCTCAACTCCTCCAAGGATTGGGATGAACTAGCTACCTTTATATCCTCTTGTGTTGACTTTGGATCTTGTATCTCCCTTATGTGTATGTGGATCTAGTGCATGTGTGATTGGATCTTGTTGATTGAGTGTTTGTTCTTGTGTTCTTCTCTCAATTTTCCCTTTCCCCCCTCCAAGTGTGAAAAGATCGTCAATTAGGGTTCCACCCTACATCATCTTGGATCAGAGCCACGTTGATTCACACTTTGGAGTTCTTCCCCTCCACTTTCTAGCCCAATTTTGTTGTTTTTGCCCAATTTTGAAAATTCCCTACAAAAATAGCCATACCAAAAAAATTGTGATTTGTTGGTTTGATGATGTTTTGTTGATTTTGATCCACGAATTTCTTGTGTTGCAAGTGGATTTAGCCCCACCAAGAAATTCCTCAAAAAAATTTGTTTCCCCATCCATTTTCGACTTGGAAATCGTGTTTTTCCGCCCAGATTTGACATCTGGAAATTTTTCCCGTGATTACCGGTTGTACCGCTCCGCTACCGGTCAACTACCGGACCACCGGTACAACCGCCCAACCACCGCTCTACAACCGCCCCACCTGACGACTTCCGCAACATCGACACTTCTACGAGAAGGGCATCTTCGACCACGGTGCAGCGGCATCTTCGCCAACGTACTGAAGAACGTGCACCCCTTTCCTCGATAACACCACGCCACCGTCTCCGCCCTCGACATCGACAACGACCACGTCATCTTCGTGACACACAACCGTAAGCAAGGACGGTAACTTCGACAACATCACTTGTTCATCTCCCTTGCCATTGCTTTGTAATCCCTAGCCCATTTTGCGTCACTTGCCTATCAAGACTAGCCGTTGAGTATTGCCGGGCAACGTTACTTGTGCACTTTAGTGATACCGTTCCGCATAGCTATCATAGCGTGCATATATCATCGTATCATCTCTTGTGTCATCAATTGTTCCCGCATATACATAATTGCTATCTTGGTTCGAGCATTTTGCGAAAGTGGCCAAAGGAAAATATCAAAAGAAAGAAAAGCTTTTAAGCAAAGAGAGAAAGAGCAACAACAAGCTTGTAAGCAATAGCCATAGCATCGCCACATTGCATATCAAATTTGATCATCTTGGATCATCGTGACCGAGTTCACCGGGAATCATACATATATAGCACACTTGCGATAGAAAGTTGATACATTTTGTCTCCAATAGGTTGTGCACAAGTGTCGTATCCGCCTATTGAGCAGTCGTGCTAGCGTCTCTCTAGTGTTGTGCAACACGAGCGTTTTCCGTGGATTCCACATTTTATGCTCATTCCTTGGTTGCACGACCTCATTTATCTATCCATGTGTGTAACACCCCGATTTTTGGCCCTTTCTTTTTCTTTTGGATTTCCTCGAATTTTATTTGGAATTTCTTTGTCCGTGGCTATGTGGTCTTGAAACCTGGGAAGATCTTCTCTCCTGCCACTTCTTAGTGGCTTGTCATTCTCAAATCTATCCCAAGGCCATGTCATTTCCATCTTAGCCCAACCCCAAAATTCTTTTCTTGGGAATATTCCTTTTTCTATTAAAGGAGTAACCCTATTTACCCTAGGTTGTGAAGCAACCTATATTTTTGCCATTCCAAAAATTCCCACAAAATTCTCATAAATTCTTTGGGTCATATATTCCACCAATATGTCAAAACCCATCCATGCCTAGTTCAAAAATAATTCAGGAATATTCATTTTCCATTCTGTCCAGAATGGCACTTTGTGAAGAAAGTGCTATTTATATTTTCTTGATTGCCCTCAAAATTTTTGGGCACTCTCTCATATCCAAATTATTGTCACATACCAAAATTCAACTCCATTGGCCTAGTAAATCTTCCTCAGCAAATTTCCAAAGTTTCTGACCAGAGAGAAACTTTGTGAAGGAAGTACTAGCTAGGCTTATCCAAATGAGTTGAAATTTTGGTAGATCATTTATATGATCAAATAATGACTCTCCACCAAATTTCATCCCCATCCAACAATCTATGTGAGCACATCTTCAAATTCTTGTTTCTGGTCACAATTTCAGTTTGTGAAGCAACTATATTTTATAATGCTTCAAAAATTCTGAAATTAATCCAGGACCTAAATATCCCTATACCATTTGAGCATGCCAAAATTCACATAATTTTGCCAAGCCATTTTCTCCACAAAATTCCCCCAAGTTTCTGTCCAGTGGGTAGCATTGTGAAGGAAGTACCATTTTTACTCATCCAAATGGGATGAAATCTTTATGGAACCTTCATATGCCCAAATGATCATACTCCACCAATTTTTATCCCAATGCAAGCATCTATGTGAGAGCTACTTTATGATCTTCTTTCTGGACCAGAATATGTGGTTGTGAAGCAACTATATTAAATACTGGTCCAAATCATTTCATTTTTCACAGGATTGTAGTCCTTCCTACCCTAAGACTCTGTAACATCCTGGTTACTCCTTATCTCCTCTCATTTGATCACTACTTCATGCTTAGGTTTGTAACAGCAAAGTTCAGTCGATCCCTCCCATCAACCCACAGTAGGTTTCTTCGAGCTATCACTTCAGGGAGGTCCCACTCAGCAAGGACTACACTGTAGACACCTTTTTCCAGCCCCGCGTGCCCTCAGAGCGCCAAGCCACGCGGTGACCGCGTGGGTAGCACGCCTTGGCCGCGCTCTCGACGTCGTTTGCTTCGGACCTCTTCTCCCCGTCCGCCTCTGCCCGTCCCCTGGTGCCGACCACCCTCCTCCATCGCCCATGTAGCCCTCAGGCCCCTCTCCCCCTCCTCTTTCGTCGCCAACGCAACGCGGTGACCGCGTCCGGGAGCAGACCGCGTCTGCTCCACCACGGCCGGTCGGCCACGCCGCCCCGAGCCTTCTCGAGCACGCCCGAGGTCCCTCCGCACCGAGTGCATCCCCCCTGGCACCTCTCCCCTCCTCCTACGCGTGTCCCCGAGCCCGGCGCGCGGCGCACGCATCGCCACGGCCACGCACTCGCCCGACTATTTATAGGCCACCCCGAGCCCGTCCGAGCCGCCAAGCCTCCTCACCACACCCCCAAAGCCCCCCCTAGTCACTCTACCGAGCTCGAGGAGCCTCCCTGCCCGCCCACAGCCGCCATGGCCGTCGCCTCCCTCAGCTTAAATTCGTCCAATGCCGAGCCTCGCTCCCTCTCCCCTCCCCACCAGAAGAGTCACCAGAGCATGGCGGAGCTTCCCCGACCTTCCCCTCGCTCGCCGGACCGCCGTGTCACCCGTGCCCATCGTGGCTGAGCTGCCGTCTGCCGCGAGCAAGTCTGCTGCCGCTCTGTGCCTCCTCGGCGGCCGTGCCCTGCCTGGACGGGACCGCCTCGGTCCGCTGAGCACGCCGGTAGGTCGGGCGCCGCCAACGGTGGCCCGTGCCGCCGGCTATCGCCGGTTGAGCACTGCTGCTCCACGACCAAGCACGCGCGGGAGGAAGACGACGGCTGCTCCGCTCGCCTGACAGCGGGTCCTGGCTGTAAGTGACTCTGCGGTCGGGCCCAGCGTCTTAAGTGGAGACGTCTTCGGCTGAAATACGTTTTCAATCATCGAAAGCGTACTCCAAAACTCCTTCGGGCGAGAATGCGTTTTCAGACAGCGAAAACGTATTTTTAGAAATACGTTTTCTGTTTAAACCCAGCCGGCCGAAACCTTTATATTGCGAACGTTCACTGGTTAAGAGCAGAAATGAATAAGTTTTTATTTGATTTCTGCCTAACGAACGAACGTCCGTATCTCCGCGACCTTGACTCCGATTCAGGTGATTCCAAAGACCACGATCTCAGTTCGTCGAGCCCGTTCTGTTGGCAACATTTTCACCATGTTGTAACATTCTGAAAATGACCATTTTGCCCCTGCCCTTATTCAGCCTCCGCCGAGAGAGAACTTTTCCGGTGATTTTTTTGCGAGCCTCTCGCACTTCTCCCCGGTGGTTCCTCCATCCCCAGGCAAGCCACAACTGCCACTTGCATGATGGCATTGCAGTAGCCATGGTTTCCACTTGAATATTTAATAATTGTTTGCTCATTTAATTATTTTGTGAATGCTATGTATATACTTGTGAATCCATGTCTATGCTCATGCCATGTTTATTTTCATCTAATAAGTGACATGATTAATTGTTAATGATATTATTCTCATGTTTTATTCTTGTAATCATTTCCGATGCTAGCGATAATGATATGCTCATATGAATAGTTATTGGTTGGTTATGAAAATACTTGTGATATTCTTGATCATCGTTATGCCATGCTCATTTGCATCCCGTAGAATAAATGATTTATTGTTGTTGATGCTATGATCCATATGTTAAATGGTTATGTTCCCATCCATGCTCATGTTGATATCATGCTCATATGTATTGTTATTTCATCATGTTATTTTTCTGACTCAGCTCATCACCATTCAAGTTGAACCTGACATTAATCGAACTTGAACAAATCTGTTGGCTGAGTCATGGTGCCACCGAATCGAGCTCACCAGTGCAACCACACTTGCCTGGATGGGGAGGCCCTAATGCGGTCTATTGTCATGCCTCTCGCCGGTACCTCCTCCTAGGGAAGGTTATGGGTGCGCGCTACCCTGATCATGTAGGCGGCCATAAGCCTTGAGTACCCGAGTTTTATGGCGCCGAGGTCCCCGTTCGGGATGATGTTTATGTTTGGCCACGACGGTGGCAGCCACAGAGGTGGCGGATGTCACGAGTTGGCATTGGGGTAACCCAGGACATAGCCCAAAGGGGAGTTTGTCGGAGTGGCCGGGAGAGTGTCATGCAATAGATTGGTTTTGTCGGAACGTCGTTGGTCCACCCGAATGGGAGCACGAGGCCATGAGTTCCGTGGTGTGGGTACAGTGTACTAACCTCTGCAGAGTGTATAATCTATCGATAGCCACGTCCTTGGTCATGGACACAGTTCGTAGTAGGTCACACTATGGGTCAACAGAAATAATAATCTGAATAATAAACAACCCCGGTTCGATGAGAAAAGAAGTTGGTTGATCTTTATGAGATCATGAGAGGATCACGATGGTATCGTGGATACCGATGTTGATTGATTATGAGGTGATCGAGTGATGATCACGATGGTAAGTTTGTGATTACAAAATAACCTCCGAGCAGAGTAAGTTGGTCCATGAGACCTTAAATGTCGACCCCCGTGCACGCTAGGGCTAGTATCATCCTGTTCATATCATGAATTATATGTACATACCATGCTCATGTTGTTGCCCTGCTCATGTTGTTGCCATGCTCATGTTGTTGCCATGCTCATGTTGTTCTAGTAGTATCGTGATTGTTAATTAACTTGTAAATGCCATGCTGTTGTATGTCTTGATTGCTTTGGTTGCTGTGAGCTTGCGAGTACATTCAAAGTACTCACCTGGCGTGTCATGCCAGATTGCAGGTGATGCCGTGTTTGCTTGTCGAGGATCTCGAGGTTGCGCTCTAGGATACGTCCCAGCCAGAGTCCCTGCGGAGTGGAGTTCATCACTGCCGTCATTGTTCCGCTGCTAGAATTTATTCTGCTTCGAGTTGTTCCGCTGCTAGCATAGAACTACCTTAGCAGGCGAAGTGTCGCCGTGCCCCTGTAACCTTTGTTATATCAGACCCTTGTACCCGTGTTATTTGTAATAAAGAGCTGATTTATTCTATGCCAAGCAGTGCCGTATTCCAGAAGACTTGATCTCTGGGCTGGAATACGGGGTGTTCCGGTCTCTCTGAGCCGGGGTGCCACAACGATTGGTATCAGAGCAGGTCTGGCTGTAGGACGCCCTAGTCAACGCGAGCGTTAGAAACCGTTAGTATAGGTCTGCTGCATTTGGTTGTTGCATTTGTTTGCTGCATAGCATGCATATAGACTTATTATATTATCACTAACAGTTGATCTTATGAGTGTAGGTGGCATCGGTTTCGGTCCACTACCTGCACCCTCCAGCTTTGCATACTTGTTCTTTGGTGTTTGATGTCATCTCTGTCCCAGCGGAGTGATGCCGAGGTACCTAGTGGCGTCGACCTCTTGCAGGATTGATGCACGGGTATCGCACCAATATTTTCTATCCAGCCACACCTATTGTTCCGGTGATAGACATGTTTCTACCCCGAATCTCGCCATCCAACCCGCCGCTTTGGCAACCCTTACTGGTCTTTGTTATCAGGAAAGGGCAATGCCAGCAGACCCTGTTTTTCACCGCTATCCTACCCTATCACCCATTCCCGGGATGAGTACGATTTCAGTCCGTACGCTTGATGATGAAGTGGCCGTGACATCCGTGTCTCGCTACATTATCACCGAGTCCATCCTCACCCCTGAGCCGGTCCAGATGCAACCGGTGCTGAGCCAGTTCTTGGTGTAGCTCTGTTTACACCAACCTCTCCACACGATGATTCACTTTCGTGCACACCGCCACAGCATATTAGATCGTAGTACCGGAGTTTCCTCGAGAATTGTGTGCTTAAGTAGGCATGCATAGTGAGGTGAATAGCTGTAAAATGTGATGTTGCTTGTATGCAATCTTAATGCTTTGTGTGTTGTTGTTCAGTCGTTTCTTTTGCTTCTTTGGGCCCTCGGTGTTACGTTATTTCCCCTTATGAAAGTTGCTCATCAACCGACACCAGACTCGAAGAATCAGTAAGGATTTCAAATATTTTGAAGCGCAGCTAACAGTATGGAATTCTCAGTCGACTGCATTCTATTGAGAATATTCGGTTTGAATACAAATGATATTCTGGAATGACTAGCAGCATCAAGTTTACATCAGTTGTACAATCTCCAGTAATGATTAAACCAGCTGGAAGACAATTTGTGTGCAAGACAACAGTACATTTCCAGTCAAAGGAATATCAAGGATATATACATGGCATTCAGTCCGCACACTATAGTGAGAAGCTTCTGGTATAAGAAAATCCAGTCTTCCTCCGCACGCTACCAGAGAAGCTTATGATACAAGGCTCCTCAATCTTCCTCGGTCCGAAATGTGGATAGCTTACAGTGTAAGATACCCAGTCTTTTTCAGTACGCCACCGCAGAGAAGCTTCCAGCATAAGTGACCAAGTCTTCCTCGGTAAGCAACCAGAGCAAAAGCTTATAAGGTACGATACCCAGTCTTCTTCAGCACGCTACCCCGGCAAAAGCTTCGAGCATAAGCTATCCAGCCTTCCTCAGCACGCTACTCTCGATGGCTTCCAACACAAGCTATCCAGTCTTCGTCAGTACGGCCCTACAAACAGTCATCTGCATTGGTACAAGATATTACACAGTGAGTTGGCAGCATATGGCAGTGCATCTCAAGAATCAGATCCGCAACAGTTTTGTTAGAAGCAAGAATCAGTCAGGACACAAGTCTACCTCAGGAATCAAATGCTCAGATACACATGCTTCCATATATATATTCTGAACATGCTACCAAGGTCATGCAAGTCCCTCGAACGATGATGCCCGCATGGTGAGAATCCGACCACCACATGAATTATGTAAGAGGAAGAAAGCCAGTATACACCTCAATGTGTTGCAAGGACTGACAAGCTATAAAGCAAGACAACATGGGGACATCAAATCTTGACGGTGGATATCAAGGCCAGTTTCCTCACGCCCGACGAGGTGATATGGTTAACCCTCATCACAGGCTTATATGATTGACCACAGCAGTGAGCTTTATACAAGTAACTGTGAACCTGGTATATGATCCTGATGAACCCTTGCTTACCTGGTAACGGCACCACGCCTGTGTTCTAAGCTGCTTTTGGCCGTCCGGGGTGGATGCCGACTTTATATTTCTCTTTTCAACAACTGTCCCGTGTTCTGAGCTGTTTTTCGGCCGTCTCGGGTAGCTGTTGAGTTTCTTTTTGTGGTAGTGACCCTATGCTCTGAGCTGTTCTTCGGCCGTCTTAGGGAACTGCTACATTTTTCTTATCAACACTGCCTCATGCTCTAAGCTGCTTTTAGCCGTCATGAGCCAGGGTTGAGTTATTTCAGTAATGTCCCAGATCTGAGTTGTAAAGACCGTTCTGGTGGCTACTGATTTATTTGCCGATTTTATGCAAAGGTTCGGATGATCATTGCCTTACAGTTAAAGCTCGAGAGATGATAAACTTGCCAGTTAAACGTTGCTGCACTGCCTGAGGATAAGGATAAGGTAGGTTCGCCAGAATATTGCACCTGACAGCACCTATGGTCACACGAAGGATTAAGGATACCTATGGCCAAGCTCTTTCAGCAAAAGATTCAGAAAAAGAGAACAATAATGAAGAAGCAAGACCGGCAATACAGGTATGATAATTATGGCATGAACAACATGGTACGGATACCCAAGACAGTCTGATTCCGTATTAATCACCATGAACACACACCCAAGGGGTCTACTCTGTCTGTAAGGACCTCATATCAAGGTGACAGCCGAATCATCGGTACGGATTTGAGACAAAGAAGTCAGCAAGATTTAGAACTACCTACAGGCAGTCAGATTCCACCAGGAGAACGGTTATGATTCTCAGCATTGTTTTGAACCCGGAGGATATGCACCTACTTGAGTAACCTGAGGCAATGACTAACGGTTTCATGTCCATCGAGAAAATTTCTGCACAACTCCATTGATACTATCGGTGCTGGATAAAAGAATGTCACGTCAATCACTCCCGGACTTATGGAAATTCCAGTCAGGATAATATATCAGACAAGCCAGCAGATAAGAAAGAATTGAAGTCAGAGCAAGGATGAACATATGAAGGAAGACCCGTCAGAATGTGGGGTATGGTGAAGCAAACCACCCCAGAGCAAGACAGTCCGTCAGATGCAATTCAGTGGGAACAATCTATAAAGGAAAAGGATACCCGAGTTGGAAACGGTTTCCTTAAGTCAGAATATTCATACTTGTTCCCTGAGCAACCAAATCTCGAGGACGAGATTTATCGTAAGGGGGGTAGGTTTGTAACACCCCGATTTTTGGCCCTTTCTTTTTCTTTTGGATTTCCTCGAATTTTACTTGGAATTTCTTTGTCCGTGGCTATGTGGTCTTGAAACCTAGGAAGATCTTCTCTCCTGTCACTTCTTAGTGGCTTGTCATTCTCAAATCTATCCCAAGGCCATGTCATTTCCATCTTAGCCCAACCCCAAAATTCTTTTCTTGGGAATATTCCTTTTTCTATTAAAGGAGTAACCCTGTTTGCCCTAGGTTCTGAAGCAACCTATATTTTTGCCATTCCAAAAATTCCCACAAAATTCTCATAAATTCTTTGGGTCATATATTCCACCAATATGTCAAAACCCATCCTTGCCTAGTTCAAAAATAATTCAGGAATATTCATTTTCCATTCTGTCCAGAATGGCACTTTGTGAAGGAAGTGCTATTTATATTTTCTTGATTGCCCTCAAAAATTTTGGGCACTCTCTCATATCCAAATTATTGACACATACCAAAATTCAACTCCATTGGCCTAGTAAATCTTCCTCGGCAAATTTCCAAAGTTTCTGACCAGAGAGAAGCTTTGTGAAGGAAGTACTATCTAGGCTTATCCAAATTAGTTGAAATTTTGGTAGATCATTTATATGATCAACTCATGACTCTCCACCAAATTTCATCCCCATCCAACAATCTATGTGAGCACATCTTCAAATTCTTGTTTCTGGTCACAATTTCAGTTTGTGAAGCAACTATATTTTATAGTGCTTCAAAAATTCTGAAATTAATCCAGGACCTAAATATCCCTATATAATTTGATCATGCCAAAATTAACACCATTTTGCCAAGCCATTTTCTCCACAAAATTCCCCCAAGTTTCTGTCCAGTGGGTAGCATTGTGAAGGAAGTACCATTTTTACTCATCCAAATGGGATGAAATTTTTATGGAACGTTCATATGCCCAAATGATCATACTCCACCAATTTTCAGCCCAATGCAAGCACCTATGTGAGAGCTACTTCATGATCTTCTTTCTGGACCAGAATATGTGGTTGTGAAGCAACTATATTAAATACTGGTCCAAATCATTTCATTTTTCACAGGATTGTAGTCCTTCCTACCCTAAGACTCTGTGACATCCTGGTTACTCCTTATCTCCTCTCATTTGATCACTACTTCATGCTTAGGTTTGTAACAACAAAGTTCAGTCGATCCCTCCCATCAACCCACAGTAGGTTTCTTCGAGCTATCACTTCAGGGAGGTCCCACTCGGCAAGGACTACGCTGTAGACACCTTTTTCCAGCCCCCGCGTGCCCTCAGAGCGCCAGGCCACGCGGTGACCATGTGGGTAGCACGCCTTGGCCGCGCTCTCGGCGTCATTTGCTTCGGACCTCTTCTCTCCGTCCGCCTCTGCCCGTTCCCTGGTGCCGACCACCCTCCTCCATCACCCACGTAGCCCTCAGGCCCCTCTCCCCCTCCTCTTTCGTCGCCAACGCAACACGGTGACTGCGTCCGGGAGCAGACCGCGTCTGCTCCACCACGGCCGGTCGGCCACGCCGCCCCGAGCCCTCTCGAGCACGCCCGAGCTCCCTCCGCACCGAGTGCATCCCCCCTGGCACCTCTCCCCTCCTCCTATGCGTGTCTGCGAGCCCGGCGGGCGGCACACACGTCGCCATGGCCACGCACTCGCCCGCCTATTTATAGGCCATCCCGAGCCCGTCCGAGCCGCCAAGCCTCCTCACCACACCCCCAAAGCCCCCCTAGTCACTCTACCGAGCTCGAGAAGCCTCCCTGCCTGCCCACAGCCGCCATGGCCGTCACCTCCCTCGGCTTAAATTCGTCCAATGCCAAGCCTCGCTCCCTCTCCCCTCCCCACCAGAAGAGTCACCAGAGCATGGCGGAGCTTCCCCGACCTTCCCCTCGCTCGCCGGACCGCCGTATTGCCCGTGCCCATTGTGGCCGAGCTGCCGTATGCCGCGAACTAGTCTGCCACCGCTCTGTGCCTCCTCGGCGGCCGTGCCGTGCCTGGATGGGACCGCCTTGGTCCGCTGAGCACGCCGGTAGGCCGGGCGCCGCCAACGGTGGCCCGTGCCACCGGCTATCGCCGGTCGAGCACTGCTGCTCCACGGCCGAGCACGCGCGGGAGGAAGACGACGGCTGCTCCCCTCGCCTGATAGCGGGTCCCGGCTGTAAGTGACTCTGCGGTCAGGCCCAGCGTCTTAAGTGGAGACGTCTTTGGCTGAAATACATTTTCAATCGTCGAAAGCGTACTCCAAAACTCCTTCGGGCGAGAATGCGTTTCAGACAGCGAAAACGTATTTTCAGAAATACATTTTCTGCTTAAACCCAGCCGGCCGAAACCTTTATATTGTGAACGTTCACTGGTTAAGAGCAGAAATGAATAAGTTTTTATTTGATTTCTGCCTAACGAACGAACGTCCGTATCTCCGCGACCGTGACTCCGATTCAGGTGATTCCAAAGCCCACGATCTCAGTTCATCGAGCCCGTTCTGTTGGCAACATTTTCACCATGTTGTAACATTCTGAAAATGACCATTTTGCCCCTGCCCTTATTCAGCCTCTGCCGAGAGAGGACTTTTCCGGTGATTTTTCCGCGAGCCTCTCGCACTTCTCCCCGGTGGTTCCTCCATCCCCAGGCAAGCCACAACAGCCACTTGCATGATGGCATTGCAGTAGCCATGGTTTCCACTTGAATATTTAATAATTGTTTGCTCATTTAATTATTTTGTGAATGCTATGTATATGCTTGTGAATCCATGTCTATGCTCATGCCATGTTTATTTTCATCTAGTAAGTGACATGATTAATTGTTAATGATATTATTATGTTCCCATCCATGCTCATGTTGATATCATGCTCATATGTATTGTTATTTCATCATGTTATTTTTCTGACTCGGCTCATCACCATTCAAGTTGAACCTGACATTAATCGAACTTGAACAAATCTGTTGGCTGAGTCATGGTGCCACCAAATCGAGCTCACCAGTGCAACCACACTTGCCTGTATGGGGAGGCCCTAATGCGGTCTATTGTCATGCCTCTCGCCGGTGCCTCCTCCTAGGGAAGGTTATGGGTGCACGCTACCCTGATCAGGTAGGCGCCCATAAGGCTTGAGTACCCGAATTTTATGGCGCCGAGGTCCATGTTTGGGACGATGTTTATGTTTTGCCACGACGGTGGCAGCCACAGAGGTGGCGGATGTCACGAGTTGGCATCGGGGTAACCCAGGACATAGCCCAAAGGGGAGTTTGTCGGAGTGGCCGGGAGAGTGTCATGCAATAGATTGGTTTTGTCGGAACGTCGTTGGTCCACCCGAATGGGAGCACGAGGCCATGAGTTCCGTGGTGTGGGTACAGTGTACTAATCTCTGCAGAGTGTATAATCTATCGATAGCCGCGTCCTCGGTCATGGACACAGTTCGTAGTAGGTCACACTATGGGTCAACAGAAATAATAATCTGAATAATAAACAACCCCGGTTCGATGAGAAAAGAAGTTGGTTGATCTTTATGAGATCATGAGAGGATCACAATGGTATCATGGATACCGATGTTGATTGATTATGAGGTGATCGAGTGATGATCACGATGGTAAGTTTGTGATTACAAAATAACCTCCGAGCAGAGTAAGTTGGTCCATGAGACCTTAAATGTCGACCCCCGTGCACGCTAGGGCTAGTATCATCCTGTTCATATCATGAATTATATGTACATGCCATGCTCATGTTGTTGCCCTGCTCATGTTGTTGCCATGCTCATGTTGTTGCCATGCTCATGTTGTTCTAGTAGTATCGTGATTGTTAATTAACCTGTAAATGCCATGCTGTTGTATGTCTTGATTGCTTTGGTTGCTGTGAGCTTGCGAGTACATTCAAAGTACTCACCTGGCATGTCATGCCAGATTGCATGTGATGCCGTGTTTGCTTGTTGAGGATCTTGAGGTTGCGCTCTAGGATACGTCCCAGCCAGAGTCCCTGCGGGGTGGAGTTCATCACTGCCGTCGTTGTTCCGCTGCTAGAATTTATTCCGCTTTGAGTTGTTCCGCTGCTAGCATAGAACTTCCTTAGCAGGCAAAGTGTCGCCGTGCCCCTGTAACCTTTGTTATATCAGACCCTTGTACCCGTGTTATTTGTAATAAAGAGCTAATTTGTTCTATGCCAAGCAGTGCCGTATTCCAGAAGACTTGATCTCTGGGCTGGAATACGGGGTGTTCCGGTCTGTCTGAGCCGGGGTGCCACAGTGTGTGTGTTTCTGTGTGCCACTCATTGCTATTGGTCTACTTGTTTCACTTGCGAATTTGTGAATCTCTTCCAACATTATTGATATCTTGCTAACAATTGCAGAAATTTTGTGCCACCATCCTAACCAAGCTACTCCAAAAGCTTTACTTGCGTAGGTGTGAGATTGACACGATCCGGTACCAATTGCACGATTTCCATAATACCATATTGGGTGATCATTGATCCATCTTCAACATTGGATAAGGTACATTGGTCTAGTTCGTTTCTTTCTTCCACTAACACTTGTTTGAGAATAATGGATAGGCCAAGCACTTCTACTAATCCACTCTTCGATGAGCAAGACGACGCACCGAACGACTACGTCACCAAGAATCACCTCTTCGGCATCCAACGAGCATTGCATCAAGAAAGTGAAGCATTAGGCGAACGCATTGAGCTACTCGCCTCCGACTTTCAACAAACCCTAGACGACAAGTTATCATCTCAAATGGAAGAGTTCCGTACCATGATGGTCAATCGCACTTCTTCCACTTCGTCTAATTCGCGATCAAGAAGACTCCACTCGGGCCGACATGTCTTCAGATGCAAGTCTTCCTCGCGCATGATCACATCATCATCAAGACCATGAAGACCATCAAGCTTCACGAAACCCATTCCATGGCAATGGTTTGCAAGACCGCCTTCGAGAGCGTGAACAACAACATCGACAAGCACAAGGCGCCATGGACCAAGATCAAGTTCCACAACGTCAACGTCAAGAAAACCAAGACGGCAACGCTCTACAACAAGAACGACAACGTCGTGAGAAGCAAGCACTTGAAGCTCAACGTGCCCTACGCGAAGCAACTCGCGCCGTCGACGAGCGCAACCGCCGAGTGCGAGAACAAGAAGAAGCCCTCCAACGAGAGCGACAAGATGAAGCCGCATGTCTTGAGGAGCGACAAGAAAGGAGGAACCGCGCACGTATGCCACGACCTCGCCGGTAAGAAAATCAAGAAGAGCACGAGCAGCAAGAGCTACAGGACCCACCTACATGTCAAGAGCGTCCTCGCCATCGCCAACGCAATGAGGAGCGCTACGGCAAGCTCAAGTTCAATATGCCCAAGTTCTCCGGAAGCACCGATCCCGAAGACTACCTTTCATGGGCCTTAAAGGTGGACAAGATATTCCGTCTTCACCAATATGACGAGGAAGAGAAGGTAGCCATGGCATCGCTTGAGTTCCAAGACTATGTTCTCATTTGGTGGGAGCAAGTGATCGAACGACGCCAAGAGAAAGGCGAGCCACCCATCACCACTTGGACTCAAATGAAGGATGTCATGAGAGCTCGTTTTGTGCCTACACACTATAGCCGCGGTCTCTTCAAAAATCTACAACTTCTCAAGCAAGGCACCAAGTTGGTTGAAGAATACTACCAAGAGATGGAAATTGCCATGATACGAGCCAATGTCAAGGAAGATGATGAACAAACTATGGCACGTTTCTTGAATGGTCTCAACCATCCAATCAAGAAAATTGTGGATTTCCAACCGTACTCCAACCTCCTCGAGCTAATGCACCAAGCAACCAAAGCGGAGCGCCAAGTGCAAGAGGACTACAAGTACTCCAAGTACTCTTCCAAGACCTATGGTTCATACACCCAAGCTTCAACGACTACGACCCTTCCTACTACGACTCGAGCTACACCAAGTATTGGCGACAAGTCAAATTCCAAGCAACCAATGACATCTTCGAGTCGTCCTACTTCAAGTACAACCAAGCCAAGAGCTTCGTCATCAACAACTCCTACGGATGCTACCGCCAAGACAAGTGACATCAAATGCTTTACTTGCAAAGGCCGAGGCCACAAGTCATTTGAGTGCCCCACAAGGCGCACCATGATCGCTAATGATGACGGCACCTACGACTCCATGAGCGAAGAAGAAATGGAAGCCCTTGAGCACGTGGCCATGCACCGACAAGTGAATGAAGATGAAGACACTCAAGTCTTTTGTGACAATGATCCGAGCCCCGCTCTTGTTGTCTCCAAGATCTTGACACTTCAACAACAACAAGACGAAGACCAACATTGCCATATCTTCCATACCAAAGCGGGTATACAAGGACGTTCCATCAAGGTCATCATCGACGGCGGAAGTTGCCACAATTTGGCAAGTGAAGAGCTATGTTCCAAGCTACAATTGCTCAAGAAGAAGCACCCTCGCCCCTACAAGGTCCAATGGTTAAGCGACTCCGGCAACATTCAAGTGGAGCACATCGTTCAAGTGTCCTTCAAGATTGGCGCATACGAAGACACCTTGGAGTGTGATGTGGTTCTCATGTCCGTATGCCATCTCCTCCTTGGAAGACCTTGGCAATTCAACCGTGGCGTCATCCATAATGGACGGACCAATCAATATAGCTTCAAGATGAAGGGCAAAGAATTCGTGCTTCGACCCATGTCGCCAAGTCAAGTCATCGCCGACAAGCAAGCTTCAACCCATCGTGGAGAGACTAGTGAGTGAGTGAACCACCCAAAAGAGAGTGAGCGCCACAAGCCAAAAATGAGCGACTCCACGATGAGCGACAAGAAAGGATTAGTGTTTTTAGCCACCAAAAGAGACATAAGGGATGTGAGTGGGAGCCCATCGAGTGTTCTTCACTTTGTGCTCGTGTGCAAAGATGAAGCGGTGAGGACTAATACTTCACAACATCTACCTTTGGTGTTGTCTCATTTATTGCAGGAATTCGCGGACGTTTTTCCCGATGAGCTACCTCCCGGACTTCCTCCACTTCGCGGAATCAAAGACCACATAGACCTCATCCCCGGCGCACCTCTACCGAACAAGGCACCCTACCGCGTCAACCCCGACGAGACCAAAGAGATCCAAAGGCAAGTGCAACATCTCATGGAGAATGGGTATGTACGCGAAAGCTTGAGTCCATGTGCCGTTTCGGTTATTCTTGTGCCTAAGAAAGATGGTAGCTATCGCATGTGTTCCGATTGTCGTCCCATAAATGCTATCACCGTTAGATACCGCCATCCCATTCCACACCTTGATGACATGCTTGATGAACTTAGTGGAGCCACCATTTTCTCCAAAATTGATCTTAAAAGTGGCTATTATCAAATTCGCATGCAAGAGGGTGATGAATGGAAAACGGCTTTCAAAACCAAATTTGGCTTGTATGAATGGTTAGTCATGCCTATGGGCTTATCTCAAGCACCTAGCACTTTTATGCGTGTGATGCATTACGTTCTTCGAAAATTAATTGGCATTTGTGTTGTGGTCTACTTTGATGACATTCTTGTCTTTAGCCAATCTCTTGAGGATCATGTCATACATCTTAGGGACGTCTTGCAAGTTCTTAGAAATGAGCGCCTTTATGCTAACATGGGAAAATGCACTTTTGGTGTTGACAAGCTTGTTTTCTTGGACTTTGTAGTCTCCTCTAAGGGTGTTCACGTTGATGAAGCTAAAATTGACGCTATTAAAACTTGGCCACAACCAACCAATTTGCTTCAAGTGCATAGTTTCCTTGGCTTAGCCGGATTTTATCGACGCTTTGTGAAGGATTTTAGCACTATTGCATCACCATTGCACGCATTGAGTAAGAAGAATGCACCATTTGTTTGGGGTCCATCCCAAGATGCCGCATTTCATGAGCTTATGAACTTGCTTACTCATGCCCCTTTACTTGCCTTACCCAATTTGGAGAAAACTTTTGAAGTACATTGCGATGCTAGTGGTAATGGCATAGGTGGCGTGTTAATGCAAGAGAAGCGACCCATTGCATATTTTAGCGAGAAACTATCCGGCGCGCAACTTAACTATCCCATCTATGACAAAGAGTTATATGCTTTAGTGAGAGTCTTGCATGTGTGGGAATATGTGACGCCCCTGCTCGACCGTGCACTAATCATACACGCAAATGTGCACGATCGAGATCAGAGACTCACGGGAAGATATCACAACACAACTCTAAACACAAATTTAAACATAAATCTTCATATTACAAACCAGGGGTCGCGAGGACCCGAATACATAACTCATACAAACAAATAATATCTGGGTACAGACATAGTTAGTCAAGTTTGCCTTAAGAAGGCTAGCACAAACAACGACACTGATCGAAAAGGCGAAGGCCTCCTGCCTAGGGCCTCCGAACTACTCCTGGTCGGCGGGCTCAACGTAGTAGTAGGTGCCTCCGGGGATCTCCTGCTCCTGGGCTCCGTCGTCTGATCGTAGCAACCGGGTATGGGAAAAGAAGTAGCAAAGTAACCGTGAGTACTCATCCAAAGTACTCACAAGACTTACATCTGAACTATACTAAGTATGCATCGGTATCAAAGGAATGGGGCTATATCTTTGGACTGAACTGCAGAATTGCCGGAACAGAGGGGGAAAGGCCTAGCCTATCGAAGACTAGCATCTTGAAGCAATCTTGCAGCATCAGAAGAGAGTAGAACAAGATAATATATAATCAATCATATTTTAGTAATGCCCTGGGATCCTTCCTCGACTACCCTGTGAGAAAGTGATCCCGAGAGCAGTAGTAACAGTTTAACATTGTAACAGTATCCATTTGTAGTTGTAGCAGATCAGGATACAACTCTGAGCGTCCTGTTACCGTGGACACGGCTATTCGAATAGATAACTTCCCTGCAGGGGTGCACTACTGTTACCCAGCATGCTCGATTACATCTGGCCGGACACACTTGCTGGGTAATGCCCGTCCTCGGGTAATCGACACGCCGTAGACCTACCTAGGCTCAGCAGAGAGGTCAGCACGCCGGTCTAAATCCTAAGTGCGAAGGGGTCTTGGGCCCATCGCCCTCTGCACTCCTGCATGTTGCGTGACTGGCCGGGGCCCAGGCGCGACACTGTATACACAAGTGACGTAACCAGCCCACCCCAACAATCAGCCCGCATCTCTAAACTGTGACATCTGAAGAGCTTTCGGGAGAAACGTACGACGTAGAGGGCTCCATAAACCGTTATCCCACGTGGTGGTAGTGCGTATAGGCCAGCGGCCAACTCAGATCAAATACCCAAATCCGTTAGGCGTGTTTTGTAACTCGCAGAGACGAACAGGATCCCTGTCGCTCCGACTTGGTAATCCACGGACTACGACCAAGGACCAGGCCCACCTCTCTCCTAGGTGGTCTCCGCTTGCCCTGTCGTTCCGCCACAATATCACTCGCGGGTGCTCTTGGAGCCGACCGTCTTTAATATTATTCTCTCGCGGGGACTCTTGGAGCCGGCCCGACTTTAACAGCTTAAAGTATTGCAGTAGTGTAACATTTCCATGATCATCATCCAGGGTGATCACGGCCCGATAACAAGCATGGAAAACGGACAAGGGCGAAGGGCCAGCAGATGAAACATAGCATACCTAACTAAGCATCATAGGGTAGCAGGTAAGGTATCAATAGTAGGCGACGAAATCAGGCTATGCAACAGAATAGGAGCTATCGGAGCAACAACAGAAGCAATTTTAATGCAAGCATAAGAGAGAAAGAATGGGCAATATCTGATGATCAAGGGGGTTTTGCTTGCCTGGAAGCTCAGCTGAAGGGGTCTGGTCGTCGTCGACGTAGTCGTACTCAGCAGTGTCGTCGACAGTCTCGGGGTCTATCGGGAGAGAAGGAGGGGGGAAGAAACAATAAATACACGGCAAACAATGCAACAGGGATGCATGACATGTCAACATGCAGTGCTAGGGGTGTTCTAATGTAGCACTACACAAGTTAGTCGGAGCGGGAAATTATCCGGGAGTGTTCTCCCAGCTCCGGGTGATTATCAGTCAGATGAATCAGAGGGGAAAGTTCCATGTTCATCATGTTAGAGAGGTGTGGCAGGTATGTGGGTGGCGTATACGGAGTCGTCATATTTTTCTGATCGTTTTTCATATATTAATTATTTTCATCCGAGTTACGGTTTATTTTATATGATTTTTCAAAGTTTTAATCATTTTCTAGAATTTCTGGAATTAATTTTAATTCGAAATTAAATAGCAAAATGCTAGATGCACCCAGCACAGTGTACACAGAAGTGTACACAGTGGCTGACAGGTGGGGCCAGTTGACTAAGTCAGCTGCCCAGTCAGCACTCAGTCAGCAGTGGCTGACAGGTGGGGCCAGTGCTGAGTCAGCACGCTGACTCAGCATGGCTTATCCAAATGAATAGTAACAAGGGGCCCCACATGTCAGTTAGTTAATTAACTAAATTATTTTAGTTAGGGTTAATTAGGCCGCATGGGGCCCAGTGTCAGTGTCTGTTAGCAGTTAGGTTAGCCACTAATCTAATTAGTTAGGAGCCGGGCCCTTGTGTTAGGAGGGCAACCCCCTGGTTTAAACACACGGGTGCGCACAGGATACCGGCTGCGAGGCCCGACGCGGTGGTGGTCCACCGGAGCTGCTCTCCGATGACCAAATGGAGCGGCGGCAATGGCAAACGGCACGCGCACGAAGCGCTGCACCCATTGGTGCACTAGGTGGAAACGGGGGTCGACCGAGGCGGCGGCTACGGTCGAGCCCGACGGCGGCCGGAACATGTGAGCTCGGCTACGGCGTCAACGGCACCAAAACGCGAGAGAGAGGGGGATTGCGAGGCGACGCTCACAGCGAAAGCAGAGGAGGCTCGGGGAGCAGCGAGGGCGGCAGATCGAGTGGCGGCGTCGCGGTGGCCGTGGCCGGGAGGATCGATGCGGGCAGCGTGGTGATGGCCTCCGAGCTCCGATCCGGTGGCGAGGTCGAAGAAGCCGGCGACGACGGAGCTGCTGGTCAGCTCAGAACGGAGAGGGAAAGCCGGTGGCCACGTGTTTTACCGGGGCGCGCTGATATGTCCATTTTGCATCATGTTTTGCTACTGTTATTTATAATGTTTTTAATCAATATAACACTTTTTGGAGCAATTCTAATGCCGTTTCTCTCTTAATATGCAAGGTTTACACAAGGAGGGAGAATGCCGGCAGCTGGAATTCTGGACCTGAAAAAGCTATGTCAGAGATACCTATTCTGCACATCTCCAAATGAGCTGAAATTTCACGGAGAATTATTTTGGAATAAATAAAAAATATTGGAATCAAGAAGTACCAGAGGGGGCCACCCAGGTGCCCATGAGGGACCAGGGCGCGCCACCCCCCCAGGCACGCCCTGGTACCTCGTGGGGCCCTTGGCCAGCCTCTGGCCCCCATTTTCTGGTATATAAGTCATTTTGCCCTAGAAAAAATATAGAGAAGACTTTTGGGATGGTGCACCACCGTCTCGAGGCAGAACTTGGGCAGGAGCACTTTTGCTCTCCGGCGGAGAGATTCTGCCGGGGATACTTCCCTCCGGGAGGGGGAAATCGTCGCCATCGACATCACCAGCAATCCTCTCATCGTGGGAGGACTAATCTTCATCAACATCTTCACTAGCACCATCTCATCTCAAACCCTAGTTCATCTCTTGTATTCAATCTTTGTCTCAAAACCTCAGATTGGTACCTGTGGGTTGCTAGTAGTGTTGATTACATCTCGTAGTTGATGCTAGTTGGTTTATTTGGTGGAAGATTATATGTTCAGATCTATTATGCTATTCAACACCTCTCTGATCTTGGACATTATTATGTTTTGTGAGTAGTTTTTGTTCTTGAGGACATGGGAGAAGTCTTTTCATAAGTAATCATATGAATTTGGCATTCGTTCAATATTTTGATGATATGTATGTTGTTGATTCTCTTAGTGGTGTCATGTGAACGTCGACTACATGACACTTCACCATCTTTGGGCCTAAGGTAATGCATTGTGGAATAGTAATTAGATGATGGGTTGCTAGAGTGACAGAAGCTTAAACCCTAGTTTATGCACTATTCCGTAAGGGGCTGATTTGGATCCATATGTTTAATGCTATGGTTAGATTTATCTTAATTCTTCTTTCGTAGTTGCGGATGCTTGCGAGAGGGGGTAATCATAAGTGGGAGGTTTGTTCAAGTAAGAACAGCACCCAAGCACCGGTCCACCCACATATCAAATTATCAAAGTAGCGAACGCGAATCAAACAAACATGATGAAAGTGACTAGATGAAATTCCCATGTGTCCTCGAGAACGCTTTACTTACTATAAGAAATCGTTCTGGCTTGTCCTTTGCTACAAAAAGGATTGGGCCAACTTTCTGCACTCTTTGTTACTATTGCTACTTGTCACTTGTTACAAATTATCTTGCTATCAAACTACTCGTTACCGATAATTTCAGTGCTTGCAGAAAACACCTTGCTGAAAACCGCTTGTCATTTCCTTCTGCTCCTCGTTGGGTTCGACACTCTTACTTATCGAAAGGACTACGATTGATCCCCTATACTTGTGGGTCATCAAGACTCTTTTCTGGCGCCGTTGCCGGGGAGTGAAGCGCCTTTGGTGAGTGGAATTTGGTAAGGAAACATTTATATTACGTGCTGAAATTTACTGTCACTTGTCACTATGGAAAGTAATCCTTTGAGGGGTTTGTTCGGGGTATGTTCACCTCGACCAGAAACACAAATAGTTGCTCCTCAACCTACTGCACCTATGGAAAATATTTCATATGAGATTCCTCCGGGTATGATAGAGAAACTGCTAGCTAATCCTTATATAGGAGATGGAACAGTACATCCTGATATGCACTTGATCTATGTGGATGAAATTTGTGGATTGTTTAAGCTTGCAGGTTTAACCAGAGATGGAGTTAAGAAGAAAGTATTCCCTTTATCTTTGGGGGAAAGGCATTGATGTGGTATAGGCTATGTGATGATACTGATACATGGGACTGGAACCGATTGAAACTAGAATTCCATCAGAAATTTTATCCTATGCATTTGGTTCATCGTGGTCAAAATTATATATATAACTTTTGGCCTCGTGAAGGAGAAAGCATCGCTCAAGCTTGGGGGAGGCTTAAGTACATGATGTACACATGCCCCAATCATGATCTCTCAAAAGAAATTATCTTACAAAATTTTTATGCTCGGCTTTCTCATGATAATCGAACTACGCTCGATTCTTCTTCGACTGGCTCCTTTATGAAGAAAACTATTGAATTCAGATGGGATCTTTTGGAAAGAATTAAATGCAACTATGAAGATTGGGAACTCGACAAAGGTAATGAGTCAGGTATAATACTTAAGTTCGATTGTGTTAAATCTTTTATGGCCACCGATGCTTTTCATAAGTTTAGCACTAAATATGGACTTGACTCTGAGATAGTAGCTTCTTTTTGTGAATCATTTGCTACTGATGTAGATCTCCCTAAGGAGAAGTAATTTAAATATCATCCCCTTGTTAAAGAAAAGATTGAGGAACCCGTTAGTGTTAAAGAAGAAACAATTGATTACCATGTTGATCCAGTTGTGCCTACCGCTTATATTGAGAAACCACCTTTTCCTGTTAGGATTAAGGAACATGCTAAAGCTTCAACTGTGGTTAACAAAAGTAATATTAGAGCACCTAGACCCTCTGAACAAATTAAAGTTGAACCTAATGTTGCTATGGTTAAAGATCTCTTAGTCGATAATATAGATGGGCATGTTATTTACTTTTGCGAGGAGGCTACTAGAATTGCAAACCTGTTAGAAATGAACGAGATAAGTTAGACAAGAACAAGCCCGTAGTTGGTATGCCCGTTGTTTCTGTTAAGATTGGAGATAATTGCTATCATGGTTTGTGTGATATGGGTGCTAGTGTGAGTGCTATTCCATTTTCTTTATATGAAGAAGTAATGCATGAAATTGCACCTGTTGAGATTGAAGATATTGATGTTACTATTAAGCTTGCGAATAGAGATACTATTACACCACTTGGGATTGTTAGAGATGTTGAAGTCTTGTGTAGCAAAATCAAATACCCTACTAATTTCTTAGTACTTGGTTCACAACAAGATAATATTTGTCCCGTTATATTTGGTAGACCTTTCTTGAATACCGTTAATGCTGAAATTGATTGTGTTAAAGAAAAGGTTCGAGTTAAGTTTGGTGATATATCTCATGAGTTTAATTTCTCCAAGTTTCGTAGACAACCTCATGATAAAGAATTGCCTAGTAAAGATGAAATTATTGGTCTTGCTTCTATTGCCGTACCTCCTACTGATCCGTTAGAACAATATTTGCTAGACCATGAAAACGATATGCATATGAATGAAAGAAATGAAATAGATAAGATGTTCTTTGATCAACCACCTATCCTTAAGCATAATTTGCCTGTTGAAACTCTTGGAGGCCCTCCTCCACCTAAGGGTGATCCTGTATTTGAATTGAAGCAATTGCCTGATACATTGAAATATGCTTATCTTGATGAAAAGAAGATATATCCTGTTATTATTAGTGCTAACCTTTCAGCGCATGAAGAAAAGAGATTACTAAAAACTCTAAGGAAGCACTGAGCTGCTATTGGATATACTCTTGATGATCTTAAGGGCATTAGTCCCACTCTATGTCAGCAAAAAAATTAATATGGAGCCTGATGCTAAACCAGTTGTCGACCACCAACGACGATTAAATCCTAAGATGAAAGAGGTGGTAAGAACTAAAATATTAAAGCTTCTAGAAGCAGGTATAATCTATCCCATAGGTGATAGTAGATGGGTAAGTCCCGTTCATTGTGTCCCTAAGAAAGGAGGTATTACTGTTGTTCCTAATGATAAAAATGAACTCATTCCACAAAGAATTGTAACTGGTTATAGGATGGTAATTGATTTTAGAAAATTAAACAAAGCTACTAGAAAAGATCATTACCCCTTACCTTTTATTGATCAAATGTTAGAAAGATTATCTAAGCATACACACTTTTGTTTCCTAGATGGTTATTCTAGTTTTTCTCAAATACCTGTATCACAACCCGATCAAGAGAAAACCACCTTCACATGTCCTTTTGGAACTTATGCTTATAGACGTATGCCTTTTGGTTTATGCAATGCACCTGCTACCTTTTAAAGATGTATGACTGCTATATTCTCTGATTTTTGTGAAAAGATTGTTGAGGTTTTCCTGGATGATTTTTCCGTTTAGGGAACTTCTTTTGATGATTGCTTAAGCAACCTTGATCGAGTTTTGCAGAGATGTGAAGAAACTAATCTTGTCTTGAATTGGGAGAAGTGCCACTTGATGGTGAATGAAGGCATTGTCTTGGGGCATAAAATTTCTGAATGGGGTATTGAAGTTGATAAAGCTAAGGTTGATGCTATTGAGAAAATGCCGTGTCCTAAAGATATTAAAGGTATAAGAAGTTTCCTTGGTCATGCTGGTTTCTATAGGAGATTTATTAAAGACTTCTCTAAAATTTCTAGGCCTCTTACCAATCTTTTGCAAAAAGATGTTCCATTTGTTTTTGACGATGATTGTATAGAAGCCTTTGAAACACTTAAGAAAGCCTTAACCACTGCACCTATTGTTCAACCACCTGATTGGAACTTGCCTTTTGAGATTATGTGTGATGCTAGTGATTATGCTGTTGGTGCTGTTCTAGGACAAAGAGTTGATAAGAAATTAAATGTTATCCATTATGCTAGTAAAACTCTAGACAGTGCCCAAAGAAATTATGCTACTACTAAAAAGGAATTTCTAGCAGTTGTGTTTGCATGTGATAAATTCAGATCTTATATAGTTGATTCTAAAGTAACTATTCACACCGATCATGCTGTTATTAAATATCTTATGGAAAAGAAAGATGCTAAACCTAGACTCATTAGGTGGATTTTATTGCTACAAGAATTTGACTTGCATATTATTGATAGAAAGGGAGCTGAGAATCCCGTAGCAGATAATTTGTCTAGAATAGAAAATGTTCTTGATGACCCACTACCTATTAATGATGATTTTCCTAATGAACAATTAGCCGTCATAAATGCTTCTTGTAATACTCCATGGTATGCGGACTATGCTAATTACATTGTTGCTAAATACATACCACCTAGTTTCACATACCAACAAAAGAAAAAGTTCTTCTTTGATTTAAGACATTACTCCTGGGATGACCCACATCAATATAAAGAAGGGGTAGATGGTATTATTAGACGTTGTATACCTGAGCATGAACAGGAAGAAATCCTACGAAAGTGTCATTCCGAGGCTTACGGAGGACACCATGCGGGAGACAGAACTGCACATAAGGTATTGCAATCTGGTTTTTATTGGCCTACTCTTTTCAAGGATGCTCGTAAGTTTGTCCTATCTTGTGATGAATGTCAAATAATTGGTAATGTTGGTAGACGTCAGGAAATGCCTATGAATTATTCATTTGATGTTGAATCATTTGATGTTTGGGGATTTGATTATATGGGACCTTTTCCTAAATCCAATGGGTATACTCATATTTTAGTTGCTGTTGATTACGTTACTATGTGGTTAGAAGCTATTCCAACAAGTAGTGCTGATCATAACACTTCTATTAAAATGCTTAAAGAAGTTATTTTCCCGAGGTTTGGAGTCCCTAGATATTTGATGACTGATGGTGGTTCACATTTTATTCATGGTGCATTCCATAAACTACTTGCTAAATATGATGTCAACCATAGAATTGCATCTCGCTATCACCCTCAAACCAGTGGTCAAGTTGAATTGCGCAATAGAGAAATAAAATTAATTTTGCAAAAAAACGTCAATAGATCTAGAAAGAATTGGTCTAAGAAACTTGACGATGCATTATGGGCATATAGAACTGCTTATAAAAATCCTATGGGTATGTCTCCTTATAAAATGGTTTATGGAAAAGCATGTCATTTACCTCTTGAGTTAGAACATAAAGCATATTGGGCAATTAAAGAACTAAATTATGATTTTAAACTTGCCGGTGAAAAGAGGTTATTTGACATTAGCTCATTAGATGAATGGAGAACCCAAGCTTATGAAAATGCCAAATTGTTTAAAGAGAAAGTTAAAAGATGGCATGATAGAAGAATTCAAAAACGGGAATTTAAAGTGGGTGAGCAAGTTCTATTATACAATTCTCGTTTGATATTCTTTGTAGGAAAACTTCTCTCTAAATGGGAAGGACCGTATATCATCGAAGAAGTTTATCGCTCCGGAGCCATCAAAATAAATAACTCCGAAGGCACTAATCCGAGAGTGGTGAATGGGCAAAGAATTAAGCACTATATTTCAGGTACTCCCATTAATATTGAAACTAATATTATTGAAACAATTACATCGGAGGAATACATAAGAGAGACCTTCCGGAACACTCCAGAACCCTGAAAAGGAAGAGGTATGTGATACGGTAAGTAAACCGACTCCAAAAATTCCATAAAAATATTTCCTGTCAGTTTTGGAATATTATAAAAAATACAAAAATAAGAAACAACCGAGGGGACCCACCTGGTGCCCACGAGGCACCAGGGCGCGCCTCGTGGGCCCCACGTGAGCCTTCCCGACTCCATTTTCTTCTGGATTACTTGTTTTGCAAGATAAAAAAAATCTTTATATATACTCCTAGACGTTTTGACCACCTTATAGCAAAAATCTCCTCTGTTCTTGTTTCGTGCTATTTTTCTGATAGATCCGAAAGTATGTCGTCTCAAGACTCGGTTGGAGAGAGCCATGTCTCTTATGTTGCTGCAAGCCCAAGAGCCTATGATGATGAAGATCACCATGGGTGGTCAACCAATGAGGAGGTCGAAGCTGACTTAAAGAGGCTGGATTCCATGGAGCAGGAAGAAACTTCTCGACCACAGCCCAGGAACATGCACGTGGAATACGGGGAATCGAGCTTACCGGATACGGTTAAACCGCCCAACACTCAATTTGTTTCTTATCGTAACTTGAAAAAGAGTGTTGCTTCATCTCCTTCAGCCAGGAAACACCCTTGGGTGGATGGTGCATTAACTGTCACCTGGATGCTCCGGAAGGAAATTATGGATCTTAAGCATCAAGTCAATAAGCTTGAAGAGGAAAATCGCATCCTCAAAGACATCATCGCCAAGAACATCCCACCACCATCACTGAAGAAGGAGACTTGAGCACATGGGTATGGGCACTCCCCTTGGCTTGTGCCAAGCTTGGGGGAGGTGCCCCGGTATCGTATCACCATCACTTTTATTATCTTTACCTATTTTTAGTTCGATCCTTAGTTATTTCATGATCTAGTTGAATAAAAGCTTAGTATGATCTATTTTCGAGTGTTAGCTTCGTGATCTATCTATCTATCTATGTAATCGAGTTGAGAGCTATATAATAAAGAGTAGTTTGAGTTTTTGCTTCTTTACTTTCATGTTCCAATTCTAGCAATGAAAATAATGAAAAAGATCATATGCTAATCTTATGGAAAGTAAAGACATTACATAAAGAAAAGTATAAGTGGTAAAATTTATTGGAGGTTAACAAACATAGCATTAGTCAATGATGCAATTCATGAAAGAATTAATAAGGGAAGAGAAGATTCACATGCAAATATACTATCTTGGACATCTTTTATGATTGTGAGCCCCCATTAAGTATTTTATGTCAAATTGTTGACGTTGGACAAGGAAGACAACGTAATGAATTATGTTTGTTCATATTCACATAGAAGTTATATTGTTATAGATCCTCCAACATGTGGTGCTTGCCCAATATCTTTGCTAGCCAAAAATCCGCACCAAGTAGAGATACTACTTGTGCATCCAAAACCTTTAAACCCAGTTTCATGTCATGAGAGTCCACTATATCTACCTATGGATTGAATAAGATCCTTCAAGTAAGTTGTCATCGGTGCAAAAGGCAATAAAAATTGTCTCTAAATATGTTTGAACTTTTATTGTAAGGGAAATAAGCTTTGTACGAACTTGTGATGGTAAAGAAATAAAAGCGACAGACTGCATAATAAAGGTTGCTATCACAAGGGGCAATATAAAGTGACGCTCCTTTGCATTAAGAGCTCTTGCATCCAACAACAAAAAGCGCATGACAACCTCTGCTTCCCTCTGCGAAGGGCCTATCCTTTACTTTTATGTATTTACTTTTTATGCAAGAGTCAATAATGTTCTCCTCTACTTCCTTTTTATTTTCTCTTTTGTAAGCATCATGTGGTGGGGAAAGATCTAAGCATATATATCCAGTTGGATATGAGTGATCATGAATTATTATTGTTGACATCACCCTTGAGGTGAATAAGTTGGGAGGCGAACTCACAAGCCCCTATCTTTCTATGTGTCTGGCTGAAACTTTTTGCTCCATATATATGTCGTGAGTGCTAGCAATCATAGAAGACTAAATGATGGTTGAGTATGTGGACTTGCTAAATAGCTCCTACATGAGACCCTTCCTGAAAATATGATGAATTGCAATTGCATTGTTGACTGAGAACATAGTTTGTTAGTTTTCAAGAAAGTTTATGCCTTATGCTCCATTGTTGTGATGAATTGTTACTTGCTCATGAGAAATTTATGATAATAAATATTGCTGTTATAATAATGATCATAATGCTACTATGTCTGTATTTTGTTTTTATCGACACCTCTCTCTCTAAACGTGTGGACATGATTATCGATATCGGCTTTCGCTTGAGGACAAGCGAGGTCTAAGCTTGGGGGACTTGATACGTCCATTTTGCATCATGTTTTGCTACTGTTATTTATAAAGTTTTTAATCAATATAACACTTTTTGGAGCAATTCTAATGCCTTTTCTCTCTTAATATGCAAGGTTTACACAAGGAGGGAGAATGCCGGCAGCTGGAATTCTGGACCTAAAAAAGCTATGTCAGAGATACCTATTCTGCACATCTCCAAATGAGCTGAAATTTCACGGAGAATTATTTTGGAATAAATAAAAAATATTGGAATCAAGAAGTACCAAAGGGGGCCACCCAGGTGCCCACGAGGGACCAGGGCGCGCCACCCCCCAGGCGCGCCCTGGTACCTCGTGGGGCCCCTGGCCAGCCTCTGGCCCCCATTTTCTGGTATATAAGTCATTTTGCCCTAGAAAAAATATAGAGAAGACTTTTGGGACGGTGCGCCGCCGTCTCGAGGTGGAACTTGGGCAGGAGCACTTTTGCTCTCCGGCGGAGAGATTCTGCTGGGGATACTTCCCTTCGGTAGGGGGAAATCGTCGCCATCGACATCACCAGCGATCCTCTCATCGTGGGAGGACTAATCTTCATCAACATCTTCACCAGCACCATCTCATCTCAAACCCTAGTTCATCTCTTGTATTCAATCTTTGTCTCAAAACCTCAGATTGGTACCTGTGGGTTGCTAGTAGTGTTGATTACATCTCGTAGTTGATGCTAGTTGGTTTATTTGGTGGAAGATTATATGTTCAGATCTATTATGCTATTCAACACCTCTCTGATCTTGGACATGATTATGTTTTGTGAGTAGTTACTTTTGTTCTTGAGGACATGGGAGAAGTCTTGTCATAAGTAATCATGTGAATTTGGCATTCGTTCAATATTTTGATGATATGTATGTTGTTGATTCTCTTAGTGGTGTCATGTGAACGTCGACTACATGACACTTCACCATCTTTGGGCCTAAGGGAATGCATTGTGGAGTAATAATTAGATGATGGGTTGCTAGAGTGACAGAAGCTTAAACCCTAGTTTATGCGCTATTCCGTAAGGGGCTGATTTGGATCCATATGTTTAATGCTATGGTTAGATTTATCTTAATTCTTCTTTCATAGTTGCGGATGCTTGCGAGAGGGGGTAATCATAAGTGGGAGGTTTGTTCAAGTAAGAACAGCACCCAAGCACCAGTCCACCCACATATCAAATTATCAAAGTAGCGAACGCGAATCAAACAAACATGATGAAAGTGACTAGATGAAGTTCCCATGTGTCCTCGAGAATGCTTTACTTACTATAAGAAATCGTTCCGGCTTGTCCTTTGCTACAAAAAGGATTGGGCCAACTTGCTGCACTCTTTGTTACTATTGCTACTTGTCACTTGTTACAAATTATCTTGCTATCAAACTACTCGTTACCGATAATTTCAGTGCTTGCAGAAAACACCTTGCTGAAAACCACTTGTCGTTTCCTTATGCTCCTCGTTGGGTTCGACACTCTTATTTATCGAAAAGACTACGATTGATCCCCTATACTTGTGGGTCATCACGAGCCCATGGCGGCGCTCGGGCTCGAGCGGGAAGAAAGGGCGAGCGAGAGGGGGAACTGAGGATCCTAGTGTTTGCGGGAGAGAGAGGGGCATCGACGGGAGCCCTTGTCCATCGCCGGGGACCGCTAGATGGACGACAGCGAGCTCATCCGCGCGTGGATGGATGAGCAGCGTCCATGGCGAGAGGTTGGGGACGACCGCCAGGTGGGCTGGGCCTGCACTATTTGACCTAGGCCCGTAGGCACAGTAAGCTCTTCTCCTTTTTCTTTTTCTTTTTCTGTCTTTTCATTTCCTTTTTGTTTTGCTAAATGTTTGGTCACCTATTGACTTTTGTAAAATGTGTAATTGGTCAAAACAAATACTAGGCAATATTTAGTACTGCCACAAAAAGTTTGGAGGCATAACAATTTCATTTGAATTTTGTTTAATTGGAAATGGATTAAATGCTACTGTTTTGGTACTATTTTTATTAGGTTAGGGGCAATTTAAGAATTCAAATAATGTTTGCTTTATTTTTATAATTGCTTTGGGAATTTTTGCAATATTATGAACTATTTTGTTTAATTATTTGAAGAAGTAATAATTTGACTTGCGTTTGAATTTTGAATTTGAACTTGAAGTTGGATTATTTTCTAAATGCAATTTATTTAGGATGATCATGATGACATGGCAATTTAATTAGCTTAATGACAGGGTTAAGATCTGCGGATGTTACAAATCTCCTCCACTACAAGAAATCTCGTCCCGAGATTTAAGAGGTGGAGTAAGGGGAAGGAATTGGTTAAGAAATTCTAACGAGTCTTCTCGATCTTGGTTGCTCTTTTCGAAGAGTTTGCTCCATGATGTTTAATCCTCCATTCCTTTGCTTCTTTTCGTCGTGACGAAGTTGTCATTCTCCCTTCGGGATCTTCATCGTACTTACGAAAAGGGGTAGGAGGGGAAACTCTATAGAGACGGATATCTGGAAGGATTTTCATCCGGTAATTATCTCAGGGAATGAAGCACAAGGTATCTCTCGAGTCGGAAACTCAGGGAAATCATCGAGAGCAAGGTACATATATAAGAAGTTATAAGGAGTTTCAAGCAGGTAGGCAATCATTGTTACCTATGACAGATGATGAAGGGGGGGGGGGGGGGGTACCAGGGCAACAGGAATAAGCATTGCGTTTGATACCAGACTAGATCATCTCTAGGAAGGTGGCTCGTGAATTACTTACGAGGCCAAGTGCAAAGGATACTTCGGAACCAAGGGTGTACAGGAGAGTCAGGTTTCGATCTTGTGGAAGGATGGTTAGTGTGGATTAAGAGTAGGGAGGGCGGTGACATCTTGCACAATCACGATAGCAAGACATGTCATAGGATAGCTTGTCAGCTATGTCGACAACAATGTCGGTACCAAGGGCGGGGGACGAAGAGAACCATTTTCCTGCTCGTTAAAACGAGGCGGACCAATAGGCAAAGTTCTCGTCCACCGGTGTTACCGGAATGTCATCAACAATAGTAGCAGGGTCTTGCTGACAAAGTTGTACACCGGGGTGTTTACATAAGCAGGGGATTATTACTACTTAGATCATATAGATCACAAGAAAGGTTAAACAAACCAATGGAAAGGAAAATGTGATAATACACAAGTATCAAGAGTATATCTCTCCCAAGGAAAGCAGAGCTTGATATCCATGACAGGATAGCAAGTGGATCATCATTTAGGTAAAAGGAAGTATTACGAATTAAATTCATAACTTGGGATAAGTCAAAGATGTTGACAATGATCACAACACAATTTATCGAAAGGTTTCAGGAAGATGTAATTG
This sequence comes from Elymus sibiricus, assembly GCA_039707655.1. Taxonomy (NCBI): domain Eukaryota; kingdom Viridiplantae; phylum Streptophyta; class Magnoliopsida; order Poales; family Poaceae; genus Elymus; species Elymus sibiricus. The sequence goes on from CM077676.1 coordinate 285,255,849, forward strand.
ATCATTAACATGATCAAGCAGAAGAAATGGGGAAGCAGAAGGTCAATGTGTTATAGGGTGGATTTGATTCACTTATTGGTGTTCTCGGTTGACAACAAACCAGAACCCGTGGAATTACTATGATGGGGAAAGGTATCACCTTATCAAAGCTTCATAAGATGTAGCACAATAGCACGATATCCTCGAGATACCAGAGGGTAATACTCAAAGGTAGAATAGAATAGAAGCTGAACTAGATCGTTGATCTGCGGAGGGCAGATGCTTTAACCTTGTTGAAAAATAGACGAGGCACGGGAATGGAGTTATCAAATGAGGTCAGCATGGTCAGAACCATTACTGCATGGAATCAAGTTAAGGAAACTGGAAGAATTCTACAAATGAATAAATATTTTGCAAGATGCTTCCGTGATGGTCTACATCGTTTCCATGGGCATGAACACAAAGTTCAAGGTCGACTCCCACTTCTTCAATGCATAACCTTTCATTCACTTCTCGCTTTCGATGAAATTGTGGTGTTGAAATTTTATTTGGAGTAACACCAGTAGAGTAAGACCCGTAGGAGTTTCCGGGTTCACTCAGATGGCCGAAGCATAGATACCACCCATCGGGGCATTTTAGGAACCTATACCACAAATTCCAGGAGTAAATATCACAAGCTCGGAAGCAGAGCATGGTTGACAAAAACATAGGATACAATTTACCAAAGGCATTATGCATCAGGGGAAGAACTCACAAGGTTATTGAATATGAAGGACACTGTCGGATAACAGCCCAACAAAGGATCTGGCGGTCCACAAAAGAGTTGATGTGAGTATCGGTACTCAACCAGAAGAAGAGAGAATGCAAAGGCATCAGATCATAGAAACATATGAACAATTCGAGGCTTAACTAGGGAGGAATTATGATTTCCAAATCAAGGGATCAGAAGCAGACGCTCTGATCAAAAGATAAGTAAGTTGAATAGACTTAGAGGCACAATCGATCAAAATTTGATCGATCAAGATCCAGCTCATATCTGGAATGACGTCTGAGCTGGAAGGATAATTTATAGGGAATCAACTAATGATTGTGAGTATCCGCACACTTGTTGAATCAATAGGATCAGAATGACAATGACAAAAGATATTAATGAATATTGCCAGACATATGGAATTATCAATAATGCAGACAAGCAAGACTTTCCAAAGCAATAGGTTGCAGAGGATTCTCGGGAGGTCAGATGGTATTTCAAGGTATTTTGGGAACCACATGAACAACTGGGGATGAACGGATCCCCGGTAAGTGTGAGGAATTATTCGTAGGTGTATTCATGCGGAAAGAACTGCAAGGCAGTGGCACAATGGATTCTTGGAACAACGAGGAGTATGTCGGGGTATCTTGTAATAACAAGAGCAACTGGTAATGAAGGTACGAACGACAAGGATGTGTTGTTATCCATTAGGATTTATCGATGGTAGAGAATGGCAAAGGCGGTGGCACAAAGGTCTCGGGAAAACATCGAAGAGTATTTCCGGAATCTTCTGATGAATCCAGCGGTCATCTGGAATGAAAGGCTCTCCGGGAGGAAGTAGTTACGAGAACCTAGTGTTAGAGTTAGCAAAATCTTTAACCCAAATAGAAGAGAGATTAGAGTCCCAGAGTAAAGGAGAGGAATAAAAGATCCTAAACCCATCCGTTGGCGACGTGGGCCCATAAGCCACACAGCCAAGTTAGTAAAATAGTTTGTCAAAGACTAGACTCGACTTCGACCAAGGAATCGGAAGGGGGCTCCCTACAGGCAGTCGGCTCTGATACCAACTTGTGACGCCCCTGCTCGACCGTGCACTAATCATACACGCAAACGTGCACGATCGAGATCAGAGACTCACAGGAAGATATCACAACACAACTCTAAACACAAATTTAAACATAAATCTTCATATTACAAACCAGGGGTCGCGAGGACCCGAATACATAAGTCATACAAACAAATAATATCTGGGTACAGACATAGTTTGTCAAGTTTGCCTCAAGAAGGCTAGCACAAACAGCGACACTGATCGAAAAGGCGAAGGCCTCCTGCCTAGGGCCTCTGAACTACTCCTAGTCGGCGGGATCAACGTAGTAGTAGGTGCCTCCGGGGATCTCCTGCTCCTAGGCTCCGTCGTCTGATCGCAACAATCGGGTATGGGAAAAGAAATAGCAAAGCAATCGTGAGTACTCATCCAAAGTACTCGCAAGACTTACATCTGAACTATACTAAGTATGCATCGGTATGAAAGGAATGGGGCTATATCTTTGGACTGAACTGCAGAATTGCCGGAACAGAGGGGGAAAGGCCTAGCCTATCGAAGACTAGCATCTTGAAGTAATCTTGCAGCATCAGAAGAGAGTAGAACAAGATAATATATAATCAATCATATTTTAGTAATGCCCTGGGATCCTTCCTCGACTACCCTGTGAGAAAGTGATCCCGAGAGCAGTAGTAACAGTTTAACATTGTAACAGTATCCATTTGTAGCTGTAGCAGATCAGGATACAACTCTGAGCGTCCTGTTACCGTGGACACGGCTATTCGAATAGATAACTTCCCCGCAGGGGTGCACTACTGTTACCCAGCATGCTCGATTACATCTGGACGGACACACTTGCTGGGTAATGCCCGTCCTCGGGTAATCGACACGCCGTAGACCTACCTAGGCTCAGCAGAGAGGTCAGCACGCCGGTCTAAATCCTAAGTGCGAAGGGGTCTTGGGCCCATCGCCCTCTGCACTCCTGCATGTTGCGTGACTGGCCGGGGCCCAGGCGCGACACTGTATACACAAGTGACGTAACCAGCCCACCCCAACAATCAGCCCGCATCTCTAAACTGTGACATCTGAAGAGCTTTCGGGAGAAACGTACGACGTAGAGGGCTCCATAAACCGTTATCCCGCGTGGTGGTAGTGCGTATAGGCCAGCGGCCAACTCAGATCAAATACCCAAATCCGTTAGGCGTGTTTAGTAACTCGCAGAGACAAACATGATCCCTGTCGCTCCGACTTGGTAATCCACGGACTACGACCAAGGACCAGGCCCACCTCTATCCTAGGTGGTCTCCGCCTGCCCTATCGTTCCACCACAATATCCCTCGCGAGTGCTCTTGGAGCCGACCCGTCTTTAATATTATTCTCTCGCGGGGACTCTTGGAGCCGGCCCGACTTTACCAGTTTAAAGTATTGCAGTAGTGTAACATTTCCGTGATCATCACCCAGGGTGATCACGGCGCGATAACAAGCATGGCAAATGGACAAGGGTGAAGGGCCAGCAGATGAAACATAGCATACCTAACTAAGCATCATAGGGTAGCAGATAAGGTATCAATAGCAGGCGACGAAATCAGGCTATGCAACAGAATACGAGCTATCGGAGCAACAATAGAAGCAATTCTAATGCAAGCATAAGAGAGAAAGAATGGGCAATATCTGATGATCAATGGGGTTTTGCTTGCCTGGAAGCTCAGCTGAAGGGGTCTGGTCGTCGTTGACGTAGTCGTACTCAGCAGTGTCGTCGACAGTCTCGGGGTCTATTGGGAGAGAAGGAGGGGGGAAGAAACAATAAATACACGGCAAACAATGCAACAGGGATGCATGACATGTCAACATGCAGTGCTAGGGGTGTTCTAATGCAGCACTACGCAAGTTAGTCGGAGCGGGAAATTATCCGGGAGTGTTCTCCCAGCTCCGAGTGATTATCGGTCAGATGAATCGGAGGGGAAAGTTCCATGTTCATCATGTTAGAGAGGTGTGGCAGGTATGTGGGTGGCGTATTCGGAGTCGTCATATTTTTCTGATCGTTTTTCATATATAAATTATTTTTATCCGAGTTACGGTTTATTTTATATGATTTTTCAAAGTTTTAATCATTTTCTAGAATTTCTGGAATTAATTTTAATTCGAAATTAAATAGCAAAATGCTAGATGCACCCAGCACAGTGTACACAGAAGTGTACACAGTGGCTGACAGGTGGGGCCAGTTGACTAAGTCAGCTGCCCAGTCAGCACCCAGTCAGCAGTGGCTGACAGGTGGGGCCAGTGCTGAGTCAGCACCCTGACTCAGCATGGCTTATCCAAATGAATAGTAATAAGGGGCCCCACATGTCAGTTAGTTAATTAACTAAATTATTTTAGTTAGGGTTAATTAGGCCGCGTGGGGCCGGTGTCATTGTCTGTTAGCAGTTAGGTTTGCCACTAATCTAATTAGTTAGGACATGCGCGCGCGCACAGGACACCGGCGGCGAGGCCCGATGTGGCGGTGGTCCGCCGGAGCTGTGCTCCGGTGACCAAATGGAGCGGCGGCGACGGCAAACGGCACACGCATGAAGCGCTGCACCCATTGGTGCACTAGGTGAAGACGGTGGACGACCGAGGTGGCGACTACGGTCGAGCCTGACGGCGGCCGGAGCACGTGAGCTCGGCTACGGCGTCAACGGCACCAAAATGCGAGAGAGAGAGAGGGATTGCGAGGCGACGCTCACAGTGAAAGCAGAGGAGGCTCGGGGAGGCACGGGGAGCAGCGAGGGCGGCAGATCGAGCGGCGGCGTCGCGGTGGCCGTGGCGAGGAGGATCGATGCGGGTGGCGTGGTGATGGCCTCCGAGCTCCGATCCGGTGGCGAGGTCGAAGAAGGCGGCGACGACGGAGCTGCTGGTCAGCTTAGAACGGAGAGGGAAGGCCGGTGGCCACATGTTTCACCGGGGCGCGCCCATGGCGGCGCTCAGGCTCGAGCGGGAAGAAAGGGCGAGCGAGAGGGGGAACTGAGGATCCTAGGGTTTGCGGGAGAGAGAGGGGCGTCGATGGGAGCCCTTATCCATCGTCGGGGACCGCTGGATGGATGATAGCGAGCTCATCCGCGCGTGGACGGATGAGCAGCCTCCACGGCGAGAGGTTGGGGACGACCGCCAGGTGGGCTGGGCCTGCACTATTTGACTTAGGCCCGTAGGCACAGTAAGCTTTTCTCCTTTTTCTGTTTCTGTCTTTTCATTTCCTTTTTGTTTTGCTAAATGTTTGGTCACCTATTGACTTTTGTAAAATGTGTAATTGGTCAAAACAAATACTAGGCAATATCTAGTACTGCCACAAAAAGTTTGGAGGCATAACAATTTCATTTGAATTTTGTTTAATTGGAAATGGATTAAATGCTACTGTTTTGGTACTGTTTTAATTAGGTTAGGGGCAATTTAAGAATTCAAATAATAATTGCTTTGGGAATTTTTGCAATATTATGAACTATTTTGTTTAATTATTTGAAGAAGTAATAATTTGACTTGCGTTTGAATTTTGAATTTGAACTTGAAGTTGGATTATTTTTTAAATGCAATTTATTTAGGATGATCATGATGACATGGCAATTTAATTAGCTTAATGACAGGGTTAAGATCTGCGGATGTTACAGAATATTACCTTCGCCCTCGTGAATTTATTATCCATACGGATCATGAAACGCTTAAGTACCTTAAGGGTCAAACTAAATTGAATAAGCGTCATGCTAAATGTAGTGAGTTCATTGAGTCTTTTCCTTATGTTATCAAGTATATCAAAGGTAAGGAAAATGTTGTGGCAGACGCTCTTTCCCCCAAGTGCATGTTGGTTACTCAACTTGAGTTGAATGTTATAGGATTTGAGCACATTAAAGACTTGAATGCGCATGATGTTTCATTTGCGATTCCATATGCCAAATGCCTAATGCACAAAACTTGGCAACAATATTATTTCAAGGATGATTATCTTATGCGAGCTAACAAACTTTGTATACCCGAGTGTTTTCTTCGTTTGCTACTTTTGCAAGAAGCTCATGGTGGAGGACTCATGGGACATTTTGGACGCGACAAGACATTTGCCACGCTCTCCAAGAGCTATTTTTGGCCAAAGATGTTTCAAGATGTCTCACGCTACACCAATCGATGCTCTACATGCCGCAAAGCTAAGTCTAAAGCTTAATCTCATGATCTATATATGCCACTTCCCATTCCATATCAACCATGGGAAGATATTAGTATGGATTTTGTGCTTGGTTTGCCTCGAACTCAAAACGGCAAAGATTCGGTATTTGTTGTTGTGGACCGTTTCTCTAAGATGGCACACTTTATTCCATGTAACAAGAGCGACGATGCTTCACATGTTGCAAATCTCTTTTGTAGGGAAATCTTGCACTTGCATGGAGTGCCCAAGACGATTGTATCAGATCACGACGTCAAGTTCCTTAGCTACTTTTGGAAGACACTATGCGCCAAGCTCAGAATCAAGCTACTATTCTCTTCGGCATATGATCCACAAACCGACGGCCAAATGGAGGTTACCAACCGGACGCTATCCACATTCCTCCATGTGTTGATTAAGAAGAACATCAAGGAGTGGGAGGAATACTTACCCATCGCCGAGTACACCTACAATCGAGCACGACACTCTACCACCGGCAAGTCCCCCTTCGAGGTCGTCTACGGTTTCAATCCGTTGTCCCCATTGGACATTCTACCGCTACCACTATAAGAGCGCATCAACATGGACGTGAGTGCCCGAGCAAACTATCTCAAGAAGGTGCATGAAGATACAAGGCACACGATCGAGCGCCAAGTACAACGCCTCGCGACCAAGTTAAACCATAACAAACACCCCATGGTGTTCAACCCCGGTGATCTTGTGTGGCTACACCTTCGCAAGGAACGCTTCCCCAACGAACGCTAGTCCAAGCTACTACCTCGAATTGATGGACCTTTCATGGTGCTAGCACGCTACAACAACAATGCCTACAAGATCGACATCCCAAGTGACAAGTACAATGTGAGCGACATCTTCAACGTCAAGGACTTATCTCCCTTTCGTGGTGATGTGGATTTTGATCCGAGGACGGATCTTTCCCAACGGGGGGGGGGGGGAGATGATGCGGAGCATCCTTCGGTCATCCCCATGGACACGTCATCACCACCCAAGGCACCAAGTGGACCGATGACAAGAGCCCGTGCAAGAGCTATCGAGACCGAGGTGACATCTCTCCTCTCGCAACTCCCTTTCGAATCACATGAGACATGGGTACTACCTCAAGCGGAGACACTTTGCATACTCAGGTACCAAGGAATCAGCCAAGGAGAAGGAATGGAGCAAGTTGGACTCCAAGGACTTGGAGATGACTGTGCCCAGCCCAGGAACACCGGTACAACCAGTCCACTACCACCCAACTACCGGTCTACGTTTGTAATCAAGCGGTGCAAGACCGGTACCACCCCGGTTGTTCTCCCAGCTGCAGCCTGACCGGTACAACCGGTCCTTCCACCGGTACAACCAGTCCCTACTTCCGCGAACACCTCCAGGAACCGGTACTTGAGCTCCCAACGGTACAACCGGTTGAATGACCGGTACAACTGGCCTGCCTGCGCGCAGTGAAAGGGCAATGACCCATGTATTCCCCAACTTACCCCTTGGACTATAAGTACTCATCTCCTAGCTCCGAATTAGGGTAGCAAAGATTTAGATCACTTGAGATAGAGCTTTGCTCATCCACTACCTCTCCCATGGAGATCAAGACCTCCATGTGAGAAGATCCACTTGTGGATTCAAGACCCCTTTGTAGGGAAGATCCTCCTAGGATTCAAGACCTCAACTCCTCCAAGGATTGGGATGAACTAGCTTCCTTTGTATCCTCTTGTGTTGACTTTGGATCTTGTATCTCCCTTATGTGTATGTGGATGTGATTGGATCTTGTTGATTGAGTGTTTGTTCTTGTGTTCTTCTCTCAATTTGCGCTTTTCCCCCTCCAAGTGTGAAAAGATCGTCAATTAGGGTTCCACCCTACATCACCTTCGCCCTTCGCCATGGCCACGCGTGACAAGGGCCGAGCACCGGATGCCTCCGACCAGCAGCGATGCGACCAGCGACGAGGTACAAGGGGGGGGGGCGCTGCTGCAACCACCATTACTGGATTCGGCCATCACCGACGCTGGAGCCGAGCCACGGGAGATGCCATGGCTGCCTCCTGCCATGGACGGACCCATGCGTATGCAAGTGTTGCAACCGTCACATAAAACAACTTCAACAGTTGTTGAAAAAATCTTCAACCGTAGATAGGAAAAGCTTCAATCGGCACTGCCCAACAAGGAAAAGCTGCAACCATTTGACACAAAAGCTTCAATCGTAGATAGAGAAAGCTTCAACCACGGCAGCACGCAAGCGGAAAAGAATTGCAACCATTTTGATAGAAAAGCTTCCACCATGATACGTGTGTTGCAACCATTGACAAAAAAGCTTCAAGCGTATATAGAAAAGGCTTCAACCATCAACACGGGAAGCTTCAACCAGCCACTATCAAAGTGAAAAAGCTGCAACCCTTACGAAAAAAGCTTCACCCCTAGGTGAAAAAAGCTTCAAGCGGCACGGCAGAAAGCTTCAGTCTGCGAAAAAAGCTTCAACCGGCATAGAAAAAGTTTCAACCGACGAGAGAAAAAGCTTCAACCTGACTCGCCAATGGTGGCGAGTGGTGACATTGAGAGCTGCGTCGGCGACACGACAGTGCAGCGACAACGGCGGCTGCTAGGTGCTGCAACGACAGAGGGTGTCAGCATGCTTCAAGACGGCGTCGTTTTTTTGCTACAAGGGGCGATGGCTTCCTGCCGGACCGGGGGGCGAGTACGGATGTTGCGACGGCGACTGGCGGCAATGAGGACGGCGACCGACAGCGACGGGGATGGAAAGCGCATCCAGCAGCGTGGGACTGCGGGGGAGGAGGTCCAGGTGAGGGGGGTGGTGGCCGGCGGCAGGGGCGGCCGGGGTGGGCGCGCCCGAAAGAAGAAGATGAAGAAGTCAATGCAGGGGGCAGATCAGATGGCTGGGGCTGGCTGCATCGGGCGGCTAGGGCGTGACCGGTCGAACTGTTGGGCTGGCGCGCCGGCGCCTAGCATCGCCCTTTGGGTAAGATGGATTTGGGTAAGAGGGGGTGGCAGCGTTCTTCACCAGTGGATTCGGTTGATGCTTCTTCGTCAGAGGGGTGGGGCATGTGCTAGTTGTTTCTTCCTCTCTTGCATCAGCCTCTTCAGTGTTGCTTGCTTTGGAGGCATGCTGGGGCATGGTTTGGCCGATGGGTTTGTATCATCTACTTCATTATTCTTCTCTTCGCTCTTCTCTCCGCACACCTGACAGAAAAATCACGCTGCAAGGTGCGTGTATCATTCTAGTTCATTCAGATCCACCCGGGAGTTGTAGCTCCCATCATAAAACCCGGGAGTTGTAGCTCCCATCATAAAGCAGTGCATCTTGTTTGACTTTCAGCTCAGGCTACACGTGGGACTACTCGTAAACATCCCAGCCCAACTCACCTAATCCCACTACAAAATGACAGGAATTGTATCGTCGTATGTTCGCCTCCACCCTCTCACTCCCCTCCTTTCTTTTTTGAAAATCACCATTCTCTTTATTAAGCTTGTGATAACTGTTACTTCGTTGATCAAAATAGAAGTATTAACATAGGGGGTTCCTCCATGAAACAATGACATATGGAACTTCTAGCCAACTTCTTTTTTGAGCTAACTTCAAGCCAACTTTGCTAACTTATGGGCCACACAGTTTGCTTCTCTGTAGCAATGCTCGAAAATAACTTGCGAGAACTCACATGCAATATTGTAAGTGTCATTAAATATTGCAGCCACAACTCCAACAGATCTACCACCATTATTCATAGTTTTAATGACCTCAATGTTATCTGACTAAACCACAAGTCTTGCATCCCACTCTCCTCCTTTGTAGCACTAAGCCCGTGTCCTCTATTTCCTTTTTCTAATTCCCAACTGATTATTTTCCATCTGAAAAGATCAGCACACAATCCTTCTCATTAACTATCTCAAAAAAAGGCTAGACACAATCCCCTCCTTCCCTTTAACACTCCTAAGATTGGGGGCAAAAATCCCTTTCTTCCCATTGATCTCTCCTATATTCCCTGGCTGGTCAGTTTGATCTGATTCAACTCCATCGGTGGACACAAGAGAGAACGTTCAATGAGGGAAACACTGGAAGAAACCAAACACCGCCTCATGCCAGACCTCGCGGAGCCGCTCCATGTCTCCGGACGAACCACTCCTGTGGTCCCGCCTGCTATGAAAAACGACAAATGTGGCCTTTTTTGAAAAGTTCAGCACAAAATGAACCCAATTTGTTGCATGACGCCCTAGTCAAGGGCGCCATGTGTCGATGCTGACCTGCCACGTTGGCGCAGACGGGGCCCAACCCATGGAGCATGATGCCCCAGTCGGGGGCGCCATGCTGAGAACCACGACTCCCTGGCCCGGGGCGCCATGACCCTTTGATGTACAAAACTCCCAGCCCGACACCAGACTCTTTGTTCTGTTCTTTCTCTTGTTCTCCAGCCCTCCATCGCCTCTCTCTCCCCCTTCCGATTTGGTGCCCAAAGGATGCGGATCTGAGCTAAAAACTGGTGGTTCTTCTTCCCCTTCTCCTCCCTTTCCCCTCTTTTTATTGGTTAAATTTTTTGCATTGACCCCATTTGTAGAAACCCTAGTTCATCCACTTTTTCAAAATTTGTTGATACTTGCACTTGTATTAGATAGGTATGGGTAGGGATTTGTAAGGTATGGTTAGGATTTGGTACTTATAGTTGGTATTTTAGTTTTTATGCATGGGTTATGCTTTGTAGCAAATTTGGCCTATGTAATAGTAAGGATATTTGCAAATATGTGTATGTACGTACACTTGTATGAATGTTTTGGCCTATGTATTTATTTGCACTTGTATGTATCATTTCGGAGTACAAAAAATTTGGTGTATGGATATGGATATTTGCACATGTATGTATGTATTTGCACGAATACGGATATTTACACAATAACAACGAGACATACGATATATTACAATTTTGTAGGATGGGTGATGCGGAGCATCCTAAGGACATCACCATGTCAAGAGTCTGTTTGGCAAGTGAGATGTGCGACATCTACTTCACATACATAAAGGTGAATCATCTCCTTTACACGTGTTCACTTGACACCTTCGAGGATGGTATACTACTTGACACTCCTCTCGTGTGCATACATAGGTATTGTCGAAGATTCACAAATGACGAGGAGGAGTGCAAGCACAAGAGTACGACGACACCATCCAAGAAGGAACCATGGCAGAGAAGATGAAAGAAAGGCGAAGAAGACGGAGTGGCTGTTGGAGCCAGCCCGGACGTCCGGACCCCCAACCGAACATCCGGGCATCAGCCGGATCATCTGGACGCCCTCCCGGATCATCCGGCTATGGTGGCCGAATGCACCTGAAGAGTCACCGTGAAGCCGGATCATCCGGGACACCACCCGGATCATCCGGAAGATGCCCGGATCATTTGGCCTTGCCTGCGTGTAGTACAACCCAACTGGCCTTCTATCCCCACCTAACTTACCCCTTCGCCCCTAGCACTATATATAGACCTCTTCCACCTCATTTGTAGGATATCTAAGAATAGATCTCATATCATAGAGCTTACCTCATGTATCTCCCCTTGTGGGACTCCCCAAGAGAGAGAGAGAGAGAGAGAGAGAGAGAGAGAGAGAGAGAGAAGACTCCATTGGAGCTCAAGGCCTCCACTGGAGAAGATCCCAATTGGATTCAAGGCCCCTTCATGGGAAGATCCATCCATGGATTCAAGACCCATCTCTCCATGAGATTTGGATGAACTACCTCTCAAGAACTACCCTTGTATCTTTATTTCCCTTGTTGTTCTTGGATCTTGATGCACCTCTTGTATTGCTTGTGATTTGAGGAGTACCTTGGGTGTGGATCTTGTCCAATAGAGTGCTTTCCCCTTTGATTTTTGATGTTGGGTGGAACCCTAGATGGAGATCTTTTCACACTTGGAGGTGGGGAAGAAGCAAATCAAGAGAAGAACACACAAAAACACTCAATCAACAAGATACAATCACACATGTGCTAGATCCACATACACATAAGGGATACAAGGGTCCAAATTTAACACAAGAAGGCAAAAGAGGAACTAGTTCATCCCAATCCAAGAGGAATTGAGGTCTTGATATCCAAGAGGATCTCCCACAAGGGGGTCTTGAATCCACTAGGGGATCTTCTCACATGGAGGCCTTGATCTCCATGGGAGAGGTAGTGGATGAGCAAAACTCAATCTCTAGATGTGAGCTATCATTTTGCTAACCCTAAAACGGAGGTAGGGGACGAGTATATATAGTCTAGGGGTGAAGGGGTACATGGGCCTCAGTCTGAGTCATGCACGCAGGCTAGGTCCGGATGATCCGGGTAGTGGCCCGGATGATTCGGCTAGGTCGCTGTGGCCGCGATTGGCCCGGATGTCCGGGACTGGGTCTGGGCGTCCGGCTTCGTCCGGATGATCCGGGAGAGGTCCCAGATGATCCGGCTTCATCGGAGGGCTTGCTGTTGCCTTTGGTTGCTTTACCCGGATCATTCGGGGGAGGGTCCGGATCGTCCGGGCTTGGTCCGGATCGTCCGGGAGGAGGTCCGGCTCATCCGGGTAGGCTCTCCCTTGCGCCGTTTGCTTTCTGTCTTCGCGTTCTCCTTCCTCCATCACTCGGCCTTGCTCCTTAGCTTCTCCATGACTGGTTCCTTGGTACCTGAGTGTGCAAAGGGTCTCCGCTTGAGGTAGTAGCGATGTCTCATGTGATTCGAATGGGAGTTGAGCAAGGAAGGAATTCGCCTCGGTTTTGATAGCTCTGGCACGGGCCCTTGTCATCGGTCCACTTGGTGCCTTGGGTGGTGAAGACGTGTCCATGGGGATGACTGAAGGATGCTCCGCATCATCTCCCCCCCTTGGGAAAGATCCGTCCTCGGATCGAAATCCTCATCACCTTGGAAGGGAGATAGGTCTTTGACATTGAAGATGTCGCTCATGTTGTACTTGTCGTGTGGGATGTCGATCTTGTAGGCATTGTTGTTGTAGTGTGCTAGCAGCTTGAACGGTCCGTCGGCTCGAGGTAGGAGTTTGGACTTGCGCTCGTTGGGAAAGTGTTCTTTGCGTAGGTGTAGCCACACAAGATCTCCAGGGTTGAACACTATGGGGTGTTTGTTGATGTTGATCTTGGTCGTGAGGCGTTGTACTTGGCGCTCGATCATGTGCCTTGTATCTTCATGCACCTTTTTGAGGTATGTTGCTCGTGCACTCGCGTCCATGTTGATGCGCTCTTGTAGTGGTAGCGGTAGAATGTCCAATGGGGAAAACAGATTGAAGCCATAGACGACCTCGAAGGGGGACTTGCCGGTTGTATAATGTCTTGCTCGATTGTAGGCGTACTCGACGATAGGCAAACATTCCTCCCACTCCTTGATGTTCTTTTGATCAACACACGGAGGAGTGTGGATAGCATCCAGTTGGTGATCTTCGTTTGGGCATCGGTTTGTGGATGATATGCCAAAGAGAATAGTAGCTTGATGCCGAGCTTGGCGTTAAGTGTCTGCCAAAAGTAGCTAAGGAACTTGACGTCGCGGTCCAATACAATCGTCTTGGGCACTCCATGCAATCGCAAGATTTCCCTACAAAAGAGATTTGCAACATGTGAAGCATCGTCGATCTTGTTGCAAGGAATGAAGTGTGCCATCTTAGAGAAACGTTCCACAACGACAAATACCGAATCTTTACTGTTTTGAGTTCTAGGCAAACCAAGCACAAAATCCATACTAATATCTTCCCAAGGTTGATATGGAATAGGAAGTGGCATATATAGACCATGGGATTGAGCTTTAGACTTAGCTTTGTGGCATGTAGAGCACCGGTTGGTGTAGCGTGAGATGTCGCGAAACATCTTTGGCCAAAAGTAGTTCTTGGAGAGCGTGGCAAAAGTCTTGTCTCGTCCAAAGTGTTCCATAAGTCCTCCACCGTGAGCCTCTTGCAAAAGCAACAAACGAAGAGAAGACTCGGGGATACAAAATTTGTTAGCTCGCATAAGATAGCCATCCTTTAGATAATATCGCTCGCAAGAGGTGTGCGTGAAGCATTTGTCATAAGGAATCGCAAATGAAACATCATGCGCATACAAGTCTTTAATGTGCTCAAATCCAATGACATTCAATTCAAGTTGAGTAACTAACATGCACTTGCGGGAAAGAGCATCCGCTACTACATTCTCTTTATCCTTAATGTACTTAATGACATAAGGAAAAGACTCAATGAATTCACTCCATTTGGCATGCCTTCTATTCAACTTGGTTTGACCTTTAAGGTACTTAAGCGTCTCATGATCGGTATGTATGACGAACTCACGCGGTCGAAGATAATGCTCCCAAACATGAAAGACTCTCACCAAAGCATATAACTCTTTGTCATAGATGGGGTAATTAAGTTGCGCGCTGGAAAGCTTCTTGATAAAGTATGCAATGGGTCGCTTTTCTTGCATTAACACGCCAGCTATACCATTACCGCTAGCGTCGGAATGTACTTCAAAAGTTTTCTCAAAATTGGGCAAGGCAAGTAATGGAGCATGTGTAAGCAAGTTTTTAAGCTCATGAAATGCGGCATCTTGGGAAGGACCCCAAACAAATGGTGCATTTTTTTACTCAATGCGTGCAATGGTGATGCAATAGTGCTAAAATCCTTCACAAAGCAACGATAAAATCCGGCTAAGCCAAGGAAACTATGCACTTGAAGCAAGTTGGTTGGTTGTGGCCAAGTTTTAATAACATCAATTTTAGCTTCATCAACTTGAACTCCCTTAGAGGAGACAACAAATCCCAAGAAAACAAGTTTATCAACACCAAAAGTGCATTTTTCCATGTTCGCATAAAGTCGCTCGTTTCTAAGAACTTGCAAGACGTCTCGAAGGTGTTTCATGTGGTCGTCAAGAGATTGGCTAAAAACAAGGATATCATCGAAATATACCACAACACAAATGCCAATGTATTTGCAGAGAACATAATGCAAGTCCCGGAGGTAGCTCATCGGGGAACACGTCCGTGAACTACTGCAAAAGATGAGACAAAACCAAAGGTAGATGTTGTGAAGTATTAGTCATCACCGCTTCATCTTTGCACACTAGTACAAAGTGAAGAACACTCGATGGGCTCTCACTCACATCCCTCAAATCTCTTTTGGTGGCTAGGAGAACTAAGTTTTTCTTCTCGCTCATTGTGGAGTCACTCAATTTTGGCTTGTGGCACTCACTCGATTTTGGCTTGTGGCGCTCACTCTCTTTGTGGTGGTTCACTCTCCCGCTAGTCTCTCCACGATGGCTCGATGCTTGCTTGTCGGTGATGACTTGACTTGGCAACATGGGTCGAAGCACGTACTCCTTTCCCTTCATCTTGAAGCTATAGTGGTTGGTGCGTCCGTTATGGATGACACCGCGGTCGAATTGCCAAGGTCGTCCGAGTAGAAGATGGCACACAGACATAGGAACCACATCGCACTCCAAGGTGTCTTCGTATGCCCCGATCTTGAAGGATACTTGGACGGTGTGCTCCACTTGAATGGTGCTGGAATCGCTTAGCCATTGGACCCTGTCGGGGTGAGGGTGCTTCTTCTTGACCAATTGTAGCTTGGAGCATAATTCTTCACTTGCCAAGTTATGGCAACTTCCGCCGTCGATGATCACCTTGACGGATCGTCCTTGGATGCCCACTTTGGTATGGAAGATGTGGAAACATTGGTCATTGTCTTATTGTTGTTGAAGTGTCAAGATCTTGGAGACAACAAGAGAGGGGCTCGGATCATTGTCACAAAAGACTTGAGCATCTTCATCTTCCACTTGTCGGTGCATGGCCACGTGCTCAAGTGCTTCCATTTCGTCTTCACTCATGGGGTCGTAGGTGCCGTCATCATTGGCCATCATGGTGCGCCGTGTGGGACACTCAAAAGACTTGTGGCCTCGGCCCTTGCAAGTGAAACATTGGATTGCACTTGTCTTGGTGGTAGCATCTGTTGTAGGAGTCGATGACAAAGCTCTTGGTTTGGATGTGCTTGAAGTAAGACGACTCGAAGATGTCATAGGTTGCTTGGAACTTGACTTTTCACCGGTAGGGGGTGTAGCTCGAGTCGTTGTAGAAGGTGTCGTAGTCGTTGAAGCTTGAGTATATGAACCATAGGTCTTGGAAGAATACTTGGAGTACTTGTAATCCTCTTGCACTTGGTGTTCCGCTTTGGTTGCTTGATGCACTAGCTCGAGGAGGTTGGAGTATAATTGGAAATCCGCTATTTTGTTGATTGGATGGTTAAGACCATTCAAGAAATGCGCCATAGTTTGTTCATCATCTTCCTTGACATTGGCTTGTATCATGGCAATTTCCATCTCTTGGTAGTATTCTTCAACCGACTTTGTGCCTTGCTTGAGGAGTTGTAGCTTCTTGAAGAGATCACGATTTTAGTGGGTGGGCACAAACTGAGCTCTCATGACATCCTTCATTTGATTCCAAGTCATGATGGGTGGATCACCTTTCTCGCGGCGGCGCTCGATGACTTGTTCCCACCAAATGAGAACATAGTCTTGGAACTCAAGGGATGCCATGGCGATCTTCTTTTCCTCTTCATAATTGTGAAGACAGAATATTTTGTCGACCTTCAATGCCCATGACAGGTATTCTTTGGGATCATTGCTTCCAGAGAACTTAGGCATGTTGAACTTGAGCTTACCGAAGCGTTGCTCTTCATTGTGTTGGGGGCGATGGCGATGTTGCTCTTGTCATCGAGGTGGGTCTTCTAGCTCTTGCTCCTCATGCTCCGCTTGATTAACTTGGCGTGGAGGGCGTGGAACACGCGCCCGGTTCCTCATTTCTTGGCGCTCCTCAAGACGTGCGGCTGCCTCTTGGCGCTCTCGTCGGAGTGCCTCTTCTTGTTCACGCACTCGGCGGTTGCGCTCGTTAACGGCGCGAGTTGCTTCGCGGAGAGCACGTTGAGCTTCAAGTGCTTGTTCCTCATGGCGTTGTTCTTCTTGCCAAAGAGCGTCGCCGTCTTGGTTTTCGTGGCGTTGGCGTTGTGGAGCTTGCTCTTGGTCCATGGCATCTTGTTCTTGACGACGATGTTGTTCGTGCTCTCGAAGGCGGTCTTGCAAACCATTGCCATGGAATGGGTTTTGTAAAGCTTGTTGATCTTCTTGGTCTTGACGACGATGCGAGCGAACTCGTGGAAGGCTTGCATCCGACGACGTGTCCGAAGAGTGTCGGCTTGAGTGGCACCGTCTTGATCTGGATGAAGACGATGTGGAAGAAGTGCGATTGATCATCATGGCACAGAAATCTTCTATTTGAGATGAAAACTTGTCGTCAAGGTAGTCCCTTGTTCTTGCTTCGGATTGTCGCACGTTGGTGGCGAGTTGCTCGATGCGGTTGCCCAAAACTCCATTCTCTTGATGCAAAGCTCGTTGAACGCCAAAGAGTTGAACCTTTGATACGTAGTCGTTCGGTGCATCTTGCTCATCAAAAAGTGGGTTGGAAGAAGTGCTTGGCCTATCCATCATGCTCAAGAAAATGTGAGTGGACGAAAGAGAAGAACTAGACCAACGTTACCTTTTCCAATGTTGAAGATGGATCAATGATCACCCAATATGGTATTATGGAAATACGATAATTGGTACCGGATCTTGTCAATCTCACACCTACACAAGTAAAGCTTTTGGAGGAGCTTGGTGAGGATAAGTGGCACAAAATTGATGCAATTGTTAGCAAGATATTAATAATGTTGAAAGATATCCACAAATTCGCAAGTGAAACAAATAGACCAATAGCAATGAGTGGCACACGGAAACACACACACGGATAGTGAATTGGGGTTGTGCAACCAAGAAACGAGCACAAAATGTGGAATCCACGGAAAACACTCATGTTGCACAACTCTAGAGAGATGCTAGCACGATTGCTCAATAGGCGGATACGAACTTGTGCACAACCTATGAGAGACAAAATGTATCGACTTCTATCCCTATTATGCTATGTATGTATGGTTCCCGGTGAACTCGCACACGATAATCCAAGATGATCAATGATATCAATATGTGATGCAATGTGGCGATGCTATGGCTATTGCTTACAAGCTCTTTTTTTTTTTCTCGTTGCTTAAAAGCTTTTTCTCTCTTTTTTTTTGATATGGCAACTATGCGAAATGCTCAAACCAAGATAGCAATTATGTATATGTGGGAACAATTGATGACACAAGAGATGATACGTTAATATATTCACGCTATGATAGCTATGCGGAACGTGTATCACTAAAGTGCACAAGTATCATGGCCCGGCAATACTCAATGGCTAGTCTCGGTAGGCAAGTGACGCAAAATGGGCTTGAGGTTAACAATGCAAAGGCAAGAGATAAATGTACAATGATGTCGTCGAGGTTACCATCCTTGGCTATAGTGGTGGTGTCAAAATGATGAAGTACTCGTTGTCGATGACGAGGCCATGGCGATGATGAGTGGCGGGAGAGGTGATGTCGAACCATTCCTAGTTAGCCGCAACACCCTAGGAAACGGAAACCGCAACTCAAAATCTCAAGTAAAGCTTGGCACAATCGGTTGTAGCAAAAATGGGAAGGCTACGGGTGTATTGGGGTGTTTGTGGAAGGCTAAAGGTGGTAGAATGTGGCTGGGTATGCGAAAGAGAGTGGTGGATGTTTTCTGGGTTTTTTTCAATGCAGTTTCGATAGGTGAAGCCGGATGATCCGGGTGGGAATCTGGATCGTCCGGGCAATGTACGGATCGTCTGGGTGGTCGTCCCAATTGTCCAGGCAGGTCAACTGGCGATTTGGGGCTCAGGATGAACACGAAAATTTGGGGGAAAAGAAAATTTTGGGCGATTTTGGGTGGATTTCGTGGTGGAAAAGGTGGGGAAAGATGTGGGAAAGCTAGATCCACCTGCAATACTTCGAATCCATGGCTCAAAATCAACAAAACATCATCAAAACCAACAAATCACAAATTTTTTGGTATGGCTATTTTTGTGGGGAATTTTTGAATTTGGGCAAAAACACAAAAAATTGGGGCTAGAGAGTGGAGGGGAAGAACTCCAAGGTGTGAATCAACCTTGCTCTGGTCCAAGATGATGTAGGGTGGAACCCTAGATGGAGATCTTTTCACACTTGGAGGTGGGGAAGGAGGAAATCAACAGAAGAACACACAAAAACGCTCAATCAATTAGATCCAATCACTAGATCCACATACACATAAGGGATACAAGGATCCAAATCCAACACAAGAAGGCAAAAGAGGAAATAGTTCATCCCAATCCAAGAGGAATTGAGGTCTTGTTATCCAAGAGGATCTTTCCACAAGGAGGTCTTGAATCCACTATGAGATCTTCTCACATGGAGGCCTTGATCTCCATGGGAGAGGTAGTGGATGAGCAAAACTCAATCTCTAGATGTGAGCTATCATTTTGCTAACCCTAAAACGGAGGTAGGGGACGAGTATATATAGTCTAGGGGGGTGAAGGGGTACATGGGCCTCAGCCTGAGTCATGCACGCAGGCAAGGTCTGGATGATCCGGGCATCGTCCAGATGATTCGGGTGGTCACCCGGATGATCCGGCTAGGTCGCTGTGGCCGCGGTTGGTCCGGATGATCCGGGAGAGGTCCCGGTGATCCGGCTTCGTCGGAGGGCTTGTTGTTGCCTTCGGTTGCTTTACCCAGATTATCCGAGGAAGGGCCCGGATCATCCGGGAGGAAGTCCGGTTCATCCGGGTAGTCTCTGCCTTGCACCGTTTGCTTTCCGTCTTCGCGTTCTCCTATCTCCATCGCTCGGCCTTGCTCCTTAGCTTCTCCATGACTGGTTCCTTGGTACCTGAGTATGCAAAGGGTCTCCGCTTGAGGTAGTAGCCATGTCTCATGTGATTCGAATGGGAGTTGAGCGAGGTGGTAATTCACCTCGGTTTCGATAACTCTTGCACATGCTCTTGTCATCGGTCCACTTGGTGCCTTGGGTGGTGAAGACGTGTCCTTGGGGATGACCGAAGGATGCTCCACATCAATTTCTCCATGGTTTCCCCTCGTGTTCTTCATGTTCCTCCTCGAATCCACCTCCAATTCGTGAACATCGGGACCAAAATCACCAATTAGGGTTTCACCCTACATAATATTGGTATCATGCAATGGTGCAGCGACGTCCTATACAAACGGTTTTTACCCCTTTCTGCAACGGAGTTTTAAACCGTCGCCTTGCCTATGTGTGTGATAGGGGGGGGGGTCCATCCCACACGACCCAGAAACGTCTGCGATAGGGCGAGCCGCTGCTGACGGTTTCCTAAAGTAATCGTATGCAAAGTCGCGGACTATCCCACACGTTAGACACGGATGTTATGTTTGTGATCCGCGAGACATCCGAAACGATTATGCAAATATACTCGTGTGCAAGCAGTGGATATCACAAAAATTTATTTCTACCGATCTGTTTGAGATAGGTACATTATCACACACAGTTAAAAACTGTAAAATGTGTGTGGTGCCTCTACTATCGCCAACGTGTCCATTTCATAAGTGTGTGCGATAGGTATTCCTATCACACACGTGCTCCATATGTTAACTGTCTTCTTTTTGTCCGATATTACACACGCATACATGTTTGAAACGTTTGTGGTATTACCATGAATCGCACATGCATATGGTATGGAAACGCGTGTGGTACTGCTGGCAATCCCACACGACGGAACCGTGTGTGGTACCGCTGAGAATCGCACACGTTTTCCATCAAAGAATCGTGTGTACTGTATTTTTACATCGCACACGCTGTTTTCTTTCTAACCGTGTGTACAGTATTTTATTCCCTGCTGTTTAATTTTATTATTTCCTGTAATTTATTTTTCGAATTGGAAATTTCAAATTTTGAATTATGAAGTGTGGAATTCAAATATTTCACATCCATCATACATATCCTATTCACAATGGTTCAACAACCAATCCATAAATCAAAATCTCAATATAATATGCTCAATAATTAGAGAATAAGGCAGCAGATTAATTATGATGAACCACAATATTTAGAGGCGGTAAAGGTGAAGAGAGAACTGTAAATCATTTTGGCTGCCGATGGTGTTGAAGAAGCGGAATGCCCATAATGTGCCCTCCTCCATGCCAAAGGCGCGCACAACTTTTGTCCAACCCCTTGTGATGATCGCCCACCCATCCTTCACCGCCTTCAGGAAGACTTCTAGACCATTATCATGATAGTATGAATTATATACTTTAACCTTAGTTACCTCCACTCCAGTCATGTAGTTTGCAAGGTAATCATGAGTAAATTGCTTCGGAAACCACTGAAAAGTGAAAACTTTCAGATATTCATGTCTAATAGAGTAACTTGTTGTGGGCAAGGAAAAAAGGCAACAGATTACTTACCATCCTAAAGTTCACTGTTGTCTTGGATAAAGTGTAAATAAAGAGTTTAATTCCCATCACCCATCTCTTTCGCCTAACAATCTTTCTCAGCTTCCTCACTTGACGCTTGTTCATGAATATCTCATTGCCCCATACGCAAAAGGGGTCGAAGCATGGATCAGTACCGCTGATATATGTACCTACAAGCAACCAGTAAATGTTAGAAGCTAAACTAAAAGTGCACAAATGGTGTACAATACTATAAGACATGGGATGCAACTAACCTCGACGGCAAACAACATCATCGCCCATTGTGGCCCTGCGTAAGTACATGGAAAGGCATGTTAACGACAACAGGGTTAATATCCACCAAAAAGAGCAAATGGTACTAAAACGACAACATCTCCAATGATATCTTCATTACGTGTAGTGGCATGGTGGCAAGGGGACATAGTAAAAAATGGATAGAATTGTTTACTACAACAGGCTTAGCAGCAACCTAAGTCAGGCATTGTAAGTTTGTAACGGGTATTGGTGAAACTGAACTGGACAGTTCATACTTGAACATCATAGTGTGCATTGCTGAAATAAACAAGGCACACGTTAACTACATACAACCTAATATAGCCATTGAAACTGGTACTGATGAAATTGAAATTGACAGAGTTAAACATCGCAAGGCAAGTGCTGCTTGAGCTGAGAATGACCCAGTTGTGTAGAAAAAGGAAGGGAAAATAGCTAAGACGGGTTAGGCATGTTTACTGCAACAGGCTTAATACATCAACCATACAAAACATAGCCATTGCAACCGGTATTGGTAAAATTGAACTGGACAATTCCTACTTGGTAAAGCCCGAGGGGTAGTTGCTAGGGCTCTTCATCTAGGCCAAAGCCTGCCCCAAGTCGGCAGCGTCTGTCGGTGTACTAAGACATGGGTGCCTTCGTACCCTGACTTGTGCACAGGCAGTTGTAGCCTTTCTGACGGCAAGGGCTTGCCGGAGGATTGCTACCGTCAAGGCTCAAGACTTGGTAAGCAAGACCATGAAGAAGACCTCCAGACAGGTCATCGATAAGTACTAGTTTAGTACTGAAGATCAAGATTACCCTTGCCGGCAAGCTTCGCACCGGCAAGACCAAGACTCGGCAAGCGAAGGCCCAGCAAGCTCCGTGCCCGCAGGCTCGTTATGTCTCACTACTGCTCCACCTCATCATCGGCTAGATAAGCTCGTATGATAGGTGTTGAGCGAACAGGCAGTCAAACGTAGTTGGCCAAGGCACGTGTCAGCATGCCACGCAAGGGTTAACTTTAATGACACCCGTCCCTGGGATGTGTCGAGATAACAGGAGGGCAGCTGGACCGGTAATACAGATCTTTTGCCCAAAGCTTCACCTCCCCGATGTAGCACCTCACGGTGCATTTAATGTGCTTGTCCTACCCTGTTAGGAGATAGACTTGGTGACGGCGCAGTCACTGTTCATACCCTGTAATGACCGTATTAGCCACTGTGGTAACCCCTTGGCCTATAAAAGGAGGCTCATGGCTACAGTTAGAATGGTCGACACCTAGTTCAATTACGCATTGTAGCTACACTTCCTGCGCACCTTGCCGGCAAGCTGCGCTCCTTGTAACTCGAGCTCATATACAATCTAACCACCAAAGCAGGAGTAGGGTTTTACGCTCATAGCAGCCCGAACCTGGATAGATCATTGTTGTTCTTGCATCTATCAACCCCGCTCTTTGTAGCATGCAGATCCCGTAGCCGAACCACAAAGGGATCCTCTCGATCCCATAGATCGTCGTTTTCCCACGACAGCGTCGGACGCGAGGTGTTCCTCCGGGTCAAAGCGTGGATCAGTGCCGCTAACATGTGTACCTACAAGAAACAAGTAAATGTTACAAGCTAAACTACAATTACACAAATGATGTAAAATACTATAAGACATTGGGATGGAACTAACCTCGACGGTAAACAACAACATCGCCCATGGTGGCCCTTCGTAAGTACATGGAAAGGCATGCTAACTACAAAAGGGTTAACATCCACCAAAAATAGCAAATGGTAATAAGACGACAACATCTCAAGTGATATCTTCATTACGAAGAGTAGCACGGTAGCAAAAGGATAGAGTAAAAAATGGATAGAACTGTTTACTACAACAGGCTTAACAGCAACCTAAGTCAGGCGTTGTAAGTTTGTAACTGGTACTGGTGAAATTGAACTGGACAGTTCATACTTGAACATCACAGCGTGCATTACTTAAATAAATAAGGCACGTGTTAACTACGGACAACCTAATATAGCCATTGAAACTGGTACTGATGAAATTGAAATTGACAGAGTTAAACATCGCAAGGCAAGTGCTGCTAGAGCAGAGAATGGCCCAGTTGTCTAGAAAAAGGTAGGGAAAATAGCTAAGACAGGTTAGGCATGTTTACTACAACATGCTTAATACATCAGTTGTACAAAACATAGCCATTACAGCTAATATTGGTAAAATTGAACTGGTAAGTTCATACTTGGTAAATCCCGAGGGGTAGTTTCTGGGGCACTTCATCTGGGCCAGAGCCCGCAACAAGTCAGTGGCGGCGAAGGCGAGGTGTTCCTCTGGGTCGAAGCATGGATCAGTACCGCTGACATGTGTACCTACAAGCAACAAGTAAATGTTACAAGCTAAACTGCAATTGCACAAATGATGTAAAATACTATAAGACATTGGGATGGCACTAAGCTCGACGGTAAACAACAGCATCGCCCATTGTTGCCCTGCGTAAGTACATGGAAAGGCATGTTAACTACAACAAGGTTAACATCCACCAAAAATAGCAATGGTAATTAAACGACAACATCTCCAATGATATCATCATTGCGTGTAGTGGCACAGTAGCAAAGGGACGGAGTAAAAAATGGATAGAACAATTTACTACAATAGTCTTAACAGCAATCTAACATGTGCATTGTAAGTTTTAACTGGTATTCGTGAAATTGAACTGGACAATTCATACTTGAACATCACAGTGTGCATTACTGAAATAAACAAGGCACATGTTAACTACAGACAACCTAATATATCCATTGAAACTGGTGCTGATGAAATTGAAATTAACAGAGTTAAACATTGCAAGGCAGGTGCTGCTAGAGCAGAGAATGGCCCAGTTGTGTAGAATAAGGTAGGGAAAATAGCTAAGACAGGTTAGGCATGTTTACTACAACATGCTTAATACATCAACCGTACAAAACATAGCCATTGCAACTGATACTTGTAAAATTGAACTGGACAGTTCAACTTGGTAAATCCTGAGGGGTAGTTGCTAGGGCACTTAATCTGGGCCAGAGCCCGCACCAAGTCGGTGGCGTCGGAGGCGAGTTGTTCCTCCGGGTCGACACGCACAGCGCCCACCGCGCCATCGACCGCCATCAGCCCCTCGATCTTCGCGTGATATGTGGTTGGGCTTATGCAGTGATGCTCTAGAGTAGGTGGTGGGAATTTGGAGTCATGAGGGTGTTTCGCAGGTGCCATCTAAGCAATTAGGCCGGGGCGGTGATGGAGATCGGTGGGTTACCTGACTGGATCAGCGAGACTCGTGCAGAACGTAGATGTGGTTGAAGCTGTGGTTGCAGCGGCGACGGCTTGACCTGCCAGGAGGGGGGAAAGGGTGGGGAGATACTGCAGAAATGTGATGGGTGGGGATGGGGTGGGAGGAATAAATTCTGAAATTGCGCGCCTACTAAAATTTTTGCTGCGAAACTTGAAACTTACTCGGGGGAAACACACAACACAGACGAAGCGCATAGAATACTCGTGTGCGAGAAAAGAGAAAACTGGCGGATTCCATCTCCAAAAAATTGTACATGTGTAGTTGATTAAATCAGTCACGGGCGGTCGTGATGGTACGTGTGCGATATTAGAAAACATCGCACACGTATCTGACTTATGGATCAGTAACGCACACGGTACGCCATAGCAACCGTGTGTTTTGTGATCTTCTAATAATTATTATATCTATTAGCATCTACAGCCGCAACATGCAACTTTAAAAATATCTTTCATTGTAGTAGGGCTATCAACATACATGAACGAGGCGAAGTTGACACTCGATGAACAATCATTAGTTTATGAAATGCAATCAAATGTCAACATGTGTCGGTGTACTAAAGCATGGGTGCCATCGTACCCTGACTTGTGCACATGCAGTTGTAGCCTTCCTCGCGGCAAGGGCTTGACGGAGGATAACTATGACCCAAGACTTAGAATAAACAAGACCGTGAAGAAGACCTCAAGGCAGGTCATCGAGAAGTACTATTCTCGTACTAAAGATCAAGATTACCGTTGCCTGCAAGCTTCGTACCGGCAAGGTGAAGGCCAAGACTCCGGTTGCCGGCAAGCTCCGCGCCGGCAAGCTCGTTCTGTCCCGTTACCGCTCCACCTCATCATCGGCTAGATAAGCATGCATGATAGGTGTCGAGCGGGCAGGCAGTCAACGCAGCTGGCCAGGGCACGTGTCAGCATGCCACGCCTGGATTAACTTTAATGACACCCGTCCCTGGGACGTGTCAAGGTGACAAGAGGGCGCCAGGACCGGTGGTACAGATCTTTTACCCAAGGCCTCGCCTCCCCGATGTAGCACCTGACGGTGCATTTAATGTGCTTGTCTTACCCCGTCTGGAGATAGACGTGGTGACGGTGCAAGTTACTATTCATACTCTGTAAATGACCATGTTAGCCTTTGTGGTGACCCCTTGGCCTATAAAAGGAGGCCCACGGCTACACTTAGAATGGTCGACTCTTAGCTCAACTACACGCTGTAGCTGCACTTCCCGCGCATGTTGCCGGCAAGCTGCGCTCTTTGTAACCCTTGAGCTCACATACAATCAAACCACCAGAACAGGAGTAGGGTTTTACGCTCATAGCGGCCCGAACCTGGATAAATCATTGCTTGTGGTCATATCTACTAGCCCTGCTCTTTGTAGTATTTTGATCCCACTCCCGAACTGCAAAGGGATCCTCTCGATCCCATAGGTCGTTGTTTTCCCACGACATCTTTGGCGCGCCAGGCAGGGGGGCTCGTATTACGAATCTGTGTTCGTAGTTTGAGTACCGGCTCCATCACCTTCACTGATGGTGCCCAAGAAGAAGATCGGAGCCACGACAGCTCCCACCACCTCCAAGCTGCCTTCCCAGGCGTCTGGAGACGGCGCGGGCGGCGCAGTCGGCGCGGGCGCTACGGTTGGGACGGCCGGCGCAGGAGGCGCCAGCGGTGCGGGTGTCCAGCATCCCCACCATGCCGGCGAACCCAGCCACCACACCGGAGACGGCGCAGACGGCCAACTCCAACATCCCACTGGTGAGCCTGTTCATCCCAGTATTACAATTCGGACCGGTGTGAACCAGGACCCCGTCGCCGCGACGTCCAAGGACGGAGCGGCGACGTCCAACAACGCTGCGGCAGGACATGTGCAGCGACCATCGCAAGATGGGTGCACCACGCTTCCCCGCGGCGCTGGCGGTCCTGGACGGCGTCAAGCCGGCCCTGAGCATCGTTCTCACGATGCTCAGGTTCCACCATCACCACGCCAACTAGTTGGTGAACATGCGCCGCGGTAGCAGGTAGACGATGAGCTCCCTCCCGGCCCTGCCAGGAGTCAAACGCCGTCCTGTTCTGTGTTTCCCGTCATGCCAACCACGGCGGCAGAGGCTATGGCGTGAGTTCAAATGCTTTTGAACTTCCCGCCAGCCCCAGACAAAATGGAAGAATGGAGGGCCATGATCCAGAGCCTCATCAGTTTTGCCGATCCCAGCAAAACACAGGATGTGGGCCCCTCCAAACGACCACTCACAGTGCCGGCAGGACCAACTGGCTGCCGTGCAGGAGACGGTGCACCCACAGTGCAGTCGCCTCCATGTCAACAACCACAGTGGAGGCAAGCTTGCCGATCGGATGACCAGGACACTATGTCCATGGCGTCATTGGATCCGCGGGGCCGCCAAGACCAGCGCCAAGTGCTCCACGAGCGACAATGAGGATGCCCGCACGAAGATTGAGCGGTGCCGGGAGGCACATCGTCAGTCAGACGACCGTGCCGGGCCGGTAGCGTACGTGCCAGTGCCAGGGTACCCTGGGTGCTTACCTTACGAGGTAGGCTGCCCAGCGTTCACCCATGAGCTGCGGCAGGTTTGCTGGCCATCCACCCGTCCCTTCAATGTAACACCCCAAAATTTTCTCCTTTGAATTTTTAAAATCTTTTCTTTAAAATAAATTTTCTTAGGATCATTAGGGCTTTTCTTCTTTTTTAAAAATCCTTATTAATTTTTAATTGGGTTTCAAAAATTTTAAAACAATTTTAATTGATGGTTTATTACTTGAGTAATTATTTTTGGGAAGATCAAAAATATTTTCCCTTTCAGGAAAGTTTTTGGATAAAAAAAATTATTCCAAGGAATGGCCATTTCACTCCTTTCAAGCACTTCTAAATTCTTCCAATAATTTTTCTATCACTTCTAAATTATCATTTAGGTCATTCTCACATTCTAGGACAGTATCCAATACTCTCCTTCCCCACAAAAATAATTTTCTCATATTTACTAAATTCCAAAGTTGGAATTTCAATTAATTCTAGTTTGTTTAATTTACAAAGGAACTATATTTTTCCTAATTCTTCTGCACCCACAAAAATTATCCTGGCTACTAGATAGTATCTACACTCCATTTCACCATAAACATTGGGTTCCACAGTTCAAAAATTTCAAATCTCATTCAATTCAAATTTGGACCAGATTCAATTTCTCTGGTCAAAACCTATTTTTAATTGCTCCAAAAATTCTGAAACTTTGCCAAACTCTCTTTTATGCATCAACACCTCACCACAAAAATTCCCACAAATTCCTAAAATCCCTAGAACCCTCTGGCATTTCAACATGCACTTGGTGTGCACACTATTCATCGCTGTCAGAAAGTTCAGAAAACAGAAATTCAGAGAGAGAGAGGGATCGATGCCGTGCACTTCTCATCTTCCTCTCTCCCGCATGGCGTCGCCTCCTCTCATCTTAAATGAGACGCCAGGGACCCCCTGGTCAGTGCCTCGCCGCCGACAGAACAGGAGGTGGCCGGTGCAACGGCCACCGTCCTTAGCCGCGGCAACCGAGCGGATCGGCTCAACTCCGGCCGCCTTCACTCCTCTCTGCTGCTCTCCCGCCTACCCTCTCCTCCATGTGGCACCTCCTCCGCAGCGTTGCGCGCCGTCCACACCGCCCCGGCCCCGCCTGGCAGTCGCCAGAGCCGGTCACCGCCACCACACCCGTACGGGGGGGCTCGCCATGGATAAGGCCGTAGAGCCTGAGTTCATCCGCGCTGACTCTTCCAGATAACTCCGTCAACCTCTCTGATCATTCACCGAACCTCGCCACCATCCATAACCACCTCGCCGGCCGGATTAACTCCGACGTGATCCGCCCCGCACTGGACCTCCTCGGATCGCCTATAAAAGGCCCTCCCGGGCCCCGTAGATCACCCACACCACACCCACACCATCTCAATCGAGCTCCCGTGTACTTCCCCGACCTCGGGGAGGTCTTCTTCTACCTCTCCGGCCACTCGATCCGCCGTGGGAGCCGAGAACATCTCGTCGCCGTTAGGCCACCACCACCTCCCAAACTCCACCAGTCGTCATCTCTCGCACCCACTCATCGATCCTGCGCTTCAATTCGGTGCTTCCACGCCTCTCCGACGAGATCCGCAACCACCCGCCGCCGCCATCCGCCGGAGAAGACCTCGCCGTCGTTCTGGTGCTCGTCGGTGACCACCACCACCACCCACCGATGCGGAAGGACACCCTGAACACGTTTGTGTCCTCGCCGCCCTCTGGAACGCCGGTGATCGTCGCCGGTGATCGCCGCATCTCTGCTGTATACGCGCGCGAGAGCGTTTGAATTTCAAACCTGACGGGTGGGGTCCACCCGTCAGCGTTTTAACCTTTTTTGATTTAAACGAAAGCATATTCTGTCTGCTTACGCTTTTTGCACTGGAAGGCGTATTCCGCCCGAAGCGTTTTCTGTTTAAGCCACACAGGGACCTGCTATTTTGCAGAAAAGCCCCTGGTTTAAAAACCTTGATAACTTTTTAACCACAACTCTGTTTTTATTGATTTTTTTTGAAATTCTTATTTTACACTCTAGTTTTTTTAGTATTTATTTGAAAATATTTTGATACAACTTTTGGTACTGTTGCAAAAATTTGAATTTGAATTTTCCAGAAAACAAAGAGGGGGACTTCGCCGATAATTTCGAGGGATCACTTTCTGACTACTTTGAGCAAGGCAAGCATTTTTGGACTTGGTATATGGTGATTGCATACACGTTTGCATCCATTCGAGATTTCGCCGGTGATATGGTGAATTGCATGTGCATGCATGGTCATGTCATTTGTGCATTGCTTGCATTTCACTCAAGAATATTTCTACCGTGAATAAAAGTTGTGAGAATTCAGGAGTGTGTCTCCTGCCATGGACGTGCTGGTGAGCACGGGTCATGTTATGACACGACGGTGCCACTGTGGCATGTGAGACATGCCAGTCATAATAACAGCACCTCCTGAGTTGACCTAGATCGAGTCTTGTTCCGTCAAGCCTAGCTAAATACTGTGCTGCCACGGGTCTTCCCGCGAGGGGAGTTCGGTTTAGTAAGTTGCTAACCCCTGTCCGTGTGCACACCACATAGAGGGCCACGATGAGGGTTTCCACGGCCATGGACTAATGCCAGTCATCGGGTCAGGGGGCATGGGTGTATCCGGCTGGGCCGAGAGGGGGCACCCCTTGTAATCCGCGTGTATGAATAGTGATCCCATGCTAGTCGAGACGATGGTCTCCCCGACTTAGAGTTTTTCTGGAACAATGCTTTGGGTGATTCCTGGCATCCGAAAGGTTAATCTGGTGTGTGCTAGTCAGGCGTGTTTTCAACCCAAAGACCGTAATGAGAATTAGCCAGCGTCACGGTGCTGGCAAAAGAAATCTCATACACGTGGGTAAAGAGTAAACCCTCTGCAGAGTTATATCAATTCGAATAGCCATGTCCACGGTCAAGGACGTTAGCTGGGCAGGGTCAAGTGTCGGTCCCGGTGTCGGTCTTCGGAGGAAATAATTAAATTGATCATTATTCAATTTTGCAGGATAATTATTGTCACCACTGATGTCAGCATAAATATTATGGTTATCATGAATATTATTGTGGACTAACCTTTTCTTTTATGTGCATTTCTGAGTATTTCATGGGATGGCTAGACTACCCAGATACTCAGTTTTATTTTCTTTCTGAATATCTCTTAGGATGGCTGGACTACCCGAGATATTCATTTTATTTTCTGAGTACCTCATGGGATGGCTAGACTACCCAGATACTCACTTATTTTCAAGACCTCTCGAGGCATCGCTTTTAGACACCCGTTTGGCATTTCTTTTCAAGACCTCTCGAGGCGTCGCTTTTAGACACCCGTTTGGCATTTCTTTTCAAGACCTCTTGAGGCGTCGCTTTCAGACACCCGTTTGGCATTTTTTTGGATTCTCGGGCGGTCCTGTCTCGCCCGATGTTCCATTAACATTCCTTGTTTGTCACTAAAATTTTATTTTCATTCTTCCGCACCATATTTATACTTATCATGCCATGATTAAATTTCAGTCAACATATGCATAACATTTAATCCATCATGAGCATATGCATTCGGTATATCTTTCGTTCATAATGTTTGCGAGTACATTCCAATGTACTCACAGGCTTGTCCCTGGCTTGTTAATTTGGCCAGACCTGGAGGAAGATGAGCTTGTGGAGGACGAGTGCACTAGCGAGCCCGACGCTTAGAGGTGTTCCCAGTCAGTCAGCCTGTGGTCACGGAGTTGATGTCTACTACACAACTTATTCTTGTACACTCGTGTTGGGTCTCCAAGCGCAGAGTTTTGTAGGACAGTAGCAATTTTCCCTCAAGTGGATGACCTAAGGTTTATCAATCCATGGGAGGCGTAGGTTGAAGATGGTATCTCTCAAACAACCCTGCAACCAAATACAAGAAATCTCTTGTGTCCCCAACACACCCAATACAAAGGTAAATTGTATAGGTGCACTAGTTTGGCGAAGAGATGGTGATAAAAGTGTAGTATGGATAGTAGATATAGGTTTTTGTAATCTGAAAATATAAAAACAGCAAGGTAGCAAGTAACAAAAGTGAGCACAAACGGTATTGCAATGCTTAAAAACAAGGCCTAGGGTTCATACTTTCACTAGTGCAATCTCTCAACAATACTAACATAATTGGATCATATAACCATCCCTCAACGTGCGATAAAGAATCACTCCCAAGTTCCTATTAGAGGAGAACATAAGATAGAAATTGTTTGTAGGGTACGAAACCACCTCAAAGTTATCCTTTCCGATCGATCTATTGAGCTATTCCTATAAGTGTCACAAACATCCCAAGAGTTCGTACTAAAATAAAACCATATGATACACCTCAACCAACTCTAATGTCACCTAGATACTCCAATGTCACCATAAGTATCTGTGAGTTGATCATACGATATGCATCAAACAACTTCATAATCATAATATTCAATCCACACAAAGAACTCCAAGGAGCACCCCAAAGTTTCTATCGGAGAAAAGATAATGAAAACGTGCATCAACCCCTATGCATAGATTACCCCAATGTCACCGCGGGAATCCGCGAGTTGAATGCCAAAACATATATCAAGTGAATCAATATAATACCCCATTGTCACCATGGGTATTCATATGCAAGACATACATCAAGTGTTCTCAAATCTGAAATATTCAATCCGACAATAACGAAACCTCAAAGGGAAAAGATTCGATTCATCACAACAAAGATAGAGAGGGAAGAAACACCATATGATCCAACTATATTAACAAAGCTCGCGATACATCAAGATCGTGCCATGTCAAGAACACGAGAGAGAGAGATCAAACACATAGCTACTAGTACATACCCTCAGCCTTGTGGGTGAACTACTCCCTCCTCGTCATGGAGACCGCCGGGATGATGAAGATGGCCTCTGGTGATGATTCCCCCCTCCGGCAAGGTGCCGGAAAAGGGCCGTAGATGGTATTTTGAAGGTACAGAGGCTTGCGGCGGCGGAGTCGAAGTTCTAGGGTTATTTCTGGGGGTTTCTCTATTTATAGGATTTTTCAGCGTTGGAATCACGTCAAGATGGGCTAAGATGGGCCCATGAGGTACATGGGCACGCCACCCCCCCTGGCACGCCCGGTGCCTCGTGGGCACCTCGTGGCTCTTCTGGTCCTTCCACGAAGCTTCTAGTGTCTCTTTTGTTCCAAAAAAAATCGTCAAAAAGTTTTAGCTCATTTGGAGAACTTTTATTTCTGCACAAAAACAACACCACGGTAGTTCTGCTGAAAACAGCGTCAGTCCGGGTTAGTTCTAATCAAATCATACCAAAACCATATAGAATTGTTATAAACATGGCATGAATACTTCATAAACTATAGATACGTTGGAGACGTATCAGCATCCCCAAGCTTAATTCTTGCTCGTCCTCGAGTAGGTAAATGATAAAAGAAATAATTTATGAAGTGTGAATGCTAGCATAGTGCATAAGTTTGATCAATGATAATTTCAATCACTTTTCCTAGCATCATAACAGCAACTTTTTCTCATAAAACTCATTAGGGTAAAGTAGCAATTAAAAACAGAAATTTGATGTGGAATGCTACCTATCACAATCATCATATAATCTTTTCTTTTGTTGCATGGACACTTAGACTTGAATGATTCAAAGCAATAGTCTATAATTTGACATGAAGACATAAATACTCAAGCATACTAACAAGTAACCATGTCTTTCAAAATATCAATGCTAAAGAAAGTTATCCCTAGCCCATTATGCTCAATCATTGATCCATTCATGAAACACACTCAATATTAGCTACATCCAATGCACAAGTATGACAATAGTGCTCTCTATTTGGTGCTTTATAAGAGAAGACGGAGACTCAAAATAAAAATAAAAATTGCATAAAAGTAAATAGATAGGCCCTTCGCAGAGGGAAGCAGAGATTTGCTAATGTGCCAGAGCTCAAGGCTTAAATTAGAGAGATAAAAAATTTGGGAGGCATGCTTTTCCTGTCAACGAAAACGAACGAGAATTCCCAATATCTTCCATGCTAGATACATTATAGGCGGTTCCCAAACAGAAAATAAAGTTTATTCCTTTTCCACCATTCTTTCACAATCCATGGCTAGCCGTATCCACGGGTTCCCTCCATACCAACACTTTCCAAGGAATTTATTATTATCATCATATAAGATTTTTCATTTCATTTCAGGACTGGGCATCCCTATTACCTGCCACACTCTCGTGCAATGACAAGTGAATAAACACTCATCGTGAGAATAACCCACCTAGCATGGAAAATATTGGCCAACCCCTTCCGCCTCATGAGTGGTACGGGCACACAAAACAGAAAAATTATTTTGAAAATTAGAGTTGGCACACGTAAATTTACTTGGAACGACATGGAAATACCGCATATAGGTAGGTATGGTGGACTCATCTGGCACAACTTGGGTTTAAAGAGTTTGGATGCACAAGCAGTATTTCCGCTTAGTACAAATGAAGGCTAGCAAAAAGATTGAGAAGCAACCAACCAAAAAGCGAAAACGGTCATAAACATGCATTGAACATAACTAACACTGAATAATGCACCATAAGTAGGATATAACTTCGTTGCATAACTATTGACTTTATGTGCATGCATAGGGAATTACAAACCTTAACACTAATATTCTTACTAGATCACAATTACTCACTAACATGACTCACATATTATCATCTCCATATCGCAAAACTATTGCAAGGAATCAAACTTATCATATCCAATGATCTTTCATGAAAGTTTTTTATTATATCCCTCTTGAATATTCATCACTTTGGGACCAAATTCATATCTTAAGTATATTTCCATTACTATTGTCAACTCTCAAAATAATATAAGTGAAGCATGAGAGTGTATGTATTTCTTCGAAACATAATCATCACCGTGCTCAAAAAGATATAAGTGAAGTACTAGAACAAATGGCAAACTACTCCAAAAAGATATAAGTGAAAATCAAATGAGTAGTTAAGTAAATAGGTAGCTATGTGAGAATTCTCTCTCATTTAAGATTTCAGATCTTGATAATTTTATTCAAACAACAAACAAAACAAAAATAAAAGGACACTCCAAGAATAGCACATAACATGTGAACAAGTAAAAACTTAGGCTAACCGATAGGTGTTGATGAAGAAAGGTGGGATGCCAACCGGGGCATCCCCAAGCTTAGTTGCTTGAGACTTCTTAGAATAAATACTTGGGATGCCGGGCATCCCCAAGCTTGAGCCTTTGTGCCTCCTTAATTCCTCTCATATCACGGTTTCCCTAAATCTTAAAAACTTCATCCACACAAAACTCAACAAGAACTCGTGAGATAAGTTAGTATAAATCAACTCAAAACCTTAACATTCTCTACTGTAGAAAATCACTAAAATTATAATTAAACATTGAATACTAAATGCCTCTGCATATTTAATACTCCTATCCTCAAATAGAAACATTAAACAAGCAAACATATGCAAACAATGCAACTATAACAGCAATCTGCCAAAACAGGACAGTCTGTAAAGGGTGAATATGAATTCATACTTCCCTAACTCCAAAAATTCTGAAAAATTACCACGTGACACAGGACTCATGCATTCTTACTGTGAAAAAATGTCAGATTTTTATCATGTTCTGACTATTCAGGAATATTCTGGACATAACAGAAAACTTTCTGTTTTCAAACAGCAACACATGAACTTGCAAACTGAGCATGGTAAAGGCTATAATTGGCATTTTATTGAACTAAAAGATACAAAACATGATTATTGATAACACCAAGCAAATATCAACAGAATAAAATGTTGCTCCAAGCGAAACTCATATTATGTGACGAATAAAAATATAGCTCCGAGTGAGGTTACCGATAGTGTTGAAGACGAAAGAGGGGATTCCTTCCGAGGCATCCCCAAGATTAGACGCTTGAATCTTCTTCGAATTTTACCTTGGGGTTCCTTGGGAATACCCAAGCTTAGGGTCTTGCCACTCCTTATTCTCCTCGTATCGATATCTCACCCAAAACTTGAAAACTTCAATCACACAAAACTTAACGGAACTTCGTGAGATAGGTTAGTATGATAAAAATAAATCATCCACTTAGGTACTGTCAAGACAAGATTCATAATTGTTCTCACATAATTACTACTGTATTCTATAATTTCCACAATTTATATTACTCAATATAAACTATGAAAACACTAAAACAAGCAAACTATGAATCGAAAACAGAATCTGTCAAAAACAGAACAACGTGTAGTAAGCGATTTAAAAACCATACTTCTGTACCTCCAAAAATTCTGAAAAATTAGGAAAACGTAAAACATTTGTAACCCAATACTGTGTAAAAATTTCAGAATTTTTTCACTAACAATACAGAATAGAAATTCCATCACTGGACACAAAAGTTTCTGTTTTTGCACAGAATCAAATCAACAAGCATCCACACTATCCCAAAGGCTTTACTTGGCACATTATTGAAAGAAAACATATAAAACATGATTAATACAGTAGCTTAATCATGTGGACACACAAAAACAGTAGGTATAAGTATTGGGTTGTCTCCCAACAAGCGCTTTTCTTTAATGCCTTTTTAGCTAGGCATGATGATTTCAATGATGCTCACATAAAGGTAAATAATTGAAACACAATGGGGGCATCATGAAACATATGGCAAGCACATTTAAGCCTAACCCACTTCCTATGCTTAGTGATTTTGTGAGCAAATAGTTTATGGGAGCAAGAATCAACTAGCATAGGAAGGCAAAACAAGCATAACTTCAAGATTCTCAACACATAGAGAGGAAACTTGATGTTGTCGAAATATGTAGAAGCATATATTCCTCTCTCATAATAATTTTTAGTAGCATCATGAATGAATTCAACAATATAAGTATCACATAAAGCATTCTTTTCATGATCCACAATCATAGAAATTTTATTACTCTCCACATAAGCAATTTTATTCTCATTCATAATAGTGGGAGTATCATATGAAACTCGAATACTATAAATTGTTTCCACATTAAAAGAGTAATGTTCAGTAAAAGGGTATTCATAATTATGACAAGTTTTATAAATATAATCATCACTACTTTTTATAACATAAGTTTCATCACAATAATCATCATAGATAGGAGGCATGAAATCATCATAACAAATTTGATCATTCAAAGTAGGGGGACTAAAAAGATCATCTTCATTAAGTATAGCATCTCCAAGCTTGGGACAAACATCAATTGTGGCAAATAAATTCTCAAACATGTCATTCTCATCAAACATAGCATCCCCAAGCTTGTGGCTTTGCATATCATAAGGATAATCACTATTATCATCGATAGTATGAATAGCACCAATAGTATAACAATTATTATCATCACAATTTTCTAAGTTGGTGCCAAAAAGATTTTCAAGATTATAAGAAGTATCATTATTCTCCCAATCATAATCATCATAATGAGTAATAGGCATAATAAAATCATCCTCAATAGTTCCTTCGGACATTGTACCATAAGACAAAGAAGCTATATCATCATCAAGTATATTATCTTCCACAATTATTTTTGATTCACTCTCATGAGGCACAACAATAATAGGAGCAACATTATTTGGGAGGGATACCTTTTTACCTCTACTCTTTCTTCTTTTCTTCTTCTTCACCACATCATGTGTGGGTTTAATCAATTTTTTTCGAGCTTCTTATTGATGAGATTGGTTGAATAGGAAGCTCCTCCTCGTCACCTATTTCATCATGAGAGACAATAGGAGGTAAAGTGGAAATCTTTACCCTTTCATTAGTGTTCCTTTTATATTCTATTGGTTTTCCCATCTTTCTGTAGTTGGCAATATAAGCATTCTCATTGCAATTTACCACACAAAACATATAGATTTCCTCTAGATTAGTTTCAATGTTGTCTGTGAGAATGAATACTTCAAACCAACTATTTTTATGTGTCAATTCCTCACACTCCAAAAATAGATAAAGCTCGTTATATAGTTCAAGGGCGGTCAAGTCATTACAATATTTAGCCATGATTCGATCATGAAAAAGTATGCATTGCAAATTAAGGTGACCAACTTTATTGCAAAGTTCACAAGTAATGGGATGAAGAGAGCATAATTTTGTAGCAAATTCATCTATCACTTTGAGCAAAAAATTGGTTCTATCATGTTTATGCTTCTTACAAAATCTATCATCCCTATAAGGCATGTCTTCACAAACTTTATGCACTCCACAAAAATTGACATGCTTATAAGAAACATTTTTGTCATGACTAGTGCAATCATCATTAGTATTTTGGATATTCATAGAATTCATACTAACAACATTTCAATCATGCTCATCATTCAAAGATTTTATGCCAAACATTTTATTGAATTCTTCTTCTATCAATTGAGCACAATTTTCCGCTCCATCATTTTCAAGAAAGACATGATAAAGACGAATAATATGAGGCAACCTCAATTCCATTTTTTTGTAGTTTTCTTTTATAAACCAAAATAGTGATAAAACAAGAAACTAAAAGATTCGATTGCAAGATCTAAAGATATACCTTCAAGCACTCACCTCCCCGGCAACGGCGCCAGAAAAGAGCTTGATGTCTACTACATAACTTATTCTTGTAGACTCGTGTTGGGCCTCCAAGCGCAGAGTTTTGTAGGACAGTAGCAATTTTCCCTCAAGTGGATGACCTAAGGTTTATCAATCCGTGGGAGGCATAGGTTGACGATGGTATCTCTCAAACAATCTTGCAACCAAATACAAGAAATCTCTTGTGTCCCCAACACACCCAATACAAAGGTAAATTGTATAGGTGCACAACTTCGGCGAAGAGATGGTGATAAAAGTGTAGTATGGATAGTAGATATAGGTTTTTGTAATCTGAAAATATAAAAACAGCAAGGTAGCAAGTAACAAAAGTGAGCACAAACAGTATTGCAATGCTTAAAAACAAGGCCTAGGGTTCATACTTTCATTAGTGCAATCTCTCAACAATGCTAACATAATTGGATCATATAACCATCCCTCAACGTGCGATAAAGAATCACTCCCAAGTTCCTATTAGCGGAGAACATAAGATAGAAATTGTTTGTAGGGTACGAAACCACCTCAAAGTTATCCTTTCCGATCGATCTATTGAGCTATTCCTATAAGTGTCACAAACAGCCCTAGAGTTCGTACTAAAATGACACCATATGATACACATCAACCAACTCTAATGTCACCTAGATACTCCAATGTCACCACAAGTATCCGTGAGTTGATCATACGATATGCATCAAACAACTTCATAATCATAATATTCAATCCACACAAAGAACTCCAAGGAGCACCCCAAAGTTTCTATCGGAGAAAAGATAATGAAAACGTGCATCAACCCCTATGCATAGATTACCCCAATGTCACCGCGGGAATCCGTGAGTTGAATGCCAAAACATATATCAAGTGAATCAATATAATACCCCATTGTCACCACGGGTATTCATATGCAAGACATACATCAAGTGTTCTCAAATCTGAAATATTCAATCCGACAATAATGAAACCTCAAAGGGAAAAGATTCGATTCATCACAACAAAGATAGAGAGGGAAGAAACACCATATGATCCAACTATATTAACAAAGCTCGTGATACATCAAGATCGTGCCATGTCAAGAACACGAGAGAGAGAGATCAAACACATAGCTACCAGTACATACCCTCAGCCCCGAGGGTGAACTACTCCCTCCTCATCATGGAGACCGCCGGGATGATGAAGATGGCCTCCGGTGATGATTTCCCCCCTCCAGTAGGGTGCCAGAAAAGGGCTATAGATGGTATTTCAAAGGTACAGAGGCTTGCGGCGGCGGAGTCGAAGTTCTAGGGTTATTTCTGGGGGTTTCTCTATTTATAGGATTTTTTCAGCGTTGGAATCACGTCAAGATGGGCTAAGATGGGCCCACGAGGTACATGGGCATGCCACCCCCCTGGCGCACCTCGGTGCCTCATGGGCACCTCGTGGCTCTTCTGGTCCTTCCACGAAGCTTCTAGTGTCTCTTTTGTTCCAAAAAAATCGTCAAAAAGTTTCAGCTCATTTGGAGAACTTTTATTTCTGCACAAAAACAACACCACGGTACTTCTGCTGAAAACAGCGTCAGTCCGGGTTAGTTCTAATCAAATCATACCAAAACCATATAGAATAGTTATAAACATGGCATGAATACTTCATAAATTATAGATACGTTGGAGACGTATCAGGAGTCTACCACATGTATCATCCGCAATGCTTCCGCTTCACAAATAAAATAGTCAAGCCTCACACTGATGCTTGGCTCTACCTTATTGTATCAGTGTGTAGCTTCACCACACCACTGTCATATTCTGCCACTGTCATATTCTGCCACTGTCATATATTGACAAGTTTGTAATAGATTGTTGAGCACTCTGGCTCAACCCTGTGTAATATTATGTATGTACTGGTTATCTATATCAAGGAAGTCCACCAGTTGTTCTGATCTTGGGGCTGGTGTGACTTGAGGCTATTCTGTGATTTGTTCCAGAAATGGGCCTGACAAACCTTGGTATCAGAGCCAGGCTGACTGTAGGAAGCCCTAGGCACGAACGCTAGTAATAGAGTCAGTACTAACATTTTTAGCATGCATCTTATGCATTGTAACAAATTTTCCTTGGTCATCATATACTTATGACATGACTATTTGGATTTTTTGTCTACTACTGTAGATGTCTGGCAGCAACTGTCCAGCCCAGATTTTCGCCAACGAGCCTGCGGGATTTTCCCGTCTTCTCGTCTTCATCGCCAGAGTAGTGGTGGGGTCTCCGAGTAGTCCGGAGTACACCATTTATCCAGACAGGATTTCAGACACTCTGACTATGTACCAAGCGTCGGTATTTATTCGGGGTGGCAATGCCATGCCACATCGCAACTATCGCTTTGTGGGGAGAGTCATGCCTACTGAGAGGCATGCTATTCAGATGGCTGCCCGAGAGGCCATCGCTCGTTTTAGGGACATCCTTCCTGTCATGCAGACACGTCCCTATCTTTACCTTCCATGCCATGTTCCATACACTGGCCACTATGCTTTCTCCTGCACCGCGGGAGAAAGGGATGAGGCTATTGAGCCCCTTGTTCAGTACATCATGGCTTTAGAGTCAGTCTTCACCTCACTAGTGGACGACTATCTTGCTGCACGGATGGACTTAGCTCGTGTGAGGATTCCTCGCAGGAGTGAGTTCCGTACTCCGTCACCACATGCTCCTCGCATTCCGACTCCACCATATGACCCTCCTACTCGTTCCGTGATCCGACGCTCATCTCCGAGCGATGGGTCTAGTCGCTTGGCTGCTCCCATTCCGGTTAGAGCTGCACCGCCTACGAGCACAGTGCCACCACGAGCAGGCGAGGCATCGACAGCTGCCCGACTGGAGACCATACTCGAGGAGGAGGAGGAGGTCTAGTCTTCAGCACCTCGTCTGGGACTTACCCTCAGCAGGGCCTACGATGTTCCAGACACTCCGTGATGGCAGACGAGGCATTCACACCGCATTCGTCTTTTATGGAAGCGTAGCTGTAAAATATTTTCTGTTTCTTTTCCTTTTGTAAGATGGCGAGTAGTAGCCTTGGACTGCAGCATGCTACGAGGATGGAGTAGCGCATTAGTTAAATAAGCGGTCATGTAAGCGTCACGGCTTCGGCGAGCATATTGTATAATTAAATTATGCATGTATAATTAAATCCTGCATGTATAATTAAACCCTCATGTATAATATAACCGCTACTTGTATGCACTTACGTTTTGGGGGGAAATTATTTTCAGTCTCTTAAAAATTTATTTCTTTCCATTATGATTTCTTTTCTCATCGGTGTTACACAAATACCCCAGAAAGAAAATGCATCGTCCCTGGACACGTTCCATGCCCAGTCCGCCAGAGGACAACTTTGCACAGATGGGAAATAATTTCACACAAGGACAGACAAGTCAGCAGAGCAATGATTCATCATTTTCACAAGTATGTCGTCTGTATGTGCAAAGCCAGCAACAGCACCAGGAAATGATGCAACACTTAATAAATATGGGGAATCACCAAGGACAGCATCAGCCCAGATCAAAATTATCTGAGCTCCATAGGACCAATCCAACTGTCTTTTCTCACACAGACAAACCTCTGGAGGTAGACGATTGGCTGCGTGATATGGAAAGGAAATTGGTCATCGCTTAATGTACGGACCAGGAAAAAGTGCTATATGCTCCGCACTATTTTTCTGGGACAGCAGCATCATGGTGGGAGAATATATGCCACACGCATCCCAATGGGGCAGATATGACATGGGAACAATTCAAGGAAAATTTCAAGGGAGCACATATCCCCAACAGTATTATGAAATTAAAGAAAAGGGAATTTGAGGATCTCAAGCAACGAGGCACCACGGTAACTCAGTACCTTGACCAGTTTACTCAGCTAGCTCGGTACGCCAATGATGAGTACATGACGGAAAGCAAAAAGATGGAGAAATTTCTTGATGGGCTTGTTCCATCTTTAAAGTGCCAACTGGTGGTTCATACTTTTCCAGATTTCAAGACACTGGTAGACAAGGCAATTATTCTGGAAAATGAGCACCGCAATATAAATGAGATTCGCAAGCGCCGCATGAACCAGTCAGCACCAGTTCGCAACAACAGGCCTCGAAATGAATTTCAGAGGCCTGTGGCACCCCGACCAGCAGTTCGAACACCACGACCGCAACAGAGCCGCAACACTTTCAACAACAGGTCCAAGGACGCAATATTTCGTCCAGGCATCACTTGTTATGCTTGTGGAGCAGAGGGGCATTATACCAGGCAATGCCCAAAGCAGGGGAATAATGTCCCGAAGCCCAACAACAATGGCTGCAGTACTAATGCAGCTCCGCGACACAACAACTTCAATAACAACCACAAAAAGGGGTAGGTTAACCACGTGACCTTTGAGGAAGCACAGAATGCACCGGACATCGCGTTTGGTACATTCCCTGTCCACACAATTAATGCTACATTTTTATTTGATTCTAGAGCTTCCCATTCGTGCATCTCTAAAAGATTTGCCTCGAAGAATCAATTTTCTCTTTCGCCTTTGAAAAATTCAATGGTTATTTAGTCCCCGGGATCGAAGCAAAGCACACAATGGTACTACAAGGATGTGAATATTGAAATACAGGGGATGAAGTTTTTAGCAAATCTTATTGTATTGGAAGCAGTCGATCTGGATGTCATTTTGGGAATGGACTGGCTGACCACAAATAAAGGTTTTATAGACTGCTACAACCGTACAGTGACTCTCACTAATTATCAAGGGAAGACTATCAAATTTGGTACAAAGGGAATTTCTACTTCGCATGGAAAATTAAATCAAGTGGACATGACAGAATTAAGCAAGGTGCCTGTGGTATGCGAGTATCCAGATGTATTTCCTGAGGAGCTACCAGGCATGCCTCCGGATCGTGAAATTGAATTTGTTATTGAGCTAGGACCTGGAATGGCACCCATTTACAAGAAGCCTTATCGAATGGCTCCGATAGAATTGGTTGAGCTGGAGAAACAAATTAAGGAATTATTGGAAAAAGGCTATGTTCGACCCAGCTCATCACCATGGGGATCACCGGTTTTATTTGCTAAGAAAAAGGACGGTACCCTAAGGCTATGTATTGACTATAGGGCACTTAATATGGTTACCATCAAGAATAAATATCCCCTACCAAGAATCAACGATCTGTTCGACCAACTGGCAGAGGCCAAGGTTTTCTCAAAAATAGACTTGAGGTCAGGCTACCATCAATTAAGAATCCGATCATCAGACATACCCAAGACTGCCTTTACCACCAGATACGGATTATATGAGTTCACTGTGATGCCCTTCGGATTGACCAACGCTCCTGCTTATTTTGTGCACCTCATGAACAAGGTTTTCATGAAATATTTGGACAAATTCGTGGTTGTGTTCATT
Source organism: Elymus sibiricus (assembly GCA_039707655.1). NCBI lineage: Eukaryota > Viridiplantae > Streptophyta > Magnoliopsida > Poales > Poaceae > Elymus > Elymus sibiricus. The sequence goes on from CM077676.1 coordinate 285,299,242, forward strand.
GACGATATACTTATTTATTCCAAGACACCAGAAGAACATGAGCAACATCTTCAAATAGTCTTGGAAGAATTACAGAAAAATCAATTATATGCCAAATTCAGTAAGTGTGAATTTTGGTTACGAGAAGTTGGTTTTTTGGGACATGTACTGACGCAGGATGGAATAGCAGTGGACCCAAATAAGGTAACAACTGTCTTAGGATGGAAGCAACCCACCAACATGACTGAGGTCATGAGTTTTCTTGGTCTGGCTGGCTACTATCGATGATTTATTGAAGGATTCTCCACCATAGCCAAACCCATGACTCGGCTACTCAAGATAGATAAAAAGTTTGAATGGACTGAAGCTTGCGAGAAAAGTTTCCAGGAATTAAAGAAAAAGTTAACAACGGCACCTGTTCTGATCATGCCAGATGTGCACCGGAATTTTGAAATATACTGTGACGCTTCCAGGAAGGGTCTTGGATGTGTATTAATTCAAGATGGAAAGGTCGTAGCATATGCTTCAAGACAACTATCACGACACGAAGAAAATTATCCTACCCATGATTTGGAACTAGCAGCGGTGATACATGCACTCAAGGAATGGCAACATTTTCTCCTTGGAAATCGATGCGAGATATACACGGATCACAAAAGTCTTAAGTATATCTTCACCCAACCGGAATTAAACCTACGACAGCGTCGCTGGTTCGAGTTAATCAAGGATTATGATGTGGGAATGCATTACCATCCGGGTAAAGCAAATGTTGTGGCAGACGCCCTCAGCCGAAATCCATGCACCGACAATGACCGTGTGCAATTCTCACAGCATGAGTTCAACCAGGAATTTGCGAAACTCAACATGGTTCTGGTCACGGAAGGAACCATTGCTCGCCTTGAAATAAAACCAACTTTGGAAGACCAGATCAAAGAAGCTCAGAAAGGACACCCCAGTATTGAGGGGATTAAAAGGAAAGTAAATTTAGGCAAGGCATCTGAATTTACCATCGACACCTAGGGAATTTTGTGGTACGGGAAAAGATTATGCGTACCCAATAAGGAAGAGCTGAAGCAACAAATTTTGGCAGAAGCTCATACCACCCCGTACTCCATTCACCCAGGAGGAACCAAGATGTACAAGGGTCTACAAGAAAACTTTTGGTGGCATGGAATGAAAAGGGATATAGACGTATATGTGGCACGTTGTGACTCTTAACAACGTGTAAAAGCAGAACACCAGAGGCCAGCAGGGTTGTTACAGCCACTCAGAGTGCCTGAATGGAAATGGGATGTGATAGGAATGGATTTTATTGTTGGATTACCAAGGTCACGACACGGAAATGATGCTATCTGGGTTATCACAGATTTATTAACCAAGGTGGCACATTTCATTCCGGTAAAAACAACATATTCTACACAGAGGCTTGCTAGGTTATACCTCTCCTGAATTGTTTGCTTACATGGAGTACCCAAGACCATAGTCTCTGACAGAGGCACTCAGTTTGTCTCTAGGTTTTGGGATCACCTGCCGCAAGCCTTAGGGACGCAACTGGTATTCAGTATAGCATATCATCCACAGACAGGAGGACAGACTGAACGGGTAAATCAAATATTGGAAGACATGCTGAGAGCTTGTGTTCTTACTTATGGAGCCAGCTGGGAAGATAGTTTACCATATGCAGAATTTTCATATAACAACAGTTACCAAGCCAGTCTAAAAATGTCACCCTTCGAAGCTCTATATGGACGGAGGTGCCGTACCCCTCTCAATTGGTCTGAAACCGGAGATAGCCGAATCTTAGGCCCGGAAGTTCTCAAAGAAGCAGAAACAAAAGTAAAACTCATCCGAGACAGACTGAAAGCAGCTCAAAGCCGTCAGAAGAGTTACTATGACCAGAAACACCGTCAGATCAGTTTTGAACCCGATGAATATGTGTATCTCAGAGTGTCTCCAATGAGGGGATTACAGAGATTTAAAGTCAAAGGAAAATTGGCACTGAGATTTATTGGACCGTTCAGGATAATTGCAAGGAGAGGCAAGGTTGCCTACCAGCTGGAGCTACCCGCAGAACTATCGGATGTTCATGATGTGTTTCACGTGTCACAACAAAGGAGATGTGTCAGTAACCCGGAAAAGCAAGTTCAGCATCAGGATCTGGATATCCAGCCAGACCTTACATATAAGGAACACCCTATAAATTTTTTGGAGGAGTCTGAACGAAGAACCCGTCAGAATGTGATAAAGTTTTACAAGGTTCAATGGAGTAATCATACCGAGGAATAAGCAACATGGGAACGGGATAGATCATCTGAGGACAGAATATTCGTACCTATTTGAGGGACAGCTAAAATCTCGGGGACAAGATTTTTCTGAAGGGGGGTAGGTGTTGTAACACCCCAAAATTTTCTCCTTTGAATTTTTAAAATCTTTTCTTTAAAATAAAATTTTCTTAGGATCATTAGGGCTTTTCTTCTTTTTCTTCTGTTTTAAAAATCCTTATTAATTTTTAATTGGGTTTCAAAAAAATTAAAATAATTTTAATTGATGGTTTATTACTTGAGTAATTATTTTTGGGAAGATCAAAAATATTTTCCCTTTGAGGAAAGTTTTTGGATAATAATAAAAAAATTATTCCAAGGAATGGCCATTTCACTCCTTTCAAGCACTTCTAAATTCTTCCAATAATTTTTCTATCACTTCTAAATTATCATTTAGGTCATTCTCACATTCTAGGACAGTATCCAATACTCTCCTTCCCCACAAAAATATTTTTCTCATATTTACTAAATTCCAAAGTTGAATTTCAATTAATCCTAGTTTCTTTGATTTACAAAGGAACTATATTTTTCCTAATTGTTCTGCACCCACAAAAATTATCCTAGCTACTAGACTGTATCTGCAGTGCATTTCACCAAAAACATTGGGTTCCACAGTTCAAAAATTTCAAATCTCATTCAATTCAAATTTGGACCGGATTCAATTTCTCTGGTCAAAACCTATTTTTAATTGCTCCACAAATTCTGAAACTTTGCCAAACTCTCTTTTATGCATCAACACCTCACCACAAAAATTCCCACAAATTCCTAAAATCCCTAGAACCCTCTGGCATTTCAACATGCACTTGGTGTGCACACTGTTCATCGCTGTTAGAAAGTTCAGAAAACAGAAATTCAGAGAGAGAGAGAGAGGGATCGATGCCGTGCACTTCTCATCTTCCTCTCTCCCGCACGACGTCACCTCCTCTCATCTTAAATGAGACGCCAGGGACCCCCTGGTCAGTGCCTTGCCGCCGACAGAATAGGAGATGGCCGGTGCAACGGCCACCGTCCTTAGCCGCGGCGACCGAGTGGATCGGCTCGACTCCGACTGCCTTCACTCCTCTCTGCTGCTCTCCCACCTACCCTCTCCTCCATGTGGCACCTCCTCCGTAGCGTCGCGCGCCGTCCACACCGCCCCGGACCCGCCTGGCAGTCGCCGGAGCCAGTCACCGCCGACACACCCGTACGGGGAGGGGGGGGGGAGCTCACCGTGGATAAGGCCGTAGAGCCCGAGTTCGTCCATGCTGACTCTTCCAGATAACTCCATCAACCTCTCTGATCATTCACCGAACCTCGCCACCGTCCATAACCACCTCGCCGGCCGGATTAACTCCGACGTGATCCGCCCCGCACTGGACCTCCTCGGATCGCCTATAAAAGGCCCTCCCGAGCCCCGTAGATCACCCACACCACACCCACACCATCTCAATCGAGCTCCCGTGTACTTCCCCGACCTCGGGGAGGTCTTCTTCTACCTCTCCAGCCATCCGATCCGCCGCGGTAGCCAAGAACATCTCATCGCCGTTAGGCCACCACCACCTCCCAAACTCCACCAGTCGTCATCTCTCGCACCCACTCATCGATCCCACGCTTCAATTTGGTGCTTCCACGCCTCTCCGACAAGATCCGCAACCACTCGCCGCCGCCGTCCGCCGAAGACGACCTCGCCGCCGTTCTGGTGCTCGCCGACAACCACCACCACCACCCACCGACATGGAAGGACACCCTGAACACGTTTGTGTCCTCGCCGCCCTCTGGAACGCCGGCGATCGTCACCGGTGATCGCCGCATCTCTGCTGTATACGCGCGCGAGCGCGTTTGAATTTCAAACCTGACGGGTGGGGTCCACCCGTCAGCGTTTTAACCTTTTCCGATTTAAACGAAAGTGTATTCTGTCTGCTTACGCTTTCTGCGCTGGAAGGCGTATTCCGCTCGAAGCGTTTTCTGTTTAAGCCGCACAGGGACCTGCTATTTTGCAGAAAAGCCCCTGGTTTTAAAACCTTGATAACTTTTTAACCACAACTCTGTTTTTATTGATTTTTTTTGAAATTCTTATTTTACACTCTAGTTTTTTTAGTATTTATTTAAAAATATTTTGATACAACTTTTGGTACTGTTGCAAAAATTTAATTTTAATTTGAATTTGTATTTTCCAGAAAACGAAGAGGGGGACTTTGCCGGTAATTTCGAGGGATCACTTTCTGACTACTTTGAGCAAGGCAAGCATTTTTGGACTTGGGATATGGTGATTGCATACACGTTTGCATCCTTTCGAGATTTCACCGGTGAAATGGTGAATTGCATGTGCATGCATGGTCATGTCATTTGTGCATTGCTTGCATTTCACTCAAGAATCTTTCTACTGTGAATAAAAGTTGTGAGAATTCAGGAGTGTGTCTCCTGCCGTGGACGTGCTGGTGAGCACGGGTCATGTTATGACACGACGGTGCCACTGTGGCATGTGAGACATGCCAGTCATAATAACATCACCTCTTGAGTCGACCTAGATCGAGTCTTGTTCCGTCAAGCCTAGCTAAATACCGTGCTGCCACGGGTCTTCCCGCGAGGGGAGTTCGGTTTAGTAAGTTGCTAACCCCTGTCCGTGTGCACACCACATAGAGGGCCACGATGAGGGTTTCCACGGCCATGGACTAATGCCAGTCATTGGGTCAGGGGCAAGGGTGTATCCGGCTAGGCCGAGAGGGGGGCACCCCTTGTAATCCGCGCGTATGAATAGTGATCCCATGCTAGTTGAGACGATGGTCTCCCCGACTTAGAGTTTTTCTGGAATGATGCTTTGGGTGATTCCTGGCATCCGGAAGGTTAATCTGGTGTGTGCTGGTCAGGCGTGTTTTCAACCCAAAGACCGTAATGAGAATTAGCCAGCGTCACGGTGCTGGCTAAAGAAATCTAATACACATGGGTAAAGAGTACACCCTCTGCAGAGTTATATCTATTCGAATAGCCGTGTCCACGGTCAAGGACGTTAGCTGGGCAGGGTCAAGTGTCGGTCCCGGTGTCGGTCTTCGGAGGAAATAATTAAATTGATCATGATTCAATTTTGCAGGATAATTATTGTCACCACTGATGTCAGCATAAATATTATGGTTATCGTGAATATTATTGTGGACTAACCTTTTCTTTTATGTGCATTTCTGAGTATTTCATGGGATGGCTAGACTACCCGGATACTCAGTTTTATTTTCTTTCTGAATATCTCTTGGGATGGCTGGACTACCCGAGATATTCATTTTCTTTTCTGAGTACCTCATGGGATGGCTAGACTACCCGGATACTCACTTATTTTCAAGACCTCTCGAGGCGTCACTTTTAGACACCCGTTTGGCATTTCTTTTCAAGACCTCTCGAGGCGTCGCTTTTAGACACCCGTTTGGCATTTCTTTTCAAGACCTCTCGAGGCGTCGCTTTCAGACACCCGTTTGGCATTTCTTTTGGATTCTCGGGCGGTCCTGTCTCGCCCGATTCTCCTCATTTATATTTTCTTTTGGGATTCTTGGGCGGTCCTGTCTCGCCCGATGTTCCATCAACTTTCCTTGTTTGTCACAAAAATTTTATTTTCATTCTTCTGCACCATATTTATACTTATCATGCCATGGTTAAATTTCGGTCAAAATATGCATCACATTTAATCCAACATGAGCATATGCATTCGTTATATCTTTCGTTCATAATGTTTGCGAGTACATTCCAACGTACTCACAAGCTTGTCCCTGGCTTGTTAATTTGGCCAGACCTGGAGGAAGATTAACTTGTGGAGGACGGGTGCGCTAGCGAGCCCGACGCTTAGAGGTGTTCCCAGTCAGTCAGCCTGTGGTCACGGAGTCTACCACGGGTATCATCCGCAATGCTTCCGCTTCACAAATAAAATAGTCAAGCCTCACACTGACGTTTGGCTCTACCTTATTGTATCAGTGTGTACCTTCACCACACCACTGTCATATTCCGCCACTGTCATATATTGACAAGTTTGTAATAGATTGTTGAGCACTCTTGCTCAACCCTGTGTAATATTATGTATGTACTGGTTATCTATATCAAGGAAGTCCACCAGTTGTTCTGATCTTGGGGCTAGTGTGACTTGAGGCTATTCTGTGATTTATTCCAGAAATGGGCCTGACATTCAAGTCAGAGCTACCCGAGAAGTACGACGACACGCTCAGTCCGGCAGAGTTCCTTGGCATCTACACCATTGCGGTGCAGGCTGGCCGGGGGGTGCGATGACATGCTTCTAGCCAACTACTTTCCATTGGCGCTTAAGCCCAACGTTAGATCATGGGGGATGAACTTGCCGGAGGGCCCCATTTCCTCTTCGGCGGATCTATGCCATCAATTCATGGGTGCCTACCAGGGTGGCCACAAGCTCCCTGGTCAGGAGAGCGATTTGCATGTGATCCCCCAGAGAGATGGCGTGACCCTCCGCAAGTACATACAGAGGTTCAGCCGCGTGCACCACAACAGTCCTGATGTTCATCCCGCAGCCATTTGCATCGCATTCCACATGAATGTACGCAACCGCAGAATACGGTCTGAGATGAATGTCATGAAGGTCAGGACCATCAACGAGTTGTACGCCTTGGCGGACAAGTGTGCCCGTGCTGAGGAAGGGAGGTGACTCCCTGGGGAAGATGCTGGCGCCGAAGTCGACTTCGAAGACGACGACGCAGATGACGCATCGACCCCGCAGAAGAAGAGTCGGAAGCGCAAAGGCAACATAGTGATGGCAGTGGAGAGCCCCGGTAACGCCAACGCTGCCAAGAAGTCCAAGGCAGAAAGCCCTGACAAGGAGGTTGCTGGATGCGCTGACTGCCGGGAGGCTGCGGCGGGCGACAAGAGTGGCAAGACCGGTGGGCCCTACTGCAAGATCCACCGTACCAAGGGCCACGACCTCCAGGAGTGCCGGCAAGTAGAGCAGCTTGCCCAGAAGCAGAAGCAAGAGTACGAGAAGCGCGACAAGGAGAAGGGCCAGGATGGTGCTGGTGGGTCCGGCAAGCAGAACCATGGTGGCCGAGGGGGCCGCCGCGACAAGGCCAAGCAGCCAAAAGAGAAGGCCACGCAAGGCAAAGACGATGATGATGAGGATGAAGATGAGTCCGACAAGGAGTTCCAGAACGCGGTGGATGCCATGTGTGTTGACGGAGGCGCATCTTTGCACTCCTTGCACCGGCAACTGAAGCAATGGATCCGCGAGGTGAATGCCGCGAAGCCCATGATGGAAGCGCAGAAGCCACTCAAGTGGTCGCACGCGCCCATTGTCTTTGATGCCGAGGATCACCCTGATCACACCACTGCGGTCGGGTGTTTGCCGTTGTTGGTTTTGCCAACAATCCGCAACCTCAGGGTGACAAAGATGTTGGTTGACGGTGGGGCCGGCTTGAACTTGATCTCTCCTGATGTGATCAAGAGGCTGCAGATCCCCGACAAGGATCTTGAGGAGACCGACACGTTCCAAGGGATCAGTCCAGGAAGGAACAAGCTGAAGGGCCAGATCACGCTGCCGGTCACATTCGGCAGTGACCTCAACTATCAGACGGATAAGATCATCTTCGACGTCGTCAAGATGCCCCTGCCCTACAATGGCATTCTGGGTCATCCGGTGCTGGCCAAGTTCATGGCCGCGTCGCACTTCGCCTACAATATCATCAAGATGCCAGGGCCGATGGGGGTCCTCACCATCAAGTCGAATCACAAGGACGCAATCATCTGCATCGACAAGCTCTACCGGGAGGCAGTTGCAGCACCTGCCGACAAGGCACCTGCTCCTACCGGCAAAGCTCCCGGGGGGAGGAAAGAAGAAGAAGAAGTCTGACAAGACCCCTGATACAGACTCCGGGAAGCGCACTTTAGAGTGCAGCATGCCCGTCAAGGACATACCAGAGAGCTCTACCGGTAAGAGCAAGAAAGCCAAGGCCTCTGCGCCGGCGACCAAGCAAGTTTCTGCGAGAGAGGATGGGACAAGTGGCACTTTTTCTGTAAGTGCCACTCTCGGTGACAAATAGGAAAGCGAGCTCGTTGCCTTCCTACGGGCGAATGTCGATGTGTTTGCTTGGCAAGCATCTGACATCCCTGGTGTTCCTAGGAAGGTAATTGAGCACCACCTTGCTGTCTGCCCTCATGCAAGACCCGTCAAGCAGAAGGTCAGGAAGCAAGCCTTGGAGCGGCAAGAGTTCATTGCCGAAGAGATCAAGAAGTTGGAAGCAGCAGGTCTAGTCAGAGGAGTGCTACACCCTACGTGGTTAGCCAATCCAGTTGTAGTGCGCAAGGCGAACAGGAAGTGGAGGCTTTGTATGGACTTCACTGATATAAATAAAACCTGTCCAAAGGACCATTTCCCTTTGCCGCGGATCGACCAGATTGTAGACTCCACTGCCGGCAGTGATTTACTCTCTTTCCTTGACGCCTACTCTGGTTATCATCAGATCTTTATGGACAAGGAAGATGAGGAGAAAACCGCATTCATCACTCCATGTGGCACATACTGTTTTTTGCGTATGCCTTTCGGATTGAAGAGTGGTGGAACAACCTTTGCCAGAGCGGTCCAGATTGGTTTTGAGCCACAGCTGCACAGAAATGTGGAAGCCTACATGGATGACATTGTGGTCAAAACCAGAGACAAGTCAACCCTGATCCAGGATTTGGAAGAGACGTTTGCGAACTTGCACAAGCTCAACCTGAAGCTCAACCCCGAGAAGTGTGTGTTCGGTGTTCCGTCCGGCAAGCTTCTTGGTTTCTTTGTGTCTCAGAGAGGGATTGAAGCCAACCCCAACAAGATCAAAGCAATTGAGCAGATGGAAGCACCAAGACGCGTCAAAGATGTCAGGCGTCTTGCCGGCTGCGTTGCCGCCCTCAGCAGGTTCATCTCCAAATCGGTTGAGCGCGCCTTGCCGTTTTTCAAGATATTGAAAAAGGCAGGGCCAGTGAACTGGACTCCGGAAGCGGAGGCCGCGCTCCAAGATTTGAAGGAGTACCTGTCCTCTCCGCTAGTCCTAGTTGCGCCTAGGCCGCGAGAAACGTTGCTGCTATACTTAGCGACGACGAATCAAGTGGTTAGTGCTGCACGTGTGGATGAAAGAGAGGCTGTTGAGGAAGAGGTAGCAGCCGCAGAGCCACGACCCGACAAGCCAGAATCTTCTCCGGCAAGGTTAGGTGCCGACAAGCCAGAGATTGTGCAAGCCAGCCAGCCAGATCAGCAAGTTGTGAAGAAGAAGATGGTGCAGTGCCCAGTTTACTTTGTCAGCTCCCTCTTGCAAGGGGCTAGGTCAAGGTACTCTGGTGTGAAAAAGTTGCTTTTTGGCCATCTGATGGGCTCAAGGAAGCTGCGCAATTATTTCCAAGCACACCCAGTTACCGTCGTCACTCGCTTTTCGCTGCAACGCATCTTGAGAAATCCAGAAGCAACCGGCAGGATTGTGGGGTGGGCGTTGGAGTTGTCAAGCTTTGATTTGAAGTTTGAGAGTACCTCAATGATTCAGAGCAGAGCCTTGGAGGAATTCATTGCAGAATGGACTCCGACGCCAGACGAAGAAGTTCCAGAGACCTCTCTCCCTGGCAAGGAAACAGTTAACGATTGGATCATGTACTTTGACGGTGCTTTCACGCTGAAAGGCGCCGGTGCTGGCGTGCTGCTTATAGCACCCACCGGAGAGCACCTGAAGTACGTGCTTCAGATGCACTTTCCCAAGGAGCAGACCACCAACAACACTGCTGAGTACGAAGGATTGCTTGCCGGTCTGTGCGTTGTAATCGACCTTGGTATTCGGAAGCTAATTATCAGAGGCGACTCGTAGTTAGTGGTGAGGCAAGTCAACAAGGATTACTAGAGCCCTTTGATGGAGGCATACGTCGATGAGGTGAGAAAGTTGGAAGAGCACTTTGACGGTCTGCAAGCAGAGCATGTTCCACGTGCCTAGAATTGGATTGCCGACGACCTGTCAAAGCTTGCCGCTCAAAAGATGCCTGTGGAACTAGGAACTTTTGTGCTCCATCTGACTCAGCCATCCGTTACACCATCAAGACTGGCGAAGAAGAGAAAGCAAGATGTTGGTGGGTACTTTCCGGTAGAGCTGCCGGCAGCCGCCAAGAAAGTGGATACCGCCAACAAGATACCCTTGGCCGGTGAGCCGCAGTTTTCAGCAAGCCAGATCCTTGCCGTCAAAGCAAGCGCTCCCGTAGAGGAAGAAACGCCTTTAGACCTTGTCGTCGAGCCATAAGCTTCGGCATGGGCACAGTCAATTGTCCAGTTCCTTCAGACAGGAGATCTTTCCGATGAGCAAGAGGATGCAGAAAGAGTAGCCCGTCAATCAAGGATGTACAAGTTTGTTGACAACATTCTATACAGAAAGAGACCAAATGGGGTGAAATTGAAGTGTATCTACCGGGAAGATGGACAGAGGCTGTTGGAAGAGATGCATGAAGGGATGTGTGGCTCTCATATTGGGTTACGTGTGCTTGTCGGCAAGGCATTTCGTCAAGGATTCTACTGGCCGACAGCCCTTCAAAACACCTTGGCGGTGGTCATCAGATGCGAAGCATGCCAGTTCCACTCCAAGGACATTCACCAGCTAGCTCAAGCCCTCCAAACCATCCCTCTCTCCCGGCCTTTCTCGGTCTGGGGGCTCGACATCGTCAGCCCCTTCCCCCGTGCTACCGGGGGCTTTGAATTCTTGTACGTTGCAATCGACAAGTTTACAAAGTGGCCTGAGGTAGAGCCAGTGAGGAATGTGACGGCACAGTCAGCCATCAAGTTCCTCAAAGGATTGGTTGCCCATTTTGGTGTCCCCAACAGGATCATCACTGACAACGACACCCAATTCACGAGCCGCGCCTTCACAACATATTGCCAAGAGCGTGGAAATAAGATTTGCTACGCGTCTGTTGCTCACCCAAGGAGCAATGGACAAGTAGAAAGGGCAAATACAGAAGTGTTGCGTGGTCTCATGACCAGAACTTTCGATAGGCTGCACAAGTGTGGAAGGCGCTGGGTGGAAGAGTTGCCGGTGGTTCTTTGGTCGACCAGAACGGCGCCAAGTCGAGCCACTGGCCAGACACCCTTCTCCCTTGTTTATGGTGCAGAAGCGGTACTCCCCACAGAACTCAAATACGGGTCACCTCAAGTCTTGGCCATTGATGTCTACTACGGAACTTTTATTCTTGTAGACGTTGTTGGGCCTCCAAGTGCAGAGTTTTGTAGGACAATAGCAAATTTCCCTCAAGTGGATGACCTAAGGTTTATCAATCCGTGGGAGGCGTAGGATGAAGATGGTCTCTCTCAAACAACCCTGCAATCAAATACAAGAAATCTCTTGTGTCCCCAACACACCCAATACAATGGTAAATTGTATAGGTGCACTAGTTCAGCGAAGAGATGGTGATACAAGTGCAGTATGGATAGTAGATATAAGTTTTTATAATCTGAAAATAAAAAAAACAGCAAGGTAGCAAGTAACAAAAGTGAGCACAAACGGTATTGCAATGCTTGAAAACAAGGCCTAGGGTTCATACTTTCACTAGTGCAATCTCTCAACAGTGCTAACATAGTTGAATCATATAACAATCCCTCAACGTGCGATAAAGAATCACTCCAAAGTTCCTATTAGTGGAGAACATAAGAAAGAAATTGTTGTAGGGTACGAAACCACCTCAAAGTTATCCTTTCCGATCAATCTATTGAGCCGTCCCTATAAGTGTCACAAACAACCCTAGAGTTCGTACTAAAATAACACCATATGATATGCATCAACCAACTCTAATGTCACCTAGATACTCCAATGTCACCACAAGTATCCGTGAGTTGATTATTCGATATGCATCAAACAACTTCAGATTCATAATATTCAATCCACAGAAAGAACTTCAAAGAGTACCCCAAAGTTTCTATCGAAGAAAAGAAGATGAAAACGTGCAATCAACCCTTATGCCTAGATTACCCCATTGTCACCTCGGGAACCGCGAGTTGATCACCAAAACATACATCAAGTGAATTAATAGAATACCCCATTGTCATCACGGGTATCCACATGCAAGACATACATCAAGTGTTCTCAAATCTGAAATATTCAATCCGACAATAACGAAACCTCAAAGGGAAAGACTCAATTCATCACAAGAAGATAGAGAGGGAAGAAACACCATATGATCCAACTATATTAACAAAGCTCGCGGTACATCAAGATCGTGCCAAATCAAGAACATGAGAAAGAGATCAAACACATAGCTACTAGTACATACCCTCAACCCCGAGGGTGAACTACTCCCTCCTCGTCATGGAGACCGCCGGGATGATGAAGATGGCCTCCGGTGATGATTCCCCCCTCCGGCAGGGTGCCGAAACAGGCCTCCAGATGGTATTTATTCTGTACAGAGGCTTGCGGCGGCGTGGTCAAAGTTCTAGGTTTATTTCTGGGGGTTTCTCTATTTATAGGATTTTCAGCGTTGGAATCACGCGAAAAGGAGTTACGAGGGGCCCACAAGGCAACAACACACGACCCCCCTAGGGCGCGCCGTGTTGCCTTGTGGCCTCCTCGTGGCTCTTCTGGTCCTTCCACGAAGCTTCGGGGGTCTCTTTTGGTCCAAAAAATAGGTCAAAAAGTTTCGTCCAATTCCGAGAACTTTTATTTCTGCACAAAAAACAACACCACGGTAGTTCTGCTGAAAATAGCATCAGTCCGGGTTAGTTCTAATCAAATCATACCAAAACCATATAAAATTGTTATAAACATGGCATGAATACTTCATAAATAATAGATACGTTGGAGACGTATCAGCATCCCCAAGCTTAATTCCTTCTCGTCCTCGAGTAGGTAAATGATAAAAGAAATAATTTATGAAGTGTGAATGCTAGAATAGTGCATAAGTTTGATCAATGATAATTTCAATCACTTTTTCTAGCTTCATAACAGCAACCCTTTCTCATAAAACTCATCATGATAAAGTAGCAATCAATTCACATGTTATGGTTTAAACAATATATTTTCTTGAAACTTAACAAGCTATGTTCTTAGTCACCAAACAATTTCAATGCATCTCATTTTCAACAAAGTCTAAGTAAGAGCTCCACATACTCAATTATCATATAGTCTTCTATGATTGCTAATACTCAAAGCATATTTTTATAACAAATAGCATCCATCGAACACAGAGAAAGATAGGGGCTTGATGTTTCGCCTCCCAACTCATTTATCATAGAGATAATTGTCAACAATAATAAATCATGATCATATATATTTGAATGGATATATGTGCCTGGATCTATCCCCACCACATGATGCTTGCCAACTAGAGAATAGGTTGGAATAAGAAGTTGACTCAACATAAAAAGTAAATAACATGAAAGTAAATAACATAAAAGTAAATAGAATGCCCCTTCGCAGAGTGAAGCAGGGATTTGTAGAGGTGCCAGAGCTCATAGCTTAAAACAGAGATGAATACATTTTGAGAGGCATGCTTTTCCTGTCAACGTCACGACCGAGAGTTCTCAATATCTTCCATGCTAAACACATTATAGGCGGTTCCCATGCGGAAAGGTATAGTTTACTCCCCCTCAACCATTCAAACACAAGCCATGGCTAGCCGAATCCTCGGTGCCCTCCATACAATCAACTTTCCGGTGGAGTTTTTTTAATCATATATCTTTGTTTTGCGGGACTGGGCATCCCAATTACCGCCCTCTCTCGTGCAATGACTAGTGAATAAACACCCATCATGAAAATAACCCACTTAACATGGAAGATACCGACCACCCTCTGCCGCTTCATGAGCGGTACGGGCACACAAAACAGATGCTTATTTGAATGATTAGAGGTGGCACATGCAAATTTACTTGGAACGGCAGAGTAATACCGTATATAGGTAGGTATGGTGGAAACTCATGGAAGAAACTTGGCTCAAGGATTTTGGATGCACAAGCAGTATTCCCACTTAGTACAGAAATTTTGGCTAGCAAAAGATTCTATACAAGCAACACATGTTGGAGGATCCATAACAATATAACTTCTATGCAAATATACCCAAAAATAACTCATTACGTTGTCTTCCTTGTCCAACTTCAACTAATTTGCTCAAGTTTGAAAATAATTAATGGGTATTCACAATCATAAAAGATGTCCAAGATAATATATTTGTATGTGATATTTCTCTTCCATATACTAATCATTCATGAATTGCTTGTATGACCAATATTGTGACTGTCAAATTTCAATAGATTTTACTTTGAAACCCAATGTGAAATATTACTAAGCATATGGAACATGGATAATTTCAGATTTATGATATTCAATTCATTCAAACATTTACTCAAAGGATATAAGTGAAGCACAAGAATGAATGACAAACTACTCCAAAAGATATAAGTGAAGATCAATGAGTAGTCAAACAATTAAGTAGCTATGTGAAGACTCTCTCCAAATAAAGATTTAAGATCTAAGTATTTTATTCAAATAGCAAACAAAATGAAAATAAAAGGACACTCCAAGAATAACACATAACATGTGAACAAGTAAAAACTTAGGCTAACCGATAGTTGTTGATGAAGAAAGGTGGGATGCCTACCGGGGCATCCCCAAGCTTAGTTGCTTGAGACTTCTTAGCATGTTATCTTGGGGTGCCTTGGGCATCCCCAATCTTGAGCTCTTGTGTCTCCTTAATTCCTCTCATATCATGGCTTCTCCTAAATCTTAAAAACTTCATCCACACAAAACTCAACAAGAACTCATGATATAAGTTAGTATAAATCAACTCAAAACCTTAACATTCTCGACTGTAGCAAATCACTAAAATTATAATTAAACATTGCATACTAAATTCCCCTGCATATTTAATACTCCTATCCACAAATAGAAACATTAAACAAGCAAACATATGCAAACAATGCAACTATAACAGCAATCTACCAAAACATGACAGTCTGTAAAGGGTGAATAAGAGTTCATACTTCCCTAAGTGCAAAAATTCTGAAAAATTACCACGTGACAGAGAACTAATGCATGCTTCCTGTGTAAAAATTTCAGATTTTTATCATGTTCTGACTATTCAGGAATATTCTGGACATAACAGAAAACTTTCTGTTTTCAAACAGCAACACATAAACTTGCAAACTGAGCATGGTAAAGGCTATACTTGGCATTTTATTGAAATAAAATACACAAAAAATATTATTGATAACAGAAATAAAATAAAATGACACTCCAAGCAAAACACATATCATGTGACGAATAAAAATATAGTCCCAAGTGAGGTTACCGATAATGCTGAAGACGAAAGAGGGGATGCGTTCCGGGGCATCCCCAAGCTTAGACACTTGAGTCTTCCTTGAATATTACGTTGGGGTGCCTTGTTCATCCCCAAGCTTAGGGTCTTGCCACTCCTTATTCTCCTCATATCTCACCCAAAACTTGAAAACTTCAATCACACAAAACTTAACGGAACTTGTGAGATAGGTTAGTATGATAAAAATAAATCATCCACTTAGGTACTATCAAGGCACGATTCATAATTGTTCTCACATAATGCCTACTATATTCCATCATTTCCACAATTTATATTACTCATTATAAGCTATGGAAACACTAAAACAAGCAAACTATGCACCGAAAATAGAATCTGTCAAAAACAGAACAACATGTAGTGAGTGATTTAAAAACCGTACTTCTGTACCTCCAAAAATTCTTAAAAATTAGGACAACGTAAACAATTTGTAACCAAATACTCTATACAAATTTCAGAATTTTATCACGCTCCAGTACGGAATAGAAATTCCAGCACTGGATGCAAAAGTTTCTGTTTTTGCACAGAATCAAATCAACAAGCATCCACACTATCCCAAAGGCTTTACTTGGCACATTATTAAAAGAAAACATATAAAACATGATTAATACAGTAGCTTAATCATGTGAACACACAAAAATAGAAGGTATAAGTATTGGGTTGTCTCCCAACAAGCGCTTTTCTTTAATGCCTTTTAGCTAGGCATGATGATTTCAATGATGCTCACATAAAAGTAAAGAATTGAAACACAATGGGAGCATCATGAATCATATGACAAGCACATTTAAGCCTAAACCACTTCCTATGCATAGTTATTTTGTGATCAAATAACTTATGGGGGCAAGAATCAACTAGCATAGGAAGGCAAAACAAGCATGACTTCAAAACTTTCAACACATAGAGAGGAAACTTGATATTATTGCAACTCCTAAAAGCATATGTTCCTCTCTCAAAATAATTTTCAGTGGTATCATGAATGAATTCAACAATATAACTATCACATAAAGCATTATTTTCATGATCCACAAGCATAGAATTTTTACTACTCTCCACATAAGCAATTTTCTTCTCATTCATAATAGTGGGAGCAAACTCAACAAAATAACTATCATGAGATACTTGATTGGCATAATCCAATTGAAAATTAAAATCATGATGACAAGTTTCATAGTTATCATTATTCTTTATAGCATACATGCCATCACAAAAATCATCATAGATAGCAACTTTGTTGTCATAATCAATTAAAACCTCTTCCAAAATAGTGGAATCATCATTAAATAAAGTCATGACCTCTCCAAATCCACTTTCATAATTATTGCCATAAGATTCAACACCCTCCAAAATAGTGGGATCATTAGTACCTAGAGTTGACACTCTTCCAAACCCACATTCATCAATATAATCATCATAAATAGGAGGCATGCTATCATCATAATAAATTTGCACATCAAAAGTAGGGGGACTAAAAATATCATCTTCATCAAACATAGCATCCCCAAGCTTATGGCTTTGCATATCATTAGCATCATGAATATTCATAGAAAACATACTAACAACATTGCAATAATGCTCATCATTCAAAGGATTCACATCAAACATTTTATTAAATTCTTCCTCTAACAATTGAGCACAATTATTGGAATCCTTATTTTCAAGAAAGACATCATATAGATGAAGCATGTGAGGCAACCTCAATTCCATTTTTTTAGTTTTCTTTTATAAACCAAACTAGTGATAAAACAAGAAACTAAAAGATTAAATTGCAAGATCTAAAGATATACCTTCAAGCACTCACCTCCTCGGCAAAGGCGCCAGAAAAGAGCTTGATGTCTACTACGCAACTTTTATTCTTGTAGACGTTGTTGGGCCTCCAAGTGCAGAGTTTTGTAGGACAGTAGCAAATTTCCCTCCAGTGGATGACCTAAGGTTTATCAATCCGTGGGAGGCATAGGATGAAGATGGTCTCTCTCAAACAACCCTGCAATCAAATACAAGAAATCTCTTGTGTCCCCAACACACCCAATACAATGGTAAATTGTATAGGTGCACTAATTCGGCGAAGAGATGGTGATACAAGTGTAGTATGGATAGTAGATATAGGTTTTTATAATCTGAAAATAAAAAAACAGCAAGCTAGCAAGTAACAAAAGTGAGCACAAACGGTATTGCAATGCTTGAAAACAAGGCCTAGGGTTCATACTTTCACTAGTGCAATCTCTCAACAGTGCTAACATAGTTGAATCATATAACAATCCCTCAACGTGCGATAAAGAATCACTCCAAAGTTCCTATTAGTGGAGAACATAAGAAAGAAATTGTTGTAGGGTATGACACCACCTCAAAGTTATCCTTTCCGATCAATCTATTGAGCCGTCCCTATAAGTGTCACAAACAGCCCTAGAGTTCGTACTAAAATAACACCATATGATACACATCAACCAACTCTAATGTCACCTAGATACTCCAATGTCACCACAAGTATCTGTGAGTTGATTATTCGATATGCATCAAACAAGTTCAGATTCATAATATTCAATCCACACAAAGAACTTCAAAGAGTACTGATACATCTCCAACGTATCTATAATTTTTTATTGTTCCATGCTGTTATATTATGAGTCTTGAATGTTTTTATATACATTTACATCAATTATATATCATTTTTTGGGACTAACCTATTAACTTAGTGCCCAGTGCCAGTTGCTATTTTCTGACTGTTTTTGGTTTTACAGAATATCAATACCAAACGAAGTCCAAATGCCACGAAACTTTTTGGAGATTTTTTTTCTGGACATAAGCAACACCAGAAGCTTTGGGAGAAGGCCAGAAGCCCCAGGAGGTGGCCACGAGCCACCAGGGCGCGCCTTGGGGGGGGGGGGCAGGCGCGCCCTGGTGCCTCGTGGGCCCACCTCTGCATCTTTTGACCTAATTCCACCACTATAAATTTCCAAAAATCGGGAAACCAATAGAGGAGTCCACGAAATACTTTTTCCGCCACCGCAAGCTTCTGTTCTTGAGAGATCCCATCTGGGGGCCTTTTCTGGCACTCCGCCGGAGGGGGAATCGATCACGGAGGGGCTCTACATCAACCTTGCTGCCCTTCCGATGATGCGTGAGTAGTTTACCACAGACCTTCGGGTCCATAGTTAGTAGCTAGATGGCTTCTTCTCTCTTTTGATCTTCAATACAATGTTCTCCTCGATGTTCTTGGAGTTCTATCGATTGTAATCACTTTTTGCGGTGTGTTTGTTGGGATCCGATGAATTGTGAGTTTATGATTAGATTATCCATGAATATTATTTGAGTCTTTTCTGATCTCTTTTATGCATGATTATTATAGCTTCATATTTCTTCTCCGATCTATTGATTTGGTTTGGCCAACTAGATTGATTTATCTTGCCATGGGAAGTGGTGCTTTGTAATGGGTTCGATCTTGCGGTGCTCAATCCCAGTGACAGAAAGGGACATGACACGTATGTATCGTTGCTATGAAGGGTAAAAAGATGGGGTTTATTCATGCATGAGTTTACTTTGTCTACATCATGTCATCTTGCTTAAGGCATTACTCCGTTCTTTATGGACTTAATACACTAGATGCATACTGGATAGCGGTCGATGTGTAGAGTAATAGTAGTAGATGCAGGCAAGAGTCGGTCTACTTGTCTTGGACATGATGCCTATATACATGATCATTTACTTGGATATCGTCATGATTATTTGCTTTTCTATCAATTGCCCAACAGTAATTTGTCTACCCACCGTATGCTATTTTCTTGAGAGAAGCCTCTAGTGAAAACTATGGCACCCGGGTCTATCTAAATCATATATTAAAAACACTAAAAATACCTTGCTGCACTTTTCTTTTATTTATTTTATTTTGTATTTTTGTTTCAATCTATCTATCTATCACATACAATTTAATCTTGCAATTGACCGCCGAGGGATTGACAACCCCTCGTTTGCGTTGGGTGCAAGGATTTGTTGTTTGTGTGCAGGTACTGCTAACGAGGGGTTGTGTGATTCTCCTACTGGATTGATAACCTTGGTTTCATAACTGAGGGAAATACTTACCTCTACTATGCTGCATCATCCCTTCCTCTTCGGGGAAAATACCAACGCAAGCTACAAGTAGCAGGATGTATTTCTGGCGCCGTTGCCGGGGAGACATCATCAACATCTATCAAGTACCTTTGCATAAACTCTCATCTCCTTGCATTTCTTTTATTTGCCTCTCATTTTCATCTCCCCCACTTCTAAATAGTTTTTACAAAAATACAAAAATATTTTCCGTTTGCCCTTTTCTTGTTTGCTTCTTTGCTTGCTTGAAGTTGTTATCATGAGTGATTTTGGCATGGCAGAGACTGATGATGGTAGAACTCCTAAGATGGGAAGTTCTACCAATCTTGATGCTAAAACTTTTGTGTTGGGACATTGTAATGTTATAGGAAAAAATGTCATCCAAGAATTCTTTAACTGCATTGGGACCTTGGCTTTTGATGATGCTCCTATACTTAAAGAAACTAAGAATTATGCCGATGCTATTTCCGCACTTATTCTTAAACTTGAAAGAAGATTTATTCACACTCATCCTACTTTGCAAAGATTGTTTTATGAGCTACCTTTTATAAAAGATCCTAGAGCTAAGAAAATAGCCACCCTTGTCCTCATGAATGAATTTGATCACATAGTGCGAGAAGCTAGGGAAATCTTTGATTTTTATGGTATGAACCGTGAAAAACCGGTAATAGATGAGATCCTTTATAATAATGATTACTTGTTGAGATATTTGTTCTGCAATGACCACATCTTTGATGAAAATATTAAAAAGGAAGTTCCTCCTTTGAATATAATCCAACAAGTTTCAATAGAGTTAATAGACAATACTCTTGGATTGTAGCCAGTAATCAAGAGGGATTTACAGATGGACAACTTGCTAATGCTAAAATTTGTATGGATGATGTGTTTCATATTACCTTTGAAAAACCCTCTGATAAAAATACATCTTTGGATAAGAAGAAGAAGGATAATAATACTTGAAACTATGCATTATGCCTAGCTAGGGGCATAAAACAATAGCGCTTGTTGGGAGGCAACCTAATGAATAAAATAAAATTTTACTTTTTGTTTCTGTTATTGTGTGTTTTCACAATTATGCTACTGTTATGATTGTGTTTTTGTGTTTTTAATTAGTGTTTGTGCCAAGTAAAGCCGTTAGGATGATTTGGAAGATAGTATAATTGATGCTGTTTGGAAAACAGAAAGTTTTGCCTCCAATGATGGAATTTTGGTTCTGTACTGGAATGTTAGAAAATTCTGAAATTTTTACACAGTATTGGTATATGAATTTCCCACGTTTTCCTAATTTTTCAGAATTTTTAGAGTTATATAAGTATGGATTTTAAATAGATTGCTACAGACTGTTCTGTTTTTGACAGATTCTGTTTTTGATGCACTACTTGCTTGTTTTGATGAAACTATGGATTGTATCGGGGGGTATAAGCCATGGAGAAGTTAGAATACAGTAGGTATAATGAAAAAATAAAATATGAATGGGTTTTCTTTGTTATACTAACGGATCTCACGAAGGTTTTGTTGAGTTTTGTGTGATTGAAGTTTTCAAGTTTTGGGTGAGATCACGATGGATGAAGGAATAAGGAGTGGCAAGAGCCTAAGCTTGGGGATGCCCGAGGAAGCCCAAGGTAATATTCAAGGAAGAATCAAGCGTCTAAGCTTGGGGATGCCCCGGAAGGCATCCCCTCTTTCTTCTACCAACCATCGGTAATTTTACTTGGAGCTATATTTTTATTCGTCACATGATATGTGTTTTACTTGGAGCGTCTTGTATTATATGAGTCTTTGCTTTGTTTGCTTTTTAGTTTGTCACAATCATCCTTGCTGAACACACCTATTTTGAGAGAGCCACACGTTCATCATAGTTTGTTAGAACACTCTATGTGCTTCAGTTAAATTTTTTGAGCTAGGCAGTTGCTCTAGTGCTTCACTTAAATCTTTTTGAGTACGGTGGTGGCTATATTTTGAAGAAATGAACTCTCATGCTTCACTTATATTATCTTGAGAGTTGACAAGATTAAAATTTTGAATAAATAAACTCTCATGCTTCACTTATATTATTTTGAGAGTTGATAAGATTGAAATTTTGAAGAAATATTTGCACTCTCATGCTTCACTTAAATCCTTTTGAGAGTTGATAATAGTAATGGTAATTTGCACAAGATATAAATTTGGTCCCAAAGTGATGAATATTCAAGAGGGATATAATAAAAACTTTCATATAGATCATTGGATATGACAAGTGTGATTCCTTGCAATAGTTTTGCGATATGGAGATGATGATATGTGAGTCATGTTAGTGAGTAATTGTGATTTAGTAAGAATATTAGTGTTAAGGTTTGTGATTCCCTATGCATGCACATCAAGTCAATAGTTATGCAACGAAATTACATCCTACTTATGGTGCATTATTCGGTGTTAGTTATGTTCAATGCATGTTTATGACCGTTTTCGCTTTTTGGTTGGTCGCTTCTCAATCTATTTGCTAGCCTTCATTTGTACTAAGCGAAAATACTGCTTGTGCATCCAAACTCCTTAAACCCAAGTTGTGCCAAATGAGTCCACCATATCTACCTATATGCGGTATTTCCTTGCCGTTCCAAGTAAATTTGCGTGTGCCAACTCTAATTTTCAAAATAATTTTTCTGTTTTGTGTGCCCGTACCGCTCATGAGGCGGAAGGGGTGGCCAATATTTTCCATGCTAGGTGGGTTATTCTCACGATGAGTGTTTATTCACTTGTCATTGCACGAGAGTGTGGCAGGTAATAGGGATGCCCAGTCCCGAAATGAAATGAAATGAAAAATCTTATATGATGATAATAATAAATTCCTTGGAAAGTGTTGGTATGGAGGGCATCCGTGGATACGGCTAGCCATGGATTGTGAAAGAATGGTGGAAAAGGAATAAACTTTATTTTCTATTTGGGAACCACCTATAATGTATCTAGCATGGAAGATATTGGGAATTCTCGTTCGTTTTCGTTGACAGGAAAAGCATGCCTCCCAAATTTTTTATCTCTCTAATTTAAGCCTTGAGCTCTGGCACATTAGCAAATATCTGCTTCCCTCTGCGAAGGGCCTATCTATTTACTTTTATGCAATTTTTATTTTTATTTGAGTCTCCATCTTCTCTTATAAAGTACTAACTAGAGAGCACTATTGTCATACTTGTGCATTGGATGTAGTTAATATGGAGTGTGTTTCATGAATGGATCAATGATTGAGCATAATGGGCTAGGGATAACTTTCTTTAGCGTTGATATTTTGAAAAGCATGGTTGCTTGTTAGTATGATTGAGTATTTATATCTTCATGTCAAACTATAGACTATTGCTTTGAATCATTCAAGTCCATATGTCCATGCTATAAAAGAAAAGAATATATGATGAATATGATAGGCAATATTCCACATCAAAAATTTTGTTTTTATCATTTACCTACTCAAGGACGAGCAGGAATTAAGCTTGGGGATGCTGATACGTCTCCAACGTATCTATAATTTTTGATTGTTCCATGCTGTTATATGATCAATCTTGGATGTTTTTATATACATTTACAGCAATTATATATCATTTTTTGGGCCTAACCTATTAACTTAGTGCCCAGTGCCAGTTGCTGTTTTCTGCCTGTTTTTGGTTTTACAGAATATCAATACCAAATGAAGTCCAAATGCCTCGAAACTTTTTAGAGATTTTTTTCTGGACATAACCAACACTAGAAGCTTTGGGAGAAGGCCAGAAGCCCCAGGAGGTGGCCACGAGCTACCAGGGCGGGCAGGCGCGCCCTGGTGCCTCGTGGGCCCACCTCTGCCTCTTTTGACCTAATTCCACCACTATAAATTCCCAAAATTCGGGAAAACCAACAGAGGAGTCCATGAAATACTTTTTCCACCGCCGCAAGCTTCTGTTCTCGAGAGATCCCATCTGGGGGCCTTTTCCGGCACTCCGCCGGAGGGGGAATCGATCACGGAGGGGCTCTACATCAACCTTGCTGCCCTTTCGATGATGCGTGAGTAGTTTACCACAGACCTTCGGGTCCATAGTTAGTAGCTAGATGGCTTCTTCTCTCTTTTTGATTTTCAATACAATGTTCTCCTCGATGTTCTTGGAGTTCTATCCGATGTAATCACTTTTTGCGGTGTGTTTGTTGGGTTCCGATGAATTGTGAGTTTATGATCAGATTATCCATGAATATTATTTGAGTCTTGTCTGATCTCTTTTATGCATGATTATTATAGCTTCGTATTTCTTCTCCGATCTATTGATTTGGTTTGGCCAACTAGATTGATTTATCTTGCCATGGGAAGTGGTGCTTTGTAATGGGTTCGATCTTGCGGTGCTCAATCCCAGTGACAGAAAGGGACATGACACGTATGTATCATTGCTATTAAGGGTAAAAAGATGGGGTTTATTCATGCGTGAGTTTACTTTTTCTACATCAAGTGATCTTGCTTAAGGCGTTACTCCGTTCTTTATGGACATAATACACTAGATTCATGCTGGATAGCGGTCGATGTGTGGAGTAATAGTAGTAGATGCAGGCAGGAGTCGGTCTACTTGTCTCGGACGTGATGCCTATATACATGATCATTGCCTTGGATATCGTCATGATTATTTGCTTTTCTATCAATTGCCCAACAGTAATTTGTCTACCCACCGTATGCTATTTTCTTGAGAGAAGCCTCTAGTGAAAACTATGGCCCCCGGGTCTATCTAAATCATATATTAAAAACCCTAAAAATACCTTGCTGCACTTTTCTTTTATTTATTTTATTTTGTATTTTTGTTTCTATCTATCTATCACATACAATTTAATCTTGCAATTGACCGCCGAGGGATTGACAACCCCTCGTTTGCGTTGGGTGCAAGGATTTGTTGTTTGTGTGCAGGTACTGCTAACGAGGTGTTGTGTGATTCTCCTACTGGATTGATAACCTTAGTTTCATAACTGAGGTAAATACTTACCTCTACTGTGCTACATCATCCCTTCCTCTTCGGGGAAAATACCAACGCAAGCTACAAGTAGCAAGTACCCCAAAGTTTCTATCGGAGAAAAGAAGATGAAAACGTGCAATCAACCCTTATGCCTAGATTACCCCAATGTCACCACGGGAATCAGCGAGTTGATCACCAAAACATACATCAAGTGAATCAATAGAATACCCCATCGTCACCACGGGTATCCACATGCAAGACATACATCAAGTGTTCTCAAATCTGAAATATTCAATCCGACAATAACGAAACCTCAAAGGGAAAGACTCAATTCATCACAAGAAGATAGAGAGGGAAGAAACACCATATGATCCAACTATATTAACAAAGCTCGCGGTACATCAAGATCGTGCCAAATCAAGAACACGAGAGAGAGATCAAACACATAGCTACTAGTACATACCCTCAGCCCCGAGGGTGAACTACTCCCTCCTCGTCATGGAGACCGCCGGGATGATGAAGATGGCCTCCAGTGATGATTCCCCCCTCCGGCAGCGTGCCGAAACAGGCCTCCAGAGTGTATTTCTTCTGTACAGAGGCTTGCGGCGTCGTCGTCGAAGTTCTAGGTTTATTTCCGGGGTTTTCTCTATTTATAGGATTTGTCAGCGTTGGAATCACGCGAAAAAGAGTTACGAGGGCCCACAAGGCAATAGCACACGACCCCCCCTAGGGCGCGCCGTGTTGCCTTGTGGCCTCCTCGTGGCTCTTCTGGTCCTTCCACGAAGCTTCGGGGGTCTCTTTTGGTCCCAAAAAAATCGTCAAAAAGTTTCGTCCAATTCCGAGAACTTTTATTTCTGCACAAAAAACAACACCACGGTAGTTCTGCTGAAAACAGCGTCAGTCCGGGTTAGTTCTAATCAAATCATACCAAAACCATATAAAATTGTTATAAACATGGCATGAATACTTCATAAATTATAGATACGTTGGAGACGTATCAGCCATCGATGAGGAGGATCAAGATGAGCTGCGGCAAAATGATGCCACACTCCTTGAGGTAGATCGTTTCCGGGCTGCTGTCCGTGCTACACGGTACCAGCAAGCTTTGCGCTGCTACCATAGCCGCAAAGTGAACGCCAGGAATTTGAGGAAGGCGACCTTGTTCTTCGTCGGATCCAGTCCACAAAGGGTCAAAACAAGTTGACGCCGAACTGGGAGGGCCCTTACCGGGTGGTACGAGTCACTAGGCCCGGCGCAGTCCGCCTAGAGACCGAAGGTGGCACTCTGGTGCTCAACTCATGGAATATTGAGCATCTTCGCAAGTTTTACCCATAAGGCACGGTTGCCGGGCTGCCCGGCAACCTCTTTTGTACAAGTTTGCCGGAAAGGCATGTAAACCTTTGTACAGAGCCGGGCGCAGATCCCGTGCACATAAATAAAGATAAGTGTTTCACAATTCTTTGTCCAAGTACATATTTGCTTATATGTTACAGGCAGCCTTGTGCTACATTTTCCCTTGCATAGGATGATTAACAAACCATCAAGGTTCCAGCCTGCTTGTTTCTCTTCTTTCTTTTTCTCAAAGGACAGAAGGGTTCCTCGCGTACAAGTTTCCCGGGGGGAGTGATGGTATGGATACCGAATGATGTTCAAGATATCGTCTTACGGCAAGAAGCACAGCAAAGAAAAAGCTAAGTTGCAAAACTTTAAAGTAAATTCTTTGTTGTAGTTGCAACTTCTCCTTGAACGATTTTGGCCTTTGTATGAGAAACATGTACGCTAAGGAACCTTGTCGTGATCAACTGCGCTCTTACTTTGTTTCGAGTCCGCTCCGCAACCTAAGTAGCTGCATTGTGATCGTCAAGCGTGACCTTGCTGACAGTGGTACTTCCGGCAGGCTGCTAAGGACCTGTTCCTGAAGCGCTCGCGGCAAGAGTGCGCGCACCGGCAAGTTTCCAGCAAGCGTAGGGTACAATAATCATGCATAGACAGAATAAGACAAGAGAGATAGCATGCATACATCCATCCAAAACACAAGTTATATTACATCAAAGCCAAGTGTAGTTCTAACTTAAGATAGCCTGTCTTTTACATGAACTACACTTGCAACAAGAAACAGCGAAGGGGGCTAATCCTTGCGATCACCCTCAGTCCTCGGGACCTGATGAATCTTGCTGATGAGAGGAGCGACGGCTTCTTCGGCAGTTGTGGTGTCCGTCCCCGGTGGCAAGCTTCTGAAGGCCTTGGGGACGTCAATCCCAGGGTTCCGGCAGATAATCTTGACGAGCATCTTGGAGACGACGTCGCTACAGAATTTGCGAGACTCACTGGCTGTGACGCCCCGAGATCGATACTCCAGATGCCTTCCATTTATTTCCGTCGTTGCCGTGTGCTTCATTTGTTTGTTGCATTCATCATCGCATCATTCGCATTGCATTGACACTCCGTGTCATCATTCTTTTCAAAACTTGCATCCGTTCCTAGTTGCCGCTTCTTCCCGTTGCCTCTGTTGTCTGTTCTGAGACCTAACACACTCGCACGCGCCCGCGGCACCTCCGGAATATTATTTTATAAGTGGGAATAAAATGTTCTCGGAATGGGTTGAGAGTTGGCGTGCGGTCTTATTATATTGTAGGTAGACCGCCTGCCAAATTACGTCCCATTCGGTGATCGTTTGATGCCCCAACGGATAACCAATAGCGGCACTATAGCCGGATAAACGTTGGATGTTTCATTATCCCGAAACTTGTTGCCGGGCTGCCATCTTCCCTCTCTTCTCAGCCCAACAACCTCTGCACAGCCCAACAACCCACCTAGCTAACCCCCTCCATTTTGGACCGTCAGATCGTGATCGGAGGGCTCCGAAACGGCCTCCAAATCCCTCTCCTAGCCCCTCCAGCCTATAAATGGACACCCCCACATCCTAATTTGGAAACCCTAGCCCCCCTAGACTTCTCCTTCCTCCCAACCGCCACCCTTGCCTCAATTTCCGCGCCGCCCTACCCAGCGCAGCCACTTGGCAGCCGGCCACGGGCCGCGCCGCCACCAGCCCTCCACTCCCGAGCCGCCACCTGTCCTCCCCGCGCCTCCCAGCCGCCGCGGCCCGCCTGGGCCCGAGGCAGGCCCGCCCGAGCCCATCTGGGCCCGGGGCAGCCCGCACGCCGCCCTGGAGCGTCCTCTGCCCCCGCGCCACCCCGCCGACCGCCGACCCCGCCGCCTCGGAGCTGCCGCCGCACCGAACCCCGCCGCCTCGCCGCGCCGCTCCTCGGCCCCGCACCTCGTCGCTTGGCCGCACCTTCCCCACGCCGCCCAGCTCCGCCGCGCCGCCCTGCAGCTCGCCGCCGACCCCGCCTCCAGCCAGATCTGGGCCGTCGCGCCCGGATTCGCCTCGCCCCGCACCGGCGAGCTCCTCTGCGAGCGCCTCCGGCCTCCCCGTCGTCGCGCCATCGCCGGCCCGGCCTCGCCTCTCCGCCGGGATGGCCCCGTCCCGGGAAGCCCACGTCCCCCGATCCAAACGGGAACCCACAGCGCGCCGTCCCAGAACCGTCCCGTCCAGTTTCCGCGAGGTCGAAATTCCAGTCCCTGGTTTTTTAATAGCATATGTGCATTTTGTGTGGGCCCTATCTTTGTGCATATTTGTCCGATGGAGATGATTTATATATGTAAAATGCTCTACTCTCTGTGCTCTACATGATGGTTGCTGTTGCATGCATATTAGGACTCATCTACATGTCATAATTCCTGTTGCAAAAGTGCTTCATGATGTTAACTGTAGAAAACTGTTAAGACTTGTCATTTTGTCATTTTTTGCGTGATTTAATGCAAATGTCATATGAGCATCTTGTCAACATGTTTTTGGAGCATTTTCATGTCTTCTTGCTGTTAGTATTTATTTCATGCCATGATATGCCATGATATGACTGCCATGAGCTTGTAAACATGTCTAGTCAATGTTGTTGTTTTAAGTAAAAACTGTCTGTGATAAAACTTGTCAACTTTGCTTGATGGTTGCCACTAATCTAGGGCTCATATGCATATGATTCCTTCATGAGTTTTTCTCTATGTGATGTGAACTTTTATGCCATGCCCTTGGTTGCCATGTAATCTTGCTGTAGCATGTCTCTTTGTTACTCTGAAGTTGCTATCATGATAAAACTGTCAACCTGTTAACAGAATGTTCCACTTTGTAAAAATCATAGCAATTATTCTGTGCATCCTATGACTTTGTGCCAATGGAGTAATTTGAAGATTGCCATGTCTACAGCATGCTCATATAAATTTCATAAATATTAAAATTGCTATGCTTGCTGTTATGTGCTTCCCAAGTCAACATCATAATATAACTGTTGCAATCCTAGACTCTAGAATCAGCATGTTTCATTTGCATATTGTATTGATGATTGCCATGAATCTGTTGCTCCTATGAATATGCCCATGTTGTATGATTTGAGCTCCATGATATGTACTACCATGCTGTGCCATTTGATGTCATGTTCTAGCACTGTAGCATATTTGTTTCTTGCCTCCAACATGCCATCATATTAACTCTGCTCATGTATATGCCATGTTTCCCACTGTCATAATCTGTAGCAGAACATTGCATTTTGCATGGATCATATTGACTTAACCTTGATGCCTATGAACCTGAAAACCTTTAAGATAAATTGAAGTATGTTATGTCTACTTTAAGTGCATATCAAGTTTGTGCACATTGTGCTCCTGTAGCATGTTGTTTTGATGCTTGCTAAGTGTTGTGTTGCTGTTTTGGGTAGAATGTTGTTATAATTTGTGTTGATTGTAATTGTTGAACCGTTGCTCCGTTTTGATCATGTCCTATATGAAACTTGCTTAGAATTATGTGTAGTTTCATATTGTCATGTTGCATCCTTGATTTGAGTGTTTGTGGTTGATGTTTGCATGCATTTTGCATTATTGCCATGTTAAACTTGTTTAGCTCATATCTTCTAGACCGTAGCTCCGAATTAAATGATCTACATATGTAACTTGATTAGAAAAACGTGTAGGTCATCATGATGCATGTTAACTTGTTGTTTAACAACTTTAACATTGTGTTTAACTCAGATCAGTACCAATTTCGAAATTTGCATATGGGGACCTTCCGGATTTGTTGTTTGTGTTTCCGGCCTCATTTAAACTTGCCTAGTTGTATGGATTGCTTATGCTTCATCTCTTGCCATGTTTAACAACATTTAAACTTGTCATGCATCATATTTGGTTGTGCATCATGCCATGTTTATGCTTGTGTGTTTACCATGTTGTTTGCTTCTTTCTGGTTGTGCTTCTCCTCGATAGTTCCTGTTTCGTTGCGATTGTGAGGATTCATTCGACTACGCTGGTTCGGCTTCTTCACGGACTCGATCTTCTTCCGAGCGGGATTTCAGCCAACATGATCATGATCTTGGATATCTCTACTATCTTTGCTTGCTAGTTGTCTCGTTGCTATTGCTATGTTGCGCTTCCTACCACATACATGTCAGCCTCCCATATGCCATGATACAGCCTCTAACCACCCCTACCCAGCAAACCATTGTTTGGCTATGTTACCGCTTGCTTAGTCCCTTTCTTATAGCATTGCTAGTTGCAGGTGCAGTTGTAGGTTGTTCCATGTTGGGACATGGATATGTTGGGATATCACAATATCTCTTATTTAATTAATGCATCTATATACTTGGTTGTGTGTGGAAGGCTCGGCCTTTTGCCTGGTGTTTTGTTCCACTCATGCTGCCCTAGTTTCCGTAATACCGGTGTTATGTTCCTTGATTAGTGTTCCTAACATGCTCAGGGGTTATGGGACCCTCTTGACAGTTCGCTTTGAATAAACGCTTCCAGCAAGGCCCAATTTTGGTTTTAACATTTGCCAACATAAGAATACCAAATTAAATAATTAATTTTGCATAGGGCGTCATGAACCCGGGGATTCTTAATTCAACATAATACAGGTGGGCCAATGCTGATGGTGCTGGTCCAAAACTAGAGCACCGTGCGGGGCCGCCACGGGGAAACTCGAGGTACTGGTTTTACTCGTACGCTTAGCTTATCCGGTCATGCCCTGAGATGAGATACGAGCGGCTACTATCAGGGTGTCGGCACGCCGGGAGGTCTTGCTGAACTTGTTTACCATTGTCGAAATGTCTTGTGCACCGGGATTCCGAGGATACTTCGGGCTGACTCGAGGTTGATCAGGTTTTCTTGAGGTTGAGGTTTTTCCACCGCAGCTTGTGTTGGTTTGTGATGGAACAGGTTGGAACACCCCTGCAGGGTTAAATCTTTCACAAAGCCGTGCCCGCGGTTATGTGGCGACTTGGAATTTTATAACCTCCGGTTGTAGAGAACTTGACACTAATTCTAATTAAAATACACCAACCGCGTGCGTAACCGTGATCATCTATTTTCGAGGGAGTTCGGGAAGAGAACACGGTGGGGTTATGTTTGACTCATAAGTAGGTGTTCATGATCACTTCTTGATCATTACTAGATTGCGACCGTTTATGCGTAGTTACTCTTCTTATTCTTGTACTCGTAAGTTAGCCACCATACAATGCTTAGTGCTGCTGCAACCTCACCACTTAACCATTCCATACCCATTAAGCTTTGATAGTCTTGCTACCCATGGAAATGGGATTGCTGAGTCCTCGTGGCTCACAGATTACTACAACAACAGATGCAGGTACAAGTAACGCGATGATTTGATGTGAGAGCGATGCGCGTTTGCTTTTGGAGATCTTCTTCTGCTTCTTCCTCTTCGTCGATCTTGGGATAGGTTCCTGGTCGGCAGCCTGGGCTAGCAGGGTGGATGTCGTTTGTGTTTTTCGTTTGTTTTCATCCGTAGTCGGATTCTGATCTTCTGTATGGTGTTTGCTATGTATTGATGTATTCATGTGATGATTGTATGTATTTGTCTTCAATATGCGCTTCTATCCCTGGTGGGACCTCCGAGTTCCTCAAAGATAGGACCGCATATTGGGCGTGACACTGGCGAAGTGGGTGGACCTCCCTTCATGATGCTTCTTTTGTATCTCGAGGAGTCCTTCGAAGAAGAGGGAGAGGCTGGCGCTGGTGGAGTCATGCTCACCGACGATGAAGCTATGTTTCTCCTTGTCCATGATGGTCACTTGAGCCGCGACCAGTCCACAGATCCAGGGCTTTCTGGTGCCTGTCGAATGAATTTGCAACATCGACATGCGCAGCTTTCTCTTTCTCCCAGTTTACCAGCAGTTCCCTCTCCTTTTCCCTGCCAACCTCCAGATCCTTCTCCATAGTCCCGAGCTTTGACTTGACGTCATCAATGGAGTTGTTGGCGGTCGAGAGTTCTTGGGCTTTGGCGGCGAGGTCCTCTTCATGCTTCGGTACCTTGGACTCCAGCTCTACCCTGGCGGCCTCAGCGACCTCTGCGGCCTTGACGGCTTCCAGGAGTTTGGCGGCGTGGGCCTCAGCTTGAGTCTCGATGGCCTGTTTGTGGCCCTCCTCTAGCTCTTGGGTCCGCTGTGCAAGCAGGGTCTGGATCTCCTCATCCTCGCCGCGTAGCTTGGCGGCAAGTGCTTCCTCTCGGGCGGCAAGCTCTTGTTCCCTGACGATGAGCTGCACTTCGCGCTCCGTCAACTTGTCGTCCAGGGTCGCTGCCTCTTCCTTGGCAGCATCAAGCTTCTCTTCCTGCCTCTGGAGTATATGGAATTTGCTATTATACCATTGGCGGATCTCTTCCTCCTTCTCCTTCAGCTTCCATTCAGCCAGCTCTATGGCTTGCTGTTGTGCGTGCAGTTTGTCCCAGCGCTTGCCATAGCGGTCTTGCACATCCTTGAAGCCGTTGGCCATCATCGTCAAGAATGCAAGGTCTGCGACACCATCATTGGAGTCATTTGGGACTGCGACACTACTGGAGAAGGATGCCAAGATCTCCGCAATGGTGTCATCGAAAGTGAGCTCCCCGGCACCAGATGTGTTAGGGGCTTCAGATCCTTGCTGCCGACTGGTTGGCCCCAAGGGTCCCGTCAGAGCCCACATATCAGCTGCACTGGGGTGGACGTCGATGCTTGGCCTTTCACTGCCAGCCTCGCCCATCTCAGCGTCTCTTAAGGCGAGCTCAGATGTACTGCCGGAGGGCATGGCAGGCTCTCCGGGGGTTTTCCTGGCCTCCTCAGCGGCGGACGCGGCGGCTTCCGTGGCAGAAATCTTGGCGGCCTCATCAGCGGTGCTCTTCGCTATCTCCTCCATAGATACTTCCCTCTCTTCTGGAGGGGTTGGTTCTGCAGAATGGAGAAGAAGTGGAGAAAGGAGGAATCCAAGAGTCAGATCAAGTTCAAGAAAACAAAAAAAGAAAGATTGACAAGGGCTCCAGTGCACTTGGAAAGAGGGTTACCTTGATGAACACGTGGAGGGGATGCCGTTCTTCCTCCGGCAACTTCAGTTGCGGGCGCTTAGTCCCCGGCAACATTGGTTGCCGGAGGGACCTCCGCACGGATGAGCCCTTCTTGAGGCTCCTCTGGAGGGGGGCTGCTCCTTGCCGGTGAAGATCTTGGTGATGGCCTGGGAGTCGAGGGCGCTGTCAAGGGGTCTACCCCTTGGCGCTCTCCTTCTGGCTGGCTGCTTTCCAACCCCTTGTCGGTCTCCATCGCGGAAGACTCGGCAGCAGTGCTGTCCAGCGAAAACCGCATGTGAACCTCACGTGGGGGGCTCGAGCCGGCAACCTCAGATGAACCCGCACCTTGGTTGGTGCCGGTTGCCGTCTCGTCCTCTTCAGTGGCCCTGGGTTTCTTCGCTAGCGGCACTTCATCCCTGCAAGATCAGAACAATCAAAAAGATCAGTTCAACAATGGAGTTTGGACGATTACAAGAAAAAATGCACGAGGAAGGAGGTGCTTACTCTTTGTCCTCGTCTAGGTCGCTAAGGACCGACAGATCATAGAGAACTGTGTCCCCCATCCCTGCAATCGTAGGTGATGGCGGTGAACTCCTGGGACGCTTCGGGGGAGCTAGGGGCCGCGAAACACCCGCCTTCTCCACGGTTGGCGGGATGGGTCGGTGAGGGGCACCAGCGCGGGAGGGCTGTTGCCGGGAAGGCTGTGCCCGGGGAGCCACGACTGATACCTTGACGGCGGCGAGCTCTTGGCTTGCCGGCTCGGTATGCGCTGCCTTCTTTCGAGCGGGCTTCTTGGCGATGACCATCTTCACCTTGGCGGGAGGAGCGTGAGGTAGCTCTTCTTCCTCTCCCTCCTCCTCTTCGTCCGAAGACCCCTCGGGCAGCTCCTCCTCTTCTTCCCCCTCCTCAGACTCTTTAGCCTGCTCTTCCCCTCTAGCATGCTCTTCGGCATTCCCTTGCGAGTGGCCTCCTCCACTGGTTCCCGGAGCTGTGGCCTGCTCTCCAGCTTGGCTTCCGGTGCCCTTGGCTGCCCGGGAATGAGTTGTCTTCACTCTCTGGAGCTCCTTGGCCCTCAAGGCCAGGAACTCTGCCCGATCATCCTTTGCCGGGTACATCATGTCATCCTCGGCTCCAATGGCCGCCTCCATCAGGCTGGCAAACCAGCTGTCCACATTTTCCTTGCTAGTTCCTCCCATGTGCTCAGAACTGTCCTGGCGTCACAGTCTGGCATCATCGCCAAGATGGAAGCCTTGGTGGTATTGTTGCACAAGGGGAATACTTTCGCCGGCAGGTCAAAGATCCAATCCCTATTGAAGAGCTGGCAAATGAGCTGGTAGTGCTCCATTACCGCAAGTTGTTGTCGGGGCCTGGATGCAGACGCATTGTGTCAGCGGGGCCCTGGTAGTCCCACGCTCGCCGGCCTCCTCTGTGTTGTAGCGGGGCAATCTGACGGCGAGTGAGGTCCGCTCCCACCATCTCGATCATCAAGCCGGCCCCCTTGAGAGCGAGGATCCAGCCTAGCGCCACTCCCAGTTTGGCGTCGTTGGGGTCGACATTGTTCCAGCTGTCGGGCTTCTCAATTCTCTTGGTCTTAAGGTGGCAAAAGGCTGGAAAATCCTGTTGCTTGATCTAGCACCAGTCGGCCCGCCACTCATCCCACTTGGTGTGTAGCTTGCCGTCCAAGTAGTTCTTCTTCGAGTTTCCCCTTGGGACCCAGGCGACACTACCAGAAAGGGCGCCCTCCTCGACCTGGGGGATGAAGAAATGCCAGAACAGAGCAACATTTGCGGCTATTCCCACAAAGTTCTCGCACAGGTGCGTGAAGGTTGCCAGGCAGGTGACCGCGTTGGGGGTAAAATCCAGCAGACTGAATCTGAAAGTATTCATCACCTCAATAAAGAAATTAGAGAAAGGCGGGCATAGACCGCAGTAGAAGTACCCGGCGAAGAAGTGAAATCAATCGTCAGCAGGAGGGAGGGATCCTGGTTGCACTGCTGTGGCCTCATGATCCTGCGTCTTGCTCGCATACACGTGCGCGTAATCCTTCGTCAGGTCATCCTCTATGAGCATCGGCGGGAAAACGGCGTGAGCCCGCCGCTGCGCAGCCTTGGCGGCCTTCTTCTCTTCCGCCGCCGAACTCGGGGCCCTTCCGGCTTTCTTCGGCGCCATGGCGAGATTTGTGGGGGAGGGCTGCGCTGCGCAGTGGCGGAAGCAGAAGGCGTGCTCTGCTCTGGCGGAAGTCTGAAGACGAAGACAACGGCGATGGCGAGATTGGGAGAAGGGGGTAAATGAGCAACGCCCTTCACGGATTCGTTTTTATCGGGAAGGCGCGGGGGCTGGCTCTTTACCGTCCTAAGTGGCTGTGCTTTTCAGGCGCACTACCTCCCCGCGCCCGTTCCATTCCACCTCTCCCATGCTCGCATTTAATGCGCATCTTGGGGGGTGTGGTAACAGAGAAGATTACAACAGTTATCCTCTGCCATGCGTGCCTGTGCACTGTTCGGGCCTAGCCCAACGACGCCTCGCATGCGCGTGTGGCCCAGGCCCAGGGGCTCCTGTCAGTGTACTAAAGCATGGGTGCCATTGTAACCTAACTTGTGCACAGGCAGTTGTAGCCTTCCTCACGGCAAGGGCTTGACGGAGGATAACTATGACCCAAGACTTAGAATAAACAAGACCGTGAAGAAGACCTCAAGGCAGGTCATCGAGAAGTACTATTCTCGTACTAAAGATCAAGATTGCCATTGCCGGCAAGCTTCGTACCGGCAAGTGAAGGCCAAGACTCCGGTTGCCAGCAAGCTCCTTGCCGGCAAGCAACGGCCCGGCAAGATCCACGCTGGCAAGCTCGTTCTGTCCTGTTGCTGCTCCACCTCATCATCGGCTAGATAAGCACACATGATAGGCGTCGAGCGGGCAAGCAGTCAACGCAGCTGGCCAGGGCACATGTCAGCATGCCACGCCAGGATTAACTTTAATGACACCCATCCCTGGGACGTGTCAAGGTGACAAGAGGGCGCCAGGACCGGTGGTATAGATCTTTTACCCAAGGCCTCGCCTCCCCGATGTAGCACCTGACGGTGCATTTAATGCGCTTGTCTTACCCCATCTGGAGATAGACGTGGTGACGGTGCAAGTTACTATTCATACTCTGTAAATGACCATGTTAGCCTCTGTGGTGACCCCTTGGCGTATAAAAGGAGGCCTACAGCTACACTTAGAACGGTCGACTATTAGCTCAGCTACACGCTATAGCTGCACTCCCCGCGCACGTTGCTGAGTTGCGCTCTTTGTAACCCTTGAGCTCACATACAATCAAACCATTAGAATAGGAGTAGGGTTTTACACTCATAGTGGCCCGAACCTGGATAAATCATTGCTTGTGCTCATATCTACTAGCCCTGCTCTTTGTAGTACTTTGATCCCACTCCCGAACTGCAAAGGGATCCTCTCGATCCCATAGATCGTCATTTTCCCATGACAAAATGCTCGCTCACACAGCGGGAATTGATCGACCTATGCAACAAGAGAGGAGCTGGCTGCCATCCGCCGGCGCGGCTATTTAAGCCGGCCTGAGTCTGCCTCGCGCGGCAAGGTGGGACTAAAAACCAGCTCCGACGAGCACGTCTACCATGCGCGCGCCGGAGCAGAAGAATGATGTGCAGAGATGAGAGGGGAAGGAGTTTCGATGGCTGTGGGTGGGACCGCAGTGACCCGGTTGGGTCAACTTTTTTTGACCGAGCACTGACCGGGTGGACGTTGCGGTCGTTTAGGCATGAAATAGGGCCGGGGTCCGGCTCTAAAACTTTAGTGAACACATGCCAAGCAACGCTCAAAGACACGCACACACTAACTACTTCTCACATGCTTGCCAGACGCCATCATTCTCTTTGTTGTCCTTGTCGGTGGCAGCCCACCGTGCTTGGATGTTTGCCCGGCTCTCCTTAGCGTCACGGTAGCTACCGCCGTGATCCTGGCAGGTGGAGGCATCAGGCCATGCTGCCCAGACACCATCGTTCTCCTTCTCGGTCTTGTTGGCGGCAGCCCACCGTGCCTGGATCTCCGCCCAGCTCTCCTCAGCAGCGCGTGCGGCCACTTCTTTCTTGCGGCGGTGGGACTCTCTTTTCTTGAGTGCTTTCTGCCTTTTCCGCTCCTTTTGTGCGGCTTTGGCCTCCTCTTGCTCCACCACCTATTCGGCCTTGGCAGCTTCAAAGTCCGCCCATGTAGGTGTGCGGTCGCGGGCGGCGATGAACTCGGTGCGGCGGGATGCCATCGCTTCCTTACCGGTTAGTGTGCGGTCGCGAGCGGCGATGAACTCGGCGTGACAGGATGCCATCGCTTCCTTACCAGTTAGTGTGCAACGCGGTGGCATGAACGATGCTTGGAGAGAGCTCTGGGACGGAGTGGCCAGACAACCGTATAGTGCGTTGGTTTTTTAGAGCACTCGAGATCGATATATATGATGCCGCAGTGCGCGCCCTGGGTACGCTTCATGCTGCCACGGCGCTTCCTAGTTATGCTTGCATGCATGTTGCCATAGAGCTTGCGCAGTCATCGAGAACCTACACGGTCGTCGAGAACCTAAGCTGTCGTCATTGTGTGCTGCCAGTCGCGCAGTCTCGTTGATAAACCAGGCGCGGTCGGCATTGCATGCGGACAGTCGCGTGTTCTCGATCGCGTCGAGAAGCCTGCATAGCTCGACATTAAAAGCGAGCTCTCGCATGCATGCAAACGTTACTTCTCTCCAGTGCCATCGAACATTTCATAAACGATTTCTTGCATCAAATCATTTGCAATAAAAACTGTATTTTGGAAAAAAAAATCTCAAATAGTACATGATACTTTGCATAGTGTTCAAATATTTACCACAGAATACCGAGGTCATATCATGGCACCATGTCAGGTGTCATGTTTTTCAGGCATGTTTTTCATTTTCTAGATTTAAAAAACCAATAAACGACACATTTGTAGTTAACTCCTGCCACACATATCATTGAAATCTATTTCCATTCCTCATAAAAGGCATGAAAAATTACTAAATACCACAAGCATGATTTTTCTAACCGTTTTTGTGCACTTTTTCATGGACCGATTGTGCGAATTTTAATTGTGTGCATTAATGCCTAGAAAATCTACATAATGGCCTAAATATAGTACATCAGCCCGGAAAAACTGCCAAATTTTAACACGGTGCATTTTAGGGTGCGTGTTGATTGTAGAAAAAAACTCAAGGACAAACGACGAAGGAAATGTGGATTCCCCTTCAAAGTTGGTGATTTCCCTCTCTAAACCACGAAACTTCCTCGCTGATGGTTCGATTTATGAAGAGCGTGTATAACGACATTAGCCAAACCTTCTCAAATATTTACCACCACATGTTGACGTCGTACCATGGCACCATCTCAGGTCTCATGTTTTTTAGGCATGCTTTTAATTTTTCTAGAGTTGAAAAACCAAGAAACGACACGTTTGTGGTTGACTCTTGCCACACATACCCTTGAAATTTCTCCCCATTCCTTGTAAAAGGCATGAAAATCTACTAAATGCCACAATCATGATTTTTCAAACCATTTTTGTGCACTTTTTCATGCACCAATTGTGCGAATTTGAATTATGTGCATTAATGCCTAGAAAATGCACATAATGGCCTAAATATAGTAAATGAGCCTGGAAAAAGTGCCAAATTTGAACACTGTGCATTTTAGGGTGTGTGTTGATCATAGAAAAAAACTCAAGGACAAACGACTAAGGAAATTTGGATTCCCCTTCAATCTTGGTGATTTAACATCGCACACGTTTCATTTTCGTTGCCTGTGTGAACCGTGTCCACTGACCCTATTGTGCATTGCGCTCTGATTGGCCAGAACCCCAGCCATGCGGATCACGCGTGTGCACCATAGGATGCACCGCAATCGAACAACAATCCACATCCCTCTCATCACACCCGTGTAGCTGTAGCTGGGATTTGATTTATATGTGCTAAATGTCAGGTAAATACTATAAAGTGCTTAATTGTAGCAAACGAGTCCTGAAATGCGCAAAAAATATATCAAATCTAGCGGCTGATGGTGCTTGCACTCCTTGTAAATAGTTTGGACGTGAAACGATGAACTCACCGTAAATCCAAGTTCAAATTGCCATTTAACCTTCTGGAAACGATGATTGTTCTTGTGAGATGGTCTCGTTTTCAAGGACTTATCGTTACAACTTGTGCCAGAATTTACCATTTTTTATCACAGAATACTGAGGTCATATCATGGCACCATGTCAGGTGTCATGTTTTTTCAGGCATGTTTTTCATTTTCTAGAGTTAAAAAACCAATAAACGACACGTTTGTGGTTGACTCTTGCCACACATATCATTGAAATCTCTCCCCATTCCTCGTAAAAGGCATGAAAATTTACTAAATACCACAAGCATGATTTTTCAAACCATTTTTGTGCACCTTTTCATGGACCGGTTGTGCGAATTTGAATTATGTGCATTAATGCCTAGAAAATCCACATAATGGCCTGAATATAGTAAATTAGCCCAGAAAAAGTGCCAAATTTGAACACGGTGCATTTTAGGGTGTGTGTTGATCGTAGAAAAAAACTCAAGGAGAAACAACGAAGGAAATGTGAATTCCCCTTCAAACTTGGTGATTTCTCTCTCAAAACGACGTAACTTCCTCGGTGATGGTTCGATTTATGAAGAGCGTCTATAACGACATTAGCCAAACCTGCTCAAATATTTACCACAGCATGCTGAGGTCATACCATGGCACCATGTCAGGTCTCATGTTTTTTAGGCATGCTTTTCATTTTTCTAGAGTTGAAAAACCAAGAAACGACACGTTTGTGGTTGACTCTTGCCACACATATCCTTGAAATTTCTCCCCATTCCTTGTAAAAGGCATGAAAATATACTAAATACCAGAAGCATGATTTTTCAAACCGTTTTTGTGCACTTTTTCATGGACCGATTGTGCGAATTTGAATTATGTGCATTAATCCCTAGAAAATGCACATAATGGCCTAAATATAGTAAATGAGCTCGGAAAAAGTGCCAAATTTGAACACGGTGCATTTTAGGGTGTGTGTTGATCATAGAAAAAAACTCAAGGACAAACAACTAAGGAAATTTGGATCCCCCTTCAATCTTGGTGATTTAACATCGCACACATTTCATTTCCGGTGCCTCTGTGATCCGTGTCCGCTGACCCTATTGTGTGTTGCATTTGGATTGGCCAGAACCCCAGCTGCGCGGATCACGCATGTGCACCGCATGATACACCACGATCGAATGGCATTCCACAACACTCTCAGCACACCCATGTAGCTATAGCTGGGATTTGATTTATATGCGCTAAATGTCAGGTAAATGCTATAAAGTGCTTAAATATAGCAAAAAATCTTGAAATGTGCAAAAATAATAATCAAATCTAGTGGCTGACGGTGCTTGCGCACCTTGTAAATAGTTTGGACGCGAAACGATGAACTCACCGTAAATTCGAGTTCAAATTGCCATTTAACCTTTTGGAAACAATGATTCTTCTTGTGAGATGCTCTCGTTTTCAAGGAGTTACCGCTACAACTTGTGCCCGAATTTAACATTTTTTACCACAGAATACTAAGGTCATATCATGGCACCATGTTAGGTGTCGTGTTTTTCAGGCATGTTTTTCATTTTCTAGAGTTAAAAAACCAATAAACGACACGTTTGTGGTTGACTCTTGCAACACATATCATTGAATTCTCTCCCCATTCCTCGTAAAAGGCATGAAATTTTACTAAATACCACCACTACAAAAAAAGACACTTCCGTGAAATTATGGTCCAAACAAAAATTGTTTCTGTCATGGTTGTGACACTTCTATGACGATAATTGTGACAAAAACACGTATCATCATAGATGTGGTGGGCTCCTACTTGTATGACAAAAAAATATGACAGAAAATGGGCTTTTCGTCTTGGGCGGTCCGGAGATGCACCTGCATGACATTCTTTGGGTCGTCCATGACGTAAAAAATCGTGGTAGAAGTGAGGGCGAGGAAATTTTTAGGGAGTTCCCGATTACGGTGGGCAATCGGTGGGTGGTCGGGGCCGAACGATGCAGTGTGCTTGCGCGTTTCTCTCGTACGCGTGTGTGTGCGAGGAATTCACTAACTGAACCCGAGCGAGGCATTCGCTCTGAAGCCGAGTGATCGATACCTCTACGTACTGAAGCCAATCGATCCCTTCGCTGCTAACTGAACCTGAGTGATTCCTTCGCTGC
Organism: Elymus sibiricus; assembly: GCA_039707655.1. Classification (NCBI taxonomy): domain Eukaryota; kingdom Viridiplantae; phylum Streptophyta; class Magnoliopsida; order Poales; family Poaceae; genus Elymus; species Elymus sibiricus. The sequence goes on from CM077676.1 coordinate 285,340,459, forward strand.
TAACTGAACCCGATCAATCCCTCTTCGCTGCTAACTGAACCCGATCTATCCCTTCAATGCTTACTGAAGCCGATCGAGCCCTCGTGCGTGCGAAACGTAGAACGAGTCGAGACTTTGCATCTATCGATCGAGCCCCTTGCGCGAGATGTGGTGAGTTGACCTAGCCAATTGGTTGGCTATGGATGAACAGTTCCTGTTGCTGTCGCCCGCTCGTACGCCCCACCCCAGCCGGTGGGTTGGCTATGGATGAACAGTACCCTGGCCATGTGAAGGTGGTTGGCGCTGGATGAACAGGACCCTAATCGATCGAGGAGGCCGTGCCACGGTACGCGACACCCCAGCCGGTTGGGGGTGGATGAAGAGCCTGTGGAGGCTGGGAGTCAACGGTGGATGAACAGTACCTGGTGGAGGTAGGAGGAAGTCGATGGTGGATGAACAGTAGCCGTGGAGTCCTGTTTTGCAGTACGCCACACCCCTCCCGATGAACAGGACCCCGTTTCGACCGTAGGCAGTTGGAGAGAAGTCCGTTTCCTCCGTTTTGCAGTATGCCACAGCCCTCCCGATGAACAGAACCCCATTTCGACCATAGGCAGTTGGAGAGAAGTCTGTTCTCTTCGTTTTGCGGTACTCCAGACCCCCAGCCGATGAACAGGACCCCGTTTCGACCGTAGGAGGTTGAACAGAAGCCCGTTTCCTCTGTTTTGCGGTACACCACAGCCCCAGCCGATGAACAGGACCCCGTTTCGGATGTTCCTTCCAAGCCGGTTGGCTCCCGATGAACAGGACGCATTCCAACACAGTCGGTTGCCTCCTGATGAACACGATGCTGTTTCTCCATTCCGACCCAGCCGGTTGGCTGTCGATGAATAGGAGGCCGTTGCTGCCGTCTGTTGCCTCTCCATGTACACGAGCCCTGGCCATACGTATGCGCGAGTACGCATTCGAGATGCCGCCCATATGTATGTACGTGGCCGTATTTTTTGCAGCGTGTCTGTACGTATGTGTACATGATATAGACAGGACTACGTGACATGCTACATTGGGGGATCTACTATGACACGTGCCGCTCCTTACTCGGCCACGGTTCATCGCTGCAGAGAGACTGATCGACCACTATGTACGTACACGTTCGCGACCAGACAGATAGCGCTACGTACGCTTCGACCAGGTGGGTCCTAGCTGTCAGGGGGGAATCATTTTTTTGCGCGTAATAAGGAGGCACTTCCTTACATGCGAAGATGTAGCTAGTCAGTTCCAGCTGTCAGGGAAAGGAAGCATTTCTTTTCCACGTAATAAGGAGGCACTTCCTTGCATGCGAAGATATAGCTGGTGGGTCCCAGCTGTTAGGGGGAGGAATCATTTTTTCCGCATAATACGGAGGCACTTCCGGTGGGTCCCAGCTGTTAGGTGGAGGAATCATTATTTTGCGCGTAATAAGGAGGCACTTCCTTGCGTGCGGCCATGGACCCAGCTGTCTGCCTCTCCAAGTACAGTCCTCTTCTCATGGCTATCGTTCGTTGACCACGTCGCGCCGAGAGCACCAAGGCGGTGGACGACGGCGAGGCCTAGGAAGGGAACGACCCGAAGCCGGGGAAGACGCGGTAGTGGAGTCCCAGGCGGAGGGGAGTACGAGGGTTGACTGCGGGGTGAGGCTGCCGTCGCCAGAGAACAACAGAAGGTGTGGGTGAGTAGAGGGATGGACTGGCTAGCGGTGGAAGTAGGGTGGGGCGGTGAGTCCTTCGCGGCAGCACAACCATCCATCGGAGTCGGGAGCAGGCGGTCCCATCAGCGCTGGTTTGGGTGGCTGGATCAAGAAATCAGAGATTGAAGCAGCATAGCGGCCATTGGATTAACATCGAATGGTCACGCTGGTAGAATTGATTGTTTACTGAGTTGACAAAGCCTTGCGTACCTATCAACTTAGTAGGCCCACAAGTCAGCCTCCAAATGTGTGGCTGAAAGCATACAACCCATTTGCTGGGCTGGGTAAAAAAATAATGTTGCGAGCACGTTGCAACCATTTATTCTTTTTTCTTAGAACTTACAGCCCATTTGCTTCTTTTCTAAATACACGCATTTGCTGGGCTGGCTGGACAGAGCAATGTTATAAAAAATAAAACTGACCTGGGCATTTCGCTTGGACAAGAGATTTTCTTGAATAATTTACAGGATGGGTGAACAAATAATGTTGCAGACTACAACCCATTAACTTTTTTATGAGAATTTAAATCCCAATTGTTTTTATCCAAATACACCGATTTTTGGGCTGGATTAAAAAATAATGTTGCGGACATGCCCCATTTAATATTTTCGGATAATTTACAGCCATTACCTTTTTTTAGAAATACACACATTTGCTTCTCTGGGTTAAATAGTAATGTTGGTCTCGCCACAACATTCTTATAAAATATAAGACATTTTGTAGGCTATTTTAGCCTACCAAAACATGTTATATTCATCATGTCGTCTCCCAACCAGGTGGATCGGGCCGAGGACCCCCATGGCGGTTCACTCATGGGCCACTTTGGGCAGTCCATTACGAATACAAGGAAGATTCCACAAGACTTGGCGCCCAAGACAAGGACTCTCCTAAACCCTAGGCCTCCAGTGCATATATAAACCGAGACCAGGCTAGTCAATAGAACAACTGATATTCATTAGAACAATCTCATGGTAGATACATGTACTCTGTACTATCCACCATATGAATACAATCAAAAGCAGGACGTAGGGTATTATGTCTTCAAGAGAGCCCGAACCTGGGTAAAATCCCGTGTCCATGTTACCATCGCTCCAAGACGCCTAGCTTAGGACCCCTACTATGAGATATGCCGGATTTGACACCGACATTGGTGCTTTCATTGAGATCCTGCTGGGTAGTCGCCGTGGTGCGATGGGAATTCAGATCGGCTCCACAGCGATCTACGCGTCGGAATCGAGCTACATCGTCAACGTCGGCATGTTCGTCGCCGGCTCGACTGGTCACCTCGGCTAGGCCGAGGACTAGGCTTGTCTTCGGATTGTCTAGATCGGACGGATGTCTTCGTCATCATCAACTCCGATCTCATCCGGGGTCATGGAAAAATCGTCCATAGAGCTCGGGGGCTCAACATCAACATTGCCCTTGCGTGATTGTGCAGTTTTTCTGGACAGCGAATTCATGTTCACCGTCCCCGCCTCCTCGAGCGTTGGTTTGACGATTGCTTCGGTGGAATTGTGCGTAATTGAGTCTAGAACAACCTTGCAAAATTTCATCGCGTTCCGATGGAGGAATCTCCGGCGATCTCCGATATACCGGAGCCCTATCGAATCTGGACGGGAATCTGGACGAGTTTAGGGCGAGGAGTCCAGCAGTCAGCTCGGACGTCCTTTGGAAGATCCAACCATTCATCGGCTGCGGAATTCCCATATCTACCACCCCTCAAAATTTCAGCTCGATATGACCGTTCAAACTCCGGAAAGCGTCCGATGAGTGAATCAATTTTTGGATCTATTTTCTCCGCGAAAACGAATCTGGCCCGAGTTCATCTTTTTCATGAACAGATTATCGGACATCCTTTTTGAAGGGAATTTTTTATAGGGTATGGTGTTTTGTTTTCAAGCACGTGCCTGCAAATTTTAAGCCTTTTCCGAGGCGATCTTCGTCGTCGCGCCGGTGTCAAACCAGCCTGGCCACGTTGCTCCATGGCTGCCGACGTGCGCCAACATCGACTGCGCCGTCGCTTCATCGAGCCGACGACAACCACCTCGGGTCATCACCTCGGCGAGCCGACCAAGAGTTCGGCACCGCTCTCCCTAATGATTGTCAAGATAACATCGTCACCTTACGGATTGCACCGGTCGGGCGCGCCAGCATTGCCATGCGGTCACTTCTCAAGCCGGCATTGACCGCGTCACAAGTTCCGACCTACGTCGGCACCGCCGCGCCATTGCTTCTTCAAGTCGATGTCCACCTCGCCGATCTGTTTTGACACCTCGGCTGGCACGGGGGCAGCAACGTCACCTTGCCGACCTGCCCTAACACCTCGGCTAGACCGGGGGCTTCAACATCTCTTCAACAACCAACTCTGGGGACTTCGGCGTCACCAGCCGATCTGCTTCGTCACCTCGGTTGGACCAGGGGCTTCGCCTCGCCACATCGACCGTGCTGCGTCGCCACTTCATCAAGCCGAGCTCTTCGCTCGGGCACTTTGGGACCGGCTTGGGGGTTGGGACCTCGACCCGCCGCAAGCTCGGCCCGCGTCATCAACACTGAGCATATTAACCACCTAAGTCTCCTTCATTCTCAACTTCTTTCAATTATTAATTTTTGTTCGGTTCGACCAAGCATTATATTTGTGTTAACCAAAAAAGTTGTTTGTTAAAAACACTTCTTTTTCCCATGTTAACTGGGGCTCTTAAATTTATATGAGTCGTTTTATAATAAGTGATTTCTTCTTGGTCCTTGCAAAGTCTTTTTCTACTACTCATTTTTTCCGACGCGAGTGTGTGGTCAATAGCTGGGTAGCCTAGTTTCTCTCTAAAACCACTCGAGTTTAGTTCGCTAAGCTGGCCTGAGAAGCACTCCGCCTTTGGGATAGGAGGTTGAAGCCGAAGGCTGACCCGCTTGAAGTCTGGAGATCGGATGTATCATGTTAAAGCACGACAGATGCACAAACTAATTTTAAAACCAATTTTCAGTTTGGCACCAAAAAACTTGATTTAGTTTGGACGTCAAGTTTTTACATAAGTTTTTTGGCTTTTCGAGCTTATGGCACTTTTCAGCTATTTGTATGTTTTTCTTTCAGGAGGCGGGACATCCTCATGACCGAGGTGCCCGGCGTAATAATTCAGCTCGGGAGATCTTTTCCGACCCGCAGCTCGGCATCTTCCCTGCCGACCTACACCTCGGCGTTGGCGAAACGCACATGACATCTGGACTAGTTCCTGGGGAGATTCGATCCTCAAATTGGTCGGCCGCACCCAACCTAAGTCTCGGGGGATACTGTGTGTCTCCAGCATAACTCTCGCAGTACAACATCGGATGCCTTTAAAGCATCGGCAATATCAACGGGGGGCTGTGACTAGAGCCGAACCCACCAAAAGCCAAGGTACTCCGAGGAGTCCTCGGCAAAACGTTCTCGGATATTGCTTTATATGCATCAGTTTCGAATTGTGTCTTCGGTCAATAGTTGGGTTGGTCGGCTCCTGTGCTTGCCTCCTACATTCCGCTTTTGTTCGGCTAGGTGTGTAAAGGGAGAACCACTTCGATTGTACTTCCGATTTAATCGGTCCAGTACCTCAGTGGAGAAAGCCGAAAACTGACTGTCACAATGAGCGCAAACTGGTCAGCGATCCGATGACTGTGTCAAACTATCGATCGATAGAGGTTACCCCGTGGGCCTTTCATAAAATTGGCCGAATTGTTAATGGCTTGACCTCGGCTGACGCCGAACACTGACCGGGGGCTAGTAACTGGCCTCCCAACTTTAAACTCCTACGACTAAGTGAAAGTTATAAAGCCTGAATATCTGATTGCCTCGTTTCCGCTAACACAACCGCCTTCGGGCACCGAGACGTCGGCTAAGGGTTGTCTTGTTACTGCGGAAACACCCTGCGTAGCATCTACAAAGGGGTAGAAGCCGACGATGGGCCACTCTCAAATGATAATCGGTCACAAAGGAGTCAAAATAGCATATAGCATAAAAGCGTTTGTATTTAATATACGAGCGTTGCCTTCCGTAATTATCGTTATAAAGCCATAAATATGCATCAATTTGACTTAAGATTTTGGTCAAGCTGGGTTGCCTGGCCCCTGTGTTTACACCCTACGTTCCCGATTGTTCGGCTAGGGGGTAAAGGGAGCACCTCTGCGATTGTTACTACCGGGTCATCCTGGTTAGTACCTCAGACTGGGTGAAGCCGAAAGCTTGTTATCTTAAGAATATAATTGGTCGGCAACGACGGAAGTGAAAATTTTGGTTCATTAAGACCACAGAGTTCGGGAACTTTCCCCAAACTAAATCATTAATATTTTTCTCCCACATTGATCGGAGGTGAGGTCTCATGATCATGGTCAACATGACAACCTGGGAAAAGGAACCTATAAAGGAACTATTTTTCCCAGAAGATTTTTCTTACGTTAAATAGTAATATAACATATCTCTCCGCGTACCTTTGTTTATAAAACCATATGGCCGGATTGCCTTGTTTGCCGTAAATCTTTGCCCTTATAAAGTAGGACAAACACTCCTCAGCTACTGGCCAAGGAGGTTGAAGCCGATGGTCGCTCAACAAAGTTTTGTACAATGTGGATCCGAGCATTAATGATGTAAAGTACTTGGATACGTAGAATCATTACACATAAATTGTAATTAAAGTCAATTTACCCCATTCATCGATCCTTAATTCGGCCATCCTTGCCCAAATTAAGGCTCGGGGACTACTGGGCTTCGCGCTTATCACGTAAAAGCCATTAACGGGTTACATCGATCCCCTGATCCGGTGTTGCCACCCGACCAGTGGCTCGGGGGATACTGCATTGCCTATTCAATGCAGACAATTTACAAAGTGCAAAACAGTTTCTGAGGAGATTACGATCATCAGGTTGGTCGGCCACACCCAACCTGAGTCTCGGGGGCTACTACACACCGCGTTTTAATTCCTAAAGTATGCTGCCGAGCAAGGAATCGATCCTCAGGCCGATTTCTCGAATCGACCTGAGTCTCAGGGGCTACTGGGATCAGCGGTTTTATGTTTTCCTTCAGGTGCATCTCGGATTTTAGGCCGAACCACACCTTGAGGGCTACTGGCTATATATCTCTGCAGAGAATAAATTGCACCAATCGAGAAAAATATATCCGCAAAAAATCGGCCCAAGACCGAAGTGGTGCACCACCTCGGAAGCAGTCCGGCGTTGGAGCTCGGCTGCAAAAAGACACCTTGGATGCAGACCGGTGTTGGAGCTCGGCGGCAAAAAGACACCTCGGAAGGAATTCGGCATAAAGCTCGGCTGCGAGGGGCTGGCTCCATAGAGAGCTTTTTCGGCGTTAAGCTCAGATAACCTCCTTCAAACTTTTTCAAAGACGAGGTACTCTATGCCTCCTCGGAGTTCGGCGTTGGAGCTCGGCTGCAAGAAGACACCTCGGATGCAGTTCGGCGCTGGAGCTCGGATGCAAAGAGGACACCGCCGCACTGGAAACATTTCGAACACGAGGTGTGGCATAAAAATAACAAGGCATTGATAAAGGCCAAGAATTTAAAAGGGCTCCTCGGATACCCGACGTGTGAACTCTTCGGATATACCTCGGCGATCTTCAAGATCGGAGATGCGAATATTTGTTGAACCAGTTTTCAAGACCGACTACCGAAGACGAAGAATAGCTCGGAAGAACCGAGGAGCGTCCCCAACTTGAAGACCGGTTCAGGGGGCTACTGATGGTGTCCCGGACTAGGGGGTACTCATCATGTCGTCTCCCGACCAGGTGGATCGGGCCGAGGACCCCCATGGCGGTTCACTCATGGGCCACTTCGGGCAGTCCATGACGAATACAAGGAAGATTCCACAAGACTTGGCGCCCAAGCCAAGGACTCTCCTAAACCCTAGGCCTCCGGTGCATATATAAACCGAGGCCAGGCTAGTCAATAGAACAACTGATATTCATTAGAACAATCTCATGGTAGATACATGTACTCTGTACTATCCCCCATATGAATACAATCAAAAGTAGGACGTAGGGTATTATATCTTCAAGAGAGCCCGAACCTGGGTAAAATCCTGTGTCCATGTTACCATCGCTCCAAGACGCCTAGCTTAGGACCCCTACTACGAGATATGCCGGATTTGACACCGACATTGGTGCTTTCATTGAGAGCCTGCTGGGTAGTCGCCGTGGTGCGATGGGAATTCAGATCGGCTCCACCGCGATCTACACGTCGGAACCGAGCTACATCGTCAACGTCTGCATCTTCGTCGCCGGCTCGACTGGTCACCTCGGCTAGGTAGAGGACTAGGCTTGTCTTCGGATTGTCAAGATCGGACGGATGTCTTCGTCATCATCAACTCTGATCTCATCCGGGATCATGGAAAAATCGTCCATAGAGCTCGAGGGCTCAACATCAACATTGCCCTTGCGTGATTGTGCAGTTTTTCTGGACATCGAATTCATGTTCGCCGTCCCCGCCTCCTCCAGCGCCGGTTTGACGATTGCTTCAGTGGAATTGTGCATAATTGAGTCTAGAACAACCCTGCAAAATTTCATCGCGTTCCGATGGAAGAATCTCCAGCGATCTCCGATATACCGGAGCCCTATCGAATATGGACGGGAATCTGGACGAGTTTAGGGCGAGGAGTCCAGCAGTCAGCTCGGACGTCCTTTGGAAGATCCAACCATTCATCGGCTGCGGAATTCCCATATCTACAACCCCTCAAAATTTCAGCTCGATCTGACCGTTCAAACTCCGGAAAGCGTCCGATGAGTGAATCAATTTTCGGATCTGTTTTCTCCGCGAAAACGAATCCGGCCCGAGTTCATATTTTTCATGAACAGATTATCGGACATCCTTTTTGAAGGGAATTTTTTATAGGGTATTATGTTTTGTTTTCAAGCACATGCCTGCAAATTTTAAGCCTTTTTCGAGGCGATCTTCGTCGTCGCGCCGGTGTCAAACCAACCTGGCCACGTTGCTCCATGGCTGCCGACCTGCGCCAGCATCGACTGCGCCGTCGCTTCATCGAGCCAACGACAACCACCTCGGATCATCACCTCGGCGAGCCGAGCAAGAGTTCGGCACCGCTCTCCCTAATGATCGTCAAGATAACATCGTCACCTTACGGATTGCACGGGTCGGGCACGCCAGCATCGCCGCGCAGTCACTTCTCAAGCTGGCATTGACCGCGTCACAAGTTCCGACCTACGTCGGCACCGCCGCGCCGTTGCTTCTTCAAGTCGATGTCCACCTCGCCGATCTGTTTCGACACCTCGGCTGGCATGGGGGCTGCAACGTCACCTTGCCGACCTGCTCTAACACCTCGGCTAGACCGGGGGCTTCACCATCTCTTCAACAACCAACTCTGGGGACTTTGGCGTCACCAGCCGATTCTCTTCGTCACCTCGGTTGGACCAGGGGCTTCGCCTCGCCACATCGACCGTGCTGTGTCGCCACTTCATCAAGCCGAGCTCTTTGCTCGGGCACTTCGGGACCGGCTTGGGGGTTGGGACCTCGACGCGCCGCAAGCTCGGCCCGCGTCATCAACACCGAGCATATTAACCAGCTAAGTCGCCTTCATTCTCAACTTCTTTCAATTATTAATTTTTGTTCGGTTCGACCAAGCATTATATTTGTGTTAAACAAAAAACATATTTGTTAAAAACACTTCTTTTCCCCATGTTAACTGGGGCTCTTAAATTTATATGAGTCATTTTATAATAAGTGTTTTCTTCTTGGTCGTTGCAAAGTCTTTTTCTACTACTCCTTTTTTCCGACGCGAGTGTGTGGTCAATAGCTGGGTAGCCTAGTTTCTCTCTAAAACCACTCGAGTTTAGTTCGCTAAACTGGCCTGAGAAGCACTCCGCCTTCGGGATAGGAGGTTGAAGCCGAAGGCTGACCTGCTTGAAGTCTGGAGATCGGATGTATCATGTTAAAGGACGACAGAAGCACAAACTAATTTTAAAACCAATTTTCGGATTGGCACCAAAAAACTTGATTTAGTTTGGACGTCAAGTTTTTACATAAGTTTTTTGGCTTTTCGAGCTTATGGCACTTTTCAGCTATTTGTATGTTTTTCTTTCAGGAGGCGGGACATCCTCATGACCGAGGTGCCCTGCGTAATAATTCAGCTCGGGAGATCTTTTCCGACCCGCAGCTCGGCATCTTCCCTGCCGACCTACACCTCGGCGTTGGCGAAACGCACATGTCATCTGGACTAGTTCCTGGGTAGATTCGATCGCCAGAATTGTCGGCCGCACCCAACCCGAGTCTCGGGGGATACTGTGTGTCTCCAGCATAACTCTCGCAGTACAACATCAGATGCCTTTAAAGCATCGGCAATATCAACGGGGGGCTGTGACTAGAGCCGAACCCACCAAAAGCCAAGGTACTCCGAGGAGTCCTCGGCAAAATGTTCTCGGATATTGCTTTATATGCATCTGTTTTGAATTGTGTCTTCGGTCAATAGTGGGGTAGCCTGGCTCCTGTGCTTGCCTCCTACGTTCCGCTTTTGTTCGGCTAGGTGTGCAAAGGGAGAACCACTGTGATTGTACTTCCGATTCAATTGGTCCAGTACCTCAGTGGAGAAAGCCGAAAACTGACTGTCATAATGACCACAAACTGGTGAGCGATCCGATGACTATGTCAAACTATCGATCGATAGAGGTTACCCCGTGGGCCTTTCATAAAATTGGCCGAAGTGTTAGTGGCTTGACCTCGGCTGACGCCGAACACTGACCGGGGGCTAGTAACTGGCCTCCCAACTTTAAACTCCTACGACTAAGTGAAAGTTATAAAGCCTGAATATCTGATTGCCTCGTTTCCACTAACACAACCGCCTCCGGGCACCAAGACGTCGGCTAAGGGTTGTCTTGTTACCGCGGAAACATCCTGCGTAGCATCTACAAAGGGGTAGAAGCCGACGATGGGCCACTCTCAAATGATAATCGGTCACAAAGGAGTCAAAATAGCATATAGCATAAAAGCGTTTGTATTTAATATATGAGCGCTGCCTTCCATAATTATCGTTATGAAGCCATAAATATGCATCAATTTGACTTAAGATTTTGGCCAAGCTGGGTTGCCTGGCTCCTGTGTTTACACCCTACGTTCCCGATTGTTCGGCTATGGGGTAAAGGGAGCACCTCTGCGATTGTTACTACCGGGTCATCCGGGTTAGTACCTCAGACTAGGTGAAGCCGAAAGCTTGCTATCTTAAGAATATAATTGGTCGGCAACGACGGAAGTGAAAATTTTGGTTCATTAAGACCACAGAGTTCGGGAACTTTCCCCAATCATCAATATTTTTCTCCCACATTGATTGGAGGTGAGGTCTCATGATAATGGTCAACATGACAACCTGAGAAAAGGAACCTATAAAGGAACTATTTTTCCCAGAAGATTTTTCTTACGTTAAATAGTAATATAACATATCTCTCCGCGTACCTTTGTTTATAAAACCATATGGCCGGATTGCCTTGTTTGCCGTAAATCTTTGCCCTTATAAAGTAGGACAAACACTCCTCAGCTACTGGCCAAGGAGGTTGAAGCCGATGGGCGGTCAATACAGTTCTGTACAATGCGGATCCGAGCATTAATGATGTAAAGTACTTGGATACGTAGAATCATTACACATAAATTGTAATTAAAGTCAATTTACCCCGGATATCGATTTTTAATTTGGCCACCCTTGCCCAAATTAAGGCTCGGGGGCTACTGGGCTTCACGCTTCTCACGTAAAAGCCATTAACGGGTTACATCGATCCCCTGATCCGGTGTTGCCACCCGACCAGTGGCTCGGGGGCTACTGCATTGCCTATTCAATGCAGACAATTTACAAAGTGCAAAACATTTTCTGAGGAGATTACGATCGTCAGGTTGGTCGACCGCACCCAATCTGAGTCTCGGGGGCTATTGCACACCGCGTTTTAATTCCTAAAGTATGCTGCCGAGCAAGGAATCGATCCTCAGGCCGATTTCGCGAATCGACCTGAGTCTCAGGGGCTACTGGGATCAGCGGTTTTATGTTTTCCTTCAGGTGCATCTCGGATTTTAGGCCGAACCACACCTTGAGGGCTACTGGCTATATATCTCGGCAGAGAATAAATTGCACCAATCGAGAAAAATATATCCGCAAAAAATCGGCCCAAGACCGAAGTGGTGCACCACCTCGGAAGCAGTCCGGCGTTGGAGCTCGGCTGCAAAAAGACACCATGGATGCAGACCGGTGTTGGAGCTCGGCTGCAAAAAGACACCTCGGAAGCAATTCGGCATAAAGCTCGGCTGCGAGTGGCTGGCTCCATAGAGAGCTTTTTCGGCGTTAAGCTCGGATAACCTCCTTCAAACTTTTTCAAAGACGAGGTACTCTATGCCTCCTCGGAGTTCGGCGTTGGAGCTCGGCTGCAAGCAGACACCTCGGATGCAGTCCGGCGCTGGAGCTCAGATGCAAAGAGGACACCGCCGCGCTGGAAACATTTCGAACACGAGGTGTGGCATAAAAAATAACAAGGCATTGATAAAGGTCAAGAACATAAAAGGGCTCCTCGGATACCCGACGTGTGAACTCTTCGGATATACCTCGGCGATCTTCGAGATCGGAGATGCGAATATTTGTTGAACCAGTTTTCAAGACCGACGACCGAAGACGAAGAATAGCTCGGAAGAACCGAGGAGCGTCCCCAACTTGAAGACCGGTTCAGGGGGCTACTGATGGTGTCCCGGACTAGGGGGTACTCATCATGTCGTCTCCCGACCAGGTGGATCGGGCCGAGGACCCCCATGGCGGTTCACTCATGGGCCACTTCGGGCAGTCCATGACGAATACAAGGAAGATTCCACAAGACTTGGCGCCCAAGACAAGGACTCTCCTAAACCCTAGGCCTCCGGTGCATATATAAACCGAGGCCAGGCTAGTCAATATAACAACTGATATTCATTAGAACAATCTCATGGTAGATACATGTACTCTGTACTATCCCCCATATGAATACAATCAAAAGTAGGACGTAGGGTATTATATCTTCAAGAGAGCCTGAACCTGGGTAAAATCATGTGTCCATGTTACCATCGCTCCAAGACGCCTAGCTTAGGACGCCTACTACGAGATATGCCGGATTTGACACCGACATTGGTGCTTTCATTGAGAGCCTGCTGGGTAGTCGCCGTGGTGCGATGGGAATTCAGATCGGCTCCACCGCGATCTACGCGTCGGAACCGAGCTACATCATCAACGTCTGCATCTTCGTCGCCGGCTCGACTGGTCACCTCGGCTAGGCTGAGGACTAGGCTTGTCTTCGGATTGTCAAGATCGGACGGATGTCTTCGTCATCATCAACTCCGATCTCATCCGGGATCATGGAAAAATCGTCCATAGAGCTCGAGGGCTCAACATCAACATTGCCCTCGCGTGATTGTGCAGTTTTTCTGGACAGCGAATTCATGTTCGCCGTCCCCGCCTCCTCGAGCGTCGGTTTGACGATTGCTTCACTGGAATTGTGCGTAATTGAGTCTAGAACAACCCTGCAAAATTTCAACGCGTTCCGATGGAGGAATCTCCGGCGATCTCCGATATACCGGAGACCTATCGAATCTCGACGGGAATCTGGACGAGTTTAGGGCGCTCAGCTCGGACGTCCTTTGGAAGATCCAACCATCCATCGGCTGCGGAATTCCCATATCTACCACCCCTCAAAATTTCAGCTCGATCTGACCGTTCGAACTCCGGAAAGCGTCCGATGAGTGAATCAATTTTCGGATCTGTTTTCTCCGCGAAAACGAATCCGGCCCGAGTTCATCTTTTTCATGAACAGATTATCGAACATCCTTTTTGAAGGGAATTTTTTATAGGGTATTGTGTTTTGTTTTCAAGCACGTGCCTGCAAATTTTAAGCCTTTTTCGAGGCGATCTTCGTCGTCGCGCCGGTGTCAAACCAACCTGGCCACGTTGCTCCATGGCTGCCGACCTGCGCCAGCATCGACCGCGCCGTCGCTTCATTGGGCTAACGACAACCACCTCGGATCATCACATCGGCGAGCCGACCAAGAGTTCGGCACCGCTCTCCCTAATGATCGTCAAGATAACATCGTCACCTTACAGATTGCACGGGTCTGGCGCGCCAGCATCGCCGCGCGGTCACTTCTCAAGCTGGCATTGACCGCGTCACAAGTTCCGACCTACGTCGGCACCGCCGCGCCGTTGCTTCTTCAAGTCGATGTCCACCTCGCCGATCTGTTTCGACACCTCGGCTGGCATGGGGGCTGCAACGTCACCTTGCCGACCTGCTCTAACACCTCGGCTAGACCGGGGGCTTCACCATCTCTTCAACAACCAACTCTGGGGACTTTGGCGTCACTAGCCGATTCTCTTCATCACCTCGGTTGGACCAGGGGCTTCGCCTCGCCACATCGACCGTGCTGCGTTGCCACTTCATCAAGCCGAGCTCTTCGCTCGGGCACTTCAGGACCGGCTTGGGGGTTGGGACCTCGACGCGCCGCAAGCTCGGCCCGCGTCATCAACACCGAGCATATTAACCAGCTAAGTCGCCTTCATTCTCAACTTCTTTCAATTATTAATTTTTGTTCGGTTCGACCAAGCATTATATTTGTGTTAAACAAAAAACCTGTTTGTTAAAAACACTTCTTTTTCCCATGTTAACTGGGGCTCTTAAATTTATATGAGTCATTTTATAATAAGTGGTTTCTTCTTGGTCGTTGCAAAGTCTTTTTCTACTACTCCTTTTTTCCGACGCGAGTGTGTGGTCAATAGCTGGGTAGCCTAGTTTCTCTCTAAAACCACTCGAGTTTAGTTCGCTAAACTGGCCTGAGAAGCACTCCGCCTTCGGGATAGGAGGTTGAAGCCGAAGGCTGAACTGCTTGAAGTCTGGAGATCGGATGTATCATGTTAAAGGACGACAGAAGCACAAACTAATTTTAAAACCAATTTTCGGATTGGCACCAAAAAACTTGATTTAGTTTGGACGTCAAGTTTTTACATAAGTTTTTTGGCTTTTCGAGCTTATGGCACTTTTCAGCTATTTGTATGTTTTTCTTTCAGGAGGCGGGACATCCTCATGACCGAGGTGCCCTGCGTAATAATTCAGCTCAGGAGATCTTTTCCGACCCGCAGCTCGGCATCTTCCCTTCCGACCTACACCTCGGCGTTGGCGAAACGCACATGACATATGGACTAGTTCCTGGGGAGATTCGATCCCCAGAATTGTCGGCCGCACCCAACCCGAGTCTCGGGGGATACTGTGTGTCTCCAGCATAACTCTCGCAGTATAACATCAGATGCCTTTAAAGCATCGGCAATATCAACGGGGGGCTGTGACTAGAGCCGAACCCACCAAAAGCCAAGGTACTCCGAGGAGTCCTCGGCAAAATGTTCTCGGATATTGCTTTATATGCATCTGTTTCGAATTATGTCTTCGGTCAATAGTTGGGTTGCCCGGCTCCTGTGCTTGCCTCCTACGTTCCGCTTTTGTTCGGCTAGGTGTGCAAAGGGAGAACCACTGCGATTGTACTTCCGATTTAATTGGTCCAGTACCTCATTGGAGAAAGCCGAAAACTGCTGTCACAATGACCACAAACTGGTGAGCGATCCGATGACTGTGTCAAACTATCGATCGATAGAGGTTACCCCATGGGCCTTTCATAAAATTGGCCGAAGTGTTAATGGCTTGACCTCGGCTGACGCCGAACACTGACCGGGGGCTAGTAACTGGCCTCCCAACTTTAAACTCCTACGACTAAGTGAAAGTTATAAAGCCTGAATATCTGATTGCCTCGTTTCCGCTAACACAACCGCCTCCGGGCACCGAGACATCGGCTAAGGGTTGTCTTGTTACCGCGGAAACACCCTGTGTAGCATCTACAAAGGGGTAGAAGCCGACGATGGGCCACTCTCAAATGATAATCGGTCACAAAGGAGTCAAAATAGCATATAGCATAAAAGCGTTTGTATTTAATATACGAGCGCTGCCTTCCGTAATTATCGTTATAAAGCCATAAATATGCATCAATTTGACTTAAGATTTTGGCCAAGCTGGGTTGCCTGGCTCCTGTGTTACACCCTACGTTCCCGATTGTTCGGCTAGGGGGTAAAGGGAGAACCTCTGCGATTGTTACTACCGGGTCATCCGGGTTAGTACCTCAGACTGGGTGAAGCCGAAAGCTTGCTATCTTAAGAATACAATTGGTCGGCAACGACGAAAGTGAAAATTTTAGTTCATTAAGACCACATAGTTCGGGAACTTTCCCCAAACTAAATCATCAATATTTTTCTCCCACATTGATCGGAGGTGAGGTCTCATGATCATGGTCAACATGACAACCTGGGAAAAGGAACCTATAAAGGAACTATTTTTCCCAGAAGATTTTTCTTACGTTAAATAGTAATATAACATATTTCTCCGCGTACCTTTGTTTATAAAACCATATGGCCGGATTGCCTTGTTTGCCGTAAATCTTTGCCCTTATAAAGTAGGACAAACACTCCTCAGCTACTGGCCAAGGAGGTTGAAGCCGATGGTCGGTCAACAAAGTTCTGTACAATGCGGATCCGAGCATTAATGATGTAAAGTACTTGGATACGTAGAATCATTACACATAAATTGTAATTAAAGTCAATTTAACCCGGATATCGATCCTTAATTTGGCCACCCTTGCGCAAATTAAGGCTCGGGGGCTACTGGGCTTCGCGCTTCTCACGTAAAAGCCATTAACGGGTTACATCGATCCCCTGATCCGGTGTTGCCACCCGACCAGTGGCTCGGGGGCTACTGCATTTGCTATTCAATGTAGACAATTTACAAAGTGCAAAACATTTTCTGAGGACATTATGATCGTCAGGTCGGTCGGCCGCACCCAACCTGAGTCTCGGGGGCTACTGCACACCGCGTTTTAATTCCTAAAGTATGCTGCCGAGCAAGGAATCGATCCTCAGGCCGATTTCGCGAATCGACCTGAGTCTCAGGGGCTACTGGGATCAGCGGTTTTATGTTTTCCTTCAGGTGCATCTCGGATTTTAGGCCGAACCACACCTTGAGGGCTACTGGCTATATATCTCGGCAGAGAATAAATTGCACCAATCGAGAAAAATATATCCGCAAAAAATCAGCCCAAGACCGAAGTGGTGCACCACCTCGGAAGCAGTCCGGCGTTGGAGCTCGGCTGCAAAAAGACACCTTGGATGCAGACCGGTGTTGGAGCTCGGCTGCAAAAAGACACCTCGGAAGCAATTCGGCATAAAGCTCGGCTGCGAGTGGCTGGCTCCATAGAGAGCTTTTTCGGCGTTATGCTCGGATAACCTCCTTCAAACTTTTTCAAAGACGAGGTACTCTATGCCTCCTCGGAGTTCGGCGTTGGAGCTCGGCTGCAAGAAGACACCTCGGATGCAGTCCGACGCTGGAGCTCGGATGCAAAGAGGACACCGCCGCGCTGGAAACATTTCGAACACGAGGTGTGGCATAAAAAATAACAAGGCATTGATAAAGGCCAAGAACTTAAAAGGGCTCCTCGGATACCCGACGCGTGAACTCTTCGGATATACCTCGGCGATCTTCGAGATCGGAGATGTGAATATTTGTTGAACCAGTTTTCAAGACCGACGACCGAAGACGAAGAATAGCTCGGAAGAACCGAGGAGCGTCCCCAACTTGAAGACCGGTTCAGGGGGCTACTGATGGTGTCCCGGACTAGGGGGTACTCATCATGTCGTCTCCCGACCAGGTGGATCGGGCCGAGGACCCCCATGGCGGTTCACTCATGGGCCACTTCGGGCAGTCCATGACGAATACAAGGAAGATTCCACGAGACTTGGCGCCCAAGACAAGGACTCTCCTAAACCCTAGGCCTCCGGTGCATATATAAACCGAGGCCAGGCTAGTCAATAGAACAACTGATATTCATTAGAACAATCTCATGGTAGATACATGTACTCTGTACTATCCCCCATATGAATACAATCAAAAGTAGGACGTAGGGTATTATATCTTCAAGAGAGCCCGAACCTGGGTAAAATCATGTGTCCATGTTACCATCGCTCCAAGACGCCTAGCTTAGGACCCCTACTACGAGATATGCCTGATTTGACACCGACATTGGTGCTTTCATTGAGAGCCTGCTGGGTAGTCGCCGTGGTGCGATGGGAATTCAGATCGGCTCCACCGCGATCTACGCGTCGGAACCGAGCTACATCGTCAACGTCTGCATCTTCGTCGTCGGCTTGACTGGTCACCTCGGCTAGGCTGAGGACTAGGCTTGTCTTCGGATTGTCAAGATCAGACGGATGTCTTCGTCATCATCAACTCCGATCTCATCCGGGATCATGGAAAAATCGTCCATAGAGCTCGAGGGCTCAACATCAACATTGCCCTCGCGTGATTGTGCAGTTTTTCTGGACAGCGAATTCATGTTCGCCGTCCCCGCCTCCTCGAGCGTCGGTTTGACGATTGCTTCACTGGAATTGTGCGTAATTGAGTCTAGAACAACCCTGCAAAATTTCATCGCGTTCCGATGGAGGAATCTCCGGCGATCTCCGATATACCGGAGCCCTATCGAATCTGGACGGGAATCTGGACGAGTTTAGGGCAAGGAGTCCAGCAGTCAGCTCAGACGTCCTTTGGAAGATCCAACCATTCATCGGCTGCGGAATTCCCATATCTACCACCCCTCAAAATTTCAGCTCGATCTGACCGTTCGAACTCCGGAAAGCGTCCGATGAGTGATCTGTTTTCTCCGCGAAAACGAATCCGGCCCGAGTTCATCTTTTTCATGAACAGATTATCGGACATCCTTTTTGAAGGGAATTTTTTATAGGGTATTGTGTTTTGTTTTCAAGCACGTGCCTGCAAATTTTAAGCCTTTTTCGAGGCGATCTTCGTCGTCGCGCCGGTGTCAAACCAACCTGGCCACGTTGCTCCATGGCTGCCGACCTGCGCCAGCATCGACTGCGCCATCGCTTTATCGAGCCAACGACAACCACCTCGGATCATCACCTCGGCGAGCCGACCAAGAGTTCGGCACCGCTCTCCCTAATGATCGTCAAGATAACATCGTAACCTTACGGATTGCACGGGTCGGGCGCGCCAGCATCGCCGCGCGGTCACTTCTCAAGACGGCATTGACCGCGTCACAAGTTCCGACCTACGTCGGCACCGCCGCGCCGTTGCTTCTTCAAGTCGATGTCCACCTCGCCGATCTGTTTCGACACCTCGGCTGGCATGGGGGCTGCAACGTAACCTTGCCGACCTGCTCTAACACCTCGGCTAGACCGGGGGCTTCACCATCTCTTCAACAACCAACTCTGGGGACTTTGGCGTCACCAGCCGATTCTCTTCGTCACCTCGGTTGGACCAGGGGCTTCACCTCGCCACATCGACCGTGCTGCGTCGCCACTTCATCAAGCCGAGCTCTTCGCTCGGGCACTTCGGGACCGGCTTGGGGGTTGGGACCTCGACGCGCCGCAAGCTCGGCCCGCGTCATCAACACCGAGCATATTAACCAGCTAAGTCTCCTTCATTCTCAACGTCTTTCAATTATTAATTTTTGTTCGGTTCGACCAAGCATTATATTTGTGTTAAACAAAAAACCTGTTTGTTAAAAAGACTTCTTTTTCCCATGTTAACTGGGGCTCTTAAATTTATATGAGTCGTTTTATAATAAGTGTTTTCTTCTTGGTCGTTGCAAAGTCTTTTTCTACTACTCCTTTTTTCCGACGCGAGTGTGTGGTCAATAGTTGGGTAGCCTAGTTTCTCTCTAAAACCACTCGAGTTTAGTTCGCTAATCTGGCCTGAGAAGCACTCCGCCTTCGGGATAGGAGGTTGAAGCCGAAGGCTGACCTGCATGAAGTCTGGAGATCGGATGTATCATGTTAAAGGACGACAGAAGCACAAACTAATTCTAAAACCAATTTTCGGATTGGCACCAAAAAACTTGATTTAGTTTGGACGTCAAGTTTTTACATAAGTTTTTTGGCTTTTCGAGCTTATGGCACTTTTCAGCTATTTGTATGTTTTTCTTTCAGGAGGCGGGACATCCTCATGACCGAGGTGCCCTGCGTAATAATTCAGCTCGGGAGATCTTTTCCGACCCGCAGCTCGGCATCTTCCCTGCCGACCTACACCTCGGCGTTGGCGAAACGCACATGACATCTGGACTAGTTCCTGGGGAGATTCGATCCCCAGATTGGTCGGCCGCACCCAACCCGAGTCTCGGGGGATACTGTGTGTCTCCAGCATAACTCTCGCAGTACAACATCAGATGCCTTTAAAGCATCGGCAATATCAACGGGGGGCTGTGACTAGAGCCGAACCCACCAAAAGCCAAGGTACTCCGAGGAGTCCTCGGCAAAACGTTCTCGGATATTGCTTTATATGCATCTGTTTCGAATTGTGTCTTCGGTCAATAGTTGGGTTGCTCGGCTCCTGTGCTTGCCTCCTACGTTTCGCTTTTGTTCGGCTAGGTGTGCAAAGGGAGAACCACTGCGATTGTACTTCCGATTTAATCGGTCCAGTACCTCAGTGGAGAAAGCCGAAAACTGACTGTCACAATGACCACAAACTAGTGAGCGATCCGATGACTGTGTCAAACTATCGATCAAAAGTAGGGCGTAGGGTATTATATCTTCAAGAGAGCCCGAACCTGGCTAAAATCATGTGTCCATGTTACCATCGCTCCAAGACGCCTATCTTAGGACCCCTACTACGAGATATGCCGGATTTGACACCGACACTAGGCTTGACAGACGAGTTCCCCTCTATATTTCACTCTTTTTAGTAGAGCGATGACATCCGAGGTCCAACCAAGCTTGTTCCCCGCCCGAAAGGGGGTGGATATCTTAGCCTCGAAGGCTTGTTCGTCGAGGTATGAACGGTCCAGTCCGGTCTGATAGCTTTATCGAAACGACATGCCCCACGAAAGGTCGGGCAGTTACTGCCTCCCTTAAATCACGGTTTGAGGCAGCTTTTTTACTGGCACATCCCATCAAGGTGGAGATCGTGCCCGTTTTCTTAGGGATATCATTACGATTTTGTTTCCCCCATATGCTTAACGGCATCTTTGATGGGAGCGGTGAGTATATTGGCGCAGCGAGGGGGACTCTTAGCCTTTCATAGGCTTATAAGAGCAAAAAGGAGGACAGCGCAATCGACCACGCTCCCATTCTCCCCCTCTACTGCTTTGTCTAGCTCCAACGCCCAGATCCCATCCTACTCCTTTCCCCTTTCGCGAGTCCATCCTTCACCACCAGCCATGGCCGACACCCTCAAGGGGCACTGGGGTGGCTCCATCGTGACTGATGAGACCATGTCGGAGCTGCGCAGCGCGGGGTATATGACCCCCGCCATCGCCGTTCGTGCTCCGACGGCTAGCCAGCTGGTGCCCGCTCCCAACGCCGGGGAGCGGGTAGTCTTCGTCCCCCACCTCATTCGAGGCCTGTGGTTCCCGCTGCACCCCTTTGTGTGTGGGGTGATGTACTACTATGGGCTCGATTTCCACCATATGGACCCAAACTCCATTCTTCACCTCGCCTCCTTCATCATGGTTTGCGAGGCCTTCCTCCGGTGCGAGCCACACTTTGGCCTATGGTTGAAGCTCTTCGGGATCAAGCCGAAGTCCAGTGGCTCTGACCTCGCGGAGTGCGGAGGGGCCATGATTAGCAAAAACCAGGGGGCCACGTGGTTCAAGGGCACCTTCATTGAAACGGTGAAGGAGTGGCAGCGGGAGTGGTTTTACATCACCGAACCGCTCACCCCTTGTCAAGCCGAGGTCCCAGCCTTCTCGGCCGGGCCCCCGAAGAAGCTCAAGTCCTGGAAGGAGAAGGGCGTCGCCTGGGGGAACCCAAAAGAGGTGGAGCTTTTCGTCGAGAGGATCAAATGGTGGTCCACTACGGGGAAGGTCGAGCTTGTCGACGTCATCAATGTCATGCTCAACCGCCGCATACTCCCCCTCCAGCTTCGGGCTTGATACGTCTCCAACGTATCTATAATTTTTGAGTATTCCATGCTGTTATATTATCAGTCTTGGATGTTTTTATATACATTTACAGCAATTATATATCATTTTTTGGGACTAACCTATTAACTTAGTGCCCAGTGCCAGTTGTTGTTTTCTGCCTGTTTTTGGTTTTACAGAATATCAATATCAAACGAAGTCCAAATGCCACGAAACTTTTTGGAGATTTTTTTCTGGACATAACAAACACTAGAAGCTTCGGGAGAAGTCCAGAAGCCCCAGGAGGTGGCCAGTAGCCACAAGGGCGTGCCTGGGGGGGGCACGCGCGCCCTGGTGCCTCGTGGGCCCACCTCTGCCCCTTTTGACCTAATTCCACCACTATAAATTCCCAAAAATCGGGAAACCAACAGAGGAGTCCACAAAATACTTATTTCGCCACCGCAAGCTTCTGTTCTCAAGAGATCCCATCTGGGGGCCTTTTTCGGTACTCCGCCGGAGGGGGAATCGATCACGAAGGGGCTCTACATCAACCTTGTTGCCCTTTCGATGATGCGTGAGTAGTTTACCACAGATCTTTGGGGTCCATAGTTAGTAGCCTGATGGATTCTTCTCTCTTTTTGATCTTCAATACAATGTTCTCCTCGATGTTCTTGGAGTTCTATCTGATGTAATCACTTTTTGCGGTGTGTTTGTTGGGATCCGATGAATTGTGAGTTTATGATCAGATTATCCAGGAATATTATTTGAGTCTTCTCTGATCTCTTTTATGCATGATTGTTATAGCTTCGTATTTCGTCTCCGATCTATTGATTTGGTTTGGCCAACTAGATTGATTTATCTTGCCATGGGAAGAGGTGCTTTGTAATGGGTTCGATCTTGCGGTGCTCAATCCCAGTGACAGAAAGGGACATGACACGTATGTATCGTTGCTATTAAGGGTAAAAAGGTGGGGTTTATTCATGCGTGACTTTACTTTGTCTACATCATGTCATCTTGCTTATGGCGTTACTCCGTTCTTTATGGACTTAATACACTAGATGCATTCTGGATAGCGATCGATGTGTGGAGTAATAGTAGTAGATGCAGGCAGGAGTCAGTCTACTTGTCTCGGACATGATGCCTATATACATGATCATTCCCTTGGATATCGTCATGATTATTTGATTTTCTATCAATTGCCCAACAGTAATTTGTTTACCCACCGTATGCTATTTTCTTGAGAGAAGCCTCTAGTCAAAACTATGGCCCCCGGGTCTATCTAAATCATATATTAAAAACCCTAAAAATACCTTGCTGCACTTTTTGTTTATTTATTTTATTTTGTAGTTTTGTTTCAATGTATCTATCTATCACATACAATTTAATCTTGCAACTTACCGCCGAGGGATTGACAACCCCTTCTTTGCGTTGGGTGCAAGGATTTGTTGTTTTGTGTGCAGGTCCTGCTAACGAGGTGTTGCGTGATTCTCCTACTGGATTAATAACCTTGGTTTCATAACTGAAGGAAATACTTATCTCTACTGTACTGCATCTCCCTTCCTCTTCAGGGAATTACCAACGCAGCTCACAAGTAGCAGGAATAATTTCTGTCGCCGTTGCCGGGGAGACATCATCAACATCTATCAAGTACCTACACATAAAACTTACATCTCCTTGCATTTATTTTATTTGCCTTTGCCTCTCGTTTTCATCTCCCCCACTTCTAATTTTTTTTTACAAAAACACAAAAATATTTCTTTTGCTTGATTGCTTGCTTTTATTGCCTTTATGAAAACGCACAAGAACAGAAAGGAAAAGCAAAAATTTAAGACCGCTATGGATCCTCATCCACTTGCTAATCTTTTCAAAAGATCCAATTATAATGAACAATTGCTAGTGATTTGAGAGCTCTTGATTTTCTGTATGAAGTTTTGCTTGAAAATCATGAATCTGAAAATTGTGATGAAGTGCTAGAAGAAGAAATTTATAAAGTGATTCATGATAGCTCCTTGATTGAAAAGCATGATTGCAATTATGTTACTATAAATTTTATTAATGTCAATTATGCTAATGATATGCAAAATTACAAGCTTGGGGATGATAATTTTGTCATATCCACTACTTATTGCAATGATCATGATTGGGGTGATAATGCTTCTTATGATCTTGAAAATTTATTTAATACTCATGATGTATATATTATTGATAATAATGTTTGCAATAATATTGACAGTGCGTTTGGAAGAGTGTCAACTTTAGGTAAAAATAATCCCACATATTTGGAGTGTGTTCAATCTTATGAAATCTTTGATAAATTTGGGTTTGGAGAGGTCCTGACTTTAGTTGATGTCAATCCCACTATTTTGGAAGAGTATAAAAAAATTATGCATGTGGATCATGAAGAGAATATTTTATATGATAGTTATATTATTGAATTTGATTATGATCCTACATGTAATTATTATGAGAGAGGAAAATATGGTTATAGAAATCTTCATGTCACTAAATTATCTCTCTTTGTGTTGGAATTATTAATGTTTCATTCTCTTTATATGCATATGCTAGGTGTTGCTTGTCTTGATAATTTGTTTACTTATAAAATGCCTATGCATACGAAGTATGTTAGGCTTAAATATGTTTGTCACATGTTCCATGATGCTCTCTTTGTGTTTCTATTATTATCTCTCATGAGAGCATCATTGAAATCTCAAGCCTATCCTAATAATGGCTATAAAGAAAGAGCTTGTTGGGAGACAACCCAATGAATAAAATAAATTATTGTGTGTTTTTACTTTTATGCTACTGTTATGATTGTGTTTTTGTGTTTTTAATTAGTGTTTGTGCCAAGTAAAACCTTTAGGATGATTTGGAAGATAGTATAATTGATGCTGTTTGGAAAACATAAAGTTTTGCGTCCAGTGCTGGAATTTTGATTCTGTACTGGAGCATCATAAAAATCTGAAATTTTTACACAGTATTGGTATATGAATTGCCACGTTTTCCTAATTTTTCAGAATTTTTGGAGTTACAGAAGTATAGCTTTTAAATAGATTGCTACAGACTGTTCTATTTTTGACAGATTCTGTTTTTGATGCACTGCTTGCTTGTTTTGATGAAACTATGGATTGTATCGGGGGGTATAAGCCATGGAGAAGTTAGAATACAGTAGGTATAATGCAAAAATAAAATATGAATGGGTTTGCAACAGTACTTAAAGTAGTGATTTATTTTGTTATACTAACGGATCTCACGAAGGTTTTGTTGAGTTTTGTGTGATTGAAGTTTTCAAGTTTTGGGTGAGATCACGATGGATGAAGGAATAAGGAGTGGAAAGAGCCTAAGCTTGGGGATGCCCAAGGCACCCCAAGTTAATATTCAAGGAAGAATCAAGCGTCTAAGCTTGGGGATGCCCCGGAAGGCATCCCCTCTTTCTTCTACCAACCATCGGTAATTTTACTTGGAGCTATATTTATATTCGTCACATGATATGTGTTTTGCTTGGAGCGTCATGTATTATATGAGTCTTTGCTTTGTTTGCTTTTTAGTTTGTCACAATCATCCTTGCTGGACACACCAATTTGAGAGAGCCACACGTTCATCATAATTTATTAGAATACTCTTTGTGCTTCACTTAATTTTTTTGAGCTAGGAAGTTGCTCTAGTGCTTCACTTAAATCTTTTTGAACACGGCGGTGGCTATATTTTGAAGAAATATTTAAACTCTCATGCTTCACTTATATTATTTTGAGAGTCAATAAGATTAAAATTTTGAAGAAATATTTGAACTCTCATGCTTCACTTATATTATTTTTAGAGTTGATAAGACTAAAATTTTGAAGAAATATTTGCACGTTCATGCTTCACTTATATCTTTTTAGAGTTGATAATAGTAATGGTAATTTGCACAAGATATGAATTTGGTGCCAAAGTGATGAATATTCAAGAGGGATATAATAAAAACTTTCATATAGATCATTGGATATGATAAGTGTGATTCCTTGCAATAGTTTTGTGATATGGAAATGATAATATGTGAGTCATGTTAGTGAGTAATTGTGATTTAGTAAGAATATTAGTGTTAAGGTTTGTGATTCCCTATGCGTGCACATTAAGTCAATAGTTATGCAACGAAATTATATCCTACTTATGGTACATTATTAGGTGTTAGTTATGTTCAATACATGTTTATGACCGTTTTCGCTTTTTGGTTGGTTGCTTCTCAATCTATTTGCTAGCCTTCATTTGTACTAAGCGGAAATACTGCTTGTGCATCCAAACTCCTTAAACCCAAGTTGTGCCAAATGAGTCCACTATATCTACCTATATGCGGTATTTCCATGCCATTCCAAGTAAATTTGCGTGTGCCAACCCTAATTTTCAAAATAATTTTTCCTTTTTGTGTGCCCGTACCGCTCATGAAGCGGCAGGGGGTGGCTAATATTTTCCATAGTTGTGTTATTCTCACGATGAGTGTTTATTCACTTGTCATTGCACGAGAGAGTGGCTGGTAATAGGGATGCCCGGTCCCACAATGAAATCAAAAATTAATAACAACAAAATTCCTTGGAAAGTGTTGGTATGGAGGGCACCCGTGGATACGGCTAGCCATGGATTGTGAAAGAATGGTGGAAAGGAAATAAACTTTACTTTCTGTTTGGGAACCGCCTATGATGTGTCTAGCATGGAAGATATTAGGAATTCTTGGTCGTTTTCGTTGACAGGAAAAGCATGCCTCTCAAAATATTTTCATCTCTCTAATTTAAGCTTTGAGCTCTGGCACATTTGCAAATCTCTGCTTCCCTCTGCGAAGGGCCTATCTAGTTACTTTTATGCAATTTTTATTTTTATTTTTATTTTGAGTCTCCATCTTGTCTTATAAAGCACCAACTAGAGAGCACTATTGTCATACTTGTGCATTGTGTGTAGCTAATATTTGAGTGTGTTTCATGAATGGATCAATGATTGAGCATAATGGGCTAGGGATAACTTTCTTTAGAGTTGATATTTTGAAAGACATGGTTGCTTGTTAGCATGCTTGAGTTTTTATATCTTCATGTCAAATTATAGACTATTGCTTTGAATCATTCAAGTCCAAATGTCTATGCTACAAAAGAAAAGAATATATGATGAATATGATAGGCAGCATTCCACATCAAAAATTCTGTTTTTATCATTTACCTACTCAACGACGAGCAGGAATTAAGCTTGGGGATGCTAATACGTCTCCAACGTATCTATAATTTTTGATTGTTCCATGCTGTTATATTATCAATCTTGGATGTTTTTATATACATTTATGGCAATTATATATCATTTTTTGGGACTAACCTATTAACTTAGTGCCCAGTGCCAGTTGTTGTTTTCTGCCTGTTTTTGGTTTTACAGAATATCAATATCCAACGAAGTCCAAATGCCACGAAACTTTTTGGAGATTTTTTCTGGACTTAACCAACACTAGAAGCTTCGGGAGAAGTCCAGAAGCCCCAGGAGGTGGCCACGAGCCACCAGGGAGCACCTGGGGGGGGCAGGCGCGCCCTAGTGCCTCGTGGGCCCACCTCTGCCCCTTTTGACCTAATTCCACCACTATAAATTCCCAAAAATCGGGAAACCAACATAGGAGTCCACAAAATACTTATTTCGCCGCCGCAAGCTTCTGTTCTCAAGAGATCCCATCTGGGGGCCTTTTTCGGTACTCCGCCGGAGGGGGAATCGATCACGGAGGGGCTCTACATCAACTTTGTTGCCCTTCCGATGATGCGTGAGTAGTTTACCACAGACCCTTGGGTCCATAGTTAGTAGCCTGATGGCTTCTTCTCTCTTTTTGATCTTCAATACAATGTTCTCCTCGATGTTCTTGGAGTTCTATCCGATGTAATCACTTTTTGCGGTGTGTTTGTTGGGATCCGATGAATTGTGAGTTTATGATCAGATTATCCAGGAATATTATTTGAGTCTTCTCTGATCTCTTTTATGCATGATTGTTATAGCTTCGTATTTCGTCTCCGATCTATTGATTTGGTTTGGCCAACTAGATTGATTTATCTTGCCATGGGAAGAGGTGCTTTGTAATGGGTTCGATCTTGCGGTGCTCAATCCCAGTGACAGAAAGGGACATGACACGTATGTATCGTTGCTATTAAGGGTAAAAAGGTGGGGTTTATTCATGCGTGACTTTACTTTGTCTACATCATGTCATCTTGCTTATGGCGTTACTCCGTTCTTTATGGACTTAATACACTAGATGCATGCTGGATAGCGATCGATGTGTGGAGTAATAGTAGTAGATGCAGGCAGGAGTCAGTCTACTTGTCTCGGACATGATGCCTATATACATGATCATTCCCTTGGATATCGTCATGATTATTTGATTTTCTATCAATTGCCCAACAGTAATTTGTTTACCCACCGTATGCTATTTTCTTGAGAGAAGCCTCTAGTCAAAACTATGGCCCCCAGGTCTATCTAAATCATATATTAAAAACCCTAAAAATACCTTGCTGCACTTTTTGTTTATTTATTTTATTTTGTATTTTTGTTTCAATGTATCTATCTATCACATACAATTTAATCTTGCAACTTACCGCCGAGGGATTGACAACCCCTTGTTTGCGTTGGGTGCAAGGATTTGTTGTTTTGTGTGCAGGTGCTGCTAACGAGGTGTTGCGTGATTCTCCTACTAGATTGATAACCTTGGTTTCATAACTAAGGAAAATACTTATCTCTACTGTACTGCATCTCCCTTCCTCTTCAGGGAATTACCAACGTAGCTCACAAGTAGCAGGGCTACCCCGATGTGGGCACAAAAGCCCGAGGACATGGACACCATCACCCCTTCTTCCGCTCCACCTTGGCCGCCATGTGGACGAGACTCATGAAGCTGGCCAAGGACAAGATCCCCAAGGAAGGGGAGGACCGCGGCCTCGAACACGGCTATGAAGCCCCCCAGTGAGTGATCCTTCCCATCAACTGTCATTCTTTGTCCGTCGCACCGAGGAGTAAAGTTTTGATGAATCGCTGTGTTTGACATCTTGCAGAAGTGGCTGGCCTGGGTGCATGGAGTGCAATGCCCGGCTGCACTGCCAGAGGAGCCCCCGACTCCCCTGCTCTCGGCGCTCCTGACCAAGGAGCCACACGTGGTGGCCCCCAAAGGGACGAGGTCCCTGAGGGGTAAATCAAGTGCTCGGACTCGGGAGACCTCGGTCACCCGGTCCGAAGACACACACACCTCCGCTGCCCAAGACGGTGACGCAGAGGAGGGTGAGGAGGAGGAGGTCCCCCTCCCGAAGGGGAAGATGTCGGTGTCAGAGGACGCCGAAGTTGGCATGCCACCGAAGGGCCAGAAGAGGACGAGGCGATCCTCGTCCGGGGCTGCCAGCCAGTTGTCGGAGAGAGCCGAGCTCCCCGGTGACTCAGAAGAGGACCTCCTTGCGAAAGGGAGAAGAAACTGGCGCCTTGAGGGTAAGCCGTCATCTTTGCATCCCGTCTTTCAATTTGATAAGTTCTTTTTAGCAAAGGAAAACTCATAGAGCGTCTTTTCTTATGCAGTCCTCCAAGGGTAATCCCCAGCGGTTCCTCGAGTGGGTTGCCATCTGCCAGCGGGACTCCAGAGCCCGCTGCTCCTCCCCCGGCGCACGATGGGCTAGGGGAGGCAACATCCACCCTGGCCCCTGATGTCAACACGACGGGGGCCGACGAGGTGGCCATCATGGCCGAGGTCGACACCTCGGCCCAACAAGACCCGGGGGAGAAACACCCCGTGGTCATCGAAAAGGGGCTGGGCCAGTCATCGGTCTAGCCGATATCTACCTTGGCTCCGCCACCCCAGGTGGAGGCCACCCGGGTAGACGTATCCAGGGTCATCCCTCCACCCCCGCCAACTGCCCAAGGACGGGATGGCGCGGGGTGGACCGAGGAGATGGAGGACACCCTGAAGGGCTCCTCCATCAAGGAAGAGCACTGTGCCTTGATAGGCGTGGCACTGCAGGGCTTCAGGTCCGTAGGGGCCGGCCAGCATGAGGTTTTCAAGAACCTCGTAGCGGGTTTCAAGGTACACTTCTATCCGCGTACCAAGTTTAACTTGTTTATCTGATCTTAGTTGATTTATGTATTCGTCCGAGGACATGAGAGTATAGCCTGCTAAACGGCTTAGTGAGTGAGTAGCCCCCGAGCCCGAAGTCGGTTTTGAGAAACCGGCATTGGGGTCGTTTTGATTGAATAGGAGCCTGTTAAGTAGCCCCCAGGGCGCTGCTCGAGGCAGCCATCCTGGAACCTTTTAGTAATGTAACTGTTCCCTTTGTAATAAGGATTTTTACTGCCAGGTTTCAACCTCGGTTACGGACCCCGTCTCCAAGGAGATTGCGGAGATGAACCGGAAGCTCGAGAGGTCCCAGGAGGAGCTTACCCTGGTGAACCAAAAATTCGAGCAGTCTTGAGGTCCCAGGAGGAGCTTACCCTGGTGAACCAAAAATTCGAGCAGTCTCGAGGTAAGCAAGTTAAAGTTGTGTTATACTAGGTACAAAAAGAGTTTGTGATAGGTTTTGCTCAATGAAAAACTAAGGCCGAACTGTTTCAATGACAGCGGCATTAGCGGAGCTTTAGACGCTCAAGGCCGAGCTCAAAAAGGCTCGGCAGGAGGTGAGGCAGCAGGAGGCTGCTGCCGCCGAGGCAGAGAAGGCCCGAGCCGCCGAGAAGGCGGCCGGGGACAAGCACCGGGCGCGGGTGCTGGAGGTCGAGGAGACCTTTAAGGGCGTGTTTGAAGCACGCGACAAGCTTCAGGAGGAGGGGCAACGAACAAAGGAGGAGCTC
This sequence comes from Elymus sibiricus, assembly GCA_039707655.1. Classification (NCBI taxonomy): domain Eukaryota; kingdom Viridiplantae; phylum Streptophyta; class Magnoliopsida; order Poales; family Poaceae; genus Elymus; species Elymus sibiricus. The sequence goes on from CM077676.1 coordinate 285,370,882, forward strand.
GAGAAGCTCCAACTTGCCTACTCCGAGCTCAAGACCTCGGCCCGAGCTGACCATGAGGTGCTCCAGCAGCTGCAGCAAATCGCCTCGGGTAAGCTATTTCTGCTGTAGTGTTCGTTTGGCAGCAAAGGATGTGTCGAGCTCACCCAGTTATGGCGTTCTGCAGAAGTTTTTGCGGATCTTCCGCAGAGCGCGACGGATGCGGTGGCGTACTTCGGCCAGCTAGCGGGCCACGAGGCGGAGAAGGCTTTTTGGGGCAGTTCCCGGGGTCACCGTCGGCACAGCTGCTAAATCATCAAGTGAAGCAGCTGGTGGAGTTGTTTTGCATGACGAGACCGGCGCTCCAGGACCTCTGTATCGCGTTGTGGCCCTCCGAAGCCATCCCCAAGAGCCTCTTCGGCCTTACGGCCCGTCTCCGAGATGCCGTGCCCTGCATGAACCGCTGGAGGAGGTCCGCGTGTTTTGAAGGAGCGTGGAGGGCATATGCCTGCGTGAAGACGCACCTCCGAAAGGTTGATGCGGTGATATGTGCCGCGGGCCCTCCTGCCGACAAGCCGCGCACCGCCGAACAGTTCTTTGCCGAGGTGGAGGAGGGAGCTCGTATCACCGAAGCCATGTGTCCAAAGGACACTATGTATATCTAAACAGTACTTTGGAATGCCGAAGTGTATGATGTACAAAACTTTATCCTTTCATTGAATGAATATGGATTTAAATTCCATGAGTGTTTTTTTCTTTTTATTAGTTTTACCTTCTATATGACTGTTTTAAAATGAGAGTGGCCAGTCATCGGCTTCAGCCCCAGTGTAGGTCATACAAAGGGTGTTCCTTAAGGCACACTTGACCCTTAGCCGATGTCTCGGTACCCAGAGGTGGTCGGTGCTTTTAGGAACTAGGCAATCAGACTATAGTGGCTTTATGACTTTCACTTAGTCATAGGAGTTTGACTGTGGGGGCTGATGACCAGCCCTCGGTGTGGGAAGTGGTTGGCCTGGTCGGCTGAGGTCTAGGCTATAACACACTTCGGCTAGAAATGAAAGCCCTTCGTTTAACACGGGTGATCTCTATCGTCACATCGCTTAACGCGGTCTACGGATGGCGGACCAGTTTGCGCATACCTAGATAGTCAGTTTTCGGCTTTCTCCACTGAGGCGCTATGCCAATTGACCTGACGGCGCAATCGCAGTGGTTCTCCCATTACGCCCTTAGCCGAATTCATCGCAAACATAAGGGGTACACATAGGAGCCGGGCAACCCAACTATTGACCGAAATCTAGGTTCGAAACTGATGCATATAAAGCCAAGATCCGAGACGCCGAATACTTCAGACTTGTGGTACGATTGTATCTTTTTTTGAAGAAACTCTTCGTAGCGCGGGGTCCATGCGTAGAAAGAAATATGATAAGGACCTTTAAGAGGCCTGGTTTCTTTATTTCATAATTTCGAGTGTTTACATGCCCAACTGCAACAAGAGGAATTGAAAGAATACAACGTAAAAAGTAAAAAGGGAGGAAGAAACAGGGCGGATATTTATCATCGGATTTTTAAGAATCCGGGCCGCTACCTGCCGCACGTCTGTGTTTCCGAGCTGTTGACCAGATGTTCACTATTGATGGTGAAGACTTGGGGAGGTTAATGCCTTTCTGGCCCTTTATATGCTTCAAGCATTTAATTAACCGAGCTCCTTTAAAGGAGACGTTGCCGAAGTCTGTTCTGTGGTTGAAACCACATTGACGTAGTCATGTTTGGCTGTTTCTTTTACAGAGAATTGCCTGTGCGGGGGCTCGAAGCCACATCGTTGCTTGGTCAAACCGTGCCGACGTTTGAGAATTTTTTTGGCTCCTCGACGACCCAGGGAATCTTCAGTGCAAAATTATGCACTCTGGGGACGTAGTGCCCACTCCAGAGAGGGCACGTGAGGAGCCCGCATCCCTATTTTGGGAGCGGGAGTACCTGGCCGAGGTCGATTAGTGCAGCCCGGGCACGCTTCGAAGAGCGAGCGGCACGTTTATCGCTACGGGCTGCCTCCTCGGACGCCTGTACCTCGGCTGCGAAAGCCGCGGTCTGTTCCTCCGTCTGGAGTGAGCGTTCGGTGTTACCATTGACTGTGATAACGCCGTTGGGTCCCGACATTTTGACCTTGAGGTAGGCATAATGTGGGACTGCGTTGAAGCGTGCAAAGGCCATGCGCCCTCGGAGCGCGTGGTATCCACTTTGGAAAGGCATGATATCAAAGATTAACTCCTCGCTTCTGAAGTTCTCGGGCGAGCCAAAGACTACCTCCAGGGTGACCGTTCCAGTGCAGCGGGCTTCGACAACCGGGATGACACCTTTAAAGGTGGTGGAGCTCGGCTTGATCCGAGATGAGTCGATGCCCATCTTTTGAACCGTGTCCTCGTAAATGAGGTTGAGGCTGCTTCCTCCGTCCATCAGGACGCGTGTTAGATGATAACCATCAACAATAGGGTCCAGGACGAGCGTCGCTGATCCGCCATGCCTGATGCTAGTCGGATGATCATGCTTGTCAAATGTGATCGGGTAAGCCGACCATGGGTTATATTTTGGGGTGACTGGCTCTAACGCGTATACATCACGAAGCACCCGCTTCCTCTCCCTTTTGGGGATGTGGGTGACATAGATCATATTGACATCTGTCACCTCATCAGGAAACTTCTTTTGGCCTCCATTATTGGGCCGCTGAGGTTCATCCTCGTCTTCACTGCAATTTTGGGTTTTATTTTGACCCTCTGTCGCTATCTTGTCGGCTTGTTTAAAGACCCAGCAATTTCTGTTAGTGTGGGTTGCTGGTTTGTCCTGAGTGTTGTGGATTCCACATGGGTGGTCCAGGAGTCTATCAAGCTGGCTAGGTCCATCCTTGTTCCCTTTAAAGGGTTTTCTTTTCCGTCCGGACTTAGGTCCGGTGAACCCCGCGTTGACCGCAGCGTCCTCCGTATCGCTTCCACCATTTTTATACCTGCGCTTATTTTTGTTGCGCTTGGGTTTTCCATTGGCGTCGCGAGTTTCTGAGGTGCCTGCCTCGCCGTTATGAGTACTACGGGTGAGCCAACTGTCTTCTCCCGCACAAAAGCGAGTCATCAGTGAGGTGAGGGCCGCCATGGTCCTCGACTTATCCTGGCTGAGTTGACGAGCCAACCATTCATCTCGGATATTGTTCTTGAATGCGGCGATAGCCTCGGCTTCGAAGCAGTCTATGATCTGGTTCTTCTATGTGAGGAACCTGTTCCAAAATTTCCGGGTTGATTCGCCTAGTTGCAAGGTGACACGGCTGAGGTCATCAGCGTCCGGAGGTCGGACATATGTGCCCTGGAAATTTGCTCGAAAAGCGTCTTCTAGCGCCTCCCAGCTGCCGATAGAGTGAGGAGGGAGGCTGTTAAGCCAATGCCTCGCCGGCCCCTTTAGCTTGAGCGGTAGGTATTTAATGGCTTGGAGATCATCTCCGTTGGCCATGTGTATGTGTAGAAGGAAATCCTCGATCCATACTGCTGGGTTTGTGGTGCCATCGTATGATTCTATATTGATGGGCTTGAATCCTTCCGGGAATTGATGTTCCATCACCCTGTCTGTAAAGCAGATTGGGTGAGCCGGACCTCGGAACCGAGGAGCATCTCGTCAGAGGTCAGGAGAGAGCCGTGAGTAAGCCTGATCTTGGGCACGGTTGTTCCTGCCCATCCAGGCATCGTAGTCGTCAAGCCCAGCGGGCGCGCGCCCCCTTAAACAATAGATGGACCGAGGGGGTGCCCTGTTTTCCTCAATGCGACGTCTAGCATCGTGAGGATCTAGGTAATCCATGGGGTCCTTGCCATAACGGCGTGGAGGTGGCCGGTCACTGAGGTCTTCTTGTATTGGCCTGTCCCGGCCTCTAGGGGGTTGGTTGTGGTCGTCGGCGAGCTCCTCATCGAAATCCGGCAAGAGACGCCTACGTGGGTATGATTTTGGCGCACTATGGCGCTGGTTTTCCATGTCTTGTTCGGCGGAGAGCACTTCGACCCACTTTTCATTTAGTGAGTCGGTATTGGCCTGCAGCTGCTGCTGCTTGCGTTTTATGCTCCGGGCCGTCGCAACGAGGCGCCGCCGGAAGCGCTCTTGTTCAAAAGGGTCCTCGGGGACGATGTAGTCCTCGGTTCCGAGGCTCTCGTCCTCCTCGGATTCCGGCATGTAGTTGTCATCGGCCCCTTCAAAGAGGTCATCGGGATCTGAGTCCCTGAGAAGTCAGTTAGGTGTGTCGTTCCTTATTGGGGAGGCTTGAACATCCTCTTCATGGTTATTGGCATCGCCGTCCTCCGCGTCGCCGTTATTGGCTGTCGCATTATTACCACTGGGTTCCCCGTTATTACCCCTTCGGCGCCTTCACCGACGTCTTGGAGGGGATTTGGGGGTGTCCACCATGTAAACATCGTAGGTGGACGTGGCGGTCCACCTGCCCGCGTTTATCGGGGGCGAGGTGTTCTCGATGGAGCCATCAGCATTTCCCTCCATGTCTGTGGCCTCACCATAGTCCAACACGTCGGTTAAATCGTCGACCGTGGCGACTAGGTGGGTGGTGGGTGGGATGTAAATTTCCCAATCGTCGGCTTTAAGTCCGATCTAATTGTAAACCGAAGACTTGCCGTCCGAGATGGACATGCTTCGGATGCGGTCAAGCATCTCATTGAGGTCAGATAGCTCTTCGGGATTCATTGATGCGCCATCGGCAGGGCTGACTCGAAGTATGGCCGGCGTGTAACCTGGCGCGTCTTCGGTGCGAAGGGAATCCGAACGCGATTCTGGGTTCTGCGCCGAAGTCAGTTCTAGCACTGACGTAATTTCGGAAGTTGGAGCCAGATCTATCTCCGGACTAACGATCGGAAGGAAACTGGCCGGAGTGGTCGCGTCAGGGGTCTCCAAGGGCGCCGCGACAGAGTTTGGTTCCGGAGTTGAGCCTCCAGAACCGGTCGAGTTCTCAATTCAGCCGGGAGTCCATCCCGATAGGATGAGTTCGCCGCGGGAATCCGTGGTGTATTCAAGGCTGCCGAAGGTCACGATCCGACCTGGACCATAGTTCGCGACAGAGGCTAGATGCCCTGTTGAGTCGGAGCAAAAGACCATGCTACCAAAAATGAAGAGTTGGCCGGGGGCGTAGACGTCCCCATGGCCGTTGGCGCAGTTAATCTGCAGGTGAGCCATCGATACTTCTGGTGATCGCACAGCGGAACTCTCAATGAAAGCACCAGTGTCGGTGTCAAAATCAGCAGACCTCAAGGTAGGGGGTCCCGAGATGTGGATCTCGGATCGGTGGTAACAAAGACAAGGGAGACGATGTTTACCCAGGTTTGGGCCCTCTTGATGGAGGTAAAACCCTACGTCCTGCTTTTGTTTATATTGATGGAGATGTATCGAATACAAAGTTGATCTACCTCGAGATCATAGTGTGTATCTAACTCTAGGGCTAGGTGAATGATATTGCGTTGATGTCCCCTCTACGGGCTAAACCCTATGGCTTATATACACGCCAGGGAGGCCACCTAGGGTTACAAGGTCGGTATCTAGGAGCAGGGCGACAGGAGAGATCTTGGAGTATACGTCAAGTCTTCGGTGGAGGCAGTCTTGATCACGCTTCCTGTATGCGTCCTGTGGAGCCCACCTTGATCACGTACGAGGGCCCATAGGCCCAACCGAAGAGACGGGCTGGCTAGGTTAGCACCCCCTAATCCAGGACACCGTCACCAATGAATAAAATAATTTTTTGCTTTTTATTTCTGTTTTCTTGTGTGCACACAATTATGCCACTGTTATGATTGTGTTTTTATGTTTTAATTAGTGTTTGTGCCAAGTAATGCCTTTGGGATGATTTGGAAGATAGTATAATTGATGCTGTTTGGAAAACAGAAAGTTTTGCGTCCAGTGCTGGAATTTTAATTCTGTACTGGAGCGTCAGAAAAATCTGAAATTTTTACACAGTATTTTTATATGAATTTCCCACATTTTCCTCAGTTTTCAGAATCTTTGGAGTTACATAAGTATATCTTTTAAATAGATCTTTACAGACTGTTCTGTTTTAGACAGATTCTGTTTTTGTTGCATAGTTTGCTTATTTTGATGAATCTATGGATCGTATCGGGGGGTATGAGTCATGGAGAAGTTGGAATACATTAGCATTATGCCAATATTAAATATGAATCAATTTACTACACTACTTAAAGTTAAAGATTTGTTTGTTATACTAACGGATCTCACGAAGGTTTTGTTGAGTTTTGTGTTATTGAAGTTTTCAAGTTTTGGGTGAGATCACGATGCATGAAGGAATAAGGAGTGGCAAGAGCCTAAGCTTGGGGATGCCCAAAGCACCCCAAGGTAATATTCAAGGAAGACTCAAGCAACTAAGCTTGGCGATGCCCCGGAAGGCATCCCCTCTTTCTTCTACCAACTATCTGTAATTTTACTTGGAGCCATATTTTTATTCGTCACATATCATGAGTTTTGCTTGGAGCGTCTTGTTATATATGAGTCTTTGCTTTGTTTTCTTTTTAGTTTGTCACAATCATCTTTGCTGGACACACCTATTTGAGAGAGCCACATGTTTATCATGATTTGTTAGAATACTCTATGTGCTTCATTTAAATCTTTTGAGCTATGCAGTTGCTCTAGTGCTTTGCTTAAATCTTTTTGAGCACGGCAGTGGCTATATTTTGAAGAAATATTTGAACTCTCATGCTTCACTTATATCAGTTTGAGAGTTGATAAGATTAAATTTTGAAGAAATATTTGCACTCTCATGCTTCACTTATATCTTTTTGAGAGTTGATAATAGTAATGGTAATTTGCACAAGATATGAATTTGGTACCAAAGTGATGAATATTCAAGAGGGATATAATAAAAACTTTCATGAAAGATCATTGGATATGATGAGTTTGTTTCCTTGCTATAGTTTTGCGATATGGAGATGATAATATGTGAGTCATGTTAGTGAGTAATTGTGATTTAGTAAGAATATTGGTGTTAAGGTTGGTGATTCCCTATGCATGTACATAAAGTCAATAGTTATGCAACGAAATTATATCCTACTTATGGTGCATTATTCAGTGTTAGTTATGTTCAATGCATGTTTATGACCGTTTTCGCTTGTTGGTTGGTCGCTTCTCAATCTATTTGGTAGCCTTCATTTGTACTAAGCGGGAATACTGCTTGTGCATCCAACTCCTTAAACCCAAGTTGTGCCAAATGAGTCCACCATACCTACCTATATGCGGTATTTCCATGCCGTTCCAAGTAAATTCGCATGTGCCAACTCTAATTTTTCAAAATAATTTTCCGTTTTGTGTGCCCATACCGCACATGAAGCGGCAGGGGGTGGCCAATATTTTCCTTGCTAGGTGTGTTATTCTCACGATGAGTGTTTATTCACTTGTCATTGCACGAGAGAATGGCTGGTAATAGGGATGCCCAGTCCCGAAATGAATTTTTTTAATATGATGATAATAATAAATTCCTTGGAAACTGTTGGTATGGAAGGCACCCGTGGATACGGCTAGCCATGGATTGTGAAAGAATGGTGGAAAGGAAATAAACTTTATTTTCTATTTGGGAACCGCCTATAATGTGTCTAGCATGGAAGATATTGGGAATTCTCAGTCGTTTTCGTTGACAGGAAAAGCATGCCTCTCAAAATAATTTTATCTCTCTAATTTAAACCTTGAGCTCTGGCACCTCTGCAAATCTCTGCTTCCCTCTGCGAAGGGCCTATCTATTTACTTTTATGCAATTTTTATTTTTATTTTGAGTCTCCATCTTCTCTTATAAAGCACCAACTAGAGAGCACTATTGTCATACTTGTGCATTGTGTGTAGCTAATATTGAGTGTGTTTCATGAATGGATCAATGATTGAGCATAATGGGCTAGGGATAGCTCTCTTTAGCATTGATATTTTGAAAGACATGGTTGCTTATTAGTATGCTTGAGTATTTATGTCTTCATGTCAAATTATAGACTATTGCTTTGAATCATTCAAGTCCAAATGTCCATGCTACAAAAGAAAAGAGTATATGATGAATATGATAGGTAGCATTCCACATAAAAAATTCTGTTTTTTTCATTTACCTACTCGAGGACGAGCAGGAATTAAGCTTGGGGATGCTTGATACGTCTCCAACGTGTCTATAATTTTTTATTGTTCCATGCAATTATAGTATCAATCTTGGATGTTTTATATACACTTACAAGCAATTATATATCATTTTTTGGGACTAACCTATTAACTTAGTGCTCAGTGCCAGTTGCTATTTTTTGCCTGTTTTCGGTTTTTCAGAATATCAGTACCAAACGAAGTCCAAATGCCATGAAACTTTTTGGAGATTTTTTTCTGGACATAACCAACACTAGAAGCTTCGGGAGAAGGCCAGAAGCCCCAGGAGGTGGCCACGAGCCACCAGTACGCGCCCCAGGGGGGTGGCGCGCCCTGGTGCCTCTGATGGGGAACGTTGCATGGGAAACAAAAAATTTCCTACGCACACACAAGATCTATCCATGGTGATGAGCATCTACGAGAGGGAGAGTGAATCTACATACCCTTGTAGATCGCTAAGTGGAAGCGTTTAAGAAACGCGGTTGATGTAGTCGAACGTCTCCGCGATCCAAATCGCAAGTCTTCCCTCGATCCGATCACGAACTAGTGCCGAACGGACGGCACCTCCGTGTTCAACACACGTACGGCTTGATGACGCCTTCACCTCCTCGATCCAGCGAGCGATGGTGAAGTAGTAGATGAGTTCCGGCAGCACGACGGCGTGGTGATGGTGGTGAGGAACAATCTCTGCAGGGCTTCGCCAAGCACTACGGAGATTATGACGGAGGAACTAGAGGGTTAGGGTTGCCGCACATGGCTTGGGGAAATCATGATGTGTCCCGGGTGCTAGCCCTGCCCCTCTATTTATATGTTGAGCCCTGGGGTCGAAACTTGGAGAAAGAGCCTCCTCAAAGTCGGTTTGGCCCACAAGGCAAGAGTCCTGCTCGGACTCCAGGACCAGACGCCAGGGTCCTCGGCGTCTGGCCCCAGACGCCAGGGTCCCTGGCGTCTGGCCCCTGGCCTCCGCAAAACTTCCTTTTGCACCTTCCTAAAGCCTCGTGGGCTTTACCTCTTGGCCCAAATAAAGTGTTCTCGTACCCGAACATTTCGGGAAACATCCGAAACTACTTCCGGTGAATTCCGGAACCCTTCCGGAGACCAAACACTATTATCCCATATATCAATCTTTACCTCCGGACTATTCCAGAGCTCCTCGTCATGTCCGGGATCTCATCCGGGACTCCGAACAACTTTCGGTCACCAACATAACAACTCAACTATACTTATATCATCACCAAACGTTAAGTGTGTAGACCCTGCGGGTTCGAGAACTATGTAGACATGACCGAGACACCTCTACGGTCAATAACCAATAGCGGGACCTGGATGCCCATATTGGCTCCTACATATTCTACGAAGATCTTTATCGGTCGAACCTCTATGTCAAGGATTCAGTTAATCCCGTATGTTGTTCCCTTTGTTCTTCGGTATGTTACTTGCCCGAGATTCGATCGTCGGTATCTCTATACCTAGTTCAATCTCGTTACCGGCAAGTCTCTTTACTCGTTCCGTAATACAAGATCTCGTGGCTAACACTTTAGTCACATTGCTTGCAAGGCTCATTGTGATGTTGTATTACCGAGTGGGCCCTGAGATACCTCTCCGTCACACGGAGTAACAAATCCCAGTCTTGATCCATGCCAACCCAACAGACATCCTCGGAGATACCTGTAGAGCACCTTTATAGTCACCCAGTTACGTTGCGACGTTTGATACACACAAGGTACTCCTCCGATGTCAGGGAGTTGCATGATCTCATGGTCATAGGAACAGATACTTGACATGCAGAAAACAATAGCAATAAACTGACACGATCATATGCTACGTTTATAGTTTGGATCATTCTCCTAATGATGTGATCCCGTTATCAAATGACATCTCATGTCCATGGCTAGGAAACCTTCACCATCTTTTGATCAACGAGCTAGTTAACTAGAGGCATACTAGGGACACAGTGTTGTCTATGTACCCACACATGTATTTGAGTTTCCAATCAATACAATTATAGCATGGATAATAAATGATTATCACGAACAAGGATATATGATAATAACTAAATTATTATTGCCTCTAGGGCATATTTCCAACAGTCTCCCACTTGCACTAGAGTCAATAATCTAGTTCACATCACCATGTGATTTACATTGTTCTAACACCCAATGAGTTCTGGGGTTCGATTATGCTTTGCATGTGAGAGAGGTCTTTAGTCAACGGGTCTGCGACATTCAGATCCGTGTGTACTTTGCAAATCTCTATGTCATACTGTAGACACTTCTACCACACTCCACTTGGAGCTATTCCAAATGGCTGCTCCACTATATGTATCCTGACTGCTACTCAGAGTCGTCCGGATAGGTGTCAAAGCTTGCATCGACGTAACCCTTTACGACGAACTCTTCATCACCTCCATAATTGAGAAATATTTCCTTAGTCCTCTAGTTACTAAGGATAATCTTGACCGCTGTCCAGTGATCCACTCCTGGATCACTCTTGTACCCCTTGACAGAATCATGGCAAGGCACACATCAGGTGCGGTACACAGCATGGCATACTATACAGAGCCTATGGATAAGGCATAGGGGATGACCTTCGTCCTTTCTCTTTCTTCTGCCGTGGTCGAGCTTTGAGTCTCACTCAACTCCACACCTTACAAATTAGGCAAGAACTCTTTCTTTGACTGATCCATTTTGAACTCTTTCAAAATCTTGTCAAGGTATGTACTCATTGAAAATCTTATCAGACGTCTTTGATCTATCTCTATAGATCTTGATGCCCAATATTTAAGTAGCTTTATTCCAGGTCTTCCTTTGAAAAACTCCTTTCAAACGACCCTTTATGCTTTCCAGAAATTCTACATCATTTCCGATCAACAATATGTCAACCACATATACTTATCAGAAATTCTATAGTGCTCCCACTCACTCTATTGTAAATACAAGTTTCTCATAAACTTTGTATAGACATAAAAACTTTGATCACCTCATCAAAGTGTATATTCCAACTCCGAGATGCTTGCTCCAGTCCATAGAAGGATCGCTGGAGTTTGCATACATTTTAGCATCCTTAGGACTGACAAAACCTTTCGGTTGTATCACATACAACCTTTCCTTACGGATACCGTCAAGGAAACGATGTTTTTGACATCCATCTGCCAGATTTCATAATTGAAAAATGCAGCAACTGCTAACATGATTCCAACAGACTTTAGCATCGCTACGGGTGAGAAAGTCTCATCGTAGTCAACTCCTTGAACTTGTGAAAAACCCTTTGCCACAAGTCGAGCTTTATAGACGGTGACATTACCGTCCACGTCCGTCTTCCTCTTAAAAAAATCCATTTGTTCTGAATGGCCTTACGCCCTTCAGGTAATACTTCCAAAGCCCATACTTTGTTTTCTTACATGGATCCCATCTCGGATTTCATGGCCTCTAACCATTTCTCGGAATCCGGGCCCATCATCGCTTCTCCATAGCTCGTAGGTTCATCGTTGTTCAACAACATGACCTCTAAGACAGGGTTGCCGTACCACTCAGGAGCAGTACGCGTCCTTGTCGACCCACGAGGTTCGATAGTAACTTGATCCGAAGTTTCATGATCATCATCATTAACTTCCTCTTCAACTAACATAGGCTCCACAGAAACAACTTTCTGCGCTGCGCTACTCTTTGGTTGAAGTAAAGGTTCAACAACCTCATCAAGTTCTATCTTCCTCCCACTCAATTCTTTTGAGAGAAACTCTTTCTCGAGAAAGGACCCGTTTTAGCAACAAACACTTTGTGCTTGGATCTGAGATAGAAGGTTTACCCAACTGTTACGTTAGGGTATTCTATGAAGATGCATTTGTCCGCTTTGGGTTCGAGCTCATCAGGTTGAAAACCTTTTCCACATAAGCAGCCCCAAACATTAAGAAATGACAGCTTAGGTTTCTGCCAAACCAAAATTCATACGGTGTCATCTCAACGGACTTAGATGGTGCCCCTTTTTAAAGTGAATGTAGTTGTCTCTAATGCATAACCCCAAAACGATAGTGGCAAATCGATAAGAGACATCATAGTACGCACCATATCCAATAGAGCATGACTACGACGTTCGGACACACCATCACACTATGGTGTTCCAGGTGGCGTGAGTTGTGAAACAACTTCCACATTGTCTTAAGTTGTATACCAAACTCGTAACTCAGATATTTACCTCTACGATCATATCGTAGATATTTTATCTTCTTGTCACGATGATCTCAAACTTCACTCTGAATTTGTTTGAACTTTTCAAATGTTTCAGACTTGTGTTTCATTAAGTAAATATCCCCATATCTACTCAAATCATTAGTGAAGGTAGGAAAATAATGATATCCACCGCACGCTACAACACTCATTGGACCGAATACATCAACATGTATCATTTCCAATAAGTCACTTGCCCGCTCCATCATACCGGAAAACGGGGTCTTAGTCATCTTGCCCATGAGGCATGGTCCGCATGTCTCAACCGATTCGAAATCGAATGAGTCCAAAGATCCATCAGCATGGAGTTTCTTCATGCGTTTTACACCAATATGACATTTAGCGGCAGTGCCACAAGTATGTGGTACTATCATTATTAACTTTGTATCTTTTGGCATCAATATTATGAACATGTGTATCACTACGATCAAGATTCAATAAACCATTCTCATTGGGTGCATGACCATTGAAGGTATTATTCATGTAAACGGAATAACCATTATTCTCTAACTTGAATGAATAACCGTATTGCAATAAACATGATCTAATCACGTTCATGCTCAACGCAAACACCAAATAACATTTATTTAGGTTCATCACTAATCCCGAAGGTAGAGAGAGCATGCGATGGTGATCACATCAACCTTGGAAACACTTCCAACACTCATCGTCACCTCACCCTTATCTAGTCTCCGTTTATTCCGTAGCTTTTATTTCGAGTTACTAACATTTAGCAACCGAACCGGTATCCAATACCCAGGTGCTACTAGGAGCACTAGTAAGGTACACATCAATATCATGCATATCAAATATACTTCTGTCGACGTGCCAGCCTTCTTATCTACCAAGTATCCAGGGGTGTTCCGCTTCAGCGACCGTTCTCCTCATAATAGAAGCAATTAGTCTCGGGTTTGGGATCAACCTTGGGTTTCTTCACTGGAGCAGCAACTGACTTGCCATCCATGAAGTTTCCCTCCTTGCCCTTGCCCTTCTTAAAACTAGTGGTTTTACTAACCATCAACACTTGATGCTCCTTCTTGATTTCTACCTTCGCGGGGTCAAACATCGCGAATAGCTCAGGGATCATTATTTCCATCTCTGGCCTTTTATAGTTCATCACGAAGCTCTAGTAGCTTAGTGACAGTGACTTGGAGAACTATACCAATCACTATCTTATCTAGAAGATCAACTTCCACTCGATTCAAGCGATTGTAGTACCCAGACAATCTGAGCACATGCTCAATGATTGAGCTATTCTCCATCATCTTGCAGGCAAAGAATCTTGTTGGAGGTCTCATACCTCTCAACACGGGCACGAGCCTGAGATCCCAATTTCAGCTCTTAGAACATCTCATATGTTCCGTGACGTTCAAAACGTTTTGGAGCCTCAATTCTAAGCCGTAATGCATGACGCACTGAACTATCAAGTAGTTATCAGAACGTGCCTGTCAGATGTTCACAACATCTACAGACGACGCTTGAGGGGGTGGCGCACCGAGCGGTGCATTAAGGACATAAGCCTTCTGTGCAGCATTGAGGACAATCCTCAGATCACGGACCCAGTCCGCATTATTGCTACCATCATCTTTCAAATCTATTTCTCTAGGAACATATAAAAATTCAGGGGAGCTACAGCGCGAGCTAGTAATCTACAACATAATTTGCAAAGACATTTTGACTATGTTCATGATAATGAGTTTAGTTAATCATATTACTTAAAACTCCCACTCAAATTGACATCCCTCCGGTCATTCGAGTGTCACATGATCCAAATCCACCAACTCAAGTCCGATCATCACGTGAGTTGAGGTGGTTTCAATGGTGAACATCTTCATGTTGATCATATCTACTATATGACTCATGTTCGACCTTTCGGTCTCTTGTGTTCCGAGGCCATGTCTGTACATGCTAGGCTCGTCAAGTTTAACCCGAGTGTTCCGCACGTGCAACATGGCTTACACCCGTTGTATGTGAACGTAGAGTCTATCACACCCGATCATCACGGCGTGTCTCGAAACGACGAACTTTCGCAACGGTGCACACTCGGGGAGAACACAATTTATCTTGAAATTTAAGTGAGGGATCACCTTATAATGCTACCGTCGTCCTAAGCAAAATAAGATGCATAAAAGGATTAACATCACATGCAAATCATAAGTGACATGATATGGCCATGAACTCGTGCTTTTGATCTCCATCTCCAAAGCACCGGCATGATCTCCATCGTCACCGGCATGACACCATGATCTCCATCATCTTGATCTCCATCAACGTGTCACCATGAGGTTGTCGCGCCGACTGTTGCTTCCACGACTATTGCTAACGTTTAGCGATAAAGTAAAGCATTACATAGCGCTTAATGATTGACACGCAGGTCATACAATAATTAAAGACAACTCTATGGCTCCTGCCAGTTGCCGTACTCATCGACATGCAAGTCGTGATATTCTATACAACACATGATCATCTCATACATCACATATATCTCATCATGTAATTGGCCATATCACATCACAACATACCCTGCAAAAACAAGTTAGACATCCTCTAATTGTTGTTGCAAATTTTACGTGGCTGCTACGGGTTTGCAAGAACCGTTCTTACCTACGCAAAACCACAACGTGGTGTAGTGATTGCTTTTTGATCTTCTAAAAGAACCCTCTTCATTGAAATTGATTCAACTAAAGTGAGAGAGACAGACACCCGCTAGCCATCTTTATGCAACGAAGTTACATGTCAGTTGAAGGAACCTGTCTCACGTAAGCGTACGCGTAATGTCGGTCCGGGCCGCTTCATCTCACAATACCGCCGAATCAAGTATCAACTAGTAACGGCAAGCAATATGTATACACCCACGCCCACAACTCGTTTGTGTTCTACTCGAGATCTCATCTACGCATAAACCTGGCTCTGATACCACTGATGGGGAACGTTGCATGGGAAACAAAATTTTTCCTACGCACACACAAGATCTATCCATGGTGATGAGCATCTACGAGAGGGAGAGTGAATCTACATACCCTTGTAGATCGCTAAGCGGAAGCGTTTAAGAAACGCGGTTGATGTAGTCGAACGTCTCCGCGATCCAAATCGCAAGTCGTCCCACGATCCGATCACGAACTAGTGCCGAACGGACGGCACCTCCGCGTTCAACACACGTACGGCTTGCTGACGCCTTCACCTCCTCGATCCAGCGAGCGATGGTGAAGTAGTAGATGAGTTCCGGCAGCACGACAGCGTGGTGATGGTGGTGAGGAACAATCTCTGCAGGGCTTCGCCAAGCGCTACGGAGATTATGACGGAGGAACTAGAGGGTTAGGGTTGCCGCACACGGCTTGGGGAAATCTTGATGTGTCCCGGGTGCTAGCCCTGCCCCTCTATTTATATGTTGAGCCCTGGGGTCGAAACTTGGAGAAAGAGCCTCCTCAAAGTCGGTTTGGCCCGCAAGGCAAGAGTCCCGCTCGGACTCCAGGACCAGACGCCAGGGTCCTCGGCGTCTGGCCCCAGACGCCAGGGTCCCTGGCATCTGGCCCCTGGCCTCCGCAAAACTTCCTTTTGCACCTGCCTAAAGCCTCGTGGGCTTTACCCCTTGGCCCAAATAAAGTGTTCTCGTACCCGAACATTTCGGGAAACATCCGAAACTCCTTCAGGTGAATTCCGGAACCCTTCCGGAGACCAAACACTATTATCCCATATATCAATCTTTACCTCCGGACTATTCCAGAGCTCCTCGTCATGTCCGGGATCTCATTCGGGACTCCGAACAACTTTCAGTCACCAACATAACAACTCAACTATACTTATATCGTCACCAAACGTTAAGTGTGTAGACCCTGCGGGTTCGAGAACTATGTAGACATGACCGAGACACCTCTACGGTCAATAACCAATAGCGGGACCTGGATGCCCATATTGGCTCCTACATATTCTACGAAGATCTTTATCGGTCGAACCTCTATGTCAAGGATTCAGTTAATCCCGTATGCTGTTCCCTTTGTTCTTCGGTATGTTACTTGCCCGAGATTCGATCGTCGGTATCTCTATACCTAGTTCAATCTCGTTACCGGCAAGTCTCTTTACTCGTTTCGTAATACAAGATCTCGTGGCTAACACTTTAGTCACATTGCTTGCAAGGCTCATTGTGATGTTGTATTACCGAGTGGGCCCTGAGATACCTCTCCGTCACACGGAGTAACAAATCCCAGTATTGATCCATGCCAACCCAACAGACATCCTCGGAGATACCTGTAGAGCACCTTTATAGTCACCCAGTTACGTTGCGACGTTTGATACACACAAGGTACTCCTCCAAAGTCAGGGAGTTGCATGATCTCATGGTCATAGGAACAGATACTTGACATGCAGAAAACAATAGCAATAAACTGACACGATCATATGCTACGTTTACAGTTTGGGTCTTGTCCATCACATCATTCTCCTAATGATGTGATCCCATTATCAAATGACATCTCATGTCCATGGCTAGGAAACCTTCACCATCTTTTGATCAACGAGCTAGTTAACTAGAGGCATACTAGGGACACAGTGTTGTCTATGTACCCACACATGTATTTGAGTTTCCAATCAATACAATTATAGCATGGATAATAAACGATTATCACGAACAAGGAAATATGATAATAACTAAATTATTATTGCCTCTAGGGCATATTTCCAACAGCCTCGTGGGCCCACCTCTGCTCCGTTTGACCTAATTTCACCTCTATAATTACTCTAAAATCAGGAAACCAATAGAGGAGTCCATGAAATACTTTTTTCGCTGCCGCAAGTTCCTGTTCTAGAGAGATCCCATCTGGAGGCTTTTTCCGGCACTCTGCCAGAGGGGGATTCGATCACGGAGGGGCTCTACATCAACCTTGCTGCCCTTTCGATGATGCCTGAGTAGTTTACCACAGACCTTCGGGTCCATAGTTAGTAGCTAGATGGCTTCTTCTCTCTTTTTGATCTTCAATATAATGTTCTCCTCGATGTTCTTGGAGTTCTATCTGATGTAATCACTTTTTGCGGTGTGTTTGTTGGGATCCGATGAATTGTGAGTTTATGATCAGATTATCCATGAATATTATTTGAATTTTCTCTGAACTCTTTTATGCATGATTGTTATAGCGTCGTATTTCTCTCCGATCTATTGATTTGGTTTGGCCAACTAGATTGATTTATCTTGCAATGGGATAGGTGCTTTGTAATGGGTTCGATCTTGCGGTGCTCAATCCCAGTGACAGAAAGGGTCATGACATGTATGTATCGTTGCTATTAAGGGTAAAAAGATGGGGTTTATTCATGCATGAGTTTACTTTGTCTACATCATGTCATCTTGCTTAAGGCGTTACTCCGTTCTTTATGAACTTAATACTCTAGATGCATGCTGGATAGCGGTCGATGTGTGGAGTAATAGTACTAGATGCAGAATCGTTTTGGTCTACTTGTCTCGGACATGATGCCTATATACATGATCATTGCCTTGGATATCGTCATGATTATTTGCTTTTCTATCAATTGTCCAACAGTAATTTGTTTACCCACCGTATGCTATTTTGAAGAGAGAAGCCTCTAGTGAAAACTATGGCCCCCGGGTCTACTTTTATCATATATTGAAAATCCCAAAAATACCTTGCTGAAAGTTTACTTTATTTATTTTATTTTGTATTTTTGTTCGATCTATCTATCTATCACCATACAATTTAATCTTGCAAATAACCGCCAAGGGATTGCAACCCCTTGTTTGCGTTGGGTGCAAGGATTTTATTTTGTGTGCAGGTGCTGCTAACGAGTTGTTGCGTGATTCTCCTACTGGATTGATAACCTTGGTTTAATAACTGAGGAAAATACTTATCTCTACTGTACTGCATCATCCCCTCCTCTTCGGGGAAATCCCAACGCAGCTCACAAGTAGCAAAGCCCTCCGTGATCGATTCCCCCTCCGGCAGAGTACCGGAAAAGGCCTCCAGATGGGATCGAGGAAGAGCAGAGGCTTGCGGCGGTGGTAGGGTTTTCTTGTCAGGCTCTCTGATGGTTTCCGAATAGTTGAGAATTTATAGAAGTGGAATTAGGTCAAAAGTAGCCACAAGGGGACCACAAGGCAGCAGGGCGTGCCCCCCTGGGGCCGCGCCCTGTTGCCTTGTGGCCTCCTCGTGAAGCTTCCAGGGTCTCTTTTGTTCAGAAAAAAATCATCAAAAAGTTTCGTGGCATTTGGACTTCGTTTGGTACTGATTTCCTGAAAAACCAAAAACAAGCAGAAAACAGCAACTGGCACTGGGCACTAGGTTAATAGGTTAGTCCCAAAAAATGATATATATTTGCATATAATTGCACATAAAACATCCAAGATTGATACTATAATAGCATGGAAAAATAAAAATTATAGATACGTTGGAGACGTATCATAGGGTTTTACGCCTCACGGCGGCCCGAACCTGGGTAAATTTGTTGTGTGTGGTTGCATTGCTGAACCTGCTCTTTGTGCACGTTGAATCCCACAGCAGAACCGCAAAGGGATCATCTCGATCCCATAGATCGTCATACGTGCGACATCTTTGGTGCGCCAGGCAGGGGAATCACGTGTCCGGAACTGCTCCAGCAGTGTAGGCGCTAGCGTCACCTTCATCATCCACGACATCCGAGAAGAGTAAGGGCGTCACCGCCGCGTCTACTTCCAAGGCATAGTTTCAACTGCTTGCGACGGTGAGGACGGTGGTGGCCAAACCTATCGCCATATCGGCGACGGCACAACATTCGTCATGGGCAATTCGAGCACCCTCCGCGGCGCCCTGGTGAATCGCAACGTTTTCGTCGTGCTTCAGAGAGGGCTAAGTTCAAATACTCTAGTTACTTTCTGTTACTTAGCCTATCCTTGAATGGCATTTTTGTACATAACCTGTGCGCGAAGGAGCGCTCTCGGAACTTTCTGCTCTCTTGGTTGTTCTGGGTCCGCCCGGCAACACCTACGTAGCTGCGTCTGTTTCTAGAGCGACAAGCCCTCGAGAAGGCAGCGTTCTCGATAGGATGTTAGCCAGGACCCGATCCTAAGAGCCATTGACTAGAACGTGCGCGCCCGGGATGCATTCCAGCAAGCGAGTTTTCCATTCCTTAAGATTCCTGTTTATATGTAGCTTATCTGTTAAGGAGCATTCGCGGGGCATGATCACGCTCGTGGCTAATACTGGTCCGCCCAGGAACGCCATTTGTAGCTGCGCCTGCCCTAAGTTTGTTAAGCTTACCGGGAAGGCGGTGTTCTCTTTTGGCTGCTGACTAGGACCAGATCCTAAGCGCCATTGTCTAGAATATGCGAACCTGTGAGCATTCCGACAACATGGAGCACTCAAATGTATAAACGGAAATTACTTAAGGAAGGGGAAATATTCAGTAAAAAGACAAATTTACACACAAGTTAAGTGTGAATCAGATGCTAATCAACTTGTTGTGTTAAAACGCTGTCATGGCATTTCATGCCCGAACCAGTGTTGTAGGTATGCGAGTGGACGATTGCTTCATGGTAATACCAGCGTCAACTTTTCCGGAAGCCACCACTGGCAACGAGAATCCAGAGTTCTCTGCTGGAATCATAAGTCTTCCTGGATATGGTCTTCCCGGCATCGAGAATCACGTAGTTCTCTGCTGACAAACAAAGTCTTCCCGGAGAACCACCTTCCCGAAAGCTGGCGTCGAGAACCTCAGAGTTCTCCGCTAAAATCAGAAGCCTTCCTGGGAACAACCTTCCCGGAAGCCGGCGGCGAGAACCTCAGAGTTCTCTGCTGAAATCAGAAGCCTTACCGGAAATAAACTTTCCAGAAGCAAGGTAGAAAGATACAACAATCAAGATTCCACTCCAGCATCGAGATCTTTAGAGTTATCTACCGGAGAGCTTTCTTTGGAAGGCGGGCTCGGGGCTTGCGGCGCCCCTGGGAACAACCTTCCAGGAAGCTAGCATCGAGATCGTCAGAGTATCATAAAACCTTCCCAGAATGACCATTTCCAAAAGGCTAATTTTTTTTAAATAATACATTTTTTTTAATAAATTTGAAAAATAATACGCGGTTTGAAATATTTGAAAAAATAATACAGCGTCGGTGTTTAGGAGGCCGACTGGGCTCATTCGGCCTGTAGAAAGCCGACAGCCACCACTCGGCTTATAGGAAGCCGACAGGTCGCCATTCTGCCGCGTGGCGGCCAATCGTTGGTGCGAGCACGTCACCGCGGCCGACTGTGTTCAGTCGGCTTCCTATAAGCCGACTGTTGCGGCCACGG
Organism: Elymus sibiricus; assembly: GCA_039707655.1. Classification (NCBI taxonomy): domain Eukaryota; kingdom Viridiplantae; phylum Streptophyta; class Magnoliopsida; order Poales; family Poaceae; genus Elymus; species Elymus sibiricus. The sequence continues at coordinate 285,391,488 of CM077676.1, forward strand.
GTTACACAGCGCGCCCGAGCCTTCTTCTTCCTCTCTTCTTTCTCTCCTTTGCTCCTCTTCACTTCTTCTCTCCACTCCGAAACTAGTCCCAATTTATACACAAGATACAACCACTTTTTTGCCAATTTTCCACCGTAGTTGCATTGTACATGGTTGGAGGAGTCAAGGGAAACCTCGATCTCGTCATGGGATAGTCTGTGGTGGTGGTGAACATTTTCGTGGAGGAGGAGGGGGTGCTGCACGTGGAGAAGGAGGTGGTGGAGGAGGGGGTGCTGCACGTGGAGGAGGAGGTGGTGGAGGAGGGGGTGCTGCACGTGGAGAAGGGCCGCCGTTCGTCGTTGCTTCTCACGCTTCAAGGGTATAATACAAGTTACATTTTGTCTGTCATATTAGTTGTGCAATTTTTTAGTTGGTTCAGTAATATATCGTAACATATTTAGTTGATCCGGTAATATTTAGATGTCAAATATTTAGGTGTCCGTTAATATTTAGGTGACCGTAATATTTAGGTGACCGGTAATATTTAGTTGTCTGTTAATATTTAGGTGTCCGGTAATACTTAGGTGACCGGTAATATTTAGGCGTCCGGTAATATATAGTTGTCCGTTAATATTTCGGTGACCGGTAATATTTAGGTGACCGGTAATATTCCGGAATATTTTTATATGTCTGATATTTCAGTTTATGAATATTTTTAAGTGCACCGATAATATCCCATAATATATTATATGTTTGACTTGCTGCTTAATAGTTATCCATGTTGAATATTTTAGGTCAGCAGATATGTCAGATGTAGTGAAGTTCACTTTTTTCTACGGTCATGGTACTGTCCAAACAAATCAGTTGGGAGTTGATCTTAGTGAGTTCGAGAACATAGTGGTTCCAATTAGTGCCCCTGAAACATGGTCTGTTGGTCAGTTGACAGAGTGGTTGACAAGATGTTTAGGGTATAATACTGAAACTCATACCGTCGGTGTTCATGCATTGTGGAGCCGGTCAAGTTCGAACATTTTCTTTTATTTGAGGCCAATCGAGCGGGACTCTCAGTGGGTGCGCTGGTTGGAAGGATGTGCAAAAAGGATCGTAAATCCTTGCGCCTTAGTGCTTCCTGTCCTGAAGGAGGTCAGTGCCCCTGAAGGCGAGGGCGGTTATGATCCTGGCCAGAGCAGTGCAGGGATACATCTATCTATGTTAGATGTTCCGTCAAATGCTGGATATGATGGCCACGAATCAGGGCAGAGTAGTCAGGTAGAAGGAGGAAATGCTGATGTTTATGACGTTGGCCAGGCTGATGCTGACGAGGTAGATGGCCAAATGCAAAACCTGATGGAAGATGAAGATACAGATGTTGATATTGGTCATGCTGATAATTCCGACGAGTCGGATGAAGATGAGAACGTAGAGGTGGTGCCTAATCCTGCAGCATGGAATCATGACTTCTCGTCTGCAATGAACGTCAATGATGGCCATGATTCTGCCTGGCAATATCACCAGAACAACATTGCGACGGGTGGTATGTACCCCAACAAGGAAGCTCTGAAGGATGCAATCACTCAGTGGGCAATGTCCACGCAAAGGGTTTTGAGAGCTGCCGTGTCTAGTCAGCAATTTTTGACAATGGTATGCAAGAACGATGGTTGTCCCGCGAGGGTGCATGGCTATCTCCCAAAGTATGGCACAAGTTGGGTGATCAGTGACTTCGTACAGCACACATGTGTTATTCTGTATATCCCTCAAGATCATGGTAACCTTTCGTCCACGCTTATTGCTCGATTGTTTTACAGCGAGATAGTGGAGAGCAAAGCGATGGAAGTGAAGGCTATCCAGACAAAAGTCTTCGTCAGGTTCAATTACAGAATTTCTTATGGCAAGGCTTGGAGGGCTAAGCACATGGCGCTTGAGAAGAGATTTGGTTCGTATTTCGATGCATATGACTGTGTTGTCCGTCTCCTCCGCACACTGCAGTACCGGAATCCAGGCACCTATGTTGACATCGAAGACTTGGTCATGCCGGAGTTCCCAACTGTGATGGTGCTGCATCGATTGTTCTTCTCTTTCGGTGTATGCATCGAAGCTTTCAGTCATTGTAGACCGGTGATATGTGTAGATGGCACATTTCTCACTGGCAAGTACAAGGGTCAGATCCTAACCGCCATTGGTCAGGACGGTCAAAATCAAGTAGTCCCACTAGCAATTGCTTTTGTGGAGAGCGAGAATATTGAAAGTTGGACTTGGTTCTTCAGGCAACTGAAAATAGCAGTTGTGAAGGATAAGCCGAATGTGTGCATCCTTCATGACAGGCATGCAGGTATACTGAGTGCGATAAGGACACTGACAAACCCTGTGCCTGATGAGCCAACTCCATGGCCGGACATGCAGAGCCGTTGGTGCATGCGTCACCTGGGGGCCAATTTCTTCTCGCAGTTCAGAAATAAGAACCTTATGAATCTATTAAAAAAACTCTGCAAGCAGAACCAGGAATGGAAGTACATGAAGATACGTGAGAGACTTAATGTGTGCACTCTGAGACATGTTAGGGACAGGAAAGCTGCAAGGGATGCAGTTGTGAGGGCACATGTAGAAGCAGTAGCTGCACAGTTAGCAACAGGACCAGCGGCCGAGGAGGAAGAACCTGTAGGGCTTTGTGATTTGCCAGGATTTGACCCACCTGGTACTAGGAGAAGGCTTGGCAGGACGATTAAAACATTCGAGCAGTGGATAGAGCATGAGCCTCTGGAGAGGTGGTCTTTGCTGCATGACACACATGGAGCAAGGTATGGTGTCATGACTACCAACCTAGCTGAAACTTATAACTTTGTCCTCAGAGGAAACCGTGCTTTGCCACTGACAGCAATCGTTGAGGGTATTTTCTATGGCACGGTGAAGTATTTCAGAGATAGACGTCAAGCAGCAGAGTTGCATATCACAAACAACCCAAACACACGTTATTGTGAAAGGGTTATGAAGTACATGAATGCTAAGATGCGGAAAGCTAGGACTCACACTGTAGTCCCCATCGGAAATCAAGAAAGAAGGTTTGAGGTCCGATTAGCTAACAACAAATTCGGATGTGGAAATCAGGTGTTGACGCATGAGGTGAAAATTGGCAATGAAGTCAGGCCAACGTGCGAGTGCACATGCAACAAACCGAAGTTGCTTCATCTACCTTGCTCTCATGTACTTGCTGCTTGCGGGCAGCTAGGACTTGATGCAATCTCTTTCGTGTCTCCATATTTCCTGAAACAGTCCGTGGTCAATACCTGGACAGGTGAGTTGCAGGGATTTCAATCAATGGGTAACTTCACCACTGTTAACCCTGTTGAAAGGCGGTACATTCCGGACCCACGGAATATGCGTACAAGCAGAGGTAGACGTCAGTCTCAATGCATCCGGAATGATATGGATGAATCTGAAGCCGGAGGGCCAACTATTCAATGCATTCTATGCAACGATTTTGGCCATAGGGACCCTAATTGTCCCACCTTCGTGACTAGGCGTGGACGAGGAAACCGGGGACGAAGAGGAAGAAGAGGGATAGGAGGAAGAGGAAGAAACTAAGTGTGGCACTCTGTTTAAATTCTGTTTAAATTCTGTATTAAGTGTGACACTCTGTTTAAATTCTGTATTAAGTGTGGCACTCTGTTTAAATTTTGTATTAAGTGTGGCACTCTGTTTAATTCTGTATTAAGTGTGGCACTCTGTTTAAATTTTGTATTAAGTGTGGCACTCTGTTTAAATTTTGTATTAAGTGTGGCACTCTGTTTAATTTTGTATTAAGTGTGGCACTCTGTTTAATTCTGTATTAAGTGTGGCACTCTGTTTAAATTTTGTATTAAGTGTGGCACTCTGTTTAATTCTGTATTAAGTGTGGCACTCTGTTTAAATTTTGTATTAAGTGTGGCACTCTGTTTAAATTTTGTATTAAGTGTGGCACTCTGTTTAATTCTGTATTAAGTGTGGCACTCTGTTTAATTCTGTATTAAGTGTGGCACTCTGTTTAAATTCTGTATTAAGTGTGGCACTCTATTTAAATTTGTATGGTGCGTGCAGGAATGGAGGATGAACGCCCACCATTGATTGATCCTTTCATTGATAGTGGCCATCGTGGTAGAATGTTAGACGAACGCCCTCTGTTACCCCTAGTCACTCGCACTCCTAAGCATGACTGGAAGATACACCCGGATTGGACTGAGAGGTATGGGTTTTATTAATTTTGTTTGTTAGGTGTTTTATCCGATAACAAATCATTGAACCTTTGTGCGGTGTTATACGCAGGTTGAAATGGGCTGGGCTTTTACCTTTCGCGCGTCTTGTTGAGGCCAGAGGTGGACGACAGAAACACGTCGGTATTGACCACTCTTTGCTCACGTGCTTAGTGGATCGATGGAGGCCGGAGACCCACACGTTTCACTTCCGTTGGGGAGAGATGGCTCCTACTCTCGAGGATGTGTCACTTTTGCTTGGACTACCCTTGTCGGGTCATGCCATAGGACCGTTTGTCGGCTAGAGGGGAAGAAGGCGGCCCTTCTTGGTTGCCCTCTATTTTTACAGCTGTGGTCCTGGGAGAGATTCTCTATTGCACGACCGAACATAAATGTGGATGAGGCTTGGCCTTCGAACGAGCTTTTCGATGCTGAGGGCATCGACATGCCTACTTTTGGTATGATCTGGACACGTCGCCAGGTATGTGTCGAGTAAACCATGTCCTTATGTACACCATGACGGAAAATAACTTTTTGTTCGTGCAGAGAAGCTTTGCTCATGAACAGACTAGGCGAGCCTACACCGCTTTGAACGAGCAGTTCGATGTGTACACTGGGGTGATCTGGCAGCCGTACACGCAGGCAGCCATACATGCTAGATATCCCGGCGGTATTTCCGAGCTATGCACAAGAGATCGGGATTACTGGATGACAAAATCGAAGATCATCTTCGATGTATTCGTCGAGGAGATGGCCCAACAGAGGGTCATGAGACAGTTTGGTCTTCGACAGTTGGCCCAGCCCCCACCTACTGAGCGCCGGCTGTTAGGCGATGTCCACAGGTATGTGTAGTATTTCAATGTTGGTTGGTCTTCACATTCCGAAATACCAAAGAATTACTTAATCATTGCACACACAATGCAATTTCAGGAACACAAGGAAGGGGATTAACAGGACCTTGGCTCAGTGGCTGGCACGTGTTCAGATGTACGTTGCAGAGTGGGAGACTGCGACGACACAGATTTGGGACGAGGATCGCAATTTCGATACGGCTGAGTTCAATGCCTATTGGGATCGGTACAGTGATATGACACGGTTACGCATCATTAAGCACCCTCAGAGACAGGACATACCGGCCCCTGCTACGAGGGATACGTACCCGAGCTATGATATTTCGGGCTCTAGACAGAACGTGGTAACATATACTGAACTTATCTAATGCTTCTAGTTCTTACATACTTTGTCATGCGGACGTAATAATCTTCGAGTTCATTTCAGGCTGACATGACACTCGAGCTTCACGAGGAGGTGGCCAGCTATAGACGCCAACTATCGTCTACTGCTCTTCTAGAACCTCGTCCAGTGCACTCCTTCTTTACGCGCATCGAGGGGAAACTACGAGCTATATATCAGGCTATCACGTGCACCCGCTCTACGGACGTTGTTCTCCAGCAGCCCCAGGTACGCCCGCCTCGTCACTCAACGGGCCAGCAGCAAGAACCCACACAGCACCGACATCAGCCGCGTCCACGTGTAGACCATCAGTGGATGAGTAGTCCACCACCTCCTGACCAGGCCGGGAGTTCAGCATGGCAGCACCACCATGATCCTCTGTCGGGCTACGGGTTTCGACCACACCCACAGCAGCACGGTCCACCCCCGAGCTTCGTGATGCATCAACATCCTACAGGTATGTTTGTTCATATCTATTCTTTTCAATATCAGTTGGAACTACCTGTTTCTTAATTACTTATGTGGCCTCCCTGTCGCAGGAGCCTACGGATATAGGGCGCCTATGTCCGGACATGAGGCCTCCCATTCCGATTCCACGTTTGACAGTGCTCCGGATGGTGGGCACAACACACAGGATCAGGTCTCGCAGCACATCACCAACTGGATGGACACGTATTATTCTACTCCTCCACCAGATCCCACACAGCCCACACAGCCCACGCAAGACACACAGTATGGCGAGGATGGGTCTTGGATTCCTCTTCGTAACGTTCGGCCACCGAACAGGTATGGGTGGTCGACGCCCCCTCCACCACAGCCACGCCGCAGACGAGGACGACGTGGCTGATACTTATGTATGCGAGGGACGTATTTGTATGTGAGAGACATATTTCTACCTATGTATGCGAGAGACATATTTCTACCTATGTATGCGAGAGACATATTTCTACCTATGTATGCGAGAGACATATTTCTATCTATGTATCAGACATCCTTCATGTATGTGTTACTATCTATGTATGAGTCTGATTTGTTTTCAAGACACTTGTCTACTTCATATTAGTAGTACATCTGAATTAAACGGTACGACTCAATTACAACCAGGCTACAACGGATAATCGAAAATAACATGCATAAAATAAGATACATAAAAATTAAGATACAACTTGCTGCAATGCGAATGTTACGGTACAATAACATAAATCTACTGAGTCCAACGGGGATATTTTCCTTTTCCATCACCAGCTTCTTCTGCTTCCTTGGCTGCACGAGCCCTTTCTTTCTTCATCTGCCTCTCAGCCTCACGGGCCTCCTGTCGCTGTCGGTAAACCTCCGCCAGTCTAAGTCCCTCTTCTCGGTTTTTCTTCTTCATCTCATCAAGAAAAGCCCTCTGCTTCACACAGTACTCTTGCCACTCTCTCTCCTGCTCTGCTTTCTCCTCTACTGCCGCCTTCGCGCGGCGCTCTTCCAAGTCCAAACTTGCCCATGCACGACGACCTCTTTCACGAATCTCGGTCACCGCCCAGTCCGGTTTTTTCGTGTCAATCCAACGATAGTACATGCACAGAGGCGGAGGAGACTACAACAAAAATAGAAATAGAAATATCAAATCAACAATAATATCAACACCGTGTTTATTCTTGGTGACTGAAACATACCGGAGGCCTGATGTACGGTGAAATAGCAACGGGTGGATCTTCCTCATAATTGGCGCACATGAAAAACTTCATGCCCAACCAATCTGAAAAATCCGTCACCTCCTTCACCTTGCAGAGATCGCCACACCAACAACGAAGTACTTCCACCCCCCGAGGCAAAGTCGCACTCTTCATTTTCGTAGGCCTAATGCTTTGATCCGAGCAAGGCAAACTCATAATGACTAGCGCGTTGGTGTTTTGAAGTGCGGCTGGAAGATGTAGAAGAGAGTGAGAAAGAGCAAGCAGTGTGGGCAGAAGCAAAGAGAAGAGCGTGAGAGAGAGCAGGCAACGGCATCTCGTATATAAAGATGAGGAGCACTGTGTTGTCGGTAGAAGAAAATAAAACACGCGCGTCCGCCGTAGCAACAGCACCGCACCGCAGACAGCAGGAATCATACAAAGCAGACAAAGCAGCGCCGTCACTACAGTCTGCCAATCACTACAGTGTGGGCATCGGAATCAGCGTCGTCACTACAGTCTGGCCAGTCACTACAGTGTGGACATCGGAATCACCGTCTGCGCATGGGAAAAAGCAAGGGAAGCGAGCTGGCCGAGGGAGAAGCCGTCGGTGGCTATTGGTTTAGAGAGATAACACTTGTACTACAAACTACATGCATCCAACTGAAATTAAACATTACCACTGAATTAAACATTACCACTGAATTAAACAGTACAACTGAATTAAACAGTACAACTGGCGGGAAAGAATGGCGGGAACGAAACTGGCGGGAAAGAAGGGCGGGAACGAAACTGGCGGGAAAGAAGGGCGGGAGAGAATGGCGGGAAAGAAGGGCGGGAGAGAATGGCGGGAAAAAAGGGCGGGAACGAAACTGGCGGGAAAGAAGGGCGGGAACGAAACTGGCGGGAAAGAAGGGCGGGAGAGAATGGCGGGAAAGAAGGGCGGGAGAGAATGGCGGGAAAGAAGGGCGGGAACGAAACTGGCGGGAAAGAAGGGCGGGAACGAAACTGCGGGAAAGAATGGCGGGAGAAAAAGTGGTGGGAAAGAAAATGGCGGGAAAGAAGGGCAGGAACGAAACTGCGGGAAAGAATGGCGGGAGAAAAAGTGGCGGGAGAGTATGGCGGGAAAATAAAATGGCGCGATAATAGGGCGGAAAAATAAAATGGGGGGATAGTAGGGCGGAAAAATAAGATGGCGGGAGAGAGAAGGGCGGGAACGAAAATGGCGGGAAAATGCACTCTTCGGCGAAGGAAATACCAAAAAAATTTGAGCCATGCACCAGTTGGCTTATAGTAAGCCGATTAGGTCTAGTCGGCTTACTATAAGCCGATTAGGTCTAATTGGCTTACTATAAGCCGACTGGTGCATGTGATGTTGGCCGAAAGGCCTGTCGGCCAAACCCCAGGATGACTGCAATCCAGTTGGCTTACTATAGGCCGACTGGGATCTAATCGGCCTATAGTAAGCCGATTAGTCCCAATCGGCCTATAGTAAGCCGATGGTGTATTATTTTTGCAAATATTTGAAAGTGCGTATTATTTTTCAAATTTATTAAAAAAAATGTATTATTTAAAAAAAATTAGCTTCCAAAAGCAGGCAAGAGATACAGCAATTCTCTGCCGAAGACGAGCCAAGTTGGCTCAGGGGCTGGCAGCCTATCAGGGAGCCTCTTCCTGGGGGCTGCTTACCGAGTACATTCTTCCCGAAGAAAAAAGATGTGACTGTCTCGACTCATGCCAAGTTTGGTCCCACCTCCAGCATCGAGATCTTTCGAGTTCTCTGCTGATGGCGGTCTCGGGGGCTCCTGGCGGTGTAGTGAGAATCAGGGTCCCATAAACCTTCTAGGCACGGGGTCATGCCAATCTAGGGCTGTTGCGAAGCAGCCCCAGCAAAGAGCTGATCTTATCGGCAAGCAATACATCTGACAAGAACTACACCGACAAGCAAGATCAAGAGCACACTGGAAAGAAACCTCTTCCCACAATGGTGTTCAAGACTCAAGATGCCGGCAAGCTACCTTTCGGCAAGGTGCATTCCATGTTGCCGGTAATGCCAGAGCCGAAACCTCAAGCCCGCAAGCTACCTTCCCGGCAAGTCTAGGCTCCAAGACTGGCAAACCTCAAGCCGGCAAGCTCCCTCTACAACTTCGCCGCACCTACCTGTCAGGATCTTGCCGACAGGTGGTGAGCGTGCAGGCTGTTAGGTAGAGCTTGTCGAGGCACGTGAAAGTTCGCCGCCTAAGAAGCACCTTTATTGACACCCGTCCCAGTGTGTGTCAAGCTGATATTTACCCTCTGTATTTACCATTTTGCCACTTTGGCAACCCCTTACTCTTTAAAAGGAGGCCCATGGCTACCTTAACAAAGGTCGACACTTTGCTCATTTACGCGGTGTAGCTGCACTTCCCGCGCACCTTGCCGGCAAGCTGCGCTCCTTGTAACTTGAGCTCATACACAATCAATCCACCAAAGGAGGAGTAGGGTTTTACGCCTCACAGCGGCCCGTACCTGGGTAAATTTGCTGTGTCACTACTAGGGAAAACCTTATAGGTGGAGGCTTAATAGTAGCGCGGGTCAGTGGTACGTGCTACTGCTAATTTACAGTAGCGCGTGTGGAAGAAACGCGCTAATGCTATCTATTTAGCAGTAGCGGGGGTGTGCCAGACTGCGCTACTGCTAAGTGGGCCCCCACAATACTCACCAGGCTACCTATATTAGCAGCGCGGCCCACTGTACACATGCTACTTCTAAACCTGTAGCAGTAGCGCGTGTTAAGGATCCACCACTGCAACTACTGCTGCACTGTGCCACCTGGTGGGCCCCGCTTAGTAGCAGCGCGCGTCCACGGCACTGCGCTACTGCAACGGCACTTAGCAGTAGCACCGGGCTTGAACCCGCGCTCCTGCTAAGGCAACCTTATCTCCCCCGTGCCCGTCCACTTCCTCACTCTCCCTCACTCACTCCCTCTGCCTCTTCCTCCTCCCACTGTCGCCGCCGCATTGCTGCCGCCCTCCTTCCTCCCTCGGTAAGCCGCCGCCCTCCTCCCTTCTTCTCCCTCCTGCCTCCCTCCATCCCTCCTCCCTCCTCCCTCCTCGTATGGCAGCCCTCCTCCTCTCTCCTTCCTCCCTCTCCCTCCTGCCTTCCCTCCATCCCTCCTCCCTCCTCGTACGGCCGCCGTCCTCCTCTCTCCTCCCTCCCTCCTCCATCCTGCCTCCCTCCATCCCTCCTCTCTCTCTCTGTTCTTGTAGAATGTAGTTTTTTTAATGTTTTTAGAATACAGTAGAATGTAGATTATTTGAATGGAATAGACATTTTTTAGTTAATGTAGGTCTTCTGAATAGAATAGAAAATTTTCAGTAATTGTAGGTGTTTTGAATAGAATAGAAAATTAGTAAATGTAGAATAGAATAGAAAATTAGAAATTTTTCAGTAAATGTAGGTCTTTTGAATAGAATAGAAAATTAGTAAATGTAGAATATAATAGAAAATTAGAAAAATTTCAGTAAATGTAGGTCTTTTGAATAGAATAGAAAAAATTTATTCGTTCGATGTAGGTCTTTTGAACCAATTACCTTTAAGTATTTTAGGTATCAAATAAAATATAAAAATGTTGTATACAATTTTTATGAATAGAAAATATTTTAGGTATCGAATAAAATATAAAAATGTTGTTGCCAATTATATTGATGATCTAAATTTTTCACTCGGTGGATTATGCAGGATATCTCCTGTCGCGTCTCCCTCTCCCGCTCGGCCCCGTCCCGCCCACCGTGAGCACCTCCCTCTCCTCTCTATTTAGTTTTAGGTTTAGTTTTTTTTAATATATATGTAGATGGATGTATGTTTGCTAGATGGATGGTTAGATGGATGGATGCATGGATGAATTATTGATTGTTGCACTTTTGTTTCATTTTGAAAAAAGCCGACAAAAATGGATGCATGGATGCATTTTGCAGGGAACACCTCCGAGTGGCCTATGTTTTACCGGAATGTTGATTCATTTCCGTTCCGGCAAATTTCAGGCGCTCGATATGTCCTATTTTAGCAAAGGTCATGCCGAAATTTTTCGTGAATTTTGGCATGACTTGTGCTAGAAAGTAGGAAATATCGAGTGCCCGTGATTTGCCGGAACGGGAATTAATCGACATTCCAGCAGAACATAG